>OX451741.1:570698743-572042878 GCA_948472305.1 Vicia faba | reverse complement strand
ATTATATATATATATAATATATATATATATATATATATATATATATATAAGTATATATATATATATATATATATATATATATATATATATATATATATATATATATATATATATATATATATATATATATATATATATATATATATATATATACTATATATATATATATATATATATATATATATATATACTTATATATTTTTACTTTATTAAAAAATTAGGACAAAAATACTATATTTTCATTTTTATTAATATTTTGTACTAAAAATATCATTTTTATAATATACTTTTATTTTTTGTATAAATTAATATAGTATTATGTGTAATTAATAAATAATATTATTTATTTAAGAATTAGGGTTTTGCCCTAATTAACAAAAATAATAAAAAATTGAATTTTTTTATTTATTTGCATTTCACATTAAATAAATATACTTTTTACATACATAAAACTTTCTTTTTTTTTGCATAGTACATTTTATTTGACTTTTATTTATTTGTACTTATTTCAATTATTGTACATTTGAATATCACATATACATTCAATATGGTTGTTATAACTTAGATTTTATTTTCTTGTCAAATACTCCTAATTCAAATTTGTACCCCCCTCCCTATATCATGTTGTAAGAGTGTAGCATTTTAAATTCTCGCACATTTAAAAGCTCCCAAATTATGCCATGCTTAGACTTAGGGTTTGTATGCAAAATAAAATCAATAACTAGCTTGACCTAATCCAAGATAAACATGCATGAAAAACAAACACAATGCACACTTGCACCCTAGGGTTTCATCCACTTGTTGCCTTCAAAAATGGGCCATGGTTGCATGTTGAGTACTTTGGAAAAAACAAAAACAAACAAAAGGATCATAGTCCCTCGATGACGTTATCTGAGTTGCCTAAACAAAATGATCAAGTCCCTCAAGAAAATTGCCAAAGATACTTGACACCATTGTTATCATGGTCTATACGATGACCCGCGCCTGTCCCGTTAACATCCTAACACAAGGTTGTTCACCAAATACAATGGTGAAACAACACTGTTAAAAGGGTTAAAACATAAGGAAGATCTTTGAGTAAAATAGGGTAGACAAACTCTTAGCTACTTGATCAAACTTGCAAAAAACATCCTTGCTATTTTTCAAAACACACTTCACAACACAATTTCAAAACCCTACTTTCAAACATTGAAAACTTTCCAAAAGACAAAAACACCTTTGTATACATTCAAACAAGAATCATTACAAAGTTGCCACAACGATGGCCTCTTTCCAAAACATCTTTCAAAATCACACACAAAGCACCATTTCAAACAATTGAAAAGCACCATTTCAAACAATATAAATGCAAAGCAAGTGATTTAAGCAAGTAACTAAGAGCCCATGGATAACCATGGATAGAAAGGGTGCTAATACCTTCCCTTTCTATAATCTACTCCCTGAACCCAAGAAAACATCTCACAGGTCTTTCCTGTGCTTTTTGACATTTCCTTAGGATAAAATAAAAAGTCGGTGGCGACTCTTGCTCAACCGAAACATTTGCGAATATAAACGCAAAACCTCAAGTCAGTTCTCCCACTGTATCACACCTGCCATTGCCCATACATAACGCCTTAACACATAGACACCCAACCGTTGAGACGACTTTACATCCGGGAGTATATACCAAACAATAATAATATAATTCAAGCAAGTAAAAATGATGAGTTGTCAAACGCACGCGCTATATTGGGTCCCCTATTATTTGAATGAGCCAATCAAAACAACCTATTGGGCCATGCCACCCTTTGACCTGTGTCCGGTAGGTTCAACCACCGGAGCCGGTGGTTTCCACCGTCTTCTCCGGTGGGATCCCCTCTAAAACATGATGAAACAAAAAACAAAACCAACAGCTCGACTTAAAAAAGTCTCCTGATCATGTATATGGCCTATAAATTTGCTAAAGCTTCATGTATCATTGGATTTGAGCACAAACCCTAACGACGGTCAAACATGGCACTATGCGTTTCTGACATCAAAAATGGCATGCAACCATTCAATCATGCCCTAAACTCCATTATAAATATACCTATATCATCAAAAAGGATTAAACGTTCCTACAATTAAAGATTCGAAAATAGGAAAATTTGTTACCACCAGTGGAATTGGATAGGCCGTTTTAGGGTGCTTCAGGTCTTGTGATGAGCAAGGATGAGCCTTGGGGGTCTCAGGGACACGTTATGATGCTTTTTTTTTACTGAGGAAGGCTAGAAATTTGGTTTTGAGTTTTTACAACTTTGGATAATTTTGTGCAATTATGGTATGATTGGCTCAGGCAATTCGTGTGTGTCTTTGGCTTGCAATACTACTGCTTATACAGAGGAGTAAGAGGAGAGCATAATCATGGAAAAAATCAAACCTTTAAGGCATGTCTTTAATCTTGAGAATAAATATTTGAAAAACTTCCATAATTGCATTATTCTTTCCACTTTGGTGTTTGCATGAACCTAGACATGTTTGCACGAAATCTTGGGCCTAAAACCAATCCAAACCATCAGCCCATGTGTCTTAATCCATCACTCACTATTTTATGCAATTTATCTTGTATTTATTTGAATAAAAACAAAAATAACTATGAATAAAATAGATAAAACTTTTAAGGCAAGGTAAGAATGAGTTTATAGGTCTTCCATAAGGTCATGAAGATGTATAAAGCTCAAAAAGTTAGGTCATTGACCTAAAATTTCAAATTTGCATGCTTTGCATTTCATGAATCTCACAAAAATTTCCCAACTTGTACCACTCAAAACTTGCTCAATGTTTATCTTTTGGAGATGATCTATGACTTTTTAGAAATCTCAAGATGTCCTCTATAATCTCTATGTTTACCATTTTTGTATTTGGGGGATTTATCTTGATCTAACTTGCCTTAACAAAAAATTCCTTTTTGTTGACTTTAAAAAAAGACTTGTAATGTATTGGCTCATATCTTTCAGATGATGCATTTTTTGAACTCGGGGACAAAATAAACGTTGTAGGGAATTGAATTTTCTTCACAATGAGATTTGTTGGGGCAAAATTGATAAAGCATGTGAAAGTTATGCCTGGTCAAAGTTTAATTGAATTTGGTAAGTTTTGATTCTTGATGATTTGAGAATATTCCTTGAGGAATAATGATCAACCCTTGATCAAATTATGGATATCACTTCAAAATGTTTATGTTGATCAAAAATCTTGAAGTTTGACTTTATATTGGCCACAATTGACTTTTGACCTAATATAGTTAATTTTTCAGCACTTGAGCAATTGACTGAGCAAGCTTGTAGTGCAAGGCATGAAACTTGGCATGGACATTATTGAGGACATATTAGGGACCATGGAAATGAATTTAAGCCTTTGCAACCCAAAATTCTTTGTGAGAAGTGAAACCCTAGTTGGAAGTCCATTGCTTAGGAGGAGAATTTGTCTGGCCAATTCTTGGTCAACCTTGAGCAATCGAGGACCTCTATGAGCATGTCTTGAATAAAATGAGAGGGAAAATTTTGGGGTACAACAACTGCCCCTGTTCAATCTTCTTGGACCTAAGGATTTAGATTGTCTTGTATGCCTTTCGTGATCTGAAGGTGGAAGATGATTGAACACTAGAGTGCCTAGAAATTTGCACTCGCCTGTATACGAAGTGATGCTGTTGGTTGATGATATCGGGAATGGGCTTAGAGATGCCATTTGTAGAAGATGAAGGAGATTCTTCAGAGATGGTCTTATAGATGCCATCCAAAATAAATGTTGACTTTGAACTGGAAGAAGTATCAGAATAAATCTTTGGTCGATTTACCCTAAGGCATAAGAGGTCTTTTGCGGGGAATCTTGTTCTTGTCGTTTAAGAAGGACTCCATTACAGAATGTTGATTTCTATTTTGGGAATATATTCTAGGAGCTTTAGTCATCCATTACTCTACTGGAGACTTATCTCTTGATTGTGGAGATGAAATTAGCTGTTATCTGGTCGAAATCCAAGCTTCACAGTAACTTGCTGAGGATAATAAAGTTAACTGTTATCTGGTCATATTCCAGGCTTCACAGTGTCTTACTGGGGAATATGAAATTAACTGTTATCTAGTCGGTTTCTAGGCTTCGCAGTAACTTGCTTAATGTTAAACTGTTATCTGGTTGAATTCCAGGCTTCACAATAACTTAGATGAAACGATGAAGCTAATTGCTATCTGGTCGAATTCCAGGCTTCATAACAACTTACTAAAATTAATCTGTTATATTGTCGAATTCCAAGCTTCGCAGAAAAATGAAGTTAAACTGTTATCTGGTTGTATTCCAGGCTTCATAGTAATTTTATTGAAATGATAGAAGTTAATTGCTATCTGGTTGGATTCCAGGCTTCATAATAACTTACTCAAATTAATCTATTATCTGGTCAGATTTTAGGCTTCGCAGAAAAATGAAGTTAAACTATTATCTGGTCGTATTCCAGGCTTCACAGCAACTTAGACTGTTATCTGGTCAAAATCTAGGCTTCACAGTAACTTGAACTGTTATCTGGTCAAAATCCAGGCTTCAAAGTAACTTGATATGTTATCTCAGATAGTTTCCCCGTCTTGTTTCGAGAATTAATCTGGGACCTGCTTTTATTGGTTGTTGAGATAGTTTCCCTGTATGGTTTCATGAATTAATCTCTAACCTGGTCTTATAGATAGTCGCCCGTCTTATTTTGGGAATTGATCTACAATCATTTGTTCACAGATAGTTTCCCTGTCTGGTTTCAGGAATTAATCTGGAACTGTTGAAAATTGTTGATGATATTTGTTTGTTGATCTTTCCTAAAAAGGTAAAGAGTTAGTTGTATGCAATGTTATGATGCATGAAATGCATTGGGTAATGATGTTCTCAAAATAAATGAGATTGTGCTATATGTATTTTGAACGTATATGCTATGACTCTTGTAAAATGATGTATGAATGCAATATGTGAACATATCAGTTGTTCTTTGCAGTATCATTAAACTGGGGGTAATAAATTCCTGACTGCTGCTGGGGATGTAATTCCTCACTATTGGCTGAAGTCAAAATTGTTGGGAGATGGATTTCTGTAACTAGATAAATAAACTCTACCGGGGAGAGAAGACTTCGTAAACCCTTTGGTGGTTTTATTGAAACCCTGTTGGGGAACCCAAGAAGCTTGTAAACCATGATCAGGGATGCTCTGAGATGCTGGAGAAATGATTGAAACTCTTGATCTCTTTAAGAAATGCTGGAATATCTTAGTTCATTTAGGCTATACGCTGATATATGGCAGTGACTTTGCGGGAAGACGTTTGTGCTTCTGTATCTACTGAGGAATGTACCCTCGTTGATGATAAATTTTGTGAAAATGATCCCCTTGTCAGTAGTTAGACTAGCAACGTAGTTCTCAAATTGGTTAGCAGAGGTCTCTTGTGGCACATGAGAAGACTTCAGGAACTTCACTAAAGCATTAGCGTGGGCCTCAGGGCACAACAACAAAGCTAGCATTGAGATATTCAAGGGGGTCTGCCCCAATTGTTCCACAACATTGTAGTCACTTTTCCGCTTAATCTTCAGTATTTCCTCCATTTCTTGTTTGGAGACCTCATGAACGGTTTTTGTAGGTGCCTCTGTCCGGGCAGGCTCAACCGATACTTATTTTCCCTGAGTCTCATTTAACTCCGTAGCAGGAATAACAATAGGAGTACCAACAAGAGTATCAACAGGAGTATTAGCAGGAATAACAAAAGGAGTGGCAACAGTCTTTGGAAATATTTCAGGAGATAAAATCCTTCTGCTTCTGGTAATCTTACTGGTCCCAGCAATGTTGTCGATATTAGGATCGGTATCTTCATTAACTTCGTTTTTTATAACCAATAGGTCTTTCTTGACGCCATGGTAGTAGATCTCAACTCCATAGTTCCAAGGAACAACCTTGTCGGAGGAATATGGTATTGACCCAGGAGAGGTGATAATCAAAGGAGCGACCTTAGGAGTGGACGTAATCCTCACAAGACCTTTAGACAAGACCCTGGTAGGATTGTTGGAAATGGTAACAATTGACACATCTTCACACAAACTTCTTATAAAGGGAACCTTCTCAAAGAGGATCTCCCGATCATTAATCAGACACTGAACGCCTATTTTCAGTAATAAACAAACATTAGGCAGAGACACACAATGGTAGAAATCTTTACCACAGCTCGGAAATAAATCATATTGTAAGAGATTCTCCTTAACCACTGGAAGAGGAGTAGCCAATTCATCAACATAAGAAACAAACAGGTCACCATCAACAACATTGATACCTTGGTCGTGCTTGGGCATGGGTGTAGTTATCACATTGGGGGTTTCAGGAGGGTCAAATTCAATCTACTTTGCATTAATAAGATCCGGAACCTTATTCTTCAGAGTCCAATAATCATTTGTATCATGCCCTGGACTGTCGGAGTGGTAGGCACACCGAGCATTTGGATTGTAACAGGGAGATGTAATGGTTGGATTTTGAGGAGGCTCCCTTAGAGTGACCAAGCTAGAATTAATTAGATGTTGCAATACCTGAGATAAGGGCATGTTAAGCCTGGTGAATTGTCTTCTAGGCGCATCCTGCCTGCGCTGATTGTTTTGTCGTTGAGTTGATTCAGGGTTGGAGATCATTACAACCTCTACCGTCAGAAGGCGTTCAACTTTACCCTGATTTCTCTAGCCATAGGCAGCACTAACTTCCTTCTTCCCACTAAAAGGCTTCTCCACAACACTCGAAGATGTAACCCCCTTAATTTTTCCACTTTTGATGCCAGCTTCTACTCATTCTCTCGTCAATATCAGCTCGGTGAATATGGCTGAAGAGCTTCTGATTAGATAGTTGAAAAATGTGTCCGACAAAGTACCCAAGAACATATCTACCAGCTCTCTATCAGATAGAGGAGGTTGGACTCTTCCTGCAAGATCTCTCCACTTTTGAGCATAATCATTAAAACCCTCACTGGAACCCATAGACATGCTTTGAAGTTGCGTACGGGTTGGAGCGAGGTCAGCATTGTATTGGTACTTCTTGTAAAAAGAAGCATCCAGATCTTCCCAATTGCGAATGTTGGTTCCTTCCATTTGATAGAACCATTCCAACCGCGTCCCTGACAAAATCTCCTAGAAGAAATGAACCCATAAATTCCTGTCAGCTGTGTGGGGTTGGATCTTCCTGACATAAGACCTGAAATGCAGCTTTGGACAGGAAACACCATCATACTTTGCAAATGCGGGAACTTTGAATTTTTGCGGGATGACCACCCCTGAGACCAGTCCTAACTCTTCAAAATCAAAACCAGGTACCCTTTGAATCTCCATAGCATTGAGACGATCCTCTAGCTGTTTATACTTGTCATCAGTAGGAGGATATTGTTCTTTAGCATAATTTGCTTCCTCTTCATCATTCCCTGGGTTGTTATCCTCTTCTTTTGTTTTCTTATTGTCCTCTTCCTAATTATCCCCCCTCATTTGATGGAGTTGCAAATTCTAGAGCTTGCTTGGCTAGTCCTCTAAATCTTCTTCCCATATTCAAGACGCCGGCCGGTTTCTTTACCTTCTTTGTCTTCTCTTTGACAATGAGAGCTTTTAGATCTTCTTATCCTTTAGCCAGAGCCAGAAACATCTGTTGGAATTAAGTGTTCTGTGCTTGAAGATTCTTAACTGTTTGTTTAAGATTCATTTCTTTTTGCTGAAATAAACAGCGAAAAGATAAGAAATCTGTCTTGAAATACATGCTTATGTAATGGTATGCATGACATGTTTATGCGATGTTTTCAAGGACTTCGGGAAATTTAAATTTGCGAAAATGAAACAAATATTTTTTTAGTAGAATTCAAATTACAACCACCTTTTAGGCTTACAATTGAAAATTAAAAACTCTTAAAATCTAGGAATCAAGTCTCCCATGGGCGCTTCCTCTTCGTGCCGAGATAGACATTAAGATTTTTTTCTTCGTGAAGTTACTTCGTGAGATCCAACACTTTCTTCTCACTGGTGTAAAATTGAGCTCTAAAGGTATCCCGTTCTTCTTTCATATGAATCCAAGACCTCTGCAACTCTTCAAGGTCAATGGGCATGTCAGGATGGAGAACTGTATAAGAAACATCTTCTTCGGTGATAGGCTCCACAATCACTGGCAAGATGGTTGTATAAGGCATCATAAGGTTTTGGGCGCGAGCTCGTACCCATTTGAGATAAGGCTCCATAGGAATGGAATTCTTATACCCGAAAGTCTTGCTATTAACCTTGTTTACCATACCCCAAGCTCGTACGGACCTTTGACAATACCCTTGAACATCATACTCGTAGTTGAACATAATGCATTGGATAAGCATATCATGGGGACCATCCCTTCAAGCATAACCGAACTGTCGTAGAGCCATAGAAGGATTATAAGTGATACCTCCCCTAATACCGAGGAGTGGGACATTAGGGAATTCCCCACAGTGGTCGATGATAGAAATATTTCCCATAGACCCAGAGTACGAAAGAATATCCAAGTGAGAAAGTGATATTATACTGTGCGACCAACCCAAACCTTCTTCGTTCTTCAATACTGATTGAGGAAGGTGTGAAATAATCCACCTAGATAGAAATGGTATACAACACATAAGAACCCCTCTTCTCTTCATGGTACGAGTATGAAGGGAATGGAAAATATCTCCGAGCAAAGTAGGAACAGGGTTACGAGAGAGGAAAACCTTGACAACATTCACATTAATGAGTAAGTCTAGATTAAGGAACAATACTAACCCATAGATTAGAAGGGCCAGGACTTCTTCGAAATCTTGGAAATCCAAATCATCCCAAAACAATTGAGCCTTTTCTAATAGGAACTTGACTAGGAAACCCTTGACTCCGCTTCTTGTTTCCCAGTTGGATATAATGTCGGATCGTTTCAGATGCAAGGCCGCTGCAATGACCTCTGGCTTTGGAGCCTCCTCTAAACCGGTGAAAGGCAACTGATCAAGAATAGGTACACCCAATAATTTAGAGAACTCTTCCATGATGGGCACCAACTGATAATCGGGAAATGTGAAGCAATGGTGTTTGGGGTCAAAGAACTGAAAGAGTAAACTCATCATCTTCTCATCAAAGCTCGAGGTAACCAGGTTGAGAAATCGACCATATTTCTTGGTGAACGAGGAAGTCTCAGGAACCCTTGATACTAGCTCTTTGAGTTGGAGGGGTATTTTCAAAAAGCTGATTCAGACGGTATTTCTACGAACGGAAGCCATGATCTGCAAAATAGAATAAAGATAACTTACCTTGGTCCTTGAAATGGTTAGTGAAATGAATATGGATGTTTATGATGCATGATGTTATGTTTGAACAATATATCACACACAAGAAAAACACACAAGACCTCAGGTTTAGGCTTGCATGGGGTTTATAGGTAAGTACACTCTTGAAGTTTAGTTGGTTCAACCTGTCCTAGAAAAGTAACCGGGTTCTAAGGATTCTCAATATCACTGGTCTTTCTCTATCATGCATTGTTTCAGCTCAGGCGATCTTTTCTCGCGACCGAAATATTCCGAAAGTCTGATCTCAATGAGTGTAGTATCGAGTATCAACCAATCTTCAGCTTTATACCTAATTCGGCTATCTCACTACTTTTCTAATGGCCAAGTTTGTTCAAATAAGGTTCTAAGGTCAGTTAGTGCTTTATGACACCACACAGCGGTCCCTTATTCTCCTCGATTTAACACAAGGGATACCAATACCAACAAATGTGTCACACTAATGCAACCATCACCTCAACCATATCGGTCTATGCCGTACAGTCTCGACGATCTATTGCTTCTTACCTAAAAGCGCCCTAGATCCGGGTATAAGATCTTTAATAGTAACCCTAGCAAACCCTTTAAAAATAAAGCATACAAAACACACAAGGAAAACAATTTTAAAATGATCTAACTCTAAGGTAACCCCACTTTTTACATTTCCCCAGCAGAGTCGCTAGTTTTGTAATACAGTGGAAGAACCGACTGTTATACTGGTTTTGCATTTATATTCGTGAATGTTGCGGTAAGCAAGGGTCACCACTGACTTTTCTTTTATCCAACAAAGGAAAGGGTGAAAAGAACACAAAAAGGCCTTTCGAGATTATTTATGAGTAGGGGGTAGATTATGGGAAGGTAAGATGTTAGCACCCTTTCCATCCATAGTTATCTACGGGCTCTTAGATGCTAGCTCATTTTTGAAGTACCTTGTGTTTGTGTGTTTGAAAAAACAAATATTTTGAAAGGACGCCTTAGTACGGCGAACTTTGTAATGTTTCTCGTATTTTTGAGAACATATACACAGTGTTTTGAAAATGTTTTTGGAAAGAGTTTTGTGTATGTGAAAAAAAAATTTGAGCAAGCATCTAAGAACTATCTACCGACTCGAAAAGGTTTGTTCTTTTCCTCTTTTCCTTTGGACAGTGCTATCCTACTATTAGTGAGTAGGTAGCCCTATCGTCAGATGTTTGAGGGACAATCGAAGGGTCGTCGTTACAATCACAAAAGCAACTGGGCAAGATACTTTAGTAACTACCCTAGGGTTTTAAGATCATACTGAGGCAACATCGAGAGGATCATTTTGTAGATCTTTAAACCGGAGGATACCCACTAAAATCTCTCACGTTTCGGGAGTTATGACTATTTTATTCCGAAGGCAACCGAAGTGGGGGTACCCTAGAGGTGCGCATGTGCGGGTGCGTTATGTTTCAGTTATTTATCTTTGCGTTAGGTTTGCTAACGTTTTGTTTTTAATTCTTGTCATGCAATCCTATTAGGCATACATCTAACAGTTAATACATGTACAGGAATTTAACGTGCGGAATTTAAAACGTAACTATTACATGGCTTCGGGGAGGGGGAATTTACAAATACAAAAAACGGGGAAACAAAAAGTAAAAATAATCCTAATTAGTCTATTACAATCCATGGGTAGATACAATAATAATGAAAATGCAAAATTTAAAATAAGCGCACGAATATGGAAAGGGAGGTAAAACCCTAGAACTTCTACACACTTGGAATATTTTTGTTGTTTTTGCTTATTTGGGGAAACATTAAATTAAATTAAATATAATTAATTAATATAAAAAGGGAAAAGAAATTTATTAGTTAAAATAAATTCTAAACAAATCTAATATTTTTTGGCATTTTTGTTTAAGAAATATTAAAATCTTAACCTAATTCTAATTGGTTTTAATTTATGAAATGAAGTCAAAATAATCAAATAAATTAACTTATGAATATTAAATTAAATAAATAAATAAAAACCTAAATCTATGTTTTTATATTATTTTTTTTTTTAATTAAATAAAATGATTTTGAAAATAAGTAAATATAAAATAAATAAATAATAAAAATTAGTAAAGAGATGGGTCTGGTGTTCAAAGTGAAATGGGGGGTGCAAACTGGAAAACATGAGGCCCAACAATTGGAAGCCTGGGGTCCTGCATGTTTCAATACTTCTGGCTCTTTGAGGGTCTAGCATGGATGCTTCATTCTGAAGCGCTAGATCTGTTGTTGATGGATCCAACGACGGTGAGATGACAACACACTTAGCTTCAAAATAAAGGATCTGCAAATGAAAATTTGAAAAATAATATGGCAAGAGGCAGAGATCGAACCCCTGCCCTTGCCCACACATAACGCCTTAACACATGCATGCATACCCAACCATTGGGACGACTTTACATCCGGGAGTATATACCAAACAATAATAATATAATACAAGCAAGTAAAAATGTTGAGTTATCAAACGCGCGCGTTGTACTGGGTCCACCATTATTTGAATAAGCCAATCAAAACAGCCTATTGGGCCACACCACCCTTTGACCTGTGTCCGGTAGGTCCAACCACCGGAGCCGGTGGTTTCCACCGTCTTCTCTGGTGGGATCCCCTGTAAAACATGATGAAACAAAAAACAAAACAAACAGGTCGACTTAAAAAAGTCTCCTGATCATGAATATGGCCTCTAAATTTGCTAAAGCTTCGTGTATCATTGGATTCGAACACAAAACCCTAGCAACATTCAAACATGGCACTATGCATTTATGACGTCAAAAATGACATGCGACCATTCAATCATGCCCTAATCTCCATTACAAGTATACTTGTATCATCATAAAGGATTAAATGTTCCTACAGTTAAAGATTCGAAAATAGGAAAATTCCTTACCACTGGTGGAATTGGATAGGCCGTTTTAGGGTGCTTCAGGTATTGTGATGAGAAAGGGTGAGCCCTGAGGGTCTCAGTGAAACATTATGATGCTTGTTTTTGACTGAGGAAGGCTAGATATTTGGTTTTGAGTTTTTACAACTTTGGACAATTTTGTGCAATTTTGATATGACTTGCTCAGGCAATTCTTGTGTGTCTTTGGCTTGCAATACTGCTGCTTATATAGGGGAGTAAGAGGAGAGAATAATCATGGAAAGAAATCAAACCTTTAAGGCATGGTTTTAATCATGAGAATCAATATTTGAAAAACTTCTATAATTTCATTATTCTTGCGACTTTAGTCTTTGCGTGAACCTAGACATGTTTGCACGAAATCTTGGGCCTAAAACCAATCCAAACCATCAGCCCATGTGTCCTAATCCATCACTCACTATTTTATGCAATTTATCTTGTATTTATTTGAATAAAAACAAAATAAATATGAATAAAATATATAAAAATTGTAAGGCAAGGTAAGAATGAGTTTATAGGTCTTCCATAAGGTCATGAAGATGTTTGAAGCTCAAAAAGTTAGGCCATTGACATATAATTTCAAATTTGCATGGTTTGCATTTCATGAATCTTACCAAAATTTCCCATATTGTACCACTCATAACTTGTTCAATTTTTATACTTTGGAGATGATATTAGACTTTTTAGTAAGCTAAGTGTGTCCCCTAGAATCTCTATGTTGACCATTTTTGTATTTGGAGGATTTATCTTGATGTAACTTGCCTTAAAAAAAACCTTTTTGTTGACTTTCAAAAAAGACTTGTAATGTATTGGCTCATATCCTTCCAATGATGCATTTTTTGAACTTGAGGAAAAAAGAAAAAAGTTGTATGGATATAAATTTTATTCACAATGAGCTTTGGTTGTGGCAAAATGGATGAAGCATGTGAAAGTTATGCCTGGTCAAAGTTTAGTTAACTTTTTATAGAAAACCCTAATTTGGTAAGTTTTGATTCTTGATGATTTGAGAACATTCCTTGAGGAATCATGATCAACCCTTGATCAAATTATGGATATCACTTTAAAATGTTGATGTTGACCAAAAATATTGAAGTTTGACTGTATATTGGCCACAATTGACTTTTGACCAAATATAGTTGATTTTCCAGCACTTGAGCAATTGACTGAGCAAGATTGTAGTGCAAGGCATGAAATTTGGCATGGACATTCTTGAGGACATATTAGGAAGCATGGAAATCACTTGAAGCCTTTTCAACCCAAAATTATTTGTGATAAGTGAAACCCTAGTTGGAGGTCCATTGCTTAGGAGGAGAAATTGTCTGGCCAATTCTTGGTCAACCTTGAGCAATTGAGGACCTCTATGAGCATGTCATGAATAAAATGAGAGGGTAAAATTTGGGGTAAAATATAAGCAAACACGGGGTAAGGGTGATAAAAATGAAGCAGACCCATTCAGAGGGAGGCCCAGGCGCGCCTGTTCAAACAAAAAAAGAAACAAGTAAAAATATGAAAAATGCAAAAGGTCTCACTGGGGATCGAACCTGGGACCTTATAGTGGTATGCCTTACGCGCACGCTTGCTGCCACTGGGGTGGCCTGTACATCCGGTATAAAAACAAGTTGAAATAAATATAAGATAAAGCAAGTCCATGACTGTACTTCATCTTCTTCCTCGTGACAGGCATAACTCTGTAACTTTCTCAACTCTCAACCATTCTCAAAAGTATAAACATCAAACTTTTCCGAAATTTCACCAAGATTTCAAATATGTAAATAACTTAAGCAATGGATCAAAAATGAGCATGAAATTTAAATGGTACCAAATTTGACCTAATTTTTTCAGAAGATTCAGGCTCAAAATTCTCACTACTTAGGCAACATAAATTAATTCTAAGGATATGGTTAGTTTCAGAGCTATGATATCTACATTTTATTTTTTAAAATGGAAGAAAAATGATGCTTGTATGAAGAGTTAGAATTTAAGAAAACTCACCTTACAGATGGAGATCGTTTTTTGAGTTTGAGCAACATTCAAAGTGTTGTAATGATCTGGTTAGCTTCCTTGAACCTCTAGGAAGCTATTGCAATGCTTACTTTGGATTAAGGATGGCTGAAATGTTCTAGAGAAGTCAAAGTGCAAGCTTCAGTTTTTGAAAATGGAGGATTATGAAGATGGAGTTATAGAAGTGATTCAGGTGTTTGAATCACTTCCATATACTGTATAGATGATGTTTTAAGGGTTAAAATGACAAACGCACGAGGGAATTGGAAGTTTGGATTTCAAAACCAAAAATGATAAGTTTTGAGGTATTTTGGTGGTTCCGTGTTTGAGGGAGTTTGGGAGAGTTTCAGGGGTTGGGAATTCATGTCCTAGGTTTGTAAACAATGCTTTAATTTATAAGAAAAAGTTTAAGAGCTTGAGGTGATCAGAAGTACAAGATCACATGTTTATGGATTTTAACTTGTTTTTGAAGTAACCTTGACAAACATAGTTCCAATGCATAGTGCAAGGTTTGTAGGGTGGCTAAGAGCTTTAAACATGTTGCTTCTGATATGTGTTGAGTGTATGCAGAGGGAGCAAGTTAGAGGCTCCATACAAGTTGACTTTGTGATTAAAGTCACTTTTCCAAAATGGAAGTGTGAACTTTCTTCCTTAAATAGAAAGATGTATTGGACAATGCTTAAGTTAAGTGGTTCATAGCTCAAAAGCTTGTGAAATCTTCTGATTATAGATATATACACAAGTTAGAATGCCTGCAAAGTGATATTGTATAGCATGGCTTGGAATTTGGTTATATGTTCTTCATAAAGATGACTTGAAAATCAAGAATGGATGCCTAACTTCTTGCCTTCAATTATCTTAGCTCAAGTATGATCTCTTCAAGTTCTTGGACATTTTGGAAAGCTTGAAACATCCTCTACAAATTTCATGTTTTCCATTTTTTCTAAATCAAATTGGAGCTATGTGCAAAATGGCCAAGAAGTTAGGACAAAAAATTTGCCTAAACTAGGTCAAAATTTCACTAAGTGTTTAAGAAAAAGTGCATGACTTCATGGGCCTATAACTCAAAATATAAGAATTTTTGGATATGAGCCCTATAATAAAAAGTTGTATATCTTATAAAGATCTACAACTCTCATGTTGAAATTTTCCTTTGAATCATCTTGCATCTTGGTGAAAAATTGGCATGAAGTAATGAAATTATCATGTATAAAACACTTAGAAAAATTTCTAAGTCTTGAAAAGTTTGACTTTTCAAATTGACTTTTGACTTTCTTGATTTCTTGATGATTAAGCTTCAGATTTTTGAATGTATTGATGAATTGTGATCTTTGAAACTCAAATATTGCCAAAAAGTCAAAGTTTGATTTTTGGTGTATTAGTTGACTTTTCATCAGTTGACCCAAAATTCAACTATCAATCCATTGATTTCGCAAGATGATTTGAGCCATGAGATTAGGTAAACATGTTGTATTTAAATCCTTGAGATTATGTTTTAAGCCATTGGATCATGTATTAGGTCAAAAGCCATTGATCAGTCAATTACAATAAAAACCCTAATTTGGACCATTTTGCTCTTTCGGTAAATTGAGTGCTTTTCTTGAGGGATTGTGATCAATACTTGATAAAATAATGCATAGGACTTTAAAATTTTTATATTATTCAAAAATCTTGAAGTTTGACTGTAGGTTGACCACAATTGACTTTTTACCTAATACAGTTGAATTTTCAGTCATCTCGTTAATTGACTGAGTAAATTTGTGATTCAAGACTTGAAACTTGGCATGAATATTATTTGAGGTCTATTATGATCCATGAAAGTCATTTAAGGAATTATAATTCCAATTTTCCTTATGAAGATAAAAAACCTAATTTGAGGCATCAGTGTTTAGGAGATGGTTTGACCTAGTCAACACTTGTGCAAACTTGAGCCATTGGAGATCTTTGTGAGGAATGTCTTGAGAAAATAGAGGGAAAATTTAGGTTTATAACATAAGCCAATAACATTCACTTTATTCATAAAATGCAAGCTTTTACTCTCTCACAAAACTTGCTCAACAAGTGAGATTAACTGTGGTTACTCTTTAACCTCACTCTCTACCCCATCTCAACTCTATAAAGCAAGCTCACACCACCTTTATTCAAACACATAGAACTAACACACAAAGAAAAGGAGATAAAGCTTTAGGAGATAGAAAAAATATCTGAAGTTGATCACCATTCTTCAAGCAAGCTTCATCGGTTTGAATTTTTTCTTCAAGCTCTTTTCACTATTCTCTCATTTGAAGCTGGTAGATCAAAATCATCAGGTTTCTTTAGCTCGGTAATTTAAAGAAACAATGGATTAATTTTCCACTTAAGGTGAGTTTTTCTTAAGATTCAATCTCTTGCATTCATGTATCTAAAAGTTTCATAATGATGTAATCATGTTCATGTGAACTAGTTGGCCTCACAATAGGTGTGATGTATACTGCTTCGTAATTTCTGAGTTTATTTTGATTTTTGAATACTCTAAAATTGGATTAAATCTGTGACTTCTCTATATATTTTCTCTATTATTCATGCATCTTTTCACTTCAAACTTGGCATGATTATGATCTACATAGTTTGATCTTCATGTTTGCTTTTGAAATTTTCGTGATTCATTGAGAGACGAATAAGATACAAGTTGTAGAAGAGAAGCATGTAAGACTTTGTTAAGGTTTTGTATTGTGTTTCTGATTTTACATTATGTAGTGAGGTTGATGCTGATGCGTGGACGCGTATGATTGGCCGGTTTGAATTTTTGTTTTATATGTTAAAATGAAACGCAACGTTTGGCTTTTATTTGGTGCATTTTTGTTTTATTTGATTAGACTAATAAAGAGTTGGTTTGGATCCGTGTGGGCTTAGTCCCATTTTGATATTCGCACTCCCGGTTTACAGGCCAAATGCGCATTTCAATTGTTTCCAGTTTGCTTGGAAAATTACTTTTACACCCCTTGGTTCATTCTATTTTATCAATTGTATTTTTCCCTTCTTGTTGCATTTTAATTTACTACAAATACTTTTCTTAATCCAAAAATTATGAAAAAATATGGTCAGTCAGATATTTGAGCCTATTTTATGAAAATAATTTTTATTTTATTTTACAAAATATTGTGAGACTTTAATTAAATCAATTGATTAATTTTGTCACGTTCCTTTCAATTTTGTTATATTTTGTTTCAATTTCTGTTTTAATTTTTTACTTCATGATAAAATTCCAAAATAATGTTTTTAGTGATCCTTAGACATTAAAATAATTTTTAATGATTTTGAATCAGAATTACCATTGATTTTGCTTGATTCTAAAAATTATGGAAGATTATTATTGTTTTTGGTCCTTTTTCTTACTTAGGCTCAGAGAATGAATTTATTCTCTCACTTATTTCACTTCTAAAATAAAAATAAAATATGTTTGAGGTTTTTTGATGAATTAAGACTATGAAAATAATTTTTTTGAATTTTAAGTTTTGATCTTACATTTTTCACAAAGTATTTTGTTAAACATGTCTAGTTTGAGCACTTTGCTAACTAGTCTTGATGTTTGCACTTCAAAATCATGCTTCTTCTTCAATCCAAGAACTTTAAACTATGATTATGACTTTTATAAGTACTAAGGGAGTTAGATTTAATTTTTTTTTAATTTACAAGACCTCTTTCTATTTTTGATCCATTTTTGAGGTGAATGTGTCCATTAAAACTTGCTTATGCATATTGCCTTTCATTTTCTAGCTCATGAATATATTTTGGAGCTGAGTTTTGGACACATAATAGTCTCTAGATTCCTTTAGTATCAAATTATCTTGGAACCATTTGATTGATATCTTTTAGCTATTGATGATTATTTTGTTTTGGATTCCTAATTGTGCAAGTTTTAAACTCTAATTTGGATATTTCTTGTGTTTTGTGGTTTGTTATTGAGGAATTTTGATGTCTAATGATCATGATTGAGGGATGATAGGTTCAAGGATAGTCCCTTAAGGACTTGAGAATCATATGACTTCATTTGTATAATTCTCCTTTTGCCTTACTTTTTGAATCTACTTCTTGTTGCTTGAGATATAAAGTATGCACTTGTTCAAACTATAAGCAACTAACTTCCTTATCCTCTCTCTTATTATAATTATAATGTTTAGAGCCTTGAGGTCATTTCTATGAACCATTAAATATTCTCTAACATCTCACCTTTGTTTCGAGGTCATTTACTTGTCTTTTGTGATCATGGTTTAAGAGAATGTGTTTGTACATTTCCAATTGAGCGCCCTTGATCCAAAAAAAGTTGAAGTCTCTTTACTTATGATTCTTACCTCATTCCTTATTAACTATAAATCAATTCTCCTTTTATTCTTTGACTGACATTTCATTGCCAATTCATCATGATGATAAGTTAGGAGCCATATTCTCTAGTTTTGACCTAGTTTGTTTGTGATGATGCTTTGAATCTTTTAAGAACCAATGTCCAAAATATTTGTGCTTAAGTATTGATCTTAATCTCTCTTCTCATCTCATTTCTCATGATTCTTTGATCCTTGGATATGTATTCATTTACTAACCAACATGGTGATACATAAGAAGCTATATTCTTTTTTCTACTTGTGTTTTGAGCATCATTGTATAATGATTTCCTCATGAGCTTTTGTGACATGTACTATGAATATACCTTGATGTTGGCTACTTCCCATAACATCAAATAACCTTGGCTTTTATATATTTAGATCACAATGCTTTTATGCATCAATGGACTATACTTTGACCATATATCATGACACTTGAGTATGTTATCTTGTTAACATTTCTTGAGTATTTAAGTTCATGATTGATATCTTGTAAGGGTTTCATTATTACCCTATGATATATAAGATGTCTTGCATTCTTACTTGATCTTTATCAACCTTATTTTATTTAAGACAAGTGTTATCCATCATTAGATGATGTTGTTCATCAACTAGGTGACTTTTCTTGTGTAAGAAGTTTCATCTTCCTACTTGGTTACTCTTGAATTTCATCTTGAATTAACCTACTATACAAGTCAAATATTTCATAATTCTTCAATTATGCTCTTCTCTTTTGATCTTTACTTGTTAAATTGAACATGCTTGCTTGCCTCCTTTGGCATTTTCCTTTGTGTGCTTTGTATGCATTTTTCCCATGCTTGTGATGTTTGAATGTTTGATCTTAGAGATAATTTTCTACTGACTTGTATGATTTTACACCTTCTAAACATGTTCCATCTTCATCTATCCCTTTCTTGTGTTTCACCCACCTTTAGGAACATGTTAGGGTTTGGTTTTGACCTAGTATTACCTTATCTTTTGGATGAGCTTAAGTAGTGTTACCTTAAGGGTATTAGAGGTCATTTATATGTGTTATCTCTAAGTGTTTTCTTATAAATTCACTCTTAATTGACATGTCTTTCCATGTTCACTTGATCACACACTTGTTCTCACCTCACATCACAATTTTGATTGAAACTAGTTTATGTACTTTGGTGTTTGTACCATGTTTTCAATGACTATTTGAACTTCTTCTTAACCAAGAGGTTTGTTCTAAGTGTATAACATGTCCATGTTTTCCCCTTCTTCTTCACATTACCTTTTCTTTTCTAATTTGTTACTTGTTAGCAGTGCATGGGGATTTATTTCCACTTAGGGTTGATTGTGATCCTTTATTAGTTTGCTTGTGTTGTAAATATTTCTCAAGTGTGTTTATATGATGATGATGCTTTCTTGATGTGTTTTCTTATGACTTGTACACTTCTCCCTCGATCTCACTTTATTTCACCTTATTATACCATGTTTGGTTAAACGCTTGACACATGAATGCTCCTATGCTAGTATGCTTGTCTTTTTTCCTTTTATTGTGATCTTTAGATTTATACCCTTTAAAGCATGACCCTTAGGGATGTCTCTACACCCTCTTGATGCTATATTGTTGCCTATATATGGTTTCACACTTACTTGAGATACAAGTCTTGTCACTTATCTACACTTCATCTTTTCTACTATGCCTACTTGTTTGTTTTAGATGATGTTTGTTAACATATAATTCCATAATTATGATTTGTGATTTCTTGAACCATGTTTAGACTTAGGTATATACCTTTTTTTCTCCTCCTTGCTTGTATGTTTTTATCATGATGTGAAGTTTTGTCTTCAAATTTCACACTTGCACTTTCACTTGCCTAGTTGGGTAATAGTTCATTTTTCTTGATCTTTGTTGCCATGCTTAGGGTATTATAAGGTGTATAATATGTTAGTACTAGAACTAACACACTATCTTGATGTGCTTTTATGTCATACCTTTTGACTTCTTGTCACTGCTTTCATGATTTCTTCTTCATTTCTTCTAGTTTGCTTATAAGATCTTAATCTCTTTTATGTTTTATCACCATGTCTTGTGTGTTTTGTTATCATCTTACTTGTACGATGTTTTGTCATCCATGCTTGATTTTTTTTCATCCCCCTCTTTGTGCAATGTTTTATCATCTTTATGTGATGTTTTATCATCTTATCTCTTATGTGTTTTATCATATTGTTTTGTGTACTTGATGTTTTATCATCTTCCTTCTTGATGTTTTATCATATTTATGTGATGTTTTATCATCTCCTTTATTATATGTTTTATCATATTGTTTTGTGTACTTGATGTTTTATCATCTTTCTTCTTGATGTTTTATCATCTTTATGTGATGTTTTATCATATCTTCTCTTATAAGTTTTATCATATTGTTTTGTGTACTTGATGTTTTATCATCTTCCTTCTTGATGTTTTATCATCTTTATATGATGATGTATCATATATTCTCTTATGTGTTTTATCACGTTATTTTTTGTGCTTGATGTTTTATCATCTCTTACTTGATGTATTATCATCTTTGTGTGATGTTTTATCATGTTCCCACTTATTTGATGTTTTGTTATCCCCTCTTTATCCTGATGTTTTATCATCCCTTCTATACTTGTTACTTGATATTTTATCATATTTCCTCTCTTATGTGCTTAGGTATCTATCTTAATTGCATGTGTGTGTATGTGATACTTTATTTCTCTCCTATCTAAGTGTGATTGCTTGTTTCTTCTTCCTCTTCTTCTCTTTTGTGAGATTATCATATTCCTCACAAGATCTTTAGTTCATTCTTCTCTAAGTTTGAACTAAATAGACCTTAGGTTTGCTATCCATGCATGATAAAATTAGGTATATCTCCCTCTTATCCCAACTTTAGGTCCACAAGCATGACAACTTATAGGATTGAGATCCCCTTTTGTTAGTCTTTTCTCTCTTGCATCCATTTTAAAACAAAAACTCTTTTCTTTGGAAAATTCACAAAACACTCTAAAATTACAAAACCTTTTTTCAAGGTAAAAAACACCAACCAACGTAAACCTTTTTGACTTTGTACTTTTTCTTTTAAAACCTTTTCAAAAAAGACGTGCTTCGCTAGCATCGTTCATAAAAAACATGTAACTCACCAAAACTTTTAAGGTGAACTACGAGTGCCTTGATCCCCATTGCACGGTCGAAGGTACGTAGGCACAAAGGTTCGCAACAGTGGCAGACACAACTAATAAAAACTTTTCTTTTTGTACATAATACTTTGCATTCATGCATTCCCTTTTAGCATTAAGCTTTAGACTTAGATTTTTACACACCCTTAGATTAGAATAAACTTAAGTGGATCCTGTGGAGTACCACATATGTGAGGGGTGATAATACCTTCCTCTCACGTAATCGACTTCCTTACCCTTTTTCTCTTGGTCGTGAGACCATGTCCTTTCCTTCTCTCAGGTTTACTCAATGTTTCCTTTCCCTCTCTCGGGATAAACAACCATTGTTTTTAACTTGATGTAAAAACTGTTTTCAAACTATATTTTGAATTGGGTATCTATTCATCCCCTCTAGATAACTTGTCATCGTCTAACAAGTGGTATCAGAGCCTGATTTATTCTGTGTGCTTCAAAAATGCTTATTAGATAATGACTACCGAACCTAAAGGGGTGTACAATAGAGCGCCTATATTCAAAAGTGGAAACTATGGTTATTGGAAATTTTGTATGTGTATTCATATCAACTCATATGATAAGGGTGTGTGGGATGTCATAGTCATCAATCCAACCAATATTACCGACACCGTAGATGGTGTTACCACACCCAAACCATAAGCACAATTGAGTGATAATGATAAGTAAAAATGGGATTAAAATTGGAAAGCAAGAAACATTCTCATATCCTCTCTTGGTATTTGTAAGTGTTTGTTAGCAGCAATTTTGGTAAAACAATGACTTGTTAATGTTTTTCTAAATGTCTTAACATTTGGAGCAAAACTGTTTTGAATGATGTCAAAGCAGATGTCTTGACATCTTCCTACTAAACTGATCTTAGTCCAAAATTAGTTAAGTCTTTTGTTTCCTGATTTCCAGCATTCTATAATTCAGGATTTGTGAACTATAGGTTGCGAAAAATATGGAGGAATATTTTTCAAATTGCATAATTATATCTTGGCCTGTTTTTATAGAAATATTCAAAAGATTTGAATATTTGTTTTCAAGCCCAAGCCCAAAGCTGCGCATATATAAGGACTCACTTCCTTATTCAAAGACAAGCAATTTTTGAAGAAGAATACTTTCTTTCTGATCAGAAGTTTAGGCTTGTTATTTGTAATACACTCTAAGTATTAGTTTAAGTACTTGAGTTGTTATTTGGATTTTTAATTGTGTATCATTCATAAGCTTTTAAGCATTGAATAATTGAAGTGTTTCAAACTTATTAATTCTGTAAGTGATTGAAGGGATTTGAGGATGGCCTCATACCTAGGTGAGTCTTAGGTAGAAGTTTAGCTTGGGTAGTTATTAAGTGATTAGATTGTAAACTGGTTATTTACTGAGGGTCTATGAATTGATATTATTTAGTGAACTTGTCCCTGGCTTGGTAGCCCCCAGAGTAGGTGTTGTTGTACACTGAACTGGGTGAACAATCTCTTGTGTTTTTACTGCTTTTGATTTTACTGCACCTTACTTACAAACAGATATTTGTGTCATGACATCTCTTTCGACATCACATATCTGATACCAGAATTTCAATTGGTATCAGAGCATGAATCCTTCTCTTTGTCTGGGTGAGATCCAGGGAAGATACTTTCTGGTACTATGGACAAGGAAGGAGGATTTATGAACAGACCACCCATTATGGATGGAATCAATTATGACTATTGGAAACCATATGTGGTTTCCTTTCTAAAGTCCTTAGACAACAGAGTTTGGAAAGCTGTTTTAAGAGGATGGAAACACCCTGTCAAATTGGGAGAAAATGGAGAACCTACTTCTGAATTAAAACCAGAAGAAGATTGGTCTAAGGAAGAAGATGAAATTTCTCTTGGAAATTCTAAAGCCTTGAATGCTATATTTAATGGAATAGACAAAAATATTTTCAGATTGGTGAATACTTGTGAATTTGCTAAGGATGCATGGGGAATTCTTCAATCTACTCATGAAGGCACATCTAAAGTTAAGATGTCAATACTTCAGCTTCTCACCAAGAAATTTGAGAATTTAAGGATGAAAGATGATGAAAGTATAAACGACTTCCATATGAACATCCTTGAAATTGTTAATGCCTCCAGTTCTTTAGGAGAGAAAATACCTGAAGACAAATTGATGAGAAAGATGCTCAGGTCTCTTTCCAAGAGATTTGATATGAAGGTAACTGCTATAGAAAAAGCCCAAGACATTGACAAAATGAAAGTGGATGAACTTGTTGGATCCCTTATAACATTTGAATTGAGCATAAATGAAAGATCTGAGAAGAAAAACAAAAGCATAACATTTGTATCTAATACTGAAGATGAAGAAGAGGACTGTGATCTGGATACAGATGGAGGAATATCAAATGCCCTAGCTATGCTTGGAAGACAATTTAATAAAATGATAAAAAGAATGGACAGGAACCAAAGGTCAAATGTCAAGAACATCCCATTTGACATGGGAAGAAAAAGGGCTGAAGAAAAAACTTCTCAAGGGAAGGGAATACAATGTCATGAATGTGAAGGCTTTGGTCACATTAGAGCTGAATGTCCTACATATCTAAAGAGACAGAAGAAGAATCTATCTGTTACTTGGTCTGAAGAGGACTCAGAGAGTGATCCTGAACAATCTGCCAAACATGTGAAAGCATTGACAGGTAAATATGTATCCGATGAAGAGTCTAGTGATGGGGAACTAACCTTTGATGACTTAGCTACTTCATACAAAGAATTATGTCTCAGAAGTGCAGAAGTATGTCTTGAAGGGGAGAAACAAAAATCCCTTATAAGTCATCTGAAGGAGGAAAGGGAAGAGCATCTTAAGACTATTTCTGATCTGGAAAGTGAAGTGTCCTCTCTAAATTCAAATCTTGATAGAATAGTCAAATCTCTCAAGATGCTGAATAATGAGTCTGACACATTACATGAAATTCTCCAAGCAGGAAGAGTGACAAGAGATAAGAGTGGTTTAGGTTTCAATGAGAAAAAGGAACCTAACTCAGAAGAGCCTTCATCTATTTCCACTCATGCCAAGCCTAAACCAAAGATGTCGAATCAAATGTCTCAACATCATGGTAAGAAAGGACATCCTGGTAGACATCATATAAATAATAAACATCATGGTAAATAGCCTGCATTTGTTTCCACAAATTCCAAGGCTAAACCAAAGATGTTGAATCAGATGTCTCAACATGTGGGCAAACATCATGATAAGAAAGGACATGAAGGGAAGAAAAAGCTTAATCACACCAGAGAGAATCCCCAGCCATGGAAGTCTCATCATTATGGAAGGCTTGGACATATAAGGCCCTTCTGTTTCAAGCTGTATGGGTATCCTAAAAATTTTCCTCCTTCCAAAAATAATAAGATTCCCCAAAACAACAAAAAGAAGAAATAATGGGTTCCCAAGTCCAATGTTAGAAGTCCCATTGCTCACACCTCTCTCAGAGTATCAACCAAATATGAATGGTACTTTGATAATGGTTGTTCTAGACATATGACAGGTGTCAAGATCTGTTGGTGGATGTCAAATCTCATTCCACCAGTTATGTGACTTTTGGTGATGGAGCAAAAGGAGAAACCAAAGGTGTTGGCAAGCTTGACTGTTCAGGAGTTCCTAAGCCTGATAATGTGTTACTTGTAAAAGGGTTAACAGCTAACCTGATAAGTATAAGAAAATTATGTGATCAAGGATTCAAAGGTAACTTCTCCAAAGAAGAATGTCTTGTGTGCAGTGAAAATAATGAAGTTGTCATGAAAGGAATCAGATCTAAAGAAAAATGTTATCTATGGGTTCCTCAAGAGGTAAACCTCTCCTCAACATGTGTTTTAGCCAAAGAGAATAAGGTTAAACTATGGCATCAAAAATTGGGGCACTTGCATCTGAAAGGTATGAAGAGAGTTATATCTAAAGAAGAAGTGAGAGGGATTCTTAAGCTCAAGATAGAAGAAGGAAGGGTATGTGGTGACTGTCAAATTGGAAAGCATACTAAGATGTCACATCAGAAGATTCAACATATTACTACATCAAACATATTGTAAATTCTTCACATGGACTTGATGGGACCTATGCAGGTTGAAAGTCTTGGTGGTAAGAAGTATGCCTATGTTATTGTAGACGACTTTTCTAGATACACATGGATAAACTTTATTAGAGAAAAATCAGAAACTTTTGAAGTGTTCAAAGATCTTTTTCAAAGACTTCAAAGGGAAAAGGAAAGTCATGTCATAAGAATCAGGAGTGATCATGGAAAAGAATTTGATAACAACAAATTTGCTGAGTTTTGCTCCTCTGAAGGAATCAGCCATGAATTCTCATCTCCCATTACTCCTCAACAAAATGGGATTGTAGAATGCAAGAATAGAACTCTCCAAGAATCTTCCAGAGCCATGATTCATGCTAAGAAGCTACCCTACCACTTTTGGGCTGAAGCTATGAATACTGCATGATATATTCATAACAGAGTCACTCTAAGGAAAGGCACTTTAGCCACTCTATATGAAATATGGAAGGGAAGAAAACCAACTATAAAATACTTTCATGCTTTTGGAATTAAATGTTACATCTTAGCTGATCGTGAATAAAGTAAGAAGATGGATCCTAAGAGTGATGAAGGAATATTCCTGGGATACTCTACAAATAGCAGAGCATACAAAGTGTTTAACTATAGAACCAAAGTAATGATGGAGTCAATAAATGTTACTATTGATGATATAGGATGGAATGTTGAAGAAGATGTCTCAGTAGATGTTGGAACACCTCTGCCTGATAGTCCAACTAAATCAAATGACACAAGTATTGATTCTAATCCTCCTCAAGAAGATCCCCAACCTAGTCAACTCAATAAAGGACCTTCAATTAGAACTCGAAAATATCATCCTAAGGAACTCATAATAGGAGATCCAAACAAAGGAGTTACTACCAGATCAAGAGAATGGATTTATAACTCTTGTTTTGTATCAAAAATTAAGCCTAAGAATGTCGAAGAGGCCCGGACTGATGAGTTCTGGATTAACGCTATGTAAGAGGAGCTGGAACAATTCAGTAGAAATGGAGTTTGGGATCTGGTTCCAAGACCTGAAGGGACAAATGTGATTGGCACTAAATGGGTATACAAGAATAAATCTGATGAAAAAGGGATGGTCACTAGAAATAAGGCAAGGTTAGTTGCTCAAGGATACACTCAAATTGAAAGAGTGGACTTTGATGAAACCTTTGCTCCTATGGCTAGACTTAAATCAATCAGACTACTGCTAGGAGTTGTATGCATTTTTAAATTTAAATTGTTTCAAATGGATGTGTAACACGGTGGGAGAATTGACTTGATTGTTTTGCGTTTGATCGCATTTGTTGCGGATAGCAAGAGTCGCCACTGACTTTTCTTTTATCCAACAAGGAAAGGTTGAAAAGAACAGGACAGACCTTTCCAGATTATTTCTTAAGTTTGGGGGGTAGGTTATGAAAAGGGAAGGGATTAGAACCCTTTCCATCCGTAGTTATCTACGGGCTCTTAGTTGTTTGCTAGATCACTTGCTTTTGTTTGAAAATGTGCTTTGTGATGTGGGTTTGAAAATATTTTGAAAATGTCTTTGTAATAATTCTCGTTTCTATAAGAACATGTATAAAGTGTTGGTTTTGAAAATAGTTCAAAGAGGTGTTTGTGGAATGTGTTTTTGAAAGTGATTTCGAAAAGTGTCTTTGTAATGATTCTCGTCTCTATAAAAATGCGTACGAAGAGCTTTTTCTTTTGAAAATGTTTCAAATGAAAGTGTTGGTGTGTAAAATGTTTTTGTTATGAGCAAGCGAGCAACTATGAGCGTCCTACCTACTAAAAGAGTCTAATGTTATTTTCCAACTCCTTTAGATGTTGCTATCTTACCATTGATTTGGTAAGAATCCCCATCATTAGATGTGAAGGGACGGGCGTGGGTCCTTTTTATAGTCATAGAAGGCAACCTATGAGACGTTTTAACAATGTCGTTTAGGGACTAGATCGTTTACCAAAGGCAACATTAAGGGTCATCGAGGGAATACGATCTTTTATCAAGGGTCTTTGCTAAAATGCCCATATTCGAGGGACATGACTATTTTTTCGAGGCAACAAGTGAGATTACCCTAAGGGTGCATGTGTGAATAGTGTGTTAGATTTGCATGCATCTTGTCTTTGAATTTTAGGTTGTCTACTTGTTGGTTTTTATCTTACCATACATCCTAATTACTAACATTTGTACAGAAGTGTTGTACCCCAAAATTTTCCCTCTCATATTTCTCCCAAACATTGCAAGAAAAATCTCCAAGTGGCTCAAGATTGCTCAAGAGTTGGACAGTCAAGCTATCTCCTAAGGCAGTCAACCCTAAATTAGGGTTTTGTGTTGCATCAAGATCCTTGAGTCCAAATGACCTCAAGTTCTCCCAAATGTCCTAATATGTTCTCAAGGTCATCCATGTCAAATTTCAAGCCTTGCAGAGGAAGTTTGGTCAATCAATTGCTCAAATGGTCCAAAAATCGACTGTGCTAGGGCAAAAGTCAATTGTGACCCAAATATAGTCAAACTTCAAGATTTTTTGTCAATATTCTCATTTTGAAGGATATTTCATCATTTGATCAAGGGTTGATCATGATTCATCAAGGATTTCTCAAAATTCATCAAGACTCAAAAGTTGCTAAATTAGGGTTTTGTAGGAAAAGTCAACTCAAGTTTGACCAAGCATAACTTTCTCATACTTTATGATAAATGACCCATCCAAAGCTCATTTTGAAAAAGATGAAATTTCCTACAATCCATCTTCATAGCCCAAGTTCAGAAAATGCACTCACAAGAAGTTATAAATTTGGACATTATAGGTCATTTTAGAAAGTCAACAAAAACACCTTTTTTGTCAAATCTTATAACTTGAGCATGGAATATAAAAATGATATTATACGAAAAGGGTTGGTTATAGGACATCTCAAGCTTTCTAAAAAGTCCAAGAACACCTCCAAAAGTTCCAAATTGAAGAAGTTATGCATTGTTGAAGTTGGGCATTTTTGCAAGATTGCCAAAAGTCAACTATCCCCAAAACTTGAAATTTTGTCAAATGGGCCCATTCTTTTCCACTTTATTTGAGCTTCCCCCATTGCACACGTGTCCTAGATTCAGACTTGAGATCATATTTCTTTTTTATTATTTTATTTGATTTTTTATTGAATTATTTCATTTTAAATCAAATTAAATCAAATAAAATCCAAATGTTGATTACTTGAGATCTTTTTGGCTATTCCAGGTTGAGATCATCATCATTAAGAACATCAAATTCGTATCACACAAGATCATGTGCAAAAAAATAGATTTTTGACAAATTTGGCAAGCTTTCAAAAGGGAATCAAATCAAATATGCAATGCATTGATGTGGAAGATTGAAGCCATATTTGTTACCCTAGCACATTCCACAATACAAAAGGAAGGCAAAGGCACGAAGAATAGGGTTAGAGGCTGCAAGAACAAACAAAACAAAACTTGAAAAAGTGGTGAGAAAATTGGAATTCAAAATCATAGCAAGAGAGGTTTTCAAAAGCCAAAAGCTATCCCAATCAATTGTTGGGTGTTCACTCAACCTTCTGGGATTAAAAGCACGCATTTTTCAACCTCCTAGAGCGCTGTAAGTGTCACGCGATCCCCTTCTGTATTTGATTTCATATTTCAAAAATTATGCATTGTTACAAAGAATCAATGGCATATTTGTAATCACCAGATCATTTACAAGCCTTTTGTATTGTTTGATTTCATTTATCTGCTCTGTGGTGCAAAAAGCCATTGTTAGGGTTTTGCTTCTTGGATTAGGGTTTTTTGTTACAGGTAAAATTAGCCTTAATGATGGCTATGGACGTGACCGGGAGAGGAAGACGAATACAACCATGGTCTTTGGAGGAATTTATATAGCCTGAGATGAATTTTAGGAATGGCCTATGCTTTTAGCTGCGGATTCAAATCCGCAGGTAACTTTGTTACAGGCCTGAGGACAGGGACGAGATTGTGTCCTCATCTAATTGGCCCTTTTCAAATTTTCGCGCATTTTTTTATTTGCTGGCATATTAACGTGTTTTAACATATTATATTTTGTTTGTATTTTATTAACAATCGAAGCGAAGTGGCCCAGTGGTCAGTGTGTATACTTCCAAGGCGTTGATGGCTGGAGGTCAGGGGTTCGATCCCTGCCTCCAGCGCTTTGCATTTTCCTTTGTTTTTTCATACAATCAGGTGCAAATCTAGGCTTGCAGCTCACCATGTGCCTTCACGTATCAAAGTGCCAGATGGCCCAAGGCCAAATCTGGTGATCCAGGAGTGAGGGTCTATCATAGATCTATTCAATGCACACACACAAAATCCAGGGAGATCAACCAGGCCAGCGCTTAATGGGCCATATAATTGCTATTCTGACCCCCAAAATAGGCCCATACTCCTCTCTCTCTATATTTTATTTTATTTTGTTTTAATTATTTATTTATTATTTCTATTTAATAACTAACCAATCAATTTTTTTTCCTTTATAAAATTAAAACCAAAAAATATTTTCTTTATTAAATTAAATTTTAGTATTTTATATTTTTATTAAAAAATCTATTAATTAATTTAGGCTATTAATTAGAAATAACTTTAATATATTTTTTGTAAATAATTAAAAATAATTAGACTTAATTAGGTTTTTTTACTAATATTAATTTATTTTATTTTATTTCTTTAAATACCAAAAATCCAAAAATAATTTATTTTCATTAATTAATTAATTAATTAATTAATTTAATAATTAACTTAGGCAATTTCTTTCTTAATTCAAAAACAACCAAAAAAATCTTTTCTTTAACAAAAGGGGTCAAAACCCTAAACTCGCACTCGATTTAATTTTCCGTACGCGATCTATTTATTCAATATTGTACTTGTTCCCAGAATGTAATAGATAATTAGGACCATTTAATTATTTTTATCACTTTATTTATTTTTCCGCATTTAAATTTCAAGGGGTTGCTTTTGGCGATGTAAATACCCGACGCCTTGTAATTTAATTTCCGTAATTTATTTTCCGCAAAATATAACTGTTAGGTGTTTGATAATAGAGATGCATGACAAGATTGAATGTTTTAACCTAAAATCAATTTAGATCACCATTAACATGTACAAAAGACAAAAATTAACTGAAAATGACACACTCGCACATGCGCACTCTTAGGGTACACCCCACTTGGTTGCCTTCGTATGCGGTCATTGAGTATAGGTCACTTTAGAGGTCGCCCTCTTGTCCAAAGATCATAGTTGCCTCGAAACGGTTGCCTCGGATATTGTTGCCTCAAACAAATAATCTAAGACATTAGGGTTATCGCTAAGGCGTCCTAACATTGCTTTGGTGACCGTAAGTCCCGCATTCAAATTGACCCTTAAACTCCGGCGACGGTGCTACCTACTCATCAATAGTAGGATGGCATTGTCTAAAGGAAGATAGCATAGAACGATTCCTTTTTCGAGTAGGTAGATGGTTCTTAGACACTTGCTCTTTTCAAAACAAAAACTCTTCACACTTACACTTTTCGAACAAAGTTTTCAAAAAACACTTCATACGCTCTTGAGGACAGAAGTAAGAGTTAAATCGAAGTTTCAAATAAAAACTTTTTCAAACCCACAAGCACAAAAAAAGAAATATTTTGAAAACAATATGAGCAAGTACCTAAGAGCCCGTGGATAACCACGGATAGAAAGGGTGCTAACACCTTCCCTTTCTATAATATACCCCTCGAACCCGAGAAATATCTCAAAAAAGGAATTTTTCTGTGCTTTTTTCCTTTCCTTGTTGGATAAAATAAAATTCGGTGGCGACTCTTGCTTACCGCGACATTTTGCGAAAACAAACGCAAAACGCAAACCAGCATTCCAAAAAGCAGTCAGTTCTTTCCCACCGTATCATAGAACTGGCGACTCTACTGGGGATATTTTAATAAGTGGGGTGTACCTTAGGAATAGTTCATATTGTTTTCAATTGCTTGACTTGTATGATTTTATATCTGCGGGCTTGTATTGGAGTTACTATAGATCCTAACCCGGATCTGAGGGATACCCTTTAGGTAAGTAGCAATAAACTGTGAGGGAACTGTATGGCGTAGACTGATACGGTTGAAGCAGTAGCTACGTTGGTGTGGCATTTTAGTATGTAACGATATCCCTTGTGGCGCAATGAGGAGAATATGGGTTTGCTAAGGGGTCATTAAGCACCAACTGACCTTAGAACCTTTAAATTGACCAACTTGGCCATAAAACAGTAGCAGTATGCTACACTCATTGAGAGTAAACTCTCGCGATGATTCCGGCCACAAGAAAAGGTTGCTAAACTGGAATTATGACCGATCAAGGGTAGTCAGTGATATTAAGATCCTCTAGAACCCGGTTACTATTTTTAGGACAGGTTTAAACCAACTGAACTGAAAGAGGGTAGTACCTAGACTCCTTGCCAGCCTGAAATCTAAGGGCTCTCTGTGTGACTTGTGTGCCTTTACCATGTTTGCTATTTGTGGATACTTATGGTGTGCTTTCTATCATGACATCATGACATCATGACATTGCATACATTTTGCATTGGACTAACCTATTTCAAAGACAGGAGGGATTCATCTTTGTTCTGTTTTGTAGGTCATGGTACATATGCGTAGAAACACCATCCGGATCAACTTTGTCCAAGTTCCCACTCTACTTAAATATTTGGTTGCAAAGATGCCAGATACTACCTCCTTCATCAGAAGACATGGGCATCTTCTTGGTTTGGTCACTTCCAAATTGGACGAGCAGGTGATGAGTGTCCTAGTCCAGTTCTTTGATCCACTGTACCATTGCTTTACTTTTCAGGACTACCAGTTGGTCCCTACCTTGGAAGATTTCTCTGATCTGCTCGGTATCTCTATTCTGAAGCAGACCCTGTTTACAGGTTGGGAGAATATCCTTAGGCCGGAAGAGATTGCTTCAACCCTTCATTTGAAAAAGGCTGAGGTAATGTCTAATTGGGAAACTCGTAGTGGAGCAAAGGGCTTTTTGACTAAGTTCTTGGTTGGTAAGGCTAATCATTTCTGGGATAGTCTAGACTTCCAGGAATTCGAAGATATTCTGGCTCTTCTGATATATGGCTTGGTATTGTTTCCTAACTATGACTCCTTTGTTGATGTGAATTCGGTAAAAATCTTCATCTCTGGTAATCCTGTACCCACTCTCTTGGGTGACATTCTTCATCAGCTTTATGCCCGTACTGCTGGGAAGCGGAGAACCTTGATGTGCTGTGCTCCACTGTTGGAGAGGTGGTTTATTTCTCACCTCCCCAAATCAGTTCTGAAGAACAAAGAAGGCATGGGTTGGGCTTATAGGGTTATGTCTCTCTCTCACAATGACATCATTTGGACTATTAAGGGTATGGACGAGGTAGCCATTATTGATCGTTGTGGGGAATACCCCAATGTTCCACTGATAGGAACCAATGGAGGAATTACTTACAATCCATGCTTGGCCTTACGTCAGTTTGGGCGAGCCAGAAGGGAAGGACCTCATGAGCTGCTAATGCCTAGTATAATCTTTGATTTCCAAGGGGATAGTGACGAGCAACGCCGCAGATTCATAAGGGCTTGGGATAGGGTACACAGATCTGATCCACACGAGCTGGGTGCGAAGACTTCTCTACCAATGGAACCATATCTCCGATGGGTTCGCATACGGGCCCAAAAGCTGGGAATGCCCTATGAAGCCATCTTGCCTATTATTGTTGAAGTTGCTGATGAGGAAGGGGTTCCTCCTACCATTCTCCACCCTTACATTCCTACTGACATTGGGGAATTAAAGAGATCATGGATGCAGCTAAGAGAAGAGCGGGATACTTATAGAGAAAAGTATCACGAGCAAGAGCAGAAGATTCAAAAGTTGACAAGGCAGCTGGAGAATGAGCAGATCATCAACGACTACGTCAGCACTAAAGGCAAACGACCATGGGAGCATTGATGTCCTTTGATTATTTCCAGTTTTTATTTACTTTTCAGTATTTCCTTTCTTGTAACACCTTAAGGGAATTTGTTGAACAATTGAATTTCAAGTTTATCTAATAAAAGTGTGTTTCATGTTTGGTTTACGAATTTGAATCTCTCGATGTCTTTGAAATCATAGCATACGCATTTCATTCCATGCACCTCATAACAGGTACCCTTACAGGTTTTCTCATCTTCTTCGCTGTTTATTTTAGCATCATGTCTTCTGAACCATCAACTGAACAAGCAATCAAGGCTCTGCAGGCCCAAAATGCTCAATTTCACGAATTATTCATGAACTTGGCTAAGGGTCAGCAAGATCTGAAGGCCCTTATGTTAAAAGAGAAGAAGAAGAAAAAGAAGAAGAAGACGGTCCTGTTTAACATGGGCCACAGGTTTGGAAACAGGCTACGAGATGAAGTTGATTTGACCACCTCATCTGGAGGGAAAGATATTTAGGAAGAAAGGAGGGCTCCTAGCCCTGTGGTTTCAGACAACGAGACGGACTTCGACAAAGACCAGTATCCTCCGGCTGAGGATAGATACAAGCAACTGGAAGACTGGTTGAGTGCGATGGAAGTACAGAAAGTGCCTGGTCTGGACTTTGGTGATTTAAGCCTGTCATCTGGGGTGGTGATTCCCCACAAGTTCAAAGCACCAGCTTTTGCTAAGTACGACGGGGTTTCTTGTCCAAAACTGCACCTCCGGTTGTATGTTAGGAAGATTCAGCCATACACCGCTGACAAGAATCTCTGGATGCACTTCCTTCAAGACAGTCTCTCAAGGACTCAACTTGAATGGTTTTACCAGTTGGAAGGAACTAGCATCCTTAATTGGGAGGACTTGGTTGCTGCTTTCTACATGTAGTACCAATACAATACCGACCTCACTCCCACGCGTACCCAGCTCCAGGGTATGTCAATGGGTGCGGGCGAAGGTTTCAAAGATTACGCTTAGAAGTGGAGGGACCTTGTTGGAAGAGTGCAACCACCCTTGGCTGATAGGGAGCTTGTTGATATGTTTCTGGGGACCTTGTCTGGTCCGTATTTCAACCATCTGATTGGAAGTTCTTTGTCCGGGTTTACGGAGTTGATCATGACTGGAGAGAGGATTGAGGCTGGTATTAAGTCTGGTAAAATACAGAAGGGTGCTTCATCAGACACCGAGAAGAAGCCTTTTAAGAAGGAGTCCAGTGCTGTTTACAGTTCAAAAAGCCAAAATAGACCTGAACACTGCCAAGCTGTTAATGCGGTTGTTATTTCAAGACCTGCTGGTGCTTCTCAGTGCAACAATCAGCCAAGGGCCGAGAAACCTCGAAGACAATTCACCCAGCTCAATATGACTTTATCTCAGATTCTGCCACAGTTACTGAAAACCAATCTAGTGATTCCAAGGGAGGCCCCGCAGAATCCCAACACCACATCACCAAAGTACAACCCTAATGCCCGCTGTGCTTTTCACTCTGATAGCCCGGGGCATGATACGGATGATTGTTGGGTTTTGAAGAACAAAATACAGGACTTAATTGATGCGAAGGAGATTGAGTTCGAAGCACCTGAAAGACCTAATGTTTTGACTGCTCCTATGCCCAAGCATGTAGTGAATGCTATAGATGAAGACTCGTTTGTGGTTTCTGTGAATGACATTGTTACCCCTTTGATGACTGTGAAGAAGAACCTTTTTTTAGCCAGTTTATTTCCGGGATGTGATGAAGGTTGTCGTATGTGTTCTGTCCTACCTACTGGTTGCCATCTTTTGAAGTCAGGTGTCCAACGCCTGATGGATAATAAAGAAATTCTGTTTGAGAAGACTGTTGTTCCTTTGGTTCCTACTGAAGAAGTTTCTATCATCACCATTTTCGATAATTCTTCCAAGGCTTCCTCGAGAAAGCCTATTAGAATTACATATGTTCCAAGAATCGCACCATTGATCATCACTATTCCAGGGCATATCCCCTACACATCCAATAAAGCTGTCCCATGGCATTATGGGGCTGATGTATATTATCACGGAGTTAAGCAAGACTTGAGTGCTGAAGAGGCTGATACTGACGTCAGCAACATTGTTGGACCTGCCAAAGTCACCCACAACGGAAGACTTTTCTCCCCTGATATCTCTCCACCAACTTCCCGGAAACCTGTTGTTATTACACCTGACAGTGTACCTGCTACCATTCCTGTTCAAGTTCCCATTCTTACCCCTGTTGCCGAGTCCTCTAACGCTCGGGACAAAGGGACCACCAGTGAGCCTGCCCAGACAGAGGCACCGAAGAAGATTATTGTTGAAGCCTCTAGACAAGAGATAGAGGAAATTTTGAAGATCATCAAAAAGAGTGACTATAATGTAGTCGAGCAGCTGGGGAAAACCCCATCCAAAATCTCCATGTTATCACTGTTGCTATGCTCAGAGGCCCATGCCAAGGCTCTGATTGCGTTCCTGAAGACTGCACACGTACCTCAAGAAATGTCAGCTGATCAGTTTAAAGATTGTGTGGCTAGTCTGACGACAGATAATGGTTTGGGCTTCTCTGATGCTGACTTGACTGCTAAGGGGAAGAATCACAATGTTGCCCTGCATGTTTCCATTGAATGCATGGGCACTACTCTTGCTCATGTACTAGTGGACACTGGCTCCTCATTGAACGTTTTGCCTAAGAAAGCTCTAGACCGGTTGGACTGCGAAGGTTTAGAGTTGAAACCAAGTAACATTGTTGTTAGGGCCTTTGATGGGTCAAAGAGAATGGTACATGGAGAAGTTGATATCCCGATTAAAGTTGGTTCTCAGGTTTTTGCATCTACATTCTATGTGATGGATATTCGGCCATCTTATTCTTGTTTACTGGGTCGTCCATGGATCCACAAGGCTGGGGCAGTGACGTCTACGCTCCACCAGAAGCTAAAGTACCCGGTAAAAGGGAAAATTGTGATAGTGCAAGGAGAAGAGGAGTACATGGTGAGCCACCTCAACTCTTTCTGATATGTAGAAATGGATGGGGAGTTCATTGAAACCCCATTTCAGCATTTTGAAGAGGTTCCCCAGACGCTGGCATCAACTGAGACTGTTGTTGAAGATCTTCCTATGAAGATGGCTTCTTTCAAGGATACCCGGGCTTTTGTTGAGAAAGGTGGGTGTGCAAATTGGGGCCAACTCCCTGTTTTTGCACATAAGACTAACAAGTTTGGTTTGGGTTTCACTGCAGAAGCTCAAAAGGCTGTTCGGAATGCACGGATCAGAAGACCTCCTTTGTTCATTAGCAATTCAGGAGTGAATGCCATTGAAGACGATGTGGAAGAGTCTGAGTTCGACAGTTGGATCTATCCTACTACTAATGGAGGACTAAGCAACTGGACAGCAAAGGACTTCGTCCCAATTTCTTTCGTTACCCAGTAATGAGACTTTTTGTTTTGAATTTGTAACAAACAATGTTTTAAACTTTACGGCCCGATGTCTTACCAAAGGCACCGTGGTTTCATTTGTGAGGGATTTATGTGTGTTATCTACATATATCATTAATAAAAGCATTGGACGTTTTCTTGCATTTCAAATCTTGCGCTCCTTGTTTTTCTTTTATTATGTATTGCAAAACAGCTATTTTACACACACTCACATATATAGGTCTACATCCATTCTGGATCTCACTGGTAACGACTCTGCTACTGCCAATTATAACTTCGAAAGTCCGATCAACTTAGCCGAAGATGAAGGTGAAGATGATTGCGAAGTGCCTGGTGAACTTGCTAGACTGTTACTCTAGGAAGAGAGGGCTATTCAGCCGCATGAAGAGCCCATGGAATCAGTGAATCTGGGTACAAAGATAGACAAGAAAGAGGTCAAGGTTGGTGCAAACTTGGAGCTTAGCATGAAACAACGGTTGATTCAGATGCTGCGTGACTACATTGAGATCTTTGCCTGGTCTTATAAAGATATGCCTGGTTTGGATACCGATATAGTGGTTCACCAATTGCCTACCAAGGAAGACTGTCCTCCAGTGAAACAGAAGGTCCGTCGAATGCGCCCGGATATGTCTGAGAAAATCAAGGCTGAAGTTATGAAACAGTTTGACGCCAGTTTTCTAGCAGTTACTTCTTACCCTAAGTGGGTGGCCAACGTGGTTCCTGTGCCGAAAAAGGATGGTAAGGTTCGAATGTGTGTCGACTATAGGGATCTGAACAGGGCAAGCCCCAAGGATGATTTCCCTCTGCCTCATATTGACGTCCTGGTTGACAACACTGCTCAGCATAAGGTCTTTTCCTTTATGGATGGTTTCTCCGATTATAATCAGATTAAAATGGCTCCCGAAGACATGGAGAAGACAACCTTTGTTACTCAATGGGGTACCTTTTGCTACAAGGTCATGCCTTTTGGATTAAAGAATGCTGGGGCAACGTATCGGCGCACCATGGTTGCTTTGTTTCATGACATGATCCATCACGAGATTGAGGTATACTTCGATGACATGATTGCAAGATCCCAGACTAAAGGAGAACATCTGGACCACCTTCAGAAGTTATTTGATAGGTTGAAGTTGTACAAACTGAGGTTAAACCCGAACAAGTGCACCTTCGGGGTGAGATCTGGTAAGCTGCTGGGTTTTGTCGTAAGTGACAAAGGTATTCAAGTGGATCCTGCAAAGGTGAAGGCTATACAGGAAATGCCAGCTCCCAGAACAGAAAAAGAAGTCAGAGGCTTTCTGGGACGTCTGAACTACATTGCCCGATTCATCTCGCACCTGACTGCTACTTGTGAGCCAATCTTCAAGTTACTGAAGAAAGATCAAGTAGCACGTTGGAACAATGAATGCCATGCCGCTTTCGAAAGGATCAAAGAGTATCTCCAAGAGGCACCTATTCTGATGCCGCCAGTTGAAGAGAGACCTTTGATCTTATACTTGACAGTACTCGACAACTCAATGGGGTGTGCGTTGGGTCAGCATGACGGGTCTGGCTGAAAAGAGCATGTTATTTATTACCTTAGCAAAAATTTTACCGACTGCGAGACCCGATAATTGTTGCTCAAGAAAACTTGTTGCGCTTTGGCATGGGCTGCTTGCTGGCTGAGACAGTATATGCTGACTCACAACACTTTATTGATATCAAAGATGGATCCAATCAAGTATATCTTCGAAAATCCCACCTTGTCCGGAAGAATAGCAAGATGGCAGATGATCTTGACTGAGTATGACATCTAGTACACGTCCCAAAAGGCAATCAAGGGAAGTGTATTGGCAGATCATTTGACACATCAGACAATGGATGATTACCAGTCTATGAACTTCGAATTCCCGGATAAGAATATCGTGATCGTGACTGACTGTGAGACACCTTGACCGGATGAAGGACCTGAGGAGGGATCCCGATGGTCTATGTACTTTGATGGAGCTTCGAACGCTTTCGGTAATAGCATCGGTGCCGTGATCATATCTCCTAAAGGCTCTCATACTCCGTTTACCGCCTGATTATGTTTCAACTGCACCAACTATATGGCGGAGTATGAAGCATGCATCATGGGTCTTCGAGCAGAAATCGACCTAAGGATTAAGTTTCTAAGTGTTTTCGGAGATTCCGCTCTTGTGATCAGTCAGATCAAAGGTGAGTGGGATACGAAACACCCGAATCTTATTCCTTACAAGGAGTATGTATTGACGTTGCTTCCACACTTCGAAGAAATAACATTTGAACACTTCCCTAGAGAGGAGAATCAGTTGACGGACGCGCTGGCTACGATGTCTTCTATGTTCAAAGTCAATTGGGACAACGAAGCTCCCCGGATTATCATTGAAAGATTGGACAAACCTGCACATTGCTGTGACACGCAGGCTGAAGAAGTGACAGATAAACCCTTGTTTCATGAGGTGAAGAGGTATCTTAAGGCTCAGGAATACTCCGAGGGTGCATCTGTTAATGACAAGAAGTTCTTGAGGAGGTTCGCGGAAAAGTTCTTCATCAGCAATGGCATTCTTTACAAGCGCAACCATGATTCGACCTTACTGCGTTGTATGGATATGGATGAAGCAGAAAGAATCATGGCGGAGTTACATGAAGGCACCTTAGGAACTAATTCCAGTGGACATACCATGGCAAAGAAAATCCTTCGGGCAGGATATTATTGGTCCAATATGGAAGTCGACTATTATCAGCATTCTCGGACCTGTCACAAGTGCCAAGTCTATGCTGATAAGGTGCACATCCTTCCAGTACCTCTGAATGTCTTGATGGCACCTTGGCCTTTTGCAACGTGGGGCATTGATATGATCAGAGAGATCAAACCTACGACATCCAACGGGCATCGTTTCATCCTGGTAGCAATTGATTATTTTACGAAGTGGGTTGAAGCAGCGTCCTTTGATACTGTAACCAAGAACGTCGTGGCACGGTTTATTCGGCACAATCTGATCTGTCGATACGATGTACCAGAGAGGATCATTACGGACAATGGTACCAATCTCAACAACAAGATGATCACTGAGCTCTGCAAGCAATTCAAGATATAGCATCACAACTCTTCTCCTTATCGCCCGAAGATGAATGGGGCTGTTGAAGCGGCTAATAAGAACATTAAGAATATTGTGCAGAAGATTACAGTGACATACAAAGATTGGCACGAGATGTTACCATTTGCTCTTCATGGGTACCGTACCTCAGCACGGACGTCAACAGGGGCAACACCCTATTCCTTGGTATATGGCATGGGGGCGGTCTTGCCCATTGAAGTTTAGATACCCTCTCTCTGGATCATGAAGGATGCAGGTTTGAGCGAAGATGACTAGATTTGGAACCGGCTTGATCAGCTGAACTTAATTGACGAAACGAGACTTACTGCTATTTGTCATGGTCAAACGTATCAAAAGAGGATGATCAAGGCATTTAACAAGAAAGTTAGACGACAAGAGTATCAAGTTGGGGATCTGGTTATCAAGCGCATTATTCTACCTCAAGGTGATCCCAGGGGCAAATGGACCCCTACCTACGAAGGGCCATTTGTGGTTAAGAACATTTTCTTAGGAGGAGCCATGATTCTAACCACCATGGATTGTGACGACCTTCCTCACCCCGTCAATGCTGACATAGTGAAACGATACTATGCATAATCAAAGACCCGCTAGGTTGACTGGCCTAGGCAAAAATAAGGGCTTCCCGGCGAACCAAAAGGGTTCGGGCAAAAATAAGGGATGAAAATGAAAATAATTTGTACACCCGGCAAGTCGAAAACCTGAAAAGGTGGCTTGGGCAAAAAAGGGTATCCCGGTGGACTGAAAACCCGAAAGGGCAGTCCAGGAAAAAATTAGGGAGTAAAGCGTAACACTATGTCTCATTGGATCACCTTGCAACCAGACTTCGGTATAGACTATCAAGCTCGGACGGCGCTAATCAATCTGATCTACCTTCAAACAAATAGCAAAGTGATGAGATGCTCGAGGACATAAAGGCAATAGCAGAGTTGGAACCCAGTGGGATTATTCACATAGCTGTTTTGTTTTCTTTTCATAAATTGTATAAATTCTATTTGTTTGGCGGTGTTCTCCTACTAGGACGTCAGCCTCTTGTACAAAAACGCCTATTTACAGGCCAAACTTCAAAATCAATACAATTCATTTTTAAAGAAATTTCAAGCTATTTTTCCTTTATCTGTTTTGTTTTGCAAAGAACGTCCAATGTTCATTTTTTATATATGCACTTGACATTAATTGTTGCTCATAAATATTTACATGCAAAACAAAAGACTATTACTGGTGATATCAGAAACAGGGGCAAATAAGAATTGTCCAAACTGTACAGTTGCTCTATCCACCAGGTACAAGGTAGATTCATCTGAAGAATATGACCAAGGTATTTTCACTCCCCGCAGAGTAAGACAATAATGATAGCTCTCCCCGACTGAGACTTGCAACTATGAATGAATGAATCGGTAATATTCTCCCCCAAGCAGAGTTTATCTACCACCAACACTGAGAAGGCTTAATATCCCTGACAGTCTTAATATTCCCCAATAGAGTATAAGAATATTCCCCAGCAGAATATAAAATATCCCTAGTGGAGTTAAAATTTTCCCAGCGCAGTCTGAAAAAGCTTCCCCAGTAGAGTTGAAGAATCATCCCCAGTAGACTCTGGAAGTTCGTCCCCGGCAGAGTATAAAAATAAATATCCCCAACCGAGTTCAAAGGAAAATTGTCCCCGTCAAAGCTCAAAGTATTATCCCCACAAGAGTCTAACAGGTTATCCCCAGTAAAGTCGCAACTGAATGATCATCCCCAACGGAGTTCTTTCCTTTCACAAACAGGAATTCAATCCCCAACAGGATTCAATATCACCAGCAACGATAATTCATCCCAACGAAATTTATTGGTGGAATCTTCAGCAGAGCATCTCTTCCCCACAGAGTAATATCCTCATCAGTTTATTCCCCAGTGGAGTTATCCTCTCCTGCATGTTTATTCTCACAATCATCTTTGTTCGCCACCCCTAGCGGAAATTAAGAATTCAACTCTATTCTCCAGCAGCTATCCGGGATTTATTTTCCCCAGCTAAAACATTAATTTTCCATACATCATGATACATGCATATACGCATCATATAAAACAATCTCATTTATTTTGAGAACATCATTGCTTGATCTATATTATGCATTGCATATGACTGACCTTTACCTTTCAGCAAGGAGGCAGTTAAGTTCTCAGTTATGTCGAAGATCTGACCGGTTCTTAAATCTCAACTGAATTATCCTCGGTTGAATTTCAGATAAGGTTCTCAATCTCGACAATTATCCTTCATCATAGTGTGGACGAGTTCTACAATCTCAACAGAATTATACTCCGTTGAAGACTAGACAGTTCCTAGATCTTGATGAAGATGTTTCCCTTAGTCGAAGACCTGACCAGTTCTTAAATCTCAGCTGAATTATCCTCGGTTGAATTTCAGATAAGGTTCTCAATCTCGACAATTTTCCTCCGTCGACGTGTGGACGAGTTCTATAATCTCAACAGTATACTCTGTTGAAGACCAGACAGTTCCTAGATCTTGATGAAGATGATTCCCTCAGTCAAAGACCTGTCCGGTTCTTAAATCTCAATTGAATTATCCTCAGTTGAATTTCAGATAAGGTTCTCAATCTCGACAATTTCCTCCGTCAAAGTGTGGACGAGTTCTACAATCTCAACAGAATTATACTCTATTGAAGACCAGACAGTTCCTAGATCTTGATGAAGATGTTTCCCTCAGTCAAAGACCTGACTGGTTCTTAAATCTCAACTGAATTATCCTCGGTTGAATTTCAGATAAGGTTCTCAATCTCGACAATTTCCTCCGTCAAAGTGTGGACGAGTTTTACAATCTCAACAGAATTATACTCCGTTGAAGACCAGACAATTCCTAGATCTTGATGAAGATGTTTCCCTCAGTCGAAGACCTGACCAGTTCTTAAATCTCAACTGAATTATCCTCGGTTGAATTTCAGATAAGGTTCTCAATCTCGACAATTTTCCTCCGTCATAGTGTGGACGAGTTCTACAATCTCAACAGAATTATACTCTGTTGAAGACTAGACAGGTCCTAGATCTTGATGAAGATGTTTCCCTAAGTCGAAGACCTGACCGGTTCTTAAATCTCAACTGAATTATCCTTGGTTGAATTTCAGATAAGGTTCTCAATCTCGACAATTTTCCTCCGTCATAGTGTGGACGAGTTCTACAATCTCAATAGAATTATACTCCGTTGAAGACCAGATAGTTCCTAGATCTTGATGAAGATGTTTCCCTCATTCGAAGACCTGACCGGTTCTTAAATCTCAACTGAATTATCCTCGGTTGAATTTCAGATAAGGTTCTCAATCTCGACAATTTTCCTCCGTCATAGTGTGGACGAGTTCTACAATCTCAATAGAATTATACTCCGTTGAAGACCAGACAGTTCCTAGATCTTGATGAAGATGTTTCCCCCAGTTGAATTACGGACAAGTTCTTAAAACTCTGCAAAGATGTTCTCCCAGCTGAGGTACAGGCAAGTTCCTAAATCTCAACAAAAACCAGGTTTCCCCAGCGGAATCTTCCACAACAACAGGTATGCAAGTTCTCGCTAAGGAATCTCTTATGCGATCGACACTCATGCAGATGGCATATTTAAGCCCATCCTCCCGCCATCAATCTCCAAATTGCATCTGTAAGCCCATTCCCGCCATCACAAGGCTGATACCACTTCATGCGAGTGCAAATTTCTGGGCACTCTAGTGTCCAATCATCTTCCACCTTCGGATCACGAAAGGAAAGAAAGTCAATCTACATCCTCAGGTATAAGAAGATTGAACAGGGGCTGCTTTTGTACCCCAAAATTTTCCCTCTCATATTTCTCCCAAACATTGCAAGAAAAATCTCTAAGTGGCTCAAGATGTCTCAAGAGTTGGACAATCGAGCTATCTCCTAAGGCAGTCAACCCTAAATTAGGGTTTTATGTTGCATCAATATCCTTGAGTACAAATGACCTCAAGTGCTCCCCAATGTCCTAATATGTTCTCAAGGTCATCCATGTCAAATTTCAAGCCTTGCAGAGGAATTTTGGTCAGTCAATTGCTCAAAGGGTCCAAAAATCGACTATGCTAGGGCAAAAGTCAACTGTGACCCAAATACAGTCAAACTTCAAGATTTTTTGTAAACATTCTCATTTTTAAGGATATTTCATCATTTGATCAAGGGTTTATCATGATTCATCAAGGATTTCTCAAAATTCATCAAGACTCAAAAGTTGCTAAATTAGGGTTTTGCAGGAAAAGTCAACTCAACTTTTACCAAGCATAACTTTCTCATACTTTATGAGAAATGACCCATCCAAAGCTCATTTTGAAGAGGATGCAATTTCATACAATCCATATTCATACCCCAAGTTCAGAAAATACACTCACAAGAAGTTATAAATTTGGACATTATAGGTCCTTTTTGAAAGTCAACAAAAACACTTTTTTGTCAAAGCTTATAAATTGAGAATGGAATATAAAAATGATATGAGACCAAAAGCGTTGGTTAGAGGACATCTCAAGCTTTCTAAAAAGTCCAAGAACACCTCCAAAAGTTCAAAATTGAAGAAGTTATGCATTGTTGAAGTTGGGCATTTTTGCAAGATTGCCAAAAGTCAACTATCCCCAAAACTTCAAATTTTGTCAAATGGGCCCATTCTTTTCCACTTTATTTGAGCTTCCCCCATTGCACACGTGTCCTAGCTTCAGCCTTGAGATCATATTTCTTTTTTATTATTTTATTTGATTTTTTATTAAATTATTTCATTTTAAATCAAATTAAATCAAATTAAATCAAATTAAATCCAAATGTTGATTACTTGAGATCTTTTTGGCTATTTCAGGTTGAGATCATCATCATTAAGAACATCAAATTCGTATCACACAAGATCATGTGCAAAAAGATGGATTTTTGACAAATTTGGCAAGCTTTCAAAAGTGAATCAAATCAAATATGAAATGCATTGATGTGGAAGATTGAAGCCATATTTGTTACCATAGCACATTCCACAATAGAAAAGGAAGGCAAAGGCACGAAGAATAGGGTTAGAGACTGCAAGAACAAACAAAACAAAACAAAACTTGAAAAAGTTATGAAAAAATTGGAATTCGAAATCATAGCAAGAGAGGTTTTCAGAAGCCAAAAGCTATCCCAATCGATTGTTGGGTGTTCACTCAACCTTCTGGGATCAAAAGCACGCATTTTTCAACCTCCTAGAGCGCTGTAAGTGTCACGCGATCCCCTTCTGTATTTGATTTCATATTTCAAAAATTATGCATTGTTACAAAGAATCAATGGCATATTTGTAATCACCAGATCATTTCCAAGCCTTTTGTATTGTTTGATTTCATTTATCTGCTTTGTGGTGCAAAACGCCATTGTTAGGGTTTTGCTTCTTGGATTAGGGTTTTTTGTTACAGGTAAAATTAGCCTTAATGATGGCTATGGACGTGACCGGGAGAGGAAGACGAATGCAACCATGGTCTTGGGAGGAATTTATATAGCCTGAGATGAATTTTAGGAATGGCCTATGCTTTTAGCTGCGGATTCAAATCCGCATGTAACTTTGTTACAGGCCTGAGGACAGGGACGAGATCGTGTCCTCCTCTGATTGGCCCTTTTCAAATTTTCGCGCATTTTTTATTTGCTGGCATATTAACGTGTTTTAACATATTATATTTTGTTTGTATTTTATTAACAATCGAAGCGAAGTGGCCCAGTGGTCAGTGTGTATACTTCCAAGGCGTTGATGGCTGGAGGTCAGGGGTTCGATCCCTGCCTCCAGCGCTTTGCATTTTCCTTTGTTTTTTCATTTAATCAGGTGCAAATCTAGGCTTGCAGCTCACCATGTGCCTTCACGTATCAAAGTGCCAGATGGACCAAGGCCAAATCTGGTGATCCAGGAGTGAGGGTCTATCATAGATCTAGTCAATGCGCACACACCAAACCCAGGGAGGTCAACCAGGCATGCCCTTAATGGGCCATAGAATTGTTATTCTGACCCCCAAAACAGGCCCATACTCCTCTCTCTCTATATTTTATTTTATTTTGTTTTAATTATTTATTTATTATTTCTATTTAATAACTAACCAATCAATTTTTTTTCCTTTATAAAATTAAAACCAAAAAATATTTTCTTTATTAAATTAAATTTTAGTATTTTATATTTTTATTAACAAATCTATTAATTAATTTAGGCTATTAATTAGAAATAACTTTAATATATTTTTTGTAAATAATTAAAAATAATTAGACTTAATTAGTTTTTTTTACTAATATTAATTTATTTTATTTTATTTCTTTAAATATCAAAAATCCAAAAATAATTTATTTTCATTAATTAATTAATTAATTTATTAATTTAATAATTAACTTAGGTAATTTCTTTCTTATTTCAAAAACAACCAAAAAAATCTTTTCTTTAACAAAAGGGGTCAAAACCCTAAACTCACACTCGATTTAATTTTCCGCACGCGATCTATCTGTTCAATATTGTACTTGTTCCCGGAATGTAATAGATAATTAGGACCATTTAATTATTTTTATCGCTTTATTTATTTTTCCGCATTTAAGTTTCAAGGGGTTGCTTTTGGCGATGAAATACCCGACGCCTTGTAATTTAATTTCCGCAATTTGTTTTCCGTAAAATATAACTGTTAGGTTTTTGATAATAGAGATGCATGACAAGATTGAATGTTTTAACCTAAAATCAATTTAGATCACCATTAACATGTACAAAAGACAAAAGTTAACTGAAAATGACACACTCGCACATGCGCACTCTTAGGGTACACCCCCCTTGGTTGCCTTCATACGCGGTCATTGAGTATATGTCACTTTAGAGGTCTCCCTCTTGTCCAAAGATCATAGTTGCCTCGAAACAGTTGCCTCGGATATTGTTGCCTCAAACAAATGATCTAAGACATTAGGGTTACCGCTAAGGCGTCCTAACATTGCTTTGGTGAGCGTAAGTCCCGCATTTAAATTGACCCTTAAACTCCGACGACAGTGCTACCTACTCATCAATAGTAGGATGACATTGTCTAAAGGAAGATAGCATATAACGATTCCTTTTTCGAGTAGGTAGATGGTTCTTAGATACTTGCTCTTTTCAAAACAAAAACTCTTCACACTTACACTTTTTGAACAAAGTTTTCAAAAAAACACTTCATACGCTCTTGAGGACAGAAGCAAGAGTTAAATAAAAGTTTCAATTCGATTGGGGCCTAGAAGTCAGTGTAGCCATCCTTCTCGCTGCCTCTTTCATTTGGACCTAGAAGTCAGTGTGGAAGCCTGAGGCTTCGTTTCATGCTTCCTTCCTCCCGTTTCTTTCGTTTGAGATTTTTAAATAGCAAGATGGCCTGAGGCCATGCTAGCATTGTCTTGTGGCCAGGTTAGTTCTTAAAGCATATTTAATAAACCAAGAAACAAAACCAAAAGGATTAGCAACAAAAACAATCTAAAAGGGTGGACACGAAAAGGAAAACAAATGTTATGTACATGTTTTGAAACGAAAGGCAAGACTATTCACATGTTATACTAGAAACGAAAGGTTCAAGGTTAAGAGTGACTTACCTTGCTTGAAGCTGGGGTATGTGAGCTGGACTTTTAACTACTGCCTTAGATACCCCTAGGTTCGAAGGGAAGAAACAAAGACGATGTTTCTAATGCTGGATTTGAAGGAGAAGAACAAGTATGATGTTCTTTCTACTGGATTTAAGGAAAAAGTGTAGGGATTGCTTCAGATTCAAAGAAAGCAAATGTTTAGATTCTGGATTTGTGTTTAATATTTGGGAATCTTAAGAGTTTTGAGAATTTTTTAGAGTTTTATGATTTTCTTGAAGATTCGTTCTACCACCCAAAAAAAGTCTGGATGTGTTGTCCAGCCCCCCATACATGTTATGGAGCTTCTTATTTATAGGCAAAGCTGGCTGAGATTTAGGAGGGAAAATAAAACAATTTGAACAATTTGAATAAACTGCTCTTTGTAGCTTTCGAGGGGCAGTGTTCGTATGCCATTTTGGTGCAAGAATGGGGCAGTGTTTCAGGACTGCTATGCAGCAGCTTTGGAGTGTTATGGCCAGTGTATCAGGCCTGAACTTGGCAACAAGCATCTTTTGATATCTCCACATTTCATTTTGACCCCCCTTCAACCAGATTCTCCTTCAAACAACATTATTTGATTTTCACCTAACAAGTGTCTTTCGAATGGGTCACTTTTGTGCATCCTTCGAAGGAGCCAAATGTGTGCCGCTTGAATGAGTCACCAAAGTATGCCTTAAGGTGGGTCTTGAAGTCCTTCGAACGGGCCATCAAATGTGTCCTTCGAGTGGGACACCCATATATGTCCTTTTAATGGGTCATTTATGTATCTTTGAAAGGGCTAAATGTGTCCTTCGAATGGACTATGTAATTCTTCGAATGGGCTAGTAAGGTATATCCTTTGACAAGGACTCCTATGTATGCTCTTCAAATCCACCAATACATGTCCCATGTGTGCTGAAGGTTGTCAAGGGTGGAATTGAAGCATACTAAAGGGAAATGTTATCCAGTCGAAGCTAGTATAAACAATAGCCAATGCCCTGTCGAAACCTGCATGAAGGAGGTCAACACTTTGCAAGCATACAAAATGCCATTGCTCAAACGAAGGTTTGCATGAAGAGTCAATTCCCTGTCGAAGCCTACATGCAGGGGCTCACTGCTTTGTGACTCAAGGCAAATATGTAAGGGGCCAATGGTGCAATCGAAGGTTGAGTGCATGAGGCTTTTCCTCTTTGAATCGAAGGAGGCTACAAGAGGATTTTTTGCCTTGGAATCAAAGGAGGCTACAAGAGAATTTTTGCCTTGTGCCTGCTGACCTGGTGGGCGCCTCTTGCATGCAAGAAGGAAGATATGGCTCAATCAAAAGCTATATGCAGCTAGCCATCAACTTTGTGAATCAAAGAAAGCATGGAGGGAATTATTTGTCTAATCAACATAGGCATGTAGGCATCAAACGTCCAATCGAAGCAGGCATATAGGAAGCCATTGTATTGTAAACCATGTGAGGCCAAAGATGCAATCGAAGGTTGCATGCAGGAAGCTCATGCCTTGTGAATCAAAATCCAACGTGTCATAGGCCAACGCCCAATCGAAGGATGTAAGCCAAGCTTGCCTCGAAGAAGGCGAAAAGTCCAATCGAAGGATGTGAATCGAAGAAGACTTTCTTTTTCTCCAATTTTGTCAAAAAGATTATTTTTATCTGTTTTCCCCTTTTTAACAGTTTCCTTTTTAACTTGATGCTAGAAAATCCAATTGTACTTGTGCAAGCTTGAATTTGGAGAATCATTGTGAGAAATTCCTTGAGAAATGAGAGGAAATTTTTTGGGGTACAACAACTGCCCCTGTTCAATATTCTTAAACTTGAAGAGTTAGATTGGCGAGTTTGTCATTCATGACTTGAAGGTGGAAGATGATTGAACACTAGAGTGCCCAGAAATTTACACTTGATGATGTGATGGTTGATTATGTAGGGAATGAGCTTAAATATTCCATTCAGAGAGATGATGGAGAGTTGTCGGAGATGGTCTTATAGATGCCGTCCAAAGGTGATTGTTGGTATAAATTAAACTGAAGTATCAGAAAAAATCTTTTGTTGATTCATACTGAAAGATGCACTGAATGAACGTCAGAATGACATCCGTATCTGGAGCGTATCTGAACTGTATCTGAAAGTTGAATCTGAATGAGTATCAGAATGGCTTGTTATAGGTATTAATCTATAATCAGTCGTCCACATATAGTTTTCCTGGCTTGTTACAGGTATTAATCTGGAACTTGTTTTTGTTGGTTGTTGAGATAGTTGTCTTATCTGGTTTCAGGTATTAATCTCTGACCTGAGAAAGAAAGATAGTTTTCCTGGCTTGTTATAAGTATTAAGCTTCAATCTCTTCATGTAGATAGTTTTCCTAGCTTATTACAGGTATTAATCTACAATCAGTCGTCCACAGATAGTTTTCCTGGCTTGTTACAAGTATTAATATGGAACTTGTTTTTGTTGGTCGTTGAGATAGTTGTCCTGTCTGGTTTCAGGTATTAATCTCTGACCTGAGAAAGAAAGATATTTTTCCTGGCTTGTTACAGGTATTAATCTTCAATCTCTTCATGTAGATAGTTTTCCTGGCTTGTTACATGTATTAATCTATAATCAGTCGTCCACAGATAGTTTTCCTGGCTTGTTACATGTATTAATCTTGAACTTATTTTTGTTGGTCGTTGAGATAGTTGTCCTGTCTGGTTTCAGGTATTAATCTCTTACCTTTTGAGAATGGTTGTGGTATTTTCCAAAAAAAGACTTTTATTGATTGACTTTTCCCTGCAAGGAAGAGGGTTAGTTGCATGCAGATGTATGCATGGCTTGATGATGTTCTCAAAATAAATGAGATTATGCTATATGCATTTATCATATATGTAATATGATGCATGAAATGCGAAATGTTGTTGGAATATATTTTTTTGTCTTGGAGAATAAATCCTTTTCAAAATGTTTGGGAGTTTTGGGAGGCTAAATCCCGGACTACCGTTGGGGATGAAGAGTATGCACCTCTCTAGACCGTGTTTTAGGATGTTTCTGTTGGGGCTTCCTGTTTTTGTTGTTTGAGGAGAACTATGCTGAGGGTTGCTAACTTTGCTTGAGGAAAACTCTGTGGAGAGTGTTGATTCCTGATTGGGTAAAAGAGTTTAGGAGTCTTAGTTGTCTAATTCTCTACTAGAGAGTTATCTCTTGATGTAAGAGAAAGGAAGTTAACAACTTATCGGGGATAAAGAAATTAACTATTATCTGGTTTGGCTTCCATGCTTTGCAGCAACTCACTGGGGATTGTAGAAAAGTCTACTGGGGAAGAGGGGTTGTGGTCCCTTGATTTGTAGTAGTCAGAGAGGCAAACTCAAGCTGGGGAATCGATAGTTTATTGGGGAAATAAACCTTGTTGCCAATCTGTTGGAGAGGTGTTTTCTTTTGGCAGAACTCCTCGAGGATTCTTGAGATCAACTCAGTTGGGGAGAAGTTTTCAGAGATTGAAACTCTGGCTGGGGATTACATGAATCCAAAGAATTTGGTCTTTATGGGTTTTGGGCCCTCATTTGTGAAGATTATTCTGTGGGGATAACCTTATAGAGATGACTTTGTTGGGACTTGACTAGGGATCACCTTATGAAGGGGATTTCATGGAGATTTGTAACTTCCCCAAGTAGCAAGTGTTGTAGCATTGCCAGAAGAATGTTTGCTTGGTCGTACATGTCCCTTTGTTAGAATTTCAATATTCACTGCCCCCAAGCGACTCACATGCAGATTTGTCCCTGGTATATTCAGCACTTCTTGAGATATTTCTTGGAATCTTGAATTGACTATCCCATATGTGCCAAACAATGATCATGTCGTGCCCCCTTGCTTATAGGATATTTGTCATTGGAAGTGTCATCCTATTTGAAGTGATTCTGTTCACTGAGAGAGTTTTTGTTCACTGGATATTCATCGTGTGAATTTCTCCTCTGTCAAACAAATAGCCATATGCAAATAACAATATTCAAATAATGCAAAGTTTATGCTTGTCTTGAAGTTTAAAAAACGCGTTTTAGCAGATAAAAGAATTTTTGTAAGAAAATGAGTTCAATTTAGAATTTAGAGCAAAGCCTTACAAGAGTCAGGATACCTTTTGTAACAGTATGCTTTCCAACTAACCCATGCTTCAATTAGTACTTTTGAGGGGTTGTAACGAGGCTTGGTTCACGTTTTAAGAAACAAATGATAAGGCTCAAAGTGTATTTGTACCCGCCCGTTCTTCGTGATGTTCTTCAATCCCTAACTCAGTTAATTGTGCGTTTGAATTCCACTTGAGTCTGGAATGACATTTTGGTGATGGTTTAGATAAGTTAAGTTTGTCGGAGGGCAATCACTTTGCAACATTTTTCATATTTTCGAGGATTTGTAGTGACCTCTTTTTGATTTATTATCCCTAATTTTTTTGCCTGACTGTTCTTGTTTTGAGATTACAGTCAGCGGGATGCTCCAGTTTTCCTCAAGTCTTCTTCGTAGGTTTCGACTTAGTGGGCCTTTTCCTTTGGAAAGGTAATGATTGCCTAGCTGGTAGGGAATCATCACCGTATTTTGATTCCATAGGAATCATTCGTTGTATATGAAGTGAAAGTTTGCAACTGAACGCGCACTTGGATTAACTGAGAGACTACCCTGCCTCAGGTTTTGGTTAAAGGTTTCAATTTGTGTAAAAAAATAAACTCCTACTTCTATGGATCGAGGGGGTTGACTAGGGATTATCCTCCTTATAACTCCAGGATTTAGGAATTGAAACAAATTATTGTACATCGTCAGCAAGGTCTGTCCAAAATCATACCGTATGAGATTATGGCATTGTTCTCGTCATCCTCCCTCTAAAGGTTTGCAACTTTTTGAAACAATATTTGAATATCATAAAGGGAGTAAAAAGCATATTTTAAATAGAGTTAAAATTAATGGATTAATTCAAGACAAACATATTTAATACATTAATGAGAACAACCAAAGTTTGACATAAAGATAAGTGTTTAAGCGAACAAAGAAATTACAAATGAAAATTAGAATAAACAGAAAATTCCCTCGCCCAGACTGTCACTTTATTTGGATTCCCTTGAGGGGGTGGTAGAAGAGCTCCAGTTGACCGTCTTGTGTGAACTCCAACGCTCCTCCGTCGATCAGGTTTTGAATCTTATACTTCAGCGTCCAACAATCATTTGTGTCATGCCCAGGACTGTCGGAATGATAGGCACACCTTGCATCGATATTATAGCGGGGAGAAGCAGTATTGGGGTTTGGATGAGGTCCTATCAACGTAATCAGATTCATCCTCAACACGTGTTGAAATGCTTGAGACAGTGGCATGTTGATGTTAGTAAATTATCTCTCGGGCTCATTTTGCCTTTGCTGATTTCCCTGTTGACATTGGCGAGGTCGTTGTTGGGCTCGTGACGTGGCAGCAATTTGGAAAGGTCTACTCTCCACCAAACCAACTTCTTGTCTCATTGGAGGCTGACTAATGACTTGATCCCCTATCTTGACTGTTTGCTTCATACGATTGCAACCATCTTGATGAAGTTTGTTGACGAGGGTCCTTAGCTCATCTTGTCCCCGAGCTAAATTTTGGATAAGAGCCATCTGGCCCACCAGTTTTCCTGTCATCTGGACTTTCATTATGGCTATCTCAGTTTGTAGCCGCTCTAACCGGTCATCCTTGTCGTCCTCAGGATTATCCATGGTCATGCCCCTAGTGATGAGTGATTTCACTTCTTCTTGCCCCTTGGATAGGTTCAAGAACATTTCTCGAAGTTGAGCATTTTGAGTCTGAATGTCCTTGATAGTCTGTTCTAGAGCCATCTCTACTGAAATAAACAGTAAGCAGATGAGAGACTTGTGTGGGAAAAGCCTGTCATGATATGATGCATGGTATGTGGATGCAATGTTTTCAAGGATTTAGAAGATTTAAATTTGTTTTTAGACAAGAAAGGAGCAAACATCAATTGTAGTAATAATTTTAAATTGATTACAACCATGCCCCTTGGGCTTACAATGGAGGAAGTAAAGCAAAATAAACTCCTAAGACAAAAATGTCGAACGCATCCTCTTTGGCGCAATGTAGGTGTTCAAATTTCACTCCTCATGAAGTTGTCTTGTAAGCTTCAGAACCTTCTTTTCACTCGCGTAGAAATGGGCTTTGAAGGTGTCTCTATCTTCCTTCAGTTGGATCCAAGCTCTTTGTAAGTCTTCAAGAGAAGTAGGCATGGTAGGATGAAGGATAGCATACGGAACATCTTCTTCAACTAATGGCTCCGTGATGATAGGCAAAATGGCAGGCTATGGCATATCGAGTCTTTGAGCACGAGTTTGTACCCACTTAAGATAAGGCTCCAAAGGAATGGAGTTCTTACGCCCCAATGTCTTGCTATCCACTTTGTTTACCATTATCCAAGCTCGTATGAACCTTTGACGGTAGCCTTGGTTGTCGCCCTCATAGTCGAACACCAAACCTTGGATGAGTGCATCGTGAGGACCATCTCTTCGTGCATACCCAAATTGTCGTAATGCAAGATAAGGGTTATAGGTAATACCTCCCCTAATGCCTAAGAGTGGTACATTAGGGAATTCCCCAAAACAGTCAATAATAGTAGTATCTTCCAAGGATCGAGAACACCAATAAATGTCAGAGTGTGTGAGACATCATCCTTTGAGACCATGTCAAACCTTGATCGTTCTTCAACGTTGATCGAGGTAGGTGTGAAGTAAACCACTTGGTGAGTAGGGGAATTCAACATAAGAGAGTACCTCTTTTCTTCATGGTGCGTGTGTGGAAACAATATAAAATGTCTCCAAGCAAAGTAGGTATAGGATTACGAGACAGGAAGACCTTGATAGCATTCACATCTATGAATTGGTCCGGATTGGGAAATAGAACCAAACCATAGATTAGAAGGGCCAAGACATCTTCAAAAGCTTGAAAATCCATATCTTCCCAGAATGAACGAGCCTTCTCCAACAGAAACTTGGCTAGGAAACCCTTAACTCCACTTCTTGTCTCCTAATTTGCTACAATGTCAGCTCTCTTCAGATGCAGGGCTTTGACAATAACTTCAGGCTTTAGAGTCTCCTATAAACTGGTGAACGGTATTTGATCAAGCACGGGAACTCCTAACAGTTGAGAGAACTCTTCTAATGTAGGCACCAACTGATAGTCAGGAAAGGTGAAGCAATCATGCATGGGATCAAAGAATTGGAAGAGTACACACATCATTTATTCTTGGAAATTGGAGGTAGCCAAGCTGAGAAGTCAACCATATTTCTTGGTGAAGGGAGAATCTCCAGGAACCCTTGATGCTAATTCTTGGAGTTAAGGGTGTGCTTTCATGAAGTTGATTCGGATGGTATTCCTCCGGATGGGATTCATGGCCTACAAAACAAAGCGAAGATAAATTCCTAAATCCTTGAAATGGTTAGTGAGAATGCTTATGATATGATGTCATGATGTTATGTACAAGTATGCAAAGCAAGCAAGTTATTATGTACAAATAGTCATATAACACAAAGCAGACAAGTCCTTAGGTTTAGGCTTATATGGAGTTTGTAGGTAAGTACCCTCTTGAAGTTTAGTTGGCTCAACATGTCCTAGAAAGTAATCGGGTTCTAGGGGATCTCAATATCACTAACCTTTCTTTTAGGCATTGCCTTAGCATAATCAATCTTTTCTTGCGGCCGAGATATCCAAAAAGTCTGATCTCAATGAGTGTAGTAACGAGTATTAGCCAATTTTTAACTTTCCTCTGAAACCGGATATCTCACTACTTCCTAATGGCCAAGTTGTTCAATTAAGGTTCTAAAGTCAGTTAGTGCTTCATGACGTTGCTCAGCGGCCCCATATTCTCCTTGATTCAACACAAGAGATACCGGTACCAATAAATGTGTCACACTAACGTAGCAATTGCTTTAACCGTGTCGGTCTACACCGTAAAGTTTCCACAATCTATTGCTATTTACCTAAAAGGTGCCCCAGATCCGGGTAGAGGAACAAAACAAACCCAAACAAGGAACCATAATATAAAGAAAACAAGTCAAACAAGGAAATAAAGTAAAGGTGATTTAGCCCTAAGGTAACCCCACTTTTAAGTATAGTCCCCAGCAGAGTCGCCATATCTGTAACACAGTGGGAGAACTGAATTAATTATTTTGCGTTTGGTCACATTTGTTGCGGATAGCAAGAGTCACCACCGACTTTTCTTTTATCCAACAAGGAAAGGTTGAAAAGAATAGGAAAGACCTTTCGAGATTATTTCTTGAGTTCGGGGGGTAGGTTAGGAAAAGGGAAGGTATTAGCACCCATTCCATTTGTAGTTATCAATGGGCTCTTAGTTTCTTTCTAGATCACTTGCTTTTGTTTGAAAATGTGCTTTGTGATGTGGGTTTGAAAATATTTTGAAAATGTCTTCATAATCATTCTCGTTTCTATAAGAACGCGTACAAAGTGTTGGTTTTGAAAATAGTTCAAAGAGGTGTTTGTGGAATGTGTTTTTGAAAGTGATTTTGAAAAGTGTCTTTGTAATGATTCTCGTCTCTATACGAATGTGTACGAAGAGCTTTGTCTTTTGAAAATGTTTCAAATGAAAGTGTTGGGGTGTAAAATGTTTTTGTTGTGAGAAAGCGAGCAACTATGAGCGTCCTACCTATTCAAAAGATCTAATGTTATTTTCCTCCTCCTTTAGATGTTATTATCTTACCATTTATTTGGTAAGAAGCCCCGTCATTGGATATGAAGGGACAAGCGTGGATCCTTTGTATAGTCATAGAAGGCAACCTATGAGACATTTTAGCAATTTCGTTTAGGGACTAGATCGTTTACCGAAGGCAACATTGAGGTTCATCGAGGGACTACGATATTTTATCAAGGGTCTTTGCTAAAACGCCCATATTTGAGGGACATGACTATTTTTCTGAGGCAACAAGTGAGATTACCCTAAGGGTGCATGTGTGAGTAGTGTGTTTGATTTTCATGCATTTTGTCTTTGAATTTTAGGTTGTCTACTTGTTGGTTTTTATCTTACCATACATCCTAATTACTAACATTTGTACAAAAGTAATAAAAATCCAGAAAATAAATCCTACACTATTACAACCATATTTAATAGTAAGAAAAAACAAAATAAAAGGAGGAAAAAAATGAGCTTTTCGATTTGGGCAGCAGAACCCTTTGATTCTGCTTCTCTGGTTCCCTTCGATTTGGCCTGGAAGTAGTGAGGGCGTGCCTTTTGATTTGGGCTTAGCAATGAAGCATGGGATGCAACCCGCCTTTCTGCTTCCTTCGATTGGGGCCTGGAAGTCAGCATAAGGTGCAACCTGCCTTTCTTCTTCCTTTAATTGGGGCCTAGAAGTCAGTGTGGCCATCCTTCTGGCTTCCTCTTTCGTTTGGACCTGGAAGTCAGTGTGGAAGCCTGAGGCTTCATTTCATGCTTCCTTCCTCCTGTCTCTTTCGTTTGAGATTTTTAAATAGCAACATGGGCTGAGGCCATGCTAGCATTGTCTTATGGCCAGATTAGTTCTTAAAGCATATTTAATAAACCAAGAAACAAAACCAAAAGGATTAGCAATGAAAACAAACTAAAAGGGTGGAAACGAAAAGGAAAACAAATGTTATGTACATGTTTTGAAAAGAAAGGAAAGACTATTCACATGTTATGCTAGAAACTAAAAGTTCAAGGTTAAGAGCGACTTACCTTGCTTGAAGCTGGGGTATGTGAGCTGGACCTTTAACTGCTGCCTTGGATACCCCTAGGTTCGAAGGGAAGAAACGAAGATGACATTTATAATGCTGGATTCGAAGGAGAAGAACAAGTATGATGTTCTTTCTACTGGATTCGAAGGAAAACAAAGTGTGGGGATTGCTTCAAATTCGAAAAAAAGCAATTGTTTAGATTCTGGGTTTGTGTCTAATATTTGGGAATCTTAAGAGTTTTGAGAATTTTTGAGAGTTTTATGATTTTCTTGAAGATTCGTTCCACCACCCAAAAAAAAGTCTGGATGTGTTGTCCAGCCCCTTATACATGTTGTGGAGCTTCTTATTTATAGGCAAAGCTGGATGAGATTTAGGAGGGAAAAAAACAATTTGAACAATTTGAGTAAACTGCTCTTTGTAGCTTTCGAGGGACAGTGTTCGTATGCCATTTTGGTGCAAGAATGGGGCAGTGTTTCAGGACTGTTGTGCAGCATTTTTGGAGCATTATGGCTAGTGTATCAGGCCTGAACTTGGCAACAAGCATCTTTTGATATCTCCACCTTTCATTTTGACCCCCCTTCTACCAAAGTCTCCTTCAAACAACATTATTTGATTTTCACCCAACAAGTATCTTTCGAATGGGTCACTTTTATGCATCCTTCGAAGGAGCCAAATGTGTGCCCCTTGAATGGGTCACCAAAGTATGCCTTAAGGTGGGTCTTGTAAGTCCTTTGAATGGGCCATCAATCGTGTCCTTCGAATGGGACACCCATACATGTCCTTTGAATGGGTCATGTATGTATCTTTGAAAGGGCCAAATGTGTCCTTCAAATGGACTATGTAATTCTTCGAATGGGCTAGTAAGGTATATCCTTTGATAGGGACTCCTATGTATGCCCTTCAAATCCACCAATACATGTACTTTGAAGGGGGACACCAACCATGTGTGCTGAAGGTTGTCAAGGGTGGAATTGAAGCATACTAAAGGGAAATGTTATTCAGTCGAAGTTAGTATAAATAATAGTCAATGCCATGTCGAAACCTGCATGGAGGAGGTAAACAGTTTGCAAGAATACAAAAGGCCATTGCTCAAACTAAGGTTTGCATGAAGATTCAATGCCCTACCGAAGCCTACATGCAGGGGGTCACTGCTTTGTGACTCAAGGCAAATATGTAAGGGGCCAATGGTGCAATCAAAGGTTGCGTGCATGAGGCTTTTACTCTTTGAATTGAAGGAGGCTACAAGAGGCTTTTTTTCCTTGGAATATAAGGAGGCTACATGAGGATTTTTGACTTATTCCTGCTAGCCTGGTGGGCGCCTCTTGCATGCAAGAAGGAAGCTATGGCTCAATCGAAAGTTGTATGCAGCTAGCCATCAACTTTGTGAATTAAAGCAAACATGGAGGGAATTATTTTTCTAATCAACATAGGCATGTAGGCATCAAACGTCCAATCGAAGCAGGCATATAGGCAGCCATCGCATTGTGAACCATGTGAGGCCAAAGATGCAATCGAAGGATTCATGCAGTAAGCTCATGCCTTGTGAATCAAAAGCCAACATGTCAGAGGCCAATGCCTAATTGAAGGATGCATGCCAAGCTTGCATCGAAGAAGGCCAAAATTCCAATCGAAGGATGTGAATCGAAGAAGACTTGCTTTTTCTCCTATTTTGTCAAAAAGATTATTTTTATCTGTTTCCCCTTTTTAACAGTTTCCTATTTAACTTGATGCTGGAAAATCCAATTGTACTTGTGCAAGCTTGAATTTTGCGAATCATTGTGAGAAATGCCTTGAGAAATAAGGGGACAAATTTTGGGGTACAACAGGATGTAAAAAGTGCCTTCTTGAATGGGTACCTGAATGAAGAAGTTTTTGTTGAACAACCAAAAGTATTTGTTGATCCAAGTTTTCCTAAACATGTTTATAAACTGAAGAAAGCTTTGTATGGATTGAAGAAAGCTCCAAGATCTTGGTATGAAAGATTGACATAATTCCTTGGGGAGAATGGATATAGGAAAGGTGGCATAGACAAAACCCTCTTTATCAAAGAAGAAGAAGAAGAAGAAGAAGAAGGGAAGATTATGATTGCTTAAATCTATGTTGATGATATTGTATTTGGAGGTATTTCAAATGAGATGGTGGAACATTTTGTCAAGCAAATGCAGTCTGAATTTGAAATGAGTCTTGTTGGAGAATTAACCTATTTTCTTGGTCTGCAAGTTAAACAAATGGAAGAATCCATATTTTTATCTCAGAGCAAGTATGCAAAGAATATAGTGAAGAAGTTTGGGATGGAGAATTCCAGTCACAAGAGAACCCCTGCTCCCACACATCTAAAGTTGACTAAGGATGAAAAAGGAGTAAGTGTAGATCAAAGTCTCTACAGAAGCATGATAGGTAGTTGTGATACGGTGGGAGAACTGACTTATGAATTTTGCGTTTTGTTTTCGCAAATGTTTCGGTTGAGCAAGAGTCGCCACCGACTTTTTATTTTATCCTAAGGAAAGGTTTAAAAAGCACAGCAAAAACCTTTGAGATGTTTTCTTGGGTTCAGGGAGTAGATTATAGAAAGGGAAGGTATTAGCGCCCCTTCTATCCATGGTTATCCATGGGCTCTTAGTTACTTGCTTAGATCACTTGTCTTTTTAATTGTTTGAAATTGTGCTTGTGTGTGGGTTTGAAAATGTTTGGAAAAGAGGCCAATGTAGTGGCAACCTTTGTAATGATCCATGTTGGGATGTATACAAAGGTGTATGTCTTTTGAAAAGGTTTTCATTTGTTTTTGAAAGTTTGTTTTGAAAGTGTTGTGATGTGTGATTTTGAAATTAGGCAAGTGTTCTGTTTTGCAAGTTTGATTCAAGTAACTAAGAGGTTGTCTACTCCTAAATTTCTCAAAAGATTATTGCTATGTTTTAACCCTTTTAACAAGTTTATTCCACCATTGTATTTGGTGGACAATCTTGTGTTAGGATGTGAAAGGGACGGGCGCGGGTCATCGTTTAGACCATAATTGCAATGGTGCCAAGTATCTTTGGGCATTTTCTTTAAGGGACTTGATCATTTTGTTTTGAAAAATATTATCGAGGGACCATGATCTTTTAAATTGTTTGTTTTACCCAAAGAGACCTAACATGCAATATGGCCCAATTTTGAAAGGCAACAAGTGGATATAACCCTAGGGGTGTTAGTGTGCAAGTGTGTTTTATTGCATACAAGAGTTTTTCTTTGAATTAGGTTTTTTCTATTTCATTGAGTTTTATCTTGCCATACACGTCCTAATTACTAGCAATAAGAAGCGGAAATGTAAAATCCTACGCTATTACAATAGTTAGGGGAGGGGGATACACATTTGTACATGGGGGGTTCAACGAGAAAAATAGACAAAAAAGAAAATAGCGGAAAACAAGATATATAGAGAGAGGGAGGGAGCCTGCGCGCTGTTGGGAGGCCATCAGAAGTTCTGACCCAGATCCGCTGTCAGATGATCAACCTGTTGGTGAAACTGGATGAGTCAGAACTTCTGACTCTAGAACCTGCAAAACAGAACCTTGTTAGTGGGGAAACCAGAAGTTCTGATTTCCCTGCGCTGCAAGACAAAAGTTTGTTAGTGGAGAACCCAGAAGTTCAGATTCTGCTGAAAAGGCAATAACTCTCAGAGGTTCTGATGTTATTGACAGCTTCAGATGTGCTAACGTCAAAGTCAGCACTTGGCTTTTTCCTGCACTAATCAGAACATCTGCAATCCTGTTGTTACTCCACAAAACAGAAAACATATTTGGAACAGATCCAGCAAAATAGCAAAATGTCTCAGAGGTCAGAATCACCAAGGTCACAGGCAGGTCCTAAACTGGCTCAGAACGTTCTGAGGTATGAGAGTCCTCAGAACATAAACAGCAATAACATGAATATTTACATTATGTTACTTGAATATGCACAGCTGATGATGCTTAACAGTGTGGTGAGGGTCAGCAGGTGCTTACCTGACTTTCTGGAAAATGGTGGGTGAAAGTTAGCTTTTGGTTCTGGTGGTGTTCTGGACAGATTTGGAAAAGGGGAAGTGACGGTGTAAACGTGTATAGGGTCAGAAGTTTGGAAAGAACGTTTTTGGTTTACAGAAAAGGGCTGGGTGTTTGATGAAGTTGAAGGTGAGAAACTTAAAGTTATGAAACAAGGCTGGAAATTTTGGCAGAGTTTCAGAATGTTATGTTGCTAGGAGTTTGGTTTCTCTCTTAGCAATTTTTCTGTTTCTTTTCTTGAACTTCTTGAACATCTTTTGCAGTGGGGAAAGCTCTCTATTTATAGGCAAAGTTCTTGTGGATACCTTGAACATTTAAGGCGCCAACAGAGTTTGAAGTTGTTCTTTGACAAAAATTCCTGGGAAGTTGTGATAACAGCTATTTTTCAGCCTAGGTAGCAGCAGCAGGCGTAGATTGGGGGAAGTGACCTCTGAAATGGGCGGTGGCGTGAAGACCCATGCCAGAATCTGTGCAAAGCATTTTCCAAGCCACACGTGAACGCTCAGGAGTGGTTGGAAGCATTAATGGGCATTAAATGGTGACAAGACCTGTCAATACCAACATTCTGGTTGTTGAATCAGCAGCGTAAACCATGCTCTGGCCTTGGCTACCTGTTGTCTTAGCAAGCTCTGGAGATTCTCCCGGTTTTCTGGTACGTTCCTTGGATCTACTTCTGGACAATCTGGACTTAAAGATTCTGTATCAATGTGACACCTATCCCTCTGACCTTTCATCTTCTGACTTCAACCTGTTCTGAAGGAGTCTTCACACTTTCCTGCTTCTCTTGCATTCCTTTAGCAAGTTCTGACTGAGCTTGTGTAACTGCTGAAGGGGTATGTTCTGTTTGAGGCTTACACTCTGAACCACGTTTACAACTTCTGATTGAACTGATATAACTGCTGAAGAGCCAACTTCTGACCACGCTGAGCCAAGCTTGCAACTTCTGACCGTCTTCATCTGGAATGGGTCCAGAAGTTCTGAAGCGCTGATTTTTCTAAAAAACACTTATTTTAAAGAAACATTCTAAGCACTTAGAATTTGATTTTCCTCAAGATGAAAGCGTTGTTTCCGGAGTTTGGGAGATCATCTTGCTCTTGTAAGTGGCTTGCTTGGGCAAAAGGATAACCCAGGACTTGGATTTGTTTCAGGGGACTTTGAAAAATCTAAGATGGTTTCCTGAAGAAAGGGAGGGCAAATTTTGGGGTACAACAGTTGCCCCTGTTTAATCTTCTTGAACCTGAAGAGTTAGATTGGCGAGTTTGCCTTTCGCGACTCGAGGGTAAAAGGAGATTGGACACCAGAGTGCCCGAAAATTTGCACTCGCCTAGTAGAGTATCAGCAATGGGAATGGGCTTATAGATGCCATTTGGAGAGGCGGTAGATAGGGAGATGGGCTTACAGATGCCATCCGGAGGCGTGACAGAACCTTGTCGGGAATGGGCTTATAGATGCCATTTGGAAGTGTTGATCGCATAAGAGATTCCTTAGCGAGAAACTTGTATATTTGAGAAAGACAGATGTTTTCCTGGCTTGTTACAGGTGTTTGATCTTTAATTTCCTTATGCAGATGTGCCCTGGCTAGATACAGGTATCGAATCTACAATCGGTTGTTCACAGACGTGTCCTGGCTGGATACAGGAGTCGAATCTGGAAATAGTCGTTAATAGATGTCCCCTGGCTGGATACAGGAATCGAATCTTCGGACTCTTCAGACGTGCCCTGGCTAGATACAGGAATCGAATCTGGAAACGTGACAGTTGATAGATGTGCCCTGGCTGGATACAGGAATCGAATCTTTGAACTCTTCAGACGTGCCCTGGCTAGATACAGGAATCGAGTCTGGAAACGTTGTAGTTGATAGATGTGCCCTGGCTGGATACAGGAATCGAATCTTTGAACTCTTCAGACGTGCCCTGGCTAGATACAGGAATCGAGTCTGGAAACGTTGTAGTTGATAGATGTGCCCTGGCTGGATACAGGAATCGAATCTTTGAACTCTTCAGACGTGCCCTGGCTAGATACAGGAATCGAGTCTGGAAACGTTGTAGTTGATAGATGTGCCCTGGCTGGATACAGGAATCGAATCTTTGAACTCTTCAGACGTGCCCTGGCTAGATACAGGAATCGAGTCTGGAAACTGATCACTCTCAGACGTGCCCTGGCTAGATACAGGTATCGAATATGGAATTGTGACAGTTTGAAGGTAGTTGTTTTCGGGATTGTCTTTTTTCCTGAAAAGGCAAAAACATAAGTTGTATGCAATGTCATGATGTATGATATGCATGATGTTATGATGTTCAACATGAGATGTTGTATGCGTTTCATCATGTATGTAAGCAAGATGTATGAAAATGTGAAATGTTTATGAGTGTAATTTCATCTTAGGAAAATAAATCCTTGACGAACGGCCGGGAAGCTGCTCTGTGGAAGAGATACTTGGCCGAAGTTTTGATGAGAGGCCTGCTGAGGACTTTAACGACGGATTCCGCTGAGGATAATGATGATAAACTCCGCTGGGGAATTCCAAAGATAAACTCTGCTTGGGAATACCAAAGATAGACTCCGCTGGGGATTGAAGGAACTTTGCCGAGAGCGGTCTTCCGTGACTTTTAGCTGAGGATAACCCAGTTATAAGTCCTTGTGAGGGAATAATTCTAAATAAACTCGGGTGACACGTCCGTGCCTCGCAGGGGATAAGCTTGCAGAATTTACTGGGGAGATTGATTGAACTTTAAGACCTGCCGGGGAATGTTGGGTCCTTTTAGGATCGACGGGGAGCCAACTTTGCTTGGGGAAAGTATTGTCGCGTCCTGTTTTTCCCTGCGAGGAATTGAGATGATTTGGCCACAATCTTCAGTTGAACCTACCGTGGTGCCTTGGCGGACAAAACCACCAGACTGCAATAGACAACTCCACATTGCCCCTGTCTTTGATGTCACCTGTAATTAATCTCTTGTTTCATATGCAAACATTTATGAATCAGCAATTTAATGTCAAATGCATATATCAAAAATGAACATTGGACGTTCTTCGCAAGACAAAAAACAAAAAGGAAAACAATGGTAATTTGTATGGACAAGTGAATTTGTATTGATTTAAACTTTGCCTGTGAATAGGCGTTCTTGTACAAGAGGCTGACATCCTAGTAAGAGGACATCGCCAAATAGTATAGAGTTTACAGTTTTGAAAAAGGAAATAAAACAGCTATGTGAACAATCCCACTGGGTTCCAATTCTGCTATCGCCTTTATGTCTTTGAAAGTCTCATCGCTTTGCTGCCTAGTTGAAGATGAAGCTGATTGGTCGATGCCGAAACCTGAGCCAGATAGTTGATGCCGAATTCTGGATGCGAAGTGATCCAATGAGACATAGTGTTACGCTTTTATCCCTAACTTTTGCCTGGACCGCCCTTTCGGGTTTTCGGTCCACCGGGATACCCATTTTTGCCCAAGCCGCCTTTTCAGGTTTTTGACTTGCCGGGTGTACAGATTTTTTTTTATTCATTTCGTCCCTTATTTTTGCCCGAACCCTTTTGGTTCGCCGGGAAGCCCTTATTTTTGCCTAGGTATGTCAACCTAGCGGGTCTTTTATTTATGCGTAGTATTTTTTCACTATGTCTGCATTGGCGGGGTGAGGAAGGTCGTCACCATCCATGGTGGTTAGGATCATGGCTCCTCCTGAGAACATACGTTTAACCACAAATGGCCCTTCGTATGTAGGGGTCCATTTGCCCCGGGGATCACTTTGAGGAAGGATGATGCGTTTGATTACCAGGTCCCCAACTTGATATTCTTGTGGTCTGACTTTCTTGTTAAATGCCCTGATCATTCGTTTCTGATACGTTTGACCGTGGCAGATAGCAGTGAGCCTCTTTTCGTCAATCAGATTTAATTGATCAAGTCGAGTCTGGATCCAATCATCTTCATTCAAGTCTGCATCCTTCATTATCCGGAGAGAGGGTATCTGGATCTCGATTGGCAAGACTGCCTCCATGCCATACACCAAGGAGAAGGGAGTTGCCCCGGTTGATGTCCTTGCTGAGGTGCGGTATCCATGAAGAGCGAACGGTAGCATCTCGTGCCAATCTTTATAGGTCACTGTCATCTTCTGCATAATTTTCTTGATATTTTTATTGGCTGCCTCTACAGCCCCATTCATCTTCGGCCGGTAGGGAGAAGAATTGTGGTGTTGTATCTTGAATTGTTCACAGAGTTCAGTGATCATTTTGTTATTGAGATTGGTACCGTTGTCCGTAATGATTCTTTCTGGGACGCCGTACCGACAGATCAGATTATGCCGGACGAAACGCGCCACGACGCTCTTGGTTACTGTGGCATAGGAAGCCGCCTCAACCCATTTCGTGAAATAATCGATCGCCACCAAGATGAAGCGATGCCCATTGGATGCCGTTGGTCGGATCTCACCGATCATATCGATGCCCCACATTGCGAAAGGCCAAGGTGCCGTTAGGACATTCAAAGGAACTGGAGGGATATACACCTTGTCAGCATAGATCTGGCACTTATGACAAGTTCGGGAGTGTTGGTAGCAATCGGCTTCCATTGTGGACCAGAAATATCCCGCCCGAAGGATTTTCTTAGCCATGGTGTGTCCACTGGAATGCGTTCCAAATGTACCTTCATGTAGTTCCATCATGATTTTCTCTGCTTCAGCCTTATCCACACAACGCAGCAGAGTCGAATCATGGTTCCGCTTGTAGAGAATGCCGTTGCTGAGGGAGAATTTTGCGGCAAACCTCCTCATGAACTTCTTATCATTGACAGATGCACCTTCAGGGTATTCCTGAGCTTCCAAGTACCTCTTCACCTCATGATACCAGGGTTTTTCAATAACCTTCTCAGCCTCGAGCTCGCAGCAGTATGCCGGTTCATCCAACTTCCAGATGATGATCCGGGGAGCCTCATTGTCCCATTTAACTTTGAACATTGAAGACATCGTAGCTAGGGTGTCTGCTAGCTGATTCTTCTCTCTAGGGAAGTGTTCGAAAGTTATCTCTTCAAAGTGGGGAAGCAAGGTCGACACATACTTCTTGTAAGGAATAAGATTCGGGTGTTTCGTATCCCACTCGCCTTTGATCTGATTGATCACAAGAGCGGAATCTCCGAAGACACTTAGAAATTTGATCCTCAAGTCGATTGCAGCTTGTAAACCCATGATACATGCCTCATATTCTGCCATGTTGTTGGTGCAGTTGAAACATAATCGGGCGGTGAGGGGAGTATGAGTTCCCTTGGGAGATATGATTACAGCGCCGACGCCGTTACCCAAAGCATTGGAGGCTCCATCAAAATGCATGGACCATCGGGATCCTTCCTCAGGTCCTTCATCCAGTCCAGGTACTTCACAGTCAGTTACCACCATGATATCTTCATCCGGAAAATCAAAGTTCAATGATTGGTAATCGTCCACAGGTTGGTGTGCCAAATGATCGGCCAGTACACTTCCCTTAATTGCTTTCTGAGTTGTATACTGGATATCATATTCTGTTAAGATCATTTGCCATCTCGCTATCCTTCCAGACAGAGCGGGCTTTTCAAATATGTACTTGATGGGATCCATCTTTGAAATCAACAAAGTAGTGTGAGTCAGCATATACTGTCTTAGCCGGCGAGCAGCCCATACAAGAGCGCAGCAAGTTTTCTCAAGCAGTGAGTAACGAGACTCACAGTCGGTAAACTTTTTGCTCAAGTAATAAATAGCGTGCTCTTTTCGGCCAGACTCGTCATGCTGCCCCAGCACACACCCCATTGATTTGTCAAGTACTGTCAAGTATAGTATCAGAGGTCTCCCTTCAACCGGTGGCATAAGAATGGGTGGCTCTTGGAGATATTCCTTTATCTTTTTAAAGGCAGCCTGACATTCATCATTCCAGCGTACTACTTGATCTTTCTTCAGTAATTTGAAGATTGGCTCACAAGTAGCAGTTAGATGCGAGATGAATCGAGCAATGTAATTCAGTCGTCCTAGGAAACCTCTGACTTCTTTCTCTGTTTTTGGAGTCGGCATCTCTTGTATGGCTTTTACCTTGGCAGGATCCACCTGAATACCTTTATCACTTACAATGAAACCTAGCAACTTTCCGGATCTTACCCCAAAGGTGCATCTGTTAGGATTCAACCTCAGCTTGTATAACTTGAGTCGATCAAACAACTTCCTCAGATGGTCAAGGTGCTCCTCCTCAGTTTGAGACCTTGCAATCATGTCATCAACGTATACCTCAATTTCATGATGGATCATATCATGAAACAAGGCAACCATGGCACGTTGATAGGTTGCCCCAGCATTTTTCAATCCGAACGGCATGACCTTATAACAGAAGGTGCCCCACTGAGTCACAAATGTAGTCTTCTCCATATCTTCCGGAGCCATCTTGATCTGATTATACCCTGAAAAACCATCCATGAAGGAGAACACCTTGTGTTGAGCTGTGTTGTCAACAAGGACATCGATGTGAGGTAGGGGGAAGTCATCCTTGGGGCTGGCCCTGTTCAAATCCCTGTAGTCGACACACATTCTGACTTTACCGTCCTTCTTCGGTACTGGCACCACATTGGCAACCCACTGGGGGTAGGAAGTTACTGCAAGGAACCCGGCATCAAACTGCTTCATAACCTCGGCCTTGATCTTTTCAGACATCTCTGGACGCATTCGTCGAACTTTTTGCTTTATCGGAGGGCAATCTTCCTTGGTTGGCAGATGGTGAACTACAATGTCGGCATCCAAACCAGGCATATCCTCATAGGACCAAGCAAAAATCTCCATGTAGTCTTGTAGCATCTGGATCAATCGTTGCTTCACGCTGAGCTCTAGATTGGCACCAATCTTGACCTCTTTCCTATATGTCTCAGTACCCAAGTTAATTGTCTCCACAGGCTCTTCATGTGGTTGAATAGCCCTCTCTTCCTGGAGTAGCAGTCTTGCGAGTTCACCAGGCACTTCGCAATCATCTTCACCTTCGTCTTCGGCCAAGTTGATCGGATTTTCGAAGTCATAACTGGCGGTAGCAGAGCTGTTACCAGTGAGATCCAGAGTGGATTGAAACCTGTATAAGTGAGTGTGTGTAAATACAGCTGTCTTGCAATATATATAACACAGAAAGGAAAAGAGCACAAGATTTGAAATGCAACAAACGTCCAATGTTTTGATTGATGATATATGAAAATGTCATACAAAAAGCCCTCACAAATGGAGCTACGATGCCCCGGGTAGGACATCGAGCCAACAAAGTTTTAACATATTGTTTGTTACAAATTCGGAAATCAAAAGAAATTAATTACTGCGTGACAAATGTGATAGGGGTAAAATCCTTTGCTGTCCAGTTGCTCGGTCCGTCGCTGGCAGTCGGGTAGATCCAATTATCAAACTCTGCTTCCTCCACATCTTCCTCAATAGCGTTCACCCTTGAGCTGGAAATAAACACCGGAGCCTTTCCGATCTTCCCTTTGCGCACCGCCTTCTGAGCCTCTGCAGTAAAGCCTAGCCCAAACTTGTCGTTCTTCTGAGTGAAGTCAGGAAGCTGACCCCAGTGTGCACAATTGCCTTTCTGAACCACAGCCCGGGCATCCCTTAGGGAAGCCATCTTCAAGGAATCATTCTCTTCGGCCATTGTCTCTGCAGCTGCTGAAATTGGATGCACCTCCTCGAAATGCTGGAAGGGGGTTTCAATAAACTCTCCGTCCACCTCGATGTACCTGAAGGAATTCAAATGGCTCACCATATACTCCTCTTCTCCTTGTACAGTGACGATCTTCCCCCTGACGGGATACTTCAGCTTCTGGTGCAAGGTGGAGGTCACTGCCCCAGCTTTATGGATCCAAGGTCGACCCAACAGACAAGAGTACGATGGACGTATATCCATCACGTAAAAGGTAGAGTCAAACACTTGAGAGCCCACACGAATAGGGATGTTAACCTCTCCATGAACCATCCTTTTGGAACCGTCAAAGGCCCTGACGATGATATTGCTGGGTTTCAACTCCAGGCCTTCATAATCCAGGCGATCCAAAGCCTTTTTCGGTAGAACATTCAAGGAAGAACCAGTATCCACCAATACATGTGCCAGAGTAGTGCCCCTGCATTCAATAGAGACATGCAGGGCATCATTGTGGTCTCTCCCTTTCGCGGTCAGGTCAGCATCTGAAAAACCCAAGCCGTTGTCCGCCGTTAGATTCGCTATGCAATCAGTGAACTGGACTGCAGACGTTTCCTGCGGCACATGGGCCGTCTTGAGAAATGAGATCAAGGCCTTAGCATGGGCCTCGGAGCATAGCAATAAGGAGAGCAGGGAGATCTTGGAGGGCGTATGCCCCAACTGCTCGACAACATTAAAATCGCTCTTCTTTATGATTTTCAGAATCTCCTCCATTTCTTGTCGGGAGGCCTCAGCATTTATGGGTATTGGTGCCTCCATCCGGGCAGGCTCTTCTTCAATCCCTTTGCCCCGAGCATTTGATGACTCGGTAGCAGGGGAAACAACTTGATCAGCAACAGGACTAGGTAAACTTGTAGGTTTTATGAGGAGGGATTTTCGAATGGCGGGTGGCGCAATGTCAGGCGAGAAGAGCCTGCCACTGCGGGTGACTTTGGCTGGACCAGTGATATCGCAGATACTGGCACTAGCGTCGAATTCTTGTTTGATTCCATTTACATACACGTCTGCCCCATAATGCCAGGGGACAGCTTTATCAGACACGTAGGAGAGGGGCCCCGGAACAGTAATGATCACAGGCGCAAATGTCATGATTTGAATAGGCTTCTTCGGGGGAGCCTTGATTGGATTTTTGAAGATGGTAATCACAGAAACTTCTTTCATCGGAACCAATTGAACAGCAGTCTTTTTGAATAGAATCTCCTTGCTATCCATTAGGCCTTGGATGCCTAACCTCAGCAAGGGACAATCAGATAGGGAAATAGCACAGAACAGGTAACCTTCACCGCAACCCGGAAATAAACCGGCCCGCAGTAGGTTCTTCTTAACAGTCTTCAGAGGGGTAACAACTTCATCTACCGAAACAGCGTACATTTCTTCTTCGATGGCATTTACCCTATGCTGGGGCATAGGAGCCGTTACAACATTTGGTCTCTCCGGCGCTTCAAACTGAATTTCCTTTGCGTCGATCAGATCTTGCACTTTGTTTCTCAAGGCCCAGCAATCATCAGTAGTGTGCCCGGGACTATCAGAATGATAAGCACACCGGGCATTTGGGTTATATTTAGGAGACGCAGTGTTGACAACCTTAGGAGCTTCTTTGAGGGTCACCAGGTGGGTGGATAACAGTTGGGGTAAAATTTGAGATAATGTCATACTTAGTCGGGTATACTGCCTTTTGGGCCTTTCGCCTCTTTGTTGATTGTACTGCTGAGGAGCAGCAACAGGTTTGGAGATGACCAAAGCATTGACGGCTTGGCGACTTTCGGGCTTGACTTGTCTTCTAGGACCATAGACGGCACTTGCTTCTTTCTTAAACGGCCTCTTCTCAGCACTTGTAGAGGCAGCCTTCTGTATCTTGCCTGACCTGATTCCAGCTTCAATTCTTTCTCCCGTTAATATCAAATCTGTAAACCCAGCGGAGGAGTTACCAACCAAATGATTGAAAAACGGACCAGACAAAGTCCCAAGGAACATATCAACCAGCTCTCGGTCAGTTAATGGAGGCTGCACCCTGCCAGCCAAATCTCTCCATTTTTGAGCGTACTCTTTGAACCCTTCACCCGTTCCTAGAGACATACCCTGAAGTTGGGTACGCGTGGGAGCGAGATCAGAGTTGTATTGGTATTGTGTGTAGAATGCGGTTGCCAAATCTTCCCAGTGTCGTATGCTAGTTCCATCTAACTGGTAGAACCATTCAAGTTGCGACCCCGAGAGGCTATCTTGGAAGAAGTGAATCCAAAGGTTCTTATCCGCCGTGTAAGGTTGGATTTTCCTTACGTACGACCTTAGATGTAGCTTTGGGCAGGAGACCCCATCATACTTGGCGAAGGCAGGCGCCTTAAACTTGTGTGGAATGACTACCCCAGAAGATAACCCCAAATCTCCGAAATCCAGTCCCGGCACATTCTGAATTTCCATGGCGCTCAAGCGGTCCTCCAATTGCTTGTATCTGTCAGCAGCGGGTGGGTATTGTTCGTCGTTATAGTCCGTCTCGTTGTCGGAGACTGCGGGACTAGGAGCTCCTCCCCCTTGGGGACTGTTTTTCTCAGCAGAAGAGGTAGTTGGATCAGCTTCATTGTGGAGTGTGTTCCCAAATCTGCGTCCGGTGTTGAACAATGCGGTCCTCTTTTTCTTCTTCTTCTTCATGAGTAGAGTCTTCAACTCTTGCTGACCTTGGGCTAGGCTTAGGACCATCTCTTGAAACTGTGCACTTTGGGCCTGAAGGGCCTTGATTGCCTGCTCACTGGATGAGTCTGGATTCATGATGACTGTGCAAAATAAACAGCGAAGGAGATTTAAGCAACCTGTGAAATAGGGTACCTGCTATGCATATGGTGCAATGAAATGCGTATGTATGCAATGCATTCAAGGGTTTAGAATATTCGAAATTTGTTGTAGACAAAAAAGGAACACACATTATATTAATAAGGAGAAATTTGTTAATACATAAATGCCCCATGGGCCAAATACTACAAAATGACTCCTTAAGGTAAAAAGGCATTGCGCATCCTCTTTGGCGCGATGTAGGTGTTGAGATTCCTTTCCTCGTGCAGTAGGCGGGTGAGTTCCAGGACCTTCTTTTCGCTAGCATGTAGATTGGTCTCAAGAGAATTCCGTTCTTCCTTAAGTTGGATCCAGCTCTTCTGCATCTCTTCCCAGGAGGTGGGCATGTCGGGATGTTGAATGGTGTAGGACGCCTCTCCTTTCAAGACTGGTTCTTTGATCACAGGAAGCATATGAGGATAAGGCATCACTAATTTCTGGGAGCGGGCTCGTACCCACTTGAGATAAGGTTCCAACGGGATGGAGTTCCGGTGCCCCAATGTCTTGCTGTCTATCCTACTTGGCATCCTCCAAGCTCTGATAAATCTCTGACGAAGTCCTTGAGTATCGTTGTCGAAGTCAAAAACTATGTTAGGGATTAACATGTCATGAGGGCCATCCCTCCGAGCATAACCAAACTGTCTCTAAGCCAGGCATGGGTTGTAAGTAATACCCCCTTTGATTCCAAATAAAGGAACATTGGGGTACTCCCCACATCGATCAATGATAGTGATGTCTTCCCTAGACCTAGGGCACCAATGTATATCTGCATGCGTGAGAGTCATTAACCGTTGTGACCATCTCAAACCCCGCTCGTTCTTCAAAACTGATTGTGGAAGGTGCGAAATAAACCACCTTCCCAGGAGAGGAGTGCAACACAAAAGGACACCCCTTCTTCTCATGGTTCGAGTGTAACATGAGTGAAGGATGTCCCCCAGCAGTGTAGGTATAGGATTCCTGGTCATAAAGATCTGGACAGCACTGATATCAATAAGTTGATCTGGGTTAGGGAACAACACCAAACCATAGACAAGGAGGGCCATAACTTCTTCAAAAGCTCGTAGGTCAAGGGAGTTCCAACATTCTTGAGCCTTTTCAAACAGAAATCTGGCTAAGAACCCTTTGATACCACTTCTAACTTCCCAATGTCCCTTGAGGTCAGATGTCTGTAGGTGCAAGGCTTTAGCAATCTCTTCAAGCTTGGGTTCCTCTTCCGTACCGTTGTTGGGTAGTTGATCAAGGATAGGGACCTTCAGAAGTCGGGAGAACTCTTCCAACGTAGGCACCAACTGATAATCCGGAAAAGTGAAGCAGTGATGCAGAGGGTCAAAGAATTGGAACAGGACCTTTATCAAGTCCTCCTCAATGTTGGTGTTAACCAAGCTGATGAGTCTTCCATGTCTCTCACTGAATGAAGAGCCCTCGGGAATCCTGGACAGAAATTCCTTAAGCTGAGGAGGGATCTTTACAAGGCTAATCTGAATTGTCTTTCTGCGAGCAGTTTCCATGTCCTATAAAACAAGAACAAAGATGAAGATTCGAAACCCTTGAAATGGTTAGTCAATGCTCATGATGTTTGTATGATGTAATGATGTGATGATTAAATACAATATTCACAAAGGCAAACATGGTAAGGCACACAAGTCACACAAACCCTTAGAGTTTAGGCCTGCATGGAGTCTGGGTATTACCCTCTTGAAGTTTGGTGGGCTCAACCTGTCCTATCAAAAGTAACCGGGTTCTAAAGGTCCCAATATCACGGGATTGCTTTCATTGTTCATCGTTTCGATTTAGCCACTGAACTGGCGACCGAAATATTCCAGGAAAGCAACCCTCAATTGAGTGTAGTATCGAGTATCAACCAACCTCGGACTGCACCAAAGTCAGTTATCTCACTACCCTAAAAAGGCCAAGATGGTTCAATTAAGGTTCCTAAGGTCAGTTGATGCTTCATGACACCACGCGGCGGCCCCGTACTCTCCTTGACTGAACTCAATGGTTACCGGTACACACCAAAGTGCCACATCAACGTAGCAGACTGTTTCAACCATGTCGGTATACCCCGCACAGTTCCCTCACAGCCTTGTTGCTACTTTCTAAGAAGGTATCCCCAGATCCGGGTTAGGATCTATAAAACTCCGATACAAAGCCCACAAATGTAAAAGCAAACAAAGCAAGCAATTGAAAACAATGGTGATCTAAACCCTAAGGTTACTCCACTTTTAAGTCATTTCCCCAGCAGAGTCGCCAGTTCTGTGATACGGTGGGAGAACTGACTTATGAATTTTATGTTTTGTTTTCGCAAATGTTTCGGTTGAGCAAGAGTCGCCACCGACTTTTTATTTTATCCTAAGGAAAGGTTTAAAAAGCACAGCAAAAACCTTTGAGATGTTTTCTTGGGTTCGGGGAGTAGATTATAGAAAGGGAAGGTATTAGCACCCCTTCTATCCATGGTTATCCATGGGCTCTTAGTTACTTGCTTAGATCACTTGTCTTTTTAATTGTTTGAAATTGTGCTTGTGTGTGGGTTTGAAAATGTTTGGAAAAGAGGCCAATGTAGTGGCAACCTTTGTAATGATCCATGTTGGGATGTATACAAAGGTGTATGTCTTTTGAAAAGGTTTTCATTTGTTTTTGAAAGTTTGTTTTGAAAGTGTTGTGATGTGTGATTTTGAAATTAGGCAAGTGTTCTGTTTTGCAAGTTTGATTCAAGTAACTAAGAGGTTGTCTACTCCTAAATTTCTCAAAAGATTATTGCTATGTTTTAACCCTTTTAACAAGTTTATTCCACCATTGTATTTGGTGGACAATCTTGTGTTAGGATGTGAAAGGGACGGGCGCGGGTCATCGTTTAGACCATAATTGCAATGGTGCCAAGTATCTTTGGGCATTTTCTTTAAGGGACTTGATCATTTTGTTTTGAAAAATATTATCGAGGGACCATGATCTTTTAAATTGTTTGTTTTACCCAAAGAGACCTAACATGCAATATGGCCCAATTTTGAAAGGCAACAAGTGGATATAACCCTAGGGGTGTTAGTGTGCAAGTGTGTTTTATTGCATACAAGAGTTTTTCTTTGAATTAGGTTTTTTCTATTTCATTGAGTTTTATCTTGCCATACACGTCCTAATTACTAGCAATAAGAAGCGGAAATGTAAAATCCTACGCTATTACAATAGTTAGGGGAGGGGGATACACATTTGTACATGGGGGGTTCAACGAGAAAAATAGACAAAAAAAGAAAATAGCGGAAAACAAGATATATAGAGAGAGGGAGGGAGCCTGCGCGCTGTTGGGAGGCCATCAGAAGTTCTGACCCAGATCCGCTGTCAGATGATCAACCTGTTGGTGAAACTGGATGAGTCAGAACTTCTGACTCTAGAACCTGCAAAACAGAACCTTGTTAGTGGGGAAACCAGAAGTTCTGATTTCCCTGCGCTGCAAGACAGAAGTTTGTTAGTGGAGAACCCAGAAGTTCAGATTCTGTTGAAAAGGCAATAACTCTCAGAGGTTCTGATGTTATTGACAGCTTCAGATGTGCTAACGTCAAAGTCAGCACTTGGCTTTTTCCTGCACTAATCAGAACATCTGCAATCCTGTTGTTACTCCACAAAACAGAAAACATATTTGGAACAGATCCAGCAAAATAGCAAAATGTCTCAGAGGTCAGAATCACCAAGGTCACAGGCAGGTCCTAAACTGGCTCAGAACGTTCTGAGGTATGAGAGTCCTCAGAACATAAACAGCAATAACATGAATATTTACATTATGTTACTTGAATATGCACAGCTGATGATGCTTAACAGTGTGGTGAGGGTCAGCAGGTGCTTACCTGACTTTCTGGAAAATGGTGGGTGAAAGTTAGCTTTTGGTTCTGGTGGTGTTCTGGACAGATTTGGAAAAGGGGAAGTGACGGTGTAAACGTGTATAGGGTCAGAAGTTTGGAAAGAACGTTTTTGGTTTACAGAAAAGGGCTGGGTGTTTGATGAAGTTGAAGGTGAGAAACTTAAAGTTATGAAACAAGGCTGGAAATTTTGGCACAGTTTCAGAATGTTATGTTGCTAGGAGTTTGGTTTCTCTCTTAGCAATTTTTCTGTTTCTTTTCTTGAACTTCTTGAACATCTTTTACAGTGGGGAAAGCTCTCTATTTATAGGCAAAGTTCTTGTGGATACCTTGAACATTTAAGGCGCCAACAGAGTTTGAAGTTGTTCTTTGACAGAAATTCCTGGGAAGTTGTGATAACAGCTATTTTTCAGTCTAGGTAGCAGCAGCAGGCGTAGATTGGGGGAAGTGACCTCTGAAATGGGCGGTGGCGTGAAGACCCATGCCAGAATCTGTGCAAAAGCATTTTCCAAGCCACACGTGAACGCTCAGGAGTGGTTGGAAGCATTAATGGGCATTAAATGGTGACAAGACCTGTCAATACCAACATTCTGGTTGTTGAATCAGCAGCGTAAACCATGCTCTGGCCTTGGCTACCTGTTGTCTTAGCAAGCTCTGGAGATTCTCCCGGTTTTCTGGTACGTTCCTTGGATCTACTTCTGGACAATCTGGACTTAAAGATTCTGTATCAATGTGACACCTATCCCTCTGACCTTTCATCTTCTGACTTCAACCTGTTCTGAAGGAGTCTTCACACTTTCCTGCTTCTCTTGCATTCCTTTAGCAAGTTCTGACTGAGCTTGTGTAACTGCTGAAGGGGTATGTTCTGTTTGAGGCTTACACTATGAACCACGTTTACAACTTCTGATTGAACTGATATAACTGCTGAAGAGCCAACTTCTGACCACGCTGAGCCAAGCTTGCAACTTCTGACCGTCTTCATCTGGAATGGGTCCAGAAGTTCTGAAGCGCTGATTTTTCTAAAAAACACTTATTTTAAAGAAACATTCTAAGCACTTAGAATTTGATTTTCCTCAAGATGAAAGCGTTGTTTCCGGAGTTTGGGAGATCATCTTGCTCTTGTAAGTGGCTTGCTTGGGCAAAAGGATAACCCAGGACTTGGATTTGTTTCAGGGGACTTTGAAAAATCTAAGATGGTTTCCTGAAGAAAGGGAGGGCAAATTTTGGGGTACAACAGTAGTCTTCTATATCTCACAGCTAGCAGACCAGACATTGCCTTTGCTGTAGGGGTGTGTGCAAGATATCAAGTTGATCCCAAAGTTAGTCATGCAAACCATGTAAAGAGTATTCTTAAATATGTGAATAGGACAAGTGACTATGGTATGCTATACTCTCACGGATCAAATTCTGCCTTAACTGGCTTTTGTGATGCTGATTAGGCAGGGAGTGCTGATGATAGAAAGAGTACATCAGGAGGATGCTTCTTTCTGGGAGATAAACTCATATCTTGGTTCAACAAGAAGCAAAATTGTGTGTCTCTATCCACTGCTGAGGCTGAGTACATTGCTGCAGGAAGCAGTTGTTCTCAATTGGTCTGGATGAAACAAATGTTAACAGAATACAATGTCAAACAAGATGTCATGACATTATTCTGTGACAATTTAAGCGCCATAGACATTTCAAAGAATACTATTCAACATAGCATGACAAAGCATATTGAAATCCATAATCACTTCATAAGAGAGCTTGTTGAAGAAAAGATTGTGGCCTGAGAACATGTAGCCACTGAATTGCAACTGGCTGACATCTTGACAAAGGCTGTGGATGCAAATCAATTTGCGAATTTAAGAATAAAATTAGGGATATGTTTATATTAGGGTTTGTAGCAATTAAAAGTGTGTGGGAATATCATTAAAGTGATATTATATTGTTTGTGTTTCCAACAAATAAATTTTAGAAAACAATCATTACAAGACTGCCTAAAATTGTTTCCCACATGCCACTACATTTCTTCTCTCTACTTTCACAAACTCTTCATTCTCCTCAACAGAAGAAGTGCCATTCCCAACAACACACATCATCTTCCTCAAAATATAAAAATGAAAATCCTTCTCTTGACAAATTACTAGATGTTACTCCTCTACGAACGATCCCTTCGCTTGATAAAAAGGTCAAGAAACCTAGATCATCACCAACTAAGAAATCAAAGGATGATAAAGGTAACTCCTCTTCTACTACTAAAAATAGAACTGAAGAAGAAATTGTCAATGTTGATAGAAGCTTCAGAAGGCTTGTGGACAGAGTTTTAAATGAAGGATTTGATGTGTCTGGGATTTCTACTCCCCTTGCTCGCATGCCTCCTCCTGGTGACAAAGGAAGTAATCCTAAAAATGATGCTGCTGAATCATCCAAGAAAGATGCTGCTGATAGGAAACTTGAGAAGCTTGCTACCTATTCCCTAAAAGAAGTGGAAGAAGAAGATGTTGATCAAGATGTTGATCAAAATGTTGAACAAAATGTTAAAGAAAAATCTCCCTCTAAAGAAGATGTTGTTTCCTCCAAGGATGGAGAAGATCAAAATTCTGACAATGTAGTCAATGTAGAAGAGCTCTCTGACAATGAGCTCGTCACTAATGTTGTACCTGGTATTGCTAGAAGGCTAAAGTCCAGGAAAGTGAAAAATGCAAGTTTCACACCCCTCCCAAAACAATCAAGAAGAAAATTATGAATGGACCCCCCAAAGCAGGAAGTAAAGTGGTCCCTCCATCTAGCAAGAGAAAAGATAGACCTGTTAGCTCTACTGATGATGACGATGATGCTGTAAAAAGGTCCAAGAGTAAGAAGAAAATTTCCCTAATTAAAGAGACAGACTCTGAGTATGATGTCGAGCAAGATGTCCTGGACATGTCTCCTATCAAGAAATCTTCAAGTAAGAAATTGTCTGTTAGGGTTCCTGATGCCCCACTTGACAACATCTCCTTTCACTCTGTTGGGAATGCTGAAAAGTGGAAGTATGTGTATCAAAGAAGGATTTCCCTGGAGAGAGAACTAGGAGTTGGAGCTTTGGAATGTAAGGAAATCATGGAGTTGATCTCCTATGCTGGACTGATGAAAAAAGTTACCAGGTTTGCAAATTGCTATGAAACTCTTGTTAAGGAGTTCATTGTTAATATTCCCGTTGAATGTGCTGACCATAAGAGTAAGGAATATAGAGAGTTTTTTTGTTAGAGGAAAGTGTGTAGAATTTTCTCCTGCCATTATAAACAAATTTCTAGATAGGTCTGAAGATGTATGTTGTGAGCTGGAAGTAACAGACAATCAAGTGTGTAGAGCCATTACTTCTAATCAAGTAAGTGAGTGGCCAATGAAAAACAAACTTCCTGTCAGCAAACTGAGTGTAAAATATGCAATTTTACATAGGATTGGAGCTGTAAATTGGGTTCCCACAAATCACACTTCAACCATCTCCATTAGTTTAGGAAATTTAATTTATGCTATTGGAAACCAGAAACTTTTTGATTATAGGACTTATATCTTTAATCAAACCATCAAAAATGCAGGAACTTGTGCCATTAAGATGCCAATTACTTTTCCTTCCCTCCTTTGTGGAATTATCCTAAATCAGCATCCTGGAATCCTAAGTTGAAATGATGTTGTGTGTAAGAGGGAGTCTGCCTTGACCCTCCATTTTAAGCTCTTTTCAGGAAAACATGTCCCAGACATTGTTTTAACATCTGCTCATGCTGAAAAGGCCTACGCTAAGGATGAAATGATCAATGAACTAAGGGAAGCCTGCAAGGAATTAGATGATGTGATCAGAGTGAGCTCATATAGGAAGTAAATCTTTGAAAAGATGATCAAGAAAGGCAGACAAGCCAATCTACATATTCAGGAAAATTCTCATTAAGGCATAATCATTAAGGTCCCCAATTGCTTAAGGTTGACCAAGAATTGATCAAATAAATTCTCCTCCTAAGCAATGGCCTTTCAACTAATTTAACTTTTCACCAAGATGTGTGAGTTCCAGAGCATCAAATGATTTCCATGACACCCTATATGCCTCAACATAATAGCACAGCTGAAAAAAAGAAAAGAAGTGTACATGACAAAGTGTAGGTCGAAGGATGAAAATATGCCTAAGGGCTCTTGGGTCTAAGCATCTTCGACAGCAGTATGCAGGCTAATATAATGCCCAATGAAACACTTGGATCGAAGGAGGGTTAGTTCGAAAGAAAATGTGAGAAGGCTTTTATGAAGTCTTCGATTGGGAGAGCTGGTAATGAGCGCCATCGAAAGGTTAATTTTCGAACATAGAGATGTAATCCATTCAAAGAGTTACAAGGAAGACACCTTTCGATTGACATGTTTCCTGAATGAACACTTCAAAAAGAAGAATATTTGGAATTCAAAAAGCTCTTATCTTATCCAAAGAAACACGTGGAAATTTATTGGTTCGAAGGACATGCCATCTTCAAGCATGGCGTGATCGAAGGACAATTAGAGATGGATCAGCCAAATATGAGTCATCTTAAAGTTTTGGGGATCAATGTGTTTCAGGCATGTGCCTGAACAAGCAAGGAAGGAGTTGGGTAATCAAAGTAAAGGCTTAGTGCTCATAAGTCATCCTTCGATTGGTGCATATAAGCTATATTCACCAATCGAAGGTGAACTAGTGATCTGCAAGAAAGATATTTTGGTAGACATAAGAAAAAGGTGGGAGTTGGAATCAAAGAGCCACCTGCACAACTATGTTCGAAGGAAAGGACAAAATGAAGCTTCGACAGGCCAAGATGAAGAAGTATTCAAATTGAGAAAAACAAAGTTTCGACAGGCTAAGAAGAAAGAGGTGATGCTTCGATTGGTCTGATTGAAGGAAAAGAGATTCGAAAGGGACAATAGTTGAGTTCAATTAGATAGTTTTCAGATCAAGCAACTAAATCAGATAATGGCTCAATCGAAGAAGCCATAATGATGAGGCCTTGGACCATTCGAATTGGAACTTAGGACCATCGAAGGACAAAACTTGGGACATTCGAAAAGTCAATATGTGGGAGTGAAACCTGTCCAGGTTCACTCAAAAACCCAAAATGGTAGAAAATCATCAGCAATGGCAACCTTTTAAGACTCTCGATTCTGCCTTCAAAGCAATCGTTAATGGATGATTCTTATCATTTTCGTTCATCACTGCACCCCTATAAATACAAGACATGATTCTATATCAAAAAAAGAACCCACACACGCATAAAAAAGATACACGAAAATACACAGAAAAGACAGGAAAAATACACACACTGCCTTAGTCACGCATTCCAATTTTTCTCTAAATTTCAACAAAGTGGTTCCATGCCCAAGAGTGCAGATCGAAGTATACCGACTGTGATACGATGGGAGAACTGACTTGGTTGTTTTGCATTTGATCGCAAATGTTGCGGTTAGCAAGAGTCGCCACCGACTTTTCTTTTATCCAAAAGGAAAGGTGAAAAAGCAGAGGAAAGATAAGGAAACTTGTTATGTGAAAACCTGTCATGTTATGATGCATGGAATATGTACATGCAAATGATTTCAAGAATTAATGAGATTTAAATTTGTATAGACAAAAGAATGAACAAACGTTAATTCTCATTAGACAAAACAAGAAAGATTACATCATGCCTCTTGGGCTTACAAAATGACTTTCTAAGATAAAAAGACCGAACGCATCCTCTTCGGTTCAAGATAGGCGTTCACACTTTGCTCTTCTCGTAGCTGCTTCGTAAGCTCCAAGACCCTCTTCTCACTAGCATAGAATTTAGCCTTGAAAGTATCTCATTCTTCCTTCAGCTTAATCCAACCTTTTTGTAAGTCTTTGAGAGAGGTAGGCATGTCGGGATGGAGGATAGTGTAGGGAAAATCCCCTACAACCACAGGCTCCACGATGACTGGTAAGATGGAGGGATAAGGCATCACAAGTTTCTGAGCACGAGATCACACCCGTTTAAGGTAAGGCTCGAGGGGAATGGAGTTATTGTGTCCCAACGTCTTGCCATTCACCTTGTTCAACATCCTCCAAGCTCGGATAAATCTTTGGCGATGACATTGTTCGTCATTCTCGTAGTCGAATACCAATCCTTGGATAAACATCTCATGGGACCATCCCTTCGGGCGTAACCAAACCGTCTTAAGGATAAACAAGGGTTGTAGGTGGTACCTCCTCTAATGCCATGTAAAGGGACATTAGGGAATTCTCCACAACGGTCGATGATAGTAACATTCTCCAAAGAGCAGGGACACCAATGAATATCTGAATGTCTGAGCGTCATCAACCTATGGGACCATCTTGAACCTTGCTCATTTTTCAACACAGATTGGGGAAGATGCGAAATAAACCATCTTGCCAAGAGAGGAGTAAAACACATAAGGATACCTATTTTCCTCATAGTGCGAGTGTGAAAGGAATTTAGGATGTCCCCTAGAAAAGTAGGCACCGGGTTACGAGACATGAAGATTTTGACGGTGTTCACATCTATGAGTTGGTCAGGATTTGGAAACAAGACCATTCCATAGATGAGGAGAGCCACAATTTCCTTAAAGGCTTGTAAATCCAAATAGTTCCAACAATTTTGGGCTTTCTCAAACAAGAACTTCGCTAGGAAACCTTTGACACCACTCCTTGCTTCCCAATTAGTTGTGATATCAGATAGTTGCAAGTGTAGAGTTTGAAAAATCTCTTCTGGATTTGGATCTCTTTCCGTACCGTTGAAAGGTAGTTGATTGAGAACAGGAATCCTCAAGAGTTGGGAGAATTCTTCCAAAGTCGACACAAGTTGATAATTGGGAAATGTGAAGCAATTGTGTAAAGGATCAAAGAACTGGAAGAGCACCTTCATCATGTCTTCATCAATGTTGGAGGTGACCAAGTTTAGTAGGTGACCATGTCTTTTGGTGAATGGAGAATTTTCAGGAATCCTTGATGCTAACTCTTTGAGTTGAGGAGGGATCCTTACAAGATTGACTTGAATTATTTTCCTGCGAATAGAATCCGTGTCCTACAAAACAGAACAAAGATAAATCCTAAAAATCCTTGAAATGGTTAGTGAGTATGAGTATGATATTATGATGTTTATGATGTTATGTACTAGTAAATATATACAAACAAAGCAAAAAAGTCCTTAGGTTTAGGCTTGCATGGGGTATCATAGGTAAGTATCCTCTTGAATTTAGTTGGCTCAAACCTGTCCTAGTAATAGTAACCAGGTTCTAAGGAGATCAATATCACTAATTTGTTTTCTCAGACATTGTTTCAGCGCAAGCCACTTTAATGGCGACCGAAATATCCAAAAAATCCAAACCTCAATGAGTGTAGTATCGAGTATCTATCAACTTCAGACTGCACCAAAGCCAGTCATCTCAATACATCCTAAAGGCCAAGTTGGTCAAGTAAAGGTTCTAAAAGTTCATTAGTGCTTAATGACATCACTCAGCGGCCTCATATTCTCCTTGAATACGCAAGGGCTACCAGTACCCACAAATATGTCGCACTAATGTAGCTATTGCTTAGACCGCGTCGGTATACCCCACACAGTTTCCACAAGGTATTGCTACTTACCTATAAGGTATCCCAAATCCGGGTAGAGAATTCAATCCCAAACAAATAACCATAATGTAAAGCATACAAGTCAAACAAAGAAAGCAAGTAAATGTGATCTATCCCTAAGGTAACCCCACTTTTAGAATTATCCCCAGCAGAGTCGCCAGTTCTGTGATACAGTGGGAGAACTGACTTGGTTGTTTTACGTTTGATCGTAAATGTTGCGGTTAGAAAGAGTCGCCACCAACTTTTCTTTTATCCAAAAGGAAAGTTGAAAAAGCACAAGAAAGACCTTTGAGATTGTTTCTTGAGTTCGGGGGGTAGATTATGAAAAGGGAAGGTATTAGCACCCTTTTCATCCATGGTTTTCCATGGGCTCTTAGTTACTTGCTAGATCACTTGCTTTTTGTTTCAAAATGTGCTTTGTGTGGTTTTTGAAAGTATTTTGAAAAGACGCCATCGTTTAGGCAAACTTTGTAATGATTCTCGTTCGTAAGAATGTATACAAAGTGTTGATCTTTTGAAAATGTTTTCAAGTTTGAAATATGTTTTTGAAAGTGTTTGTGTTTGTTTTGAAAAAAGCAAGGATGTTTTGTTTTGAAAGTGAGCAAGTAACTAGGAACATTCTACCTACTCAAAAGTATTTCATGTTTATTTCCTCTTTCCTTTGACATTGTCATCTTACCATTGATTTGGTGAGTAACCCTATCTTTGGATGTAAACGGGACAGGCATGGGTCATCGTATAACCATGATTAGCAATGTTGCAAGGTATCTTAGCATATTCCTTTAGGGACTAAGATCATTTTTAAAAGGCAGCATAGATAGTGTCATCGAGGGACTATGATCTTGTATTTTTGCTTGTTTTTGCTAAGATACCTCACATGGATAACATGGCCATTTTTTGTAAGGCAACCAAGTGGATTTTACCCTAGGGGTGCTTGTGTGTAAGTGTATTGATTTTTCGTGCTTGATTTGTCTTTGATTAGTATTTGCTAATTGACTGGTTTTAGTCTTTTCATACAAACTCTAATTACTAGCATTTATATAAAGCGATAAATTGCAAAAAGTAAAATTACTACACTATTACATCATTAGGAGAGGGGGGGTGTACAAATTTACAATTGGGGATTGTAAGAAAATTAAACCTAATTATCTATTACAACCATATTGAATATTGTACATATTTGAAAATAAAATGTAAGTATATAAATGGAAAAAAGAAATGATTTTTGTTGGTTTTTATGAAAGGTTTTTTTGTCTTGACCTAATTAAAGAAAATGATTAATTAAAATTAAATAAAATTAACATAAACTAATTAAGAAAAGAAATTAATTTGAAAAAAAAATTTTTTAGGGTTTTTTATGAAAAGGTTTTAAATTAATGAAAATAATATAAATATTAATTAATTAAACTCAACCTAAGTTCTAAATTAATTTTAACTAGAAAATAAAATAATATATTAATTTAACCTAAGTCTAAAAAATAATTATTTAAGAAAAAAAGAAAAGAAATTTATTTATTTTGAGAAAATGTTTTTTATCTTTTGTTTTATGGAGAAAATAAAATATATAAGTACAAATAAAGTAAAAAAATAAATTTGGATTTTTTATGGTTTATGAAAATAATAATAGTAATAATAATAATAATATTATTATTAATAATAATAATAATACTAATAATAAAGAAAACTAAAATAAATAAAAAATGTTAAGAAAAGTCAAGGGGATGGATCAGTAACACAAGGAGTAATATGAGAAAAAATTATTAGGCCCAGCAAAGGGGAGCCCAACGCTGCAAACAAACAAAAAAAAGTGAAAATGTGAAAAGAAAAAAAAGCAAAAGGCAGTGTTGGGTCTTGAACCCGTGACCTTGAGGTTACCAGTGTGCTGCCTTACCACCGGGGTGGCTGTACATCCGTTAATATAACTGAAACAATAAATATATAATACAAAATGCGCCCTGATTACACTTCATCTTCAACCTCCAGCCAAAGGACATGTATCTTCTTCATCTCTCAACAAAAATGAAAAGTTCAAACATGAAAGTTGTGGCATTTCTTCCCACAAATCCAACCATATAAATAACTTAAGCTAACAGTCAATGATGAAAGGGAATTTTTCTGGACCTAATTCAAAACCTAGAAAGTTCAAAAAACTTCAACTCTAAAATTCTCTAAGCTCATGCCATATAAATGAAAACTATGGATATGTACAGCTTCGTGGCTATGTTATCTATATTTATCTTCACAAATCAAAGTCAAATAATGCCTGAATATGAAGATAGAAGTTCGAGAAAAATACCTCAAAATTGGAAATCGTGAAATGGATTTGAGCTTGTTTCAGGCCGTGGTGATGATCAGGTTAGCTTCCTTGGACCTCTAGGAAGCTAATGCAATGCTTAGCTTGAGTTGAGAGTGGCTGAAATGGCCTGGAGAAGTCCAACTGCAATACTCTGTTTTTGGCTAGGGAAGTTGATGAAGATGATGTTACAGTCTGCAAACAGGGACAGGGATGGTTTGTATTTGATATGAGGAAGCTTTTGAAACTAAAAGGCCAAGAAATGCACGAGTGATTTTGAAGATTGAAGTTCAAAATTAGAAATGACACAAAGATGGAGGTTTTGTGCAATATGAGTTTTCAGGGACTTTGGGAGCTTTTCAATTGTGTGTTATGTTGCAATACACTTGTATAATTATATGGAAAAGGTTGGAGTACTTGAGGAGGTCAGAAGCACAAGATGTAGAGTTATGGCTATGTTACTTGATATTGAAGAAAAGTGACAATATGGTTTCAAGGCATAATACAAGCATGTCCTGAGTTTATGGGAGGCTCTAGATATGTTGCTTTTGCCTTTGACATTTCTTGTGATCAGAAGGAACAAGTGCAAAGCTCTATGCATTGACTTTGTGAGTAAAGCTTTTTTACAAGAATGGAATGGTTACTTTGTGCCATAAATAGAAAATTTACTTGGATAAAGCTTGAATCAAGTGGATAATAGCTCAAAAGCAAGTGTAATCTTCTAATTATAGAGAGATCTTGAGGTTTAGAGGCCTTCAAAGCAAGATTGTGCAACATAGGTTTGAAATTGAATTCTTGTTCATTACAAAATGACTTGTGTTTCAAGTTTGAAAATCCTAACTTCCTCTCTTTGATTCTCCCTGCTCAAGAATGATCTCAAGGATTTATTGGACATTTTGAAAAGCTTGTAATGTAATCTACAACCCCTCTTTGAATAACTTTTGAAAATTCCCCTTGGAACTATATGAAAAAGTTCCATGAAGTTAGGTCAAAATCCGGACCAAAACTAGGGCAAAATTTCACTAAGTGTTCAATTTCAAGACCATGACTTTGTGAATTAATAACTTGAGATCCAAGAATTTTTAGAAGAAGTTGTGTAAAGCAATGTTGTAGATGTCCTGGAGATCTACAACTTTCATGTTGAAAGTTTCTTCTGAATCCTCTTGCATCATGGTGAAACAAATGGCTCAAAGTTATGAAAAAACATGAAGTTTTAAACACTTAGAAAAATTTCTAAGTTAGAAAACTTTGACTTTTCAAAATGAAATTTTGACTTTTTGATTTCTTGATGAATAAGTTTCATATTTTGACATGTTTTGATGAATTATGATCTTTGACATTGAATTTTGACCAAAAAGTCAAAGTTTGACTTTTTAGTGTATAGTTGACTTTTGATCAGTTGACTGGAAATTCACTATCAATCCAATTGATCTTGAGCAATGTTTTAGGTAATGCCATTAGGTCAAAAAGATGCAATTGAACTCTTGAAACCATGCTTTAAACCAATTGATCATTTGCTAGGTCAAAAATCAGAAATTGCCCTTTCTTAGTCAAAACCCTAATTTTGACCATTTTGCCCTTTTGATGATTTGATCCAATTTCTTAAGGAATTATGGTACAAACTTGATAAATGATACATATGAGTTTATAATTTTGGGGTACAACAACTTCCCCTGTTCAATCTTCTTAAACCTGAAGAGTTAGATTGGTGGATCCGCCATTCGTGACTTGAAGGTGAAAGATGATTGAACACTAGAGTGCCCAGAAATTTGCACTCGGAGATGGATGGTGAATGGGCTTATAGATGCCATTTGGAGGAATGTTGGTAAACGCTGTAATAAGTATAGCACAAATCTCTTGTTGATTTATACTAAACTTTTTACCTGTGAGAAAAGAGTTAGTAAAATGCAGATGCATGCATGATGTCCACCAGATGTGGTATTATGTTAAATGCATATGGTATGTACATGCTATGATGTATGAATGTGAGATGTATGTTTTTGTATGGGAAAATAAATCCATGACTGCTGCTGAGGAAATTATGGGGGGTTGAATCCCTGATTGCTGTTGGGAATGAAGAATATGCATATCTTCAAACTTTGTTGAAAGGATGCTTTCATCGGGGAATATCTCTTGAATGTCAGTTGTTATCTGGTCAGATCCAGGCTTCATAATTTGCTGAGGATGAAGTAGTCAGTTGCTATCTGGTCAGATCCAAGCTTCACGGTAACTTACTGGGGGAAGAGACAAATTAACTGTTATCTGATCGGTTTCCAGGCTTTGTAGAAAATTTTCTTGAAATTGAATAGTTATCTGGTCAGATTTAGGCTTCACAACAACTTGTTGAGGATACGGAAGTTAACGGTTATCTGGTCAGATCCAGGCTTTGCAGTAACTTGAAGTGGTAACTACTATCTGGTCGGGTCCAGGTTTCATGTTTTTTGGAAAGTTGTACTATTATCTGGTCGAGTCCAGACTTCATAGTGTCTCTCTGGGGATCATAGTTAGTTGTTATTTGGTCGGGCTCCAGGCTTTGCAGATTTTTGGGGTTGATGAAGTCAATTGCTATCTGGTCGGGTCCAGGTTTCACAACGAATCTATGATGGTAATTGCTATCTGGTCGAATCCAGGCTTCACAACAACTTGCTTGAAAAGATGAAATTTAAAACTGATATCTGGTCGGGTCCAGGTTTCACATGAATTTGTTGGGGCAGAGGAGAACTCTACTGGGGAAAAGAAGTTAAACCTTGGTCGGGTTGAGTCCAGGTTCTTTTATATCTTTGAAGAGTCAAACTATTATCTAGACGGGTCCAGGTTTTATCGTGTCTCTGAATTAAGATCAACTGTTATCTGGTCGTGTCCAGGTTTCAAATACTCAAACTGTTATTTGGTCGGGTCCAGGTTTCAGTAATTGAAGAAGTCAAACTATTATCTGGTCGGGTCTAGGCTTCTGTAATAACTTGAAAATTGTGCTAATATATGGTCGGGTCCAGGCTTCATAGTATCTTTTTGGAAATAGTAAAGGCTTTGCTTACGGCTTTACTGGGGATCAAGGGTTGTGGCCCTATGATTTATAATAATCTGAAAGGAAAATTCAAACTGGAGAGTGTAGATTCAGTCGGGTAGGACAAACTCAGCTTGGGGAAGATACACTTAACTGGGGAGAATATACACAACTAGGGAATAACGGTCTCAACTGGAGAGGATGGATTATGTCGGGGGAATACAGACTCGGTTGGGGAGGATGTACTCGACTGGGGAATTTTGTGGTTCCTTGATTGTTTGTTGGTGAAACAAAACATGTTGGGGAAATAAAAACCTTGTTGGGGAAGTGAGTTTCTTTTAGGAAAAGTTCCACGAGGCTTCAACTTGCAAAAATTGACTTAGTTGGAGAGAGAGCTTCCAAGATATTGAAACTCTGGTCGGGGATTATCCTATGCAAAGAGACTTGGAGGGCAACTTCGTTGGGGAAAGGTTTATCGCAGCCGTCCTTGTGGGGATAATGATAATGATATAACTCTGTGGGGACACTTCATATACATTAAAGAGATACTTGTTGCTGCTTAGAAGGACACATGTACCAAATAGTTTTAATTATGTTCATATGCATATGTTCATTCAATTTTAGTCATTGGACAAATTTGCATTCAAAATAAAGACAAATAATTTTCACTTCAAAGTATATTTGTATTGATATTTTGCCCATGAATATGCGTTTTTGTACAGAGAGACAGAGATCCTAGTAAGAGGAAATCGTAGAAAGGAAAACAAAATTGAGAATGAAAACAAATAGCCATGTGAAATGATCTTATTGCCTTCCAACTCTATTATTGCCCCAATGTCTTCGAGTGTCCCTTGTCGTTGATAGAAGTTGATTGGATTGATCTTGGACTGTTTGAACTTTGAACTTGGTGATAAAATTGACTGTGTTGATTCCACGGGACATAGTCATACGCTTTTAATCCTTAACTTTTGCCTGGATCGCCCTTTCGGGTTTTCAACTTGCCGGGTCTATAATATTTTGCATATATCCCTAATTTTTGCCCAAACCTTTTGGTTTGCCGGGATGCCCTTATTTTACCTAGGTGTGTCAACCTAGTTGGTCTCGTATGCATAGTATTTTTTAACTATGTTCGCGTTTATAGGATGTGGGTAATCTTCACCATCCATGGTAGTCAGCATTATGGCACCTCCAGAGAAAACTCTCTTGACAACAAATGGCCCTTCATAGGTGGGAGTCCATTTGCCTCTGGGGTCGCCTTGTGGTATAATGATGTGTTTTATCACCAAGTCACCAACTTGATATACTTGAGGTTGAAATTTTTTGTGAAAGCCTTGATCATCCGTTTTTGGTACGTCTGACCATGGCAAACAACAGCCAATCGTTTTTCGTTAATCAAGTTCATCTGATCCAATCTCGTTTGAATCCACTCGTCTTCACCTAGGCCTACCTCATTCATACTTCTCAACGAGGGAATCTGAGCTTCCACTGACAAAACAACTTCCATGCCATAGACTAGAGAAAAGGGAGTTGCCCCAGTTGATGTTCTAGCTGAAGTGCGGTAGCCATGTAGAGCAAACGACAACATCTCATGCCAATCCTTATAGGTTACTACCATTTTCTGCATAATCTTCTTGATATTTTTGTTGGCCGCTTCGACTGCGCCATTCATTTTTAGTCTATACGGAGAAGAATTGTGATGCTTGATCTTAAACTGAGTGTAAATCTCAGTGATCATAACATTGTTGAGGTTAGTCCCATTGACAGTGATGATCCTCTCGGGGATACCATAACGACAGATGAGGTTGTGTCTGATGAATCTGGCTACCACATTCTTGGTAACTGAGGCATATGAGGCGGCTTCGACCCATTTTGTAAAATAGTCGATAGCAACCAGAATGAAGCGATGTCCGTTGGAAGTTGTGGGCTTGATCTCTCCAATCATGTCAATGCCCCACATTGCAAATGGCCACGAAACGGTCATGACATTCAGAGGGATATGAGGCACATGGACCTTGTCAGCTTAGATTTGGAATTTGTGACAAGTTCTTGAATATCGATGGCAATCGGTCTCCATCATTGACCAATAGTAACCGGCTCTTAAGATTTTCTTATCCATCGTATGTCCACTTGAGTGAGTAATGAAGATACCATCATGTATGTCTTCCATGATCTCCTCAACCTCCTTCTTGTCCATACATCGGAGTAGATTTGAATCATGGTTGTGCTTGTACAATATTCCGTTACTTAGGAAGAATTTGGCTGCAAATCTTCGCAAGAACTTTCTGTCATTGGTAGATTCCCCCTCTGGATACTCTTGTGCTTCAAGGTATCTCATCACCTCATGGTACCATGGATTTTCCGCATCAGTGTCAAGCTCATAGCAATGTGCAAGTTCATTGAATCTTTCAATTGTTATCATAGGGCTTCGTTGTCCCATCTGACCTTGAACATTGAAGACATGGTTGCCAAAGCGTCAGCCAACTGGTTTTCTTCCCCAGGGAAGTTCTCAAAATTGACCTCTTCGAAATAAGGAATTTGGGATAGCACAAGTTCCTTGTAAGGGATAAGATTAGCGTGTTTAGTATCCCAATCTCCTTTTACTTGGCTGATCACTAAAGCGGAATCCCCAAACACATCCAAATGCTTGATCCTTAAGTCAATAGCAGCTTTCAGACCTAAGATACATGCTTCATACTCGGCCATATTGTTTGTGCAATCGAAGCATAGTCTGGAAGTGAATGGAGTGTGGCAACCTTCAGGAGAGATGATTACAGCACCAATTCTGTTACCTAAGGCGTTGGAAGCCCCATCGAATACCATAGTCCATCGGGATCCTTGTTCAGGTCTGTCATACGGTTCAGGTTTCGCACAACCGATTACCAGCATGATATTCTCATCAGGGATGTCGAAGTTCATTGACTGATAATCATCCACAGCTTGATGGGCCAAATTATCTTCTAGTACACTTCCTTTGATGGCCTTTTGAGTCATGTATTGAATGTCGTACTCAGTCAAGATCATTTTCCATCTGGCTATCCGTCCGGAAAGGGCAGGTTTCTCGAAGATGTACTTGATTAGGTCCATCTTAGAAATCAACAGAGTTGTATGAGTCAACATCTACTGTCTTAGCCGGCGAGAAGCCCATGCCAAAGCACAGAAAAGTTTTTCGAGCAGTGAATATCTGGTTTCACAGTCGGTAAACTTTTTGCTCAGGTAATAAATAGCATGCTCTTTTCGGCCAGACTCGTCATGTTGACCCAAAACACACCCCATAGAGTTCTCTAGTACTGTCAAGTACCCGATCAAGGGTCTTCCTTCAACTGGTGGCATGAGAATAGGAGGTTCTTGTAGGTACTCTTTGATTTTGTCAAAGGAAATCTGGCACTCATCATTCCATCTGACTACCTGATCCTTCTTCAAGAGTTTGAAGATTGGCTCACAAGTAGCAGTTAAGTGTGATATGAAGCGAGCAATGTAATTAAGATGACCTAGGAATCCTCTTACTTATTTTTCAGAATGAGGGACTGACATTTCTTGGATTGCCTTCACCTTGGCAGGATCAACTTCAATTCCTTTATTGATGACAACAAAACCTAGAAGCTTTCCAGATCGTACTCCAAACATGCACTTGTTAGGGTTTAACCTCAGCTTGTACTTCTTCAGCCTCTCGAATAATTTGTACAGGTGATCAAGATGTTCTTCTTCGGTTTGGGATCTGGAAATCATATCATCCACATATACCTCTATCTCATGAGGAATCATGTCATGAAATAAAGCTACCATATCCCTTTGATATGTTTCCCCTGCATTCTTTAATCCGAACGGCATGACCTTGTAGCAGAAGGTGCCCCATTGCATAACGAAAGTAGTCTTCTCCATGTCTTCGGGAGCCATCCTTATTTGATTATAGCCTGAGAAGCAATCCATGAAAGAGAAGACTTTATGCTGAGCAGTATTATCAACTAAGACGTCAATGTATGGTAGAGGGAAGTCATCTTTGGGACTTGCCCTATTCAGATCCCTATAGTCTACACACATGCACACTTTCCCGTCTTTCTTTGGCACTGGAACCATATTGGAAACCCATTAAGGATAGGATGTCACAACTAGGAACCCTGCATAAAATTGTTTCATCACTTCGGCTTTGATCTTTTCAGACATATCAGGCCTCATGCGACGAACCTTTTGTTTAACAGGAGGGAAGTCTTCTCTTGTCAGCAGACGATGAACTACGATGTCGGTATCTAACACATGCATATATTCATAAGACCAAGAAAATACTTACACATAATCATGCAACATATGAACCAACCTTCTCTTGACACTGCTTTCCAAATTAGCGCCGATTCTGATTTCCTTCTTATCTGACTCAGTACCCATGTTGATAACTTCAACTGACTCTTCGTGTGGTTGAATAGCTTTTTCCTCTTGTAATAGAAGTCTGGCTAGTTCTCCCGGTATGTCACAATCTTCCTCGCCTTCGTCTTCGGCTTGGTTGATAGGACATTCAAATTCATAGTCGGCAGTAGTAGAGTCATTGGCAATAGGATCCTGAGTGGATGTGGACCTGCAAGAGTGTGTGTGTGTGCATGTAAGATACATGACTATTTTTTTTTGAAAAAATGTATTTGCAAGAAAGGAAAGACAATGATCACAAATATTTGAATGCAAAAGAGTCCAATGTACTGAATTATCACATGATTAGATGAACATAAATAAAACCCTTGACAAATGGACCAAAGTTCCCCGGGCCAGGCAAATTACTGAAAAGTCATTGTTAAAATATAACAGACAACATGTTCTTGAATTGAAAGAAAAGCAATAACAAGTAGATTACTCCTCAATGAAGGAAATGGGCACAAAGTCCTTCGCATGACAATTATTTGGCTCCATTGTAGTTGGATATACCCACTCTTCAAATGCAGCTCCTTCTTCATAATCACCCACGATGTTGACTTCATGGCTTCCAATGCGGAGAGGTGGCTTTCCAGCACGAGCACACCTCATTTCCTTTTGAGCTTTGATGGTGAAGCCCAAACCAAACTTTTCCTCTTTAAATGGGATATCAAGGAGTTGCCCCCAAGTATCGCAATTTCCTTCTTCAATTTCTGCGCGGGCATCCTTGACTGAAACCATCTTTGGCGTGGCCTTAACAGCTGTAGACTCATCAGAAGAACATTCGGTAGCAGCAATCATCTGTGGTACAACCTCAAAGGCTTGGCACGGGGTCTCAATGAATTATACATCCATCTCTACGTACTTGAAAGAGTTAAGGTGGCTCACCATAAACTCTTCCTCTCCACAGACGGTGACTATTCTGCCCTTGACTGGATATTTGAGTTTCTGGTGAAGGGTTGAGGTTACTGCCCCAGCTTTATGGATCCACGTGTGACCTAACAAATAAGAATAGGTAGGACAAATATCCATAATAGAGAAGGTGGATTTGAATATTTGGGAGCCCACTTTGATTGGAAGATCTACCTCCCCATGAATAGTCCTCTTTGATCCGTCAAATGCACTTATAATGATATCACTTGGCTTCAAGACTAAATCCTCACAGTTAAGATGGTCTAGCTCCCCCTTGGGTAATACATTCAGAGAAGAACCAGTATCGACTAGCACGTGTGCTAAGGTAGTCCCTTTGCACTCGACAGAAACATGTAAAGCTTTATTGTGATTCTTCCCAAGAGGTGTTAAGTCAACATCTGAAAATCCTAAGCCATTATCAGCTGTCAGGCTAGCCACTCAATTCTCAAATTGGTCTTGTTGTCTCATGGTGGACATGAGCCTTTTTCAGGAACTTGATTAATGTTCGAGCATGGGAATCAGAGCAAAGCAGCAAAGACAACATTGAAATCTTAGAAGGGGTTTGCCCCAACTATTCTACAATATTGAAGTTGCTTCTTTTTATGATCTTTAAAATCTCGTCCATCTCGCGAGTGGAGGGTTCTTCATCAGCTACGTCCTTGGAGGGTACTTCAATCACATCAGGCTCAACAACGTTTTCCTTCCCTCTTGTATCAGCACTTGGCTTGGCAGCAGTAATGCGGATGGGCGTCTTATAACAACTGGTGGTGAGATATTGGGTGAAAATATTCTCCCCGTTCTAGTTACTTTGCTTGAACCAGCTATGTTACTGACATCTTCATCTTTTTCTTCTTCGATCCAGGCATCTTGTTTAATCCCATGATAGAACACCTCAGCATCGTAATTCCATGGTACTTCCTTGTTTGAAGAATAAGGAATCGGTCCGGGATTGGTAATTATTAAGGGAGAAATAATGGGTTCATTTGAAATCCTAATAGGACCTTTAGAGGTGATCCTAAGAGTCTTGTTTGAGATGGTGATAATGGAGAGGTCTTCACATTTTTTAATCAAACTCTTGGCAAGTGGAGTCTTTTCAAATAGAATTTCGTGGCTATCCATCAGGTGTTGTATGCCTTTCTTCAGCCCTGCGCATCCATTGAGTTGTCTTGTACAACACACACAATCTTTTTCACAGCCAGGGAAGATCCCAGCTTTCAACAGATTGTTCTTGATTACATTCAGCAGAGTAGTCAATTCTTCAACAGAGGCAACAAAAATTGTATCTTCAACATCATTAACACTCTTGTCATGTTTCGGCATCGGAGCGATAATTACATTCGGAGTTGGAGGAGGATCAAATTCAATAGTTTTATTATCAATCAAATCCTGGATTTTGTTCTTCATGGCCCAACACTGGTCAGTCTCGTGCCCAGGGCTGCTTGAATGGTAAGCACACTTAGCGTTTAGATTATACTTTGGTGGCGAGGTATCGGGGTTGGCGGGAGGATCGCACAATGTCACTAAATTAGCCTTGAGAAAATGTTGAAGGGCTTGAGACATTGACATGCCTAACCTCGTAAATTTTCTTCTTGGAGTTTCAAAACGTTGATGATTTGCAGATGGTCTTGGAGTAGGAGTTGGATTGGAGATTCAGACAGCATTGACAGACGGGTGATCGTTCTTCTTGGTATAGGCCCTTGCCCCGTACACAACATTGACTTCCTTCTTTGCAGCAAAAGGTTTCTTGATAGGATTGGGAATGGAGTTAGATGCCACAGAGATCTTCCCACTTTTGATACCACTTTTCAACTCTTTTGCCGGTTAAGATAAATTCGGTGAAACCAGAAGAAGAGAAGCCAACCAACAGATTAAAGAAAGGGCCAGATAAAGTTCCCATGAATGTCGATATGATCCCTATCAGTCAAGAGAGGTTGGGCCCTACTAGAAAGGTATCTCCACTTTTGTGCATATTCCTTAAATCCTTCATTCTTCCCCATGGTCATATCTTGCAACTGAACCCTCGTTAGCGCCAAGTCGGCGTTGTACTAATACTGATGGTAGAAGGCAGTAGCTAAATCCTCCCAAGTATTGATACGAGAACCATCTAACTGATAAAACCATTCAAGTTGTGTTCCAGCCAAGATCTCTTGGAAAAAGTGAACCCAAAGCTTCTTATGAGCAGTGTGCGGCTGTATCTTGCGCACATAAGATTTCAAATTGAGTTTTGGACAAGAAACACCAACGTACTTTGCAAATATTGGTATTTTGAATTTTTGGGGAATGACTACCCCATAGATCAAACCCAAATCATCAAAATCTAAACCGGGGACGGCTTGGATTTCAGCAGCTTTCAATCTGTCTTCTAACTGCTTGTATTTGATATCAGCGGGTGGATACTGCTCGTTATAATAACCATCATCGGATACTTGATCATTGATATAGTCATCCTGAGTACTCTTGACCTCACCAATCTGGTTCTCGTCCTCTTCAGATGAATCTCCTCCTACTGGGATTTGACGGACTGTCTCCTTGAACCTTCTACCCATGTTGAGTAGAGCTTTTTTCTTTGGCTTCTTTTAAACGGCCATCAAAGCCATCATATCTTGCTGCCCCTTGGTTAGGGCTAGTAGATTCTCCTGAAACTAAGAATTCTGGGATTGGAGATCTTTCAAAGTTTTCTCTAGATCCATCTTGCTAAAATAAACAGCAGAAAGATAAGGAAACCTGTTATGTGAAAACCTGTCATGTTATGATGCATGGAATATGTACATGCAAATGATTTCAAGAATTAATGAGATTTAAATTTGTATAGACAAAAGAATGAACAAACGTTAATTCTCATTAGACAAAACAAGAAAGATTACATAATGCCTCTTGGGCTTACAAAATGACTTTATAAGATAAAAAGACCGAACACATCCTCTTCGGTGCAATATAGGCGTTCACACTTTGCTCTTCTCGTAGCTTCTTCGTAAGCTCAAAGACCCTCTTCTCACTAGAATAGAATTTAGCCTCAAAAGTATCTCGTTCTTCCTTCAGCTGGATCCAACCTTTTTGTAAGTCTTTGAGAGAGGTAGGCATGTCGGGATAGAGGATAGTGTAGGGAACATCCCGTTCGACCACGGGCTCCACGATGACTGGTAAGATGGAGGGATAAGGCATCATAATTTTCTGAGCACGAGCTCGCACCCATTTAAGGTAAGGCTCGAGGGGAATGGAGTTCTTGTGTACCAATGTCTTGCTATCTACCTTGTTCAACATCCTCCAAGCTCGGATAAATCTCTGGAGGTGACCTTGTTCATCATTCTTGTAGTCGAATACCAATCCTTGGATAAGCATCTCATGGGGACCATCCCTTCAGGCGTAACCAAACTGTCTTAAGGCTAAACAAGGGTTATAGGTGATACCTCCTCTAATGCCCAGTAAAGGTACATTAGGGAATTCTCCACAACGGTCGACGATAGTAACATTCTCCAAAGAGCGGGAACACCAATGAATATCTGAATGTCTAAGCGTCATCAACCTATGGGACCATCTTGAACCTTGCTCATTTTTCAACACATATTGGGGAGGAGGCGAAATAAACCATCTTGCCAAGAGAGGAGTACAACACATAAGGATACCTCTTTTCCTCATAGTGCGAGTATGAAAGGAATGTAGGATGTCCCATAGCAAAGTAGGCACCGGGTTACGAGACATGAAGATTTTGACGGCGTTCACATCTATGAGTTGGTCAGGATTTGGAAAGAAAACCATCCCATAGATGAGGAGAGCCACAATTTCCTCAAAGTCTTGCAAATCCAAAGAGTTCCAACAATTTTGGGCTTTCTCAAACAAGAACTTTGCTAGGAAACCTTTGACACCACTCCTTGTTTCCAAATTAGTTGTGACATCAGATGGTTGCAAGTGTATAGTTTGAGCAATCTCTTTTGGCTTTGGATCTCTTTCCGTACCGTTGAAAGGTAGTTTATTGAGAATGGGAATCTTCAAGAGTTGGGAGAATTCTTCCAAAGTCGGCACAAGTTGATAATCGGGAAAAGTGAAGCAATGGTGTAAAGAATCAAAGAACTGAAAGAGCACCTTCATCATGTCTTCATCAGTGTTTGAGGTGACCAAGTTTAGTAGGTGACCATGTCTTTCGGTGAATGGAGAATTTTTAGGAATCCTTGATGCTAACTCTTTGAGTTGAGGAGGGATCCTTACGAGATTGACTTGAATGGTTTTCTTTTGAATAGAATCCATGTCCTACAAAACAGAACAAAGATAAATAAAAAAATTCTTGAAATGGTTAGTGAGTATGAGTATGATGTTATGATGTTTATGATGTTATGTACAAGTAAATATATACAAACAAAGCAAACAAGTCCTTAGGTTTAGGCTTGCATGGAGTCTCATAGGTAAGTACCCTCTTGAAGTTTAGTTGGCTCAAACTTGTCCTAGTAATAGTAACCGGGTTCTAAGGAGCTCAATATCACTGATTTGTTTTCTCGGGCATTGTTTCAGCGCAAGCCTCTTTAATGGCGACCGAAATATCCCAAAAAACCAAACCCCAATGAGTGTAGTATCGAGTATCTACCAACTTTGAACTGCACCAAAGCCGGTCATCTCACTATGTTCTAAAGGCCAAGTTGGTCAAGTAAAGGTTCTAAAAGTTCATTAGTGCATCATGACATCACTCAGCGGCCCCGTATTCTCCTTGACTACTCAAGGGCTACCGTTACCCACAAATATATCACGCTAACGTAGCTATTGCTTAGACCGCGTCGGTATACCCCGCACAGTTTCCACAAGGTATTACTACTTACCTATAAGGTATCCCAAATCTGGGTAGAGGATTCAAACCCAAACAAAGAACCATAATTTAAAGCATACAAGTCAAACAAAGAAAGCAAGTAAATGTGATCTAGTCCTAAGGTAACCTCACTTTTAGAATTATCCCCAGTAGAGTCACCAGTTCTGTGATACGGTGGGAGAACTGACTTTGTTGTTTTGTGTTTTATCGTAAATGTTGCGGTTAGGAAGAATCGCCACCAACTTTTCTTTTATCCAAAAGGAAAGGTGAAAAAGCACATGAAAGACCTTTGAGATTGTTTCTTGAGTTCGGGGGGTAGATTATGAAAAGGGAAGGTATTAACACCCTTTTCATCCATGGTTTTCCATGGGCTCTTAGTTACTTTCTAGATCACTTGTTTTTTGTTTGAAAATATGCTTTGTGTGGTTTTTGAAAGTATTTTGAAAAGGCACCATCGTTTAGGCAAACTTTGTAATGATTCATGTTCGTAAGAATGTATACAAAGTGTTGATCTTTTGAAAATGTTTTCTAGTTTGAATGATGTTTTTGAAATTGTTGGTGTTTGTTTTGAAAATAGCAAGGATGTTTTGTTTTGAAAGTGAACAAGTAACTAGGAACATTCTACCTACTCAAAAGTCTTTCATGTTTATTCCTCTTTCCTTAGACATTGTCATGTTACCATTGATTTGGTAAGTAACCCTATCTTTGGATGTAAAAGGGACGGGCATGGGTCATCGTATAACCATGATTAGCAATGTTGCAAGGTATCTTAACATATGTCCTTAGGGACTAAGATCATTTTGAAAAGGCAACATAGATAGCATCGTTGAGGGACTATGATCTTGTATTTTTGCTTGTTTTTGCTAAGATACCTCACATGCATAACATGGCCATTTTTTGTAAGGCAACCAAGTGGATTTTACCCTAGGGGTGCTTGTGTGCAAGTGTATTGATTTTTAATGTTTGATTTGTCTTTGATTAGGGTTTGCTAATTGATTGGTTTTAGTCTATCCATACAAACCCTAATTACTAGCATTTATATAAAGCGATAAATTGCGAAAAGTAAAATTACTACAACATTACATCATTAGGGGAGGGGGTGTATAAATTTACAAATGGGGATTGCAAGAAAATTAAATCTAATTATCTATTACAACCATATTGAATATTGTACAAATTTGAAAATAAAATGCAAGAATATAAATGGAAAAAAGAAATGATTTTTGTTGGTTTTTATGAAAGGTTTTTTTGTCTTGACCTAATTAAAGAAAATGATTAATTAAAATTAAATAAAATTAACTTAAACTAATTAAGAAAAGAAATTAATTTGAAGAAAAAAAGGATTTTTAGGGTTTTTTATGAAAAGGTTTTAAATTAATGAAAATAATATGAATATTAATTAATTAAACTCAACTGAAGTTCTAAATTAATTTTAACTAGACAATAAAATAATATATTAATTTAACCTAAGTCTAAAAAATAATTATTTAAGAAAAAAAGAGAAGAAATTTATTTATTTTGAGAAAATGTTTTTTATCTTTTGTTTTATGGAGAAAATAAAATATATAAATACAAATAATAAATAAAAAAATAGATTTGGATTTTTTATGGTTTATAAAAATAATAATTGTAATAATAATAATAATAATAATAATACTAATAATAAAGGAAAATAAAATAAAAATAATAATATGAAAAGAAAAGTCAGGGGGGTGGATCAGTAACACAAGGAGTAATATGAGAAAAAATGATTAGGCCCAGCAAAGGGGAGCCCAACGCTGCAAACAAACAAAAAAAGTGAAAATGTGAAAAGAAAAAAAGCAAAAGGCAGCGCTGGGTCTTGAACCCGTGACCTTGAGGTTACCAGCATGCTGTCTTACCACTGGGGTGGCTATACATCCATTAATATAACTGAAACAATAAATATATAATACAAAATGTGCCTTGATTACACTTCATCTTCAACCTCCAGCCAAAGGACCTGTATCTTCTTCATCTCTTAACAAAAATGAAAAGTTCAAACATGAAAGTTGTGGCATTTCTTCCCACAAATCCAACCATATAAATAACTTAAGCTAATAGTCAAGGATGAAAGGGAATTTTTCTGGCCCTAATTCAAAACCTAAAAATTTCAGAAAGCTTCAACTCTAAAATTCTCTAAGCTCAGGCCATATAAATGCAAACTATGGATATGTACTGCTTCGTGGCAATGTTATCTTTATTTTATCTTCACAAATCAAAGCCAAATAATGCATGAATATGAAGATAGAAGTTCAAGAAAAATACCTCAAAACTGGAAATCATTGATGAAGATGATGTTACAGTCTGCAAACAGGAGCATGGATGGTTTGTATTTGATATGAGGAAGATTTTGAAACTAAAAGGCCAAGAAATGCACGAGTGGTTTTGAATATTAAAGTTCCAAATCAGAAATGACACAAAGATGAAGGTTTTGTGCAATCTGAGTTTTCAGGGAGTTTGGGAGCTTTTCAATCGTGTGTTATGTTGCAATACACTTTTATAATTATATGGAAAAGGTTGGAGTACTTGAGGAGGTCAGAAGCACAAGATGTAGAGTTATGGCTATGTTACTTGATATTGAATAAAAGTGACAATATGGTTTCAAGGCATAGTACAAGCATATCCTGAGTTTATGGGAGGCTCTAGACATGTTGCTTTTGCCTTTGACATTGCTTGTTATTAGAAGGAACAAGTGCAAATCTCTATGCATTGACTTTGGGATTAAAGCTTCTTTACAAGAATGGAATGGTTACTTTGTGCCATAAATGGAAAATTTACTTGGATAAAGTTTGAATCAAGTGGATAATAGCTCAAAAGAAAGTGTAATCTTCTGATTATGGAGAGATCTTTAGGTTTAGAGGCCTGCAAAGCAAGATTGTGCAACATAGGTTTGAAATTGTATTCTTATTCATTACAAAATGACTTGTGTTTCAAGTTTGAAAACTCTAACTTCCTCTCTTTGATTCTCCCTGCTCAAGAATGATCTCAAGGAGTTCTTGGACATTTTGGAAAGCTTGTAATGTTCTCTACAACCACTTTTTGAATCACTTTTGAAAATTCCCCTTGGAACTATATGAAAAAGTGGCATGAAGCTAGGTCAGAATCCTAATCAAAACTAGAGCAAAATTTCACTAAGTGTTCAATTTCAAGACCATGACTTTGTGGATTAATAACTTGAGATCCAAGAATTTTTAGAAGAAGTTGTGTAAAGAAATGTTGTAGACATCATGGAGATCTACAAATTTTATTTTGAAAGTTTCTTCTGAATCCTCTTGCATCATGGTGAAAAAGATGGCTCAAAGTTATGAAAAAACATGAAGTTTTAAACACTTAGAAAAATTTCTAAGTTTGAAAACTTTGACTTTTCAAAATGAAATCTTGACTTTTTGATTTCTTGATGAATAAGTTTCATATTTTGACATGTTTTGATGAATTGTGATCTTTGACATTGAATTTTGACCAAAAAGTCAAAGTTTGACTTTTCAGTGTATAGTTGACTTTTGATCAGTTGACTGAAAATTCACTATCAATCCAATTGATCTTGAGAAATGTTTTAGGTCATGCCATTAGGTAAAGAAGATGAAATTTAACTCTTGAAACCATGCTTCAAACCAATTGATCATTTGCTAGGTCAAAAATCAGAAATTGCCCTTTCTCAGTCAAAACCCTAATTTTGACCATTTTGCCCTTTTGATGATTAGATCCAATTTCTTGAGGAATTATGGTCCAAAATTGATCAAATGATACATGTGAGTTTATAATATTGATGTGGATAAAAAATTATGAAGTTTGACTGTAAATTGGCCATAGTTGACTTTTTCCCCAATACAGCTGATTTTTAGGTCAACTGCTCAATTGACTGAGCAAAAGTGTGATCCAAGGCTTGAAACTTGACATGAGTAATCTTGGGGGTCCATAATGATCCATGAAAGTCATATGGAGCATTGAAAGTTCAATTATCCTTGTGCAATCTCAAACCCTAATTTTGGTCATTAGTGCTTAAGGAGGTGTCTTGAGCTGATCAACCCTAGTGCAGTCTTGAACCAAGAGAAATCTTTGTGAGAAAATATTTGATAAGTGAGAGGGAAAATTTTGGAGTACAACACCGACCATAAGTATAAATTTCAAAATTTAATCTCTTAATTTAAGCATTTTTTAATCGTTCTAACGTGTTTGTGTATGTTACAGTCCTCACATGCGAATACTAACATCAGGATAAAAATCAGCCATTGTTTGGGCATTTGAAACTGTTTCATTCAGCCATGGCACATTATTGTTTTATTCAAACATATTTCTGATTGGGTTTCAAATATATTTTTTTTGTTTGTACTAACAATTGAAGAAGATGGTTGGGTGGTGAAGAAGCGTGCGATGGGCTAGAGGACCAGGGTTTGATCCCAGGCTTCAGCCTTTCTATTTTTCTCATGTTATATTTATAGATTTGGCGCTTCAAGTGCAAACATGCACACCATGCACTCTACCATCAACACCATCAGATTCATACAACATGGATCCAGCGCCTCCAACATGCAGTCCCCACCATGGAGTCTCCAGATGCGTCCTCACCAGATCCTAACGCACTATGGGCCAGCTTAATTAGGCCTGACCAATTTCAAACATTGCACCCCGTTTGTTATTTTTTAGCAGACCCGTTTGCATATTCCTCTTTTACTATTTTAGTTTTGTTTATTTAATTGTTTCATATTTTATTTTCAAAATTTAAATTTCTTTTAATAAATAAATAAAATCACAAAATAGATTTAGTTTTTTTTACAAAAAAAGTAATTTTGTTAATTAATTAATTAATTACTTTAATCCTTTTTTTCAAATTTAAAATTAAATAGACTTAGGATTTTAATTTCTTTTCTTAACAAAAACACAACAAAAAAAAAAGATTTCCTTTCACTTAGGATTTTAGACGTTATTTTCAATTCGCGTGCGTTTATTGCTTTTGTTATCATATTCATATTAATGTATCTGCTTACTGGGATGTAATAGATTTATAACTAGGATTTTACTTTACCGCTTTCTTTATTTCCCCCCAAATTTTGGACTTGTAATAATCCCCCTCCCCGAAGCCTTATAATAGTTAGATTTACATTTCCTCACTTTTTTAATTACTGCAAAATATGAACTGTTTATATGCATGCTAACTAGGATTGTATGGCAAGAATAAAATCAAACGCTAGCGAACTTAATGCAAAGACAAATAACTGAAACAAACACACTTTCACATGCATACCTCTAGGGTATTCCCACTTTGGTTGCCTTCGGAAAACAGTCACAACTCTCGAAATGTGAGAGCTTTTAGTTGCAACCCTCCGGTTTAAAAGATCATAAGTCCTTCGATGACCCTCTCGATGTTGCCTTGGTAAAAATGATTTTAAAAACCTAGGGTAGTTACTAAAGTTTCTTGCCCAATTGCCTTTGTGACTGTATAAACGTCCCTTCGAATGTCCCTCAAACATCCAACGATAGGGCTACCTACTCACTAATAGTAGGATAGCATTATCTAAAGGAAAAAAGCAAAAAGAACAATCCTTTTGAGTAAAAGTAGATAGTTTCTAGATGCTAGGCTCAAAATAAATTTACACTTACACAAAACAACTTTCAAAAACGCTTTATCAACACTCTTGAGGACTGATACAAGAGTTATCATAAAGCAAATCGCCTTACTATTGGCATTTCAAAAATACTTTTCTAAACACACAAAGCACAAGGTATTTAAAAATTAGTTAAGCATCTAAGAGCCCGTAGATAACTACAGATGGAAAGGGTGCTAACATCTTCCCTTTCCATAATCTACCCCCCCCCCCCCCCCCCCCCCCCCCCTTACTCAGAAAACATCTCGAAAGGTACTTTTCTGTTCTTTTCACCCTTTTCTTTGTTGGATAAAAGAAAAGTCGGTGCCGACTGTTGCTTACCTCAAGATTTGTGAACATAAATGCAAAACCAGTATAACAGTCGGTTCTACCACCGTATCACAGCTTCACAGTCCCAAACGAAAGAAAAAGAGTGTGAATTGAAGGGTGTATGCTTCGATACACACTGACTTGCAGGACCTAATGAAAGAAAAAAAGGTGTGAATCGAAGGGTGTACGCTTCGATACACACTGACTTGCAGGCCAAAACGAAAGAAAACAAAAGGGTTGTGTGAATCGAAGGACACATGCTTCGAACGCGCTGCATGAATCGAAAGACTTGTTCTTTCTCTCTTTAGCGCTATTTTTTTGTCTTTATATTTTCTATATATTTTCTTTCATTGCTATCCAATATGGTTGTAATAATTAGGACTTTTATTACTTTCCACCCCCATTTGTACATTTGTATCCCCATCCCCTAATGATGTAACAACTTAGGATTTTAATTTCTGCAATTTACTGCTTTAATACAAATTGTTAGTAATTAGGGCGTGTATGGCAAGATAAAAGCAACCGTTAGAAAACCCTAATTTCAAAGACAAAAATGAATGCAATCAAACACACTATTCACACGTTCACCTCTAGGGTAATCTCGCTTGTTGCCTCGGAAAATAGTCATGTCCCTTGAATATGGGCGTTTTAGCAAAGACCCTCGATAAAAAAAGACCGTAGTCCCTCGATGTTGCCTTTGGTAAACGATCTAGTCCCTTATGAAAATTGCTAAAACGTCTCATAAGTTGCCTTCTATGACTATACGATTGACCCACGCCCGTCCCTTCACATCCAACGATGAGGCTTCTTACCAATCAATGGTAAGGTAGCAACATCTAAAGGAGGAGGAAAAGAACATGGACCTTTTGAGTAGGTAGGACGCTCATAGTTGCTTGCTCGCAAAATAAAACCATTTCCACACTTACACTTTCAAAACGTCTTTAAAAAACAAACATCTCTTTGAATTATTTTCAAAACCAACACTTTGTATGCATTCTTATAAAGACGAGAATCATTACAAAGTTAGCCACAACAAAAGCATTTTGCAAAATATTTTCAAACACAAAGCACCATTTCAAACAAAACATTTTCAATGATCTAGAAAGCAACTAAGAGCCCGTAGATAACTACGGATAAAAGGTTGCTAACACCTTCCCTTTTCATAACCTACCCCCCGAACTCAAGAAAAATCTCAAAGGTCTTTCCTGTTCTTTTCACCCTTTCATTGTTGGATAAAAGAAGTTAGTGGCGACTCTTGTTATCTGCAACAATTGCGATCAAACACAAAACACACAAGTCAATTCTCCCACCGAATTACAGTTCTCATTTGAACTTTCATCCATATTTTTCTTAAATATCTTTTATCCGTACACATCTAAGTTTTTAAATAAGAGAGTGGAGCTCTGGTACCAACAAAAGTTGAGAAAATACAAGAAAAGTGGGAGGTGGTTTATTTATGTTGACTAATTGAATGGTGGTTTGAAGTACACTTCAGAAGCTTAAGATAAAGAAGCTTTGGGGATTATGGATTCTAACTATGCATGAAATGTGGATACTAAAAAAATCTTTGTCGAGTGTTGTGTTTACAGTGTTCGAAATCACTCAAGTATTTGTGAATATATTGTGTGATAGTCAAACTAAAGTATAAATACAATTAGAAGAAGGTTCAGGTACACAATCTCTGATCTCCAATTTCATTATACTACTTCATCCCATATTATAAGCAAATACTAATTTTTAGATTCATTGAGTAATTAATGTATCTGGTGTGTATATATACCAGATACATTAATTATTCAATGAATCTAAAAAGTATACTTTGCTTATAATATGGGAAGGAGGGAGTAATCTTTTTGAATCTTGATCTGACTTGGACGTTGGATTGCTAACAATAAGGTCCACCTTGCACTGTTGTAAAGGAGATTGGATCCACTGTTCAAGATCATATGCTATCCAACTATCTTCATTTATGGTTCTTTCATAGAGCGAGACCATCCATTTTTGGTTCCGAAACAGAACAACGGCGTCGTCTGTGAGAATCAACTTTCAATTCTACGATTTCCACGAAATTAAAGAGCGCTTTGAAAGTACTGTCAAACAAACGCAAAAGTCGCGGTTCTAGATTCTTGTGATTAAAGATCAAATTCCTAATGCACCATTTTATAACATTCTCAGGTTACTGCATCAAGAAATAATTTGTTTTTGGATCCGGTGATCGCTACAAATCATGTTCGCTTTTCGATTTTATCATTCACAACACCTTCATATATCAAAACTAAATAGCACAAAGAGTCTAAAACCAAAATCCATGAAGTATGGTACGACGATTCTGTTATTTGACTATGAACCTCACCATCAAGATCTATAAATACTTCAAGAAATCCATGGAACAGCGGAGAAAAAGAATTTAGATCTAAATCTAAGGTCGCACCAGGGTTTGAATACAATCTTCATGAAAGCTGGGCATAAGCCTCACAATACATTGTCCGACCTGTCGGCACCCAAGCTTCCTACTATAACTAGAAGGATTGAAGGGGATGCAAGTTCGTAGTTGATGCCAAGCACTGATAGAAAACCTTGGTGAATCCCACATATATCATCGGATCTCCGTTGGATGCATTAAGGTTTCCACCAACTGGATTACAAAGCATGGATCCACTAGAGTTTCACAAGAAAAGACATCTCAGATTCTGGCTGCCAGAAGATCTTCTAGTATCCACATTTGACCATCATCCAAAACTATAAATGGACAGTTTCACCATATAAGATCCCCAAGTTCTGTTTGAGAAGGGGCTAAACAAACTGAGGTATTATCACTCCCCGGTCGAAACCACCATGCAACCTAAATTTCCTAGAGAGAGATCTCCGTCCTCCATATTAGTTGGCGTTCAAACTGGCCAGGCAACACCTTTGAGGGCGAGTGTCAATATCTACTTGCGGTCGACCATACTATTTAATTGATGTATTTGTACATTTATTGCCTAGTTGCAATTATTGATATAATTATTATTCTGCCTTCTGCCTTGTTCCCTCTTTAAGACACCAAAGTGTGAACACACGTAAGGACAAACTAGAGTGAAACCAACATAAATGATGTCCCAAATAAAGATTTCAGGGTTATTCTCATAGACGTTTTTCACTTATGAATACAACAATTAATACCACACAGCATCGAGTGCACCGAAAGATTTTAGAGGTGATGTTGTAGATATTTTACATGTCTTACTGCAATAACCAATACCCCACAATGCCGAGTTTGCCTAAAGATTTCAGAGGTGACGTTGGAAACGCTTTACACGTCTCACTATAACAATCTATACCCCATAACACCGAGTGTGCTGATTAGTTTTTTTAAACAGATATTTAGAAGTTATTTCAGCTATCGTTTCTTTTACTTATCGAGGTTTTATTTCGTTTTATCACGTATTATGCTTTGGTTTTGTGTTTTAGTGTTTTCAGGTTCAGAAGAATAAAATAGGACAAATTGGGGGGCAAAAGTGCATAATTCAATGTTTTGGAGGAAATGCTACAGATGCCCTGACACGGGTGACCGTGTCGTCTGACACGGGCTGTGTCAGGGGGGAGACGTGGAAAGCATGGAAAATAGAGTCTAACACGGGTGCCTATGTCAGCTGACACGACCCGTGTCAGAAGTTCTGAGCGAGAGGTTTTTTTGGAGCAATGGACAAAGGCCGACATAGGTACCCGTGTCTGGTGACATGACCCGTGTTGGCCAAGACGTTGATTTTAAGTGTTTTTACGATTTTTTATGATTTGGGACCCAAAGAGGCGTTTTGGGAATTTCCGACTGTAATACAGTGGGAGAATTGACTTTTTGTTTTATGATTAATCGACTTTGCTTTTATCTAATAAATGAAAAGTTGAAAAGAACAGGAAAGACCTTTGAGAATTTTCTGAGTAAGGGGGATAGGTTATGAAAAGGGAAGGTGTTAGCACCCTTTTCATCCATAGTTATCTACGAGATCTTAATCGCTAGCTCACTTTTGAAAATGCTTTACGAATATGTGTTTGAAAATATTTTGAAAATTCCTAAGTTCGGAAATTTTGTAATGATTCTCATATCGTTGAGAATGCATACAAAATGTTTATTTTGAAAATATTTGTTGAAAAAAAGTGTCATTGTGTGAAAAATGTTTTGAAATGTTCACGAGCAAGCGATTAAGAATTATCTACCTACTCAATAGTCTTTTGTTCTTTTCCTCTTCCTTTAGGTAGTGTTATCCTACAATTGGTTAGTAGGAAGCCCTATCGTTGGATGTTTGAGGGACAAACACGGGTCATCGTACAATCATAAAGGCAACATATAGGGATACCTTTAGAAATTTGAAGGGACTATCATCATGTATTTGTAGGAAACATCGAGGAACAAGATCATTTACCGAAAGTAGTATCGAAGGTTCATCGAGGGACTATGATCTTTATGATGATTTTTAACCGAGGGTCTTTGCTAATGGAATCCCTACGTTCGAGGGACATGACTATTTTTTATCTGAAGGCAACAAGTGGAATCACCCCTAGAGGTGCATGTGTGAATAGTGATTTGTTTTCAGTTAGTTTGTCTTGATTAGATTTTCTACGTTTTGGTTTTAGTTCTTTCTATACATGCCTAGTTACTATACAATTATATACATACAGGAAAATAATTATAAATGCGGAAAAATAGGGCCTTGGAGCAATTACATAAGTAAAAGTGCGGAATGAAAAATGAGGAATTTAAATCTAAGCTATTACATTCCATAAACAGTTACATGATAGAAAAAATGCGGGAAAATAAACTAAGTTATTATAAAAGTACCTGTGCGACCTATAAATTTATTTCTAGAAAATAAATAGCAAAAGTAAATACAAAATATTTGAAAAATTATTTTTAAAAGTCTTAACATCTAAAATATTAGAAATTAAATTTTTTGTGCATTGTTGGTTTGATTTGAATTATAAAATAAACAGACTTTAAACCTAAATTAAAGATTTAATTAATTATAAAATAAACCTATGTCTAATTAATTAATTAATAAAAAATATTATATAGTAATTAAATTAACCTATTAAAAGTCTAATTCTGATTTTATTATATTTTTTTGTGATTTTATTGATTAAAGGAAATGATAAAAAAAAAGAAAAATTAAATTAATTAGACAAAATGAAAAATAAAAATAGAAAAGGGTTAAAAAGTATTGAAAAGAAGAAAAGAAAGGTGCAGTTGCTCTGGTTTGAACCCCCACCCTTCTATTTACAGTCTCCATCCTTTGCCATCTGAACCATGCACGCTTGGTGTTTGAAAAATGGGATTTGATCATTATATGATAAATCTGCAAATATTGGAAAATAATAACAAAAATATATCCTGCATTGTTGTACCTCAGAATATCATTAGTGGTGGTAGTATGCAATAAAACAAAATGAAAACAAAAAAATAAATTTGCATGAAATTAAGAAAAACGGCGTAGAATGTATGCTCATTTCATGCTCTTTGGATCATTACAAATGATCCAAACTTACCCTATAATGCTCCTGGAAGTGAATGGAAAGGCTGGTTTGTTTTGATCATGGTTGCAACTAGAGTTTACAACTTGCCCTAGTTTTGAGAATTTTGTAAATTTTGGAGTGTTTTTTTGGGAGCAGATTTTTGTGAGTTTTTCACTTGAGTATTGCATGTATTTATAGAGGAACGAAATGGAACAAGAACAAGACAAGAATCTTGTACCATCATGTCATAATTAATTGCAAAAAAAACACATTGAAATCTTTCCAAAATTGTTAAAAAAACATTACAAACTTGAAGGTTCTTGTTCCCAACATGTTTTCATAGTTTTGGCATGTTTGTCATATGTTCTTGGGCCTCCATGTGATTGAAATCAAAAGGCCATACGTCTTGGCCCAATAATTTTTATATTTTATTTGATTTACTTGCATTTAAATGAATAAAAATTCAAATAAAAGAAATAAAAATCATAAAAAATATAATGGATTTAGAGGTCTTCTAACACATTTTGAACATGTTTTAACATCAAAAGTTAGGCCAATTAGTCTAGAATTTCAAGTTTGCTCACTTTTCATTTCATGCATTTTACCAAACTTTTCGAATTTGCAATGGTCATAACTCTCTCAATTTTCATCTTTTGAAGATGACCTTGGAATTTTGGAAAATCTTAAGATGTCTTATTCAATTTCTCTTTTTATCATTTTTGCATTTGGAGAATTTATCTTGATGTAAGTTGCCTTGACAAAAAGTGTCTTTTTGTTGACTTTTGAAATGACATGTACTGTATGGGCTCATATCTCTCAAATGAAGCAGTTTTTGTACTTGAGTGTACAAATACAAAGTTCTAGAGAATTGAATTTCCTTCAAAATGGGCTTTGGTTGGAGAAAAGTTGATGAAGCATGTGAAATTTATGCTTGGTTAAAGTTTAGTTGACTTCTCCTAAGGAAACCCTAATTTGACAACTTTTGACTTTTGATGATTTGAGGAGTTTACTTGAGGAATCATGATCAAATCTTGATAAAATGATGAATATCACTTCAAAATGCTGATGTTGACCAAATACGTTGAATTTTGATTGTATGTTGGCCATAGTTGACTTTTTACCCAATACAGTTGATTTTCAATCATCTGAGTTGTTGACTGAGCAAACTTGTGAGGCAAGACTTGAAACTTGACAGAACATTGTTGAATACCTATGGAGAACCATGGAAACCACTTGAGACCTTTTAAACCCACACTTCCTTGAAAAACACAAAACCCTAGTTGTGGACCCATTGCTTAGGAGGAGCATTTGTCTGATCAATTCTTGAGCCACCTTGAGCATTTTAGAACACTTGAAGAATGTCTTGAAGAAAATGGGAGGGAAAATTTTGGGGTACAACACCGACCGAGACAAATGGATGGTTCACTATTTAGCTAAGTTTGAAATAGAAATTAAGGGAATTTTTGCCACACGAAGAATTGAGGATTGAAGAGAGCAACATATGAGATTCTTGGAGGACAAAGATTTTTCATAAGCCGCGGCGATTGAAGATCAAAGTTCACCATATATCTGTAATGTTTAATCTTTATATCATTGAAATTATTTTGAACAATATGAGTAGCTAAAACTCCCAATGCTATGGGGGTATCCCAGGTTTTATTATGTAATAACTTTGAATTTCTGATTTCATCAATTATATGGTTTTTAATATTTGGTTTGATTGTACAAGGTTTTTCATGCTTTCTTTATCGGATAAATAAGGATTATTCTACGGTTAACAAATTAGTTGGACCACAACTGTTAAGGTTTTTGTATGATTAGGCTATAGTAGATATCACCTAGGACTAGGGATACCCTATAGTTACCAGATTTAACCCTTGATAAAATAAAGGCTTGACTCCATCAGATATCTCTAAGGACTTAGGATTTAGGATGGATGGTTAAAATTTTTCTCACTAAGGACTTAGGGGAAAATAATCTAAAGGGTTGGTAATTGAGTTTATGAACTTGCTGATGAAATCAGGATTCAAGGTTGTTATAAGGAAAATTATACACCATACCCTAGAATGCTCCTTACATTAGTAAAAAGCCAATTTATGTTCCTGCTATTTGCTAAGTGAGTATTTCACAACCAAAACTGTAACACCCCGAATTTTAGATTAATTATTTAATTAACTAATTTAGTATAATTATATGAGTCTATGTGAAGTAGATGGTGTTTTGATGTTTTAATGCTTATTTATGATGTTTTGGTGCCTTGTGTGAGTCCTTGTGATGGTATATGATGTGTATTCGTGATGCAATTATGATGCAAATATCAATGATTTGATGAATAAGGTGTTTAAGATGATGAGTTGTGTGGTGTAGGATGAGTTAATAAGAAGGTTTGGAATTTAAATAATTATTTTGGAATTATTTAGATTTAATAGTGATTAATTGGAATTATTTGGATTTAAGTAATTAGAATAATAGAATAATAGAAGTGTGGAGAAAATAAGGACAAGATGGTAATTAGTAGAAACAGTGATGGCATGATGGTAAATGGTATAATGCTAAGTGAGAGCAATTGAGGAAGATATTAGGGGTCCTTGTGATAACTAAGGTAAAAGATAATTGTACGATCATTTGGTACGACCGAGATATTAGGAGAAGAGCAAAGAAGATGCTAGGGCACAAGGAGACATGGAGGCAAAGAGGAATTTGTAGAACGACAAGAGGAATAGAAAGCTAACAATAATCATAAGGTAAGGGGGGTGAATGGATTCTCTAATTGGTGATCTTACATGAGAGGGTAGTGAGGGTTCCTTTCCCTCTTAGGTTTTTTTATATGATTGATGCATAATTTGTTTGGTTTGATTGAATTGATGTGTTGTATATGATTATACATGGATCTGTGATGCTATGTGGTGATTGTGGTTGTCATTGCGTTGTTATGATGATTGTTGCATAAAACTCCAATCTAGAACCTATAAGTAATGAGAATTAGGATTTGAGGATTTTGGATGAGTATTTGATGAAATATAAGATGAATAATAATGCCCAAATGATTTATAATTGATGTAGAAACATAGGATGATAATGGATGATGAATTCCTATGATTAGATGATGTTTTAGGACTAAATATTTAGTGAAATCGCAGAAAAATCATAGAAAAACTCAGAATTTAACAGTTTTCATCGACATAAATAGGGAAGAGGTCAATGCAAACAGCAACATCAGTGAGCGGCAAACAAAAATAGTAGGGGGAGGTCGATGCAAAATCCATGAGCGGTCGATGCAAGGGTTGATGCAACCTAACCCGAGGGAAGCCTAATTTTTGACAATTTTTGGAACGACCATACCTTTTGAACCGTAACTCCGTTTGATGCGTCGTTCAAAGTGTTAGATAGATAACACCATAAAATTGAAGTATGTAGAATAAAATAAAGATTTAGAATTATAATTCTAGTAACTAAGTTAAAATAGGAATTATTCCCCGTTGTTACACCGAAACAGTGGGTTATTTTCTTACGATGTTCTTTTGCTGATGATGCCGGTATGAGGAAATGTTGGTGATTATGATGAGGATGATACAGATGGCTTAAATTGCCATGGTGGTGAAGGATTATGCCTTATGTTTGTATGATTTCACATTTTTGCATGTTCGTATTGCATGCATTCATGGATGAGGGCTTATGCCCTGATGTTGGCCTCGATTGGCGTTGTGTTGAGGGCTTATGCTCTGTTATTGCCCAATTGGAATTGAGTTAAAGGCTTATGCCTTGATGGTACCACATGCATGTTGATGTAGGACTATTGCATTGCATAAACACTGAATTGATATTGTATGATGTGATGATGGTTGTTTGTGATGACCTTTATATATGTTATGATTTACTACTCCTTAGTGTGTTTTATTTCACTGTGTAATTATTGAATGAAATTCTCACCCCTTTTGTGTTGTTGTGTCTGTACTCTTCAGGAGTATAGATAATCGGGTATCCAAGTAGTGCTTGAAGTGATGTTACCATATGGAGTCTTAGGAGTCGCTCTGATATGTAACACAGGATTTGGGATTTTCATTATGTTTTGCATGATTTCAAATGTCGCACATTTTGTTTAAAATATACGATGGACCACATATTGTGGATTTGAATTTTTGTTAAGGCTTGAATGCCAATGAAATACTTTCATGTTGATTTTTTGCTGCCGAATAACCACTTTTGGATACATGAAGTAATAAAGTATTTTGAGAACTTTATGGATTTTATGATTTATGTGGCATCCCATTGTGAACTCTGGTGCATTTTTCGTATATTTCATTATAAATATTCATATGGGAAAATGGGGTGTTACAAAACCCCATATCAAGTTTTGTTTAATTGAACCACAAATTGAACTCAATACTGATACTCAGTCCTTGAGATCGACATTTGGGGAATCTCCCTATTATTACAAGAGGAAAAAATAGTACACTGGCTATTTTTCCCATCAAGTTTTAGGCGATGTTACCGGGGACTGCCTAGTTAATGAGTGTAATTTGAGTTCAATTAGAATTTTGTTGCTCTACAACTAAAATTTCTTTTCTGTAATTTTTATATTTTTGTTATTACTGATTTTTTCTAACCTTTGCACGCGAGGAAAACCCTCAACTAAATTTTCTTTTAATATACAGACTCATAAGAGACTTCTTGGGGATTACGGAGGAGAAAATACTCCAGCAGGTCGGTTGACTATTGTGAATCAACCGGTCAATGTTTCAAATTTTCAACTGCATCCTTCAACCATCCGCCAACTCGAGAATAGATCTTTCACCAGAAAGATCAATGAATATGCCAATAAGCAATTGCAGAGATTCCTCACCATGAGTATTACTTTGAAGATTGAGGGGCACTCTGAAGAAGCCAAGAAATTAAGAATGTTCCCATTCACACTGTCTGAAGATGTTGAAGAGTGGTTTTACTCATTGCATGTTGGAAGTATCACCACTTGGGAACAAATGGAGTAGGCTTTTCTTGATGAATACTTTCTTGCTTCTGTTTACATTCTTAAAAGATATGATATTGTGAATTTTAAAAAGAAGGAAGGAGAGTCACTATGTGATGCGTATAAGAGGTTCAAAAGGTTATTAGTAGCATATCCCACTCACAACATGGGTCAAACTGAGAAAATGCAAATGTTTGTAAATGGCCTTCGAATAAAGACAAAGCAACTTATTAATACAGTAGTCGGTGGCTCATCCAACTTTACAACAACCACTGATGTGAAGGATATTATTGAAGCCATTTCTGCAAATGAGCATATGGAGCTATATGACAGGGTTGTGAGAAAACCAGAGGGGGTGATTGATCTGAAGTTAGAAATTAATAAGCAGCTGAAAATTGAAGAAGTTATTACTGTAGAAGTGGAGAAAAAGCTGAAAGCAATAAACATGGGTGTTGTACCCCAATTTCCCCCATAATATTCCTCTATCATCTCATATTAACTCAATCACAACAAGATCACACTAGGGTTTGGTTCTTCTCTCTATCTCTAGGTTTGCTTATGGAGAATCACCAAGCACCTTGATTTATATATTGTGATTATCTATATTTAGTGTTGATTAACTTTTAATTAACTAATACAATGAATGTTTTCTCTAATTGATGATATTATAGGTGAGAGCACAACACATTTCATGAAGTTGATTCATATGTTCATGAGTTTATTTCCATGCCTTCTTCAACAAAGCTTCATTGAGATTCAAGCTTCATTGTTGAGTATGCTTTAAATTAATATCATGACAAGGTCTACTATGATTCATCATGCCTCAATTTGTCAAAAAAAATCAAAAGATGCAAGAGTTGATTGAAGAAGTATGACCTAATTGGACAAGTTCTTGATTCCTTGATCACAAGCGCATAACTCTCTCAATTATTAATATTTGGAAGTGGTTATTGTTATTATGGGTTCTTGTTATAATCCACAACAACTTATATTCACATGGAAAAAGTTATTGTGCAAGGAATATTGTCAAAATTGAAAGGGATTTCCAAGCCATTTTGATGCTCTAAGAGCTAGGGTTTTGAATTTCTAAGGGTTATATATTGTTCATATTTTGAAATTTTTGAGTGATTCCAAATATGTTATTCTATTTAAATGGTTATAAACTAATAAATTCAAGAGTTTCAAGAAACTTTTGTGTGGAAGATGCCTAATGATGTAGGAAGATTACATGTCCTCTAGATAGGCCATCAAATTCCCCTTATGCGACTTCAAAAGGTCATAACTTGGTCAATTATTATCTTCTTTAGCCCATTCTTTTTCCACAATTATATTAAGGATGTGAAATGCAACTATTCTTTTATGTGCAAGACTTGAAAATGAGTTGAAGATGCCCTAAGAACTCAAAAGATTATAGGTCTCCCCATGAATTTTCACCAATCTTACAAGGCCATAACTTTTTCAATACTTGATATTTTTGAGTGATTCAAGTTTAATAATTCTCTTTGGGATATCTATTCAAGATAGCATCATTTATCAAAGCTCAATTTTGGAGGAAAGCCTTGGTTGAACTCAAAACATTATAGGTCATTTTTGAAGAAAACTTAGAATTTTTCTAAGTACAAAAAATCAGCATCTTTTTCTAAACTTTGACTCATCACAACTTTTAGCTCAAGCATCCAATTGATCCCATTCTTTTCACATTGTAAATTTTACGACCCTATCTTTCAAATGCTTCAAGAATCATGCCCTAAGGTTCCCTAAATTATGCACACCATGAGTTCAAAGACAGCCACTTGAAACTGAATTTTTCCCCCAAGTCAGAATTTGAAATGCATAATTCAGCTTCTAATCACTAATTTTTTGCGGGCTTTTACTTCTAATCATGTTTAACAATCTCCCAGAAGTGATTAGCACCTTGAAATGCAAGTTTTGGCTGAGTTTTGAGAAAAATATGAGTCACACTTTTCATGCTTGCAACTTCACAGGAATTCCTTCTAAACTTCATCATTCCACACGCTTGAGCATCCCATTTGCTTCCCTATAAATAGAGGGTTATATCTCGTTTATTTTCTCAAGCTTGAGCAACCAGAATCACCCTGCCCAACTCTCTCCTTAACCCATATTTCTGCAACTTCGAATTTGGTTTTACAGCCTTCCTCAATCAATTTTCTGTCAATTCTTCATCCTTGAACTTCACTGAAGCTAATAGAAGAAGAAGCAGGCCCTAAGTATCCTAAATCGTACTAGCCAAGTCAAGTTTCATAGCTCTGAATTTGAACTTAAATAGGTATATTCCTTCATCAATTCTCTCAAAAATTGCTACCGCAATGAAGCTCTCATCATTCTGATACTAGTCGCATCATTTGTTTTCAACCGGAAATGAGTTTTGGCCATGAATTTTCAAATCCCTATTCAATTTTTTCCTTTAATTTTTTTTTTTTTGCAAATTGACTGAGCTACACTTTAAATAAATTCTTCGCGAGGGTATGGTTGTCTTCGTCTTGATGAGACGAAGCGAATTCCATTGGTCTGAACCTCTAATTTTACAGTTTGAGGAACCTGGTTTTGAGGTTGGCTAGAGGTTGAAGACGACCACATTGGCGTCTTCAACTAATGAAAATTTGCCATACATTTTTTCAAATTATGTTTTTAAATATTTGATCCAGTGGTTTATTCACTAAGGACCATGATATGCACAACGCGCCAGATCCCTTGGATCTGCTTACTAACGTGTTTTGACATTAATCCAATGGTCTATATCTTTTTGTTTTATTTTTATTTTCTGGTTTTTATATTTTAATTGATTTTAACTTCAAAAACTCATAAAAAATTCATTTCCAACTAAAAAAATCTGAAAAAATTCTTAAAAATATTTTGGATTTTTCTCTTTCTGGTTTTTATTTTTTCACAAACTTATTTTATAATTTGATATTGTTGTACCCCAAAATTTGCCCTCTCATTTCTCAAAGGATCATCCTGGATCCTCAGGTTTGCTTCCATTCAATTTCAAGCCTTGAATTACAAATTTTCCAAGAAAGTCATTCACAAGGGCAAAATGGTCATTCACACACTGAAAAGTCAAACTTTGACTTTTAGATCAAAATCAAGTTTCAAGAATCATATTTCATTAAGGCATGAAATTTGTCTCATCAAGGAAATCATAAATCAAGATTCATGTTGAAAAAGTTAAAATTCTAAATACTTAGAATCTTTCTAAGTGTTTCAGAAGTATGACAAGCTCAAAACTTCTGGCCAGATTTTCACCATGATGCAAGCTAATTCTGAAAGAACTTCTAACACAAGAGTTTTAGATCTCAATGAGACCCAAAACATTGCAGAACAGAACTTCTCCTAGAAGTGTTTGGATTTCAAGTTGTATGTCTTCAAAGACACGTCTTTGAAACTTAAGCACTTAGTAAATTCTGAGCATTTTCAAGTCAGAAGTTGTCTACACCTTCTGGGCCAGTTTTCACGTAGGTTCAGTCAGAAGTTGCAAGAGTAATTCAAAGAGGGCTTACAAAGCGTGTTACAAGCTTTATAGAAAGTATGAGAACTCCTTTAGAACATGTTAGAGCAAAGAGATTTAAAGGATCAAGAGTTGGATGTTGGTTCTAAGTTGCGCTGATGCTGAACTTCTGACCCAGAATTAAGCTATGATGCATAATCTCACATTTCAGGATTTCTGGTTTGATAAATCTCATCATCATTTAATGCTCACAACCACTTTTGAGTTTTTATCCAAAGGATTTCCCCACGTGTGACAAAGAAGTACATTGTTGTCCTTGAAAAAAGCAAACTTTTGTACAAGTTTATGTAGGGCCCATGCTTTGCTTTTGCCTCTGAGGGTACTTTTCCTTAATTCATGCTTACAAATACAGCTTAGGCACGACTAAAAGCTGCTAACCACCATACTTTTTATCTTGCTTCAAGAACAAGCCAGCACGCTAGCATGATGTTGGTACTTTTGACTTCTCTAAGCTGCAAAGTTCTTGCCTATAAATTGGACTTCATTTGCAACTGTGAAGGGGCCGGTCGAAAAACTGAAAAGAAAAAGCTTTAAAACCTTGCTAAAATATCCAGAAATCCGAAACTGCAAACACAAATACAAAACCTGCTAGTTTTTTATTCTTGCATTCAAACTTCAATTTCCCTCAAGAGTTTCTTGACCAAGTACTCCATTCACCTCTCATAACCCAAGCTAAAGTTTGTTCCAGTCTGCTGAATACGTGAGGAAGCTGATCAGAACATTACAAGCAGTCAGAACCAGACTCCAACTCATAGAACATTTTCCAGTTGCAAGGTAAGCTTCTGCTGACTCTCATCATATTACTTAGGCATTGTTAGATTTGCATGTTCAAAATACAATGTAGACATTCTGATCCTATTGTTGTACATATTCTGAAGTTTCATGTATTTGTCTGCCTAAGTAGAGAGAACATCAGTTTAGAACTTCTTAAGGAAACTAGGTTTAGCAGTTACATGCTTGTTTCTGATTTACAGTTTTGACATTTTTTATGTTTCTGAAACCATAATAAAACTTGCCAGAACTGTTGTGTGTGCATTTTTGTTTTGTTGAGAAATAACTAAGCTGCAGATGCTCTGATAGGTGTGGAGAAAGAGATGAAGCTCATCATTGGAATTTACTTTATGTTATATGTTCATGCTTTTGTTTGTAATATCGGATGTACAGCCACCCCAGTGGTAGAAAGCGTGCGCATAAGACATTAGTGCTAAGGGTCCTGGGTTCTAACCCCAGAAGCTTTTTTTTAGGTTTATTTATTGACATTTTCACCCATTTATCTGTCAGACGATACTCCTAGATTAGAACTTCTAAAAAACCTTATCCAACAACATTATAACCCCACTCTCTCAAATAGCTAGAACTTCTGACTTGCCAGCGATACATGAACTTCTAGGTTCCCAACTACACTATAACTTCTGAACCCCCTCAACAATCAGAGCTTTTATTTTTTTCTCTGTTCCCAGCAACCCCAGAACTTGGTGTACCCAGGCCCAAAACTTCTGACCTTCTTCTTGTCTACTAACATTTTCTCTCTTGCAGCGTATCAGAGTCAGAACTTCTGTTCCTCCTCGTTTCAGCAATGTGCTGATTCTGACTCCATTTTCTTATTTATCTTATTTTTGCTTTTAATAACCAAAAATACCAAAAATATTTCATATTCACATGTGTGATACGGTGGGAGAACTGACTAGTGTTTTGCATTCGCATTCGCACTTATGCGGTTGAGCAAGAGTCGCCACCGACTTTTTACTTTATCCTAAAGGAAAGGTTAAAAAAAGCACAGCAAAAACCTTTTGAGATATTTCGTGGGTTCGGGGGGTAGATTATGAAAAGGGAAGGTATTAGCACCCTTTTCATCCATGGTTATCCATGGGCTCTTAGTTACTTGGTTTTTTAGATCACTTGCCTTGTTTTTCGATTGCTTTGAAAAATGGTGTATGTGTGGGCGCTTTTTGAAAATGTTTTGGAAAAAAGATGCCTTGTCTTAGGCCAACCTTGTAATAATTCTTTACTCGAATGTTTTACAAAGGTGCATATCTTTTCGAAAAGATGTTTCAAAAGTTTGAAAAGTTGATTTTTGAAAGTGTTGTGGATTGTGGTTTTTGAAAAGAAGGCCAGTGTTTTTTGCAAGTTTGATCTCAAGTAACTAAGAGTTTTGTCTACCCTATTGTACTCAAAGGTTTTTGTCATGTTTTAACCCCTTTTTAACAATTTTGTTCCACCATTGAAATTGGTGGACAATCTTGCGTTTAGGAAGTTTATTCGGGACGGGCGCGGGTCATCGTATGGACCATGAATGCAATGGTGCCAAATGTCTTTGGCAAATTGTTTTGAAGGGACTTGATCATTTTGATAGGCGACTTTCGAAAGCGTCATCGAGGGACTTATGATCATTTGATTTTGTTTTGCCAAAGATACTCGACGTGCAAGCATGGCCCATTTTGGAAGGCAACATGTGGGATTACCCTAGGGGGTGCAAGTATGATTGTGTATTGATTACATGTATTTGTCTTGTATTAGGTTATCTAGCGTTTGATTTTATGTACATACAAACCCTAGGTCTAAACATGGTATATTTAGAAAACTGTAAATTGCGGAATGTAAATCTACGCTATTACAAAATAGTGTCCGGGAGTGGGGGTATAAATGTACAAGGGGATGAGACTTATAGTACCCAATAATTTACAACCAAATCGAATGTGCGATGAATGAATATCAAATATAAATGTAAGATAAACATGTGTATAAGGTAATGTGAATGTATTTGTGTAAGTGTACAAGTGTATATGTATGTGAATTGTAAGTGTAAGTATGTGCAAATGCGAAATGTGAAATTGAGCGGCATTAGGGTTTGACTTAGATATACGCTTTTAAATGAATTTTGATTTTTGTATGTTTATGTACAAAAGAAAAAATGAAGGGTTTTGATTAAGTGTTAAGTTTTAATTAAAAGAGTATTTTAGTCAAAATGTTTGTGAATTTTAATATTTAGAAAATAAATGTATTGAATTGTTATGTATGAAAAAGAATGTTAATTTAAAAAAGGTTCCAATTTTAATTATGTATAAAAGTGCATTTTAATTAGTATTTTACAAAAAAAAAATAAAAAAAACATTGTTTTAGAGAATCAAGTTAGTGTAAGAAACAAATATTGTTTATGAAAATAAATAACAAAAGAAAGTTAGTGTTAAGAAGTAAAAACAAAGAAAAGGAAGGGTTAGTATTTGTTAGAAGAAGTTAGTGGGCTTAGAGGAATCAGGAACGGGTTAGGCCTGTGTCAACAAGGGCGAAATTAGGGTTTCATGTTGTTTGTTCAATTGAGACAAAGGGCTCTAGGGTTAACAGCGGCGCCGTGCGTTGAGTTCATCTTCTCCGATTAGCCATTCCCTGAGCGTTTTCTCCGGCCACCAACGCTAATCAACGCCTTTCTTCCCTCCAAGGCATGAGCCTAGCGTCCTTGATTCCTGGTTCGTTTTAATGTCTTATGTTCTTATCTTTTGTCTTTTTACAAATTGCATGTTTGATTTGAGTTTTAAGTATTTTCTTTTCATTATGAGGTGAAGGAGAAGAGATAGAAGGCGAGGATTATACTACCTGATATTTGGAGGTGGAGGAAAGGTGGAGAAGTAGCGCTCAGGAGGCCGGAGCGGCGAAGGGAGATGCTTGCTACGCTTTTGACGCCTTCCTGGTAACTTCGTTCTTTGCTTATGTTAGGGCTTTGATGATGTTGCTAGATTTTCCTGAAAAACCTTCTTAAAATTCACTCTTTTTATCTTCTTCTTCCGCTATGTGTTGCCTTGGGTTGTTGTATGTTGCCTGAGATGTTTTGCCTTGAGCTTGCCCTTTCGCTTGCCTAGAACTGTTGCCTCAACTGTTTTGCCTTGAGCTTGCCCTATGATGTGTTTCACTGGGGGCCTCTTTCTTTTCTCTTGAGCACTGTATATTTTCTCGTATCACCCTGTGATGACCTCAAAGGTCTGAGGGTCTAGGTTGCCGACGTTGCCCTGACTATGCTTCTTGTTTGACTTCTATGAGTTGCCTAGCATTTTTGTTGAATGGTGGCTTTCTTGGACGATTCGCCTTGGCTACTTTAGAACATTGCTGCCTTGAATGATTGTTGAGTTGGATGTCATGCTTTTATTGCCTATGATGAAGAAATTCTGAGGCTAGGTGTTGGTTTTGATCAGTTTGCAGGTATGGTGAGGTTTGTTTGGACTTTGAAGATTATTGTTGTTTGAGGTTCTTACTTTGACAGGTTCAGTATCTTTTTTTTGTTATGGGTTTGAGGATTGGTTTGGATATATGGTTGATGAAATTTTATGAAGTTTGATGGCTTTGGTTATGACAGTAGTGGTTTTTAGTTTGGTTCTGAGATGTATATTGTTTCTTTTACTACCTTCTGAACTGTGTACTCTGAACTGCTATGCTTGCCTTTTACCCTGCTGCTGAACTGTCTTGGCCTTTGTGTATTCTGAGACTGATGCAGAGTGGATCAAGTTTGTGGACAGCAGGCTGGTTCTTGGCTTGAGTTTTTGTGTATTTTCTCTCTTCTAACCTGCTATGCTGCTATATTGAACTGTCTTCTGAGTTGAGTTGGCTTTTAGTGTATTTGTTTTCTTCTTACTCTTCAGAACTGTCTTGCCCCTGCTATGCTGGACTGTTTCATTGGCTTTTGATTTTGTGTATCTTTTCTTCCTGCTACTGCATTGTCTTGTCTGAACTGAGTTGGCTCCTGATTTTGTATATCTCTTTTCTGTCTGCTGCTGATGCCTAATCCCTGCCTACTGCTTTATCTCTCTTTACTCTCTCTCCAAAGTACAGTTTAAGATTTTTATATGATATTCTTGTACTTTTCTGAAGGGGCCCTGGATGGGAAGTGATGATTAAGATCTGTTTAGCTTGCATAATACATCTTGCATCTCCTTTATCTCTCTTTTGACAGTTTATGTGCTTTTTCTTTTCCTCAAATCTTTCCATGACAGCTTTTGAGCTTGTGACAGCAAATGTACTTCCTTGATTTTCTTTGAGTGGACTTTGTTTTGGATTGAAAGTTTGGATTGAACTTTTTCAGTTTAGTTTGGATTTTGAATCTATGCAGCTTGCAATTTTTTAGAAACTATGCATTTGACATTTGCATTTCATGAGATAAAATAATCTTCCCTCTCTGTGAACCGGGAGAAATCCCGTGATTTGCAGAGAGGGCAACTGATCCCAGTCAGTGGCCCCTAATGATGAGCATTTTTATCTGTCTCTGCTAATTGTAATGCTTTCTGACTTTTTTATTTCTTTTTGCAGACGAAAAAAAGAATACCGGAGCGGAGTGAAGAATGAAGAATGTTTAGAAAATAGGATAATTTTAATTCTATGTAATATTTAAATTAAATGTAAATTATTGTTTGTAACAACAATTTGTAAATAATTCAAATATCAATAAAAATCCAAATTATCCAATTGGTTCCATTTTCTTTATTGCTTATTTATTTATTTAAAATTCTTAGAATTAAAACAATTGAAAAATAAATTCAATCATTTAATTTCAGAATAATAAATAACTAAAATAAAACAACATTGATCCAATAAATCTGTCTTATTCAACATCCAAAGCAAAGCAGCAATTAAACCAAGTAAACTGATCAACACATGAACACTGTGAATTCAAAACTGCATCTTGTATCTGACTGGCCCAATCAAAACGTACTGAATTCAAACCACTGTCTCTTTTACTGATTAAACCAAGATAACGCGAATTTTAATCTGAATCTTGAAATAAAACGCAAAGTGCTGTGGAATTCAAATTCTTCTGAGAATATGCCCATAAAACCCTAATTCCCGATTAAATGCCAAATCATGCTCGCTTGATCAAAATTGAACCAACAATCAATCAAACCCTAAGCCCACTGTATGAAACAATTCAGAGCTCTGAAGAACAGTGAAAACCCTAATTCTGCTTGACTGTCAAGAAAAGTCCGTTTGTCCGATTCTTGAGCCAGTTTGAGAAGTCAGGAAATGTTTGAAGCTGAGATTTCTTGTGGAAAAGCGCGAGGGCAAATTTTGGGGTACAACAGTTGCCCCTGTTCAATCTTCTTTGACCTGAAGAGTTAGATTGGCAAGTTTGCCTTTCGCGACTTGAAGGTAAAAGGAGATTGAACACTAATGTGCCCAGAAAATTTGCGCTCGTCGATGTGACGGTGGAGGTGAATGGGCTTAAAGATGCCATTTGGTGATGGGCTTAAAGATGCCATCTGGTGCGAGAGAATTTGTCGGGGATGGGCTTAGAGATGCCATCTGGTGATGGGCTTAAAGATGCCATTCGGCGACTGCTGGTAAGAGGATGGGCTTATAGATGCCATATGGTGATGTTGAACTGTACGTCAATGGTAAGTGGACGAGTATCAGAAGGGCATCCCTGCTTTGGAATATCTCTGAATTGGGGTCTGAACAAGCAACAGATTGATGTCCGTGTCTGGAGAATTTGTAAACTATTTTCAGGAGTTGGGACTGAACAAGCAATGGAGTAGCATCCGTTGTTGGGAAGCGTCCGTAACCTATTTTCAAAAATTGAGAAGAGTCTGAATCAGTTGGTAGATTGACATCCGTTGTAGGGAAGAATCCGTAAACTGTCTTCAAAAGTTGAGAAGAGTCTGAATCAGTTGGTAGATTGACATCCGTTGTAGGGAAGAATCCGTAAACTGTCTTCAAAAGTTGAGAAGAGTCTGAATCAGTCGATAGATTGACATCCGTTGTAGGGAAGAATCCGTAAACTGTTTTCAAAAGTTGAGAAGTTGAAGAGGAACCGGTGTAAGGTTTCTGCTGATGCGTCTGAATGAATCTGGAATAAGTATCAAGATGTTGCCGTGTCCGGGTCACATCTGAACTATTTCTGGATGAATCTCAGGAGATGATTTGTGTCTGTCGACTGATCTTACCTGAAAAGGTAGAGGGTTAGTTGTATGTAATGTTATGATGCATGATGCAATGCGTGTGACATTTAATGTTTATGAATGTGATGGATGTGCATGTAAGCTGATGAGCTAATCTTGCCAAGGATACATGATTCCGAGATGGCTGAAGATAAAAGCGTCTTAACTGCCGCCGGGGAAAATAAATCCTTGGCTGTCGCTGGGGAAGAGAATTCCTGATGACCTCTACTGGGGAGTCCCAAACTAGTGGACTCATGCCGGGGAGACCAGATTGAGGGTCTTCGGTTTGATGGGAAATAACTCTGGAGACTTCACCGGGGAACTCAAGATATGCCTCCTCAAAACTCTGTGGGGAGAAAGTTTGAAAGTCTGACTCCGCTGGGGATTGAAGGAACCCCGCTGGGGATAGGGAGAATTCTGGCGAGTGCGATCTTCCGTGGTTGTTAGCTTTGAGAAGAATCTGAACAAGCGATAGGTTAACATCCGTTTACTTGGAGAACCCGTGAACTGTTTTCAGAAGTCTTGAAGTTGAATCAGCAATAGAACAACATCCGTTGTTGGGAAGCGTCCGTAAACTAAATTCGAAGGTTGCATCTGAACAAGTTGATAGATTAACATCCGTTGTTGGGATGAATCTATGAACTGTTTTCAGAAGTCTTGAAGAGAATCTGAACAAGTCGGTAGATTGGCGTCCGTTGTTGGGAAGAATCCGTAAACTGTTTCAGAAGTCTTGAGGTTGAATCAGCAATAGAGTCGCATCCGTTGTTGGGAAGCGTCCGTAAACTAAATTCAAAGGTTGCATCTGAACAAGTTGATAGATTAACATCCGTTGTTGGGATGAATCCATGAACTGTTTTCAGAAGTCTTGATAAGAATCTGAACAAGTCGATAGATTGGCGTCCGTTGTTGGAAAGAATCCGTAAACTGTTTTCAGAAGTCTTGAAGGGGAACCGGTGTAGGGTTTCCTGATGATGAGCTTGTGTAAAACTGCATCGGGTTTGAACACTTTTGGCATTCGAATGCCCCAAGTGGTGATGTAGATAAAATCCTGGTTTATTACAGGTGTTGGTCTACAATCGGTCGTTCACAGATGTTTCCTGGGTTGTTGCAGGTGTTGATCTGGAATTCTTCAGACATGCCCTGGCTGGATACAGGAGTCGAATCTGGAAAGGTGATAGTTGATAGATATGCCCTGGCAGGATACAGGAGTCGAATCTTCAAAACTCTTCAGACATGCCCTGGCTAGGTACAGGAATCGAGTCTGGAAATGTAGTCAACAGATATGCCCTGGCTGGATACAGGAGTCGATTCTGGCAATGTTGTAGTTGATTTGTTGAACACTTTTGACATTCGAATGCCCCAAGTGGTTGCGAAGGAGTCTTGAATCAGATTACTCTGCGTATTGAGAGATTTCTTGAAATCTTGACTGGACTGCCCCAGGTTAACTGTATTCTGAAAGATATGTTGGACCTTGACTGGACTGCCCCAGGTTAATTGAATTGTGCTATGTCATGCCCCTTGTTGATAAGGGAATTTGTAATGGAAGTGTTATCCTCTTGAAGTGATTTTGACTTACTGAGAGAATTTTCGTTCCTCCGAACATTCGCTGTATGAATTTCTTCGCTGTCAAACAAAAGGGTCAAATGCAGACAGTGATATTTGAATAATGCAAAGTTTATGTTCGTCTTTGAAATTTTTTTAAAAAATGCGTTTTTTAGCAGAAAACTTTTCACAAGACAAGTTAACACTAGATTTAGAGCAAAGCCCTACAGGAGTCAGGATACCTTTTGTAACAGTATGCTTTCGAACTAACCCATGCTTCAATTAGGACTTTTGGAGGGTTGTAACGTGGCCTGGTTCACGGTTTAAGAAACAAAGGATAAAGGCTCAAAGTATATTTATACCCACCCGCTCTTCGTGATGTTCTCCAACCTAAGCTCAGTCAATTGTGCGTCGCACTCTGTTTTGAGTTCGGAACGACTTTTGGGCGATGGTTCACCAGTTTGAATTTTGGGAGACAGTCATCATCTCCTTTTTCTTTTTCAACATTTTTCATGTTGTTGAGGATTTTGTAATGACCTCACTATTTTGATTTTGATTTGTTATCCCTAACTTTTGCCTGACTGTTACCGTTTTCGGGGTTACTGTCAGCGGGATGCCCCAGCTTTCTTAAGCCCCCTTCATAGGTTTTGGCTTGGTGGGCTTTTCTCTTTTGAGAGATTGACTGTCTATGTGATAGGGAACCACCCTTGTCTTTTGATTCCGAAGGAATGCTTTCTTTTTCGACGTCGTTCGTTGTGTTACGAACTGAGAGTTTGCGACTTCAATGCGCGTTCTCTTTTGAATTAACTGAGAGACTACCCTGCCCCAGGTTTATATCAAAGGTTTTGATTGTTTAGAACGGGAAACTCCTACTTCTTTGGCTCGAAGGGGTTGACTAGGGATTAACTTCCTTATAACTCCGGTGTTTGGGAATTGAAAGAAATGCCTGTACATCATCAGCAAGGTTTGTTCAAAAGCATACTGTATAAGATCACGGTATTGTTTCGTCATCCTCCCTCTAAAGGCTTGCAGCTTTTTATCAAGAGTCAAATATCATAAAGAAAAGCATAAGAGTAGTGAAACGAATGAATGAATTCAAGACAAACATATGCAATGCATTAATGAAAACAGAGTTTAACATCAACAAATAATTGTTTGACAGCAAAAGAAATTACAACTTTGAAAATTCAAAAAGAAGCAAAAGTCTTTTAGGTTCGAGCCTCGTCACTTCAAGCGGAGAACCCTTTAACGGAAGATCTTCATCTCGCCGTCTGGCATGAACCTCAGCACTCCAATGTCAATCAGATCTTGAATCTTGTTCTTCAAGGCCCAACAGCTATCGGTGTCATGTCCTGGGCTATAGGAGTGGTAAACACAAAATGCATCGGGATGATAGTCAGGAGCGGAGGTATTTGGGTTCCGGATAGGATCCCTCAAAGTAGTCAGATTAACCTCCAACAAGCGCTCCAGAATTAGAGATGACGGTATGTCAGTCTCTGTGAACTGCCTTCCCGACGTTTCTTGTCTACGCCGATTGCCCCGCTGACTCCGGCGAGGTTGTTGATGGGTTTGTGACCCTGAAGCTAGCAGAGGAGCTTTCCCCTTGTCTTCTTGAGTTGATGGAGGCTGAGCGGTGACCTGCTCTTCGACCTCAGATGTTTGCCCCAGTTGGTTGTTTGGAAGCAGCTGGCGGACAAGAACTCCGAGTTCCTCTTGTTTTTGAGATAGGTCTTGGATGAGAGCCATCTGGCCCACCAAATATCCCATCATTTGGGTCCTCAGTGTTGTCAGATCAAACTGCAGCTCCGCAATCTGATCATTCCTGGCATTGTTGGAATTCCCCAAGCCGTTGGTGAGGAGAGCTTTCATTTCTTCTTGCCCCAGAGACAAGTTCATGAACATCTCTTGTAGCTGGGCGGTCTGGTCTTGGATGTCTTTGACAGACCGTTCTAGAGCCATCTCTTGCTGAAATAAACAGCAGGAGAGTAAGGAAACCTGAAAAAGGAAAGATTGTCAAAATGCAATGCATGATATGTGGATGCATGCTTTCAAGGATCTCTTGGGGTAAACACAAGAAAAATGTTAGAGGTTGAACTCTGCTCCTGGATTGGAGATCTCTGCATTGGTGGATGTCTCTCCACGAGAATCAAGCTCACCATGTCGAGTGGGTCATAGCCACTGATTTAAGTTGTTGTACTTGATCTTTGACCGGATTGGTTAGAGGAGAGACCTCTCGCCCCTTGATAGATGTCTGGTTCAACGTAACCCTGCATCAAAAGAACCCTCGAGATCTTTGAAATGGTTATTGAAAATGCTAAAATGCTATGGTATGATGTCATGATGTTATGTACATGTATGCACAAACAAATAAGTGTATAGACAGGCAGACAATATTCACACAAAGCACACAAGGCCTTAGGTTTAGGCTTGCATGAGGTTCAGGTACTACCCTCTTTCAGTTTGTTGGTTAAAACCTGTCCTATCAAAAGTAACCGGGTTCTAAAGGTCCCAATATCACTGGATTGCTTTCATTGTTCATCGTTTCGATTTAGCCACTAAACTGGCGACCAAAATATCCCAGGAAAGCAATCCTCAATTGAGTGTAGTATCGAGTATCAACCGACTTCGGAGTACACCAAAGTAGTCATCTCACTACCCTAAAGAGGCTAAGATGGTCAATTAAGGTTCTAAGGTCAGTTGATGCTTCACGACACCACGCGGCGGCCCCGTACTCTCCTTGACTGAACTCAAGGGTTACCGGTACACACCAAAGTGCCACATCAACGTAGCAGACTGCTTCAACCATGTCGGTATACCCCGCACAGTTCCCTCACAGCCTTGTTGCTACCTAAAAGGGTTTCCCCAGATCCGGGTTAGGATCTATAAAACTCCGATGCAAAGCCCACAAATGTAAAGCAAACAAAGCAATCAATTGAAAGTCAAGGTGATCTAAACCCTAAGGTAACCCCACTTTAAGGACAATTCCCCAGCAGAGTCGCCAGTTCTGTGATACGGTGGGAGAACTGACTAGTGTTTTGCATTCGCATTCGCACTTGTGCGGTTGAGCAAGAGTCGCCACCGACTTTTTACTTTATCCTAAAGGAAAGGTTAAAAAAAGCACAGCAAAAACCTTTTGAGATATTTCGTGGGTTCGGGGGGTAGATTATGAAAAGGGAAGGTATTAGCACCCTTTTCATCCATGGTTATCCATGGGCTCTTAGTTACTTGGTTTTTTAGATCACTTGCCTTGTTTTTCGATTGCTTTGAAAAATGGTGTATGTGTGGGCGCTTTTTGAAAATGTTTTGGAAAAAAGATGCCTTGTCTTAGGCCAACCTTGTAATAATTCTTTACTCGAATGTTTTACAAAGGTGCATATCTTTTCGAAAAGATGTTTCAAAAGTTTGAAAAGTTGATTTTTGAAAGTGTTGTGGATTGTGGTTTTTGAAAAGAAGGCCAGTGTTTTTTGCAAGTTTGATCTCAAGTAACTAAGAGTTTTGTCTACCCTATTGTACTCAAATGTTTTTGTCATGTTTTAACCCCTTTTTAACAATTTTGTTCCACCATTGAAATTGGTGGACAATCTTGCGTTTAGGAAGTTTATTCGGGACGGGCGCGGGTCATCGTATGGACCATGAATGCAATGGTGCCAAATGTCTTTGGCAAATTGTTTTGAAGGGACTTGATCATTTTGATAGGCGACTTTCGAAAGCGTCATCGAGGGACTTATGATCATTTGATTTTGTTTTGCCAAAGATACTCGACGTGCAAGCATGGCCCATTTTGGAAGGCAACATGTGGGATTACCCTAGGGGGTGCAAGTATGATTGTGTATTGATTACATGTATTTGTCTTGTATTAGGTTATCTAGCGTTTGATTTTATGTACATACAAACCCTAGGTCTAAACATGGTATATTTAGAAAACTGTAAATTGCGGAATGTAAATCTACGCTATTACAAAATAGTGTCCGGGAGTGGGGGTATAAATGTACAAGGGGATGAGACTTATAGTACCCAATAATTTACAACCAAATCGAATGTGCGATGAATGAATATCAAATATAAATGTAAGATAAACATGTGTATAAGGTAATGTGAATGTATTTGTGTAAGTGTACAAGTGTATATGTATGTGAATTGTAAGTGTAAGTATGTGCAAATGCGAAATGTGAAATTGAGCGGCATTAGGGTTTGACTTAGATATACGCTTTTAAATGAATTTTGATTTTTGTATGTTTATGTACAAAAGAAAAAATGAAGGGTTTTGATTAAGTGTTAAGTTTTAATTAAAAGAGTATTTTAGTCAAAATGTTTGTGAATTTTAATATTTAGAAAATAAATGTATTGAATTGTTATGTATGAAAAAGAATGTTAATTTAAAAAAGGTTCCAATTTTAATTATGTATAAAAGTGCATTTTAATTAGTATTTTACAAAAAAAAAATAAAAAAAACATTGTTTTAGAGAATCAAGTTAGTGTAAGAAACAAATATTGTTTATGAAAATAAATAACAAAAGAAAGTTAGTGTTAAGAAGTAAAAACAAAGAAAAGGAAGGGTTAGTATTTGTTAGAAGAAGTTAGTGGGCTTAGAGGAATCAGGAACGGGTTAGGCCTGTGTCAACAAGGGCGAAATTAGGGTTTCATGTTGTTTGTTCAATTGAGACAAAGGGCTCTAGGGTTAACAGCGGCGCCGTGCGTTGAGTTCATCTTCTCCGATTAGCCATTCCCTGAGCGTTTTCTCCGGCCACCAACGCTAATCAACGCCTTTCTTCCCTCCAAGGCATGAGCCTAGCGTCCTTGATTCCTGGTTCGTTTTAATGTCTTATGTTCTTATCTTTTGTCTTTTTACAAATTGCATGTTTGATTTGAGTTTTAAGTATTTTCTTTTCATTATGAGGTGAAGGAGAAGAGATAGAAGGCGAGGATTATACTACCTGATATTTGGAGGTGGAGGAAAGGTGGAGAAGTAGCGCTCAGGAGGCCGGAGCGGCGAAGGGAGATGCTTGCTACGCTTTTGACGCCTTCCTGGTAACTTCGTTCTTTGCTTATGTTAGGGCTTTGATGATGTTGCTAGATTTGCCTGAAAAACCTTCTTAAAATTCACTCTTTTTATCTTCTTCTTCCGCTATGTGTTGCCTTGGGTTGTTGTATGTTGCCTGAGATGTTTTGCCTTGAGCTTGCCCTTTCGCTTGCCTAGAACTGTTGCCTCAACTGTTTTGCCTTGAGCTTGCCCTATGATGTGTTTCACTGGGGGCCTCTTTCTTTTCTCTTGAGCACTGTATATTTTCTCGTATCACCCTGTGATGACCTCAAAGGTCTGAGGGTCTAGGTTGCCGACGTTGCCCTGACTATGCTTCTTGTTTGACTTCTATGAGTTGCCTAGCATTTTTGTTGAATGGTGGCTTTCTTGGACGATTCGCCTTGGCTACTTTAGAACATTGCTGCCTTGAATGATTGTTGAGTTGGATGTCATGCTTTTATTGCCTATGATGAAGAAATTCTGAGGCTAGGTGTTGGTTTTGATCAGTTTGCAGGTATGGTGAGGTTTGTTTGGACTTTGAAGATTATTGTTGTTTGAGGTTCTTACTTTGACAGGTTCAGTATCTTTTTTTTGTTATGGGTTTGAGGATTGGTTTGGATATATGGTTGATGAAATTTTATGAAGTTTGATGGCTTTGGTTATGACAGTAGTGGTTTTTAGTTTGGTTCTGAGATGTATATTGTTTCTTTTACTACCTTCTGAACTGTGTACTCTGAACTGCTATGCTTGCCTTTTACCCTGCTGCTGAACTGTCTTGGCCTTTGTGTATTCTGAGACTGATGCAGAGTGGATCAAGTTTGTGGACAGCAGGCTGGTTCTTGGCTTGAGTTTTTGTGTATTTTCTCTCTTCTAACCTGCTATGCTGCTATATTGAACTGTCTTCTGAGTTGAGTTGGCTTTTAGTGTATTTGTTTTCTTCTTACTCTTCAGAACTGTCTTGCCCCTGCTATGCTGGACTGTTTCATTGGCTTTTGATTTTGTGTATCTTTTCTTCCTGCTACTGCATTGTCTTGTCTGAACTGAGTTGGCTCCTGATTTTGTATATCTCTTTTCTGTCTGCTGCTGATGCCTAATCCCTGCCTACTGCTTTATCTCTCTTTACTCTCTCTCCAAAGTACAGTTTAAGATTTTTATATGATATTCTTGTACTTTTCTGAAGGGGCCCTGGATGGGAAGTGATGATTAAGATCTGTTTAGCTTGCATAATACATCTTGCATCTCCTTTATCTCTCTTTTGACAGTTTATGTGCTTTTTCTTTTCCTCAAATCTTTCCATGACAGCTTTTGAGCTTGTGACAGCAAATGTACTTCCTTGATTTTCTTTGAGTGGACTTTGTTTTGGATTGAAAGTTTGGATTGAACTTTTTCAGTTTAGTTTGGATTTTGAATCTATGCAGCTTGCAATTTTTTAGAAACTATGCATTTGACATTTGCATTTCATGAGATAAAATAATCTTCCCTCTCTGTGAACCGGGAGAAATCCCGTGATTTGCAGAGAGGGCAACTGATCCCAGTCAGTGGCCCCTAATGATGAGAATTTTTATCTGTCTCTGCTAATTGTAATGCTTTCTGACTTTTTTATTTCTTTTTGCAGACGAAAAAAAGAATACCGGAGCGGAGTGAAGAATGAAGAATGTTTAGAAAATAGGATAATTTTAATTCTATGTAATATTTAAATTAAATGTAAATTATTGTTTGTAACAACAATTTGTAAATAATTCAAATATCAATAAAAATCCAAATTATCCAATTGGTTCCATTTTCTTTATTGCTTATTTATTTATTTAAAATTCTTAGAATTAAAACAATTGAAAAATAAATTCAATCATTTAATTTCAGAATAATAAATAACTAAAATAAAACAACATTGATCCAATAAATCTGTCTTATTCAACATCCAAAGCAAAGCAGCAATTAAACCAAGTAAACTGATCAACACATGAACACTGTGAATTCAAAACTGCATCTTGTATCTGACTGGCCCAATCAAAACGTATTGAATTCAAACCACTGTCTCTTTTACTGATTAAACCAAGATAACGCGAATTTTAATCCGAATCTTGAAATAAAACGCAAAGTGCTGTGGAATTCAAATTCTTCTGAGAATATGCCCATAAAACCCTAATTCCCGATTAAATGCCAAATCATGCTCGCTTGATCAAAATTGAACCAACAATCAATCAAACCCTAAGCCCACTGTATGAAACAATTCAGAGCTCTGAAGAACAGTGAAAACCCTAATTCTGCTTGACTGTCAAGAAAAGTCCGTTTGTCCGATTCTTGAGCCAGTTTGAGAAGTCAGGAAATGTTTGAAGCTGAGATTTCTTGTGGAAAAGCGCGAGGGCAAATTTTGGGGTACAACAACATGTTTTATTTCATTTCTTTTAGAACAAAAAGATCAAAATATTTTCTTAAGTAAATTAATTTCTTAACAAAAACAAAACAAGTCCATTTTACATTTCTTGTATATTATTTCAATATGGTTATAATAGATAATTAGGACTTTAATTTATTGCAATCCCCATTCATAAATTTGTACCCCCATCCCCTAAAGCTTTGTAATTGCTTAGTATTTTTATTTTCCGCAATTTAATGCTTTATATACCAATTACTAGTAATTAGGGTTTGTATGAAAAGATTAAAACTAACAAACAGAAAACCCTAATCAAGACAAATCAAGCATGTAAATCAATATATTTTCACACTTGCACCCTTAGGGTAAACCCACTTTGTTTCCTTATAAAATGGCCATATTATGCATGTGAGGTATCTTAGCAAAAACAAACAAAATACAAGATCATAGTCCCTCGATGATGCTATCCATGTTGCCTTTCAAAATAATCTTAGTCCGTAAAGAAAATTCTAAGATATCTTACAACATTGCTAATCGTGGCTATACGATGACCCACGCCCGTCCCTTTTACATCTAAATATAGGGTTACTTACCAAATCAATGGTAAGAAAACTATGTCAAAGGAAAGAGGAAATGAACATGAAAGACATTTGAGTAGGTAGAATGTTCCTAGTTACTTGCTCAAATTCAAAACTAAAAACATCCTTGCTATTTTCAAAATAAACACTAACACTTTTAAAACATCTTTCAAACTTGAAAACATTTTCAAAAGATCAAACATTTTGTATACATTTTTACGAACGAGAATCATTACAAAGTTCGCCTAAACAATGACGCCCTTTTTAAAATACTTTAAAAAATAAAACAAAGTACATTTTCAAACAAAAGCAAGTGATCTAGCAAGTAACTAAGAGCCCATGGAAAACCATGGATGAAAAGGGTGTTAATACCTTCCCTATTCATAATCTACCCCCCGAACTCAAGAAAACATCTTTAATGGTCTTTCCTGTTCTTTTCACCCTTTCCTTATTGGATAAAAGAAAAGTCGATGGTGATCTTTCTAACCGCAACATTTGTGATCAAATGTAAAACGACCAAGTCAGTTCTTCCACCGTGTTACAGAACTGGCGACTCTGTTGGGGAGATTGAAAAAAAGTGGGGTTACCTTAGGGCTAGATCACATTTACTTGCTTTCATTGTTTGGTTTGTATGCTTTACATTTTTGGGTCCTTGTTTGGGTTATTGTTAAAGATCCTACACCCGGATCTGGGGCACCTTTTAGGTAAGTAGCAATAAATCATGGAGGTTGTACGACATAGACCGATATGGACGAAGTGATAGCTACGTTAGCGTGACACTTTGGCTTGTACTGATGTTCCTTGAGTCAGTCAAGGATAACATTAGGCTTCCTTAACGTCATTAAGCGCTAACTGACCTTTAGAACCTTTTAAATTGACTCATCCTAAGCCACTAGAAAGTAGTGAGATGGATGGCTTTGGTTCCGACCGAATATTGGTTGATACTCGATGCTACACTCGTTGAGATTGGACTTTTGGGATATTCTGGCCGAATACTTTGGTGCTTGAGCTAGAACAATGCCTAAAATAAAGGTCAGTGATATGAAACTCCTTAGAACACGTTACTTTTAATAGGACATGTTGAGACAACTAAACTTTAAGAGGGTACTTCCCTTTAAAGACTCGCCCAAGTCTTTAAGCCTAGGGTATTTGTGTGACTTGTTTGATATGTCTGTGATTTCAAAGCATAACCATAACATCATGAACATCATGACATATATGCTAACCATTTAAAGGGGCTAGAGATTTATCTTTCCTTTTTGTTTTGTAGAGTTGGATTCAACTTGCAGAAAGACCATCCGAATCAATTTTATAGATGTCCCTCCCAAGCTCAAAGAATTGGTCCTGAAATTTCCCGAGAGCTCATCATTAAATAAAAGATATGGTCGTTTGCTCAATTTGGTTACTACCGGGTTTGACGAAGGCCTCATAAGTGTTATGTTCCAATTCTTCGACCCTAAACACCATTGCTTTACTTTTCCGGATTATCAGTTAATGCCTACGTTGGAAGAGTTCTCTAAAATACTCGGGTCATCTATCTTGGAGAAAGTACCTTTTACCGGCCTAGAACAAGATCCAATTGCTGAAAGTGTCGCTATAGCCTTGCATTTGAAGCCATCTGACATCGAATCCAATTGGGAAAGAAGAAGTGGAGTCAAGGGTCTCCTTGCAAGTTTTCTAATGAAGAAAGATCATATACTCTTAGATGCCATGAGTTACCATGCCTTTGAAGATGTCCTAGCTCTATTAATCTATGGATTGGTTGTGTTCCCCAATTCAGACCAATTTATAGATGTCAATGCCATCAACATCTTCCTTGCTTGCAATCCAGTGCCTACATTGCTCGGAGACGTGCTGCATTCACTCCACACTCGTACTAAGAAGAAACGAGGGAATCTTATGTGTTGTACGCCTTTACTCTATCGGTGGTTTATTTCGCACTTCCCTCGGTCAATGTTGAAGAATGAAACAGGCTTAAGGTAGAATCAAAGGATAATGTCCCTTTCTCACTCTGATGTCTATTGGTGCCCTCACTCTCAAGAAGATATCTCTTTTATTGATCGCTGCGGAGAATTCCCTAATGTGCCACTTCTTGGCGTTAGAGGGGGCATAACTTACAACCCTTCTTTTGCCCTATGTCAGTTCAGCTACGCCCGAAGGGATGGTCCCCACAATATACTCATTCAGGGTATTGTGTTTGACTATTCAAATGATCTACAAGGTTATCACAAAAGATTCATTCGTGCTTGGGGCATGGTAATGAAGGCCGATAGCAGTACTTTGGGATGCAAAAACTCCATCCCCTTGGAGCCTTACCTCAGATGGGTACACGCTCGTGCTCAGAGTCTTATAATGCCATATGTTGCTATACTGCCAGTGATCACAGAGTCTGTTGGTCAAGAAGACGAATCTCACATCATTTCTCCTCCTGATATGCCAACAAGCTTCGAAGAGTTGAAAAAGTCATAGATCCAGCTCAAGGAAGAACGAGACACCTTTGAGAATCAATTCTACGCCAGTGAGAAGAAGGTTCTGGAACTCACCAAGCAGCTTCATGAGGAGCAGGGTCTGAATGCCTACATCACACCAAAGAGGATGTGTTCAACTTTTTTATCTTAGAGTTTTTGTATTTCTTTGTAAGCCCAAAGAGGCATGATGTACTTAAACTTTGACTTATTAATATAACGTGTGTTCCTTTTTTTCTAAAGCAAATTTAAGTTTCTAAATTCCTTGAAATCATTGCATATGCATCTCCATTCATCATCACATAAACAAGTTTCTTACCACAGGTCTCTTTATCTTTCTACTGTTTATTTCAGTAAGATGGATCTTGAGCGGACAGTAAAAGATCTTCAGGCGCAGAATGCTCATTTTCAACAAATGTTCTTGACTCTAGCCAAAGGACAAGAGGATTTGAAAACTTCGCTGATCGAAAAGAAGAAGAAAACAAAGAAATCAACCAGTGTTCTGAATCTAGGAAGAAGGTTCCCAGGGACAGCCAGACGAACCCTTGACTTTGCAACATCATCTGGTGAAAAGGATAATCAAGAAGGTAAAGGCAAGGAAGTGACTGCCCAGGCAGAATCTGAAGAGGAAGAAGAAAAGGATTACTCTAAAGAGCAGTATCGCCCGGCTGATGACAAATACAAACATTTAGAAGAACATCTAAGTGCAACGGAGATTCAGAAAGTGCCCGGGCTGGACTTCGAAGAGCTGGGTTTGGTGTCTGGGATTTTTATTCCACCAAAGTTCAAAGCACCAATATTTGCTAAGTATGAAGGGGTTTTGTGTCCTAAGATGCATCTCTGATCTTATGTGAGGAAGATACAGCCTCACACTGCTGATAGAGATTTATGGGTCCACTTCTTTCAAGACAACCTATCCGGGACTCAGCTAGATTGGTTCTATAAACTAGAGAGGGCCAACATCCATAATTGGGAAGACCTTGCCGCTACTTTTTATAAGCAGTATCAGTACAACACAGACCTTGCTCCCACCCCTACTTAACTCCAGAGTATGGCTATCGTTTCGAGTGAAGGTTTCAAAGACTACGCTCAGAAATGGAGGGACTTAGCAGGAAGAGTCTAACCTCCCCTGTCCGACAGGGAGCTAGTAGACATGTTTTTGGGTACCCTATCTGGTCCATTCTTTAATAATCTAATTGGAAGCTCCTTAGCAGGCTTCACTGAATTATTCTTGACCGGGGAAAGAGTGGAAGTTGGGATTAAGAGTGGGAAGATCCAAAAAGACGCATCCTCCAGTGCCGTGAGAAAACAATTTATTGGGAAGAAAGAGGTTGGTGCTGTATATCCTCAAAGGAATCAAGATAGAACTAAATGTCGTCCAATGGTAGGGGCTGTCATGATCCCTAAGCCTGCACCTACTCAACAAAGGAGCAACCAGCCTAGAATGGAAAGACCAGTAAGACATTTTACCCAGATAAATATGACACTATCTCAAGTCCTGCCACATTTATTGAGATCTAATCTGGTAACTTTGAAAGAAGCCTCGAAGAATCCCAACACAACCTCTCCTCACTACCATCCTAATGCTCGTTGTGCTTACCATTCAGAAAGTTCAGGCCACGATACCAACAATTGTTGGGCTTTGAAAAACAAGGTGCAAGACCTTCTTGAAGCAAAAGAAATTGAATTCGATGCTCCTGAGATCCCAAATGTTATCACTGCTCCTATGCCCAAGCATGGTCGTGATGTTAACACCGTTGAAGATGATATGTTTGTTACTATTATTGATGAACTTGTTACTTCTCTCCTGACTGTCAAGAGGTACCTGTTGAAAGCCGGTTTATTTCCGGGCTGTGACGAAAGATGCCACCTTTGTTTATCCCTACAAACTAGTTGTCATTTATTAAAAGCAGGTGTCCAACGCCTAATGGATGACAAAGAGATTTTGTTCGAAAAGACCCTCGTTCCAACCATTTCTTACAATGATGTTTCAATAGTAACCATTTCCGCCAATCCTTCAGGGGTCTCTACCAAAACACTCGTTAGGATTACATCAGTTTCTAAAGTGGCTCCACTGATAATTACTATGCCAGGGACGATTCCGCACTCCTCAGATAAAACTGTCCCATGGAACTATGGGGGCGACGTCTACTATCACGACGTCAAACATGATTGGCTGGCTAATGAAGACTCAATTTTTGAGAAGGCTGACCCCGACATCAGCAATATTGCGGGAACCAGCAAGATAAGCTGAAGTGGTAGAGTATTCTCTCCCAAAATTGCTCCTCCGAAAGCTGTTACCGGTCCTGTGATCATCCCTGCTTCTGTTCCTGTCGACACTACTACTACTACAATTCCTATAGTTACCCATTCTGATACCCCTACCACCGAGTCAACCGAGACTCGGGGAAAAGGAATTCTAGTTGAGCCTGTCCGGATGAAGATGCAATCAATATCTATCCCAGAGGCCTCCCAAAAGGAGATGGAAGAAATTCTGAAAATTATAAAGAGAAGCGACTATAACGTAGTTGAACAGCTAGGGCAGACTCCGTCAAAGATTTCCATGTTGGATTTATTGTTGTGCTCCGAGGCTCATGCGAAGGCCTTGGTTAAATTTCTTAAAACCGCCCATGTTCCACAAGAAACCTCTGCTAATCAGTTCCAATACTGTATGGCCAGTTTAACCGCTGACAATGGTTTAGGCTTTTCTGATGCTGACTTGACACCTAGAGGGAGGAAGCACAACGAGGCATTTCATGTCTCTGTCGAATGTCGGGGCACAACTTTGGCCCATGTCTTGGTTGATACCGGTTCGTCTTTGAATGTGCTGCCTAAGAAAGCTCTTGATAGACTCGACTGTGAAGGTTTAACCTTAAAACCCATCAACATAGTGGTAAGGGCCTTTAACGGGTCAAAGCGAATGGTGCATGGGGAGGTGGACATCCCCATAAAAGTTGGAACTCAAACCTTTGATTCAACTTTTTACGTGATGGGCATTCGCCCTTCCTATTCCTGTTTATTGGGCCGACCATGGATTCACAATGCTGGTGAAGCCACCTCTACATTACATCAGATGCTGAAATACCCAACCAAGGGGGAAATCATTACTGTCCATGGAGAAGAGGAATATATGGTTAGTCACTTGAACTCCTTCAGATATGTGGAATTGTATGGTGAATTCATTGAAACTCCATTTCAACACTTCGAGGAAGTCCCACAAACTGTGGTAGTAACCAAGACTGTTTCCCCAGTCCCAAAGATTACAAGACCTCCACTAAATATGTCTTCTCTGAAAGATGCCAAGGCAGTGATCGAAGAAGGTGGGTGTACCGTTTGGGGCCAACTCCCAGCTATCCCATACAAATCTGAAAAATTTGGTTTGGGTTTCACTTTAGGAGCCCAGAAAGTTGTACGTCGTGCTCGTGCCAAGGGACCACCTTTAAAGATCAGCAACCACAGAGTCAATGCAGTGGAGGATGGTGATGACAGTTGTGACCTGGAAGAATGGATTTTCCCAACCATCAATGAAGGACTCACCAACTGGGAAGCTAAAGATTTTGTCCCAATTACTTTTATCCAACAATAGTTGTCTTTAAATTGTTGTCGGACTTGTAATAATTAAACAATTCAGACTTTTAAAACCTTGTGTCTTACCCGAGGCACAATGGTCCATTTGTAAGGGTTGTTACTTCATTTTCATATGTCATCAATGAATCATGGACGTTTTTGCATGCAAACTTTATGCTCTTTGTCTTTATTTTTCTACATTTTTATTTCTTTCTAAGATAGCTATGCTCTTACACACACTCACATATCAAATGCAGATCTACATCCACTCAGGATCCCATGGGTAATGATTCTTCTATGGCCTATTGTGACTTTGAAAATCTAATCTACCCAGCCGAAGACAAAGGTGATGAAGATTGTGAAGTGACAGGGGAACTTGCCAGGTTGCTGCAATAGGAAGAAAGAACCATACAGCCCCACGAAGAACCAATGGACACAGTTAACCTAGGTACCGAAGAGGACAAGAAAGAGGTCAAGGTAGGAGCCAATATGGAATCTAGTGTCAAGAAGCGCCTAATTCAGTTGCTACATGACTATGTTGAGGTCTTTTCCTGGTCGTATAAAGACATGCCAGGACTTGATGCTAATATCATGGTCCATCGTCTATCGACCAAAGAAGACTGCCCTCCGGTAAAACAGAAAGTCTGTCGCATGCGGCCAGACATGTCAGAAAAGATCATGGCTGAATTCATGAAACAATTCAATGTCAGATTCTTAGCCACCACCTCCTATCCATAATGGGTCGCCAATGTTGTTCCAGTGCCTAAAAAGGACGGCAAGTTACGAATGTGTGTGGATTACCGAGATTTGAATAGGGCAAACCCTAAGGATGATTTCCCACTCCCTCATATCGATATTATGGTTGACAATACCGCACATCATAAAGTGTTTTAATTCGTGGATGGTTTCTCAAGCTACAATCAAATTAAAATGGCACCTGAGGATATGGAAAAAATAACCTTCGTCACACAGTGGGGCACATTTTGTTACAAGGTTATGCCATTCGGGTTGAAGAACGCTGGGGAAACTTATCATCGTGCCATGGTAGCTCTATTTTATGACATGATCCATCATGAAACAGAGGTCTATGTGGAAGACATGATAGCCATATCTCAAACTGAAGAGGAACATCTTGACCATTTAAAGAAACTGTTTGAGAGGTTAAAGAAATACAAGCTAAGGCTGAACCCGAATAAATGCACATTTGGGGTGAGGTCCGGTAAACTCCTAGGCTTCGTCGTCAGCGGTAAAGGTATCGAAGTGGATCCTGCCAAGGTGAAAGCAATACAAGAAATGCCTGCTCCTCATACTGAGAAGGAAGTCAAAGGATTCTTAGGACGGCTAAACTACATTTCCAGATTCATTTCTCACCTGACCACTACTTGTGAACCAATCTTCAAATTATTGAAGAAAGATCAAGTAGTCAAATGGAATGATGAATGCCAAGATGCCTTCGACAAGATCAAAGATTACCTACAAGATCCTCCTGTTTTGATGCCGCCAGTCGAGGGAAGACCCTTGATCATGTATCTAGTTGTCTTGGAAAATTCAATGCGGTGTGTGATGGGGCAGCATGATGAGTCTGGCCGAAAAGAGCATGCTATTTATTACTTGAGCAAAAAGTTTACCGAGTGTGGAACAAGATATTCACCGCTCGAGAAAACTTGTTGCACTCTAGCATGGGATGCTCTCCGGTTGAGACAATATATGTTGACCCATACTACCTTATTGATATCCAAGATGGATCCAATTAAATACATATTTGAGAATCCTGCCCTCTCTGGGAATAGCAAGGTGGCAGATGATTCTGACTGAATACGACGTTCAGTACACTACCCAAAAAGCAATGAAGGACATTGTACTAGCCGATCACCTTAATCATCAGGCTCTGGATGGATACCAATCCAGGAAATTCGAATTCCCAAATGAAGACATCATGATAGTGAACAACTGTAAAGAACGCAGGCTATATAACAGACCTGAACAAGGATCCCAATGGACCCTGGTTTTTGATGGAGCCTCTAACGCACTCGGCAATGGCATAGGTGCTGTAATCTTATCCCTTAAAGGATGTCATACTCCCTTCACTGCAAGACTTTGCTTCAATTGTACAAATAACATGGCAGAATACAAAGCGTGTATTTTTGGTCTCAAAGCTTCCATAGATTTGGGAATTAAGTCCTTAAGTGTGTTCGGAGACTCAACTTTAATCATCAGCCAGATCAAAGGAGAATGGGATACAAATCACCCTAACCTCATCCCTTATAAAGAACATGTGTTGACATTAATCCCACATTTCAAGGAAATTACCTTTGAGCATTTTCCACAAGAGGAAAATCAACTAGTGGACGCGCTAGCCACAATGTCATCCCTGTTTAAACACAAGTGAGGTAACGAGTCTCCCCAGATCACCATTAAACGGATGGATGAACCAGCTTATTGTCACATGATCGATACTGAAGAAGTAGTGGACCAGCCTTGGCTCCATGAAGTCAAGAGGTATCTCGAGGATCAAGAGTATCCGGAAGGAGCTTCAGTTAATGCTAAGAAGTGCTTAAGGAGATTCTCTTTTAAGTTCTTCATCAGTAATGGCATCCTCTACAAATGCAACCACAAATTTGTTTTTATTCATTGCATAGATAAGGTTGAGGCAGAAAAGATCATAGTTTATCTACATCAAGGCACTTTTGGCACCCATTCCAGTGGGCATACGATGGCTAAGAAGATCATACAGGAAGGGTACTACTAGTCTACCATGGAAGCAAATTGCTATCAACATTCATGAACCTGCCACAAGTGTCAGATCTATGCTGGAAAAGTGCATGTGCCTCCAGTCCTTCTAAATTCCTAACTTCTCCCTGGCCATTCGCGATGTGGGGCATCGATATGATTGGAGAAATCAAACCTACGGCTTCTAATGGACACCACTTTATCTTAGTGGCCATTGACTATTTTACGAAGTGGGTTGAGGCAGCTTCTTTCGATTCCATTACCAAGAATGTTGTGGCCCGTTTCATCAAACAGAATCTCATCTATCGGTACGACATCCCAGAGAGAACCATCACAGACAATGGTACAAATCTCAACAATACTATGATCACCGCACTATACGCATAATTCAAGATCCAGCACCATAATTCATCTCCTTGCCGACCGAAGATGAATGGTGTTGTCGAAGCCGTAAATAAGAACATCAAAAAGATCATACAAAAAATGACAGTAACCTACAAGGACTGGCATGAGATGCTACCATTTGCTCTCCACGATTACCGTACCACGGCACGCACATCAACAAGGGCAACTCTCTTTTCCTTGGTATACGGCATGGAAGTTGTTCTACCAATTGAAGTCCAAATACCTTCTCTAAGAATCATAAAGGATGCAGGGCTGAATGAAGACGATTGGATCCAAACTCGGCTTGACCAATTAAACCTAATTGATGAGAAGAGGCTTACGGCTGTCTTTCATGGCCAGATGTACCAGAAACGTATGATCAAAGCATTTAACAAAATGGTCAGACATCAGATATATCAGGTTGGTGACTTGGTAATCAAGCGTATCATATTAGCACAAGGTGATCCTATGGGAAAATGGACTCCTACGTACGAAGAACCGTTTGTGATCAAAAGCCTATTCTCTGGTGTAGCAATGACCTTAAACACTATGGATGGCGATGACCTCCCACACCCTGTGAACGCGGACATAGTCAAAAGATACTACACATAAGAGATCCACTAGGTTGACACACCTAGGCAAAACAAGGGCATCTCGGAGAACCACAAAGGTTCGTGCAAAAATTAGGGATAAAATAAAAATATTTGTACACCCGGCAAGCTGAAAACCCGAAAGGGCGGCTTGGGAAAAAAAGGGTATCCTGGTGGATTAAAAAACTAAAAGGGAGGTCCAGGCAAAATTTAGAGAATTAAAGCGTATGACTATGTCCCGTTGGATCACCTTACAGACAACCTTTAGCATCGACTGACAAGCTCAAATCCAATCAACTTTGGACAAGGAAGTAAGTGGTCAAGACGTTCAGAGACACGAAGGCTATAGCAGAATGGAAACCCCGTGGGATTATTGCACATAGCTATCATTTATTTGTATCAAATTTTAATTTTTCTACGACGGTATTCTCTTACTAGGATGTTCGTCTCATTGTGCAAAAAATACTTATTCAAGTTAATACAAAGATACCCCTTTGAAAGTGCAAAACTATATGTTTTTTTTCTTTCTCTGTGCTTTGTTTGTGAAAACGTCCAATGATTTATTTTTGAACGTAACTACTGTTTACAAAGGAGCAGAACATAGAAGACAATCACTAATGGCTTTAAGAAATAGGATAATATCTTTAGACTATTCCTTAAAATCTCCCATAGTGTGCAGCTTAATGATATCAAGATCTCTCACATCCCCGGCGGAACAAAACTTCCAGTTATCACTCCCCAATAAAATTCGCCCAATTTCTCAGGATTCCCCAAAAGGATTTCACAAGAAATACACGAAGTTTCCTTTACATAACAAGATTTATTTCTCTAACAAATGGAAGCTCATCAACTCATGAGACCTGCACCCAGCAATACTCGAGGATTTATTTTCCCCAGGAACACTTCGGCATGACAATTGACATATCCATACATCGCATCCATACGTCATAACATTGACAACACAAATACATACGGCACAATCTCATTTATTTTAAGAACATCATTACACCATGCATTTCATACATCATGACATTGCATACAACTAACCTTTCATCTTTTTCAGGAAAGATCAATCAACAGAAAATTATCATCAATTTTTCAATAAGTCAACTACAGATCAATTCCCAAGAAAGGATTGGTCAACCATCTACACAACAGATGTTTCTTTCAGACTCCTGCCGGTTCAGTTTAAATATCTCAACAATTTATTCTGATTCTTTTCCCGCAGCTGTCTTATCTGGTTCAGATAAATATCTCAACGATTTACTCTGATTCTTTCCTGCAGACACTTTCTCTGGTTCAGATAAATCGCATAAATATTTACTCTAATTATTTCCAGTTAAAGAATATTCAAAATCTCTTTTGGTTTAGTTTAAACCCCTCAATGGTTTATCCTGACACTTTCCAAAGGAACATTTCAGGTTCATATAAATCTCTCAACGATTTATTCTGATTCTTTCCCGCGGGCACTTTCTCTGGTTCAGATAAATCGCACAAAGATTTATTCTAATTCTTCCCAATCAAACAACATATAATACTTCTTCTGGTTCAGATAAGTCGCTTCAAAGATTTATTCTGATTCTTTTCCAGTTGAAATCAAGTTCAGACTTAGTACATTCTCTGTCAACAGTCACCTTTGGATGGCCTCTACAAGCCCATCTCTGGAAAATCACCATCATTCCTCCAAATGGCATCTATAAGCCCATTCACAATTTATCTTCGAGTGCAAATTTCTGGGCACTCTAGTGTCCAATCATCTTCCACCTTCAAGTCACGAATGGCGGATCTGCCAATCTAACTCTTCAGGTTTAAGAAGATTGAACAGGGGTAGCTGTTGTACCCCAAATTTTTCCCTCTCATTTCTCAAAGGATCATCCTGGACCCTCAGGTTTGCTTCCATTCAATTTCAAGCCTTGAATTACAAATTTTCCAAGAAAGTCATTCACAAGGGCAAAATGGTCATTCGCACACTGAAAAGTCAAACTTTGACTTTTAGATCAAAATCAAGTTTCAAGAATCATATTTCATTAAGGCATAAAATTTGTCTCATCAAGGAAATCATAAGTCAAGATTCATGTTGAAAAATTCAAAATTCAAAATACTTAGAATCTTTCTAAGTGTTTAAGAAGTATGACAAGCTCAGAACTTCTGGCCAGATTTTTACCATGATGCAAGTTGATTCTGAAAGAACTTCCAACACAAGAGTTTTAGATCTCAATGAGACCTAAAACATTGCAGAACATAACTTCTTCTAGAAGTATTGGGATTTCAAGTTGTACGTCTTTAAAGACACGTTTCTGGAACTTAGGCACTTAGTAAATTCTGAGCATTTTCAAGTCAGAAGTTGTCTACACCTTCTGGGCTAGTTTTCACGTAGGTTCAGTCAGAATTTGCAAGAGTAATTCAAAGAGGGCTTATATAGCATGTTACAAGCTTTCTAGAAAGTCTGAGAACTCCTTCAGAACATGCTGGAGCAAAGAGATTTAAAGGATCAGAAGTTGGATATTGGTTCTAAGTTGCGCTGATGCTGAACTTTTGACCCATAATTAAGCTATTATGCATAATCTCACATTGCAGGATTTCTGTTTCGATAAATCTCATCATCATTTAATGCTCACAACCACTTTTGAGTTTTTTTCCAAAGGATATCTCCACGTGTGACATAGAAGTACATTGTTGTTCTTGAAAAAAGAAAACTTTTATACAAGTTTATGCTAGGCCCATGCTTGGCTTTTGCCTCTGAGGGTACTTTTCCTTAATTCATGCTTACAAATCCATCTTAGGCACGACTAAAAGTTGCTAACCACCATAATTTTTTATCTTGCTTCAAGAACAATCCATCACGCTAGCATGATGTTGGTACTTTTGACTTCTCCAAGCTGCAAAGTTCTTGCCTATAAATTGGACTTCATTTGCAACTGTGAAGGGTCCGGTCGAAAAAATGAAAAGAAAGAGCTTTGAAACCTTGCTAAAATATCCAGAAATCCTAAACTGTAAACACAAATACAAAACCTGCTAGTTTTTTATTCTTGCATTCAAACTTCAATTTCCCTCAAGAGTTTCTTGACCAAGTCATCCATTCACCTCTCATAACCCAAGCTAAAGTTTGTTCCAGTCTGCTGAATATGTGAGGAAGCTAATCAGAACATTATAAGCAGTCAGAACCAGACTCTAGCTCATAGAACATTTTCCAGTTGCAAGGTAAGCTTCTTCTGACTCTCATCATATTACTTAGGCATTGTTAGATTTGCATGTTCAAAATACAATGTAGACATCCTGATCCTCTTGCTGTACATATTCTGAAGTGTCATGTATTTGTCTTCCTAAGTAGAGAGAACATCAGTTTAGAACTTCTTAAGGAAACTAGGTTTAGCAGATACATGTTTGTTTCTGATTTACAGTTTTGACATTTTTTATGTTTCGGAAACCATAATGAAACTTGCCAGAACTGTTGTGTGTGCATCTTTGTTTTGTTGAGAAATGAATAAGCTGAAGATGCTCTGATTGGTATGGAGAAAGAGATGAAGCTCATCATCAGAATTTACTTTAGGTTACATGTTTATGCTTTTGTTTCTAATACCTGATGTACAGCCACCCTAGTGGTAGAAAGCGTCTGCATAAGACATTAGTGCTAAGGGTCCTGGGTTCTAACCCCATAAGCTTTTTTTAAGGTTTATTTATACACATTTTCACCCATTTATCTGTCAGACGATACTCCTAGATTTGAACTTATAAAAAACCTTATCCAATAACATTATCACCTCACTCTCTCAAATATCCAGAACTTCTACGTTGCCAGCGATACATGAACTTCTAGGTTCCCAGCTACACTACAGCTTTTGAACCCCCTCAACAATCAGAGCTTTTAGGTTTTCCTCTGTTCCCAGCAACTTCAGAACTTGGTGTACCGAGGCCCAGAACTTATGACCTTCTGCTTGCCTACTAACATTTTCTCTCTTGCGGCGAATCAAAGTCAGAACTTCTATTCCTCCTCGTTTCAGTAATGTGCTGATTCTGACTCCATTTTCTTATTTATCTTATTTTTTCTTTTAATAACCAAAAACACCAAAAATGTTTAATATTCACATGTTTTATTTCATTTCTTTTAGAACAAAAAGATCAAAATAATTTCTTAAGTAAATTAATTTCTTACCAAAAACAAAACAAGTCCATTTTACATTTCTTGTATATTATTTCAATATGGTTGTAATAGATAATTAGGACTTTAATTTCTTGCAATCCCCATTCATAAATTTGTACCCCCGTCCCCTAAAGCTTTGTAATAGCTTAGTATTTTTATTTTCCGAAATTTAATGCTTTATATACCAATTGCTAATAATTAGGGTTTGTATGGAAAGATTAAGACCAACAAATAGAAAACCCTAATCAAGACAAATCAAGCATGTAAACCAATACATTTGCACACTTTCACCCTTAGGTTAAACCCACTTTGTTGCCTTATAAAATGGCCATATTATGCATGTGAGGCATCTTAGCAAAAACAAACAAAATACAAGATCATAGTCCCTCGATGATGCTATCCATGTTGCCTTTCAAAATGATCTTAGTCCCTAAAGAAAATGCTAAGATATCTTACAACATTTCTAATCATGGCTATACGATGACCCACGCCCGTCCCTTTTACATCTATAAATAGGGTTACTTACCAAATCAATGGTAAGAAAACCATGTCAAACGAAAGAGGAAATGACCATGAAAGACATTTGAGTAGGTAGAATGTTTCTAGTTACTTGCTCAAATTCAAAACCAAAAACATCCTTTCTATTTCCAAAACAAACACTAACACTTTCAAAAAAATTTCAAAAGATCAAACATTTTGTATACATTCTTACGAACGAGAATCATTACAAAGTTCGCCTAAACGATGGCGCCCATTTCAAAATACTTTCAAAAAACCACACAAAGCACATTTTCAAACAAAAGCAAGTGATCTAGCAAGTAACTAAGAGCCCATGGAAAACCATGGATGAAAAGGGTTCTAATACCTTCCCTTTTCATAATCTACCCCTCGAACTCAAGAAAACATCTCTAAAGGTCTTTCCTATTCTTTTCACCCTTTCCTTATTGGATAAAATAAAATTCGGTGGCGACTCTTGCTAACCGCAATATTTGCGATCAAACGCAACATTTTCTTAATTTTAAAATTCTGAAAAATTGTGGAAAGGTCCTTTGGCCTTCTTGACATTTTTGATAGCCTTATTTTATTTTTATTTCTAATTTTAATATTTTCACCATTTTTAGTTTGTTTTACTTATTTCTTTTATTTTAAAAAATAGTTTCTGACTTTAAAAAATTCTTAAAAAAAAATTTCAACCTTTATTAAATCATGTTTGATCTCTGACTTTTTTTTAAGGATTTTTATTTAGTGTTTTAATATACTTTGTGTATTTTTACCATTTATTTTCCTTTTAATTAACCTTTAAATATTATTTTATTGAATTTTATTTGATTCTAACTTGGGCATTATTTGGTTACAAATTCTTCAACCTCATTGGATCTTGGGTGTTGATAGGTTGAGAAACCAAATCCACCAAAATGAATGAATAATATTGATGATATTTGAAACCCTAATTTCATACCTTGCATCCCTTCCCTATACATCTTATCCTTTTCTCATTATGCTACATGTTGTTAGAGGATGATCTACATATCATCTCTCCTAACATATGACACATAGATTTCTATTCACCGACCTCAAATTAGGTGATACTTCTATATAAGTCCACTTACGACTGTTTAACATAGTGCTAAATTTTGTCCCGATTCGATAAATGATCATTTGTGGCCCAAACCTATGTTTGCAAGCCCAAGTATGTTTAATTTGAAACCTTTGATCCAATAACCTTGAAGTATATTATTAGGAGGCTTTGGTCTTATCAATCCTCTAATGAATCTTCATAAATTTTAGAACTAAGTGAATCATTTAAAAATTATTGATAATTTATTGTTGCCTTGAGATTTTGAAATGAATGATATACTTGACAAAAAATAAATGAAACTTGTTGTTGAGAGGCTTTGATTTTATCAATCTTCTAATGAGTTTTCAAATGCAAGTTTCAAGATGGTCATTCAACTAACCTCTAATTTCTAACAATTGACTTTACTTTATGCTTTTTACTTTAAGCACAATTATTTTAGCATCTACATTTCATGTTATTTTCATCTTTGCTCACTTGAGCATTTATCTTTTTTTTTTTAATTTTTTTAATTTTCTCATTTGAGATTTCATTTTCTTTTTGAAGATACTTAATAACCAACTTAAACAATAAAAAAGCTTTAAGGTTACTTGGACTATTTAGTTACTATCCTTGGCATTTTGGGGATATGAAATTATTGGACCTATGAGTAGAGACCTTGACCTACCTTAAGACATTGTGACTTCTATTGTTATTTTGTCTGGAGTTCTTGGGGTTTACCCCAAGACATTGGGTTGTTTGTTTCTTTGTGTGCAGGTTATGTTGATTACATGTTTTGTCTGTAATCGGGAATTCATCTGTATACAGCCGTTACTCTGCCCAATTTTTGTGAAGACTTAATGCCTTTGAAGCTTGGTTTTCTTAAGAGGTTTATTATCCTTGCCTGTTTGGTTTCAATCCAAAGGATGGGAAGTCTACATTGACTCATTATATCAAGTGTTGGCTTCTTGTTGGTTAGACGGTTCTTTTCCTTAGCTTTTACCTTATGCTTTAGGATAGCCTCTTCATCTCCTCCCATCTTCTTTAATTTCAAAAAATCTTCATCCTCCTTTGGAAAACTCTTCTTGTTTTTAAACATGAATCACTTTCACAAAAACTTGGACTTAGGTCCATGCATTTTCAAAATATTTTCTTAATTAAATTTTAACCAACTTAATCATAGTTTGACATTTTTGTGAGAAGACGAAAATTCAATCAATCTCATTCAAACTATTTTGCCACTTTGGCTTTTCACCTTAAGACTTTTCTCAAAAGATTAAACTCTTGTCAATCCTTATAGTGATGTGAACTACTATACTTCTATAATATGTAGTGAAGTGAGATATTTTCCACTTGGGTGTTGAGCGAGGATTTGTTGATTTTAAAATCCAAGCTATATCCTCCACTTTGAGATGACACAAATTCTCCTTTCTCATAATTATGGGTAATAAGTATGTTCTTCCACTCGGATAAGATGATGATGTCTCATCTCTTAAAATTAACCAACACACTTGTGTTGTTTTTAAAATTTTAAAGGTGAACTACAAGTACCCTGATCCCCTATTGCACGGAAGATGGTCCGTAGGCACTAAAGGTTCGTAACTGCAGCGGGTGCAAAAATTGTAAAAATATTTCTTTTCTTATCCCCACAATCTATTTTTTGTATACAACAGTTATAGCCAAAATACACAAATTTTCAGAGAGGTTCTTAGGGAGTATTGTAGATGTTTAAGGTGCTAATACATTCCCTTTGCATAACCAAACCTCGAACTTAGATTCTTTCCCCCTCTTTTTTGGTTATTCGCTCTTTTCTCATTCCTTTGGAAACAATAAAGCATGGTGGCGATTTTTAATTGATCTGTGCGAGTTAAGTCAATCCAATGGCTTAGTCTCAACATTTATACCGCTACGAAAATAGCGACTTCACTGGGGAAAGATCGACCAATTGATGGTTCATCCCTAAGTCGATTGAGCCTATCTTTGTTTATTTGTGTATGTGCTATTATTTTTTATATATTACATGTTGTTGTAATATGGTGGTATAAATGACTTGGGTGTTTTACATTTGGTCGCAAATGTTGTGGATAGTAAGAGTCGCCACCGAATTTTATTTTATCCAATAAAGGAAAGGGTGAAAAGAACAGGAAAAACCTTTTGAGAATTTTCTTGAGTTCGGGGGGTATGTTATGAAAAGGGACGGTGTTAGCACCCTTTTCATCCGTAGTCATCTACAGGCTCTTAGTTGCTAGCTCACTTTTGAAAATGCTTTGTAAATGTGCTTGTGATTTGTTTTGAAAGTATTTTTGAAAAGTGCCTTCATTTAGGCGAACTTTGTAATGTTTCTCGTTTCGGAAAAAATGTATACAAAGCATTGACTTTTGAAAATATTTCGTGAAGGTGTTGGTGTGTTTGAAAAGATATTTGTTTTGAAATGTTTGTGAGCAAGCAACTACGGATGTTCTACCTACTCAAAAGAAAGTCATTGTTCTTTTCCTCCTCCTTTAGATAGTGTTATCTTACCATTAGTTAGTAAGAAACCTTATCATTGGATGTGAAAGGACAGGCGTGAGACATCGTACAATCATAGAAGGCAACATTGTAGGATACCTTAGAAATTTGTTGTGAGGGACTAAGATCTTTTACCAAAGGCAACATCGAAGGGTCATCGAGGGACTACAATCTTATAATCGAGGGTCTTTGCTAAAGTATCCCACGTTCGAGGGACATGACTGTTTTATTCTAAGGCAACAAGTGTGGGTTAATCCTAGAGGTACAAGTGTGGAAAGTGTGTTGTTTTCATGTAATTTGTCTTAAATTAGGGTTGTCTACTTGTTTGATTTTAAGTCTTTCCATACAAACCCTAATTACTAGCAATAATATGGAAAGCGATAAATTGCGAAATTTAAAGTCCTACACTATTACAATATTTTTGGGGATGGAGGTACAAATTAAAAATGGGGATGAAAGTAATTAAAACCTAATGTCTATTACAACCAAATTAAATAATGCAAAAATAAAACATACAAGAATATAAATATAATGTAAAAGAAAAGAAAATTGTTTTTATGGGTTTTTATTGAAAAGGCTTTATACTAATTAATTAACCAAATTGATTTGAAAAGAAATTTACTAAAATCCTAAAATTTAAGTTAATTTAATTAAAAGAGAAAATTAAAACAAAAACCTAGGTCTAAATTAATTCTAAGAAAGAAAAAATGTTTCTAAGGTTTTTGTTTAAATGAAACAAAAATAAAGTAAAGATAGAATAAAAATATAAGTCTTTTTAGTCTAATTATTTATAAAAATATATTTTATGTATTTTTGGTTAAAAATAATAATAATAAAAATAAAAATAAATGAATAAAATAAAAATAAATGAAAATATGAATTAAAAGGGCCAGGGGGTTAATAAGTGATGAGGGTGTTAGAAACTAGTAAACAAAATTAGGTGTTAGGCCCAAACAGATTTCTTAAATAAGAAATAAAAACCAAAATAAAAAAGTGTAGTGGGCTGCGTGTTGTTGAGAGGTAGAGGGTGTTATAAAAAAAATAAAAGTCCCATCCAGGGAGAGGCCCAACGCGTGCCAAACAAAAAAAGAAATAGAGTAAAATGTTATAAAAATAACAAAAGGTCTCGCTGGGGCTCGAACCCAGGACCTTCTATAGTAATGCCTTTAGCGCGCGCTTCCTGCCACTGAGGTGGCTCTTTCATCCCGTATTATGACAAGTTACACTAAATTTAAAATAAACCAAGTCCTGGTGATAACTTCATCTTCTTCCTTGTGCCAATCTGTTCTTCAACATTTTCAAATTTCGTATCTTGCTCATTTCTCAACCATTCTCAAAAGTGTAAACATCAAACATGTTAGAAATTTCACCACGATTCTAAATATGTAAACAACTTAAACAATGGATCAAATATAAGCATGAATTTTACTTAGTACCAAATCTGGCTTAATTTTTTCCGGAAATTCAAACTCAAAATTCACATTACTCAAGCAATATAAATGAAATCTAAGGGCATGGTTAGCTTCAGGGCTATGATGTATATATTTTATCTTCACAAATCAGAGATAAATGATACTTGTATGAAGAGATAGAAGTTCAGAAAACTCACTTTGCAGATAGAGATCGTGTTTTGAGTTTGAGAAATCCCCAAGATGTTGTAATGATCTGGTTAGCTTCCTTGAAACTCTAGGAAGCTAATGCAATACTTAGCTTGAACTGGGAGTGGTTGTAATGTCCTAGAGAAGTCTATGTGCAGGTTGCTGATTTTGAAAATGGAGGATGCTGATGGAGATGTTACAGTCATGTAACAAATGTTTGTTTAGGTTCTAAATGATATAGAGATTCTTTGTGATTGATTTTGAGGAAGAACACACGAGTGATTTGTGATATGGAGGTATAAAGTCAAAATCTGCACAAAAATGGTATTTTGAGGCAATTTCTGGCTTGAGGGGGTTTAGGAGGGTTTTTAGGATTGACCAACCGTGTCTTAGCTTGCAAAGATGACCTCTATTTATAGGCAAGAGGTTTGGAATTTTGAAATGATCAGAAAACAAAGATCACCTATTATGGATTTTTACCTTGTTTTTGAAGCAAGCTTGAAACATCTTGTCTGAATGTGAAGTACAAGGCTTGTAGAATGGCTGAGCACTTTAAACATACCTCTTCTGATCTTATAGGTTTAGTGTGTGCAGAAGGAACAAGTTAGAATCTCAATGCTTTGACTTTTGCAATAAAGCTTGCTTTTCCAAAATGGAAGTGTTACCTTTGTGCCATAAATGGAAATGCAACTTGGATAATGGCTCAATGCTTGGATCAAAGTTCTAACAAGTGTTTAATAAATTAATTATGGAGTTAAACACAAGTTAAAAGCCTACAAAGTAAGGTTATGTAGCATAGGCTAGGGTTTTGGTCAAGTGTTCATCACAAAAATGACTTGTATTTCAAGAATGGATGCCTAACTTCTTGTCTTCGATTCTCTTAGTTAAAGCATGATCTCTTCATGTTATTGGACATTTTGGAAAGCTTGAAACATTGCCTATAACATTAATGTTGACCATTTTGTCAAATTCATAATGGAACTAGGTGAAAATTGGTCAAGAAGTTAGGTCAAAAGATCTGCCTAAACTTGTCAAAATTTTCACTAAGTGTTTTATGAAAATGTCATGACTTCATGGACTTATATCTTCAAATCTAAGCATTTTTTGGACATCCACCCTAAAATACAAAGTTGTATAACTCATCAAGATCTACAACTTCCATGTTGAAAGTTTTCTTTGAATCATCTTGCATCTTGGTGAAAAAAGGTCATGAAGTAGTGAAATTATCAAGGTTTAAAATACTTAGAAATTTTTCTAAGTCCTGAAAAGTTTGACTTTTTATATTGAATTTTTAATTTCTTGATTCCTTGATGATCAATATTCATATTTTTGAATGTTTTGATGAATCTTGACTTTTGAAACACAATTTTGACCAAAAAGTCAAAGTTTGACTTTTGGTGTATCAATTGACTTTTCATCAGTTGATCAAATTTCAACTATTATTCAATTGATCTTGAGAAAGGATCTGAGCCATGAAATTAGGTCAAAATGTTGTGTTTTAACCATTTATATCATGCTTCAATTCATTAGGTCATGTACTAGGTTAAAAGTCATTGATCAGTCATTCTCAATCAAAACCCTAATTTTGACCATTTTGCCCCTTTGATGATTTGAGCACCTTTCTTGAGGAATTATGATCCAAACATGATAAATTAATGAATATGACTTCAAAAATTTTATATTGGTCAAAAATATTGAAGTTTGACTATAAGTTGATCACAATTGATTTTTTAATCAATACAACTGATTTCAGTCATCTGAGCAATTGACTGAGCAAAATTATGATCCAAGACTTGAAACTTGGCATGAGTATTCTTGGAGGTCTATAATGAACCATGAAATTCATTTGAGGCGTTATAAGTCCAATTTTCCTTGTGAAAATAAAAACCCTAATTTGAAGCCTCAGTGTTTAGGAGGTTTTTTGGGGTACAACAATTATATATATGTTTGTCTGGATTTTCCTGGTTTTCATGGTTCTTGGTGATTTCTCATAAGTCCTCTACCCAGACTTGGGAAAACTTAAGATAGGATGGGCGGTATAGTCATGTTAACTTTGAGGGAGTAATCCCAAAAAGGAGGCATGAGATCCCCCACTCAGTGGAGGCCCTTTTGACTGTAGTCTCGTTAACCGAGTAATTGGGAAGATGTGCTACTTTCGACCTGGGATCCTGCTGAAACTGAGGATTGTAAAACCTTTAACACATCTTGGCCTTTTAGGTTTAGTGCATAAACCATGAAGGAGTAATCTGGAAATGGTTTTCATGCAATACTACACTCAGACGAGTTTTTCCTGAGAATATTACTAATTTATGAGTCAATCGGGACGTTGGTAATATCTAAAGGAAGGATGTAGACTCTGGGAACCTCTTAGAACCTTGTTTTTCATGTGATAAAATATTAGACCATACCTTGTGGGTAGTACTTTTAACCTCATGCTCGTGACGTCGAACCTACGAACCCCCCATGTTTGTGACCTTGTGTGTGATTGTTGCATCATGCATTCATTCACCCATGAGCATCCTTAAAAATATTTTGTTTCAAGGGACTTAAAGTTGACTCTTTGTGAATATCTCAGGTACTTTTTGACCATGGATTCTGGAAAAAGAAAGACTTGGAAGTACAGTTTCAAGAATCTTAAGATAGATGATTTGATGAGTCTGATGCTTGAGATCGAGAGTTCTACAAATTTTCGAAAGAAGTATGGATCCATCGTGTCTCTCATGAAGCTCAGGATGAAGGAGGGAATTCTCTCGACTTTGGTCCAATTCTATAGTCTGAGGTATCGATGTTTCACTTTCCCTGATTATCAGTTAGTGCCTACACTGTAGGAGTATTATTATCTACTGGGTATACCTATTATCGATCGTGTTCCTTTCACCGGTTTGGACGGGGAGCCAAAGTCTCACGAGATTTCTGCTATGATTCATTTGGGGAAGTCTGAGATTGAGGCCTACATGGATACTAAAGGAGGAATTAGAGGATTACCCGCTCCGTTTTTATTAGAGAAAGCTCGTTATTTTGCTAGGATGAAAAGTACAGTTGCTTTTGAAGCCATCTTTTATATGCTTGCTTATGGGTTGTTCTTATTTCCGAACATCAACGACTTTGTGGATATCAATGCCATCAGGATCTTTTTGATAGGAAATCCAGTCCCTACATTATTAGGATATGCTTATTACTCCATTCATCTTCGGAATTCTTATCATGGATGGGTGATCATTTGTTGGACACCTTTGCTATATCAGTGGTTTATTTCTCACTTACCCTGGTCTGATGCTTTTTGGGATATCAAGAAGGAACCTCGTTGGGCACTGAATATTATGGCCCACACTCATTCAGATATTGTTTGGTATCATCAGGCTTACCATGATATGTAGAGATTGTCGATGGTTGTGGTAGTTTACCAAATTTACCTCTTCTTGGTATAAAGGGAGGAATTAACTATAATCATGTTCTTGCACGATGACAAATTGGAAATCTGATGAGAGATAAGCCAAATAGTATTAATTTGAGTTGTTTCTTTCTTAAAGAGGGAGAGAATCATAAGGAAGCTGAGGAGGATATTGCAAAGCCTTGGCTTGATATTCACATGAACAGTAGAAAGGACTTGGGACCTAGAGGAGTTGTTGCTTTGGAACCTTATCTTCGGTGGGTACAGGAAAGGGAAATTCAGTTGAAGATGCCATATTCCCGTGAGGAACCTTTACCTGACATGTTTGTGAAAACTACTACTCCCCTTTTAGATGATATGGAAGAGCTTCAGCTAGCCCTAGTTAGGATGCAACAAGAGAAAGAGGCTTATAAGAACAAGTGTTAGACTTTAGAGATGTCCTACCGAGCAGACTTAATGGAGAAGGATAACCTGATTGAGATTCTTGAGAGTCGTGTTATAGAGATGACGGAAAGGAAAAAGGATTTATTTTCCTCTAAAGTTCAATCAGGACTTAGTCATTTGTTTCCCGACTCAGGTGATTAGAAAGTGGTTATCGACAGGTATGCAGAAGATAACAAGCAGTTGAAGGCTCAGATTGCAAGACTCACGGGAAAGCACCAGTGTGTGGAGAGATCTTCATCAGCTTTGCCTTCTTAGGATTTTAGATTCTATCTTTTCTTGTACTTGGGATTGTTGAAACTTGTACTAAAAGTTGTAATCCATTTTGAAGTTATTATAATGAGATTTTCAGTATTTCAAAAATGTGTTAGTACTTTAGTATTTGCAAATTGTCTATAATTTTTGGAGTCTCTTGAAATATTAATAATAATAAATCACGTGCATTTCATATCATGCATCATCTTGTACATACTTCTTTCATTTATATTAATACCCATGTGTCTTACTGAGTTTCTCTACTTCGTTCAGCAAGTTGTCTCACCGTATAATACTCGGGCTAATTCCAGGAATAAAATGGAGAATCTTGAACAAGAGAATCGTGAGCTACGCGAAGAAGTTACTACTTTGAAGGCCGGTATGGCCAATATGACTTCTGTGATGGAATCATTGGTGGCTGCTCAGAATCATCCACCACTTGTTTAGCCATAACAAACAACAATTGCTTCTGAAGGTCCATCAATTCCCGTTTCTGTTACTCCAGTTACTGCTGCACAAAATCGTATGCCTCAGGTTTATCCGTGGGGAATGTTAAAAAATTTCATGCCAGAAGGTTTTAATATTGAAACTCAAGCTGCTCCAGTTGTGCAAGCTTCTGCTACTCCCGCACCACTTGTGGTTCATGTTACTGCTGCTTCTAGAAATGAGATCCATTATACTGCACCTCTTATGATGAATGCTATGCTGTTCGCTAATGATGGAGTTTATCATCTTATTCCTCCACCGAGTGAAAGTGTGGGTTTTTATGACCGGTTGGATGACTTCTAAGACGAGTTCAATGAGATATAAAGGACATAAAGGCCCTTCGAGGAAAATAATTGTTTGTACAAAACGTCAGTGAGCTCTACCTAGTTCCCAATGTAAAGGTTCCAGCCAAGTTTAAAGTTCCGGAATTTGAGAGGTACAAGGGAAACTCTTGCCCTCGTGACCACCTTGTGATGTATATCAGGAAAATGTCAACCCATAATGATGATCAACGTTTGCTCATTCATTTCTTCCAAGATAGTTTAACTAGTGCTGCGCTGAAGTGGTATATGAGTCTGGATAGTAGTAGTATCCACACCTTCAATGATCTAGAGGAAGCCTTCATCAAATAGTATAAGTACAATATCTTCATGGCGCCTGACCATGACCAGTTAAGGGAAATGGCTCAGAGAGACAAGTAGTCATTCAAAGAATATGCACAGAGATGGCGCGAGATATCTTCCCAGGTGGTGCCACCTATGGGAGAACAAGAAATGACCAAGGTATTACTGAAAACCCTTGGATCATTTTATTATTAAAGGATGGTCGCCACTGCACCGAGTGATTTTACTGAAATGGTAAGCATGGGTGTTCATTTAGAAGAGGCTGTCAAAGAAGGGCGCTTAACAAAAGATGAAGGGACAAAGAAGTCGTCGTACGAGTTTTCTTGAAAGAAAGAAAGTGAAACAAATGTTGTTATTGGAGAAAGGAAGATTAGACCAACTAGAAGGCATCAATAACATGTTGCTTCTGTGACTCCAGTCGTCAATGTAGCTCCAACCATTGTTTCATATCAGAGATCATCTCCTCATGGAAATCAAGGGCAAAGTTAGAAGATATAGGCTTTTGACTCTATTCTAGTGAGCTATGGAGAGTTACTTTCGGATTTGATTCAGAAGAAATTGGTTCAGACCAGGCCGCCCCCTGCTATACCATCACCTTTACCTTGGTATTATAAGGAAGACTAAATGTGTGCTTTTCATCAGGGAGCACCAGGGCACAATATTGAGAACTGTTATCCTTTGAAATCTGAAGTACAAAAGATGGTGAGATCTGGCCTTCTTTCCTTTAAAGATGTTGGCCCTAACGCGAAAGATAATCCTTTACCTAAGCATGAAGGAGAAAATGTTGTAAACATGGTTGCTCGTTGTCTATGGGACTTGCAGATTTTTGATATCAACCTGGTTAGAGGAGATTTGGTAAAGATGCATGCTGACCTCTGCGAGTTCAACTACTATATGCACGACCATGCTGGTTGTAGTATTTGTAGTATAGATATCCAGGGATGTGATAAGATAAAAGTTGATCTTCAAGAAATGGTGGACGAAGGCCTCATTCCTATAATTAGGCCAAGGGAAGAGTACGAAGAGGAGGTGAATATGGTCTTTGGATGTCCTGAAGAATTCCAGATTTTTGATGTGAATCATATGAATGATGATTTGGTGAAGTTTCACGCTGCCTTCTGTCACATGGATGGTCAAGAAGAACACCATTATGGGTCATGCCAGATTTGTTGTAGAGATTCTCGTAGTTGTTCCAACGTGAGAAGGGGTATTCAGTTATTGTTAGACAATGGTACCATCAGAGTTGCGGGCAATATAGATGATTACCATGGGATTAACGTGATTAAATATTGCTCGGCCGAGATTATGTCAGATGATGAGTATGCTTCCACAGATGAATTCTATTCCTCAGATGAAGATATGTTCTCCATCAATGATTTTGTGATGTCTAAGTATTCTGAAGAATGGGTGAATTTTATTGTGTCTTGTTTTGGTGTTCCCGTCCCTATAGAGATTGAGTACCATGGCAAGCCAGATGTTGCTCCAGTGGTGATTTGCTTGTCGGGTCATGTTCCTTATGAATCAGACAAGGTTGTGCCATATAAATGCAATGCGACAATCCTAGAGGATAGTGTGGAAGTTCCCATCCAACCTTTGTCTAATGTCAAGAATATTGTTGAAGCCAGCCAAGTCACCCGTAGTGGCCGTATTTTCACACCTGTCATTCGAGGGAATGTTAATGCTGATAAAAAGGTTGTTGAAAGTATTGAACCCAAGAAAGCAGTGGGTAAATATTGTGGTACCACTATAGAAAAATATGTGAAAGATATATTGAACATTATCAAGATGAGCGACTACAAGATTGTAGATCAATTGTTGCAGACTCCATCAAAGATATCTATTTTAGCCTTGCTAATGAACTCTTCTGCCCACAGGGAATCTTTGATGAGAGTATTGGATCAAGCTTTCATAGAAAGTGATATTCCTTTGGACCAATTCAGTAGTGTTGTCGGGAATACTACATCCTGTAATAACCTGAGTTTCTGTGATGACGAGCTGCTCAATGAAGGAAAGAATCATAACTTGGCTCTCCATATCTCCATGAACTGTAAGAACGATTCATTGTCAAATGTGCTGATTGACAATGGGTCTGCTTTAAATATTATACCGAGGAGCACAATTATGAAGTTGAAATACCAAGGAACCCACATGCGCCCGAGTGGCATAATTGTGAAAGCTTTTGATGGGTCGAGGAAGTCTGTCATCTGGGAAGTAGATTTTCCTATTCACATAGGACCGCATTTATTTCAGATTACTTTTCAGGTAATGGATATTGTTCCCGCTTACAGTTGTTTACTGGGACGACCTTGGATCCACTGGGAAGGGGCTGTTACTTCAACTTTGCACCAGAAGCTAAAGTTTGTGCGGGAAGGAAAGGTGGTCATCATAAATGGAGAGCAGGCATTGTTAATATCTCATTTATCCTCTTTCAGCATTGTGGAAGCGGATGAAGTTGCTGTTGGAACTTAGTTCCAAGATTTATCCATTGATAATATAAGGGAAAAATGAGAATTCTATAGCTTCGTTTAAGGATGCTCAGAAGGTAGTGTGTAATGGCCCTAGTAAAGTATGGGGGCAGATTGTGGATCCACTTGTGAATAAGAATATATTTGGGTTGGGATTCTCTGTGAAGAATGGTAAAGGTGAGAATATGAAGGCGGAGGCTGCTTTAGGCAAATATCAGGATATCTTTTGTAGCATAGGTTATCTTAATCCAACTATTCCTATGATCAATGCTATTATGGAAGGCGAAGCAGAGCAAGAGATGCCGAACTACGTGACGCACAGAGTCAAAGTCTAAAATTGGACCACTATTGATGTTCCCTCTTGCATTCATGTCTCGAAGTAATTTGTTTTTGTTAATCTTTTCAAAAAATATTTCACTCTGCCCAAGGTGAAAGTATTGATATTGTATGGGCATATCTGTTGCTTTGATTTCTAAAATCAATAATAAAAGTAGTCTTTGATTCCCAAATTGTGTCTTTATTTTCTTCTTTTTCTTGGAAAATTGTAATCACAAAAAACCTTTCAATATAAATAATAAGTGTAAATAAATATGCATAATCACTTGTTATATGTGTCAGTTTATAAAAGCAATCATAAATCATATGTGCAGATTAATTAAAAAACTCGTTGAGTACAACGACCTTGCACCCTTTCCCAACTTTGAATATCATGCGTGTGTGGCTAAAGAAGAAGAATATGATGAAATCCCAGAAGAGGTTTCACGGTTACTTTAGCGCGAGGAAAGTACCATTCATCAATATAAAGAGTCGTTGGAGACAATTAATTTGGGTTCAGAGGAAGATCCGAAAGAAGTCATGATTGGAGCATTGCTTCATCCCGACGTGAAGAGCAGGTTGATTGAATTGTTGAAAGAGTATGTAGACATCTTTTCTTGGTCATACCAAGACATGTCGGGATTGGATATGTATATTATGGAACATCATTTGCCGCTAAAGCTAGAATGCCCGCCAATCAAGCAGAAGTTGCGAAGAACTCACCCTGATATGGCAGTGAAAATTAAAGAAGAAGTTTTAAAGTAGATTAATGCCGGTTTTCTTGTGACATCAGTGTACCCTCAGTGGATTGCTAATATTGTCCCAATACCAAAGAAAGACATAAAAGTTTGCATGTGCGTAGATTATAGATATTTAAAGAAAGTCAGTCCAAAAGATGACTTTCCATGACCACATATTAATATGTTGATTAATAGTACAACAAAATTCAAAGTATTCTCGTTCATGGACGTATTTTACGAATAAAATCAAATCAGAATGGCTCCTGAGGACATGGAAAAAACAAAGTTTATCACACCTTGGGGAACATTTTGTTACAGAGTGATGCCCTTCGGGTTGAAGAACACTGATGCAACGTACCAAAGGGCTATGAAAACCCTATTCCATGATCTGATGCACAAGGAAATTGAGGTATACGTTAATGATATGATTGCCAAATCCCAGACTGAAGAAGCACATATAGAAGATTTGTTTAAATTGTTTGTGTTTGAGGAAGTATCGTCTTTGCTTGAATCCAAATAAAGTATTAAAGAGTATCTGCTTGAACCTCCTATCTTGCTCCCTCTCATTGAAGGAAGACCATTGACTATGTATCTGACATTGTTAGATAATTCTATGGGTTATATTTTGGGACAACAAGATGAAATAGGGAAGAAGGAATATGCCATTTATTATCTCGTTAAGAAGTTTACTGACTATGAGTCATGGTATTCTATGCTGGAAAAAACATGTTGTGCTTTGGCTTGGGTAGCGAAATGGTTGCGGCAATATATGTTGAATGATACTACTTGGTTGATTTCCAAAATGGATCCAATTAAGTATATTTTTGAAAAGCCTGCTCTCACTGGGAGAATTTCCCGTTGGCAGAGGCTATTGTCTGAATATGATATTGAATATCATACCCATAAGGCTATAAAAAGCAGTGTGTTGGCAGATTATCTTGCTCACCAACCGGTTAATGATTACCAGTCTATTAAATATGATTTCCCTGATGAGGATGTTATGTTTTTGAAGATAAAATATTGTGATGAACCTTTGCCTGGGGAAGGTCCTGATCCTGAATCTCGATGGGGCATGGTATTTGATGGAGCTGTGAATGCTTATGGGAAAGGAATTGGTGTTGTAATTATCACTCCTCATGGATCACATATCCCATTTACTGCAAGGTTAGCATTTGATTACACCAATAACCTGGCAGAGTATGAAGCTTGTATCATGGGTCTCAAGAAGGCTATTGATCTCAGAATCAAAATTCTAGATGTATATGGCGAGTCAGCTTTGGTGATAAATAAGATTAAAGGAGAATGGGATGCATGCCATATTGGCTTGATTCCCTACTGTTGTACCCCAAATTTTTCCCTCCCATTCTATTCAAGGCATTCTCATTGAGGTCCCTAATTTCTCAAGGTTGACCAAGAATTAACGAGACAAATTCTCCTCCTAAGCAATGGATTTCCATCTAAGTTTTCATTTCTCACAAGGAATTTTGGTTTTCAAGGGCTTCAAATGATTTTCATGGCACCCTATACGTCTCAGCATAATGGCATAGTTGAAAGAAAGAAAAGAAGTGTACATGACAAAATGTAGGTCGAAGGCTAAGAATATGCCTAAGAGCTTTTGGGTCGAAGAAGCTTTGACAGCAGTATGCAGTCTAATCTGATGCCCAACGAAACACTAGGATCCAAGGAAGGATATTTCGAAAGAAAGCATGAGGATGCTTTTATGAAGTCTTCGATTGATGAAGAGATAGTAAAGAGCTTTGAAAGGTTCATTTTAGAACTATTAAAATAAAGGCCATTCAAAGCATTACAAGGAAAGACATTTTGATTGCCATGTTGGTTGAATTGGCGCTTCAAAAAGAAGAAGATGTTGAATTCGAAAACTTTGATCTTATGGTTCGAAGGAAATACAACCTTCAAACATGGTGTGATTTCATAGAAGGACTATTAGGGTCGAATCAGCCAAATATGAGTTATCTTAGAGTTTCTGGATCAATGTGTTTCAGGCATGTACCTGAATAGGTGAGGAAGAATTTGGATGATTGAAGTAGAGTCTTGGTGCTCATAAGTTATCCTTTGATTGGTGCATAAAGTTGTATTCACCAATCGAAGATGAACTAGTGAGCAGTAAATATTGTTTTTGTAGATGAAAGAAAAGGGTGAGAGTGAAGTCAAAGTTCAGTTCGACAAGAAGATGAACAAGTTGATACTTCGACTGGTCGAATCGAAGAACCACCTGCACAACTGTGATTGAAGAATGATGACTAGAATGAAGCTTCGACTTGTTGAATCGAAGAACCACCCGCACAACTGAGATCGAAGAAGAACAGAACGAAGCTTCGATAAATCAAGATGAGGAGGTGATACTTCGATTGGGCGAATTGAGGGAAAGGAGATAAAAAAGAACAAGAACTGTTTGATTAGGCTGATGTTCCCAGATTACACAACCAATGCAGATGGTGACCTAATCGAAGAAGCCATGATGGTGAAGCCTTGAGAAATTCGAACTGGAGCTCAGAGCCATCGAAATGAGAAAAGTTTGGGAGCTTGTCAAAAGAGCCAAAATAATAAACCATTGGTGTGAAGTGGATCTACAAGGACATGTAAGCTTTTGATTCCCATCAAGTTAGAGGCCCAAATAACTCATAGCAAGCTTTCAAAACCGTGTGGAGAATTTATGGATCAAATCTTGGCTTAAAATAGAAAGAATACATATATTTCCAAATCAAATATTTCCATTGATTACATATGATATGGTACAATATTTGTTACCCTAATTTGGTCCGATATATATGTACAAGCAAATCAGACCTAGAGGACACGCTACAACTGCCTGAAAAAAGATCCCAAAAATTCCAAAAAAAATCAAAGAAGAAGTGAAACTTATATCACACGATTCAGCTTCCCTCGATCCATTCCAAAGGTTCCATCATCATCTTGAGGATCCCAGGAGTGCATACCATCCCTCCTTGACGCTTAAAGCATCCTAAAACAAGTAGATCTCGTTGCTCCGGTAGGGTAAAATTCTCATGCTCTAATATTTCAGTTCATGCAATTTAAATGGATTTGATGCACAGATCCATATTCATGTTGTTGTTTAGATTTTTTTTGACGTAGCACATGCAAGGTTTAAGGAAGGAATCAAGAAACAATATTGTTAGGGAAGCCTGCGACATTTTGATCGTATCTCCCTGTACAAGCACTTTCAGTCCAAACCAATGCCATGGTTGGATTCGCAGCATGCAATTTGGGGGGGGGGGGTAGGAATGATCTGTGGTCTCGAATCTTTCTATTTTGCAGGTTAGGTTGTTGGAATGGCCGGAGAAGAAGGTGGTCAACCACCGTGGGTGGTGGTTTGACCCCACTAGAACGTGCACGTTTAACATCTCATCATTTTATGATGTTTCAAATATATTGATTTCTTGTTGTTTGTATTAATGATTAAACAGATGGCCTAGTGGTAAAGAATGCGTGTGTAAGCTGGGAGAGTCTGGGTTCAATCCCCAGGTTTTTTTGTGCTTTTTCTCATTCTTTTTTCAGATCCAGCATAATGTGTTTCAATGTGCCTACCATGCCCCTTCAACTCTCAGCCACCAGATTTATACAGATCTGATACAACGCGCCCAAGAATGTCCTTCATGGTGCAACACTAGGAGCCAGGCCTCACAGGATCAGGCGCAACATTGGGCTCCCTAGTCTGGGTCTTACAAAAATTTCAAAAAACCGCACCTTTTTTTACTTTATTACCAGGCCCAATTTATTTTCTTTTCTTCACTATTTTATTTATTTAATTGTCTTATGTTTAACAATAATTTTACTTAATTAAAATCAACAAAATCATAAAAAATATTAGACTTAGGATTTTCTAATTATTTTTAATTTTGTAAATTAATTTACTTAATTTTTTTGGTTTTATTTCATTAATTTAAAAATAATTAGAACTGGGTTCATTCAATTCAATTATTTTCTTAATAAAAAATGCCAAAAAATATTAGGTTTTGTTTAGATTTAATTTTGGTTAATAATTTTCTTTTTATTTTAATTAATTAAATTTAGTTTATTTTAATTTAATATTTTCCTAAATAGGCAAAAAATAACAAAAAAATATGTTCTTTTACTTAGAAACATTTTAGGGTTTTAGACGTCTTTTCCAATTCGCGCGCGTTTATTATTTTAGCATTGTTACTTTTTATCATTAGTGTATCTGATCATGGGTTGTAATAGAATAACTAGGACATTTACTGTTTTTCCCCAATTTTAGACTTGTAAATTCCCTCTCCCCGAAGCCATGTAATAGTTAGGTTTTAATTTCTGCACTTTAAGTTCTCGCACTAATATTGAACTGTTAGATGTATGCCTAATAGGATTTTATGGTAAGAATAAAACAAAACGCTAGAAAACTTAACACAAGACTAAAATAACTGAAAACAAAACAATTGCACATGCGCACCTCTAGGGTATCCCACTTTGGTTGCCTTTAGAAAACAGTCACAACTCTTGAAACGTGAGAGATTTTAGTGGCTACCCTCTGGTTTAAAGATCATAAGTCCTTCGATGACCATCTCAATGTTTCCTCGGTAAAAATGATCTTAAAATTGTAGGGTAGTTACTAAGGTTTCTTACCCAGTTGCCTTTGTGACTATAAACATCCCTTTGAATGTCCCTCAAACATCCAACGTCTAGGGCTACCTACTCATTAATAGTAGGATAACACTATCTAAACGAAAAGAGGAAAAGAACAACCCTTTAGAGTAAAAGTAGATAGTTTCTAGATGCTATGCTCAAAACAAACTTTTACACATACACAAAACACTTTCAAAATGCTTTATCAACACTCTTGAGGACTGATACAAGTGTTATCATAAAGTAAACCTCCTTACTATTGGCATTTCAAAAATACTTTTCAAAACACACTGTAGGTGTTTAGGTATTGGCTTGCATTTTTGGTAAATCCCAAGTGTATGTGTGAATGTCATGACTGATGTCATAACATTCTAGTTTAGTTTGTACTGACTCATTAGGTACCTTTGCAGAAAAATATTGTAAGTCAAGTACTGATGTTTATAAGTATGTATCTGAGCATTTTGCAAAATGATCACATTTTGCTAAATCAGTAGACAGGTTTTCTCAGATGTCATAACAGATGTTATAACATCCTGTTCTGAACTAACAGGATTGCAGGATTGGATAAGTCTGAGTTTTTTCAGGAAATAACTCAGTCTTTCCTGAACAGAATCCTGCGTTTTCTGAGGGGTAACCTAGCTCAACCCTAACCTGGTTAATAAAGTCCTGTGACCTGGTCTTTAGGTCAAACGGAATTAACCCTAGGTTTTTGTGGAAACCCTAACTGAAGTTGCAGCTGCTATATATTCAACAGAGCTGCTGTTTTTCAAGGATCCCTATTGATTGATCAGAAGATCATTTGTAATCTGTATAGATTTGATTATTGTACTCCAAGAAATTATCATTGTGATAAGTGTCTTGGAATAGGTTTCTAATTATAAGGGTTGTGTAGCACTCAAAGCTTTGAAGCAAGAGTGTTTGAATGTTCCTTGACTAAAGCTGTGAAGCAGAGTCAAGTTAGGTGTGTGCATCACTCAAAGCTGTGAAGCACGAGTGATTGTGTTTCTTGATTAAAAAGCTGTGAAGCTTAATCAAGTGTTTGTTTTTTGAAGAGTGTCTTCATCAATTCTTAAGTCAAATTGGTTTATGTATCACTGCTGTGATTGAGGGGGAGTGAGTAGGAACTCAGGTTTAAGTTGTACTTAGATTGGAATTGCATTGGGTAGGTCTTAAGTGAAGGAGATAAACTGGTTGGTTTATTCCTGAATTAAAATCTCTTATAGTGGATTTCCTCCCTGGCTTGGTAGCCCCCAGAGTAGGTGTTGTTGCACACTGAACTGGGTAAACAATTGACTGTGTTCTTTATTGCTTTTGTATTTACTGTCATATAGTAAGTCAGATATGGTGTCATAACATTGAACGTGACATTGAGTATCTGTAGCCAGAATTTCACACACAAAGCATAAGGTATTTCAAAATGAGCTAAGCACCTAAGAGCCCGTAGAAAACTATGGATGGAAAGGGTGATAACACCTTCCCTTTCCATAATCTACCCCCCTTAATCAGAAAACATCTCGAAAGGTTTTTTTTCTGTTCTTTTCACCCTTTACTTTGTTGGATAAAATAAAAGTTGATGGTGACTCTTGGTTACTGCAACATTTGCAAATACAAACACAAAACCAGTACAACAGTCGGTTTTGCCACCGTATTACAGAACTGGCGACTCTGTTGGGGAATAATAAAATTGGGGTTACCTTAGAGTTTAGTTCATTATTTATTTGCTTTACATTGTGTGTTTTGTATGGTTTATCTTTGAGGGCTTGTTTGGGCTGTTACTAAAAGATCCTACACCCGGATCTAGGGCACCTTTTAGGTAAGTAGCAATAGATCGTAGGGACTGTGCGGGGTATACCGACACGGTTGAAGTGATAGCTACGTTAGTGTGACACATTTGTTGGTACCGGTAGCCCTTGAGTTTAGTCAAGGAGAATACGGGGCCACTGTATGGTGTCATGAAGCATTAATTGACCTTAGAAACTTTAATTGGACAACTTGGCCATTAGAAAATAGTGAGATAGTCAGATTTGGTACGGTCCGAAGTTGGTTGATACTCAATACTACGCTCATTGAGATCGAACTTTCGAGATATTTCGGTCGCTAATAAAGAGGCTTGCACTGAAACGTGCCCGATGAAGAAAGATCAGTGATATTGAGATTCCCTAGAACCCGTTTACTTTTTAGGACAGGTTGAACCAACTAAACTTCAAGAGGGTACTTACCTATGGAACTCATGCAAGCCTAAAACCTAAGGACTTGTTTGTGTGCTTGTATATATATTTTTTTACATAACATCACGACATCATAACATGGCATGTCGTACTAACCATTTCAAGGATTTTTAGGACTTATCTTTGTGTTGTTTTGTAGGACATGGCTTCCACTCGCAGAAACACTATCCAAGTCAACCTCGTAAGAGTACTTCCTCAACTCAAAGAGTTGGCATCAAGGGTTCCTGAGAATTATCCATTCACCAAGAGACATGGTTGACTCCTAAATTTGGTCACCTCCAGCCCTGATGAAGACATGGTGAAAGTTCTCTTTCAATTCTTTGACCCTCTACACCATTGCTTTACATTTCCCGATTACCAGTTAGTGCCTACCATGGAAGATTTTTCTTAGTTATTGGGAGTGCCTATTCTAAATCAATTAACCTTCAATGGTATGGAAAGAGACCCAAAACATGAGGAGATTGCTTAAGCTCTGTATTTACAACGGTCTGATGTTGTGGAAAATTTGGAAACACGAAGTGGTGTCAAAGGGTTTCTAGCCAAGTTTTTGTTTGAGAAGACTCAATATTTTTAGGATACTCTGGATTTACAAGCCTTTGAAGAACTGCTGACCCTTCTCATCTATGGTATGGTACTATTTCCTAATCTGGACCAACTCATAGATGTGAATGCGGTCAAAGTTTTTCTGTCTCGTAACCCGATGCCTACTTTACTTGGAGAAATTTTTCACTCTTTTCGCACTCGCATCGTAAAGAGAAGAGGGAACCTTATGTGTTGCACTCCTCTGTTGGATAGGTGGTTTATTTCACACCTACCTTGATCTGTTTTGAAGATAGAGCAAGGCATGAGATGGTCTAATAGGTTGATGTCCCTCACGCATTCGGATATTCACTAGTGCCCTCGATCTTTGGAAGATGTTACCATCATTGATCGCTGTGGGGAATTCCATAATGTCCTTCTCCTGGGAATTAGGGGAGGAATCACTTATAACCCTTGTTTGGAGTTGCGACAGTTTGGGTACGCTAGGAGGGATGGTCCTCATGATTCACTTGTTCAAGGAATTGCATTCGACTATGAGAACGATGTCCAAGGGTACAGTCAGAGGTTCATACGAGCTTGGGGCATGGTGGACAAAGTGGATAGCAAGACATTGGGGCATAATAACTCCATTCCTTTGGAGCCTTATCTTAAGTGGGTACGAGCATACACTCAAAATCTCAAAATTCCTTATGAGGCCATTCTACCTATCATCATGGAACCTATTGCCGAGAGAGATGTTCCTTACATTATTCTCCATCCTGACATGACGACTACTCTTAAGTAGTTGCAAAGATCCTGAATTCAACTCAAAGAGGAACGAGACACCTTTGGAGCTTACATGACAACTTCATGAAGAACAGAGTTTGAATGCCTACATTGCACCAAAGAGGATGCACTCATGGGAAGCTTGAGTCCTGTTTGTTTTATCTTTTTTTCTTTCATTGTAAGCCCAAGAGGCATCATTGTAACCGTTTAAACTCATGAATGCAATTAATGTTTGTTCTCTCTTTGTCTAAGAAAATTTAAATCTTAAAAGTCCTTGAAAACATTGCATAAGCATATCATGCATATCATTACATAAATAACAGGTGTTTCAAAACAGGTTTCTTATCTTTTTGCTGTTTATTTCAGCAAAAAGAAATGGCTCTTGAACAGATAGTTAAAGATCTTCAAGCACAAAATGCTTAATTTTAGAAGATGTTCCTGGCTCTAGCCAAGGGACATGAAGACCTGAAGGCTCTGGTTCTCAAAGACAAGAAAAATACGACAAAGAAACCAGTGGGTGTCCTGAATATGGGAAGGTGATTCAGAGGACCAGCAAAACGAGCTATAGACTTCGCAACTCTGTCAAACGAGGGAGACAACCGGGAAGAGAAGCCAAAAGAAGAAGACAACAACCCAGGGACGGATGAAGAAGAAGCTGATTACTCTGAGGAACAATATCCTCCTGCTGATGATAAATACAAGAAGCTGAAGGATCGTCTTAATGCTATGGAAATTAAGAGGCTACCTGGCCTGAATTTTGAAGAATTAGGGTTGGTCTCTGGGGTGGTCATTCCTCAGAAGTTCAAGGTTCCCGTATTCGCTAAATATGACGAGGTTTCATGTTCTAAGCTGCATCTAAGATCCTATGTCAGGAAGATTCAACCTCACACTACTGATAGGAATTTGTGGGTGCATTTATTTCAGGGAAGTCTATCAGGGACTCAATTGGAGTGGTTCTATCAGCTGGAGGGAACTAACATCCGTAATTAGGAGGATCTGGCTGCTGCTTTCTATAGGCAGTACCAATACAACACTGACCTCGCTCTAACCCGTGCACAACTTCAAAGCACGTCTATGGGTTCTAGCGAGGGCTTCAAAGATTACGTCCAAAAGTGGAGAGATCTTACGGGAAGATTCCATCCTCCTCTGTCTGATAGAGAGCTGGTAGATATGTTCTTGGGTACTCTATCTGGTCCATTTTTCAACCATTTGATTGGAAGCTCTTCACTTGGGTTTACTGAGCTGATATTGACTGGGGAACGAGTAGAAGAAGGTATAAAGAGTGGTAAGATTCAGAGGGATGCATCTTCAAGTACAATGAAGAAACCCTTCACTGGAAAGAAAGAGGTCAATGCTTCTTATGGCCAGAGGGATCAAAGCAAAGCTAAACACCGTCCAATGGTAGGAGCTTTGATGATTTCCAAACCCGCATCAAATCAACAACAAAACAATCAGCGCAGACAGGATGCGCCCAGAAGACAATTCTCTTGGATTAACATGTCCTTATCTCAAGTTTTGCCACACATGTTAAAGTCTAATCTGGTTACTCTAAGAGAGGCTCCTAAAAATCCAAATACTACATCTCCCCGATATAATCCAAATGATCTATGTGCCTACCATTTCCACAGTCCGGGGCATGATACAAACGATTGCTGGGCTCTGAAAAACAAAGTGCAAGATCTCATTAAGGCCAAGGATATTGAATTTGACCCTTCGGAAACCCCAATATGATAACGGCACCAATGCCTAAGCATGGCCAGGGTGTTAATGTTGTTAATGACGACCTAGTTACTTTTCTTCCAACTATTAAGAAGAATCTCTTGTGAGTCGGTTTATTTCTAGGATGTGGTGAAGGTTTCCACCTATGTATGTCTCTACCCAATGGTTGCTTGTTGTTGAAGATGGGTGTCCAGCGCCTGGTGACCAACAAAGAAATTTTGTTTTAGAAAGTTCCCCTTGCACGAAGTTTGTGTGAAGATATATCAATTATTACCATTTTCGAAAATCCTCCTAGGGTCTCCTCCAAAAGACCCATCATGATTACATCCATTCCTAAGGTTGCTCCTTTGGTTATCACTTTTCCTGGGCTAGTAACATATTCCTCTGATAAGGCTGTTCCTTGGAATTATGGGGCTGACGTTTACTACCATGGCATCAAGCAAGACCTATTGGCTATTAAATATGAAGTTGCTGAAGATACTGAACCTAACATCGACAACATTGCTGGATGTACAGTAAAGGATCTACAGGCACAAAATTCACAATTTCAGCAACTCCTCATGACCTTGGCAAAGGGTCAAGAGGACCTCAAAGTTCTGATAGAAAAGAATAAAGAGAAGAAAAAGAAAAAGAGACCGGGGGTAGCCACTTTCGGAAGAAGGTTTGAGGGGGATGCTAGAAGGACTCTTGAGTTCCCTTCAACATCTGACGAAGGGGTTGGCAAGGGGAAAGGAGTTACTGTACCTTCTGAGTCTGAGGTAGAAGAGGAGGAAGAGGAAGAAGACGAAGATTATTCAGAACAACAGTATCCACTAGCGGATGACAAGTATAAGAACCTTGAAGACAGATTGGCAGCTATGGAGTTGCAGAGGGTGCCCAGATTGGATTTTGAGGAACTGGGGTTGGTAGCTGGGATCGTAATCCCTCCCAAGTTCAAGGTGCCAACATTTTCCAAGTACGATGGTCTGTCTTGCCCTAAGATGCACCTAAGGTCGTATGTTAGAAAGATCCAACCTCATTCATCCGATAAAGACCTCTGGGTACACTTTTTCCAAGACAGCTTGTCCGACACTCAATTAGATTGGTTTTATCAGCTCGAGAGATCAGAGGTTCACAATTGGGAAGTCTTGGCAGCTGCTTTCTATCATCAGTATCAGTACAATGCTGATTTGGCGCCCACTCGTACTCAGTTGCAAAGTATGGGGGTGGCCTCAAATGAAGGGTTTAAGGAGTACGCCCAGAAGTGGCGTGATCTGGCTGGAAGGGTGCAGCCACCACTATCAGATAGGGAATTAGTTGACATGTTTCTGGGAACCCTATCTAGCCCCTTCTTCAACCATCTAATCGGAAGCTCTTCTGCGGGATTTACTGAATTGATTTTGACTGGCGAAAGGGTGGAATCCGGTATTAAAAGTGGAAAGATTCAAAAGGATGCTTCCGCATCCACAACTGTTAAAAAACCTTTCCCAGCCAAGAAAGAAGCATCTGTTGTGTATTCTCAGAAGGGATTGGGAAGAACTGAGCGTCGGCCGACTGTAGGGGCCATGATGATTCAAAATTTGTCAAATGATCAACCTCGTAACAATCAATCGAGACCTAATCAACAACGGGTAGAACGGCCACAACGGAAGTTCACCCGCATCAATATGCCACCCGCTCAGGTTCTCCCCCATTTGTTGAAACTGAATCTGACTAGTTTGAAGGAGGCGCCAAAAAACCCTAACACTTCATCTCCATACTATCACTCCAACGCCAAATGTGCTTACCATTCCGACAGTGCTGGGCACGATACCAATAATCGCTGGGCACTTAAGGACAAAATTCAGGACATAATTGATGCCAAAGAAGTTGAATTTGATGCTCCTGAGAATCCCAATGTTATATCCTCTCCGATGCCCAAGCACGGCCATAATGTGCATGCCATTTTGGAAAACCTCCATGTTACTGATGTTGCCAATCTGTTGACTCCATTGCTTACGATTAAAGAAAATTTGTTGAGGGCCGAGATCTTTCCTGGTTGTGGAAAAGACTATTAGTTTTGTTTGAACATTCAAGATGATTGTCCAATGTTGAAGTCGGGTGTCCAACGCCTGATGGATACTCAAGAGATACTTTTCCAGAAAACTCCTGTTAACACTTTCAATCTGATTACTCATGATACTTGTGATACTTCAACCAACGATATTGCTATCATAACCATTTCTGACAATCCTCCCAAGGCTTGTAAAAGGCCTGTCAGGATTACACCCAACTCCGAATATGTACCTTTAAAGATCACCATGCCGGGACCTGTCCCGTACCAATCAAGCAAAATGATATCGTGGAACTATGGGGGAGAAATCTTCTACCACGGCATCAAACAAATCGAAACATTCCAAGAGATTTCTGAAGAAGACCCTAACATAGGAAACATCGCAGATACAAGCAAGATAACCTGCAGTGGCCGGATCTTTTCTCCGGAGATTGCTCCCCCCGAGCAGTTTTCGGACCCTTAAAAGCTTCTGCACCTGTTGGACCCTCTGCAAGGCCCAGTGATTGAAGGAGTGGTTATTCCTGAAGTAAGACCATCTGCTGATAATACCGACAAGGGTAAGGGGATACTGGAAATGCCTGTCAGGAAGAAGGCTCATGTTGTGGTTATCCCCTAAACCACTCAGAAGGAAATGGACGAAATCCTAAAAATAATCAGAAAAAGTGACTACGACGTTGTAGAACAACTGGGGCAGACCACCTCTAAAATTTCAATGTTAGCTCTCCTGCTCTGTTCATAGGCCCATGCTAAGGCCCTGATTAAATTCTTGAAGACGGCACATGTACCCCAAGAGACCTCGGCTGACCAATTTCAGGATTGTGTGGCCAGTCTTACTGTTGACAATGGCCTGGGCTTTTCCGATGCTGACTTAACTCCCAAAGGAAGGAAGCACAATGATGCGTTACATGTTTCAATTGAATGCCGAAGAACCACTCTTGCCCATGTCTTGGTTGATACTGGTTCTTCCCTGAATGTGCTGCCAAAGAAGGCCTTAGACTGTTTAGATTGCGAAGGTTTGACCCTCAAACCTAGTAACATCGTCGTTAGGGATTTCGATGGTTCCAAAAGAATGGTTCATGAAGAGGTTGATATTCCTATCAAGGTAGGCACCAAAGTGTTAAACTCCACCTTCTACGTAATGGACATCCGTCCGTCATACTCGTGTTTGCTAGGAAGACCGTGGATCCATTATGCCGGGGCAGTTACCTCCTCTTTGCATCAGATGCTGAAATATCTTGTTAAGGGTAAAATTATAATTGTGCACGATGAGGAAGAGTACATGATCAGTCATCTCAATTCCTTTCGATATGTGGAGTTGGATGGCGAGTTCATTGAAATGCCTTTCCAGCATTTTGAGGAAGTTTCTCCCGAGGTAGCAGTTGCGAAGACAATGGTTGAGATGCCCATCATTCCCAAGCATGCATCTAGGATGGCATCTCTCAAGGACGCGGAGGCTGTGATTAAGGAGGGAAAGAGCACAGTATGGGGGCAGTTTCCCGACTTTCCCTATAAGACAGACAAGTTTGGGTTTGGGTTTACTGCGGCAGGACAAAAGGCTATGCGTCGCTCTAAGATTGGAAGACCACCCGTCAAGATTTCTCACCATGGAATCAATGCTGTAGAAGATGAAGATGAGGAGAGCCACTTTGAAGATTGGATTTTTCCGACTTTCGAAGGGGGTTTGAGCAATTGGGAAGCAAAGGATTTTGTTCCTATCACCTTTATCAACCAGTAATTTTATCTTTGAACAATTTCCCATTTTGATGGTCTATAATAATTAAAACAATTCATACACTATTTTCACCTCATGCCTTGCCCGGGGCGTGTAGGTCCATCTGTAAGGGTTTGATTTTCTTCATAATCATATGCCATATTTTAATGAATCATTGGACGTTTTTCATCTATAAATTGATGTGTTCATTTTCTTTCCTTTTGCATTTTTGTTTGTTTAAGGATGGCTATCCCTTACACACACCCACACTCATAAATGCAGGTACCCATCCACTCCGGATTCCATGGGTGACTATTCTGCTTTAGCTTTCGATAACTCTGAAGATTTGGTCAATCAGGCTGAGTACGAAGTTGACAAAGATTGTGAAGTGTCGGGAGAGTTAGCCAGACTTCTACAACAAGAAGAGAGGGCCATTCTGCCTCATGAAGAGCTGTTAGAAACCATCAACTTAGGGACAGAGGAAGACAGGAAGGAAGTAAAAGTGGGTGCCAACCTGGAACCAAGTGTCAAGGAGCGCTTAGTACAGTTGTTGAACGAATATGTTGAAATATTCGCTTGGTCTTATGAGGACATGCCAGGGTTAGACACAGATATCGTGGTTCACCGTCTCCCTACAAGAGAAGATTGTCCACCGATCAAGCAAAAGGTTCGCCGAATGAGGCCTGACATGTCTGAGAAGATTAAGGATGAAATAATGAAGCAATTCAACGCTGGTTTTCTGCCCGTTACAACCTATCCACAATGGGTTGCTAACATTGTGCCCATACCTAAAAAGGAAGGCAAAGTCAGAATGTGTGTGGACTATCGGGATTTGAACAGGGATAGCCCTAAAGACGATTTTCCGCTGCCACATATCGACATCTTGGTTGACAACACAGCTCAGCATAAGGTATTTTCCTTCATGGATGGATTCTCGGGATACAATCAAATCAAAATGGCCCCCGAAGACATGTAGAAAACAACCTTTGTTACACAATAGGGTACCTTCTGCTACAAAGTGATGTCGTTCAGACTGAAGAACGCAGGGGCAACCTATCAACGCGCCATGGTAGCTTTGTTTCATGATATGATACATCATGAGATCGAAGTTTACGTAGACGACATGATGGCTCGATCGCAGATAGAAGAAGAGCACCTTGAACATTTGCAAAAGCTGTTTGTCGGGTTGAAGGAGTATAAGCTCAGACTGAACCCAAGCAAATGCACTTTTGGAGTTAGGTCTGGTAAACTTCTGGGATTTGTTGTCAGCAACAAGGGCATTGAGGTTGATCCAGCTAAAGTAAAAGCTATACAAGAAATGCCTGCCCCCCGTACTGAAAAGGAGGTTAGAGGATTCTTGGGACGCTTGAAGTATATTGCGAGGTTCATCTCTCACCTGACATCTACCTGCGAGCCAATTTTCAAACTGTTGAAGAAAGATCAGGTAGTTGAATGGAACGATGATTGTCAAGTTGCTTTTGATAAGATCAAGGATTACTTACTAGAACCTCCTATTCTAATGCCACCCGTCGAAGGAAGGCCGTTGATCATGTATCTGACTGTTTTGGATAACTCAATGGGGTGCGTGCTGGGCCAACATGACGAGTCTGGTCGAAAAGAGCATGCCATTTATTACCTTAGAAAAAAGTTTACCGACTGTGAGACTCTCTACTCACTGCTCGAGAAAACTTGCTGCGCTTTGGTATGGGCTGCTCGTCGGCTAAGGCAGTATATGTTGACTCATACCACTTTGCTGATTTCCAAGATGGATCCAATCAAGTATATCTTCGAGAAGCCTGCTTTATCTAGAAGAATCGCTAGATGGCATATGATCCTGACTGAGTATGACATTCAGTATACTACCTAAAAAGCTATAAAAGGGAGTGTACTAGCTGACCATCTAGCTCATCAAGCCGTCGAAGATTATCAATCTATGAGATTCGACTTCCCTGACGAGGACATCATGGCATTGGACAACATTGAAGGTAACGGACCGTATGACGGACCTGAGCAAGGATCCCGATGGATCCTATACTTTGATGGTGCTTCAAATGCACTTGGCAACGGTATTAGTGCGGTACTCATTTCTCCGGATGGTTACCATACACCCTTCACTTCCCGACTCTGCTTCAGCTGTACCAACAACATGGCTGAATATGAAGCTTGCATCTTTGGTCTCAAGGCTGCTATAGACTTGGGAATCAAATCTTTGGTCGTATTTAGGGACTCGGCTTTGGTTATCAGTCAAGTCAAAGGAGAGTGGGACACTAAACATCCTAATCTTATCCCATACAAAGAATATGTCTCGACGTTGTTGCCTCACTTCGAGCAGATTACCTTCGAGCATTTCCCACGAGAAGAAAATCAGTTAGCCGATGCTCTGGCTACAATGTCTTCCATGTTTAAACTCAACTGGGATAACAAGGCTCCCCAAATTACCATCAAGCGAATGGACGAACCTGCGCACTATCATGAGATTAATACCGAAGAAGTAGTGGAACAACCCTGGTTTCATGAAATCAAAAGGTATCTCCAGATCCGAGAGTATCCTGAAGGAGCTTCCGTCAATGACAAAAAGTTTTTAAGGAGATTTGCCGCCAAGTTCTTCCTGAGCTATGGCATCCTTTATAAGCGCAGTCATGATTGTGTTCTACTTCGTTGCATGGACAAGGTTGAAGCAGAGTTGATCATGACCGATATACACAGTGGCACATTTGGCACCCACTTGAGCTGACATACAATGGCAAAAAAGATTCTAAGGGTAGGCTACTACTGGTATACCATGGAAGTTGATTGTCATCAACATTCCCACACCTGCCACAAATGCCAAGTCTACACCGACAAGGTACATATTCCTCCTGTTCCTCTCAACGTTCTGACAGCTCCTTGGCCATTCGCAATGTGGGGCATTGACATGATTGGAGAGATCAAGCCTACAACATCCAATGGACATTGCTTCATCCTGGTGGCTATTGATTACTTCACCAAATGGGTCGAGGCAGCTTCCTATGCCTCCGTTACAAATAATGTGGTTGCCCTCTTCATCAAGCAGAACCTCATATGCTGGTATGGTATCCCTGACAGGATCATCACAGACAACGATACAAATTTGAACAATACTATGATCACCACTCTATGCGAGCAGTTCAAGATTTATCATCACAATTCATCTCCCTACCGGCCGAAGATGAACGGTGCTGTTGAAGCCGCGAACAAAAATATTAAGAAGATCATTCAAAAGATGACAGTCACCTATAAGGACTGGCATGAGATGTTACCGTTTGCTCTGCATGGATATCGTACCACGACACGTACTTCAACAGGGGCAACTCCATTTTCTTTAGTATATGGCATGGAAGTTGTTCTGCCTATGGAAGTTTAGATTCCTTCCTTAAGGATTATGAAAGATGCCGACTTGAGTGAAGACGATTGGATTCAGACCCGGCTTGATCAACTTAATTTGATCGACGAGAAGAGACTTACTATTGTTTGTCATGGTCAGACGTATCAAAAAAGGATGATCAAGGCATTCAACTAAAAGGTTAGGCGTCAGGTATATCAAGTCGTAGATCTTGTAATCAGGCGGATCATCTTACCGCAAAGTGATCCCAGGGGCAAGTGGACTCCTACTTACGAAGGACCATTTGTAATCAAGAGCATCTTTTTTGGTGGGGCAATGATTCTGACCACCATGGACGGTGATGACTTGCCACACCCTGCGAACGCAGACATAGTCAAAAGATACTACGCATAAAACGACCCGACAAGTTGAAAACCCGAAAGGGCGACTTGGGCAAAAATGGGCATCCCGGTGAATCAAAAACCCGAAAGGGCGGTTCAGGCAAAAATTAGGGACAAAAAAAATATCTGTACACCTGGCAAGTTGAAAACCCGAAAGGGCGACTTGGGCAAAAAAGGGTTTCCCGGTGGACCAAAAACCCGAAAGGGTGGTCCAGGTAAAAATTAGGGAATTAAAGCGTATGACTGTGTCTCGTCGGATCACTTTAAAGAACAATCTCTTCACCAACAAGCTCCAAGCTTATGATCAATCCAACCAGCGGCGGACGAAGCAGTGAATGGACAAGATATTCAGAGTTGTGAAGGCTATAGCAAAATGGGAATCCCATGGAATTGTTACACATAGCCATCTTTCTTTTGTATAGAATTTTTCAATTTTTTACGACAACATTCTCTTACTAGGATTTCTGTCTCCTTTGTGCAAAGATACTCACAAAAGTTAATACGAATATACTTCAAAGTGCAGAAATTTGCTTGCCTTTTTTTCTTTTTACACTTATGTTTTATTTGAAAACGTCCAATGTTTTGTTAAATAGGCATATGCATTTGAACATAATCACTGCTTACAAATAAAACGAAATTGAAAAAGGATAATTTACTGATAGGTTGAAGGTGTAGGAAGATATCTTTGTGCCATTCCAGAAAAAAAATCCCCCACGATACATTATTCAGATCCTTAACAAAAGCTAAAATTTGGAGTATATTTCCCCAACGGAGTTAAACTTCAGGATCCTCAGCAGAGCCAATGCTTTCTAAGGCTTGATTCCCCAGCTGAGCTGAATCTCAAAATTCCCATCAAAGTTAAGCTTCAAGATTCCTGGTGGAGCCCAAAAACCCTGAAAATCCTATCCCCGGCAGAGCCAGAATAGTAAGCATTTCCCCACAGATTTATTTCCCATCAGATTGAAGATTCTCAGTCTCATTTCTCCAGCAGAAGTCTCCCAGGTTTTAACTCCCCATTAGAGATTTTTCAGAGTTTCCCTTATTCCCCAAGTAGTCACCAAAGGTTTTTCACCTTCAAATCCTCAGCATTGGTCAAGGATTTATTTTCCTCGACAGCAGTCAAAGATTTCCTTATCTCCAGCTATCCGTATTCTATCTTCCTCAACAAGACGGCTACTCAGCTTACGTGCATAATCATTACATTCATATATCATAAACATTAATGAAATACAGTTCATTGCATCATACATATCATGCAACATAATTTTGTGTTTTAGCTAACATTTTATCCTTTTCAGAATAAAGTTAAAAGGCTATCATTAACAATTATTCAGATACAGTATGGATACACCTCAGACACAACGGTCATTCTATTTACTCGTTCAGAATTTCAATTCAAAATACAGTACGGATACACCCCAGACGCGGCAGTCATTCTACTACTCATTCAGACTTCAGCAATCCGATACAGACTAGATACGTCCCAAATACGGCGGCCATTCTATTTCTCATTCAGATTTAATTATTAACTTCAAGTTCAGATACGCTCCAAACACGGATGCCATTCTGGCCCTTACACCAGAGGTTTGATTCTCCCCAGTGTAGTCGCCACGGAAGTCATTCTGTCATTTATTCAGATCCCAGTTATAGTACAGATACACTCCAGACACGGAAGTCATTCTACTACTCATACAGATCTCAACTTCAGATACAGTCCAGATACGCTCCAGACACGGTTTCCATTTTGTCACTCATTCAGAGTTTATCCCCAGCACACAGTTGCTCCATACACAGATATTTCTCTGTTACCCGGATACAATACAGATACACTCCAGACACGGCAGTCATTCTGATATTCATTCAACATTCAAACACAGTTACAGCTCAGATACGCCCCAGACGCGGATGCCATTCTTTTGCTCATACAAATTCAGTCTCCAGATACAGTTCAAATGCATTCCGGACACGGATACCATTTTGATGCTCATTCTTCCGACCTACAACATTGCAGTTCAACAAACATTTCTTGGATGTCATCTTTAAGCCCATCTCCAGCAAGATTCTACCATCTCCAAATGGCATCTTTAAGCCCATTCCCGCACCTATGTTTTAACGAGTGCAAATTTACGGGCACTCTAGTGTCCAATCCTCTTTTACATTCGAGTCGCGAAAGGCAAACTTGCCAATCTAACTCTTCAGGTTCAAGAAGATTGAACAGGGGAAACTGTTGTACCCCAAAATTTGCCCTCCCATTTCATCAACATTTTATCATCACCAGACTCTTGGAACTGAAGATCAAGCTAGGGTTTGCTCTACTCAAGACACTTCCTTGCACTGTTGACCTAAACTAGGGTTTGAGTTTGCACAGGGATATTTTGACCTACAATACCCAAATTGACTTTCATGCTTCATGTTGGGTTCACAAGTTTGCCCATACCAAGTTTCAAGCTTTGATTCAAATCATTGCCCAGTCAATTGGACAATTGACCTAGAAATCAGCTGTATTGGGGAAAAAGTCAACTATGGCCAATTGACAGTCAAACCTCATGAAATTTGACCCACATCAACACAATGAACTCATATGTACCATTTGATCAAGTTTGGATCACAATTCCACAAGAAATTTGATCAGATCACCAAAAGGGCAAAATGGTCATTTTTAGGGTTTTGACTGCACAAAGGCAATTTTTGACTGTTTGACCTAACCAATGGAAAACCAAGCTCACATATGGACTCAAGGGCTAAATGACATTGTCTTGACCCATTCAACAAGTTTAAAAGATCTCAAATGCATAGGATTGACAGATGAATTTTTTCAGTCAACTGATCAAAATTTGACTGTACACTGAAAAGTCAAACTTTAAATTTTTGGTCAAAATCAAGTGCCAAGAGTTATTTTTCATAAAGACATGTCAAATTATGAAACTTGTTCATCAAGAAACCCAAAAATGCAAATTAGGGTTTAAAATGGAAAAATTTCATAACTTAGAAATTTTCTAAGTTATGAAATTTTCTTATTTTTTCCTAACTTTGTCCCATTTATTCACCAAGATGCAAATGGATTCAAACAAAACTTGAAACATGAAAGTTGTAGTCCATCACAAAGTATACAACTTTTATACACAAAGTTTTCTCAAACGGAGCTTGTATCTCAAGTTATGATTTTTGGAACAAGGGTACCTAAAACTTTTAACTTAGAGAAAATTTGCCCTAATCTAGGCAAGATTTTGACCCATCTTCAAGTTTCATTACAAATATGGATTGTATTACATATTCCAAGATTTCCAAATTGTCCAAGAACTCCTCAAACACCATTGTGGTTAGAGAGAATCGAATGCTTGAAGTTGGCAAAAAATCACTTTTCATCCATGGTATGTTCATGTTCATACAAATTGCAATTTCAAGTCAGCTTGCTTTGCACTAGATTACAGGCCTATAAACCACTTCACACTCAATAATTTAATTCAAAACCACTGGTCTAAGGCATTGTTTTGGTCATTAGAGCATTGCACTTTGGATTAATCCCTAAGTAGAAAAAGCAAAGTTTCCATTTTTGCTTAAAATCATGCTTTATGTCAAAACTGATTTCTTGAGCATTGATCCATATCTTATGCAGATAATCAAATCTACAAGTTGGAGGGGCCAAGGGCAAAGTATGCAAGCATAAGGATAGCCTGTACAAGCCTGTTTCAATCACTTCCCACATTTTGCTTCAAAAACAAGAAACATGTTCAAAACATGGGAACTTGAACATCAGCTAAAACCAACTTGTGCAAGCTCTTGAAACGACTTTCTCATATCCCCTTAAGCCAGAAACACGAACATTTGAACCCTCTAACCTCCCATAGTCATAAATCACTTTCCATTGGCAAAACAGGGCAGTATCTGCAACTTGACTTCCATAGCACAATTTGCTCGTGCGTTTTGGCCCAAACATGTTCAAACACCTTCCATTTCATCCATCCAAACTATCCCAAACCTTAAACACCAATTGTAACTCCATTTACAGAGTTTTCCATTTTCATTTCAAGCTTGTGCAGGTTGACTTCTGGAGGCTGATTCAGGGACATTCAAGGCAAGCTAGCTATTGGAAAAGATCAAGTGAAGTTCAGGCAAGCTACCAGACACCTCAAAACTTGTTGAGAAGCGTTGCATTACCCTACTCGAATCCAACTGAAACATGTTTTTTATCACTTTCTATCTCTCTATTTAGGAACATTTAGCTTTAGGTTTGTGAATGAAAAATGTAGTATTCAATGTCATGAAGCCATACATATGCTCAGCTTTCATTTATATTAAGTATGCTAGGAGAATTTCATCCATGTACATGTGAAAAAAGATAGGTCAGATTTTAGGGCCAGAGAAATTCTCTCTGGTCTTTGAGAGTTAGATTTAATGCTTTATATGGTTAGATTCGTGTTTAAATTCTCTACAAGTTTGATGTTGTAAGTTTTGGCAAAAAGTCACGTTTCCAGGATGTAGCATTTGAACCAGGCGCGCGCGTTTACAAGGACTGAAGGTTGAAGATGAAGCTGGCTTGGGCTGGGCTTGGCCAGACTTGCTTTTGGCACCTCCCACTTTCATTTTTGCACCCCCAGGCCCAATTTCTCATATTTTCACTTTTTTGCATTTTTGATTTCTTTTCTGACTTTCTTTATTTATTTCCAATTATAAAAAATACTCAAAAAATATTTTCATATTTTTTTTAATTTATTTGGCATTTTATCCTAATTTTTCTAACATTAAAAGTATTTAAATTTTCTTTTATATTATTAAGACTTAAAAAAGATTTGCATTTTATACTTTTATTTTTGTTCTTCACTTTTATTTATATTAAAAATATTTTCTTGAATATATTTTGTCTTTGTGCATATTTTATTTTATTTTGCACATATTTAGTTTGATTAAAATACATATAATAAACATATATACTTTTATTTTGTAAATACTTTAGAATAAAAATATAAAAATATTACACTTTTATTTTTATTAATATTTATACTTAAAAATACTTTTTCTAAATATATTTAATTTTTTTGTGTACATACATTATTTTATTTATTGTATATAAATTATATAATTAATATATTTATTTTCTTAAAGAAAATTAGGGTTTTACCCTTAACCAAAAAATATATATATTCTTTTTATCATTTCTTTCTTTTTTGCATTAAACATTTTACATGCATGGAAAATAAATAAAAACCTTTTTGCATATTCATACTTTGTATATTTATTTAATTTGTTTATTTAAATATGATTCATTTTGTTGTTTATACCCTTTGATTCAATTTGGATGTAATAGTAAAAATAGGGTTTATATTTCTTGTCAAATATCCCCAATTCAAATTTGTACCCCCTCCCTATATCATGTTGTAATAGTGTAGCATTTAAATTCTCGCACATTTAAAAGCTTTCAATTATGTCATGCTTAGACCTAGGGTTTGTATGCAAAATAAAACCAACAAGTAGCTTGACCTAATTCAAAGATAACATGCATGAAAAAAAAAACACAATACACACTTGCACCCCTAGGGTTTCATCCACTTGTTGCCTTCAAAAATGGGCCATGGTTGCATGTTGAGTATTTTGGAAAAACAAAAACAAACAAAAAGATCATAGTCCCTCGATGACGCTATCTGAGTTGCCTAAACAAAATGATCAAGTCCCTCAAATTGCCAAAGATACTTGACACTATTGCTATCATGGTCTATACGATGACCCGCGCCTGTCCCGTTAACATCCTAACACAAGGTTGTTCACCAAATACAATGGTGAAATAATACTGTTAAAAGGGTTAAAAACATGAGAAAGATCTTTGAGTAAAAATAGGGTAGATAGCTCTTAGTTACTTGATCAAGCTTGCAAAAACATCCTTGCTACTTTTCAAAACACACTCCACATCACAATTTCAAAACCCTACTTTCAAACATTGAAAACTTTTCAAAAGACAAAAACATCTTTGTATACATTCTAAACAAGAATCATTACAAAGGTTGCCACAACGATGGCCTCTTTTCAAAACATTTTCCAAAATCACACACAAAGCACCATTTCAAACAATTGAAAAGCACCATTTCAAACAATAGAAATGCAAAGCAAGTTATCTAAGCAAGTAACTAAGAGCCCATGGATAACCATGGATAGAAAGGGTGATAATACCTTCCCTTTCTATAATCTACTCCCCGAACCCAAGAAAACATCTCAAAGGTCTTTCCTGTGCTTTTTTACCTTTCCTTAGGATAAAATAAAAAGTCGGTGGCGACTCTTGCTAAACCGAAACATTTGCGAACACAAACGCAACACCTCAAGTCAGTTCTCCCACCGTATCACTCACATCCACTCTGGATCCCATTGATAATGGTTCTGCTATTACCAATTATGACTTTGAAAATCCGATCTAACAAGCCGAGGACGAAGGTGAGGAAGATTACGAAGTACCAGGAGAACTTTCCAAACTGTTACAACAGGAGGAAAGAGTAATACAGCCTCATGATGAGCTGATTGATACAGTAAAATTGGGTACTAAAGAGGATAAGAAGGAAGTCCCGATAGGAGCCGATCTGGAGCATAATGTCAAAGAGAGGTTAATTCAGATGTTACACGACTATGTTGAGGTCTTTTCCTGGTCATACAAAGACATGCTGAGGTTGGACACTGATATTATGGTTCATTGTTTGCCAACAAAAGAAGATTGCCCTCCATTGAAACAAAAGGTTCGTCGTATGCGACCAAAGATGTTAGAAAAGATCAAGGCTGAAGTCATGAAACAGTTTAACATTGGTTTCTTAGTTGTTACCTCTTATCCATAATGGGTTGCTAATGATGTTTTGGTGCCTAAGAAAGACGGTAAGGTACATACGTGTGCGGACTACAGAGACCTGAATAGGGTAAGCCCCAAGGATGACTTTCCGCTTCCCCATATTGATGTTCTGGTTGACAATACTGCATAACATAAGGTATTCTCCTTCATGGATGGTTTCTCCGGGTACAATCTGATCAAAATGGCACCTAGAGATCTGGAGAAAACAACCTTTGTCACGCAGTGGGGAACTTTTTGCTACAAAGTTATGCCATTTGGGTTAAAGAACGTCGGGGCAACCTATTAGCATGCCATGGTATCTTTGTTTCACGATATGATCCATCACGAGATAGAGGTCTATGTCGATGATATGATAACAATGTCTCAGACTGAAGATGAGCACCTTGATCACCTGCAAAAGCTGTTCGAAAGAATGAAGAAGTACAAACTGAGACCGAACCTGAATAAGTGCACCTTTGGAGTAAGATCTGGTAAGCTCTTAGGCTTCGTTGTCAGCGATAAAGGTATTTAAGTAGACCCCGCAAAGGTTAAATCCATACAAGAAATGCCACCTCCCCGCACTGAGAAGGAGGTTAGGGGATTCTTAGGATGTCTAAACTACATTGCAGATTCATTTCCCATCTAACATCTACTTGTGAGCCAATCTTCAAATTACTGAAGAAAGATCAAGCAGTGAAGTGGAATGACGATTGCCAGACCGCCTTTGACAAAATCAAGGAATATCTTCAAGATCCTCCAATTTTGATGTTGTCGGTTGAAGGGATACATTTGATCATGTACTTAACAGTGTTAGAGAACTCAATGGGGTGTGTGCTGGGGTAGCATGACGAGTCTGGTCAAAAAGAGCATGCAATATACTACTTTAGAAAAAAGTTTACCGACCGTGAAACAAGATACTCACTGCTCGAGAAAACTTGTTGTGCTTTGGCATGGGTTGCTTGCCAACTAAGACAATATATGTTGACTCACACTACCTTGTTGATATCTAAAATGGATCCTATCAAATACATCTTTGAGAAGCCCGCTCTCTCCAGAAGAATAGAAAGATGGCAAATGATCCTAACCGAATATGATATTCAGTACACAACCCAGAAAGGAATCAAGGGAAGTGTATTAGCTGATCATTTGGCTCATCATGCTATAGACGACTGTTAATCCATGAATTTTGAGTTCTCGGATAAGAACATCATGTTAGTGACTGACTCTGAAGAACCTGGACCGGATGAAGGATCTAAAAAAGGATCTCAATGGACTATGGTTTTTGACGGAGCTTCCAACGCGTTTGGCAATGGCATCGGTGTTGTGATCATATCTTCCGAAGGCTGTCATACTCCTTTCACTGCCAGGCTATGTTTCAACTGTACCAACAATACGGATGAGTATGAAGCATGCATTATGGGTCTCAAAGTTGCTATCGATTTAAGAATAAAATTCCTAAGTGTACATGGAGACTCGGCCCTGGTAATCAGTAAAGTCAAGGGAGAATGGGACACGAAGCATCCTAATCTCACCCCTTACCGGGAGCACGTGCTGACACTAATCCCATATTTTGAAAGTTACCTTTGAACATATCCCCGAGAAGAAAATCAGTTAGCGGACACGCTAGATACTATGTAATCCATGTTCAATGTCAGGTGGGATAATGAGGCTCCTCGGATCACTATTGAGAGAATGGATGAACCAGCATACTGTTATGAGGTTGATACTAAAGAAGTAGTGGACAAACCTTGGTTCCGTGAAGTCAAAAGATACTTCGAAGCCCAAGAGTATCTTGAGGGAGCTTCAATCAATGATAAGAAGTTCCTAAGAAGATTCTCTGCCAAGTTTTTCCTCAGTAACTGAATTCTCTACAAACGCAACCATGATTCTACTTTGCTTCGGTGTGTAGACAAGAGCGAAGCAGAGAAGATTATGGCAGACATGCATGAAGGCACCTTCAGAACCCATTCTAGTGGGCACACAATGGCTAAAAAGATCCTACAGGCAGGATACTACTTGTCCACTAGGGAAGCAGACTGTTATCAACATTCACGAACTTGTCACAAGTACCAGATTTATGCCGATAAAGTACATGTGCCCCTGGTTCCCTTGAACATCTTGACTGCTCCCTGGCCATTCGCAATGTAGGGCATCGACATGATTGGGGAGATTAGACCTACAACTTCTAATGGGCACCGCTTCATCCTCGTCGCCATTGATTACTTCATAGAGTGGGTCAGGGAAGCCTCTTTTGCTTCTGTTACCAAGAATGTTGTGGCCCAATTCATCATACATAACCTCATCTGTCGGTACAATATTCCAAAAAGAATCATTACGGATAATGGTACCAATCTCAATAATACTATGATCAACGAACTATGTACGCAATTCAAAATTCAGCATCATAACTTTTCTCCTTACTGGCTGAAGATGAATGGCATTGTAGAGGCCGCTAATAAAAACATCAAGAAGATTATACAAAAGATGACGATGACATACAAAGACTGGCATGAGATGTTATCATTTGCTCTTCATGGCTACCGTACCTCGGTATGTACGTCAACAGGGGAAACTTCTTTCTCTCTAGTATACGGTATGGAAGTTGTCCTACCCATCGAGGTCTAGATCCCTTCCTTGAGAATCATGAAGGATGCAGGTTTGAATAAAGACGAATGGGTTCAAACTCAACTTGGCCAATTAAACCTCATTGACTCGCGGCTGTCTGTCATGGTCATATGTACCAAAAACGTATGATTAAAGCTTTTAACAAGAAGGTCAGACGTCAGGTATATCAGACTGGTGACCTAGTAATCAAGCGCATTATCCTGCCGCAAGGTGATCCCAGGGGAAAATGGACCCCATATACGAAGGGCCATTTGTGATGAAGAACATATTTTCGGGTGGAGCCATGATCTTAACCACTATGAACGGTGACGACCTTCCTCACCCTATAAACACAGACATAGTTAAAAGATACTACGCATGAGCAAAGACCCGCTAGGTCGACTGGCCTAGGCAAAAATAAAGGATCTTGGCGAACCAAAAGGGTTCGGGAAAAATTTAGGGATATATATATATATATATATATATATATATATATATATATATATATATATATATATATATATATATATATATATATATATATATATATATATATATATATATATATATATATATATATATATATATATATATATATATATATATATATATATATATATATATATATATATATATATATATATATATATATGAAAAATTTGTACACCCGGCAAGTCGAAAATCTGAAAAGGCGGATTGGGCAAAAAAGGGTATCCTGATGGACTAAAAACCCGAAAGGAGGGTCCAGGAAAAAGTTAGGGATTTAAAGCGTACAACTATGTCCCGTCGAACCACCTTACAAACCGACTTCGGTAGCAAGTGTCAAGTTCAAATGGTACTAATAAATCCAGTCAGCTTCGGACAAGCAACACAGGGATGAGACGCTCAAAGACATGAAGGCAATAGCAGGATGGGAACCCAATAGGATCATTTCACATAGTTGTTTTTCTTTGTATACTATTTTTGTATAGTTTTCATTCTTACGACGGAATTCTCTTACTAGGATGTTTGTCTCCTTGTACAAAAATGCCTATTATAGGCAAAACTTCTTCAAATTAATACAAAGTTATTTCTTTGAAAGTGTAAAACTATTTGTTTTTATTTTTCTATTTTGTTTGCAAAAATGTCCAGTGATTATTTTTGAACGTATGCATTTGAATGTGATTACCGTTTACAAATACACACATAAAAAATAGAGAGACAATTACTAATGGCTTTAAGAAATGGGACGGTGTCTAAAAAAGGCCATCTGCAAATCCCCACAGATACTTTCTCCAGCAGGTACAGAGGCAGAGACATCCTATTATAAAGTCACTACCATATCCTCAGTTCACAGCCTAATGATGTCAAAGTTTTTGATATCCCCGGCAGAGTAAGAATCTCCAATTATTTCCCTAGCATCTTAAAGAATTCCATAGCCTGGTTCACAAGCTTCTTGGGTTTCCTAACAAGGTTTCATAAAAATCCCCAAGCGGATTACAAAGTTTCCCTTCCCCAACAGTTTATTTCTCTAACAACAGAAATTCGTCTCTCAGCATTTCAACTTCAACAAAATTTGAAGACTTACATTCTTCATCCCCAACAACAACCAGGGATTTATTTTCCCTAGTTCAATAACACTGCAATAGAACAACTGATACGTTCATACATTGCATTCATACATCATTTTACAAGTGTCATAGCATATGCGGCACAAATACATATATCACCATCTCATTTATTTTGAGAACATCATTACCCAATGCACTTCATGCATCATGATATTGCATACAACTAATTCTTTACCTTTTTAGGAAATATCAACAGACGAATATCATTAACATTTTTCAAAAGTTCCAGATTAATACCTGAAACATGACAGGACAATTATCTATGAACAACTGATTATAGAGTAATACCTTAAACAAGACATGACAACTATCTATATGAGCAGATTGAAGATTAACTCCCGAAACAAGATGGGGAAGCTATCTTTATTTCTCTAAGTTCAGAGATTAATTCCTGAAACAAGCCATGGAAACTATCTTTATGACCAACAAAAAAACAAGTTCCAGATTAATACCTGAAACAAGACAGGACAACCATATGTGGACAACTTATTATAGATTAATACCTGAAATAAGATAGGACAAATATCTACATGAGCAGATTAAAGATTAACACCAGAAACAAGATGGGGAAACTATCATTCTTTCTCAAATAGGTCAGAGATTAATTCCTGAAATAAGCCAATGCAACTATCTCAACGACCAACAAAAACAAGTTCCAGATTAATTCCTGAAACCAAACAGGGCAACTATCTGTGAACAACTGGTTGTGGATCAATTTTTGAAACAAGACGTGGTGACTATCTACAAGACTAGACGAAGCAATCTTACACGGGTTCCTTCTCATGATCTCTAGATGCAGCTTTACACGGGCTCATCATGAAGCAATCTTACACGGGTTCCTTCTCATGATCTCCAGATACAACTTTACACGGGCTCATCCTGAAGCAGCCCTACACAGGCTCATTCTGATATATCTCCAGATGAAGTTTAACACAGACTCATCCTGAAGCAGCCATACACATGCTCCTTCTAATATATTTCTAGATAAAAGTTAATTTCATTTTTTCCAGTAAGTTACTGCGAAACCTGGATTTCAACCAGAAAACAACTAACTTTCATCTCTCCAGTCTAGAGATAACTCCTCAGTAGAGCTATGGACAACTAAAGCTCCTATACTCTATCCCCATAAAGTTTTCCTCAAGCAAGAGAATAGTACAAATCAACATTCTCTAGTGGAGTCCTCCTCAGAAAACAGGAACATGAATCCCCATAAAGAGACCTCTTATGAAGTCAACATCTACTTTGGATGGAATCTTTAAGCCCATCTCCGACAATTCTCAGTCATCTTCTTCAAATGGAATTCGTAAGCTCATTCCTAATATCATCAACCAAGGCGTTACTCCACGCGAGTGCAAATTTTTGGGCACTCTAGTGTTCAATCATCTTCCACCTTCAGATCACGAAAGGCAGACAAGTCAATCTAAATCTCCAGGTTTAAGAAGATTAAACAGGGGCAGCTATTGTACCCCAAAATTTTCCCTACCATTCTATTCAAGGCATTATTATTGAGGTCCCTAATTGCTCAAGGTTGACCTAGAATTGACCAGACAAATTCTCCTCCTAAGCAATGGATTTCCATCTAAGGTTTCATTTCTCACAAAGAATTTTGGTTTGCAAGGGCTTCAAATGATTTTCATGGCATCCTATACGCCTCAGCAAAATGGCATAGCTGAAAGAAAGAAAAGAAGTGTACATGAAAAGGTGTAGGTTGAAAGCTAAGAATACGCCTAAGAGATTTTGGGTCAAATAAGCTTCGACAGCAGTATGCAGTCTAATCTGATGCCTAACAAAACACTAGGATCAAAGGAAGGATAGTTCGAAAGAAAGCGTGAGGAGGCTTTTATGAAGTCTTCGATTGATGAAGAGCTAGTAAAGAGCTTCGAAAGGTTCATTTTCCAACTATTGAAATAAAGGCCATTTGAAGCATTACAAGGAAGGACATTTAGATTGCCATGTTGGTTGAATTGGTGCTTCAAAAAGAAGAAGATGTTGAATTCGAAAGCTTTGATCTTATGGTTCGAAGGACATACAACCTTCAAACATGGCGTGATTTCATAGAAGGATTGTTAGGGTCGAATCAGCCAAATATGAGTTATCTTAGAGTTTCTAGATCAATGTGTTTTAGGCATGTACCTGAACAGGTGAGGAAGAAGTTGGATGATTGAAGTAGAGTCTTGGTGCTCATAGGTTATCCTTCGATTGGTGCATACAAGCTGTATTCACCAATCAAAGATGAACTAGTGAGCAATAAAGATTGTTCTTGTAGATGAAAGCAAAGGGTGAGAGTGGAGTCAAAGTTCAGTGCAACAAGAAGATGAACAAGTTGATACTTCAATTGGTTGAATCGAAGAACCACCTGCACAACTATGATCAAATAATGATGACCAGAACAAAGTTTCGACTGGTCGAATCGAAGAACCACCTGCACAACTGAGATCGAAGAAGAACAAAATGAAGCTTCGATAAGTCAATATGAGGAGGTGATACTTCGATTGGGAAAATTAAGGGAAAGGAGATAAAAAAACAAGAACTGTTTGATTAGGCTGATGTTCCCAGATTACACAACCAATGCAGATGGTGACCTAATCGAAGAAGCCATGATGATGAAGCCTTGAGCAATTCGAACTGGAGCTCAGAGCCATTGAAAGGAGTAAAGTTTGTGAGCTTGTCGTAAGAGCCAACATAAGAAACCATTAGTGTGAAGTGGATCTACAAGGACATGTAATATTTTGATTCCCATCAAGTTAGAGGCCCAAACAACTTATAGCAAGCTGTCAAAACTATGTGGAGTATTTTTGGATCAAATCTTGGCTTAAAATAGAAAGAATACATATATTTCCAAATCAAATATTTCCATTAATTACATATGATATGGTAAAATATTTGTTACCCTTATTTGGTCCCATATATATGTACAAGCAAATCAGACCTAGAGGGCACGCTACAACTGCCTGAAAAAAGATCCCAAAAATTCCAAAAAAATTCAAAGAAGAAGTGAAACTCATATCACATGATTCAGCTTCCCTCGATCCATTCCAAAGGTTCCATCATCATCCTGAGGATCCCAAGAGTGCATACCAGCCCTCCTTAACGCTTAAAGCATCCTAAAACAAGCAGATCTCGTTGCTCCGGTAGGGTAAAATTCTCATGCTCTAATCTTTCAGTTCATGCAATTTAAATTGATTTAATGCACAAATCCAAATTCATGTTGTTGTTTAGATTTGTTTTGATGTAGCACATGCAAGGTTTAAGTCAGGAACCAAGAAACACCATTGTTAGGGCAGCCTGCGACATTTTAGTCGTATCTCCCTATACAAGTACTTTCAGTCCAAACCAATGCCATGGTTGGATTCACAGCATGCGATTTGGGGTGGGGTGGGGGGGGGGGCTAGGCACGATCTGTGGTCTCGAATCTTTCTATTTTGCAGGTTAGGTTGTTGGAATGGCCGGAGAAGAAGGTGGTCAACCACCGTCGATGGTGGTTTGACCCCACTAGAGCGTGCGCGTTTAACACCTCAACATTTTATGATGTTTCAAATATATTGTTTTCTTGTTGTTTGTATTAATGAATGAACAGATGGCTCAGTGATGAAGGATGCGTGTGTAAGCTTGGAGAGTCCGGGTTCGATCCCTAGGTTTTTTGCCTTTTTTCTCATTCTTTTTTCAGATCCAACGTAGCATGTTTCAGCGTTCCTACCATGCCCCTTCAACTCTCAACCACCAGATTTGTATAGATTTGATCCAACGCGTCCAGGAATGTCCTCCATGGTGCAACCCCAGGAGCCAGGTCTCACAGGATCAGGCGCAGCATTGGGCTCCCTGGTCTGGACCTTACAAAAATTTCAAAAAAACGCACCCCTTTTTTCACTTTAGTACCAGGCCCAATTTATTTTCTTTTCTTCAGTATTTTATTTATTTAATTGTCTTATATTTAAAAAAAAATTTACTTAATTAGAATCAACAAAATCATAAAAAATATTAGACTTAGGATCTTCTAATTAGTTTTAATTTTGCAAATTAATTTACTTAATTTTTTTGGTTTTATTTCATTAATTTAAAAATAATTAGAACTAGGTTCATTCAATTCAATTATTTTCTTAATAAAAAATGCCAAAAAATATTAGGTTTTGTTTAGATTTAATTTTGGTAAATAATTTTTTTCTTATTTTAACTAATTAAATTTAGTTTATTTTAATTTAATATTTTCCTAAATAGGCAAAAAAATAACAAAAAAATATGTTCTTTTACATAGAAACATTTTAGGGTTTTAGACGTCTTTTCCAATTCCCGTGCGTTTATTAATTTAGCATTGTTGCTTTTTATCATTAATGTATCTGCTTATGGATTGTAATAGAATAACTAGGACATTTACTGATTTTCCCCAATTTTAGACTTGTAAATTCCCCCTCCCTGAAGCCATGTAATAGTTAGGTTTTAATTTCCGCACTTTAATTTCCCGCACTGATATTGAACTGTTAGATGTATGCCTAATAGGATTGTATGGCAAGAATAAAACAAAACGCTAGCAAACATAACACAAGACTAAAATAACTGAAAACAACACAATTGCACATGCGCACCTCTAGGGTATCCCACTTTGGTTACCTTCGGAAAACAGTCACAACTCTCGAAACGTGAGAGCTTTTAGTGGCTACCCTCTGGTTTAAAGATCATAAGTCCCTCGATGACCCTCTCGACGTTGCCTCGGTAAAAATGATCTTAAAACCCTAGGGTAGTTACTAAGGTTTCTTGCCCAGTTGCCTTTGTGACTATAAACTTCCCTTCGAATGTCCCTCAAACATCCAACGACTAGGGCTACCTACTCACTAATATTAGGATAGCACTATCTAAAGGAAAAGAGGAAAAAAACAACCATTTCGAGTAAAAGTAGATAGTTCCTAGATGTTATGCTCAAAACAAACTTTTACACATACACAAAACACATTCAAAAACATTTTCAAAATGCTTTATCAACACTCTTGAGGGCTGATACAAGAGTTATTATAAAGCAAATTTCCTTACTATTGGCATTTCAAAAATACTTTTCAAAATACACAAAGCACAAGGTATTTCAAAATGAGCTAAGCATCTAAGATCCCGTAGAAAACTATGGATGGAAAGGGTGCTAATAACTTCCCTTTCCATAATCTACCCCCCTTACTCAGAAAACATCTCGAAAGGTCTTTTTCTGTTCTTTTCACCCTTTCCTTTGTTGAGAAAAGAAAATTCGGTGGCGACCCTTGCTTACCGTAACATTTGTGAATACAAACGCAAAACCAGTACAACAGTCGGTTCTGCCACTGTATCACACCTACAAAGACTATGCTAGAAGATTATTACCCTTCTTTAATAAAGTTGAATTGCATCATATTCCCAGATATGAAAATCAGATGGCGGATGCTTTAGCCACTCTTGCTTCTATGTATCAAGTAAATACTTGGAATGATATGCCTCATTTCAAAGTGCGGAGTTTGGATGAACCAGCTCATGTGTTTGCAACAGAGGGAACATCAGACGAAAAACCTTGGTATTATGATATCAAGCATTTTCTCCAGACTCAGGAAAACCCGACTAGTGCATCAAACAAAGATAGAAAGACACTAAGAAGATTGACATGTAGCTTTTTCCTCAATGAAGATGTGTTATACAAAAGAAATTATGACATGGTCTTGCTCAGATGCGTGGATAAACATGAAGCAGACATGTTGGTGCATGAAATCCATGAAGGTTCCTTTGGTACTCATGCCAATGGACATTCAATGGCAAAGAAGATGCTTAGGGAAGGTTACTATTGGCTAACAATGGAATATGACTGTTGCAAATTTGCAAAGAAATGCCATAAGTGCCAGACTTATGCTGACAAAATTCATGTGCCTCTGACACTTCTTAATGTTATTTCTTCCCCGTGGCCTTTCTCTATATGGGGTGTTGACATAATTGGCATGATTGAACCTAAGGCATTTAATGGACATCGTTTTATCTTGGTGGCAATTGACTACTTCACCAAATGGGTGGAAGCAGCTTCATATGCTAATGTTACTAAGTAGGTGGTAGTACGCTTTATCAAGAATAATCTTATATGTCGGTATGGTGTGCCAAGAAGGATTATCATCGACAACAACTCGAATATGAAAAACAAGATGATGATAGACCTTTGTGAAGAATTCAAGATTTTCCATCATAATTCATCTCCTTACAGGCCAAAGATGAAAGGGGTTGTTGAAGCTGCTAATAAAAACATCAAGAAGATCACCCAGAAAATGGTCGTTACCTATAAAAGATTGGCATGAGATGCTCCCTTTTGCTTTTCATGGATATCGTACATTTGTCCGCACTTCAAAAGGGGCAACCCCGTTCTCTCTTGTATATGGTATGGAATCAGTGCTCCCCGTTGAGGTTGAGATTCCTTCCTTACGTGTCATAATGGAAACCAAGTTGTCAGAGGCTGAATGGGTCCAAAACAGGTTTGACCGGTTGAATTTGATTGAAGAGAAAAGAATGACAACCTTGTGTCATGGTTAGTTATACCAGAAGAGAATGAAGAAAGTTTTTGATAAGAAGATCAAGCCTCATGAATTCAGAGAAGGCGACCTCGTGCTCAGGAAGATCATGTCTTTTAACGCTGATTCTAGGGGCAAGTGGACTCCCAATTTTGAAGGCCCATATGCCCAGAAAGCCTTCTTTGGCGGTGCATTGATTATTGAAACTATGGATGGTGTGGAGCTCCCACGTCTTATGAATGCTTATACACTCAAGAAATACTTCGCCTAAAGAAATAAAAGAACAGCTTGCTAAGTCGAAAACCCGAGAGGCTTAGGAAAGAACGAGCATCTCGGTAGGCTGAAAACCCGAAAGGAAGGTCTAGGCAAAAATTAGAGACATAAACAGAATAAATTCTCCTGCTAGGTTGAAAACCTGCAAGGGCAACTTAAACAAGAGTTAGGGATTTCTTGGCAAGTAACTACATCACACAAGACTTGATCGTTAAAGCAACAATCTTCTTGACCTCTCACCATACTTCAACAGAAGTCGCTGCTCAGGAATTCAAAGTTGTCACGGGGAATAGTGGTCATTGTGTTTCAATGTATCTTTTCCAATGTATTTCCATTTTCCAAACTTTGTAATCATCTATGGAGTCTCGCCATTTGCAGACTACCATTTTATCAATAAAGTTTAAGCTTTTATCCAATTCTTTGCAATTCTTATTTTATTCTGCTTACAAAGATTCCATTTATTATTGATAGTAATTTTCAAAACAAAGACATCTATTAATAAAATTATTTTTGAAAAGAATTTACAAACTACCTTTTACTTTAGGTTTTGTTATTCAAGAAAATAAAAATAGTGATTCCAAGGATGGACGAGCTCTGAAATTTTTAAAGTATATTTTCCCCCAGGAAAGTTCTCTCAGGTCACTCTTGCTGGTGCACGGATGGTCTCCTTGTGTTTTTAAAATAGTTGGAAATGATATTGATTGATGTATGGTGCGGTGTTGGGTTTGTGATCCCATTTTCCCCAGACAAGTCTTGATTCAACTCTTCTCTAAGTTGATTATTTTGATTTCAGGTTTGCATGGTTTGATACCTTTATCCCAGATTTCCCATTAAGGTCTTCGCTCATTTGGCGGAAGTTCCTTCTCCCTTTGTGTGCTAAGGTAGAATCACTTGAAAAACATCTCCCTTTGCAGTGTTGGCGTTATTGTTGTTGTTTGTTTCCCAGGCAACTAGACAAGAGCAGTATCTTTTCAAATAAGTGTTGAAACAATTGTCAACTTTTTTGGGTTTTCTCCCGCCAAGTGCTGGGTTTGATTTAAAATCCCCATATTTTTTATTTCTTGTTGTATTTTTGACTTCTTAAATCCCCAAGTAAAGCTGAGATAACATCGTTTTCTGAAATTTGTTATCTCCATGTGGTTTCATAATTTATCCCCAAGGAAGTTTGTGTAATCACTCTTGGTATTGAAGAATGTATTTTGAGCTCCTCTCGATGATGTGGTGTCGTACTCCCCAATGAGGTCAACACGGGATCCCCATGTGATATCTCAATGGAATGGTTTTCATTTTCCCTAGAGAAGCTAATATTATAATCTCCAGTGGAAATATAGATGTTGAGACATTTGTTTTCCCCATTGAAGTTTGTGTGATGTTCCCCGATGAAGCCTGGAGGAGGATGTTATATCCCTATATTTGTACTAATTTATTGTTTTTATTTGATTACTTTCGGATTGTGTTTCTTCCCAGTGAAGTTAAGTCATGGAATAGGAATTTGTTTCCTCAGTTGGTGCTTACTTCTTATAATATTTTCCTCCTGGATGTGATTTAAGCCGAGTGTTGACTTTACCCAAGCTGATTTTGTTTGGTTATTCCCAGTGTTGCATGTCTGTTCTGTCAGCATATACATAATAACATTTATACATACATCATGCATAGCTGAATTAAAGTTCATTGCTCATTTGCATTCATTATTGTTTTTGTTGGCATGTTACCCTATTTGTAGAGTTATGTTACCCTCTCTCCAATAGATTGTCAACCTTAAGAAGAAAGTGTATATCCTTACAATTTCCCTATTGAGTTATCCCTCGTAGAAGAATTTTATTTTAGCCTTCCTATTCAGCTCATTATCTGGATGGAACATGGTCCCCTCTTGAGTTTATTTCTCATCAGGTGCTATCTTGGTTGACTCTTTCATTCTGGTTTATTTCTGATTTGAATTTGTGGTCCCCGGTAACATTATTATTTTGATTCCTCATCAGGCTTTGAGCCCTGGTTTGAGAATGTGCATTTATTTTACACGTGAAGATTTTATCTCCTCGGCAACAATATATTGGCATTTCCCAGGAAGTCATTATTACAACTCCTTTTCATAATTGCAATTGGAAGGTCTCCTAATTTGAGCAACCTGTACTTCCCCAGTAAGTCTGTTAGTTCCCCGAGAAGATTCATGATTTTGTTACTCCGATGAATGGTAGTCTCGTCATTATGGGAGATAGTTTGTTGTCGAGATTTATTACTCCAATGAATAGTAGTCTCGTCATTATAGGAGATAGTTCATTGTTGAGATTTGTTACTCCAATGGATGGTAGTCTTGTCATATGGGAGATAGTTCATTGTTGAGATTTGTTACTCCAATGGATGGTAGTCTCGTCATTATGGAAGATAGTTCATTGTTGAGATTTTATTACTCCGATGAATGGTAGTCTCGTCATTACGGGAGATAGTTCTTTGTTGAGATTTTTTACTCCAATGGATGGTAGTCTCGTCATTATGGGAGATAGTTCATTATTGAGATTTTGTTACTCCGATGAATGGTAGTCTCGTCGCTATGGGAGATAGTTTGTTATTGAGATTTGTTACTCTAATGGATGGTAGTCTCGTCATTTTGGGAGATAATTTCATTTTTAAGATTTGTTACTCCAATGGATGGTAGTCTCGTCATTATGGGAGATAGTTTGTTGTTGAGAATTTGTCACTCCAATGGATGGTAGTCTCGTCATTGTGGGAGATAGTTTGTTGTTGAGATTTTTGTTACTCCGATGAATGGTAGTCTCGTTATTATGGGAGATAGTTCGTCGTTGAGACTCATTTTTCTCTGAAGAGTTAGTTTGTTTCCGGTTATAAGTACTGATGCTGGTCATTTGTGACTTACCCTAATATTGATGTTTGTTGGTATTATCCTACCACTTCTTTCCCCTTGTGGTTCAACATTAACTTTTTTTCTATCTTCTTAGTGAGTGGATAGTTTGCAGTTATCTATCAATCACTATTATCCTTTATTCTCTCTTCTCAATATTTGAGTTGATGTTACTTTGTCTCCTCCTTGGGCTTTACCTCAATAGATTCGATTCTTCTATTCACCAGTGATTTATTTTCCTGGTCTAATTCTCTTTTGATATTTTATTTTTTGTTTCCCCAGTGGTGTCATGTGTCACCTTTGGATCTGTTTATTTGCATCACAATCATAAGCATTGCATTGCCTCTTAGGGCCAAAAATAGGGTTTGTTTTGTATTTAAGTATCTTCATTCGCGTCGACACGAAGATTTTAACCTTCGTATCTCCGGATAGAAGACACTTAAATAAGGGCAGCTGTTGTACCCCAATTTTTTCCCCTAAGATTCCTCTATAATCTCATATCAACTCAATCGCAACAAGATCACACTAGGGTTTGGTTCTTCTCCCTATATCTAGGTTTTCTTATGGGGAATCACAAATCACCTTGAATTATATATTGTGATCATCTATATTTAGTGTTGATTAACTTTTAATTAACTAATACAATGAATGTTTGCTCTAATTGATGATATTATAGGTGAGAGCACAACACATTTCATCAAGTTGATTCATTGGTTCATGAGATTATTTCCATGCCTTCTTCAACAAAGCTTAATTTATATTCAAGATTCATTATTGAAGATGCTTTAAATTAATATCATGACAAGGTCTACTATGATTCATCATGCCTCAATTTGTCAAAGAAAATCAAAAGATGTAAGAGTTGATTGAAGAAGTTTGACCTAATTGGACAAGTTCTTGATTCCTTGATCACAAGTGCATAACTATCTAAACTCTTAATATTTGGAAGTGTTTATTATTATTATGGGTTCTTATTATAATCCACAACAACTTCTATTCACATGGAAAAATTTATTATGAAAGGAAGATTGTCAAAATTGAAAGGGACTTCCAAGCCATTTTGGTGCTCTAGGAGCTAGGGTTTTGAACTTCTAAGGGTTATATCTTGTTCATCTTTTTAAATTTTTGAGTGATTCCAAAGAGGTGCTTCTATTTAAAGTTTTATCAACTAATCACTTTAAGAGTTTCAAGAAAATTTTGTGTGGAAGATGCCTAATGATGAAGAAAGATTACATGTCCTCTAGATAGGCCATCAAATTCCCATTATGTGACTTCAAAAGATCATAACTTCGTCAATTTATATATTCTTGAGCCCATTATTTTTCCACAATGATCTTAAGGATGTGACCTTCAACTCTTATTTTATGTGCAAGACTTGAAAATGAGTGGAAGATGCCCTAAGAACTCAAAAGATTATAGGTCACCCCATGAATTTTCACCAATTTTACAAGGCCATAACTTTTTCTATACTTCATATTTTTGAGTGATTCAAGTTTCACAATGCTCTTTGGAATATCTACTTCAATCTAGCATCATTGATCAAAGCTCAATTTTGGAGGAAAGCCTGGTATAACTCAAAACATTATAGGTAACTTTTGAAGAAAATCTTAGAATTTTTCTAAGTACAAAACGTCAACGTCTTTTTCTCAACTTTGACTCATCAAAAATTTTAGCTCAAGCATCCAATTGATCCCATTCTTTTCACATTTTAAATTTTGTGACCTTATCTTTCAAGTGCTTCAAGAATCATGCCCCAAGGTTCCCTAAATTATGCACACCATGAGTTCAAAGACAGCCACTTGAAACTGATTTTTTCCCCCAAGTCAGAGTTTGAAATGTACAATTCAGCTTTTGATCACTAAATTTGTGCGGGTTTTTACTTCTAATCATGTTTAAAAATCTTCCATAGGTGATTAGCACCTTGAAACACAAGTTTTGACTGAGTTTTGAGTAAAATATGAGTCACATTTTTCATGCTTGCAACTTTACACGAATTCCCTTCAAACTTCATCATTCCAGACGCTTGACCATGCCATTAGCTTCTTTATAAATAGAGGGTTATATCTCACTCATTTTCTCAAGCTTGAACATCCAGAATCACCCTGCCCAACTCTCTCCTTAATCCATATATTTTATGTTGGACCTGTCTATAGGCAACCCTGAATACAAACCAAACACTGAGAGAGGTTAATTCATCATGAAAAAAAATATGAATTCAAAATATTACCACCGATGAGTGTTTCCGTTTGATGCTACTAGGCATGAGATTGCTCAAACAAAGATGGATACGTACTCCTGGGAATTTCTGGACGTGAATGGAGGGCTTATGCTAGAATGAAACTGGATGGGAAGGTCTGTTTGGATTTTCACGATTTGGATGATTTTTTGCAAATTTGGTAGAGCTTTTTGTGCAGCGTATGTGCGTGCATTTGGCTTGCCAAAGGGATTTACTTATAGCATACAAGGATGGGACAGGATAAGGAGGAAAGAATCAAGCCCATAAAGCCATAGTTTAAAGCCATTATCATAATTTTGAAAAATTACCAAACTTGAGATTTCATGCCATTTTTTCATGTTTAATGCATCTGGTCAGGTTTGCACGAAAATGGGCCTCAAGACTGACCCAAAACACTAGCCCGCATGCCTAAGCCCATTTCCAAATAGTTTGTACCATTTATTTTATATTTATTTGAAATAAATTAAAATAAATATGTAAAAAATAGGTAGAATATGCAAGGTAGTGGAAAAATAAGATTATAGGTCCTCTACAACCTTAGGAAGATATTTGAACCTTAAAAAGTTAGGCCATTGACTCAAAAATTCAAATTTGCTCAATGCACCATTCTTGAAATTTCCAAAATTTTCCCAACTTGGGTAAGCCATAACTTGCTCAATTTTTATCTTATGATGATGATATTTTACTTTTTGGAAAGCCCAAGATGTCTACTTAAATCCCTATTTTGATCAATTTTGCATTTGAAGATGTTATCTTAATGTAAAAGGTCTTGGAAAAAAGTGACTTTTGTTGACTTTTTAAAAATGACATGTAATGTTTGAGCTCATATCTTTAAAATGGTGAATTTCTTGATCTTGGGGGATGAAGAGAACATGTAGGGAATTGGATTCTCTTTAAAATGAGATTTGGTTGGGGAAAAATGGATGAGGTATGTGAATGTGATGCCTGGTCAAAGTTCAGTTGACTTTTCCTATAGAAACCCTAATTTAGAAATTCTTGACTTTTGATGAATTATGAGCATTTCTTGAGGAATCATGATCAACCCTTGATCAAATTATGGGTATCACTTTAAAATGTTGATGTTGACCAATCATCTTGAGGTTTGACTGTACATGGGCCACAGTTGACTTTTGACCTAACACATTTAGTTTTCAAGCATTTGAGCAATTGACTGAGCAAACTTGTTGTTCAAGGCATGGAATTTCGCATGGATAATCTTGAAGGCATATTAGGACCATGGGAAGCATTTGAGACAATTGGAGCTCAACCATCTCTATGAAAATTGAAACCCTAGTTGGGGGTTCATTGCCCTAGGAGGTGAATTGTCTGGTCAATTCTTGGTCAACTTTGAGCAATTGAGAACCTCTAGGAGTATGTCTTATGTAAAAAGGGAGGGAAAATTTTGGGGTACAGCAGTTTCCCCTGTTCAATCTTCTTGGACCTGAGGATGTAGATTGGCTTGTCTGCCTTTCGTTATTTGAAGGTAGAAGATGATTTATCACTAGAGTGCCCAGAAATTTGCACTCGTCTGAAGTGATACTATTGGTGAATAATATCGGGAATGGGCTTACATATGCCATTTGGAAAAGATGATAGAAGATTGTCGGAGACGGGCTTAAAGATTCCATCCAAGGAGTATGAAAGGGAGTCATCGGAGATGGGCTTAAAGATGCCATCCAAAATAGATGCTGAATTCATAAGAATTCTCTTTGTAGGGATTCATGTTCCTGCTGTATGAGGAGGAGTCCACTGGGGAATGTTTTCCTGGGGAATAGAGTCTAGGAGCTTTGGTTGTCCATTACTCTATTAGGGAGTTATCTCTTGAAATCGAGTTGTTATCTGGTCAGGATCTAGGCTTCACGGCGACTTATTGAGAATAATAATATTGACTGCTATCTGGTTGTATTCCAGGCTTCACAGCGACTTATTGGGGAATATGAAATTAACTGCTATCTGGTCGGTTCCAGGATTTGCAGTAATTGTAGACATTGAACTGTTATCTGGTCTTATCTAGGCTTCAGCGGTTTGAAGAAATTAAGTTGTTATCTGGTCGGGTCCAGGCTTCAACTTGAACCTGAGGTATACCATTATCTGGTCGAGTCCATGCTTAGGTGTCATAGGTTATACTACCATCTAGACGGGTCCAAGATTTATAGTAATTAATAAACTTCTATCTGGTCAGACTCCATGCTTTATAGTATCTTTAACTGGATAAGAATCAAAAAATTATAGGGTAGACGATGTGATTGATCTATAAGGGGGTTGAATAAATAGTTTAAAATAATTTGTGCTTTTTAAATTTGTTTTCAAAAAAATATGCGAAAGCTTCCTGGAATCTCCAATCGCCTAAACGATCCTCTATTAAAAAGATCAGATATGCAAAACCGTATAGGATATAATGACAAAATAAGAATCAATGCGTTTTACTCAGTTAATCAATTACTTATACACTCTCAATGATTACTAATTACTACCAATGAGTTGAATGAGATAAGGATAAGCACAACCAATAATTTTGTGGATTAGCCAATTTGTCAAACACCTTGTAAACAAAGTGTAATACGGTGGGAGAACTGACTTGGGATGTTTTATGTTTGATCGCAAATGTTGCAGTTATCAAGAGTCGCCACCGACTTTTCTTTTATCCAAAAGGAAAGGCTGAAAAGAACAGGAAAGACCTTTGAGATTATTTCTTGAGTTCGGGGGGTAGATTATGAAAAGGGAAGGTGTTAGCACCCTTTTCATCCATAGTTATATATGGGCTCTTAGTTTCTTTCTAGATCACTTGCTTTTGTTTGAAAATGTGCTTTGTGTGGTTTTTGAAAGTATTTTGAAAAGGCGCCATCGTTTAGGCAAACTTTGTAATAGTTCTCATTCATAAGAACGTATACAAAGTGTTGAGCTTTTGAAAATGTTTCAAGTTTGGAAAATGTTTTGAAAGTGTTGGTGTTTGTTTTAAAGATAAGAAAGAGTGTTTGATTTGAAATTGAGCAAGCAACTAGGAACAAACTACCTACTCAAAAGTCTTAGTTCAATTCTTACTTTCCATTGATATTGTTATCTTACCATTGATTTGGTAAGAAACCCTATCTTTGGATGTAAAGGGACGGGCGCGGGTCATCGTATAGCCATGATAGAAATGTTCTGAGATATCTTAGCAGTTCTCTTTGAGGGACTAAGATCATTTTGAAAGGCAACATTTGATAGCATCATCGAGGGACTATGATCTTGTATTTTTTTGATTGCTTTTTGCTAAGATTCTCCACATGCATAACATGGTCATTTTTGTAAGGCAACAAAGTGGATTTACCCTAAGGGTGTAAGTGTGCAAGTGTGCTGATTTACATGCATTGTTTTGTCTTGAGTTAGGGTTTGCTAACTTGTTGATTTTAATCTTTCCATACAAACCCTAATTTACTAGCATTTATATAAAGCATTAAATTGTAGAAAATAAAAATACTAAGTTATTACATCAATAGGGGATGGGGGTATACAAATTTACATATGGGGGAATTGAAAGAAAATTAAATCTAATTAATTATTACAACCATATTGAATATTGTACAAAATTGAAGATAAAATGCAAGAATGCAAAATGGAAAAAGAAATTATTTTTATTTGATTTTATGAAGGGTTTTAATCTTGACCTAATTAAGAAAATGATTAGTGAAAATCAAATAAAATTAACTTAAACTAATTAAGAAAAGAAATTAACTAAAAAAGATTTTTTAGGGTTTTTTGTGAAAAAGTTTTAAGAATAATATAAAAATTATATAATTAAAATAAAGCTAAATTCTAAATTAATTTTAATTTACAAGAAAATAATATAATATAATAATTAAACCTTATTATCTAAATATCAATAAAAAAATAAATTAATTTGTTAAGAAAATTGTGTTTATTCTTTTTAGTTTTTTATAAAGAAAAATAAAATATGAGTGTAAAAATAATAAAATAAATATTTTTGGATTTTTCTATTAATAATAATAAAAAAAATAATATTAGTAATAAAAATAATAAAATGAAAATATGAATGAAATAAAGAAATAAAAATAAAATGAAATAAAGAAATAATGGGCCAAGGGGTGCTGAAGCAAGGCAGGGGGTTAAAAGCTAGCAAAAGACCAAGGCCCATTGTATTGAGGTCCAGGCGTGTGTGTTTGTGACAAAAAAAGAGCAGAAATTGAAAAATAACACCAAAAGATAGCGTTGGGTGTAGAACCCTAGACCTTATGCATACACGCGCACTACCTTTTCCACTAGGGTGGTTATACATCTGCTAACATTGGCACAATAATAAATATATAACACAAGTTATGCCCTGAATACAACTTCATCTTCAACCTCCAACCATGGATCCCGTAACTTCACCATTTCTCAACAAAAATGAAAGATGCAAACATAAAAGTTGCTCCATTTTTCCATACGAATCCAACCATATAAATATCATAAGCTATAAATCAAAGATGAAAATACCAAATTCTGACCTAACTTTTTTCAGAGATTCAAACCTAAAATTCTCTAAGCTTAATCAATATAAATGAAATCTATGGACATGTACAGTTTCAGGGTAATGATATCTACATCTTATCTTCACAAATCAGAATCAAATGATGCTTATATGAAGAGATAGAAGTTTGAAAATTTACCTCTTGTAGCTGGAGTCGTGTATGGAGTTTGAGCAACCTTTGAGATGGCCGGATGATTTCTGTAGCTTGCCTGGACCTCCTTGAATGTATTCCAACTCCTACTTTTCTTTGAGGATGGATGAAACACCCAACTCAAGTCAAGTTGCAAGCTTCAGTTTTGGAAATGGTGGATAGTGATGGAGGAGTTACAATCTTGAAACAAGGGATTGGATCACTTGTGTATGATGTATGTAAGGTGTCTGGATGATTAAGAATCAAAACGCACGAGTGGAAATGGAGATGGAGAGTTTTGGCTCAAAAATGTCAAGTTGAGCAGTTCTGTGCAGCAAAGGTGTTTGGGAGAGTTTTAGGAGGCTTGAAATCGTGTGTTAGCTTGCAATAAACTTGTATAGTTATATGAAAGAGATCCTAACACTTGAGGTGGTCAGAAGTGTGAGATATAGGGTTATGGCTATGTTACTTGATTTTAAAGAAAAGTGAAATACATAGTTTCAAGGCATGGTACAAGCATTGTCTGAGTTGTTATAGGCTTTAGACAAGTTTCTTATGGCTTTTAGATTGTATGTGATCAGAAGAAAACAAGTGCAAAGCTCAAGAATTGACTTTGTGCATAAAAGCCACTTTTCCAAAATGGCAATGTTGCCTTTCTTCCTAAAATGGTATTAAGCATGGGAAATGCATTGAATGCTTGGATTAAAGCTTATAACAACTATGTAAACATTTAGTTAAGGAGTTCCAAACAAGTTTGAGGCCTGTAAAGCAAAGGTATGCATCCTAGCTATGAATTGGTCACGTGTTCATCACAAATTTTGTCTTGTAAATCAAGAATGAAACCCTAACTTCATCTCTTCGATTCTCTTAGCTTAAGCATGATCTCAATAAGTTCTTGAACATTTTGGAAAGCTTTTAACACCCTATACAACCTCTATGTTGAACATGTTTTAATATTCCTCTTTGAGCTATGTGAAAAATTGCCATGAAGTTAGGTCAAAATCCTGCCTAAACTAGGGCAAAATTTTACTAAGTTTCCAAGTTTCATGAACATGTATTCACAAAATCATAACTTGAAATCCATGAATTTCTAATAGAATTTGTGTTATACAATTTTTTATATCTCATTGAGATATACAACTTTCATGTTGAAAGTTTCCTTTGAATCATCTTGCATCATGGTGAAAAATTGGCTCAAAGTTGTGAAAAAATATGAATTTTCAAACACTTAGAAAAATTTCTAAGTTTAGAAATTTTGACTTTTCAAAATGAAATCTTGACTTTTTGATTTCTTTATGAACGAGTTTCACATTTTGACATGTTTTGATGAATTATGATCTTTGATACTTGATTTTGACTAAAAAGTCAAAGTTTCACTTTTCAGTGTACAGTTGACTTTTGATCAATTGACTGAAAATTCATTTGTCAATCTATTGATCTTGGGCCATGTTTTGAGCCATGTAATTAGGTAAAAATGATGCAATTGAATCCTTGAGATCATGTCTCCAATTAATCAACCATTTGCTAGGTTAAAAATCAGAAATTGCCCTTTCTCAATTAAAACCCTAATTTTGACCATTTTGCCTTTTTGATGATCTGATTAAATTTCTTGAGGAATTATGGTTCAAACTTGATCAAATGACATATATGAGTTCATGATGTTGATATGGATAAAAAATTATGAAGTTTGACTGTAAATTGGCCAGAGTTGACTTTTTCCTAATATAGTTGATTTTTAGGTCAACTGGTCAATTGACTGAGCAAAAATGTGATCCAAGACTTGAAACTTGACATAAGCAATATTGAGAGTCCAAAATGATCCATGAGAGTCATATGAGGAATTAAAAGTCCATTTATCCTTGTGCAATCTCAAACCCTAATTTTCAGTCATCAGTGCTTGAGGAGGTATATTGAGCTGATCAACCCTAGTGCAGTCTTGAATCATAGGAGAACTTGTGAGAGATTACCTGATAAATGAGAGAGAAAATTTTGGGGTACAAGAGCTACCTCTGTTCAATCTTCTTAAATCTAAAGAGTTAGATTGGCGGATCCGCCATTCGTGACTTGAAGGTGGAAGATGATTGAACACTAGAGTGCCCAGAAATTTGCACTCGAAGATGAATTGTGAATGGGCTTATAGATTACATTTGTAGGAATGATGGTAAACACTGGAGGAGGTATCAGCATAAATCTTTGGTCAATTCATACTAAAACATGATGTTTTACCTGTGGGAGAAAAGAGTTAGTAAAAATGAAGATGTATGCATGATGTTCACAAGATGAATGAGATCATGTTAAATGCATTTTGTATGTATATGTCATGATGTATGAATGTGAGATACATGTTTTTGTCTGGGAAAATAAATCCCTGACTGCTGCTGAGAAGTTTTGGAGAGTTAACTCCCGGATTACCGTTGGGGATGAAGAATATACATATCTTCAAACTTTGTTGAAGGGATGCTTCCGCTGGGGAATATCTCTTGAACGTCAATTGTTATCTAGTCGGATCCAAGCTTCATAACTTGCTAAGAATGAGGAAGTCAACTGCTATATGGTTGGGTTCCAGGCTTCACGGTAACTTACTAGGGAAGAGATAAATTAACTGTTATCTGGTCAGATTCCAGGCTTTGCAGAAAATTTCTTGAAATTGAATTGTTATCTGGTCGGTTCCAGGCTTCACAACAAATTACTGGGGATAAGGAAGTTAACTGTTATCTGGTCAGATCCAGGCTTTGCAGTAACTTTGAAGTGGTAACTATTATCTGGTCGGGTCCAGGTTTCATGGTTTTTGGAAAGTTGCACTATTATCTGGTCGGGTACAGGCTTCACAGTGTCTCTCCGGGGATCGTAGTTAATTGTTATTTGGTCGGGCTCCAAGTTTCACAATAACTTACTTGAAAACTGACATTTGGTTGGGTTCAGGGTTTGCAGATTTCAGATGTGGATAAGGCTAATTGTTATCTGTTCGGGTCCAGGTTTCACAATAGATTGTTTAAGAATTTAGTTGTTATCTGGTCGGGTTCCAAGTTTCACAAAGAATTTCTGAGGGTAATTGCTATCTGTTCGGATCCAGGCTTCACAATAACTTGTTTGGGTAGAGGCAAACTCTACTAGGGAAAAGAAGTTAAACCCCGGTCTGGTTGAGTCCTAGTTCTTCTATATTTTGAATAGTTAAATTATTATTTAGTCGGGTTCAGGCTTTAGTAACTTAAAATTGAGATTAACTTTTATCTGGTCGGGTCCAGGTTTCAGAAACTCAAACTGTTATCTGGTCGGGTCCAGGTTTTAACAATTGATAAAGTCAAACTATTATCTGGTCGGGCCTAGGCTTTAGAGTAGTTTTAAAGTTTACACTATTATCTGGTCGGATCCAGGCTCTACAGTGATTTGAGAAGTTGACTATTATCTGATCGGGTCCAGGCTTCATAGTAGTTTGAAAGTTGTATTCATATCTGGTCGGGTCCAGGCTTCATAGTATCTTTTGGAGATAGTAAAGGTTTTGTTGATGACTTTACTGGGGATTAGGGGTTGTTTCCCTATAATTTGTAATAATCTAAAAGTCAAGCTCAAGATGGAGAGTGTAGACTCAGTCGGGGAGGACAAACTCAGCTTGGGGAGGTATACTCGGCTGGGGGTAACAGGCTCAGTTGGAGAAGATAGACCAAAGCTGGGGAACTTTGTACTCGGTTGGGGAGTTATGCTACTCGTTGTTTATTGGGGAATTAAACCATGTTGGGTAAATAAACCCTATTGAAGAGGTGAGTTCCTTTTAGGAAGAGATCCACGAGGCTTCTACTTGTAAAATTCAACTTAGCTGGAGAGAGAGGTGCCGACAGATTGAGACTCTGGTTGAAGATTATCCTATGAAAAGAGACTCTATGAGTAACTTTGTTGAGGAGGATGTTGATGAAATGACTCTGTGGGGGTATTCCATATTCATTAAAGAGGGGCTTGTTATTGCTTAGGTCATATGTTCCAAACAGTTTTAATTATGTTCATATGCATATGTTCATTCAATTTTAGTTATTGGACAAGTTTGCATTCAAAACGAAGACAGGAAGTTTGCACTTCAAAGTATATTTGTATTGATATTTTGGCCATGGATAGGCGTTTTTGTACAAAGAGACGGAGATCCTAGTAAGAGGAAATCGTCGAAAGGAAAACAAAATTGAAAACAAAAACAAATAGCCATGTGAAATGATCTCATTGCCTTCCAACTCTATTATTGCCCCAATGTCTTCGAATGCCCCTTGTCGTTGACAGAAGTTGATTGGATTGATCTTGGACCATTTGAACTTGGACCTTGGTGACAAAATTTATTGTGGTGATTCCAGGGGACATAGTCATACGCTTTCAATCCTTAACTTTTGCCTGGACCGCCCTTTTGGATTTTCAGCCCACCAGGATACCCATTTTTCCCAAGTCTCCCTTTCGGGTTTTAATCCTGCCGGGTGTACAATCTTTTACATATATCCCTAATTTTTTCCCAAACCTTTTGGTTTGCCGGGATGCCCTTATTTTTCCTAGGTGTGTCAACCTAGAGGGTCTCTTATACGTAGTATTTTTTAACTATGTTCGCGTTTATAGGATGTGGGAAGTCTTCACCGTCCATGGTAGTCAGCATCATGGCACCGCCGGAGAACACTCTCTTGACAACAAACGGCCCTTCATAGGTGGGAGTCCATTTGCCTCTGGGGTCGCCTTGTGGTAGAATGATACGTTTTATCACCAAGTCACCAACTTGATATACTCGAGGCTTGATCTTTTTGTTGAAAACCTTGATCATACATTTTTGGTACGTCTGACCATGACAAATAACAGCCAATCGTTTTTCATTGATCAAGTTCAGCTGATCCAATCTCGTTTGAATCCATTCGTCTTCGCTTAAGCCTGCTTCATTCATAATCCTCAGCGAGGGAATCTAAACTTCCACTGGCAAAACAGCTTCCATGCCATAGACTAGAGAAAAGGGAGTTTCCCCAGTTGATGTTCTAGCTGATGTGCGGTAGCCATGTAGAGAAAATGAAAACATCTCATGCCAATCCTTATAGATTACCACCATTTTCTGCACAATCTTCTTGATATTTTTGTTGGCCTCTTCGACTGCGCCATTCATTTTCGGTCTATATGGAGAAGAATTGTGATGCTTGATCTTAAACTGAGTGCAAAGCTCAGTAATCATAGTATTATTGAGGTTAGTCCCATTGTCGATGATAATCCTTTCGGGGAAACCATAGCGGCAGATGAGGTTGTGTCTGATGAATCTAGCTACCATATTCTTGGTGACTGAGGTAAAAGAGGCAGCTTCGACCCACTTGGTGAAATAATCAATAGCGACCAAAATGAAACGGTGTCCATCGCAAGCGGTTGGCTTAATCTCTCCAATCATATCAATGCCCCACATTGTAAATGGCCACGGGGCTGTCATGACATTCAGAGGGATAGGAGGCACATGGACCTAGTCAGCATTAATTTGACATTTGTGACAAGTCCTCGAGTGTTAATGGCAATCAGTCTCCAGTTTTGACCAATAATAGCCAGCTCTTAAGATTTTCTTAGCCATCGTATGTCCACTTGAGTGAGTACCATAAAGACCATCGTGCATGTCTTCCATGATTTCCTCTGCCTCCTTCTTATCCATACATCGGAGTAGAGTGGAGTCATGGTTGCACTTGTACAATATTTCGTTGCTTAGGAAGAATTTGGCTGCAAATCTTCATAAGAATTTTCTGTCATTGATGGATGCTCCCTCTGGATACTCTTGTGCTTCAAGATATCTCATCACCTCATGGTACCATGGCTTTTCCACATCAGTGTCAAGCTCACAACAATGGGTAGGTTCGTCGAATCTTTCAATTGTAATCGTAGGGGCTTCGTTGTCCCATCTGACCTTAAACATTGAAGACATGGTTGCCAAAGCGTCAGCCAACTGATTTTCTTCCCTAGGGAAGTGCTCAAAAGTGATCTCTTCGAAGTAAGGAATTAGGGATAGCACACGTTCCTTGTAAGGGATAATATTATGGTGTTTAGTGTCCCAATCTCCTTTTACTTGGCTGATCACTAGAGCAGAATCCCCAAACACATTCAAATGCTTGATCCTCAAGTCAATGGCAGCTTTCAGCCCCAAGATGCACGCTTCATACTCGTCCATATTGTTCGTACAATCGAAGCATAGTCTGGCAGTGAAAGGAGTGTGGCAACCTTTAGGAGAGACGATCACAACACCAATTCCGTTACCTAAGGCATTGGAATCCCCATCGAAGACCATAGTCCATTGGGATCCTTGTTCAGGTCTGTCATATGGTCCAGGTTTCGCACAGTCGGTTACCAGCATGATGTTCTCATCAGGGAAGTCGAAGTTCATTGACTGATAATCATCCACAGCTTGATGGGCCAAATGATCAGCTAGTACGCTTCCTTCGGTGGCCTTTTTCATAGTGTATTGAATGTCGTACTCAGTCAAGATCATTTTCCATATGGCTATCCGTCCGGAAAGGGCAGGTTTCTCGAAGATGTACATGATTGGGTCCATCTTAGAAATCAACAGAGTGGTATGAGTTAACATATAATGTCTTAGCCGGCGAGTAGCCCATGCCAGAGCAAGCATGTTTTCTCGAGCAGTAAATATCTGGTTTCACAGTCGGTAAACGTTTTGCTCAGCTAATAAATAACATGCTTTTTTCGGCCAGACTCGTTATGTTGGCCCAAAACACACCCCATAGAGTTCTCTAGTACTGTCAAGTACATGATCAAGGGTCTTCCTTCAACTGGAGGCATGAGAATAGGAGGTTCTTGTAAGTATACTTTGATTTTGTCGAAGGCAGCTTGGCACTCATCATTCCATCTGACTACCTGATCCTTCTTCAAGAGTTTGAAGATTGGCTCACAAGTAGCAGTTAAGTGTGATATGAATCGGGCAATGTAATTGAGACGACCCAAGAATCCTCTAACTTGTTTTTCAGAATAAGGGACATGCATTTCTTGGATGGCCTTTACCTTGGAAGGATCAACTTCAATGCCTTTATTGCTGACAACAAAACCTAGAAGCTTTCCAAATCGTACTCCAAACATGCACTTATTAGGGTTTAACCTCAGCTTATATTTTTTTAGCCTTTCAAATAGTTTGTATAGGTGATCGATATGTTCTTCTTCTGTTTGTGATCTGGCAATCATATCGTCCACATAGACCTCTATTTCATGATGTATCATGTCATGAAACAAAGCTACCATAGCCCTTTGATACGTTGCCCATGCATTCTTCAATCCGAACGGTATGACCTTATAGCAGAAAGTGCCCCATTGCGTAACGAAAGTAGTCTTCTCCATGTCTTCTGGAGCCATCCTTATCTGATTATAACCAGAGAAACCGTCCATAAAAGAGAAGACTTGATGTTGAGCAGTATTATCGACCAAGATGTCAATGTGTGGTAGAGGAAAGTCATCCTTAGGGCTTGCCCTATTCAGATCCCTATAGTCTACGCACATGCAAACTTTACCATCCTTTTTTGGCACTGGCACCACATTGGAAACCCATTGGGGATAGGATGTCACAGCTAGGAACCCTGCATCAAATTGTTTCATCACCTCAGCTTTGATCTTTTCAGACATATCCGGCCTCATGTGACGAACCTTTTATTTGACGGGAGGACAATCTTCTTTTGTTGGCACACGATGAACTACGATGTCGGTATCCAACCCAGGCATACCTTCATAAGACCAAGCAAATACTTCCATATTATCATGCAACATCTGAACCAACCTGCTCTTGACACTACTTTCCAAGTTAGCACCGATCTTGATTTCCTTCTTATCTGCATTAGTACCCAGATTGATGATTTCAACTGACTCTTCGTGCAGTTGAATAGTTTTTTCCTCTTGTAATAGAAGTTTGGATAATTCTCCTGATATGTCACAATCTTCCTCACCTTCATCTTCGACTTGGTTAATTGGGCATTCAAAGTCATAGTCGGGAATAGTAGAGTCAATGGCAATAGGATTTGGAGTGGATGAGGACCTGCAAGAATATGTGTGCGTGCATGTAAGATACATGGCTATTTTTAAAAAAAATGTATTTGAAAGAAAAGAAAGACAATGAACACAAATATTTGAATGCAAAAGAGTCCAATTGTGACGGATGAAATGTGCAAGACTAAGCCATTGGATTGACTAGACTTTATACAAATCAAAATAAAACTGCCACCGCGCTTTATTGTTTCCAAAGGAATGGGAAAAGAGCGAATAACCCAAAAAGAGGGGGGAAGATTCAAGGTAAGGGGGTTGATTATGCAAAGGGAAGGTATTAGCACCCTAAACATCTACGGTACTCCGCAGGAACCTCTTTGAAAAATCTATATATTTTGGCTATAAAAATGTGTTGTATATAAAATGGATGGTGGAGGTGAGAAAAGAAATATTTTTATGATTTTTGCACCCGCCGCGGTTGCGAACCTTTAGTGCCTACGTACCACCTTTCATGCAATAGGGGATTAGGGTACATGTAGTTGCTCTTTTAAAAATTTGAAACACAAGTGTGTTGGTTGATTTTATGAGATAAGACATCATCGCAATTGTCCGTGTGAAAAACATACTTACTACCCACAATCATGAGAAAGGAGAATTTGCATCATCTCAAAGTGGAGGATATGGCTTGGATTTTAAAATCAACAATGCCTCACTCAACACCCAAGTGGAAAATATCTCACTTCACTATATATTGTAGAAGTATAGTTGTTTGCATCACTACAAGGATTGACAAGAGTCTAATCTTTTGAGAAAAGTTTAAAGATAAAAGCCAAAGTGGCAAAATGGTTTGAAATGATATTGATTGACTTTTAGTCTTCTCACAAAAAAGGTCAAGGTATTATTAAATTGATTGAAATTTATTTATGAAAATGTTTTGAAGATGCATGGACCTAAGTCCAAGTTTATTATGAAAATGTTTCAAGTTTCAAAACAAGAAGAGTTTTTTTTTTAAAAGGAGGGAGAAGATTTTTGAAATTAAAGAAGATGGGAAGAGAAGAAGAGGCTATCCTAAAGCATAAGGTAAAAGCTAGGGATAAGAACCATCTAACCAACAAGAAGCCAATACTTGACATTATGAGTCAATATAGAATTCCCATTCTTCGGATTGAAACCAAGCAAGCAAAGATACTAGACCTCTTGAGAGAACCAAACTTCAAGTGTTTTAAGTCTTCGCAAAATATGGGCAAAGTAACGGCTGTATACAGGTGAATTCCAAATTACAAACAAAGATCGTAATCTCAATAACCTGCACACAAAACAAACAAACAACCCAATGTCTTGAGGTAAACCTCAAGAACTCCAGACAAAATATTAAATAAAGTCACAAAGTCTCCAAGATAGGCCAAGGTCTCTAATCCTAAGTCCAAGTATCATTAATGATTTTTATGGTTCATGTTGATTATTAGGTGTCTTTAAAAAGAAAGAAAAGCTCAAGTGAGAAAACTAAAAATGACATAAAAGTAAATGCTCAAGTGAGCAAAGATGAAAATAGCATGAAATGTAAAATGCTAAAAGTAAATGGTACATAAAGCATGAAAATAAAAGCGTAAAGTAAAGTTAATTATTAGTAATTAGTGGTTTAGTTGGATGACCATCTTGAAACTTGCATTTGGAACTCATTAGAGGATTGGTAGAACCAAAGCCTCCACACAACAAGTTGAATTTGCTTTTTGTCAAGTATATCATCCATTTTGGAATTCTCACAAGGCAACATGTAATGATCAACGATGTTTAAGTGATCCGCGTTGACCAAAGGTGTTGTAGATCCATTAGAGGATTGGTAGAACCAAAGCCTCCACACAATGAATCTCAAGGTTATTGGATCAAAGAGATCAAATTAACATACTTGGGCTTGCAATCATAAGTTTGGGCCACGAATGATCATTTATTCGAATCGGGACAAAATTTAGCGCTATGTTAAGCAATCGTAAGTGGACTTATGTAGAAGTCACACCTATTTTGAGGCCGGTCAATAGCAATCTATGTACTTCATGTTTGGATAAATGATATAGAGATCACCATCCCTTAACATGTAGCACAATTAAAAAAAAAGAAAGGGATAAGATGAAGAGGGAGGGAAATGATAAGCTAATTTGGATCACCATTTCAAAATTCTTTCATCTTTAAATTCAACCACTCCTCTAGATGGATTAAAGCACTAAACATATCATTAATCCAAAGCACCAAAAATGAATTAAATAATTCACTGTTAGGTAGATTTGAATTGATGAACATTTATCTAACTTCATCTACATCACAAAGTCCATTGAGTTTAAAGACAAATTGGACATTTAAAATTGCAATACAAACCAACAATCAAAAGGAGTGAGTAGAAAAAACATTTTGGATCAAAGCTGCCCCAAAACAAGGCAAAAAAGTGCATTCTGTCCCTGTGTAAATCGATTGCACTATTGTGTAAATCGATTTACACAGTACAGTTTTCTAAAAATTGTGCAAAATTGCTTTTGTGCAATCGATTGCACTACAGTGCAAATCGATTGCACACAGTTTCAGTAGCAAAAACAGCATTTTAAAAGGCCAATTTCTTGTTCAAACTTTCCATCAAACACCTTATGATCATGGATCCAATTGAGCACGAAAATTCCATCAAATTATGAGAAAATAACACCATTGGAATCACAAAATAATGCTCAAAGAATTAAACCCAAAGATCAACAAGAGATCACATTGTGAAAGATGAATTATCCAACTTACCAAAGGTAGATCTAGAGAATTATCAAAACAACTTCAAGAATTTGCTTCAATTCAACCACAAGAATCAATTGACCAAGCTTGGATGTAGAGAATTGATGGAGAAAAAGTGTTTGGATGAAGGTTTAGCTCAAAGATTAGTAAGCTTCAATGCAAAGCTTACTAACCTTTTGAAAATGGAGCTTTGAGTGAATTTGGTAGATGGAGAGAATTGAGAGATTTTTTAGCAAGGTGGATTTGGATATCAAAAGCTTGAAATTTGAATGAAATGAGAGCTCTATTTATAGAGTTTTAGGATTGGGATTAGTGGTAATTTGGTAATTGATTCTTGGAGCCAAAATTTGAATTAATGATAACTCTTTCAAAAATTAGAGCCAAAATTTGAATTAATAATAATTCTTTCAAATATTAGAGCCAAAATTTGAATTAATGATAATTCCTTTTAAAAATGAAAGATTGACACTAAAATTTGAATTAATGATACATCTTTCAAAAGTGAAGGAAAATTGGAGCTAAAATTTGACAAGTTTAAAATGCTGTTTTTTTTTTTAATTTTCACGATGTGCAATCGATTGCACTACAGTGCAAATCGATTGCACAGTGTATTTTTTTCAAAAATGGCGCAAAATACACTATGTGCAATCGATTGAACTTTAAGAGCAATCGGTTGCATCAGTGAAAAAAATGAAATTTTTTAATTCTTTTTCTTTGCAAATAGAGATTTTAGGAATATAATACCAGAAATCCTTATTTGTTAGATGCTTCGACTTGGTACCTACAAAACAAATAAATACAAAGACAAAGACAAATATTTTTTGTATTTTGATTAGAAGTTAGTCAACAACACATATACAAAATACACAACCAAAGTGCTTGGAGATTCCTCAAGAGCAAACTTAAAGATAGGAAAAAAGAGGAAGAACCAACCCTAATGTGATCTTGTTATGATCGAGTTGATATGATATGATAGAGGAATCTTAGGGGCAAAAATTGGGGTACAACAGCTGCCCTTATTTAAGTGTCTTCTATCTGGAGATACGAAGGTTATAAATCTTCGTGTCGACGCGATTGAAGATACTTAAATATAAAACAAGCCCTATTTTTTTCTCTAAGATGCCATGCAATTCTTATGATTATGGATGCATATCAACAGAACAAAAGAGACGCAAAGTAACACTGGGGATGCCACAAAAATGAAGAAACAAAGGAGCAACCCCACCAGGAAAATAAATCACTGGTGGACCAAAAGAATAGAACCAGAGAGGAGGATAACAAGCATCGACGGATAAATGTGAACTACCAACTCAATAGTTGAAGGTAGAAGAGAAAATATATCATGCCATCGCCGTTCACTGACGAGGAACTATTACCGTTCACTGATGATAGCAAAAAGATAAGAAACATCGACGTTCATTGCCGATGCACTACCAACGTTCATTGAAGGTAGATTTCGAAAATATCATACCATCGCCGTTCACTGACGAGGAACTACCACCGTTCACTGATGATAGCAAAAAAATAAGAAACACTGACGTTCACTGTCGATGCACTACCAACGTTCACTGAAGCTAGATTTTGAAAATATCATACCATCGTCGTTCACTGACGAGGAACCACCACCGTTCACTGATGATAGCAAAAAGATAAGAAACACTGACGCTCACTACCGATGCACTACCAACGTTCACTGAAGGTAGATTTTGAAAATATCATACCATCGCCGTTCACTGGCGAGGAACCACCACCGTTCACTGATGATAGCAAAAAGATAAGAAACACCGACGTTCACTGCCGATGCACTACAAACATTCACTGAAGGTAGATTTTGAAAATATCATACCATCGCCGTTCACTGACGAGGAACCACCACCGTTCACTGATGATAGCAAAAAGATAAGAAACACCGACGTTCACTGCCGATGCACTACCAACGTTCACTGAAGGTAGATTTTGAAAATATCATACCATCGTCGTTCACTTACGAGGAACTACCACCGTTCACTGATGATAGCAAAAAGATAAGAAACACCAACGTTCACTGTCGATGCACTACCAACGTTCACTGAAGGTAGATTTTGAAAATATCATATGTTCCCCAAACTTCTGGTGTTTCACCTAGAACGGGTCTCAACTTCTTCCTTAACCAAGGAATTCCGCCTGGAAAGGGTAATATGTAAGTTGTCTCAAATAAAGAGACTTCCACTTGCAAAGATTTCACAACGAGCAATTTCTGTGAATTTGAAAGTCTTGCCATCCACTGGCGTAAACTTATGACGGACTGCAAGCTAACCACTCATAGAGGAAATAGCAAAAAAAGTTACGTCTACTTGTACAGGGAAGCACGAGTTGCTCAAACAAAGATACCTGTTGCTTGTTATCATGGAGGATTGCAAAAAGAAACGACTTTCTGGGGATAGAAATGTGGCTTCCTGGGGAAATGAGATATGACTTCCTGGGGATAGAAATATGGCTTCCTGGGGAAATGAGATATGACTTCCTGGGGATAGAAATATGGCTTCCTGGGGAGATAGATATGACTTCCTGGGTGAATGAGATATGACTTCCTGGGGAAATGAGATATGACTTCCTGGGGAAATGCCACATTATTCCTGTTGAAGAGATAAAGTCTTCTCGTGCAAAATAAATGTACAAATCAAAGCTCAAAGTCCTCAGAAATCCAGAGTAAATAATATTGTCATGCAACCACGAATCCAATTAGAAACAAACTGGAGCAAGACGGCCAAAGAAGATACATCCTTTTAGAAATAAACTCAAGAGGGAAAACCAAATCCAACTAAGCAAGGAGCGCTGCAGGAAGGTTTGAACACAATGTCAATAAAAAATGATTTGTAACAATGCATGATGCATGTATGAATGTATGAGTGATATCGTGCATATGCTGGTAAAAGGATACATAATCGAACAAAACTGCCTTAGGTACTAACAACATTGGTCTAAACTTCAACCAGAAAGATCAATCCAAGAAAGGTAAAAGCAACTGCGGAAACCAAACCTATTGTCTGTCCTAACTTCACTGAGGAGAAACATAATCCGGATGTAGCTAAATCAAATAGATACCGGGATAGAACATCTTTCTTCCGTTTTCATCGGAGAAACCAGTTTTCCAAAAACAACGTGCCTACTGAAGATTGCAAAACTAGTCTCAAATAAAGCAGACTGACACCGAGACAACCAAACCTCACTGTGGAATTCAAACCCACTTCCCTGGAGAGATAAAATTGAGGATTGAAAACTTTTCATCATGAATACTCATTCTAACAAGAGATGCCCTGGGATAACCTTCCCAGGGAATAACACACAGACTTCCATGGGGAAAACAAATGTTTCACAGTCCGTACTCCTATTGGGGATTTCGATACTGATTGTGAATAAGGCAATATGGAAACCAAATTGTCAAAACATTCACTGGGGAAATCAGGCCCACTTTGAAGGAAGAAAAACATACAGACTTCACTAAGGGAGATAATACTTCATCATCGAGACCTCTACCGGGGACTTCATGCTGACTTCATTGGGGAGGTCGACACTACATCATCGAGGGGAAACCAAGATACGTTCTTCACTGGGGAAAAAGGACTTCTATCAAATAAACAAGGCCTTCACTGGAAAATACTGGATTGAGTCTTCATATCAAACAAACCTATTCCAACAAAAGATGCCCTGGTGTAGTCTTCCTGGGAAATTAAGAAGTCAACACTAATGCCAATACTGCAAAAAGAGCGATATCTTAGAACACCAAGGGAATAAAACCTTTCATCATATGAGGGAAAACATCACTGGGGGAACCTGGGACAGAGGCTTCTAACCATGCAAACCCAAAATCAAAATCGAACCAAGACTTGGTTGGGGATCATGGGATCACAAACCTAATATTGTACCTTACACCAACTTGTATCGTCTTTAATTATCTGAGAAACACACAAAGATTACGCATATACCAACAAGATGACCTGAGAAAAACCTTCACGAAGGAAGTAAATATTCTTAAAACAACCGGAGTTTGTTCATTCCAGGGATCGCCATTTTTGCTGTCATTGTTTCATCACAAATCCCAAAGTAAATTGAATTGTAAATATGTCTTTCTTTTTGAAAAGTCAATTTTGTTTTTTTAATCTTTTTGCTTTGAAAGTTATCATCAGTAATAAATGAAGTCTTTGCAAGCTAAATAAAAATAAGAACACAAAGAATTTGGCAAAAGCTCGAATTTTATTAATAGAATGGTAGTCTGCGAATGACGAGACTCCATGGATGATTACAAAATTTGGGAAATGGTAATATATAATGGAAAAGATACATTGAGATACAATGACCACCATTCCCCTAACAACTTTTGAAGTCCTGAGCAGCAGCTTTTGTTGAAGTATGGTGAGGATCCGAGAAGATTGTTGCTTCAACGATCAAGTCTTGTCTGACGTAGTTACTTGCCAAGAAAAATCCCTAACTTTTGCCTAAGCTGCCCTTGCGGGTTTTCAACTTAGTGGGAATTTTATTCTGTTTATGTCTCTAATTTTTGCCTAGACCGCCCTTTCGGGTTTTCAGCCTACCAAGACGCTCCTTTTTGCCTAAGCCACCCTTTCGGGTTTTCAACTTAGCGAGCTGTTCTTTTATTTCTTTAGGCGAAGTATTTCTTGACTGCGTCAGCATTCATGGGACGTGGGAACTCCTCGCCATCCATAGTTTCAAGAATTAATGCACCACTAGAGAAGGCTTTCTTGACAACATACGGGCCTTCAAAATTGGGAGTCCACTTTCCCCTAGAATCAGTGTTAAAAGACATGATCTTCCTGAGCACGAGGTCGCCTTCTCTGAATTCACGAGGTTTGACCTTTTTATCAAATGCTTTCTTCATTCTTTTCTCATATAACTGCCCATGACATAAAGCTGTCATCCTCTTCTCTTCAATCAAATTCAATTGGTGAAACCTGTTCTGGACCCATTCAGCCTCTGTCAACTTGGCTTCCATTATCACACGCAACGAGGGAATCTCTACCTCAACAGGGAGTACAGCTTCCATTCCATATACCAGGGAGAACGGGGTTGCTCCTGTTGAAGTGCGGACAGATGTTCGATATCCATGCAGAGCAAAAGGGAGCATTTCATGCCAATCCTTATAAGTAATAACCATTTTCTGGATAATTCTCTTGATATTATTATTAGCAGCCTCAACAGCCCCATTCATCTTTGGCCTGTATGGAGACGATTTGTGATGGACAATCTTGAATTCTTCACACAGTTCTGTCATCATTTTGTTGTTCAAATTTGAGCCATTGTCAGTGATGATTCTACTTGGCACACCATATCGGCATATCAGATTGTTTTTGATGAAACGCACAACCACTTGTTTGGTAACATTGGCATAAGAAGCAGCCTCTACCCATTTGGTAAAGTAGTCAATCGCTACCAAAATGAAATGGTGTCCATTCGAAGCTTTGGGTTCTATCGTCCCGATCATGTCAATACCCCACATAGAGAAAGGCCATGGGGAGGAAATTACATTGAGAAGTGTCGGAGGCACATGGATCTTATCTGCATAAATCTGGCATTTATTGCACTTCTTTGCAAATTTGCAACAATCAGATTCCATTGTCAATCAATAGTAACCTGCCCTTAGCATCTTTTTAGCCATCGAATGTCCATTTGCATGAGTGCCAAATGAACCTTCATGAATCTCATGCATCAACATGTCTGCTTCGTGTCTATCCACACATCTGAGCAAGACCATGTCATAATTTCTCTTGTATAGAACATTTTCACTGAGGAAGAAACTGCATGCCAATCTTCTCAATGTCTTTTTATCTTTCCTCGATGCACCAATCGGGTATTCTTGAGTTTGAAGAAAATGCTTGATATCATAATACCAAGGTTTTTCATCTGCTACCTCCTCTGTCGCAAACACATGAGCAAGCCTATCCAGCCGTCGAACTGTAATATGGGGTATATCATTCCAAGAATTCACTTGATACATGGAAGCCAGAGTTTCCAGAGCATCCGCCATTTGATTTTCATCTCTAGGGATATGATGGAATTTAACTTTATTGAAGAAGGGTAGCAATCTTCTAGCATAATCTTTGTAAGGGATCAAGCCAGGGTGACGAGTGTCCCATTCTCCTTTAATCTGATTTATTACCAAAGCTGAATCACCATACACATCTAGAATTTTGATTCTGAGATCAATAGCTTCCTCAAGACCCATGATGCAAGCCTCATATTCCGCCATATTATTAGTGCAATCAAATGTTAGCCTCGCAGTAAAAGGAATGTGCGATCCATGAGGAGTGACAATCACAACACCAATTCCTTTACCATAAGCATTCACCGCTCCATCAAAAATCATACTCCAATGAGATTCAGGGTCAGGGCCTTCCTCAGGCAATGGCTCATCACAATCTTTCACTTTCAAGAACATCACATCCTCATCAGGGAATTCAAATTTTGCAGACTGATGATCTTCCACCGGTTGGTGAGCAAGGTAATCTGCCAACACACTACTTTTAATAGCTTTTTGAGTGCGGTACTCAATATCATATTCTGACAACAACATCTACCAGCGGGCAATTCTCCCTGTAAGAGCAGGCTTCTCAAAAATATACTTGATTGGATCCATTTTGGAGATCAACCAAGTGGTATGATTCAACATATACTGCCGCAAACGCTTTGCCGCCCAGGCCAAAGCACAACATGTCTTTTCTAGCATGGAATACCGCAACTCACAATCAGTGAACTTTTTGCTGAGATAATAAATGGCGAACTCTTTCTTTCCCGTTTCATCTCGTTGTCCCAGAATACAACCCATGGATTTATCTAACACCGTTAGATACATAATCAGCGATATTCCTTCTACGAGAGGGAGCAAGATAGGAGGTTCACGCAGATACTCTTTAATACTCTCAAATTCCCTTTGGCAGTCATCCGTCCACACACAACCTTGATCTTTCTTTAACAACTTAAAGATCGGTTCACACTTTACAGTCATGTGGGAAATGAATCTGGAAATATAATTCAAACGCCCGAGGAAACCCCTGACTTGCTTTTCAGTTCTTGGTGCTGGCATTTCCTGAATTGCTCTGACTTTATCAAGACCAACTTCAATTCCTTTCTGGCTAACAATAAAACCCAACAATTTCCCCGATCTAACTCCGAAGGTGCATTTATTTGGATTCAAGCGGAGACAAAACTTCCTCAAACGCTGAAATAACTTCAACAAATCTTTTATATGCCCTTCTTCAGTTTGGGATTTGGCAATCATATCATCAACATATACTTCAATTTCCTTGTGCATCAGATCATGGAATAGGGTTGTCATAGCCCTCTGGTACGTTGCACCAGCGTTCTTCAACCCGAAGGGCATCACTCTGTAACAGAATGTTCCCCAAGGTGTGATAAACGTTGTTTTTTCCATGTCCTCTGGAGCCATTCTTATTTGATTATACCCGGAAAATCCGTCCATGAACGAGAATACTTTGAGTTTTGCTGTGCTATCCACTAACATATCAATGTGAGGCAATGGAAAATCATCTTTTGGACTAGCTTTATTTAGATCTCTGTAATCTACGCACATGCAGACTTTTCCGTCTTTTTTCGGTACTGGGACAATATTGACAATCCATTGAGGATACAATGACGTCACAAGAAAACCAGCATTAATCTGCTTTAGGACCTCCTCTTTGATCTTTACTGCCATATCTGGGTGGGTTCTTCTCAACTTTTGTTTAACTGGCGGACACTCTGGCTTCAATGGCAAATGATGCTCAACAATGTCTGTATATAGACCAGGCATGTCTTGATAAGACCAATAAAAAATATCCACATACTCTTTCAACAACTCAATCAGCCCGCTCTTCACATCAAGATGCAACGATGCTCCAATCTTAATCTCTTTCGGATCTTCTTCTGAACCCAAATTAATCACTTCCAAAGGCTCCTTATATGGCTGAATGGTATTATCCTCGTGCTCAAGCAACCGTGAGACCTCTTTTGGAATCTCATCATAATCTTCTTCTTCAGCCCCAAACACAGGACATTCAAAGTTGGGAGAGGGTGCAGGGTCATTGTATTCAACGGGTTTTTTAATTAATCTACACATATGATTTATGATTGCTTTAAGAAACTGACACATATAACAAGTGATCATGCAGATTAATTTTCAGTTATCATTTATTTTGAAAGGGTTTCTTATTTGATTACCATTTCCCAAGAAAAAGCAGAAAATAAAGACATATTTTTGGAAGCAAAGACAACTTTTATTAATGATCTTAAAAATCAAAGCAAACGGATAAGCTCATACAATACTTTCACCTTGGGCAGAGTGAAAGCTTTTCAAAGAAATAAAAAGATTAACAAAACAAATTACTTTGAAATATGTATGCAAGAAGGAACATCAATGGTGACCCAGTTCTGAACTCGGACTCCATGCATCACAAAATTCGGTACTTCCTGCTCTGCTTCATCTTCTCAACAGCATTGATTCCATAACCAATTGGATGGAGGTAGCCTCCGCTGCGGAACACATCATGATAACTGTTCACAGGAGACTTTGACTTCAAACTTTCACCTTTTCCATTTTTCGAAGAAAAACCCAAACCAGTTATGTTCTTGTTCACGGGTGGATCCACCAATCGTCCCCAAACTGCATTATGACCATTGCGTACAACCTGCTGCGCGTCCTTCAGGGAAACTACAGAATTCTCATTCCTCCTTATGTTGTCAATGGATAGGGCTTGGAATTGGGTTCCAATAGCAGCCTCATCCGCTTCTACAATACTGAAAGAGGATAGATGGGATATCAACAACGCCTGCTCCCCATTTATGATCACTACCTTCCCTTCACGCACAAATTTTAGCTTCTGATGTAGAGTTGAAGTGACAGCCCCTGCTTCATGTATCCATGGTTGTCCAAGCAAACAAATATATGCAGGAATAATATCCATAACCTGGAAGGTTATCAAGAACAAATGTGGTCCTATATGGATGGGCAGGTCCACTTCACCGATGACAGATTTCCTCGACCCATCAAAAGCCTTCACAATGATGCCACTCGGGCGCATAGATGTTCCTTGATACTTTAACTTCAAGAGGGTACATCTCGGTATGACATTCAGCGCGGATCCGTTATCAATTAGCACATTGGACAGTGAATCATTTTTACAGTTCATGGATATGTGGAGGGCCAGGTTATGATTCCTCCCTTCATCTGGTAACTCATCATCACAGAAGCTCAAATTGTTACATGACGTAATGTTTCCAATTACGCTGCTGAATTGATCTAATGGTATGTCATTCTCTACAAAATCTTGGTCTAGTACTCTCATCAGCAATTCTCCATGAGCAGAGGAATTCATCAATAAGGCTAGAATAGATATCTTTGAAGGATTCTGCAATAGCTGATCTACAATTCTGTAATCGCTCATCTTAATTATCTTCAAGATATCATCCACTTATTTCTCTAATATAGCTCCATTAGTCCCTCCTGCAAACTTCTTAGGCTCATCATTCTCAGCAATCTTCTTTCCAGTAACAACATCTCTTCGAATGACCGACGCAAATACACGACCACTACGGGTCACTCTGCTATTATCAACTATATTTCCAACATTTGGCATCGGCTGGATGGGAATCTCCACCCCATCTTCTAAGATCGTAGCGTTGTATTTGTAAGGCACAACCTTATCTGATTCATAGGGAACAGGACCTGGCAGACTAATTACCAATGGGGCAACAGCTGGTTTGCTATGGTACTCCACCTCAAGATGAGTGGGTGCACCAAAACAAGGTACAATGACATTCACCCCTTCCTCAACACAATCAGCCATCAAAAATTCATTTCCGGCAAACGAATCTTTGTCTGAAGAGAAATACTCATCTGCAGAGGCATACTCTTCCTCTGACTCTTCCATCAAACAGACTTCAACCATATTAATCTCATGATAATCATCTCTCTAACCTGTGATCTTGATGGTTCCATTGTCTAACAGCAATTGAACACCTTCCCTCACAACAGAACATCCTCGTGGATTTCGACAACAAATTATGCAAGATCCATATTGGTGTTCCACCTGACCAGCAGTATGGCAGAAGCTAGCATGTAACTGCACTAGATCCTCATTCAAATGATCCACATCAAAAATTATGAATTCACCCGGACATCCAGAAACCATATTCACTTCCTCTTCATATTCCACCCTAGGCCTGATTATATGGATTAAACCTTCATCCATCATCTCCTGCAAATCAGCATTTATCTTCTCGCAACCCTGTATATCTGTACTGCAAACAGCACAACCGATATGGTCATGCGTATAATAACTGAATTTACAAATATCTGCATGCATCTTCACCAAATACCCTCTAACCAGATTAATGTCAAAAATTCGAAAGTCGCCTGGACAACCGGCCACCATATTCACAGCATTCACCTCCCCGTGCTTGGGTAGAGGATTGTCTTTCACATTAGGTCCCACGTCTTTGAAAGATAAAATTCCAGACTTCACCAACCTTTGCACTTCAGTCCTCAAAGGATAACAATTCTCAACATTATTCCCTGGTGCTCCCTGATGAAAGGCACACGTCTGGTCTGCTTTGTAATACCACGACAATGGCGATGGTACAGCGAGAGGTGGTCGTGTCTAGACCAACTTCTTCTGAACCAATGCTGGTAATAGCTCTGCATAGCTTATGGGAATAGGATCATAGTTCTCCCTTATCTGATTATACCCTTGATTTCCCTGCTGGGATGGTCTCTGATAAGCAACGGTAGTTGGAGCAACATTCATAACATGAGTAACTGAGGCGACTTGTTGATGACGCTGATAATTCCTTCTAGGAGCGTTTACCTTTCTCTCTTGCATAACAACATATGTATCCCCCTCTTTCTTCTTTGTAAACCTGTAAGATGGCTTCTTCACACCTCCAGATCCTTCACCCTTTGTCAAACGGCCTTCTCTTACTGCCTCTTCTAGGCGGACACCCATTCCTACCATCTCTGTAAAATCACTTGGGGAACTTGCTACCATTCTTTCGTAGTAGAAAGCTCCTAGCGTCTTTAGAAAAATCTTGGTCATTTCTTTCTCTTCCATGGGCGGAATCACTTGTGCAGCCACTTCGCGCCATCTCTGTGCATACTCTTTGAATGATTCTTTGTCTTTCTGAACCATGGCCCTAAGCTGGTCACGGTCAGGCACCATGTCCACATTGTACTTGTATTTTTTAATGAATGCTTCTCCCAAATCATTAAAAGTATGTATGTTGACGCTCTCTAAACTCATGTACGATTTCAACGCAGCACCGGTCAGACTATCCTGGAAAAAATGAATCAGCAGACGCTGATCATCAGTATGGGTAGACATCCTTCTCACATACATCACCAAATGAGCACAAGGGAAAGTGTTGCCCTTGTACTTCTCAAATTCCGGGACCTTGAACTTAGCAGGCACTTTAACATTCGGGACCAAACACATCTCATTCACATTCTGCCCGAACAACTCGTTTCCCCTAAGAGCCTTCATCTCTCTTTGCATTCTATCAAACTGCTCTTGGAAATCATCCATTTTGTCATAAAGACCCAAGTCTTCACTCGGCGGAGGGAAAGGACGACACACATCTTCATTAACAAACGAAACCAAATTCACCGAAGGAGGTGCAGCAGGAACAGTATGCACCACAGGAGGTGCAGGAGTAACAACATTTGGAACCACTGGAGCATCTTGAGGACCCAGATTGAAACCTTCAGGTGCAAAATTCTCTGGCATTCCCCACGGATAACCCTGAGGCATACAATTTTGAATAACAGCCGGAGTAGCAGATACAGGAAAAAGTAGAACTTCAGTACTTGCCCTTGTTGGTTGAGGTTGAACACTCGGTGGCTGATTCTGAGCAACCACCAGAGCTTCCATCAGAGTAGTCAAGTTGGCCAAGCCAGCCTTCAAAGCAGAAACTTCTTCGCGCAACTCGCGATTCTCCTGTTCTAATTTGTCCATCTTCTTTTTGAAATTAGCCCGAGTGTTGTAGTGATGAGTCAGCTTGCTGAATGAAGTAAAGAAGCTGGGTAAGGCACCTGGATATGCATAACAAATGCAAAAACACGTGCAATGTGATGCATGATATGCAATGTATATGATTATTATTATTTTATCATTTAATATTTCAAGGGATTTAAGATTTATAGACATATTGCAAACATCAAAATAACAACGCATTTGAAATACTGAAAACTTTTATTATAATAACTTCGAAATGGGTTACAAGTTTCAATGATCCCAAGTACAAGATGAAAATATAATCTAAAATCCTGAGAAAAGGAACTGATAGAGATCAATCTGTACGAATGCGCTTCCCTGTGAGCCTGGAAATCTGAGCTCTCAACCTCTGGTTTTCTTCCACATGTCCGATGGCAACCTCCTTCCAATCATCTGAATCAGGAAGTGAACAAACAGCACCTGTTTGAGGCTTAGGAGAAAATAAATCTCCTTGCCTCTCCATAGACTCTACTGCTCGACTCTCAAGGATCTCGATCAAATCATCTCTCTCCTTCAGGTCTGCTCTGTAGGAACTCTCTAAAGTCTGGAACTTGTTCTTCCAAGCATCCCTTTCCTGTTGCATCCTAACCAAAGCAAGCTGCAACTCTTCTAGATTATCTAATAAGGGAGGAGTGGTCTTCACAAACAAATCAGGCATGGGTGTCTCCCGAGTATACGGCATCTTCAACTGAATGACTCTCGATCGGACCCACTGAAGATATGGCTCCAAAGAAACAACACCCCTAGGTCCCAAATCCTTCCTACTCTTCTTATGAATGTGACGCCAGGCCTTTGCAATCTGCTCCCTAGCTTCCCTGTGGTCTTCTCCTTCCTTCAGAAAGAAACTACTCAGATGAATATTGTTCAGTTTATCCCTCATCGGATAACCAAGTTATCGCCGTGCAAGAACATGGTTATAGTTAATTCCTCCCTTTGTACCAAGAAGAGGCACATTGGGGAAACTACCACAACTTTCAATAATCTCCGCATCCTGGTAAGCTCGATGATACCAATCAATATCCGAGTGAGTAAGTGTCATGATCTTAGGAGCCCAAGGGGGTTCCTTCTTGACATCCCAAAAAGCGTCAAACTGAGGCATATGAGAGGTAAACCACCGATACAACAAAGGCGTGCAATAGATAATCATTCCCCCATGATAAGAATTCCGAAGATGAACAGAGTAATAAGCATCACCCAACAGTGTAGGAACCGGGTTTCCAATCATGAAAATCTTGATAGCGTTAATGTCGACAAACTTGTCCACATTAGGAAATAAGAATAATCCATAGGGAGTAAAGCAAACATGGCTTCAAAAGCAACCGTACTCTTCATCCTGGCAAAGTAATGATCTTTCTCCAATAAGAACTGAGCTGGTAATCCTCTAATCCCTCCTTTGGTAGTCATATGAGCTTCCACCTCAGACTTCCCCAGATGAATCAAAGCAGCAATCTCATGTGGCTTTGGCTCACCCTCCAAACCAGTAAAAGGAACGCGATCGTAACAGGTAAATCCAATAAATAGGAATAGTCTTCTAGTGTTGGCATTAACTGATAATCGGGAAAAGTAAAGCAGTGATACACCGAATCATAGAACTGGACCAAAGTTGAGAGAAAACCCTCCTTCATCTTCAGCTTCATGAGAGGAATAACAGATACATACTTCTTCCAAAAGTCTGCAGAACACTCGATCTCGGGAATTAGACTGATCAACTCATCTATCTTAGGATCCTTGAAACTGTATTTCCCGGTCTTTCTCTTTCCAGAATCCATGGTTTAAAAGTACCTGAGATATCCACAAATAGTCAACCTTTAAATCCCTTGAAATATTGTTTTTTCAAAAGATGCTTATGAGTGCATGGATGCATGATGCAACAATCACACACAAGATCACACATATAGGGTTCATAGGTTCAACGTCACGAGCATGAGGTCGAAGGTACTACCCATAAGGTATTGGTCTAAAAAGTTATCACCTGCCTAACAAGGTTCTAGAGGTTCTCAGAGTCTACATCCTTCCTTCGGATATTACCAACTTCCCGATTAACTCGGTAATTAGTAATATTCTCAAGAAAGACTCGTCCGAGCGTAGTATCGCGTGTGAACTACTTCCGGATTACTCCGTTATAGCTTCCGCACTACACCTAAAAGGCCAAGAGGGGTTAGGTAATCTATGGTCCTCAGCTTCGGCAGGCTCCCAGGTCGAAAGCAGTACGTCTTCCCGATTACTCGGTAAACGACACTACAGTCAAAGGGGCCTCCACTGAGCGGGGAATCTCATGCCTCCTTTTTTGGGATTACTCCCTCAAAGTTAACATGACTATACCGCCCGTCCTATCTTAAAGTTTGCCCAAGTCTGGGTTAAGGACTTATGAGTAATCACCAAGCACCCTGTAAACCAGGAAAATCCAGACAAACATATATACAAAATATAACACATAAACAACAATAGCACATATACAGATATAAACAAAGATAGGTTTAACCCACTTAGGGATGGACCAGCAAGAGGTCAATCTTTCCCCAGTGAAGTCGCCATTTTTCTGTGGCAGTAGGAATGTGCAAGACTAAGCCATTGGATTGACTAGACTTTATACAAATCAAAATAAAATTGCCACTGCGCTTTATTGTTTCCAAAGGAATGGGAAAAGAGCGAATAACCCAAAAAGAGGGGGAAAGATTCAAGGTAAGGGGGTTGGTTATGCAAAGGGAAGGTATTAGCACCCTAAACATCTACGGTACTCCGCAGGAACCTCTTTGAAAAATCTGTATATTTTGGCTATAAAAATGTGTTGTATATAAAATGGATGGTGGAGGTGAGAAAAGAAATATTTTTATGATTTTTGCACCCGCCGCGGTTGCGAACCTTTAGTGCCTACGTACCAACTTTCGTGCAATAGGGGATCAGGGTACACATAGTTCCTCTTTTAAAAATTTGAAACACAAGTGTGTTGGTTGATTTTATGAGATAAGATATCTTAGCAATTGTCCGTGTGAAAAACATACTTACTACCCACAATCATGAGAAAGGAGAATTTGCATCATCTCAAAGTGGAGGATATGGCTTGGATTTTAAAATCAACAATGCCTCACTCAACACCCAAGTGGAAAATATCTCACTTCACTACATATTGTAGAAGTATAGTTGTTTGCATCACTACAAGGATTGACAAGAGTCTAATCTTTTGAGAAAAGTTTAAAGATAAAAGCCAAAGTGGCAAAATGGTTTGAAATGAGATTGATTGACTTTTAGTCTTATCACAAAAAAGGTCAAGGTATTATTAAATTGATTGAAATTTATTTATGAAAATGTTTCGAAGATGCATGGACCTAAGTCCAAGTTTATTATGAAAATGTTTCAAGTATCAAAACAAGAAGAGTTTTTTTTTTTAAAAGGAGGGAGAAGATTTTTGAAATTATAGAAGATGGGAGGAGAAGAAGAGGCTATCCTAAAGCATAAGGTAAAAGCTAGGGATAAGAACCATCTAACCAACAAGAAGCCAATACTTGACATTATGAGTCAATATAGAATTCTCATTCTTCGGATTGAAACTAAGCAAGCAAAGATACTAGACCTCTTGAGAGAACCAAACTTCAAGTGTTTTAAGTCTTCGCAAAAATTGGGCAGAGTAACGGCTGTATACGGGTGAATTCCAAATTACAAACAAAGATCGTAATCTCAATAACCTGCACACAAAACAAACAAACAACCCAATGTCTTGAGGTAAACCTCAAGAACTCCAGACAAAATACCAAATAAAGTCACAAAGTCTCCAAGATAGGCCAAGGTCTCTAATCCTAAGTCCAAGTATCATTAATGATTTTTATGGTTCATGTTGATTATTAGGTGTCTTTAAAAAGAAAGAAAAGCTCAAGTGAGCAAAGTAAAAATGACATAAAAGTAAATGCTCAAGTGAGCAAAGATGAAAATAGCATGAAATGTAAAATGCTAAAAGTAAATGGTACATAAAGCATGAAAATAAAAGCATAAAGTAAAGTTAATTGTTAGTAATTAGTGGTTTAGTTGGATGACCATCTTGAAACTTCCATTTGGAACTCATTAGAGGATTGGTAGAACCAAATCCTCCACACAACAAGTTGCATTTGCTTTTTGTCAAGTATATCATTCATTTTGGAATTCTCACAAGGCAACATGTAATGATCAACGATGTTTAAGTGATCCGCGTTGACCAAAGGTGTTGTAGATCCATTAGAGGATTGGTAGAACCAAAGCCTCCACACAATGAATCTCAAGGTTATTGGATCAAAGAGATCAAATTAACATACTTGGACTTGCAATCATAAGTTTGGGCCACGAATGATCATTTATTCGAATCGGGACAAAATTTAGCGCTATGTTAAGCAATCGTAAGTGGACTTATGTAGAAGTCACACCTATTTTGAGACCGGTCAATAGAAATCTATGTACTTCATGTTTGGATAAATGATATAGAGATCACCATCCCTTAACATGTAGCACAATTAAAAAAAATAAAGGGATAAGATGAAGAGGGAGGGAAATGATAAGCTAATTTGGATCACCATTTCAAAATTCTTTCATCTTTAAATTCAACCACTCCTCTAGATGGATTAAAGCACTAAACATATCATTAATCCAAAGCACCAAAAATGAATTAAATAATTCACTCTTAGGTAGATTTGAATTGATGAACATTTATCCAACTTCATCTACATCACAAAGTCCATTGAGTTTAAAGACAAATTGGACATTTAAAATTGCAATCCAAACCAACAATCAAAAGGAGTGAGTAGAAAAAGCATTTTGGATCAAAGCTGCCCCAAAACAAGGCAAAAAAGTGCATTTTGTCCCTGTGTAAATCGATTGCACTATTGTGTAAATCGATTTATACAGTACAGTTTTCTAAAAATTGTGCAAAATTGCTTCTGCGCAATCGATTGCACTACAGTGCAAATCGATTGCACACAGTTTCAGTAGCAAAAACAGCATTTTAAAAGGCCAATTTCTTGTTCAAACTTTCCATCAAACACCTTATGATCATGGATCCAATTGAGCACGAAAATTCCATCAAATTATGAGAAAATAACACCATTGGAATCACAAAATAATGCTCAAAGAATTAAACCCAAAGATCAACAAGAGATCACATTGTGAAAGATGAATTATCCAACTTACCAAAGGTAGATCTAGAGAATTATCAAAACAACTTCAAGAATTTGCTTCAATTCAACCACAAGAATCAATTGACCAAGCTTGGATGTAGAGAATTGATGGAGAAAAAGTGTTTGGATGAAGGTTTAGCTCAAAGATTAGTAAGCTTCAATGCAAAGCTTACTAACTTTTTGAAAATGGAGCTTTGAGTGAATTTGGTAGATGGAGAGAATTGAGAGATTTTTTAGCAAGGTGGATTTGGATATCAAAAGCTTGAAATTTGAATGAAATGAGAGCTCTATTTATAGAGTTTTAGGATTGGGATTAGTGGTAATTTGGTAATTGATTCTTGGAGCCAAAATTTGAATTAATGATAACTCTTTCAAAAATTAGAGCCAAAATTTGAATTAATAATAATTCTTTCAAATATTAGAGCCAAAATTTGAATTAATGATAATTCCTTTTAAAAATGAAAGATTGACACTAAAATTTGAATTAATGATACATCTTTCAAAAGTGAAGGAAAATTGGAGCTAAAATTTGACAAGTTTAAAATGCTGATTTTTTTTTTAATTTTCACGCTGTGCAATCGATTGCACTACAGTGCAAATCGATTGCACAGTGTATTTTTTTCAAAAATGGCGCAAAATACACTATGTGCAATCGATTGAACTTTAAGAGCAATCGGTTGCATCAGTGAAAAAAATGAAAATTTTTAATTCTTTTTCTTTGCAAATAGAGATTTTAGGAAAATAATACCAGAAATCCTTATTTGTCAGATGCTTCGACTTGGTACCTACAAAACAAAAATATACAAAGACAAAGACAAATATTTTTTGTATTTGGATTAGAAGTTAGTCAATAACACATATACAAAATACACAACCAAGGTGCTTGGAGATTCCTCAAGATCAAACTTAAAGATAGGAAAAAAGAGGAAGAACCAACCCTAATGTGATCTTGTTATGATCGAGTTGATATGATATGATAGAGGAATCTTAGGGGAAAAAATTGGGGTACAACACCAATGTACTGAATGATCATATAATTAGATGAACATAAATAAAACCCTTGACAAATGGACCAAAGTGCCCCGGGCCAGGCACATGGCATAAAAGTCATTGTTTAAATATTACAGACAAAATGCTCTTGAATTGAAAGAAAAGCAATAATAAGTAGATTACTCCTCAATGAACGAGATGGGCACAAAGTCCTTTGCATGCCAATTCTTCAGCTTCGTTGTAGTTGGATACAACAAATCTTCAAATGCAGCTTCTTCATCATAATCATCTACGATGTTGACTTCATGGCTTCCAATGTGAAGAGGTGGCTTTCCAGCACGAGCACACCTCACATGCTTCTGAGCTTTGATGGAGAAGACCAAACCAAACTTATCTGCTTTAAATGGGATATCGAGGATTTTCCCCCAAGTATCACAACTTCCTTCTTCAATTGTCGCGCGAGCATCCTTGACTGAAACCATTTTTGGCACAGCCTTAACAACTTTAGACTCATCAGAGGAACATTTGGTAACAACAATCATTGGTGGCACAATCTCAAAGGCTTGACACGGCGCCTCAATGAATTCTCCATCCATCTCTACGTACTTGAAAGAGTTAAGGTGACTTGCCATAAACTCTTCTTCTCCACATACGGTGATGATTCTTCCCTTGACTATATATTTGAGTTTCTAATGGAGAGTTGAGGTTACTGCCCCGGCTTTATGGATCCACGGGCGACCCAACAGACAATAATAGGCAGGACGGATGTCCATAATATAGAAGGTGGAGTTGAAGATTTGGGAGCCCACTTTGATTGGAAGATCTACTTCCCCATGAATAATCCTCTTTGATCCGTCAAATTCCCTCACAATGATATCGCTTGGCTTCAAAACTAAACCGTCACAATCTAGACGGTCTAACGCCCCCTTGGGTAATACATTCAGAGAAGAACCAGTTTCGACTAGCACATGTGCTAAGGTAGTCCCTTTGCACTCGACAGAAACATGTAAAGCTTTAATGTGGTTCTTCCCTAACAATGTCAAGTCAACATCTGAAAATCCTAAGCCATTATCAGCCATCAAGCTAGCCACGCAATTCTCAAATTAGTTTGTTGTTGTCTCATGGGGGACATGAGATTTTTTCAGGAATTTGATTAATGTTCGAGCATGGCCGTCGGAACAAAGCAGCAATGACAACATTGAAATCTTTTAAGGTGTTTTCCCTAACTGTTCCACAATCTTGAAGTCGCTTCTTTTTATGATCTTCAAGATCTCGTCCATCTCACGAGCGAAGGGCTCTCCATTAGCAACGTCCTTTGCAGGTACTTCAATCATATCAGGCTCAACAACCTTATCCTTCCCTCTTGTATCGGTACTTGGCTTGGCAGCAGGGATGCGGATGGGTGTCTTTGTAACAACGGGTGGTGAGATATTGGGTGAAAATATTATCCCAGTCATATTTACTTTGCTTGAGCCAGCTATGTTACCAACATTGTCATCTTTTCCTTCTTTGATCCAGGCATCTTGTTTAATCCCATGATAGAACACCTCAGCACCATAATTCCATGGTACTTCCTTGTTTGAAGAATAGGTGTTGTACCCCAAAATTTTCCCTCTCATTTCTCAAAGGATCATCTTGGACCCTAAGGTTTGCTTCGATTTAATTTCAAGCCTTGACTTACCAATTTTCCAAGAAATTCATTCACAAGGGCAAAATGGTCATTCGTACACTGAAAAGTCAAACTTTGACTTTTAGATCAAAATCAAGTTTCAAGAATCATATTTCACCAAGGCATGAAATTTGTCTCATCAAGGAAATCATAAGTCAAGATTCATGTGGAAAAAGTCAAAATTATAAATACTTAGAATCTTTCTAAGTGTTTAAGAAGTATGACAAGCTCATAACTTCTGGCCAGATTTTCACCATGATGCAAGCTGATCCTGGAAGAACTTCTAACACAAGAGTTTTAGATCTCAATAAGACCGAAAATATTGCAGAACAGAACTTCTCCTGGAAATGATGGAATTTCAAGTTATGAATGTTCAAAGACACGTCCATGAAACTGAAGCACTCAACAAATTCTGGACATTTTCAAGACAGGTTTTGGTTAGAACTTCTGGGCCAGTTTTCACGAAGGTTCAGCCAGAGTTTGCAAAAGTAATTCAAAGAGGTCTTACAAAGCATGTCACAAGCTTTCTAGAAAGTCTGAGAACTCCTTCAGAACATGCTGGAGCAAAGAGATTCAAAGATCAGAAGTTGGATGTTTATTCTAAGTTACGCTGACGCTGAACTTCTGACCCAGAATTAAGCTATGATGCATAATCTCATATTGCAGGATTTCTGGTTTGATAAGTCTCATCATCATTTAATGCTCACAACCACTTTTGAGTTTTTAACCAAAGGATTTCCCCACGTGTGAGATAGAAGTACCATTGATGTCCTTAAAAAGAAAACTTTTGTACAAGTTTATGCCGGGCCCATGCTTTGCTTTTTCCTCTGAGGGTACTTTTCCTTTATTCATGCTTAGAAATCCAACTTAGGCACGGCTAAAAGCTGCTAACCACCATACTTGTTTATCTTGCTTCAAGAACAAGCCAGCACGCTAGCATGATGTTGGTACCTTTGACTTCTCCAACCTACAAAGTTTTTGCCTATAAATTGAACTTCATTTTCAACTGTGAAGGGGGGGGGGGGGGTCAGAAAAATTAAAAGGGAAAGCTTAGAAACCTTGCTAAATTTCCAAAAATCCGAAACTGCAAACACAAATATAAAACCTGCTAGTTTTTTATTCTTGCATTCAAACTCCATTTTCCCTCAAATGTTTCTTGACCAAATTGTCCATTCCCCATTCATAACCCAAGTTAAAGATTGTTCCAGCCTACTGAATACATGAGGAAGTTGATCAGAACATTACACGAAGTCACAACCAGACTCCAGCTCACAGAACATTTCTCAACTGCAAGGTAAGCTTCTGCTAACCCTCACCATATCACTTAAGCACTGTTAGACATGCATGATCAAAACACAATGTAGACATCTTAATTCTGATGTTGTACATATACTGAGGTTTCATATACTTGCCTTCCTAAATAGGAAGAACATAGGTTCAGAACTTCTTAAGGAAACTAGAACTAGCAAAGACATGTTTGTTTCTGATTTATAGTCTTGACATTTGTTATGCTTCTGAAACCATGGGGGAAACCTGGCATAATTGCTATGTTTGTGCTTTTTATTCTGTTAAGAAATGACTAAGTTGCAGATATTCTGATTAACATGGAGAAAGAGATGAAGCAAATCATCAGAACTTATTTTATGTTATATGTTCATGCCTTTGCTTCTAATACCGGATGTACAGCGACCCCAGTGGTAGAAAGCATGCGCATAAGACATTAGTGCTAAGGGTCTTGGGTTCTATCCCCAGAAGCATCTTTTTTAGGTTTATTTATTGACATTTTTTACCCATTTATCTGTCAGACAATACTTCGAAATTAGAACTTCTAGATATCCTCACCTAACAGCATAATTACTTCACTCTCTCAAATAATCACAACTTCTGACTGGCTAGAGATATATAAACTTCTAGGTCCCCAGCTACGCTATAACTTCTGAACCCCTCAACCTAAAAATTTGGTGTACCTAGGCCCATAACTTCTGACCCTCCACTTTCTCACTAACATTTTCTCTCTTACAGCGTATCAGAGTCAAAACTTTTGTTCCCCCTCGTTTCAGTAATGTGCTGATTTTGACTCCTTTTTCTCTCACTTGCCTTATTTTTGCTTTTAATAACCAAAAACACCAAAAACATTTCATATTCACATGTTTTATTTTATTTCTTTTAGAATAAGAAAAAATCAAGATATTTTCTTAAGAAAACTAATTTCTTAACAAAAACAAAACTAGTCCATTTCAATTCTTGTATATTATTTCAATATGGTTGTAATAGATAATTATGACTTTAATTTCTTGCAATCCCTATTCATAAATTTGTACCCCCATCCCCTAAAGCTTTGTAATAGCTTAGTATTTTTATTTTCTGCAATTTAATGCTTTATGTACAAATTGCTAGTAATTAGGGTTTGTATGGAAATATTAAAACCAACAAATAGCAAACCCTAATCAAGACAAATCAAGCATGTAAACCAATACATTTGCACACTTGCACCCTTATGGTAAACCCACTTTGTTGCCTTATAAAATGGCCATATTATGCATGTGAGGTATCTTAGCAAAAACAAACAAAATACAAGATCATGGTCCCTCGATGATGCTATCCATGTTGCCTTTCAAAATGATCTTAGTCCCTAAAGAAAATGCTAAGATATCTTACAACATTGTTAATCATGGCTATACGATGACCCACGCCCGTCCCTTTTTACATCCAAAGAGAGGGTACTTACCAAATCAATGGTAATATAACAATGTCAAAGGAAAGAGGAAATAAACATGAAAGACTTTTGAGTAGGTAGATTGTTCCCAGTTGCTTGCTCAATTTCAAAACCAAAACATGCTATTTTCAAAACACCAACACTTTCTAAAACATCTTTAAAACTTGAAAACATTTTCAAAATATTAACACTTTGTATAGATTTTTACGAACGAGAATCATTACAAAGTTTTCCTAAATAAACGCATCTTTACAAAATACTTTCAAAAAATAGACAAAGCACATTTTCAAACAAAAGCAAGTGATCTAGAAAGTAACTAAGAGCCCATGGAAAACCATGGATGAAAATGGTGCCAATACCTTCCCTTTTTCATAATCTACCCCCCGAACTCAAGAAAACATCTCAAAGGTCTTTCCTGTTCTTTTCAGCCTTTCCTTTTGGATAAAAGAAAATTCGGTGGCGACTCTTGCTAACCGCAACATTTGCGATCAAATGCAAAACACCCAAATCAGTTCTCCCACTGTATCACAGAACTGGCGACTCTGCTGGGGAATATACTTAAAAGTGGGGTTACCTTAGGGTTAGATCACATTTACTTGCTTCCCTTGTTTGACTTGAATGCTTTACATTATGGTTTCTTGCTTGGGCTTGCTTTGATTCTACACTCAGATTTGAGGCACCTTTTTAGGTAAGTAGCAATAAACTGTGAGGGAACTGTGTGGGGTATACCGACACGGTTGAAATAATAGCTACGTTAGTGTGACACATTTGTTGGTACCGATATCCCTTATGTTGAAACGAGGAGAATACAGGGCCGCTGAGCGGCGTCATGAAGCACTAACTGACCTTAGAACCTTAATTGACCAACTTGGATTTTAGGACGTGGTGAGATAGCCGTCTTTGGTGTAAACCCAAAGTCGGTTGATACTCGATGCTACAATCATTAAGGTTTGACCCTTGAGTTTTGTTTGGTGGCAAGTCAGTTGTCTATCGGAACGAGATTTGGGGGAAAGACTGGTGATATTGAGATCCCTTAGAACCGGGTTACTATATTTAGGACAGGCTGAACCAACCCAACTTCAAGAGGATATCACCTTAAAATCCACGCAAGCCTTAAACCTAAGGCCTCTGTGTGATTTGCTTGTGCTTGCTATATCTGTTATATCTGAGCATAATCATGACATCATAATATAGCATGTCATACTAACCATTTCAAGGATTCTTAGGGTTTATTTTTGTCTTGTTTTGTAAGACATGGCTCTCGCCCGCAGATTCACCATCCAAGTCAGTCTGGTAAAAGTACCTCCTCGGCTTAAGGATTTGGTATTGAGGGTTCCTGAAAGCTCTCCATTTGTTGAAAGACATGGTAGACTTCTCAGCTTGGTCACTTCAAACCCTGATGAAGAAATGTTAAAAGTGCTCTTTCAGTTCTTTGACCCTCTGCATCACTGTTTCACCTTTCCGGATTACCAGTTAGTGGCTACTATGGAGGATTTTTATCTACTATTGGGGGTGCCTATCCTTAATGAGGTACCTTTAAATGGTATGGAAAGGGACCCTAAACCTGAAGATTTCCAAAACTCTGTCCTTACAACGGTCTGACGTAGTAGCAAATTAGGAAACCAGGAGAGGTGTCAAAGGTTTTTTGGCTAAGTTCTTGTTCGAAAAAGCTCATCATTTCTGGGATACCTTGGACTTATAAGCTTTTGAAAAGGTATTAGCCCTTCTCATCTATGGTTTGGTACTATTTCCTAATACGGACCAGCTCATAGACGTGAATGCGGTTAAGATTTTCCTGTCACGTAACCCAATACCTACTCTGCTTGGAGATATCCTACATTTGTTGCATACTCGTACTACAAAAAGAAGAGGAACCCTTCGGTGTTGAACACCTCTTTTGGCTAGGTGGTTTATTTCACACCTACCCCGATCCGTCTTGAAGAATGAACAGGGCTTAAGATGGTCTCAAAGGTTGATGACTCTTACATATTCAGGCATTCATTGGTGTCCCCGATTCTTGGAGAATGTTACCATCATTGATCGATGTGGAGAATTCCCTAATGTCATACTCTTAGGCATTAGGGGAGGAGTCACTTACAATACTTGTTTGGAACTACGACAGTTTGGATATACAAAAAGGGATGGTCATCATGATGCACTTATTCAAGGAATCGTTTTCGTCTATGAGAATAATACTCAGGATTACCGCAAAAGGTTCATGTGAGCTTGGGGCATGGTACATAGAGTTGATAGCAAGACACTGGGGTACAGGAATTTCATCCCTCTTGAGCCTTACCTCAAATGGGTACAAGCTCATGCTCAAAGTCTTATGATGCCTTATCCCTCTATTCTCCCAGTTATCATAGAGCCTGTTGTGGAAAGAGATGTTCCATACACTATCTTGCATCCTGACATGCCGACCTCTCTCGAAGACTTGCAAAGGGATTAGATACAGTTTAAGGGGGAGCGAGACACTTTTGAGGCCTAATTCTAGGCCAGCAAGAAGAGGGTTCTGGAACTCACCAGGCAACTTCATGAGGAGCGGAGTCTGAATGCCTACATCGCGCCAAAGAGGATGCGTTCAACTTTTTTATCTTAAAGTTTTGTATTACATTGTAAGCCCAAAAGAGGCACGATGTACTCAAACTTTGATTTATTAATATAACGTGTGTTCCTTTTTGTCTAAAGCAAATTTAAATCTCTAATTTCCTTGAAATCATTTGCATATGCATCTCCATTCATCATAACATAAACAGGTTTCTCCCATACAGGTCTCCTTATCCTCCTACTGTTTATTTCAGTAAGATTGGTATGGAACAAACGGTGAAAGACATCCAGGCTCAAAACACTCAACTACAAGAATTGTTCTTGAACCTATCCAAGGGACAAGAAGAGGTGAAAGATATCCTAACCAGGGGCGCGATCATGGGAAATCCTGGGGACGCCAGAGATGATCAGTTGGAGAAGCTAAAACCTAAGATAGCCATAATGAAGGTCCAAATGATGGGACAACTGGTGGGCCAGATGGATTTTATCCAAAATCTGGCTCAAGGACAAGAAGAGCTGAAAGTTCTTGTCAACCAACTTCGTCAAGATGGTTGCAACCGTATAGGGCAAACAACCAGAATTGGAAATGAAGTCACTGCTCAGCCTAACATGAAACAAGAAGCCGGAAGACCTTCCCAATTTGCTGCCACATCACGAGCCCAACAACTACTTCATCAATATCAACCAGAAAATCAACAAAGGCAAAGCGAGCCCAAAAGACAGTTTACCAACATCAACATACCATTGTCTCAAGCTTTGCAACACATGTTGAGGATGAATCTGATTACACCAATAAGACCTCATCCAAATCCCAAAACTTTTTCTCCCAGCTACAATCCCGATGTTAGGTGTGCCTATCATTCCGATAGTCCTGGGCATGATACAAATGATTGTTGGGCGCTGAAGTACAAGATTCAATACCTGATCGACGAAGGAATGCTGGAGTTCACACAAGATGTCCAGACCGAATTCTTCTGCCGTCCCTCAAAGGCTCACCACCTAAAGTGACAAGTTTAGATAAAGAGGCTTCTGTTCATTTTGAATTTTCAATTGTAATTTCTTTTGTTATTCAAACAATTATCTATTAATGTCAAACTTTGTTTCATTAATTCATTTCATATGTTTGTCTTGAATTCATCTATTCTTTTTCACTATATTTAAACTATGCTTTTTACTCTCTTTATGACATTCAACTCTTGCTAAAAGTTACAAGCCTTTAGAGGGAGGATGACGAAAACAATGCCATAAATATCCTACAGTATGCTTTTGAACAGACCTTGCTGACGATGTACAGGCGTTCTTTCAAATCCTAAACTCTGGAGTCATAAAGAAGATAATACCTAGTCAACCCCTTCGAGCCAAAGAAGTAGAAGTTTTCTTTTTATGCATAATTTGAAACCTTTAATCAAAACCTGGGGCAGGGTAGTCTCTCAGTTGATTTAAACGCGCGCTTAGCCGCAAACTCTCATCTCGTAATACAACGAGTGACATCAAAAAAATTCCTCTGGAATCAAAAGACAGTGATGGTTCCCTATCACATAGGCAGTCATTATCTCTCAAGAGAAAAGCCCACGAAGTCAAAACCTACAAAGGAGACTTAAGAAAAAACTAGGGCATCCCGTTGACGTAATCTTAAAACAAGAACAGTCAGACAAAAACTAGGGATATTAAATCAAAAGAAAGAGGTCACTAAAAATCCTCAACAACATGAAAAATGTTGTAAAAATGACTGCATTCCGACAATCTTAACTTGTCTGAACCATCACCAAAACGTTATTCCAGACTCAATTGGAGTTCAAACGTACAATTAACTGAGTTTAGGACTGAAGAACATCACGAAGAGAGGATGGGTACAAACACACTTTGAGCCTTTATCCTTTGTTTCTTAAACTGTGAACCGAGCCACGTTACAACCCTTCAAAAGTCCTAATTGAAACATGGGTTAGTTTGAAAGCATACTGTTACAAAAAGGCATCCTGACTCCTGTAAGGAATTACCCTAAATCCTGAGTTGAATTTTTCTTACAAAATTTCTTTACTTGCTAAAATGCATTTTCAAAACTTCAAGACAAGCATAAACTTTGCATTATTTGAATATCGTTGTTTGCATATGGCTATTTGTTTGACAGCGGAGAAATTCACACAACAAATATCTGATGAACGAAAGCCCTCTCAGTGAACAAAATCATTTCAGTTGGGATGACATTTCCAATGACAAACCTCCTATGAACAAGGGGGCATGACATGTCACTATCAAGCACACCTGGGGCAGTCCAATTGAGATCCCAAGAAATTTCTCATGAAGTGCAGAATAACCAGGGGCGGGTCTCCATTACTTGGGGAATTGAACGCTAATCCCAGCAAAGGGTTACATACAGTCAAACATTTCCTGGCAGTGCCACAAACACTCGTTACTAGGGGAAGTGACAAATCTCCCAAAAATCCTTCTTATAGGATGATTCCCCAGCCAGATTTTCAACCTCTAAAAACCTCTTCCCAACTGAGTCGATTTCAAGAATCCTCGAAGATTTCTGCCAGTGAAGTCGCCGCCTCTCCAACAGACTAAGAAACAGGGTTTATTTCCCCAATAAATGACAGGGTTTCCTAGCTTGAGTTTGCCTCCCCGACTACTACAAATCAGAGGACCACAACTCCTATTCCCCAGTTGACTACTCTACAATCCCCAGAAAACACTATGAAGCCTGGATTTCGACCAGATAACAGTATGAGGTGATGCGAAGCCCGGGACTCGACCAGATAACAGTATGAGGTGATGCGAAGCCCGGGATTCGACCAGATAGTAGTTCACTTCTTCAAAAAACACTATGAAGCCTAGATTTCGACCAGATAACAGTATAAGACACTGTGAAGCCTGGATTTCGACCAGATAATAGAATAAGACACTGTGAAGCCTGGATTTCGACCAGATAACAGTATAAGACACTGTGAAGCCTGGATTTAGACCAGATAACAGTATAAGGTGCTGCAAAGCCTATACTTCGACTAGATAGTAGTTCACTTCTTCAAAAAACACTGTGAAGCTTGGATTTCGACCAAATAACAGTATAAGGTGCTGCAAAGCCTGGATTTCAACCAGATAGTAGTTCACTTCTTCAAAAATATTTTGAAGCCTGGATTTTGACCAGATAACAGTATAAGGTGTTGCGAAGCCTGGACCCGACCAAATAATAGCTTAATCACCGAAGTTCAGATACACTCCAGATACAGATGCCACTCTGATACTCATTCAGATTCAGCTTTTAGATATAGTTCAGATACGCTCCAAATACGGATGCCACTCTGATACTCATTCAGATTCAACTTTTAGATACAGTTCAGATACGCTCCAGATATGGATGCCATTCTGATACTCATTCATATTCAGATTTTAGATACAGTTCAGATACGCTTCAGATACGGATGTCATTCTGATACTCATTCAGATTCAGCTTTCAGATACAGTTCAGATACGCTCCAGATACAGATGCCATTCTGATACTCATTCAGATTCAGCTTTCAGATACAGTTCAGATACGCTCCAGATACGGATGCCATTCTGATACTCATTCAGATTCAGCTTTCAGTTATAGTTCATATACAGATGCCATTTTGATACTCATTCAGTTTTAGCTTTCAGATACAATTTAGATACGCTCTACATACGGATGCCACTTTAATACTCATTTAGATTCAACTTTTAGATATAGTTCAGATACACTCCTGATACGGATGCCACTCTGATACTCATTCAGATTCAGCTTTCAGATACAATTCAGATACGCTCTAGATACGGATGCTACTCTAATACTTATTCAGATTTAGGTTTCAGATACAGTTCAGATATGCTCTAGTTGCGAATGTCACTCTGATACTCATTCAGATTCAGCTTTCAGATACAGTTCAGATACACTCCGATTGCGGATGCTAGTTTGATACTCATTCAGTACATCTTTCCATTCAGATACAATCACAACATAGATTCATTCTGACACTCCCTCACATAGCTGCCAGATACATACGACACAATCTTATTTATTTTTAGAACATCATTGCGCAATGCATACATCATGACATTGCATACAACTAACTCTTTACCTTTTCAGGAAAGATCAATCAACAGTTAAAGTTCATATCTTGCTGAGGTAGTAATCGTCCAAGATTCCTTCATCATATTTTTGGAGTAGTAATCGTCAAAGATTCCTTCAACACTCATTCAAATACAGTCCAGATACGATCTAGTTTCGGATGTGATTCTGTCACTCAAATACAGTCCAGATACAATCGCCTTCGGATGGCATTTTAAGCCCATCTCCAATAACTATCCATCATTTCTCAAAATGGAATCTTTTAAGCCCATTCCCTACACAATCAACCACCACATCATCGAGTGCAAATTTCTGGGCCCTCTAGTGTTCAATCATCTCCCACCTTCAAGCCAGGAATGGCAGATTCGCCAATCTAACTCTTCAGGTTTAAGAAAATTGAACAAGGGAGCTGTTGTACCCCAAACTTTGCCCTCTCATTTCTCAAAGGATCATCCTGGACCCTCAGGTTTACTTCCATTTAACTTCAAGCCTTGAATTACAAATTTTCCAAGAAAGTCATTCACAAGGGCAAAATGGTCATTCGCACATTGAAAAGTCAAACTTTGACTTTTATATCAAAATCAAGTTTCAAGAATCATATTTCATCAAGGCATGAAATTTGTCTCATCAAGGAAATCATAAGTTAAGATTCATGATGAAAAAGTCAAAATTATAAATACTTAGAATCTTTCTAAGTGTTTAAGAAGTGTGACAAGCTCGGAACTTCTTTCCGGATTTTCACCATGATGCAAGCTGATTCTGGAAGAACTTCTAACACAAGAGTTTTAGATCTCAATAAGACCTAAAATATTGCAGAACTGAACTTCTCCTAAAAATGCTGGAATTTCAAGTTATGAATGTTGAAAGACACGTCCATGAAACTGAAGCACTCTGCAAATTCTGGACATTTTCAAGACAGAGTTTGGTTATAACTTCTGGGCCAGTTTTCATGAAGGTTCAGCCAGAGTTTGCAAAAGTAATTCAAAGAGGGCTTACAAAGCGTGTTACAAGCTTTCTAGAAAGTCTGAGAACTCCTTCAGAACATGCTGGAGCAAAGAGATTCAAAGATCAGAAGTTGGATGTTTATTCTAAGTTACGTTGACGCTGAACTTCTGACCCAGAATTAAGCTATGATGCATAATCTCATATTGCAGTATTTCTGGTTTGATAAATCTCATCATCATTTAATGCTCACAACCACTTTTGAGTTTTTAACCAAACGATTTCCCCACGTGTGAGATAGAAGTACCATTGTTGTCCTTGAAAAGCAAACTTTTGTACAAGTTTATGTTGGACCCATGCTTTGCTTTTGCCTCTGAGGGTACTTTTCCTTAAATCATGCTTACAAATCCAGCTTAGGCACGGCTAAAAGCTTCTAACCACCATACTTGTTTATCTTGCTTCAAGAACAAGCCAGCACGCTAGCATGATGTTGGTACTTTTGACTTCTCCAAGCTACAAAGTTTTTGCCTATAAATTGAACTACATTTGAAACCGTGAAGGGGAGGGGGGGTCAGAAAATTGAAATGGGAAAGCTTTGAAACCTTGCTAAATTTCCAAAAATCTAAAACTGCAAACACAAATATAAAACCTGCTAGTTTTTTATTCTTGCATTCAAACTCCAATTTCCCTCAAGTGTTTCTTGACCAAATCATCCATTCCCCATTCATAACCTAAGCTAAAGGTTGTTCCAGCCTACTGAATACATGAGGAAGCTGATCAGAACATTACGAGCAGTCAGAACCAGACTCCAACTCACAGAACATTTCTCATCTGCAAGGTAAGCTTCTGCTAACCCATATCATATCACTTAAGCATTGTTAGACTTGCATGATCAAAACACAATGTAGACATCTTGATTCTGATGTTGTACATATTATGAGGTTTCATGTACTTTCTTGCCTAAATAGGAAGAACATAGGTTCAGAACTTCTTAAGGAAACTAGAACTAGCAGAGACATGTTTGTTTTTTATTTATAGTCTTGGCATTTTTTATGCTTCTGAAACCATGAGGGAAAACTGCCATAATTGTTATGTTTGTGTTTTCTATTCTGTTGAGAAATGACTAAGTTGCAGATGTTCTGATTAGCATGAAGAAAGAGATTAAGCTCATCATCAGAACTTATTTTATGTTATGTGTTCATGCCTTTGCTTCTAATACCGGATGTACAGCCACCCCGGTGGTAGAAAGCGTGCACATATGACATTAGTGCTAAGGGTCCTGGGTTCTATCCCCAGAAGCATCTTTTTTAGGTTTATTTATTGACATTTTTTACCCATTTATCTGTTAAATGATTCTCTGAAATCAGAACTTCTAGATATCCTCACCTAACAGTATAATCACTTCACTCTCTTAAATAATAAGAGCTTCTTATTGGCTAGAGATATATAAACTTCTAGGTCCCCAGCTACGTTATAGCTTTTAAACCCCTTAACCTCAAAATTTGGTGTACCCAGGCCCCGAACTTCTGACCCTCCACTTTCTCACTAACATTTTCTCTCTTGCAGCGTATCAGAGTCAGAACTTCTATTCCCCCCTCGTTTCAGTAATGTGCTTATTCTGACTCCTTTTTCTCTCACTTGCCTTATTTTTGCTTTTAATAACCAAAAACACCAAAAATATTTCATATTCACATGTTTTGTTTTATTTATTTTACAATAAGAAAAAAACAAGATATTTTCTTAAGAAAACTTATGTCTTAACAAAAACAAAACAAGTTCATTTCAATTCTTGTACATTATTTCAATATGGTTGTAATAGATAATTAGGACTTTAATTTCTTGCAATCCACATTCATAAATTTGTGCCCCCATCCCTTAAAGATTTGTAATAGCTTAGTATTTTTATTTTCCGCAATTTAATGCTTTATGTACAAATTGCTAGTAATTAGGGTTTGTATGGAAAGATTAAAAACAACAAATAGCAAACCCTAATCAAGACAAATCAAGCATGTAAACCAATACAATTTCACACTTACACCCTTAGGGTAAACCCACTTTGTTGCCTTATAAAATGGCCATATTATGCATGTGAGGTATCTTAGCAAAAACAAACAAAATACAAGATCATAGTCCCTCGATGATGCTATGCATGTTGCCTTTCAAAATGATCTTAGTCCCTAAAGAAAATGCTAAGATATCTTACAACATTGCTAATCATGGATATACGATTACCCACACCCGTCCCTTTTTACATCCAAAGACAGGGTACTTACTAAATCAATGGTAAGATAATAATGTCAAAGGAAAGAGGAAATAAACATGAAAGACTTTTGAGTAGGTAGATTATTCCTAGTTGCTTGCTCAATTTCAAAACCAAAACATCCTTGCTATTTTCAAAACACCAACACTTTCAAAAACATCTTTCAAACTTGAAAACATTTTCAAAACATTAACACTTTGTATACATTCTTAAGAACGAGAATCATTACAAAGTTTGCCTAAACAAAGGCATCTTTAGAAAATACTTCCAAAAAACACACAAAGCACATTTTCAAACAAAGGAAATGATCTAGAAAGTAACTAAGAGCCCATGGAAAAACATGGATGAAAAGGGTGCTAATACCTTCCCTTTTTCATAATCTACCCTCCGAACTCAAGAAAACATCTCAAAGGTCTTTTATGTTCTTTTCAGCCTTTCCTTTTGGATAAAATAAAAGTTGGTGGCGACTCTTGCTAACTGTAAAATTTTCAATCAAACACAAAACACCCAAGTCAGTTCTCCCAGCGTATCACAATAGGGAATTGGTCCGAGATTGGTAATTATTAAGGGAGCAACAGTGGTTTCATTTGAAATCCTAATAGGACCTTTGGAGGTGATCCTAAGAGGCTTGTTTGAGATGGTAATAATGGAGAGGTCTTTACATTTGTTAATCAAACTTTTGGCAAGTGGAGTTTTCTCAAATATAATTTTATGTTTATCCATCAGGCGTTGAATGCTCTTCTTCAGCCCTTCACATCCATTGAGTTGTCTTGTACAACACACATAGTCTTTTACACAGCCAGGGAAGATCCCATCTTTCAACAGATTGTTTTTTACTATATTCAGTGGAGTAGTCAATTCTTCAACAGAGGCAACAAAAATTGTATCTTCAACAGCATTAACACTCTTATCATGCTTCGGCATCGAAGCGATGATTACATTCAAAGTTGGAGGAGGATCAAACTCGATAGTCTTGTTATCAATCAAATCCTGGATTTTGTTCTTCAAGGCCTAGCACTGGTCAGTCTCGTGCCCAGGGCTGCTTGAGTGGTAAGCACATTTAGCATTCGAATTATACTTTAGTGACGAGGTATCAGGGTTGGCAGGAGGGTCGCGTAATATCACTAAGTTATCCTTTAGCAAATGTTGAAGGGCTTGAGACAGTGACATGCCTAACCTCATAAGTTGTCTTATTGGGGTTTCAAAATGTTGATGATTTGCATATGGTCTTGGAGTAGAAGTTGGATTGGAGATTCGGAAGACATTGACAAACGGATGATCATTCTTCTTGGTACGGGCCCTTGCCCCGTACATAGCATTGACTTCCTTCTTTGCAACAAAAAGTTTCTTAACATGATTTGATGTAGAAGTAGATGCCACAGAGATCTTCCCAATTTTAATGCCGCTTTTAACTCTTTCACCGGTTAAGATTAATTCAGTGAAACCAGAAGAAGAACAACAAACCAATAGATTAAAGAAAGGACCAGATAGAGTGCTCATGAACATGTCAATGTGTTCCATATCAGTCAAGGGTGGTTGAACCCTATTGGCGAGGTTTCTCCACTTTTATGCATATTCCTTAAATCCTTCATTCTTTCCCATGGTCATATCTTGTAATTGAACCCTCGTTGGCGCCAAGTCGGCATTATACTGATACTGATGGTAGAAAGCGGTAGCTAAATCCTCCCAAGTATTGATACGGGATCCATCCAACTGATAAAACCATTTAAGTTGCGTTCCAGTCAAGCTCTCTTGAAAAAAGTGAACCCAAAGCTTCTTATCAACAGTGTGCGGCTGTATCTTGCACACATAAGATTTTAGGTGGAGTTTTGGATAAGAAACTCCATCGTATTTTCCAAAGATTGGTATTTTGAATTTGTGGGGAATGACTACCCCAGAGATCAAACCCAAATCATCAAAATCTAAACCGGGGATGGCTTGGATTTCAACAGCTTTCAATTTGTCTTCTAACTGCTTATATTTGATATCAGCGGGTGGATACTACTAGTCGAAATAATCATCATCAGATACTTGATAATTAACGCAATCAGCCTGAGTACTCTTGACCTCACCAATTTGGTTCTCGTCCTCTTCAGATGAGTCTCCTCCTACTAGGATTTGATGTACTGTCTCCTTGAACCTTCTACCCATGTTGAGTAGAGCTTTTTTCTTGGGCTTCTTCTTAACTTCCAGTAATGCCATCATGTCTTGCTTCCCCTTGGCTAGGGCTAGTAGAGTTTCCTGGAACTGAGAATTTTGTTCCTGGAGATCCTTTATAGTTTTCTCTAGATCCATCTTGCTGAAATAAACAGCAGAAAGATAAGGAAACTTGTTATGTGAAAACCTGGCATGTTATGATGCATGGAATATGTATTATGCAAATGATTTCAAGGACTAATGAGATTTAAATTTGTATAGACAAAAGAATGAACAAACATCAATTTTCATTAAACAAAACAAGAAAGATTACATCATGCCTCTTGGGCTTACAAAATAACTTTCTAAGATAAAAAGAATGAACGCATCCTCTTCGGTGCGAGATAGGTGTTCACACTTTTCTCTTCTTGTAGCTGCTTCGTAAGCTCTAAGACCCTCTTCTCACTAGCATAGAATTGAGCTTCAAAAGTATCACGTTCTTCCTTCAGCTGAATCCAACCCTTTTGCAAGTCTTAGAGAGAGGTAGGCATGTCGGGATGGAGGATAGTGTAGGGAACGTCTCTTTAAACCACAGGCTCCATGATGATTGGTAAGATGGAAGGATAAGGCATCATAAGTTTTTGAGCACGAGCTCGCACCCACTTAAGGTAAGGCTCAAGGCGAATGGAATTCTTGTATCCTAGTGTCTTGCTATCCACTTTGTTCAACATCCTCCAAGCTCGGATAAACCTCTGACGGTAACCTTGATTGTCATTCTCGTAGTCAAATACCACTCCTTGGATAAGCATCTCATGTGGACCATCCCTTCGAGAGAAACCAAATTGTCGTAAGGCCAAGCAGGGGTTGTAAGTGATACCTCCTCTAATTCCAAGTAAGGGGACATTAGGGAATTCTCCATAACGGTCGATGATAGTAACACTCTCTAAAGATCGGGAACACCAATGAATATCTGAATGTCTGAGCGTCATCAACCTATGGGACCACCTTGAACCTTACTCATTCTTTAATACAAATTGGGGAATATACGAAATAAACCATCTTGCCAAGATAGGAGTACAAAACATGAGGATACCTCTCTTCCTCATAGTGCGAGAGTGAAAAGAATGTAAGATGTCTCCTAACAAAGTAGGCACCGGGTTACGAGACATGAAGATTTTGATGGCATTTACATCTCTGAGTTGGTCAGGATTTTGAAACAAAACCATTCCATAGATGAGAAGGGCCACAATTTCTTCAAAAGCTTGTAATTCCAAGGAGTTCCAACAATCTTGAGCTTTCTCAAACAAGAACTTGGCTAAGAAACCTTTGACACCGCTCCTTGTTTCCCAATTAGTTGTGATATCAGATTATTGCAAGTGTAGGGCTTGAGCAATCTCTTCAAGTTTTGGATCTCTTTCCGTACCATTGAAGGTTAGTTGATTGAGAATGTGAATCCTCAAGAGTTGGGAGAATTCTTCCAAAGATGGCACAAGTTGATAATCGGGAAAAGTGAAGCAATGGTGTGGAGGATCAAAGAATTGGAAGAGCACCTTCATCATATCTTCATTAGTGTTGGAGGTAACCAAGTTTAGGAGGCGACCATGTCTTTCGGTGAACAGAGAATTCTCAGGAACTCTTGATGCTAACTCTTTGAGTTGAGGAGGGATCTTTACAAGATTGACTTGAATCGTTTTCCTGCGGATAGAAGCCATATCCTACAAAACAGTACAAAGATAAATCCCAAAAATCCTTGAAATGGTTAGTGAGTATGAGTATGATGTTATGATGTTTATGATGTTATGTACAAGTAAATATATACAAATAAGAAAAACAAGTCCTTAGGTTTAGGCTTGCATGGAGTGTCATAGGTAAGTACTCTCTTGAAGTTTAGTTGGCTCAAACATGTCCTAGAAATAGTAATCGGGTTCTAAAGGAGCTCAATATCACTGGTTTGTCTTCTCGGGCATTGTATCAGCGTAAGCCTCTTTCATGGAGACCAAAATATCCCAAAAAACCAAACCTCTATGAGTGTAGTATCGAGTATCTACCAACTTCGGAATGCACCAAAGTCGGTCATCTCACTACGTCCTAATGGACAAGTTGGTCAAGTAAAGGTTCTAAAGTCAGTTAGTGTTTCATGACATCACTCAGCGGCCCCTTATTATCCTTGACTACTCAAGGTCTATCGGTACCCACAAATATGTCACACTAACGTAGCTATTTATTAGACCATGTCGGTAAACCCCGCACAGTTTCCACAACGTATTTCTACTTACCTATAAGATATCCCAAATTCGGGTAGAGGATTTAAGCCCAAACAAAGAACCAAAATATAAAGCATACAAGTCAAACAATGAAAGCAAGTAAAATTGATCTAACCCTAAGGTAACCCCACTTTTAAAAGTCCCCAGCAGAGTCGCCAGTTCTGTAATACGGTGGGAGAACTGACTTGGGATGTTTTGCGTTTGATCTCAAATGTTGCGGTTAGCAAGAGTCGCCACCGACTTCTCTTTTATCCAAAAGGAAAGTCTAAAAAGAACAGGAAAGACCTTTGAGATTATTTCTTGAGTTCGGGGGGTAGATTATGAAAAGGGAATGTGTTAGCACCCTTTTCATCCATAGTTATCTATGGTCTCTTAGTTGCTTGCTAGATCACTTGCTTTTGTTTGAAAAATGTGCTTTTTGTGGTTTTTGAAAGAATTTTAAAAAGGCGCCATCGTTTAAGCAAACTTTGTAATAGTTCTCGTTTGTAAGAACGTATACAAAGTGTTGAGCTTTTGAAAATGTTTCAAGTTTGGAAAATGTTTTAAAAGTGTTTTTTGAAAGTGTTGGTGTTTGTTTTAAAGATAAGCAAGAGTGTTTGATTTGAAATTGAGCAAGCAACTAGGAACAATCTACCTAGTCAAAAGTCTTAGTTCATTTCTTCCTTTCCTTTGATATTTTTATCTTACCATTGATTTGGTAAGAAACCCTATCTTTGGATGTACATGGACGGGCGTAGGTCATCGTATAGCCATGATAGCAATGATGTGAGATATCTAAACAATTCTCTTTGAGGGACTAAGATCATTTTGAAAGACAACATTTGATAGCGTCATCGAGGGACTATGATCTTGTATTTTTTTGATTGCTTTTTGTTAAGATTCTCCACATGCATAACATGGTCATTTTTATGAGGCAACAAAGTGGATTTACCCTAAGGGTGTAAGTATGCAAGTGTGTTGATTTACATGCATTGTTTTGTCTTGAATTAGGGTTTGCTAACTTGTTGATTTTAATCTTTCCATCAAACCCTAATTTACTAGTATTTATATAAAGCATTAAATTGCGGAAAATAAAAATACTAAGCTATTACATCAATATAGGAGGGGGTATACAAATTTACAAATGGGGGAATTGCAAGAAAATGAAATCTAATTAATTATTACAACCTTATTGAATATTGTACAAAATTGAAGATAAGATGCAAGAATGCAAAATGGAAAAAGAAATGATTTTTATTTGATTTTATGAAGGGTTTTAATCTTGACCTAATTAAGAAAATGATTAGTGAAAATTAAATAAAATTAACTTAAACTAATTAAGAAAAGAAAATAACTAAAAAAGATTTTTTTAGGGTTTTTTATGAAAAAGTTTTAAGAATAATATAAAAATTATTTATTTAAAATAAACCTAAATTCTAAATTAATTTTAATTTACAAGAAAAAATATAATATAATAATTAAACCTAATTATCTAAATATTAATTAAAAAAGAAATTAATTTGTTAAGAAAATTGTATTTGTTCTTTTTAGTTTTTATAAAGAAAAATAAAATATGAGTGTAAAAATAATAAAATAAATATTTTTAGATTTTTCTATTAATAATAATTAAAAAAATAATATTAGTAATAAAAATAATAAAATGAAAATATGAATGAAATAAATAAATAAAAATAAAATGAAATAAAGAAATAATGGGCCAGGGGGTGCTGAAGCAAGGCAGGGGGTTAGAAGCTAGCAAAAGACCAAGGCCCACTGTATTGAGGCCCAGGCGTGTGTGTTTGTGACAAAAAAAGAGTAGAAATTGAAAAATAACACCAAAAGGTAGCGCTGGGTGTTGAACCCTGGACCTTATGCATACACGCACGCTACCTTTGCCACTGGGATGGTTGTACATCCGTTAACATTGGCACAACAATAAATATATAACACAAGTTATACCCTGAATACAACTTCATCTTCAACCTCCAGCCATGGATCCTGTAACTTAATCATTTCTGAACAAAAATGAAAGATGCAAACATGAAAGTTGCTCCATTTTTCCATATGAATCCAACCATATAAATATCATAAGCTATAAATCAAAAATGAATGAGAATTTCTAAAAGTACCAAATTCTGACCTAACTTTTTTCAGAGATTCAAACCTAAAATTCTCTAAGCTTAATCAATATAAATAAAATCTAAGGACATGTACAGTTTCAGGGCAATGATATCTACATCTTATCTTCACAAATCAGAATCAAATGATGCTTGTATGAAGAGATAGAAGTTTGAAAATTTACCTCTTGCAAGCTGGAGTCATGTATGGAGTTTGAGCAACCTTTGAGATGGCCTGATGATTTTTGTAGCTTGCCGAGATCTCCTTGAATGTATTCCAACTCCTACTTTGCTTTGAGGATGGCTGAAACTCCCAACTCAAGTCAAGTTGCAAGCTTTAGTTTTGGAAATGGTAGATAGTGATGGAGGAGTTACAGTCTTGAAACACAGGCTTGGATCAATTGTTTATGATGTATGTAAGGTGTCTGGATGATTAAGAATCAAAACGCACGAGTGGAAATGGAGATGGAGAGTTTTGGCTCAAAACTGTCAAGTTGAGCAGTTCTGTGCAGCAAGGGTGTTTGGGAGAGTTTTAGGAGGCTTGAAATCGTGTGTTAGCTTGCAATAAACTTGTATAGTTATATGAAAGAGATCCTAACACTTGAGGTGGTCAGAAGTGTGAGATATAGGTTTATGGCTATGTTACTTGATTTTGAAGAAAAGTGAAAAACATAGTTTCAAGGCATGGTACAAGCATGTTATGAGTTGTTAGAGGGTTTAGACAAGTTTCTTATGGCTTTTAGATTATGTGTGATCAGAAGAAAACAAGTGCAAAGCTCAAGAATTGACTTTGTGCATAAAAGCCACTTTTCCAAAATGGCAATATTGCATTTCTTCCTAAAATGGTATTAAGCATGGGCAATGCATTGAATGCTTGGATTAAAGCTTCTAACAGCTGTGTAAAAATTTAATTAAGGATTTCTAAACAAGTTTGAGGCCTGTAAAGCAAAGGTTATCCAGCATAGTTATGAATTGGTCAAGTGTTCATCACAAATTCTGCCTTGTAAATCAAGAATGAAACCCTAACTTCATCTCTTTGATTCTCTTAGCTCAAGCATGATCTCAATGAGTTCTTTGATATTTTGGAAAGATTTTAACATCATCTACAACCTCTATGTTGAACATTTTTGAAGAATCCTCTTGGAACTATGTGAAAAATTTCCATGAAGTTAGGTCAAAATCCTACCTAAACTAGGGCAAAATTTTACTGTTTCCAAGTTTCATGAACATGTATTCACAAAATCATAACTTGAAATCCATTAATTTCTAGCAGAAGTCGTGTTCTACAATGTTTTATATATCATTGAGATATACAACTTTCATGTTGAAAGTTTCCTTTGAATCATCTTTCATCATGGTGAAAAATTGGCTCAAAGTTGTGAAAAAATATGAATTTTCAAACACTTAGAAAAATTTCTAAGTTTAGAAATTTTGACTTTTCAAAATGAAATCTTGAATTTTTTATTTCTTGATGAACGAGTTTCACATTTTGACATGTTTTGATGAACTTTGATCTTTGATACTTGATTTTTGACTAAAAAGTCAAAGTTTGACTTTTCAATGTACAGTTGACTTTTGATCAATTGTATGAAAATTCATTTGTCAATCCATTGATCTTGGGCCATGTTTTGAGCCATGCCATTAGGTCAAAATGATGCAATTTAATCCTTGAGATCATGTCTCCAATTAATCAACCATTTGCTAGGTCAAAAATCAGAAATTGCCCTTTCTCAATCAAAACCCTAATTTTGACCATTTTACCCTTTTGATGATCTTATCAAATTTCTTGAGGAATTATGGTTCAAACTTGATCAAATGACATATATGAGTTCATAATGTTGATACAGATAAAAAATTATGAAGTTTGATTGTAAATTCGCCATAATTGACTTTTTCCCAATACAACTGATTTTTAAGTCAACTGGTCAATTGACTGAGCAAAAATGTGATCCAAGACTTGAAACTTGACATGAGCAATCTTGAGAGTCCAAAATGATCCATTAAAGTCATATGAGGCATTAAAAGTCCATTTATCCTTGTGCAATCTCAAACCCTAATTTTCAGTCATCAGTGCTTGAGGAGGTGTATTGAGCTGATCAACCCTAGTGCAGTCTTGAATCACATGAGATCTTGTGAGAGATTACTTGAAAAGTGATAGGGAAAATTTTGGGGTACAACACAAAGCACCTTAGGTTTGGTTTTACAAAATTGTAGTGGTAAGTTTTCTTAGGTATCAATCGAAAGGATTGTTACCAATGTTTTGAAATGAACTCAACACACTACAATTTCAGTAAGTGCGGATTTGACAAATTAATTTTCGTACAGTTTAGTAATCAAGTATAGAGATGAAGAAAAAGCAGAAGAACACACGATTTGTTAAGGCAGTTCCCCTTGTCGTCCTCGTGTAGGGTACGTCTGCCCCCAATTCTAGAATCTAGAATTGAGATATTTGATATTAAGTTGCAAATTATACAAGAGAAGAGATATGTAACAATACAAACAAACCAATGTTGCTGATGTAACAGTCTTCTTACCTTTCCTTGGTTTGAGCAAAACCAAGTGCCAAATTCTTCAAACAAACCTCTGGTTCTCGCTACTTGATTAAGCAAACCCACCGTTTCTTAATTCTTTCACTCGGCTAGTTTTGATTGCAAGCAATTTGACACCAAATTTATCTTCACAATCCTCCGGTTACGCTACTTGATTAAGCAAACCCACCGTTTCTTAATCCTTTCACTCGGATGAATTCAATTAAGCAAAGACTTGTGCAAAAACCCCCGCACCAATAGGAATCTTGGAGGAGAAAATCCCAATGATTTTATTCAAGAACAACCCACAATTGATCAACCCAAATCTGAATTGAATCCTTGATTTGAATGTTATCACCATATCACTTTTCTTGAATCAACAACCATGATTATGTATAGATGTTGATTTTTGAGAAGAGAGGATGAAGATGATGGCCATTGTGTGTATCTTTCACTAGTTCTTATCACTTCAAATAATGATGTGTAATGAATATATATGTTACCTAATACCCAAGATTCACAAACATAGTAGAAAATCAGTTGAGGCCAGCGAGCGGTCGACTCAACCAGAAGCAGGGGTCGGCGCGACACAACCCGCACCCAGAGAGAAAATTGTTTTAAAGTGTAATGCGTCGAACTCTTCAAGACTTGCATTGATGCAAACTTTAAATATTCTGATTCCCAGGTTGAGTCAACCGGAAGGGTCGACGCGATACATCCAGCAGTCAGAGAGAATTCCATCTTGAAGAGCAGTGTGTCGGTCGCTTTAGGGCTTGCATAGACACAAACTTTGAATGTTTTGATTTCCAGTTTGAATCGACCAAAAGGGTCGGCCTCACACATCCAGGGCTTGATTGAAGATGATGAGTCGACTGCACCTATCTTTGAGTCGACGCACAGATTGAATTTTCTCAAAAATACTTGTGTCTAAAGATCTTTATTTCAACGCTTCCATAGCAAGATTGTTAATAGAGCCAACCAAAATAGAGAGAGATTAATAATCGTTTTGACATCATTAAATTACTTGCCCTCACATACTCCCCCTTTTTGATGATGTCAAAACAATGCTCAAATATGCTCCCCTTGAGTTTGTGCATTCCATTTACAAGCTATGTATAGTCTTCTATGTTTCTATGTTTCTATGTTTCTATGTCCACTTCTCCCCCTTTGACAACATCAAAAAGAGAAATAGCACAAGGTCAAAAGTAACAAAATATAACATATGCAACATCATTTTCCATTTGCAACTAAAAACACCAACAATCATTCATACAAAATGAAATTAGTGTGGATCATAAAATGCAATAATTAGACAAATGTATGTATAATATTACAAACCAGTTCATAAGGATAAGTGCATGAGGTAATAAAAAAAATGTAACATACTTAAACAGAAAATGCTGAAGGTTTAGAAAATGCTGAAGGAAGGTGGAATGAAGGGAAGCAAGGTTCTCAGATTGTGAATGAAGCAAGCCTTCCAACATGGAGTACCGCTGATTTTGAATATTTGAATAGTTTGAGAACATTTCGTTTTTTACTTTGATAAGGTTGTAGATGTTCGAAATCCTCTCATTTTGAAGGAATGCGTCTTCCTTTTGTTGGATTCTCATTCTCTCCAAAAGAGCCATCACATTGGCATTGTTTTCTTGAGGAGCCAGAATATCCTCGTCCATATTTGCTTCATTTTCTTCTTCCTAAGACTCTTCTTCTTCTTCATTATCATCCTCTTCACCATCACTATTTTGAAACGAAATTGATGTACTTCTCACAACATAACGGTATTTTTGTTTTAATTGATGCTGAGTGAAATGAAAAGTATGCATCGACGCATGTAAGCTATGAGTCGACTTAAAAGTAAAGAATTTTGTTTTTATGCAGCTTTTTCAATTGATTTCATGCAATTTATGTAACTTTTAGAATCCTTATGTACTTTAATAATAATAACGATAAACAAGAACAAGTTTACCCTTCACACATGGTTAAGAGTGGAGAATAGATGAGAACGACATTACCTTTATAAGAGTTGATAAGAGCTTTAACCAAGGCTATTCATAAGAGCATCAAGCATTAAGAGAATATTTTCAATAAAATAAAAGGTATGCAACTTACTTAGGTTACAACCTATCTGAGATATCGAGAACACCAAGTTCCCTATGGATGTGATGAAAGGGAACTGTAGTGTTAAACGGTGGGAGAACTGACTTGGGTGATTTGCGTTTGATCGCAATTGTTGCGGATAGCAAGAGTCGCCACCGACTTTTCTTTTATCCAATAAGGAAAGGTTGAAAAGAACAGGAGAGACCTTTCGAGATTATTTCTTGAGTTTGGGGGGTAGGTTATGAAAAGGGAAGGTATTAGCACCATTTTCATCCATAGTTACCTACGGGCTCTTAGTTGCTTGCTAGATCACTTTCTTTTGTTTGAAAATGTGCTTGTGGTGTGGTTTTTGAAATTATTTTGAAAATGTCTTTGTAATGGTTCTCGTTTCTATAAGAACGCGCACAAAGTGTTGTTTTAAAAATAGATCAAAGAGGTGTTTGTGGAATGTGTTTTTGAAAGTGATTTTGAAAAGTGTCTTTGTAATGGTTCTCGTTTCTATAAGAACGCGTACAAAAGCTTTGTCTTTTGAAAATGTTTCAAAATGAAAGTGTTGGTGGAAAAATGTTTTTGTTGTGAGCAAGTGAGAAACTAGGAGCAACCTACCTACTCAAAAGGTCTTAAATATTCTTTTCCTCCTCCATTAGATGTTGCTATCTTACCATTGATTTGGTGAGAAGCTCCAACATTGGATGTGAAGGGACGGACGTGGAATGTTTGTATAGTCGTAGAAGGCAACCTATGGGACGTTTTAGCAATGTCGTTTAGGGACTAGATCGTTTTACCGAAGGCAACATTGAGGGTCATCGAGGGACTACAATATTTTATCAAGGGTCTTTTCTAAAACTCCCATATTCGAGGGACATGACTATTTTTCCGAGGCAACAAGTGAGATTACCCTAGGGGTGCATGTGTGAATAGTGTGTTTGGATTCATGCATTTGTCTTTGATTTTTTTAGGGTTGTCTACTTGTAGTTTTTATCTTGCCATACACTCTAATTACTAACATTTATACAAAAGTAATAAAAATGCAGAAAATAAATCCTACACTATTACAACCATATTGAATAGCATGAAAATGTAAAGGCAAAATAAAATAAAGGAAATAAAAATGGCTCTTTCGATTTAGGCATAAGTATCCTTCAATTTTGCTTCTCTAGCTCCCTTCGATTTGGCCTGGAAGTAGTGAAGATTTGCCTTTTGATTTGGGCTTAGCCTGAGGCATGAGATGCAACCTTCGATTCTACCTTGCTGAGTCCTTCGACTGGGGGCTGGAATCAGCATGGCCATCCTTCTGGCTGCCTCTTTCGTTCAGCATGGAGTGTCCTCTTCAACTAAAGTCCTTTGTTGCCTCCTTCGATTGGGGCTTGGAAGTCAGTGTGGGCATTCCTCTGGCTGCCTCTTTCATTTGGACCTGGAAGTTAGTGTGGAAGCCTAAAGCTTCATTTCATACTTCCTTCCCCCTGTTGATTTCGTTTGAGATATTAAATAGCAACATGACCAAAGGCCATGCTAGCATCACTTTATGGCCAGGTTAGTTCTTAAAGCATGTTTAATAAAACATAAAGCAAGACTAAAAGGGTTAATCATGAAAACAAAAAAAGGTGGAAACAAAAAGAACAAAAATGTTATGTACATGTTTTGAAACGAAAGGGAAGATTATTCACATATTATGCCTGAAACGAAAGATTCAAGGGTAAGAGTGACTTACCTTGCTTACAGTTGGAACGTGTGTTGGACCTTGAGCGGTTGCCCTGAGTGCTTCTGGATTCGAAGGGAGGAAATAGGGGTTATGCCTTTGATACTAGATTCGAAGGAGAAGGACAAATGTGATGTTATTTCTACTGGATTCGAAGGAAAACAAAGTGTGGGGATTTTTCAGATTCGAAAGAGGCAAGTGTTTAGATTCTGGGTTTATGTTTGGTGAGTGTTTGAGTTTTTGAGGGTGTTGAAGATTATTTCCCCACAGTCCTTGGACGTGTGTCCAGCCAAAAAGTCCTCCTCTAGCTTGCAAATGCTTCTCTATTTATAGAGAATAGGTTGAAAGTGTTTGAAGTAACCAGGTTTGTATGATAACAAACCATGGTTTGGTTGAAAATGAAACAAGTCTTGTCCCTTTTCGTTGATCCCCAGTTTCCAGTACAAGTGGGGGCCTGCTAGCAGGAGATTTGACATATGCCTTTGGCACTGCTTTTCATTCAGACACAAATCAGGTTGGGAGCTGGTTTTGTCATAAAATTACTCTTTATGAAAAAAGGATATGTAGCCTTTTGCTATTTTAACCAAGAATAGTATTATCCAGTAGACAAAGGGTGATACGGTGGGAGAACTGACTTGGGTGTTTTGCGTTTGATCGCAAATGTTGCGGTTTAGCAAGAGTCGCCACCGACTTTTATTTTACCCAAAAGGGAAGGTGAAAAAGCACAGGAAAGACTTTTGAGATTATTTCTTGAGTTCGGGGGATAGATTGTGAAAAGGGAAGGTATTAGCACCTTTTTCATCCATGGTTTTCCATGGACTCTTAGTTACTTGCTAGATCACTTTCTTTTTGTTTGAAAATTGTGCTTGGTGTGGTTTTTGAAAGTATTTTGTAAAGAGGCCATTGTTTAGGAAATCTTTGTAATGATTCTCGTTCGTAAGAATATATATAAAGATGTTTAATCTTTTGAAAATGTTTTCAAGTTTTGTAAGATGTTTTGAAAGTGTAAGTGTTTGTTTGGAAAATAGCAAGGATGTTTTGTTTGAAATTGAGCAAGTAATTAGGAACATTCTACCTACTCAAAAATCTTTCTCGTTCATTTCCTTTTCCTTTGACATTGTTATCTTACCATTGATTTGGTAAGTAACCCTATCTTTGGATGTAAATGGGACGGGCGTGAGTCATCGTATAGTCATAGAAGACAATCTATGGATGTTTTAGCAATGTTTCTTAGGGACCAGATCGTTTACCGAAGGCAACATCGAGGGTCATCGAGGGACTATGATCTTTTATCGAGGGTCTTTGCTAAAACGCCCATGTTCGAGGGACATGACTATTTTTCTGATAGGCAACAAGTGAGATTACCCTAAGGCGTGCATATGTGCAAGGTGTGTCTGATTGCATGCATTTTAATCTTTGATTTTTAGGTTGTTTATTTGTTGTTTTTATCTTTCCATACACACCCTAATTACTAGCAATATATGAAAGCAATAAAAAGTGCATAAAGTAAATATCCTACGCTATTACAATCATTAGGGGGATGGGGTGTACAGATTTACAAATGGGGGTTGCAAATTAAATTAAATCCTAAGTTACTATTACAACCATATTGAATGGATAAGAATGTACAAGAAAATGTGAAATGAACTTGTTTTGTTTCAGAAAAGAGATAAGTTTTGTTTAAGAAAATATTTTTTGATATTTTTGTTTTAAGAAATAAAATAAAGCATGTAAAATGTTTTTGGTGTTTTTGATTAGTGAAATAAGAAGTGATGGCAAAAATAGTAAGGAAAAAGAAAAAAGAATCAGCGTATTGCTGGCTAAAAGAGATCAGAAGTTCTGACTCTGGCGTGCTGCAAAAACAGAAATCATTTTAGTAGAAATAGGTAAAGTCAGAAGTTCTAGGTCCGCTGGGAACAAAGAAGATTTCAGAAGTTCTGATACCACTGGAAGAACTTAGTCCCCCTCTCCATGGTAGTCAGAACATCTGCAACTTGGTCATTTCTCAACAGAACAGAAGATGCACATATAACAGTTATGGCAGGTTTAATAGTGTTTCAGAAACAAGAGATATCAGAACTATAAATCAGAAGCAAGCATGAATTTTCTAATCCTAATTTCCTTAAGAAGTTCTGAACTAATTTACTCCCTACTTAGGCATACAAATACGTGAAACCTCAGAATACGTACAGCATCAGAATCATGATGTCTACATTATATTTTTGAACATCCAAATCTGACAATGCCTAAGTAATATGATGAGAGTCATCAGAAGCTTACCTTGCAGCTGGAAAATACTCTATGAGCTGGAGTATGGTTCTGAACTCTGGTGATGTTCTGAATAGCTTCTTCACGTACTCAGCAGGATGGAAGCTTACAACTTGGGCTATGAATGATTAGATAAATTCTGGAACAACCAAGGGGGCAAAGTTCTGACTTCCTTGAGGTGAATATGGATGGAGAATATGTTACAATTTGAACACAGAAGTTAGGATGGTTTCTAAATGTATATCAGAAATTTTATGGATGGTTTTAGTCAAAAAATACTTGAGTAAAGAAAAAAAATGGAGTCTGAATGCGAGAATCAAAAGCTAACAGGTTTTTGTATTTCTGTATTTGCAGTTTTGGACTCTTGGAATTTTAGCAGGGGTTCAAGGCTTTTTACTTTCTCAAAAATTCCCCCTTTTTACAGTTGCCAATGGCTTTCAATTTATAGGCAAAGATCTTGTAGCTTAGAGAGTACAACCATCACATGCTAGGGTGCTGCCTTGTTCTTGAAGCAAGTATGGTGGTTAGCACCTTTAGCAGCGCCTAAGCTGGAATTGTAAGCAGGAATTAAGGAAAGGTAACCTCAAAAGCCAAAGCAAGGCATGGGCCCAACACACTCTTGTACAAGAGTTTGCTTTTCCAAGACAGTAATGGTACTTCTATGCCACACGTGGGGAAATTTTTATGGATAAAGACTCAAAAGTGGTTGTGAGCATTAAGTGATGATGAGATTTATCAAACCAGAAATCCTGCAATGTGATATTTTGCATCATTGCTTAATTCTGGGTCAGAGGTTTAGCTTCAGCATAATTTAGAATAAACATCCAACTTTGGATCTTTGTATCTCCTTGCTCCAGCATGTTCTGAAGGAGCTCTCAGACTTTCCAAGAAGCTTGCAACACGCTTTGTAAACCTTTTTTAAACTACCCTTGCAAACTCTGACTGAATCTTTGTGAAAACTGGCCCAGAAGTTGTAACCAAACTCTGTCTTGGAACTGTCTAGAATTTGCTGAGTGCTTTAGTTTCATGGACGTGTCTTTGAGGAGTCATAACTTGAAATCCCAGCATTTCTAGGAGAAGTTTTGTTCTGTAATGTTTCAGATCTTGTTTGAGTCCATAACTCTTGTGTTAGAAGTTAATCCAGAATCATCTTGCATCCAGGTGATAATCTGATCAGAAGTTCTGAGCTTGTCATATTTCTTAAACACAGAAAAAATTCTAAGTATTTAGTAATTTGACTTTTCCAAAGTAACTTTTGACTTTTGAATTTCTAGATGAAACAAACTTCATATCTCAACATGTCTTAATGAAATATGACTCTTGAAACTTGATTTTGATCCAAAAGTCAAAGTTTGACTCTTCAGTGTGCAAATGACCATTTTGCCCTTGTGAATGACTTTCTTGAAAAATTTGTAATTCAAAGCTTGGAATTGGATGGAAGCAAACTTGAGGGTCCAGGGTGATCCTTTGAGAAATGAGAGGGAAAAGTTTGGGGTACAAGAGATGCCCCTGTTCAATCTTCTTAAACCTGGGAGTTAGATTGGCGGATCTGCCATTCGTGACTTGAAGGTGGAAGATGATTGAACACTAGAGTCCCCAGAAACTTGCACTTGATGATGTTGTGGTTGATTGTATATGGAATGGGCTTAAAGATTCCATTTGGAGAAATGATGGACAGTTGTTGGAGATGAGCTTATAGATGACATCCAGAGGTGATTGTATTTGGATTGTATTTGAGTGATAGAATGACATCCGAATCTTGATCATATCTTGACTGTATTTGAATGAGTGACAGGCTGACATCCGAATTTGGATCATATCTGAACTGTATCTGAAAGTTGAATCTGAATGAGTATCAGAATGGCATCTGTGTCTGGAGCGTATCTGAACTATAACTGAAAGCTGTCTTTGAATGAGTATCAGGATGGCATCCGTTTCTGGTACGTATCTGAACTGTATCTGAAGTTGAGTCTGAATGAGTATCAGAATGGAATTTGTGTCTGGAGCGTATCTGAACTGTATCAAAAGTTGAAATCTGAATGAGTATCAGAATGGCATCCGTGTCTGGAGCATATTTGAACTGTATCAAAAGTTGTCTTTGAATGAGTATCAGGATGGCATCCATATCTGGTGTGTATCTGAACTGTATCTGAAGTTGAGTCTGAATGAGTATCAGAATGGCATCCGTGTCTGGAGCGTATCTGAACTGTATCAAAAGTTGAAATCTGAATGAGTATCAGAATGGCATTTGTGTCTAGAGCGTATCTGAACTGTATCAAAAGTTGAAATCTGAATGAGTATCAGAATGGCATCCCTGTCTGGAGCGTATCTAAACTGTATCAAGAAGCTGTCTTTGAATGAGTATCAGGATGGCATCCGTATCTGGTGCGTATCTGAACTATATCTAAAAACTTTGAACATTGTTAATGGTAGCTGTTAACCTTATCCTGAAAAGGGTAAAATGTTAGCTAAAATGCAAAGTCATGTTGTATGAAATTCATAGTATAATGCATTTTTGTTATCAATGTTTATGATATATGGTTGCAATGTATGCGTATCTGAGCTGATTCTGCGGTACTGCTATTGGATTGGGGAAAATAAATCCCTATCCGCTGCTGAGGATGTGGAGTATAAGTCTTCATGTTGTGAAGTTGAAGTGCTGATGAATTTCGCCTTATATAAATAAACTCTATTGTAAGGGGAATGTCGTGTACTGTTTGTAAAACCCTATTGGGGAATCCTGAGAAATTTGACGACTTCTACTGGGGATTTGATAGCTGGGAGCTTTGTTCCGTTAGGGATTAAACTGCATATTGCAGGGACTTATGGAAATAGCATGGAGAGATTTCCCTACCCCTTAAAGCCAATCAGTGATTGTCTTTCTATTTTGTTTACTTGTAAACAGTAATTATGTTCAAATGCATATGTTCAAAAATGAATCATTTGGACGTTTTTGTAAACAAAACACAAAAGTAAAGAAAAACATATAGTTTTGCACTTTCAAAGGGATATCTTTGTATTGACTTTGAGTAAGTATTTGTACAATGAGACAAGCATTCTAGTAAGAGAATGTTGTCGTAAAAAAATGAAAATTTTGATACAAAGAAAAGATAGCTATGTGCAATAATCCCATGGGGGTCGTATTTTGCTATAGCCTTTGTATCTCCGAGCATCTTGTCTTTTTGTTTCCTTGTTTGAAGCTTATTGAATTGATCAGAACCTCTGAGTTTTTTAGTTGAAGCCAAAGGTTGTCTATAAGTTTATCCAACGGGACATAGTCATACGATTTAATTCCCTAACTTTTGCCTAGACCTCCCTTTCGGGTTTTCAGTCTATCGGGAAACCCTTTTTTGCCCAAGTCTCCCTTTCGGGTTTTCAACTTGCCGGGTGTACAAATTTTTTTGTCTTATCCCTAATTTTTGCCCGAACCTTTTTGGTTTGCCGGGATGCCCTTGTTTTGCCTAGATGTGTCAACCTAGCGGGTCTCTTATGCGTAGCATCTTTTGACTATGCCCGCGTTTGCAGGGTGCGGTAGGTCATCACCATCCATGGTGGTCAAGATCATTGCGCCACCAGAGAATATATTTTTGATTACAAATGGTCCTTCGTATGTAGGAGTCCATTTTCCCCTAGAATCAACTTGCGGAAGTATGATGCGCTTGATCACCAGATCTCCAACTTGATATACTTGTCGTCTGACCTATTTTTTGAAAGCCTTGATCATCCGTTTTTGATACATTTGACCATGGTAGACAGCAGTAAGCCTTTTCTCATCAATCAAGTTGAGTTGATCAAGTCGAGTCTGGATCCAATCTTCTTCATTCAGCCCCGCATCCTTCATAATTCTCAGAAAGGAGAGCCCCGCATCCTTCATAATTCTCAGAGAGGAGATCTGGACCTCAATAGGCAAGACAACCTCCATGCCGTATACCAGAGAATAGGGTGTTGCCCTGGTTGATGTGCGAGCTGTGGTACGATATCCGTGGATAGCGAATGGTAGCATCTCATGCCAGTCTTTGTATGTGACTGTCATTTTCTGTATGATCTTTTTTATATTCTTATTTACAGCTTTGACAACACCATTCATCTTTGGCCGATAAGGGGAAGAATTGTGATGCTGGATCTTGAATTGCTCGCACAGGGCAGTGATCATAGTATTGTTCAGGTTCGTACCATTGTTTGTAATGATCTTCTCTAGGATACCATAACGACAGATGAGATTCTGCTTGATGATCCGGGCGACAACATTCTTGGTAACGGAAGCGAAAGAAGCTGCCTCCACCCACTTGGTAAAATAGTCAATGGCCACTAAAATGAAGCAGTGTCCATTGGATGTTGTTGGATTGATTTCCCAAATCATATCAATCCCCCACATAGCAAAGGGCCAAGGAGCCGTCAAGACATTCAGAAGAACCGGAGGTACGTGCACCTCGTCATCATAGATCTGACACTTATGGCAAGTTCGAGAGTGTTGATAGCAATCTGCTTCCATGGTAGACCAGTAATAGCCTGCCCGTAGGATTTTCTTTGCCATCGTATGCCCACTGGAATGGGTGCCAAAAGTGCATTCATGTAATTCAGCCATGATCCTTTCAGCTTCAACCTTGTCTACGCACCAAAGTAACACAGAGTCATGGTTACATTTGTAAAGAATGTCATTACTAAGGAAGAATTTAGCAGAGAATCTCCTTAAGAACTTCTTATCATTAACTGAAGCTCCTTTTGGGTATTCTTGAGCCTCGAGATACCTCTTGACTTCGTAAAACTAAGGCTGGTCCATTACTTCTTCAGTATTAATCTCGTGATAGTGTGCTGGTTCATCCCTTCGTTCAATGGTGATATGGGGAGCCTCATTATCCCATTTAAGTTTAAACATAGATGACATTGTGGCTAGTGCGTTGGCTAGCTGATTTTCTTCTCGCGGGAAGTGCTCGAAGGTAATCTTCTCAAAATGTGGGAGAAACGTCAAAACATGTTCTTTGTAAGGGATAAGGTTAGGGTGTTTGGTGTCTCACTCCCATTTGATTTGGCTAATAACCAAAGCTAAATCTCCGAATACATTCAAAGATTTGATCCCCAAGTCTATGGCAGCTTTAAGACCAAAGATGCACGCTTTGTATTCCGCCATGTTATTTGTACAATTGAAGCAGAGTCTTGCCGTAAATGGAGTATGACATCCTTCCGGAGATATGAGTACAACACCAATACCATTGCCGAGTGCGTTAGATGCCCCATCAAAAACCAGGGTCCATTGGGATCCTTGTTCAGGTCCGTCATATGGTTTGGATTCTTCATAGTTATTTACCATCATGATATCCTCATCCAGGAATTCGAACTTCATGGACTGGTAGTCTTCTACAGCTTGGTGAGCAAGGTGATCAGCTAGTACACTGCCCTTTATTGCTTTTTGGGTAGTATACGGTATGTCATATTCTTTCAGGATCATCTGCCATCTCGCTTTTCTCCCAGAGAGTGCAGGTTTCTCAAAGATGTATTTTATTGGATCCATTTTAGATACCAACAAGGTAGTATGGGTCAGCATATATTGTCTTAGCTGGAGAGCAGCCCATGCCAGAGCGCAACAAGTTTTCTCGAGCAGTGAATATCTTGTTTCATAGTCGGTAAACTTTTTGCTCAGGTAATAAATAGCATGCTCTTTTCGGCCAGACTCGTCATGTTGCCCCAACACACACCCCATTGAATTTTCCAAAACAGTCAGATACATGATCAATGGCCTTCCCTAGACTGGTGGCATCAAAACAGGAGGCTCTTATAAATACTCTTTGATTTTATCAAAAGCAAATTGTCACTCATCATTCCATTTGACTACTTGATCTTTCTTCAATAGTTTGAAGATTGGCTCAAAAGTAGCTATCAGGTGAGAAATGAATCTGGCAATGTAGTTCAACCGTCCCAAGAATCCTCTGACTTCCTTCTCAGTACGAGGAGCAGGCATCTCTTGTATAGCTTTCACCTTGGCAGGATCTACTTCAATACCCTTATTGCTGACGACAAAGCCTAAGAGCTTACCAGACCTTACTCCAAACGTGCATTTATTTGGGTTCAACCTTAGCTTGTATTTCTTTAGCCTCTCAAACAGCTTTTGTAAATGATCCAGATGCTCTTCTTCAGTTTGAGATCTAGCTATCATGTCATCCGCGTAGACCTCTATTTCGTGATGTATCATGTCGTGAAATAGAGCTACCATGGCACGATGATAGGTTGCCCTCGCATTCTTCAGTCCGAATGGCCTAACCTCGTAGCAGAATGTACCCCACTGTGTGACAAAGGTTGTCTTCTCCATGTCCTCAGGCGCCATTTTGATTTTATTGTAACCTGAGAAACCGTCCATGAAGAAAAACACTTTGTGTTGTGCAGTATTGTCAACTAGGATGTCAATGTGAGGAAGTGGAAAATCATCCTTAGGGCTTTCCCTATTTAAATCTTTGTAGTCCATGCACATTCGCACCTTGCTGTCCTTTTTGGGAATGGGAAAAACATTGGCAACCCATTGTGGATAGGAGGTGACGGCCAAGAATCCAACATTGAATTGCTTCATGACTTCAGCTTTAATCTTCTCTGACATATTTGGTCACATTCAACAGACCTTTTGTTTTACTGGTGGACAATCCTCTTTTGTAGGTAGACGATGTACCACAATATCTGCATCAAGTCCTGGAATGTCTTCATACGACCAGGAAAAGACCTCAACATACTCGTGTAGCAACTGAATTAGACGCTCCTTGACACTGGGTTCCAGATTGGCACCCGTCTTGACTTCTCTTTTGTCTTCCTCGGTACCTAGGTTGATTGTATCCACGGGTTCCTCGTGAGGCTGAATGGTTTTCTCTTCTTGTAATAGTAATCTGGCAAGTTCCCCTGGTACTTTACAATCTTCCTCACCTTCTTCTTCGGCTTGGTAGATTAGATTTTCAGAGTCACAGAAGGCCATAGCAAAACCGTTACCCATGGGATCCCGAATGGATGTAGACCTGCAGTGTGAGTGTGGGTAAGGGTATAGCTATCTTTGAATGAAAATGTAAAAAAGAAAAACAATGAGCACAATGTTTGTATGCAAAACGTCCATGATTCATTGATGTCATATGGAAATGATATAATAACCCTTACAAATGGACCATTGCGCCTCGGGTAAGACACAAGGTTTGAATTGTTTTAATATTATAGATCCAACAAAATGTAAAGACAAATTATTGTAGGATAAAAGTGATCGGGACGAAATCTCTAGCCTCCCAATTGTTGAGCCCTCCACTGACAGTTGGGAAGATCCAATCTTCTAGTTTGCAACCATCTTCATCATCCTCTACCATGTTGACTTCACGGTTGCTGATCTTCAGGGGTGGTCCTCCAGCACGAGCGCGGCGTACAACCTTCTGAGCATTTGAAGTTTAACCCAAGCTAAATTTGTCAGACTTGTATGGGATATCTGGGAGTTATCCCCACATAGTGCATCCACCTTCTTCTATCACTTCCTTTGCATCCTTCAAAGATGACATCCTAAGTGGAGGCCTTGTGATCTTGGGAACAGCCTTGGTCACTGTCATATCTTGCGGGACTTCTTCAAAGTGCTGGAATGGAGTTTCAATAAATTCACCATCTAACTCCATGTATCTGAAGGAATTGAGATGGCTGATCATATACTCTTCTTCTCCATGAACGATGATAATCTTCCCTTGAATCGGGTACTTCAGCATTTGGTGCAACGTAGAAGTGACAGCGCCAGCATTGTGAATCCATGGTCGTCCTAGCAAGCAGGAGTATGAAGGACGAATATCCATTACATAAAAAGTTGATTCAAATGTTTGGGTTCCAACCTTTATGGGGATATCTACTTCCCCATGCACCATCCTTTTCGAGACATCAAAATCCCTTACTAGGATTCAATGTCAATCCCTCACAGTCAAGCCTATCAAGAACTTTTTTAGGCAATACATTCAGAGATGAGCCAGTGTCCACAAAAACATGAGCTAGGGTTGTGCCCCTACATTCAACTGAGACATGCAATGCCTTATTATGCTTCCTTCCTCTTGGCGTTAAATCAACATCCAAAAAACCTAGACCATTATTTGCAGTCAAGCTGGCTATGCAGTCTTGGAACTGATCGACATATGTCTCTTGGGGTACATGGGCAGTTTTCAGGAATTTTATCAAGGATTTTGCATCCGCCTCGGAACATAGTAGTAAAGCCAGCATGGAAATTTTAGATGGAGTTTTCCCCAGTTGTTCAACTACATCGTAGTCGCTTCTTTTTATGATCTTTAGAATCTCCTCCATCTCTTTCTGGGAGGTCTCAGGGATAATCAACGATTGTGCCTTCGTTCGGACAGGCTCAATCAGGATACTTTTACCTCGAGTTTCGGTGAACTCGGCGAGCATGAATGTCGGTAGGAGTGATAGCATGGATTGCAACAGCTTTGTCAGTTGGAGCATTGGTGGAGATGATTGTGGGATTGGGAATAGCCTTCGGATGAGCAAAAACAACAGGAATGATTACGAGTCTAGAAACTGCTTTTAGGGGAGCAATTTCTGGAGAGAATATCCTTGCGCTCCGGGTAATCTTGCTAGTCCCGACAATGTTACCGTTATCGGAGTTATCTTTTTCGGGACTTGAATCTTCAGCACCTGGCCAATCTTGCTTGATATAGTGGTAGTAGACACCCCCTCCATAATTCCATGGTACGATTTTCTATGACAAATACGGGACTGGTCCAGGCATTGTAATTATCAAAGGAGCTACTTTTGGAACTGATGTAATTCTAACGGGTCTTTTGGTGGAGACCCTGGAAGAATTGTCGGAAATGGTTACGATGGAAACATCATTAAGAGGAACAGGTGGAACAGAAGTCTTTTCAAACAAAATCTCCTTGTTATCTATTAGGCACTGAACTCCTGCTTTCAACAAAGGATAGCTGGTTGGTGAGGACAAACAGAAATGACAGCCTTTATCGCAGCCTGGGAATACACCGGCAATCAAAAAATTCTTTTTGATAATCAAGAGTGGGGTCACTAGTTTATCAACTGAAGTGACAAACATATCTTCTTCAATGGCATTGGTAGTATGGTTGTGTTTGGGCATAGGGGCAGAAATGACATTTGGCTTTTCGGGCGCATCGAATTCAATCTCTTTGGCTTCAATGAGGTCTTGTACTTTGTTCTTTACAGCCCAACATTTGTTAGTGTCATGACCGGGACTCTCATAGTGGTATGCACAGCGGGCATTAGGATGATAGTGAGGAGATGTTGTGTTAGGGTTCTTTGGAGCTTCTTTCAAAGTCACCAGGTTGGATCTTAGCAATTATGGCATTACGTGAGATAAGGTCATGTTAATTCTGGTAAATTGTCTGACTGGTCTTTCCATCCTTGGTTGGTTATTCCTTTGATGATCAAGCGCAAGTTTAGGAATCATAACAGCCCCCAGCATTGGAAGGCGTTCGACCCTACCTTGATTTCTCTGAGGATAAACAACAACCACTTCCATATTTCCAATGAATGGTTTCCTTACAGCAGCAGAGGATGTATATTTTTGAATCATTCCACTTTTTATTCCGGCTTCTATCCTTTCTCCGGTCAATATTAGTTCAGTAAAACCTTCCGATGAACTCCCAATTAGGTGATTGAAGATGGGACCAGACAAGGTTCCCAAAAACATGTCTACTAATTCTCTTTCAGATAGAGGAGGTTGAACTCTCCCGTCCAAATATCTCCATTTTTGCACATAGTCCTTGAAGCCTTCATTTGAAACCATGGCCATACTCTAGAGTTGAGTACGAGTAGGCGCAAGATCAGCATTGTATTGGTATTGTTTATAAAAGGTTGCAGCAAGATATTCCCAGTTATGAACATTGGCTCTTTCTAACTGATAAAACCAATCAAGTTGAGTTCCAGACAGACTGCCTTGGAAGAAATGTACCCATAAATCTTTGTCGGCGGTATGGGGCTGGATTTTCCTCACATAGGACCGGAGATGCATTTTGGGGTATGAAACTCCATCATATTTGGAGAACACATGTGCTTTGAATTTGGGAGGAATGACAATCCCTGACACTAAACCCAATTCCTCAAAGTCCAAGCCAGGCACTTTTTGGATTTCCATCGCACTCAACTGCTCTTCGAGACGTTTATATTTGTCATAAGTTGGAGGGTATTGTTCCTCAGAATAGTCTTCTTCTTCCTTTTCCTCTTCTGATTCTAACGGGACAACTGTTTCCTTGCCTTTCCCATCTTGATTGTCTCTCTCACCGTATGTCGTTGCAAAGTCTATGGTCCTTCTTGTATGCCCATGAAATCTTCTTCCCATGTTTAGGACTCTGGTTACCTTCTTTGTCTTCTTTTTCTTTTCCTCGGCCAGCAAAGTCTTCAACTCTTCTTGTCCTTTGGCCAGAGTTAAGAACAATTGTTGAAACTGTGCATTCTGAGCTTGGAGATCCTTCACCGTTTGCTCGAGATCCATCTTACTAAAATAAACAGTATAGAGATGAGGAGACTTGTTGCAAGTAACCTTCTTATATTATGATGAATGGTAAATTCATATGCAATGATTTCAAGGATTTTAAGATTCAAACTTGTTTTAGACAAAGAGGAAACACACGTTATATTAAAACTTTTGAGTATATCAATGCCTTCTTGGGCAAAATGATACAAAAAACTCTAAGATAAAAAGGTAGTCTACATCCTCTTTGGTGCAAGGTAGGTATTCAGAGTCTGTCCTCATGAAGTAGCCTAGTGAGTTCTAAAACCTTCTTCTCGCTTGCGTAGAATTTGGCTTCGAAAGTATCTCGCTCTCCCTTGAGTTGTATCCAATCTCTTTGTAGGTCTTCAAGAGAGGTGGGCATGTCAGGTTGGAGGATAGTGTATGGAACATCTCCTTCCATTACAGGCTCAATGATTACCGAGAGAATGGAGGGATAAGGCATCATAAGACTCTGAGAACGAGTTCATACCCATTTGAGTTAAGGCTCAAGAGGGATGGAATTTGTATGCCCCAAAGTCTTGTTATCTACCTTGTTTAACATCTTCCAAGCTCGGATAAATCTCTGGCGAAGACCTTGGTCATCGTTGTCATAGTCAAATACCAAACCTTGAATCAATATCTCGTGCGGGCCATCCCTTTGGGCGTAACCAAACTATCTTAAGGCTAAGCAGGGGTTGTAGGTGATACCTCCCCTAATGCCAAGTAAAGGGACATTAGGAAACTCTCCATAACGGTCAACAATAGTAACATTCTCTATGGACTGGGAACAACAATGAATGTCTGAATGTTTGAGTGTCATCAACCTTTGTGACCATCTTGAGCCTTGCTCATTCTTCAATACAGATTTAGGAAGATGATAAATAAACCATCTTGCCAAGAGGGGATTGAAACAAATAAGGACACCTCTTTTCCTCATTGTGCGAGTATGAAAAGAGTGTAGGATATCCCCTAGAAATGTAGGCACCGGGTTGCGGAATATGAAGATTTTAACGGCATTCACATCTATGAGTTGGTCAGGGTTTGGAAACAAAATCATCCCGTAGATGAGGAGAGCCATAATTTCCTCAAAAGCTTGCAGGTCCAAAGAATTCCAACAGTTTTGGGCTTTCTCAAACAAGAACTTTGCTAGGAAACCTTTGACACCACTCCTTGTTTCCCAATGAGTTGTGACATCAGATGAATGCAAGTGTAGAGCTTGAGAAATCTCTTCTGGCTTTGGGTCTATTTCCGTACCGTTGAAAGGTAGTTGGTTGAGAATGGGAATCCTCAAGAGTCGGGAGAATTCTTCCAAAGTAGGCACAAGTTGATAGTCGGGAAATGTGAAACAATGGTGTAAAGGATCAAAGAACTGAAAGAGCACCTTCATCATGTCCTCATTTGTGTTGGAGGTGACCAAGTTGAGTAGGAGACCATGTCTCTCGGTGAATGAAGAGTTTTCAGGAATCCTTGAAGCTAGCTCCTTAAGTTGTGGAGGGATCCTTACAAGGTTGACTTGAATAGTTTTCCTGCGAATAGAATCCATATCCTACAAAACAAGAACAAAGATGAATCCCGAAATCCTTGAAATGGTTAGTGAATGTGTATGATGTTATGATGTTCATGATGTTATGTACAAGTATGTATATACAAACAAAGCAAACAAGTCCCTAGGTTTAGGCTTGCATGGAGTTTTATAGGTAAGTACCCTCTTAAAGTTTAGTTGGCTCAACCTGTCCTAGTAATAGCAATCGGGTTCTAAGGAGCTCAATATCACTGGTTTGTTTCCTTGGTCATTGTTTCAGCACAAGAAACCAAGAAACCAAACCTCAATGAGTGTAGTATCGAGTATATACCAACTTCGGACTGCACCAAAGTCGGTCATCTCACTACATCCTAAAGTCCAAGTTGGTTAAGTAAAGGTTCTAAAAGTTAATTAGTGCTTTATGACATCACTCAGCGGCCCCGTATTCTCTTTGATTAAGTCAAAGGCTACCGGTACCCACAAATATGTCGCACTAACATAGCTATTACTTAGTGCATGTCGGTATACTCCACATAGTTTCCACAATGTATTGCTACTTGCCTACATTGTATCCCAAATCCGGGTAGAGGATTCAAACCCAAATAAAGAACCATAATGTAAAGCATACACATCAGACAACGAAAGCAAGTAAATGTGATCTAACCCTAAGCTAACCCCACTTTTAGAAATTCCCCATCAGAGTCACCAGTTCTGTGATACGGTGGGAGAACTGACTTGGGTGTTTTGTGTTTGATCACAAATGTTGCGGTTTAGCAAGAGTCGCCACTGACTTTTCTTTTATCCAAAAGGAAAGGTGAAAAAGAAAAGGAAAGACTTTTGAGATTATTTCTTGAATTCGGGGGGTAGATTATGAAAAGGGGAGGTATTAGCACCCTTTTCATCCATGGTTTTCCATGGGCTCTTAGTTACTTGCTAGATCACTTTCTTTTTGTTTGAAAAATGTGCTTGGTGTGGTTTTTGAAAGTATTTTGTAAAGAGGCCATTGTTTAGGCAATCTTTGTAATGATTCTCGTTCGTAAGAATGTATACAAAGATGTTTAATCTTTTGAAAATGTTTTCAAGTTTTGTAATATGTTTTGAAAGTGTAAGTGTTTGTTTGGAAAATATAAAGGATGTTTTGTTTGAAATTGAGCAAGTAATTAGGAACATTCTACCTACTCAAAAATCTTTCTCGTTCATTTCCTTTTCCTTTGACATTTTTATCTTACCATTGATTTGGTAAGTAACCCTATCTTTGGATGTAAACGGGACGGGCGTGAGTCATCGTATAGTCATAGAAGGCAATATATGGATGTTTTAGCAATATTTTTTAGGGACTAGATCGTTTACCGAAGGCAACACCGAGGGTCATCGAGGGACTATGATCTTTTATCGAGGGTATTTGCTAAAACGCCCATGTTCGAGGGACATGACTATTTTTCCTATAGGCAACAAGTGAGATTACCCTAAGGTGTGCATATGTGCAAGGTGTGTCTGATTGCATGTATTTTAGTCTTTGATTTTGAGGCTGTCTATTTGTTGTTTTTATCTTTCCATACACACGCTAATTACTAGCAATATATGAAAGCAATAAAAAGTGCGAAAAGTAAATATCCTACGCTATTACAATCGTTAGGGGAATGGGGTGTACAGATTTACAAATGGGAATTGCAAATAAAATTAAATCCTAAGTTACTATTACAACTATATTGAATGGATAAGAATGTACAAGAAAATGTGAAATGAACTTGTTTTGTTTCAGAAAAGAGATAAGTTTTGTTTAAGAAAATATTTTTGATCTTTTTGTTTTAAGAAATAAAATAAAGCATGTAAAATGTAAAATGTTTTTGGTGTTTTTTATTATTGAAATAAGAAGTGATAGCAAAAATAGTAAGGAAAAATAAAATAGAATAAGCGCATTGTTGACTAAAAGAGATCAGAAGTTCTGACTCTGGCGTGCTGCAAAAACAAAAATCATATTAGTAGAAATAGGTAAAGTCAGAAGTTCTAGGTCCACTGGGAACAAAGAAGATTTCAGAAGTTCTGATACCACTGGAAGAACTTAGTCCCCCTCTCCATGCTAGTCAGAACATTTGTAACTTAGTCATTTCTCAACAGAACAGAAGATGCGCATATAACAGTTATGGCGGGTTTCATAGTGTTTCAGAAACAAGAGATATCAGAACTATAAATCAGAAGCAAGCATGAATTTTCTAATCCTAATTTCCTTAAGAAGTTCTGAACTAATTTACTCCCTACTTAGGCATACAAATACGTGAAACCTCAAAATACGTACAATATCAGAATCATGATGTCTACATTGTATTTTTGAACATGCAAATCTGATAATGCCTAAGTAATATGATGAGAGTCAGCAGAAGCTTACCTTGCAGCTGGAAAATACTTTGTGAGCTGGAGTCTGGTTCTGAACTCTGGTGATATTCTGAATAGCTTCTTCACGTACTCAGCAGGCTGGAAGCTTTCAACGTGGGCTATGAATGATTAGAGAAATTCTAGAACAACCAAGGGGGAAAAGTTCTGACTTCCTTGAGGTGAATATGGATGGAGAATGTGTTAAAGTTTGAACACATAAGTTAGGATGGTTTCTAAATGTATATAAAAAATTGTATGGATGGTTTTGGTCAAAAAATACTTGAGGAAAGAAGAAAAAAATGGAGTCTGAATGCAAGAATCAAAAGCTAACAGGTTTTTGTATTTCTGTATTTGCCGTTTTGGACTCTTGGAATTTTAGCAAGGGTTCAAGGCTTTTTTCTTTTTCAAAAATTCCCCCTTTTTACAGTTGTCAATGGCTTTCAATTTATAGGCAAAGATCTTGTAGCTTGGAGATTACAACCATCACATGCTAGGGTGCTGCCTTGTTCTTGAAGCAGGTATGGTGGTTAGCAGCTTTAGCAGCGCCTAAGCTGGAATTGTAAGTAGGAATTAAGGAAAGGTAATCTCAAAAGCCAAAGCAACGCATAGACCCAGCACACTCTTGTACAAGAGTTTGCTTTTTCAAGACAGTAATGGTACTTCTATGCCAAACGTGGAGAAATTTTTATGGATAAAGACTCAAAAGTGGTTGTGAGCATTAAATGATGATGATATTTATCAAACCAGAAATCCTGCAATGTGAGATTTTGCATCATTACTTAATTTTGGGTCAGAGGTTCAGCTTCATCATAATTTAGAATAAACATCCAACTTCTGATATTTGTATCTCCTTGCTCCAGCATGTTCTGAAGGAGCTCTCAGACTTTCCAGGAAGCTTGCAACACGCTTTGTAAACCTTTTTTGAACTACCCTTGCAAACTATGACTAAATCTTTGTGAAAACTGGCCCAGAAGTTATAACCAAACTTTGTCTTGAAACTGTCCAGAATTTGCTTAGTACCTCAGTTTCATGGATGTGTCTTTGAGGAGTCATAACTTGAAATCCCACCATTTCTAGGAGAATTTTTGTTCTGTAATGTTTCAGATCTTGTTTGAGTCCATAACTCTTGTGTTAGAAGTTAATCCAGAATCATCTTGCATCCAGGTGATAATATGATCAGAAGTTCTGAGCTTGTCATATTTCTTAAACACTTAGAAAAATTCTAAGTATTTAGAAATTTGACTTTTCCAAAGTGACTTTTGACTTTTGAATTTCTAGATGAAACAAACTTCATATCTCAACATGTCTTGATGAAATATGACTCTTGAAACTTGATTTTGATCCTAAAGTCAAATTTTTACTCTTCAGTATGCAAATGAAAATTTTTCCCTTGTGAATGACTTTCTTGAAAAATTTGTAATTCAAAGCTTGGAATTAGATGGAAGAAAACCTGGGGGACCAGGGTGATCCTTTGAGAAATGAGTGGGCAAATTTTGGGGTATAACACAAAGCTTCAAACCTTTGTGTAAGCCTCTGATCATGTAAAGATTTGGAAGCAATATAGCCTGACAAGTAGGGTAAGGCTATGAGATTTGCTCAAAGCCCCTTTAAACAAACTTGCTTCGGAGGGTCCTGAGTTGGGTTCGAAAGATGCTGATTTGAAGGGAATCAAGGTTCCAATCGAAGCCTTCTGTGAAGGTGGTTTTTGTCCAGTCAAAGGCTTGCCTGCAAGAGGTTTCATGGCCAAACAAAAGGGTGCATGCAGGAGGTCCTTGTTTTGGGGCGCTATCACAAAGGGGAAATTCTGCCTTGAGAGTTTGGCAAACATGCAAAACCAAAGGCTTATGAGTCGAAGGGGAATTGCAGGAGGACCTTGCTTTGTGACTTCAAACAAAACATATAAGAGGCCTTTTCTCAAACGAAAGTTTGCCTGCCAAAGGTCCAGGTGGCCAAACTAACTTGCATTTGAAGGAAACCAAAATCCCAAACAAAGAATGTAAACCCAAGCTTGTCTTGAAGAAAGTCACACGCCCAAACAAAGAAAGCATGCAGGAAGCAAATTGTGCAATCGAAGGATGCCAAAAGGAGGCTTTTTGCCTTGGAATCGAATGAGGCTACAGGAGGCTTTGTGCCTTGTGCATGCTAGCATGGTGGGAGTCTCTTGCATGCAAGAAAGAAGTTATGGCTCAATCGAAGGCTTGTATGCAGCTAATCATCAACTTGGGAATCAAAGCAAACATGGGAGGGGGGATATTTGTCCAGTCAACACAGGCATGCAAGCATCAAAAATCCAATCGAAGCAGGAACATAGGCATCCATTGCATTGTAAACCCTGTGAGGCCAAAGATGCAATCGAAGGTGGTATGCAGAAAGCTCCTGCCTTGTGAATCAAATCCATCGTGCTAGAGGCCCATGCCCAATCGAAGGATGCAAGCCAGACTTGCATCGAAAGATGCCATAAGTCCAATCGAAAGATGTGAATCGAAGGAAACTTATTTTTTCCTTTAATTTTGTCAAAAAAAGATTATTTTTATCTGCTTTCCCCTTTTTTAACAGTTTCCTTATTAATTTGATACTGAAAAATCCAATTGTACTTGTGCAAGCTTGAATCTTGAGATTCCTTGTGAGAAATGCCTTGAGTAATGAGAGGGAAAATTTTGGGGTACAACAGCTGCCGTTGTTTAATCTTCTTAAACCTGAAGAGTTAGATTGGCGAATCTGCCATTTGTGACTTGAAGGCTGAAGATGATTGAACACTAGAGTGCCCAGAAATTTTCACTTGATGATGCGGTGGTTGATTGTGTATGGAATGGGCTTAAAGATGCCATTTGGAGAGATGATGGATAGTTATCAGAGATGGGCTTACAGATGCCATCCAAAAGTGGTTGTTGACAGGAATTAGACTAAGTCTAAACTTGACTTCAACTGGAAAATAATCAGAATAAATCTTGGAGCAGTTTATCTGAACCAGAGAAAATGTCTACCGAAAAGGAATCAGGATAAACCATTGATCGATTTAAACTGAACCAGCAGAGGTCTTGAATATTTTTTAACTAGAAAGAATCAGAATAAATCTTGGAGCAATTTATCTGAACCAGAGAAAATGTCTACGGGAAAGAATCAGGATAAACCATTGATAAATTTAAACTGAACCAACAGAGGTCTTAAATATTATTTAACTAGAAAGAATCATAATAAATCTTGGAACGATTTATCTGAACCAGAGAAAATGTCTATGGGAAAGAATCAGGATAAACCATTAATAGATTTAAACTGAACCAGCAGAGGTCTTGAATATTCTTTAACTGGAAAGCATCAGAATAAATCTTGGAGCGATTTATCTGAACCAGAGAAAATATCTACGGGAAAGAATTAGGATAAACCATTAATAGATTTAAGCTGAACCAGCTGAGGTCTTGAATATTCTTTAACTGGAAAGAATCAGGATAAATCTTTGGAGCGATTTATCTGAACCAGAGAAAGTGTCTACTGGGAAGGAATCAGGATAAACCATTGATCGATTTAAACTGGACCAGCAGCGGTCTGGAAAAGAATCAAAATAAATCTTTGGAGCGATTTATCTAAACCAGAGAAAGTGTCTACCTGATAAGAATCAAGATAGACCATTGATCGATCTAAACTATACCAACAGCGGTCTGGAAAAGAATCAAAATAAATAGTTGGAGCGATTTATCTGAACAAGAGAAAGTGTCTACCAGAAAGGAATCAGTATAGACCATTGATTTATCTAAACTAAACCAGCAGAGGTCTGAAGGAAGTATTCGTCATTTAGGTAGTCACCCAGTCCTGTGTCGGGAATTGATCTACAATTGATTTGTTCACAGATAGTTGTCTTGTGTTGTCGAAAATTTATTGATGATAATTTTATGTTGATTGATATTTCCTGAAAGGTAAAGAGTTAGTTGTATGCAATGCCATGATGTATGAAATACATGGCGTAATGATGTTTCTCAAAATAAATGAGATTGCGATGTATACATTTGTGTTGTATGCATTTATCGTGTATATAAATATGATGCATGAAATGTTGTTGGAATGTAATTTTGTCTTGGAAAATAAATTCTTGACAAGTGCTGGGGAGTTTTGGGAAGCTGAATCCTGGACAGCCGTTGGGGATGAAGAGTGTGAACACCTTTCCAGACCTTGATTTTAGAATTTTTCCGATGGGGATTCTTGTTTTGTTGTTTGAGGAGAACTCCGTTGGGGAATATTGATTTTTCTTGAGAAGAAAACTCTGTGGAGAGTGTTGATTCCTACTTGGGGAAAGGAGTCCAGGAGTTTTAGTTGTTTGTTGCACTACTGGGGAGATATCTCTTGATGGAAGAGGAAGGAAGTTAACAACTTATTCATTGTTATCTGTTCGGCTCCCAGGTTTTGCGGGAACTCACTGGTGATTGTAGGAAAGTCTACTGGGGAAGAGAAGTTGTGGCCCCTTGATTTGTAGTAGTTAGAGAGGAAAATTCAAGCTGGGAAATCTTGCCATTTGTTGGGGAAATAAACCATGTTGCCAATCTGTTGGAGAAGTGTTTTCTTTTGTTAGAAATCCTCAAGGATTCTTGAGATCGACTCTGTTGGGAGAAGTTTTTAGAGATTGAAACTCTGGATGGGGATCACCCTATGAAAATGACTTTGTGGGGGATTTGTCACTGCCCCTAGTAGAAAGCGTTCATAGTATTGCTGGGAAATATTTGCATGACCGTACGTAATCCTTTGTTGGAATTTCAATGTTCAATGCCCTAAGCGACTCAAATGCATATCTGCCCCTGGTATATTTAGCACTTCTAGAGAGATTTCTTGGAACCTTGACTTGACTTCCCCAGACGAATTGGATAGTGACATGTCATGCCCCCTTGCTTATAGGAGATTTTTCATTGGAAGTGTCTTTCCATTCGAAGTGATTTTGTTTCTTGAGAGAGTTTTTTGTTCACTGGATATTTGTCATGTGAATTTCTGTTGTCAAACAAATAGTTATATGCAAACAGCTATATTCAAAATAATGCAAAGTTTATGCTTGTCTTGAAGTTTTAAAAATGCATTTTAGCAGATAAAAGAATTTTTTGTAAGAAAATTCAACTCAGGATTTGGAGTAAAGCCTTACAGGAGTCAGGATACCTTTTGTAACAATATGCTTTCGAACTAACCCATGCTTCAATTAGGACTTTAAAAGGTTGTAGCATGGTTTGGTTCATGGTTTAAGAAACGAAGGCTAAAAGTGTATTTGTACCCACCCGTTTTCGTGATGTTCTCCAGTCCTAAACTCAGTTAATTGTGCGTTTGAATTCCAATTGAGTCTGAAATGATGGTTCAGATGTTTGGAAGTTTATTTATTAGAAGGCAGACATTTTTTCCATATTTTCCATGTTGTTGAGGATTTGTAGTATCCTCTTTTTTTATCTTTTATCCCTGATTTTTGCCTGACTGTTCTTGTCTTGAGATTACAATCAGCGGGATGCCCCAATTTTTCTTAAGTCTCCTTCGTAGTTTTTGACTTAGTGGGATTTTTTCTTGGGAGATAATGACTTCCTATTTGGTAGGGAACCATCACCGTCTTTTGATTCTAGAGGAATGTTTTTTGATGTCGTTCTTTGTATACAAAGTGAAAGTTTGCGACTGAACGCACGTTCGAATTAACTGAGAAACTACCATGCCCCAGGTTTTGATTAAAGGTTTCAATTTGTGTGAAAAAGAAAACTCCTACTTCTTAGGATCGAAGGGGTTGACTAGGGATTATCTTCCTTATAACTCCAGTGTTTAGGAATTGAAAGAAATGCATGTACATCATCAGCAGGGTCTGTTCAAAAGCATATTGTATGAGATTATGGCATTGTTTTCGTCATCCTCCCTCTAAAGGCTTGCAATTTTTGAAATAAGAGTTGAATATCATAAAGGGAGTAAAAACAACATAGTTTAAATATAATGAAAGGATTAATTCAAGACAAACATATGCAATGCATTAATGAGAATAACCAAAGTTTGACATAAAGATAAGTGTTTAAGTAAACAAAGAAATTACAACTGAAAATTCGAATATACAGAAAATTTCCTCGCCCAGATCGTCGCTTCATGTGGATGCCCTTGAGGGTGATATAAAAGTTCTAGTTGATCATTTTGTGTAAATTCCAACACTCCTTCGTTGATTAGGTCTTGAATTCTGTTCTTCAGAGCCCAACAACCATTCGTATCATGCCCAGGACTATCAGAATGGTATGCACACCTCTCATTGGGATGGTAAGGAGGAGCAGCAGTGTTAGGATTTCGGGGAGGAGTCTTTAATGTGATTAGCTATGCCTTCAACATGTATTGTAGCACTTGAGCTAGTGACATACCGATCCTGGTAAATTGTCTCTTAGGTGCGACCTCTTTGTGTTGATTCCCCTGTCGTTGTTGGCGAGGTTGTTGTTGGGCTCGTGACGTGGCAGCAATTTGGAAAGGTCTGCTCTCCATTAAACCGGCTTCTTGTCTCATGGGAGGATGAATAATGACTTGATCCCCACTTTAGACTGTTTGTTTTATACGGTTGCAACCGTCTTGATGAAGTTTGTTGGTGAGGGTCCTTAGCTCCTCTTATCCTTGAGCTAAGTTTTGGATAAGAGCCATATGGCCTACCAGTTGTCCCATCATTTGGACCTTCATTATAGTTATCTCAGTTTGTAGCTGCTCCAACTGGTTATCCTTGTTGTCCTCAGGATTCCCCATGGACATGCCCCTAGTGAGGAGTGCTTTCACTTCTTGTCCCTTGGATAGGTCCAAGAACATTTCCTAAAGTTGAGAATTTTGAGTCTGAATGTCCTTGGTATTCTGTTCTAGAGCCATATCTACTGAAATAAACAGTAAGTATATGAGAGACCTGTGTGGGAAAAGTCTATCATGATATAATGCATGGTATGTGGATGCAATGTTTTCAAAGACATAGAAAATTTAAATTTGTTTTAGACAGAAAGGAGTAAACATCAATTGTATTTGTAAGTTTAAATTGATTACCACCATTCCCCTTGGGCTTACAGATGAGGGAATAAAGCAAAATAAACTCCTAAGACAAAAATGTCGAATGCATCCTCTTTGGTGCAATGTAGGCATTCAGATTTCGCTCCTCATAAAGCTATCTTGTAAGCTCCAAAACCTTCTTCTCACTGGTATAGAATTGAGCTTCAAAGGTGTCTCATTCTTCCTTCAGCTGGATCTAATCTCTTTGTAAGTCTTCAAGAGAAGTAGGCATGGTAGGATGAAGGATATCATAAGGAACATCTCCTTCAACTAAAGGCTTCATGATGATAGGAAAAGTGGCAGGATATGACATACCGAGTCTTTGAGCACGAGTTCATACCCATTTAAGATAAGGCTCCAAACGAATGGAGTTCTTACGCCTCAATGTCTTGCTATCCACTTTGTTTGTCATTCTCCAAGCTCGTATGAACCTTTGACGGTAGCCTTGGTTGTCGCCCTCATAGTCGAATACCAAACCTTGGATGAGTGCGTCGTGAGGACCATCTCTTCGTGCATACCCAAATTGTCATAATGCAAGATAAGGATTATAGGTGATACCTACCCTAATGCCTAAGAGTGGGACATTAGGGAATTCCAAATAACGATCAATGATAGTAGTTTCCTCCAAGGATCGAGAACACCAATAAATGTCAGAGTGTGTGAGGGACATCATCCTTTGAGACCATGTCAATCCTTGCTTGTTCTTCAGTATTGATCTAGGTAGGTGCAAAGTAAACCACTTGGCGAGTAGGGGAATGAAACACAAGGGAGTACCTCTTTTCTTCATGGTGCGAGTATGGAAACAATGCAAAATGTCTCCAAGCAAAGTAGGTATAGGATTACGAGAGAGGAAGACCTTGATGGCATTCACATATATAAATTGGTCTGGATTGGGAAATAGAACCAAACCATAGATTAGAAGGGCCAAGACATCTTCAAAAGCTTAAAAATCCATATCTTACCATAATGAATGAGCCTTCTCCAATAGAAACTTGGCTAGGAAACCTTTAATCCCGCTTTTTGTCTCCCAATTTGCTATAATGTCAGCTCTCTTCAGATGCAGGGCTTTGGCAATGACTTCAGGCTTTGGAGTTTCTTCCAAACTGGTGAACGGTATTTGATCAAGCACGGGCACTCCTAACAGTTGAGAGAACTCTTCTAGTGTAGGCACCAACTCATAGTCGGGAAAGGTGAAGCAATGATACATGGGATCAAAGAATTGGAAGAGTACACACATCATTTCTTCTTGGAATTTGGAGGTAGCCAAGCTGAGAAGTCGACCATATTTCTCAGTGAAGGGAGAATCTCCAAGCACCATTGATGCTAATTCTTGGAGTTGAGGGTGTGCTTTCACGAAGCTGATTCGGATGGTATTCCTTCGGATGGGATTCATGGCCTACAAAACAAAACAAAGATAAATTCCTAAATCCTTGAAATAGTTAGTGAGAATGCTTATGATATGATGTCATGATGTTATGTACAAGTATGCAAAGCAAGCAGGTTGTTATGTACAAACAGTCATATCCACACAAAGAAGACAAGTCCTTAGGTTTAGGCGTGCATGGGGTTCGTAGGTAAGTACCCTCTTGAAGTTTGGTTGGCTCAACCTATCCTAGAAAGTAACCAGGTTCTGAGGGACCTCAATATCACTGACCTTTCTTTTAGGCATTGTCTCAGCATAATCAATCTTTTCTTGCGGACGAGATATCCCAAAAGTCTGCTCTCAATGAGTGTAGTATCGAGTATCAACCAATCTTTAGCTTTACACCAAATCGGCTATCTCACTACTTCCTAATGGCTAAGTTGTTGAATTAAGGTTCTAAGGTCAGTTAGTGCTTCATGACGCTACTCAGCGGCCCCGTATTCTCCTCGATTCAACACAAGGGATACCGATACCAACAAATGCGTCACACTAACATAGCCATTGTTTCAACCATACCGGTCTATGATGTACAGTTTCTACAATTTATTGCTACTTACCTAAAAGGTGTCTCAAAACCGGATGGAGGATCAAAACAAGCCCAAACAAGGAACCATAATGTAAAGTAAACAAGTCAAACAAGGAAAGCAAGTAAAGGTGATCTAGCCCTAAGGTAACCCCACTTTTAAGTTTATTCCCAGCAGAGTCGCCAGTTCTATAACACGATGGAATAACTGACTTGGTTGTTTTGCGTTTGATCGCAATTGTTGCGAATAGCAAGAGTCGCCACCGACTTTTCTTTTATCCAATAAGGAAAGGTTAAAAATAACAGAAAAGACCTTTCAAGATTATTTCTTGAGTTCGGGGGGTAGGTTATGAAAAGGGAAGGCATTAGCACCCTTTTCATCTGTAGTTATCTACGGTCTCTTATTTTCTTGCTAGATCACTTGCTTTTGTTTGAAAATGTACTTGTGGTGTGGTTTTTGAAAGTATTTTTGAAAATGTCTTTGTAATGGTTCTCGTTTTTATAAGAACGCGCACAAAGTATTATTTTGAAAATAGTTCAAAGAGGTGTTTGTGGAATGTGTTTTTGAAAGTGATTTTAAAACGTGTCTTTGTAATGGTTCTCGTTTCTATAAGAATGCGTACAAAAAGCTTTGTCTTTTGAAAATGTTTCAAAGTGAAAGTGTTGGTGTAAAAATGTTTTTGTTGTGAGCAAGCGAGCAACTAGGAGCAACCTACCTACTCAAAAGGTCTTAAATGTTCTTTTCTTCCTCCTTTAGATGTTGCTATCTTACCTTTGATTTGGTAAGAAGCTCCAATATTGGATGTGAAGGGATGGGTGTGGGACGTTTGTATAGTCATAGAAGTCAACCTATGGGACGTTTTAGCAATGTCGTTTATGGACTAGATCGTTTTACCAAAGGAAACATTGAGGGTCATCGAGGGACTATGATCTTTTATCAAGGGTCTTTTCTAAAACGCCCATATTCGAGGGACATGACTATTTTTCCGAGGAAACAAGTGATATTACCCTAGGGGTGCATGTGTGAATAGTGTGTTTGATTGGATGCATTTGTATTTGATTTTTTTGGGGTTACCTACTTGTAGTTTTTATCTTTCCATACACTCTAATTACTAACATTTATACAAAAGTAATAAAAATGCAGAAAATAAATCCTACACTATTACAACCATATTGAATAGCATGAAAATGTAAAGGCAAAATAAAATAAAGGAAATAAAAAGGGCTTTTTCGATTAGGCTGATGTATCCTTCGATTATGCTTCTCTCGCTCCCTTTGATTTGGCCTGGAAGTAGTGAAGGTGTGCCTTTAGATTTAGGCTTAGCCTGAGGCATGAGATGCATCCTTCGATTCTTCCTTGCTGACTCCTTCGACTGGGGGATGGAATCAGCATGGCCATCCTTCTGGCCGCCTCTTCTATTCAGTATGGAGTGCCCTCTTCACCTTAAGTCCTTTGCTTCCTCCTTCGATTGGGGCTTGGATTTCAGTGTGGGTGTGCCACTGGATGCCTCTTCCGTTTGGACCTGGAAGTTAGTGTGGAAGCCTAAAGCTTCATTTCATACTCGCTCCCCCCTTGTTCCTTTCGTTTGAGATATTAAATAGAAACATGGCCTAAGACCATGCTAGCATCACTTTGTGGTCTGGTTAGTTCTTAAAGAATGTTTAATAAAACATAAAGTAAGACTAAAAGGGTTAATCATGAAAATAAAAAAGGGTGGAAACGAAAAGAACAAAAATGTTATGTACATGTTTTAAAACGAAAGGGAAGATTATTCACATATTATGCTTGAAAAGAAAGATTCAAGGGTAAGAGTGACTTACCTTGCTTCAAGCTGGAACGTGTGTTGGACCTTGAGTGATTGCCCTGAGTGCTTCTAGATTCGAAGGGAGGAAACATGGGTTATGCCTTTGATACTGGATTCAAAGGAGAAGGACAAATGTGATGTTCTTTCTACTGGATTTGAAGGAAAACATAGTGTGGGGATTTTTCATATTCGAAAGAGGCAAGTGTTTAGATTATGTGTTTGTGTTTGGTGAGTGTTTGAGTTTTTGAGGGTGTTGAAGATTTGTTCCCCATATTCCTTGGATGTGTGTCCAGCCAAAAATTCCTCCTCTAGCTTGCAAATGCTTCTCTATTTATAGAGAAAAGGTTGAAAGTGTTTGAAGTAACCAGGTTTGTATGATAACAAACCATGGTTTGGTTGAAAATGAAACAAGTCTTGTCCCTTTTCGTTGATCCCCGGTTTCCAGTACAAGTGGGGGCCTGCTGGCAGGAGATTTGACATATGCCTTTGGCACTGCTTTTCGTTCATACAAAAATCAGGTTGGGAGCTGATTTTATGATAAAAGTACTCTTTATGAAAAGAGGGTATGTAGCCTTTTGCTATTTTAACCAATAATGGTATTATCCAGTAGACAAAGCTTTAAACCTTTGTGTAAGCCTCTGATCATGTAAATATTTGGAAGCAACATAGCCTGACAAGTAGGGTAAGACTATGAGATTTTCTCAAAGCCCCTTTGTTGTACCCCAAAATTTTCCCTCTTATTTCACTCAAAGACATGCCTCTAGAGGTCCTCAATTGCTCAAGGTTGACTAAGGGTTGACTAGACAAATCCTCCGCCTAAGGCAACAAGGATCAAACTAGGGTTTCAATTTCAAGAAAGATGGTTGAGTTCCAAAGGTCCCAAATGATCTCCATTTCCCTAATATGTCCTCAAGACCATCCATGCCAAGTTTCATGCCTAGCACAACAAGTTTTCTCAATCAATTGCTCAGATGCTTGGAAATCAACTGTGTTAGGTCAAAAGTCAATTGTGGAACAAGTACAGTTAAACTTCAAGATTCTTGGTCAACATCAACATTTTGAAGTAATATCCATCATTTGATCAAGGTTTGATCATGATTCCTCAAGAAATGCTCCTAACTCATCAAAAGTCAAAAATGGCAATTTAGGGTTTTTATAGGAAAAGTCAACCAAACTTTGACCAAGCATAACTTTCTCATACTTTATAAGAAATTTTCAAACCAAGACTCATTTTGAATAGAATTCAATTTCCTACAAATCCTCTTCAGCCCTTAAAGTCAAGAAATGCCTCAATCAAAAGATACAAGTTCATACATTATAGGTCATTTCAAAAAGTCAACAAAACACCTTTTGGGTCAAAGCTTCTTACATGAACATGGAAGATCCAATTGAGATGAAACTAAAAGGGTTGTTTAGAGGACATCCTAAGCTTTCTAAAAAGTCAAAGAACACCCTCCTAGGCTTAAAAATGAGAGAGATATGCATTGCTAAAAATGACCAATTTTTGGAAATGTGCATGAAGTCAATATTGATCGAAATGACTTTTTTTTCAAATTGGCCCATGTTTTCTTGTTTGAAACTCGTTCCTAAGATGGCCCACGACCCCTGAGCTTATCCATTTATTATTTTATTATTTATATTATGTATTTTGATTTTTTATCCATTTAAATCAAAATAAATCAATTTAAATAATGGAATAATCAAATAAAATCAAAGATTGGATTTTATGAGCACATCATGAGTCCATGAATAGCTAGCAAATCAGAAAAAATTCGTGCAAAGGCTAATTGATTGGAAAAGATCATGATTTGGCTTGTTGTAGAAACAAATAATGCAAGGAACAAAATCAAATCAAATCTCAACAATTTGTGAAGATACAATCCAATTTTGTTAACCTAAATCAGTCTATTATAAGTACACAACATTGCCAAATCATAAAAAGGAGGATTGGTCATGTAAACTGCAAGAACAAAAACTCAATTTTTGGACAAAAAGTGAGAATCAACTTTCATTCTGCAGAGCGATTCAAAGTGTTTCAAGGCTAGAAATCCATTCCTGACAATCTCCTGAAACTAACAACATCATTTGCACGCATCAAAACACCCAGAATCACTCCTTACAGATTCACAGTTTGGACACATATTCTTGAATTTGATTTTTACAATTCCCGCATGATAAATGATTTCTAAGCATATATTCATGTTTGTATCATCCTTTAGAATGTGTTTTCATATTTAATTACGTGTTTGATGCCTGTTTGATGAAACGTTATTGCTAGGGTTTATAAGGTCGTTTTAGGGCTTTCAGATGCAGGAACAATTGGCTCTAAAGATGGATACCATCATGATCAGAGGATCAAACCTAATTGATCCATGGTCTTGAATCTAATTTATGTTTCTTAATCAAGATTTTTGATATGCACAGGTTATAGCTACAGACAACGTTCGTAGGTAAAAGTCTTTTCCTAAGACAACAGTCTCAGCCAAGAAGACAGTTGCATGGCGAGGCGTGAGTGGCCCATCTGAATCTCGCGCGTTTTAATTATTGCACTGGCTTTTCATTCAATATAATATATTGTTTGTGTTATATAAACTATTGAAACAAATTGTCCAATGGCAAGAGGAAAGGCTTTGCAAGGTGCGCGTGTAGGAGGCCAGGGGTTCGATCCCTACCTCCTACATGTTATTTTTCTCAATATTTCTTGGCAGATTCTATGTTGCCATCACATGCGCGCACACCATACGCTTCTAAGTCACCATCATTAGATTGTTAACTATCCATATTGTTGTACCCCAAAATTTGCCCTCCCATATTCTTCAAGAAATTGCCAAGTCAAGCTTCAAAATCTCCCCAAGGGTTGCACAGTGCAAAGGTCTCCTATATAGTCAAAACTAGGGTTTGTGGTCTGATCAAGAAAATGAAGTTTTCAAAGGTCCAATCAAGTCTCACATGCTTACAAATATGGTCAAGCATCCTCATATCAAGTTTCAAGGCATTCAGCTCAAAATTGCACAGTCAAAACCCTAATTGCACTACAGTCAACTGTAGGGGCAAAATGGTCATTTGACAGTCAAAAGTTCAAATTTTTGGTCAACATATCATTTTGAAGCCACAAACATCATTTGATCAATTCTTGATCATGATTCTCAAAATTTGGCTCAGAAATCATCAAAGATGCAAAAGTTTCCTTATTTGGACAGTTGAAAAAGTCAACTGAAATTGACCAGGGCATAACTTTCACATGGATTATCAGAAAAATTCCATCCAAAGCTCATTTTGAAGGGAAAGACATTTCCTACAACTCATCTTCATACTTCAAGTCCAATAAATTCTCTCACAAAAAGTTATCAATTTCAACATTATAGGTCATTTTCAAAAGTCAACAAAAAGGGACTTTAAGTCAAAGGCCATAACTTTAGATTGGTAAATCAAAATGACATGGGACCAAAGACATTGGTTAGAGGACTCAAAGACCTTTCCAAAATGTCCAAGAACATGATAAAAGCTTAAAAATTGAGCAAGTTATGCCTTGTAGAAGTTGGGAAATGTTTGGATATTTTGAAAAGTCAACATTGGTTCAAATGACCTAAAATTGCTAATGGGCCCATTTTTCTTCTACAATCCATCATTCCAAGCATGTGCACGACCACTTGGCCCAAAGGGAAGTATTTTCTCATTTTTTATTTATTTATTTGAATTTTTATTTATATTAATTCATTTAAATCATTTAAATATATGAAAAATACTTAACTTAACCTAATAAATCTTTTTGCACATGTTTTAGACTCAATAATTCGTGCACATTCAAACATGGGAAGATTTGGTTTGATTGGATCCTAATTGACACAAAATTACATGGAAAAAGATATGAAAAAATCTTAAGAAATCAAATATTCAAAACCATGATTACAAGAGATTTGGAGCAAGTTTTTTGACCTAATGCACTCACTACATATGCTAGAACACAACCCTAATCAGGATGGACATTAAGCTGCGCAAGAAAGCCCTTCAAAAACTTGGAAAAATTGTCAAAAAACTAAATTCTGAAAACAGCCTTCCAGGACGATTCAGGTCTCAATTCTTGTTCCATTAGCTTCCTTGGAGATTACTGAACCTATTCCAATCAAAAGCATTCACTCAAACTCCAAGAATCGGTATATAGGGTTCAAACTGTTTCGAAAAAAACTCATAATCGTGCATCATGATTTAAGCATCTTTTGTAACTTTTATTCATTGATTCATGATTATTATCTTGTCCTGAAGCTAACCAATGCATTCAATTATGTTTTTATGTTGTATACGCGATTTCACCATGTTTGTGTTCTAGGGTTTGCAGGACCTCAAAATTGGGGTTTCTAATTTAACGAAAAATTAGCCTTCAAGACCTGTGCCATTAGAATCAGTGCATCAGGACGATCACAAACCACCCATCGCGCCTAATTTATGGACCCTATAGGCCTAATCGATATTTTCTCAAAACCGGCCTAAAAGAACATTCAGAAAACCGTTGCCTCATGTTTTTGTTTTCAGGAACATGAAGAAGATGGAGTCGTGGCAAGAGGTGATACGCTGGTTTGAATTTTCGCGTGCAGGATCCACTAACGCCTTTGTTCTCCTTTTTATTATTTATTCGTTATAATATGTTAACATGCGTTGTTTGGTTCAGCTGGCAAGTGTTGTATGTGTTAACATCCAAGACCTGGGTTCGAGCCCCAGGTCTGCATTATCTCCATATTATTTTTCCATGTGTGTTCCCATGCAGTGCCAACGTCAAGATGCACCATATGCCCTCCAGCATCCCACAGCCATGTGTCCCTGGAGATCAAATCAAGGGCATAGATTGGAAGCGTATCATAAGCCTGGTCAAAGGTGCCACATAATGCCTGGAAAAGTCAATGAATTTGAAGGTTATTGGGCTCAGATTGCTTGGGCCAGACCTCCTATTTGGGGACTACCACCCCCCCTGGTTTGCAATTTTCCTTATATTTTATTTTTTTCAATTATTATTTTATTCTCTTTATTGTTTTGAATTAATTAATTATTTTTTTTAAAAAAATACAAAAAACGCATAAAAATCAGAAAAAGATAAAAAAATATAATAAGTATTTTATTTTAATTATTTTTGTAAACAAATTGTATAATTGGATTTAGTATAAATTAGGGTTTAATTTTAATACTTTTAATATAAAAAAATCTAAAAAGAAGTAGAATTAGGTTTAATTAATGTTTTTCATTCCTTTTTAATTTTTCTTTCTTATAATAATATTTATTTATTTTATTTATTTTTGTAATTAAATTTGCATGAAAATAACTTAGATTTAAATTAGGTTAAAATTCAACATATTTCTTAATAAATCAAAAATAACTAGAATTAGGGTTTGCGTTGTACTTTGATTAATTCTTTTTCTATTAAATCTTAAAACATTAAAAACACCAAAAACAAGTCTTTTCTTTCTTTTAACTTTAATTAATTAATTAATTTCATCATGTAATTTAATTTTGCAAAAGGGTCCAACGCCCTCGTTTCGATTTAATTCTTAATTCGCATATTTCTTTTATTTCGCTTAAATATTTATGTATCTCTCCCAAGGCCTTGTAACATTTTAACTTTTCGCACTTTTAATTCTTTTACTTTATTCATTTTTCTGTCAAATCGGGTCCTGGTTAATTTTGGAGATGTGGACCCGCGCCATTTGTAATAGCTTTAGATTTACTTTTCCTCGCAACTTTTAACTGTTAAACAAAGCATGCAAGAATGAATGGCCATAATAAAAACAAGCTTAGAACACCGATAACATGACAAGATAAATGAAAACGAAAACGACACACGAATCGCACACACCACCCCTAGGGTACGCCTCACTGTTGCCTTGCCTTCGAAAGGTGATCGTCGAGTAGAGGACGTTTTAGTAAGTCCTCATGATCCAGGAACCTGGCATGAGGGTAGCTTCTAAGGTGTCTTCCCATTACTCCGATGATCACACTGTTGCCTTATCCCTCGAAACGTGGTCGTCGACTATAGGACGTCTTAGTGAGTCCTTGTGTCCATTGATCTAGTTGCCTAAAAACAAAGTTGCCTCGAAACAAGTTGCCTCGGAACGGTTGCCTCGGAATCAAAGATCAATGGCATAAGGGTAGCTTCTAAGGTGTCTTGCCTTTGCTCGGTGACCACAATGTCCCTAAATTCGAATTGACCCGAACACCTCCAACGGTGGTGCTACCTACCTCTCAATGGTGGGATGGCACTACTTTAAAGGACATTTACACAGACGAATTCCTTAGGGTAGGTAGACAACTCTAGATACTTGCTCTAATTTCAAAACAAATTCAAAAATACTTTTCACACCGACACCTTTTCAAAAGCTTTCGAAAGCAATTTTTCAAACACTCTTGAGGACTGATACAAGAGTCGAACTGAAATTTTCAAAGAAACTTTTTAAAACCCACAGTTGAAAAGCAAACAAACAATTTTGAAAACACAAATGAGCAAGTATCTAAGAGCCCATGGATAACCATGGATAGAAAGGGTGCTAACACCTTCCCTTTCTATAACCTACCTCCCGAACCGAGAGCAATCTCTATAAGGAATTTTTCTGTGCTTTTGTCCTTTCCATTTGGAGAAAATAAAAGACGGTGGCGACTCTTGCTTCCGCGACATTTCGCGAACCAGCGTTAAAACAGTCAGTTCCAGATCCACCGATCACACATATCCAACACTTTCAAGCATGCAGGCGCATGGTGGACACTCCCGATCCCAACACAGAGGATCGAATGTTGCTTGGGCCAACCAATATGGGCCTGGAACAGAATTCAGCAGCATCACCTCCTTTTTGGGCCTACACCACCTCAGGCTATTTCTTTCTTCTTTTTTTAATTTAATTATTTTATTTTGTTTAGATTAGTTTTTTTTTATTGATCAATTTTTTATGAAATCATAAAATCAAAAAGTCACAAAATAGGATTTAGTTTTTTTTATATAAATTAATTTTTTGTAAATAATTAATTTTCTCAACTTTAATTTATTTTTTATTAAAGTCAATTAGAAAATTAGGTTAAATTCAAATCTTTTTTTTTACGAAAAATCCAAAACTATTCTCCATGATCAAATTATGGTTTTTTAGGGTTTTCAAACTTGTTTCCAATTTTTATTTTCGAGCTGAATTATTTTTGTCGTACGATACTTTTTCAATATTGATGTAATTGCGCCCGGTTTGTAATAGATTAATTAGGGTTTTATTTCCGCACTTTATTTTCAATCAAATATTTATGTATCTTCCCAAAATCCTTGTAATAGCATAGGACTCTTTTATTTTCTCGCTCTTATATCTAATGCTTGTATATAATGGCTAGCAACCTAGGCTTGCATGGTTAATCAATTAATCAGTAGATCACTTAATTACAAGATAAATATCTGAAAACAAACATTGTTGCACACTTGCACCCTTAGGGTATACCTCACATGGTTTCCTCAGAAACAATGGTCATGTCCCTCGAACGTAGGGATATCTTAGCAAAGACCCGCAATTCAAAAAATCATCATAAATGATCATAGTCCCTTATTGTCCCTCGAGTTGCCTACGAGAAATGATCTTATGATGATAGTCCCTTCGAAATGCTAAGGTATCCTTACATGTTGCCTTCAAAGACCATTTCGTCCCTTTCAATAGTCCCTCAACATCCAACAACTATGGTTATCTACTCATTAATAGTAGGATAACACGGTCTAAAGGATAGGAGAAAAATAACACCTTTTTTCGAGTAGGTAGATAACTGTTAGGTTCTTGCTCAAATAATCCTTTTTACACCATACACTTTTAAACATACTTTTCAAACAAAAGTTTTCAAAATGCTTTATCACACTCTTGAGGACTGATAAAAGAGTTACCATAAAGTGAATCGCCGCACTAAGGCAATTTTCAAAGCTTTTCAAAACACACAAACACAAAAGCAATTTCAAAAAATGAGAAAGTACCTAAGAGCCCATAGAAAACCATGGATGGAAAGGATGCTAACACCTTCCCTTTCCATAATCTACCCCTCGTACTCAAAAAATCTCGAAAAAGGTCTTTTTCTGTTCTTTTCACCCTTTCCTTTGTTGGATAAAAGAAAAGTCGGTGGCGACTCTTGCTTACCGCGACATTTGCAAACAAAAAACGTAAACCAATATTAACAGTCGGTTCTGCCACCGTATCCCAGAACTGGCGACTCTGCTGGGGGAAATTATAGAGTGGGGTTTACCTTAGGGCCTAGGTCATTTTTAAATTTCTTTCTCTGTTTGCTTTGACTGCTTTATCTTTGAGGGTTTGTTGGGGTATTCTTGTAAAGATCCTACACCCGGGTCTGGGGTACCTTATTAGGTAAGTAGCAATAAATCATGGAGGATGTACGGCATAGACCGATACGGACAAAGTGGTGGCTACGTTAGCGCGATACTTTGGATTGTACTAATGTTCCTTGAGTAAGTTAAGGATAACATTAGGCTTCCTCATAGTGTCACTAAGCACTAACTAACCTTTAGAACCTTTAATTGACCCATCCTAGCTATTAGGAAGTAGTGAGAAAATCGGCTTTGGTTCCGACCGAAGATTGGTTGATACTCGATACTACACTCATTGAGGCTGGACTTTCAGGATTTTTTTTGCTGCAATACTTTGATGCGGAGCTGAAACAATTTCTGAAGGGAAGGTCAGTGATATTGAGGCTCCTTAGAACCCAGTTACTATTAATAGGACAGGTTGAGCCAACTGAAAATTCAAGAGGGTACTTACCTACAAACCTCTTGCAAGCCTAAACCTAAGGCTGCTGGTGTGACTTGTTTGCCTTCATTTTCTATCAACTTAAATTCTCTGCAGGGTTTACTTGCTTACATCACCTTACACATTCGCTTAACGCATATCATACACATCATAACATCATCCCATAGCATCTCCTTAACCATTTAAGGATCTAAAGGGTTTGTGATGCAGGTCATGATGAACCAGACGTCTAGCAAGGGGGGAGGGGATTTATTTTCCTCTAGCTAATGTCGTTAAAAGATCAAAACACAACAACTTAAGTCAGGGGCTATGATCCACTTCATATGGTGATCTTGAGACTTGTAGAAGGACTCTCAATGATACAAAGTTCTTCAATCAAAGCTGCCAAATTTAACTTCTGACATTTTCTTGTTTACCCCGCGATATCTTTGAAAACATTGCATACATATATCATACATATCATTGCATAAGCAAGTCTCAAAGAAAGTCTCTCATGTTTTCACTGTTTATTTCAGCAATGGCTTTCAAACAAGACAACAGAGATCTCCAAACTCAAGAGGCTCAGTTCATGGAAATGTTCCTAAACCTATCCAAGGGGCGGGAAGAGTTGAAAGCACTCCTCACTGGGAACCTGGCCAAGAAAAATCATGAAGACGATAAGGACGAACGATTGGAACAACTGCAAGCTGAGGTTGAAGTAATGGGAATCCAGATGCTGAGGCAAATAGATCTTATCCAAGGCCTGGCCCGGGGACAAGAAGAATTGAGAGCCATTATCAACAAACTTCATTAAAACGAATGCAACCATATGAAGCCAACAGTCGAGGTTAGGGACCAAGTCATTGATCAACCTCCGGGAAGACAAGAGGTCGGCTTGGTGAAGAGTGGACCTTTCCAAATTGCCGCTGCATCACAAGCCCAATTACAACCTCGCCAACAACGGCAGGGTAATCGGTGTAGGCGAGATTCATTCACTAAGAAATATACCAAACTCAGCATACCAATGTCGTAAGTCTTGTAACACATGTTGAAATTGAATTTAGTCACATTGAGGGAACCTCCTATAAATCCCAATACTGCCTCCCCTAACTACAATCCTGATGCAAGGTGTGCATATCACTCCAATAGTCCGGGGCATGATACTAATGATTGTTGGAGGTTGAAATATAAAATTCAAAACTTGATTGATGAAGGAGCATTGGAGGTCACACAAGATGGTTAACTAGAATTTTTCTGTCATTCCTCCAAGGCCCACCATTTTAAGTGACAAGATCAGACGAAGAAGCTTTTGTTCATTAGAATTTTCAATTTGTAATTTTCTTTTGATTGTTCGAACATTTATTCATGTCAAACTTTGTTACTTTATCAATGCATTGCATATGTCTATTTTGAATCAATTCATTCGTATTCACTATATTTAAAATGCTTTCCTTTTTGTGATATTCAACTCTCTATCAAAATCTCTGAGCCTTTAGAGGGAGGATGACGAAAATGATACCACAATCTCTACAGTATGCTTTTGAACAGACCCCGCTAACAATGTACAGGCATTGTTTCAAATCCTAAATAGTGGAGTTATAAGGAAGATAATCCCTAGTCAACCCCTTTGAGCCAAAGAAGTAGGAGTTTTTATTTTCACACAAGTTAAAACCCTATATTATAACCTGGGACAGGGTAGTTTCTCAGTCAATTCAGACGCGCATTCAGTCGCAATCTTCCGCTTCGTACACAATGAATGCCATCAAAGATGTCCTTCCAAATTAAAAGGCGGTGATAATTCCGTATAATCATCAAGACAAGCAGTCATTACGTCTCAAAATAAAAGTCCGTTAAGTCAAAACCTATGAAGGAGACTTAAGAAAAAAAACGGGGGCATCCCGCTGACTGTAATCACAAAAGAAACAGTTCAGGCAAAAGACAGGGATAGTAAAACCAAAAAAAGAGGTTACTACAAATCCTCGACAAAAAAAAATTACAAAATGACTGCCTCTTCCAAATAAAATTTCAATATCTGAACCATCATCGGAATATCAAGGACAAGATGCCGGACTCAATTGGGAGCTGAACGCATAATTAGCTGAATATAGGACTGAAGAACATCATGAAGAGTGGGTTGGGTACAAAAATTTTAAGCCTTTATCCTTTGTTTCTTGAACCTTGAACCAGGCCACGTTATAACCCTTAAAAGTCCTAGCTGAAGCACGAGTTAGTTCGAAAGCATATTGTTACAAAAGGTATCCTAACTCCTGTAGGGTTCGCTATAAATCCCGAGCTGATATCACACTTTTACAAAAATTTGTTTGTTTTACTAAAAAATGAATTTTCACAAACTTCAAGACAGACATAAGCTTTGCATTCTTAAAATACCATTGTTCGCATATGACTATTTGTTCAACAACAGAGAAATTCTCACAATGAATGTTCAGTGAATGAAAACCTTCTCAATGAAAAGGATCACCTCAAGTGGAAAAACACTTCCAACCAAGGGGCACGGCGTGATCATTGTCCATCATTTAGGGCAGTTAAGTCAAGATTCAAGGAATCTCTCAAAGATGCCAAATAGCCAGGGGCAGACCTCCATTTGAATCACTTGGAGCATTGGACATTTCCAGCAACGAATTATGTACGATCAAACGAACATCTTCTGGCAGTGTGGCAACACTTACTACTATGGACAGTGACAATTTTCCATACCCGGTGAACATGGACATAGTCGGAAAATGCTAAGCATGAACAAAGACCCGCTAGGTTGACTGGCCTAGGCAAAAATTAGGGATAAAAACAACAAAAAATTTGTACACCCGGCAAGTCGAAAACCTGAAAAGGCGGCTTGGGAAAAAAGGGTATCCCGATGGACTGAAAATCTGAAAAGACATTCCAGGCAAAAGTTAGGAATTAAAGCGTATGACTATGTTCTGTCATCTCGTCACTTGTTTAGTCAGTAGAAGGTTTATCATCCTGATCAGCATTTATCAAGCACCTCAGGAGTTGGGATGCCACTCAACTATCCACAAAGTCTTCGCAGGTACTTTCTCCAGCAAGTACAGAGGCAGGGGAATCTTACGCAAGGTCGCCACTATATCCTCAGTTTACAGCCTAGTGATGTCAAGTGTTCTTGTATCCCCAACAGAACAGAAATTTTCGACTACTGCTCTGACATCAGGTTTTCCCCAGTGAAGTCTTCAAACTTCTCAGGATTCCCCAATAGGATTTCACAAAATCCTCAGGCAGTGCACATAGCTTTACTTCCCCCAATAGAGTTTATTCCTCTAGCAGTGGAAGATCATCTCCCAGCAATTCAATTTTAACAAAATCCGAAGACCTACATTCTTCATCGCCAGCTGCAATCGGGGATTTATTTTCCCTAATTCAATAACATTGCAATATAACAACTGATACATTCACATATTTCATTCATACATCATTCTACAAACGTCATAGCATATGCAGTACAAATGCATACGACATAATCTAATTTATGTTGAGAACATCATTACATAATAAATTTCATATATCATGACATTACATACAGCTAACGCTTTACGTTTTCAGGAAAGATCAATCAACAGACATTTATCATCAACAATTTCCAATAGGTCCAAGATTAGCTTTTGAAACTAAGCAGAGTAATTGTCTGTGCGACCAAATACAGATTTACACGGGCTCTTCGTGAAGCAATCTTACACGGGTTTCTCCTTCTCCTTCTGAAATACAACTTTACACGGGCTCAACATGAAGAAATCTTACAGGGGTTTCTTCTGACTTCCAAAAACAGTTTTACACGGACTTATCCTGTAGTAACCTTACCCAAGTTCCTTCTGAAGTTTTACACGGACTTATCCCGAAGAAACCCTACCCAAGTTCCTTCTAAAGTTTTACACATACTTATCCCGAAGCAACCCTACCCAGGTTCCTTCTCGGTTCAAATGCAATTTTACCCGAACTCATCACGAAGCAACCCTACCCTGGTTCCTTCTCGGTTTAGATGCAGTTTTAACCGAACTCATCATGAAGCAACCCTACCCAGGTTCCTTCTCGGTTCAGATACAGTTTTACCCGAACTCATCCTGAAGCAACCCTACCTAGGTTCCTTATGAATTTTTACACTGACTTATCCCAAAGTAACCCTACCCAGGTTCCTTCTTACAAATTCCCGATGTAGTTTTACCCGGACTCATCCTGAAGCAACCCTACTCAGGTTCCTTCTTACAATTTCCCGATGACGTCTTACCCAGACTCATCCGGATACAACCCTACACAGGTTTCTTCTGATACGTTTCCATGTAGCAGTTAATTTCATTCTCCCCGGCAAATTACTATCAAGCCTGGATTTCAACCAGAAAACATCAAACTTTCATCTCTCCAATCCAGAGATAACCCCTCAGTAGAGCCATGGATAACTAAAGTTCCTAAACTCTATTCTCCACAGAGTTCTCCTCAAGCAAGAGAACAACAAAATCAACAAGCTGCATCTAACCAAGGACTATTCCAGGATTTTCCTCAGAAAGATAATCCAAGATCTCTCTGCTCACTATGTCGGTAGAAGAGACTCCAAGACTTTCATCTGGGTCAGTTGAATCGCTACTAAGATTCTCCTGATTACTATGCTAGTCAAAGTTAACCCAAGATCTCTCTGCTCACTATGCCAATAGAAGAGAATCCAAGACTTTCATCTGGGTCAGTCGAATCACTACTATGATTCTCCTGATTACTATACCAGTCAAAGTTAACCTAAGTTTTTCCCTGGGTCAGACAGGTCGACACTAAGATCTCTCTGATCATTATACCAGTGGAAGATATACCAAGACTTTCGTCTGGGTCAATTGAATCGCTACTAAGATCCTCTTGATTACTATGCCAGTCAAAGTTAATTCAAGGCCTTTCCCGGGTTTAGTCAAATCGACACTAAGATTTCTACCCTAGTTGAAGACAACTTGAGACCTTTCTCTGGATTAGTCAAATCGATACTAAGATTTCTATTCCAGTTAAAGAAGCTATGAAGCCCGGAAACTGACCGGATAATAGTCAATCAACAATGCAAGACACTGTGAAGCCCGGATCCTGACCGGATAACAGTTTAATCTCATTTCCGCAGTAAGTCGCTGTGAAGCCTGGGATACGACCAGATAGCAGTCAGCCTTATTATCCTCAACAAGTCACTGTAAAGCCTAGATCCTGACCAGATAGCAGTTCACTTCCGTCTCTCAAATCAAGAGATGACTCCCTAGTAGATTAATGGACAAACTGAAGCCCCTAAACTCTATTCCCCAATACAGAGACCAATATTCCTCAGCGAAGGTCACCCTAAGAACAATAACAGGAATTCCCACGAAGGAATATCTCACGAAAACATCATTATTCTGGATGGCATCTTTAAGCCCATCTCTGACGACTCTCTGTCACATTCTCTGGATGGCATCTCTAAGCCCATCTCTGACGACTCTTCGTCACCTTATCTGGATGGCATCTGTAAGCCCATTCTCGACGTCATCAACCATTGATTTTACCTCATGCGAGGGCAAATTTCTAGGCACTCTAGTGTTCAATCATCTTCCACCCTCAGATCACGAAAGGTAGACAAGCCAATCTAAATCCTCAGGTTTAAGAAGATTGAACAGGGGCAGTTGTTGTACCCCAAAATTTTCCATCTCATTTCACTCAAAGACATGCCTCTAGAGGTCCTCAATTGCTCAAGGTTGACTAAGGGTTGACTATACAAATCCTCCTCCTAAAGCAACAAGGCTCAAACTAGGGTTTCAATTTCAAGAAATATGGTTGAGTTCCAAGGGTACCAAATGATATCCAATGCCCTAATATGTCCTCAAGACCATCCATGAAAGGTTTCATGCCTAGCACAACAAGTTTGCTCAATCAACTGCTCAGATGCTTGGAAATCAATTGTGTTAGGTCAAAAGTCAATTGTGGCCCAAGTACAGTCAAACTTCAATATTTTTGGTCAACATCAACATTTTGAAGTAATATCCATCATTTGATCAAGGGTTGATCATGATTCCTCAAGAAATGCTCCTAACTCATCAAAAGTCAAAAATGGCAATTTAGGGTTTCTAAAGGAAAAAGTCAACCAAACTTTGACCAAGCATAACTTTCTCATACTTTATCAGAAATTTTCCATCCAAGGCTCATTTTTATGAGAATCCAATTCCCTACAACTCTCTTCATCCCTCAAAGTCAAGAAATGCCTCAATCAAAAGATACAAGTTCATACATTATAGGTCATTTCAAAAAGTCAACAAAAACACCTTTTAGGTCAAAGCTTCTTACATGAACATGGAAGATCCAATTGAGATGAAACCAAAAGGGTTATTTAGAGGACATCCTAAGCTTTCTAAAAAGTCAAAGAACACACTCCTAGGGTTAAAACTGAGAGAGATATGCATTGCTAAAGTTGACCAATTTTTGGAAATGTGCATGAAGTCAATATTGATCAAAATGACTTTTTTTCAAATGGGCCCATGTTTTCTTGTTTGAAACTCGTTCCTAAGATGGCCCATGACCCCTGAGCTTATCCATCTATTATTTTATTATTTTTATTATTTATTTTGATTTTTATCCATTTAAATCAAAATAAATTAATTTAAATAGTGGAATAATCAAATAAAATCAAAGATAGGATTTTATGAGCACATCATGAGTCCATGAACAGCTAGCAAACCAGAAAAAATTCGTGCAAAGGATAATTGATTGGAAAAGATCATGATTTGGCTTGTTTTAGAAACAAATAATGCAAGGAACAAAATCAAATCAAATCTCAACAATTTTTTAAGATACGGTCCAATTTTATTAACCTAAATCGGTCTATTATAAGTACACAACATTGCCAAAGCATAAAAAGAATGATTGGTCGTGTAAACTGGAAGAACAAAACCTCAATTTTTGGACAAAAAGTGGGAATCAGATTTTGTTCTGCAGAGTGATTCAAAGTGTTTCAAGGCCAGTAATCCATTCCTTGCAATCTCCTGAAACTAACAGCATAATTTGCACGCATCAAAACACCCAGAATCACTCCTTACAGATTCACGATTTGCACACATATTCTTGAATTTGACTTTTACAATTCACGCATGATAAATGATTTCTAAGCATATATTCATGTTTGTATTATCCTTTAGAATGTGTTTGCATATTTAATTACGTGTTTGATGCCTGTTTGATGAAACGCCATTGCTAGGGTTTATAAGGTCGTTTTAGGGCTTTCAAATGCAGGAACAATTGGCTCTAAAGATGGATACCATCACGATCAGAGGATCAAACCAAATTGATCCATGGTCTTGAATCTAATTTATATTGCTTAATCATGATTTTTGAAATGCACAGGTTATAGCTACAAACAACGTCCGTAGGTAAAAGTCTTTGCCTAAGACAATAATCTTAGCCAAGAAGATGATTGCGTGGCAAGGCATGATTGGCCCATTTGAATCTCGCGCGTTTTAATTATTCCACTGGCTTTTCATTCTATATAATATATTGTTTGTGTTATATAAACGATTGAAACAAATGGTCTAGTGGCAAGAGGCAAGGCTTTGCAAGGTGCGAGTGTAGAAGGTCAGGGGTTCGATCCCTGCCTCCTACATGTTATTTTTCTCAATATTTCTTGGCAGATTCTATGTTAGCATCACATGCGCGCACACCATACGCTTCCAGGTCACCATCATTGGATCGTTCACTATCCAGATCCAACACTTTCAAGCATGTAGGCGTATGGTGGACACTCCTGATCCCAACACACAGGATCCAACGTTGCTTGGGCCAACCAATATGGGCCTGGAACAGAATTCAGCAACATCACCTCCTTTTTGGGCCTACACCCCCTCAGGCTATTTCTTTCTTCTTCTTTTTTATTTAATTATTTTATTTTGTTTAGATTAGTTTAATTATTTTTTTATTAATCAATTTTTTATGAAATCATAAAATCAAAAAGTCACAAAATACGATTTAGTTTTTTTATATAAATTAATTTTTTTTAAATAATTAATTTTCTCAATTTTAATTTATTTTTTATTAAAATCAATTAGAAAATTAGGTTAAATTCAAATCTTTTCTTTTACGAAAAATCCAAAAATATTCTCCATGATCAAATTAGGGTTTTTTAGGGTTTTCAAACTTGTTTCCAATTTTTATTCTCACACTGAATTATTTTTGCCGTACGATACTTTTTCAATATTGATGTAATTGCGCCCGGTTTGTAATAGATTAATTATGGTTTTATTTCCACACTTTATTTTCAGTCAAATATTTATGTATCTTCCCAAAAGCCTTGTAATAGCGTATGACTCTTTTATTTTCTCGCTTTTACATATTATGCTTGTATATAATGGCTAGCAACCTAGGCTTGCATGGTTAATCAATTAATTAGTAGATCACTTAATTACAAGATAAATATCTGGAAAAAAACACTGCTGCACACTTGCACCCTTAGGGTATACCTCACATGATTGCCTCGGAAACAATGGTCATGTCCCTCGAACGTAGGGATATCTTAGCAAAGACCCGCAATTCAAAAATCATCATAAAAGAACATAGTCCCTTACTGTCCCTCGAGTTGCCTACGAGAAATGATCTTATGATGATAGTCCCTTCGAAATGCTAAGGTATCCTTACATGTTGCCTTCAATGACCATTTTGTCCCTTTAGATAGTCCCTCAACATCTAACGGCTAGGGTTATCTACTCAATAATAGTAGGATAACACGATCTAAAGGATAGGAGGAAAATAACGCCTTTTTCTAGTAGGTAGATAACTGTTAGGTACTTGCTTAAATAATCCTTTTTACACCATACACTTTTAAACATACTTTTAAAACAAAAGTTTTCAAAACTCTTTATCACACTCTTGAGGACTGATACAAGAGTTACCATAAAGTGAATCTCCGCACTAAGGCAATTTTCAAAGCTTTTCAAAACACACAAACACGAAAGCAATTTCAAAAAGTGAACAAGTACCTAAGAGCCCATGGAAAACCATGGATGGAAAGGGTGCTAACACCTTCCCTTTCCATAATCTACCCCCCGTACTCAGAAAATATTGAAAAAGGTCTTTTTCTGTTCTTTTTACCCTTTCCTTTGTTGGATAAAAGAAAAGTCGGTGGCGACTCTTGCTTACCGCGACATTTGCGAACAAAAAACGCAAACCAGTATTAACAGTTGGTTCTGCCACCGTATCACACCCTTTAAATAAACTTGCTTCGAAGGGTCCAGAGTTGGGTTCGAAAGATGCTGATTCGAAGGGAATCAAGGTTCCAATCGAAGCCTTGTGTGAAGGTGGTTTTTGTCCAGTCGAAGGCTTGCCTGCCAGAGGTTACATGGCCAAATGAAAGGGTGCATGCAGGAGGTCCCTGCTTTGGGGCGCTATCACAAAGGGGAAATTCTACCTTGAGAGGTTAGAAAACATGAAAAACCAAAGGCCTCTGAGTCGAATGGGAATTGCATGAGGCCCTTGCTTTATGACTGCAAACAAAACATGTAAGAGGCCTTTGCTCAAACAAAAGTTTTCCTGCCAAAGGTCCAGGTGGCCAAACGAACTTGCATTTGAAGGAAACCAAAAGCACAAACGAATAATGTAAACCCAAGCTTATCTTGAAGAAAGTCAGACGCCCAAACAAAGAAAGCACGCAAGAAGCAAATTGTGCAATTGAAGGATGCCAAAAGGAGGCTTTTTGCCTTGGAATTGAAGGAGGCTACAAGAGGCTTTGTTCCTTATGCATGCTAGCATGGTGGGAGCCTCTTGTGCGCAAGAAAGAAGTTATGGCTCAATCAAAGGCTTGTATGCAGCTAGTCATCAACTTATGAATCAAAGCAAACATGGGGGGGGGGGAATATTTGTCCAGGCAACACAGGCATACAAGCATCAAAAATCCAATCGAAGCAGGCACATAGGCAGCCATTGCATTGTGAACCCTGTGAGGCCAAAGATGCAATAGAAGGTGGCATGCAGGAAGCTCCTGCCTTGTGAATCAAAGCCAGCGTGCCAGAGGCCCATTCCCAATCGAAGGATGCAAGCCAAGCTTGCATCGAAAGATGGCAGAAGTCCAATCAAAAGATGTAAATCGAAGGAAACTTGTTTTTTCCTTTAATTTTGTCAAAAAAAGATTATTTTTATCTGTTTTCCCATTTTTTAACAGTTTCCTATTTAATTTGATACTGAAAATTCCAATTGTACTTATGCAACCTTGAATCTTGAGAATCCTTGTGAGAAATGCCTTGAGGAATGAGAGTGCAAATTTTGGGGTACAACACGTAGCGAGTGGTTTAGTAAAAACGCCAGCAAGTTGATTTTTGCTATCAACATGCTCGAAAATAACATCACCCTTTTCAACATGATCCCTTAGAAAATGATGCCTTATTTCAATATGTTTTGTGCGAGAGTGCAAAATCGGATTTTTGGTTAGGTTGATGGCACTTGTATTGTCACAAAAATAGGAATGTGATCAAGTTGGACATTGAAGTCGAGTAATTTTTGTTTGAGCCACAAGATTTGGCACAACAATTACCGGCCGCAACGTATTCCGCTTTGGCGGTTGAAAATGCAACTGAAACTTGATTTTTGCTATGCGAACTTACCAATGAATTTGAAAAGAAATGACAAGTACCACTAGTGCTTTTCCTATCCGATTTGCAACCGGAAAGCTCATAATCAGAATAGCCAACCAAAGAACAATCACTACCCTTGGAGTACCAAAGTCCATACTTAGTAGTACCACTAAGGTACCTAAGTATGCGCTTTATGGCTTTTAAATGTGACTCCTTAGGACATGAATGAAACTGAGCACACAAGCAAACACTAAACATAATATCTGGATGAGAGGCTGTAAGATAAAGAAGGGAACCAATCATACCTTTATACCTTTTTATATCGACGGGCTTACCATTATCATCACGGTCCAAGTTCACGAAAGCGGGCATAGGAGTATTGATAACTTTAGAGTTTGCCATGTCAAATCGCTTGAGTAGGTCAAGACAATATTTGGTTTGACTCACGTAAGTTCCATCATTTAATTCCTTGATTTGAAGTCCAAGAAAGTAGTTTAACTCTCCCATCATGCTCATCTCATATTCTCCCTGCATCATCTTAGAGAATTTCTTGACCAAGGATGCGTTAGAAGAACCAAAAATAATGTCATCTACATAAACTTGAACTAAAATGAAATGCTTTCCTTCATGCTTAATAAAAAGGATTGTGTCAACCTTTCCTCTTGAGAATCCTTGATCTAATGAGAATTTTCTAAGACGTTCATACCAAGCCCTAGGGGCTTGTTTAAGACCGTATAACACACGCTTATGTTTGTAAACATAGTTAGAATTCTCAAAATTCTCAAAACTGGGAGGTTAAGACACATAAACTCTTCATTAATGTATCCATTTAAAAAGGCATTTCTTACATCCATTTGGAATAATTTGAAGTTTTGCGAGCATGCATATGCAAGCAAAAGGCGTATAGCCTCGAGTCGGGCCACTGTAGCATAAGTTTCCTCATAATTTATGTCTTCCTCTTGGTTATACCCTTGGGAAACAAGTCAAGCTTTGTTGCGAGTTATAATTCTGTTTTCGTCTAATTTGTTCCTAAAACCCCATTTAGTCCCAATAACTCGATGATCTCGCGGAGGGGGGACAAGTTCCCAAACCTCATTTCTTTTAAACTGATTTAGTTACTCTTTCATAGCTAAAAACCAATGTTCATCGAGTAAAGCATATTTAGGATTTTTGGGTTCAATTTGAGAGACGAAAGCAAAATAATAACAAAAGTTACTTAACTTAGAGCGAGTTGTTACTCCCTTTGATATATCTCCTAGGATGTTGTCTATGGGATGATCCTTAGAGGTTTTCCATTCCAAAGGAAGATCATTTTTATTGCTTGGATGATCTACCTCTCTTTCTTCGGATACTTGATCCAACTCTTCTTCAATTTTAGTAGATTCCGAGTCTTTTTCTTTGGGATCTTGTAGTATGATTTCCGAAGATACACCTGCACAATCATAAACACTACACTTTCCGACTAATTTCGGATCGGATTCATCAAAGGAAACATGTATAGACTCTTCAACTATATGTAATCTTTTATTAAATACTCTATAGGCTTTGCTTGATTGAGAGTATCCAAGAAAGATACCTTCGTCAGCTTTTGAATTAAATTTACCTAAATTTTCTTTACCATTATTTAACACAAAGCATTTACATCTGAAGACGTGAAGATGAGAAACATTTGGTTTTCTTCCTTTCAAAAGTTCATAGGGAGTTTTGTTTAGAATAGGACGTATTAGAACCCTATTAAAAACATAACATGCCATGTTGATGGCATCAGCCCAAAAGTATTTTGGAAGACGGTGTTCATTGATCATAGTTCTTCCGAGTTCTTCTAAAATACGGTTTTTATGTTCTACCACTCCATTTTGTTGAGGAGTACGTGGAGCGGAATAATTATGATCAATATCGTATTTTTCACAAAATTTATCAAAGAGATCATTCTCAAATTCACCACCGTGATCGCTTCGAATAGTAATTATGCTAGTGTTCAATTTGTTTTGAGAAAGCTTGGCAAAATTTTCAAAATCCGGAAAGGTGTCACTTTTATTTTCCAAGAAAATTGTCCAACAAAATCTTGAGTAGTCATCTACAAATAACGAATCCATAGTAGTTACCATCTAGACTTTTAATCCTAGATGGTCCAAAAAGATCCATATGAAGAAGTTCGAGAGGTCTCATTGTGTAAACAATGTTTTTAGATTTAAACGAGATTCTAGTTTGCTTCCCCATTTAGCAAGCATCACATAAATGATCCTTGGAAAATTTTAATTTTGGTAAACCGACTACTAAATCTTTTGAGACAACTTTATTTAATAAATCAAAATTCAAATGAGCTAAACGTCTATGCCACAACCATGAATCCTCATTTAAAGTGACTAGACATTTAGTTCCGATTAGAGATACATTATTTAAGTCAAGCATATACACATTGTTTACCCTCAAGCCTTTGATCACATCATATTTCTTATCATTGTGTTCAATTATGCAAAAGTCTTTTGAAAACAAAACATTGTATTCTTTGTTGGATAATTGACTAATGCTAATAAGATTGTGTTTAAGACCATCAACTAATAGGACATCATAGATAGTGGTAGAAGAGGGATTATCTACACTACCTTTACTGAGTATTGCTCCCTTTTTATTATCGCTGTAGGTAACAAATCCTTTCTTTTTCGCCACAAGGTCAAAAAATAGGGAGATGTCACCTGTCATATGTCTTGAGCACCCACTATCGAGAAACCATCTTTTCTCCGTAGTCTCAAGAAATTCCACCTACAAGTTTAAACAAGGGAAGTAGGTACCTAATTTTTATTGGGTCCTTGTATGTGAATGATACGTGAGTTGCATTTTGGAAACCATTTGAAAATGCCTTGATGAACCAAAAATCTCCTAAATTGACATTTGCTAATGGTGTGTCCCCTTTTGCAATAATATAAACATGTTAGAGTTTTGGGCAAGTTACTTTTCCTTGGAGGATCCTTTATTTCATAAGTGTATTTTTGATATGGATTTATCATACTACTTCTGAAATTAGATTTATCAATCTTAAAGGTAATTTTGGGTTGTAAAGCCTTGTCAAGTTTGGCTTTAAGAGTTTTTACTTCTTTTTGTCAAATGTAGCAAGTTTCACATCCAGCCCAATCATGCCAAGAAAGCTTATTATATTTTCAATTAGTTTTGATTTTCTCTACCATGGATGCCTTGAGAGCTTCCAATTCTTTTTGGGATTTGGACACTTTATGCTCAAGGTACGAATTTTTTTTCTTATTTGAGGCTAATTGTTTAAAAGCTTCCTTAGCCTCATTTTGTAGAGTATCAAAAGCTCTTTTCAATTCTATGTGAGACATTTTATTAATGTGATTATATTTAGAGTGACTTACATTGCTTTTATTCTTTTAATGAGCCATGAGGCAAAGGTTGACCGTTTCTTCTTCGTCACTAGAGTCACTTTTGCTTGAGGCTTCACTATCACTATCCCATGCAATGTATGCTCTTCTAGATTTGTTAGGTCTCTTTTGAAATTTGTCTTTTCCTTTGTCTTTCTTGAGCAATGGGCATTCCAGTTTGTAGTGGTCGGGTTTTCCGCAGTTGAAACATGATCCTCTTGATTTAGATTTCTTACCTTCATCTTGTCTTGAAGGTTTTGATTGGTTTCTATAATTGATGATATTTTTGTCCGAGTGTTGGACTTCATTCTTTCGGAGATATATGTGATATTTTCTCACAAACATCCCCATGTCTTCACTTGAGCTTTCATCTTCATCACTAGAATCACTCACACAAGAGTTATCAGTGGAGGACTTTGAGCTTGAATCCTTTAATGCGACAAACTTCTTTTCAATGTCTTTTGGTTTTTCTTTATTTTCCTTTTTCTCATGCTTATTGAGATTGATGAGCTCTTGCTCATGCTCTTGAAGCTTTCCAAATAGTGTTGTTATGTCGAGTGTAGCTAGATTGTCTGCTTCCTTGATTGCTGTAACTTTAGGCTACCATTCCCTATTAAGACATCTTAAAATTTTGTTAGTAGCAATAGCATTGGGAGTAATATGACGAAGAGTGTGTAAGCTATTGGTTATATGAGAAAACCTCTTTTGCATATCAGTAATGGTTACACCATGCTTCATGTGAAAGAGATCAAACTCTTGAGTTAATGAATTGATTCTAGCAAGTTTAACATAATTTGTCCCTTCATGGGAAATTTGTAGAGCATCCCACATTTCTTTAGTAGTCGCACAATGTGATACTCTAAAATACTCATCAACGTCTAAAGAATAAATGAGCATATTTCTACCTTTCCAATCATAGTTATACTTTTTCTCATCTTCCTCGTCCCATAGTGCTTCCGGTTTTGGTATGGTAATGTTATCCTTATTGGTCATGGTTATTTGCATAGGACCATCCTCGATAACTTTCCATATCTTTCTATTAACTGAGTTAATATGCACACACATACAATCTTTCCAATAGCCATAGATTTCACCGGTGAAAACAGGAGCTCTCGTATAACGCCCCTTTTGGATTGTTCTCTATTTTCTACAAAGTAATATGTGAAGTACCAAATGAACCAGTGCTCTGATACCACTTGTTAGAAGATGTGATCGATCTAGAAGGAGGGTTGAATAGATCGTTTAAAATAATTTGTGCTTTTTAAACTTGTTTTTAGAAAAATATGCGAAAGCTTCCTGGAATCTCCAATCGTCTAAACGATCCTTTATTGAAAAGATCGGATATGCGAAACTGTATGAGAAGTAATGACAAAATAAGAATCAATGTGTTTTACTCAATTAATCAATTACTTGTACACTCTCAATGATTACTAATTACTACCAATGAGTTGAATGAGATAAGGATAAGCACAATCAATAATTTTGTGGATTAGTCAATTTGTCAAACACCTTGTGAGCAAAGCACCTTAGGTTTGGTTTTACAAAATTGTAGTGGTAAGTTTTCTTAGGTATTAATCAAAAGGATTGTTACCAATGTTTTGAAATGAACTCAACACACTACAATTTCAGTAAGTGCATATTTGACAAATTAATTTTCGCACAGTTTAGTAATCAATTATAGAGATAAAGAAAAAGCAGAAGAACACACGATTTGTTAAGGCGGTTCCTCTTGTCGTCCTCACGTAGGGTACGTCTACCCCCAATTCTAGAATCTAGAATTGAGATATTTTATATTAAGTTTCAAATGATACAAGAGAAGAGATAGTTCACAATACAAACAAACCAATGTTGCTGATGTCACAGTCTTCTTCCCTTTCCTTGGTTTGAGCAAAACCAAGTGCCAAATTCTTCGAACAAACCTCCAGTTACCGCTACTTGATTAAGCAAACCCATTGTTCCTTAATTCTTTCACTCGGCTGGTTTCGATCGCAAGAAATTTGACCCAAAATCTATCTTCACAATCCTCCGGTTACCACTACTTGATTAAGCAAACACACCATTTCTTAATCCTTTCACTCGGCTGAATTTAATGAAGAAAAGACTTATACAAAAACCTCTGCACCAATAGGAATCTTGGAGGAGAAAATCCCAATGATTTTATTCAAGAACAACGCACAATTGCTCAACCCAAATCTGAATTGAATCCTTGATTTGAATGTTATCACCATAGCACTTTTCTTGAATCAACAACCATGATTATGTGTAGATGTTGATTTTTGAGAAGAGAGGGTGAAGATGATGAGCACTATGTGTATATTTCACTAGTTCTTGTTGACTTCAAATAATGATGCATAATGAATATATATGTTACCTAATACCCAAGATTCACAAACATAACAGAAAATCAGTTGAGGCCAGCGAGTGGTCGACTCAACCAGAAGCATGGGTCGGCGCGACACAACCGGCACCCAGAGAGAAAATTGTTTTGAAGTATAATGTGTCGATCGCTTCAGGACTTACATTAACGCAAACTTTAAATGTTTTGATTTCCAGGTTGAGTCGACCGGAAGGGTCGACGTGATACATCCAGCAGTCGGAGAGAATTCCATCTTGAAGAGCAGTGCATCGACCGCTTCAGGGCTTGCGTCGACACAAACTTTGAATGTTTTGATTTCCAGTTTGAGTTGATCGGAAGGGTCGACCTGACAGATCCAGGGCTTGATTGAAGATGATGAGTCGACTGCACCTATCTTTGAGTCGACGCACAGATTGAATTTTCTCAAAAATACTTGTTTCTAAATATCTTCATTTCAATGCTTCCATTGCAAGATTGTTCATAGAGCCAACCAAAATAGAGAGAGATTAATAATCCTTTTGAAATCATTAAAATACTTGCCCTCACATACTCCCTCTTTTTGATGATGTCAAAACAATGCTCAAATATGCTCCCCCTGAGTTTGTGCATTCTGTTTGCAAGCTATGTATAGTCTTCTATGTTTCTATGTTCACTTCTCCCTCTTTGACAACATCAAAAAGAGAAATAGCACAAGGTCAAAAGTAACAAAATATAACATATGCAACATCATTTTCCATTTGCAACTAAAAACACCAACAATCATTCACACAAAATGAAATTAGTGCGGATCATAAAATGAAATAATTAGACAAATGTATGTAGAATATTACAAACCAGTTCATAAGGATAAGTCCATGAGGTAATCAAAATAAATGTAACATAAGAACTTAAACAGAATTACATATATATATATATATATATATATATATATATATATATATATATATATATATATATATATATATATATATACATGAATTAATTTTCTAGGTTGTCGGTATCATTGTTTTCTGGAGCATCAGGTGGAAGGTTTAGAAAATGTTGAAGGAAGGTGGAATGAAGGGAAGCAAGGTTCTCAGCTTGTGAATGAAGCATGCCTTCCAATGTGGAGTACCGCTGATTTTGAATATTTGAATAGTTAGAGAACATTTCGTTTTGTACTTTGACAAGGTTGTAGATGTTCGAAATCCTCTCATTTTGAAGGAATGTGTCTTCCTTTTGTTGGATCTGCATTCTCTCCAAAAGATCTATCACATTGGCATTGTTTTCTTGAGAAGCCGGAATGTCCTCGTCCATATTTGCTTCATTTTCTTCTTCCCCAGACTCTTCTTCTTCATTATCATCCTCTTCACCATCACTATTTTGAAACGAAACTGATGTACTTCTCACAACATAACGGTATTTTTGTTTTAATTGATGCTGAGTGAAATACAAAGTATGTGTCGAAGCATGTAAGCTATGAATCGACTTAAAAGTAAAGAATTTTGTTTTTATGCAGCTTTTTCAATTGATTTCATGCAATTTATGTAACTTTTAGAATCCCTATGTACTTTAATAATAATAACGATAAAGAAGAACAAGTTTACCCTTCACACATGGTTAAGAGTGGAGAATAGACGAGAACGATATTACCTTTATGAGAATTGATAAGAGCTTTAACCAAGGATATTCATAAGAGCATCAAGCATTAAGAGAATATTTTCAATAAAATAAAAGGTATGCAACTTACTTAAGTTACAACCTATCCAAGATATCGAGAATACCAAGTTCCCTACGGATGTGATGAAAGGGATCCGTAGCGAGTGGTTTAGTAAAAATGTCAGCAAGTTGATTTTTGCTATCAACATGCTCAAAAATAACATCACCCTTTTCAACATGATCCCTTAGAAAATGATGCCTTATTTCAATATGTTTTGTGCGAGAGTGCAAAATTGGATTTTTGGTAAGGTTGATGGCACTTGTATTGTCACGGAAAATAGGAATGTGTTCAAGTTGCACATTGAAGTCGAGTAATTATTGTTTGAGCCACAAAATTTGGGAACAACAATTACCGGCTGCAACGTATTCTGCTTTGGCGATTGACAATGCAATTGAAACTTGCTTTTTGCTATGCCAACTTACCAAAGAACTTGAAAAGAAATGACAAGTACCACTAGTGCTTTTCCTATCCAATTTGCAACTGAAAAAGTCAGAATCAAAATAGCCAACCAAAGAACAATCACTACCCTTGGAGTACCAAAGTCCATACTTAGTAGTACCACTAAGGTACCTAAGTATGCGTTTTACGGATTTTAAATGTGACTCTTTAGGACATGATTGAAATCGAGCAAACAAGCAAACACTAAACATAATATCTAGACGAGAGTCTGTAAGATAAATAAGGGAACCAATCATACCTCTATACCTTTTTATATCGACGGGCTTACCATTATCATCACGGTCCAAGTTTACGACAATTGGAATATGAGTATCGATAGCTTTAGAGTTTTCCATGTCAAATCGCTTGAGTAGGTCAAGAAAATATTTGGTTTGAATCACGTAAGTTCCATCATTTAATTGCTTGATTTTAAGTCCAAGAAAGTAGTTTAACTCTCCCATCATGCTCATCTCAAATTCTCCCTGCATCATCTTAGAGAATTTCTTGACCAAGGATGCGTTAGAAAAACCAAAAATAACGTCATGTACATAAACTTGAACTAAAATGAAATGCTTTCCTTCATTATTAATAAAAAGTTTGTGTCAACCTTTCCTCTTGAGAATCCTTGATCTAATAAGAATTTGCTAAGACGTTCGTACCAAGCCCTAGGGGCTTGTTTAAGACTGTATAGCGCACGCTTAAGTTTGTAAACATAGTTAGGATTCTCAAAGATATCAAAACTGGGAGATTGAGACACATAAACCTCTTCATTAGTGTATCCATTTAAAAAGGCACTTTTTACATCCATTTGGAATAATTTGAAGTTTTTGAGCATGCATATGCAAGCAAAAGACGTATATCCTCGAGTCGCGCCACTGGAGCATAAGTTTCCTCATAATCTATATCTTCCTCTTGGTTATACCCTTGGGCAACAAGTCAAGCTTTATTGCGAGTTATAATTCTGTTTTTGTCTAATTTGTTCCTAAAAAGCCATTTAGTTCCAATAACTCGATGATCTCGCGGAGGGGGCGACAAGGTCCCAAACCTCATTTCTTTTAAACTAATTTAGTTCCTCTTGATTAACCTCTGGACATCTACCTTCAAAGCAAAGCAATTTTCAATATTATGTCTTGGCGAACCTTGGTGATATGCACAGAATTGATCAGCCTTGTACCAAGGGGAAGTATTATTCGGTGCAACAGGAGGAGGTTTCGTTGTTATGAGATTCTTCTGAATCAAAGCAGGGAACAAATCGGTGTAAGTCATTGGGATTGCATCAAACTGTGGTTTTCTCGGCATACGATTCTGATTGTTTAATTGAGGAGCCTGTTATCGAGGTTGTTGTTGAAACTGTCGTTGTTGAATTGGAGAGGTTTGATAGGTTGGAGCTACCTTTGTTGGGTGGATAGCAGGAGTGACTGCTGCAACATGTGAATACCCTCTTCTCATCCTTCTAGGAAAAACTGCACTAACATCTTATTCCCTTCACTTGGGGAAGGCACTCCCAAATTTCTTGACACCACTAGATGTACCACCTTCCTTGGCTAGACGCCCTTCACGGATCCCCTCTTCAAGTCGCATGAACATGTTCACCATCTCAGTGAAGTCGTTAGGCTCACTTGCGATCATTCTCTCATAGTAGAAGGAACTTAATGTTTTTAGAAAAATCTTTGTCGTTTATTTTTCTTCGAGGGGAGGGTAGATTTGAGCAGCAATCTCACGCCACCTTTGGGCATATTCTTTAAAAGATTCTCTATCCTTCTAGGACATAGCTCGGAGTTGATCTCAGTCTGGGCCTTGTTAACTTATACTTGTATTAACAAATAAAAGCCTCACTGAGGTTATTGAAGTTGCGGATTTGGGTGCTATCCAAACCCATGTACCATTTCAGGGCGGCACCAGTTAAGTTGTCCTTGAAGTAGTGAATTAATAACTTGTGATCATCATAGTAGGTGGAAATCTTCCTCACATACATAGTCAAGTGACTTTGCGGACATGAGTCACCTTTATATTTTTCAAAGTCCGGCACTTTGAACTTATCTGGAATTTTCACGTTTGGGACCAAACACAAGTCGTGAGCATTTTTCCTGAACAAGTCTTTCCCTTTAAGTGCTCTAATTTTCCTCTGCATTTCTTGGAACTGGTCTTGGAACTCCTTCATCCTATCGAAGATGCCTAAACTTTCAGCAGGTTCAACATGATAAATGGGCATTTGTATATGGAATAGTGTGAACCACGAGAGCAACAATAGTCATTACAGGCTGAGGGAAGGATACCATAGGTTGGATCACAGGTTGCACAGTAGTCATCTCAGGTTGAGGAAAAGACATAATAGGTTGAATCATGGATTGCACAGTAGGTTGGTACCCTTCTGGCATGAAATTGTTAGGCATGCCCCATGGAAAACCTTTCGTTATTTGATTTGCAAAGGGTTGACTTGAGCCAAAGAGGTTGGAGCAGTGACGACCTCGAAACCGCAGTAGTTTGAGCCTGAGCTTTAGTGGCCGAAGTCGATGGCTGATTCTGAGTAGCCATCAATCTTTCCACCAAAGCGGTCAACTTTTCCATTCCATTACGAAGAGTAGTAACCTCCTCGCGAAGCTCATGATTTTCTTTCTCTAGATCTTTCATTCTCTTTCGACGATTGGCTCGAGTATTATACTGGTGAAACAGCTTGACGATCTATCAGAGTGGAAAAAGAAGCAAGAATGAGACTCTAGAAAACATGTAAGATTGAATGTTGAATGATGCATGATATACGATGTAAATGATTATTTATTTTGATAGTTTTTCAAGGAACTTTAAAACTTTGATAACTTTGCACACATCAATGGTAAAAGAATTTGGAACAACAAAACTCATTTCATTAACAAAAGGCAGAAAATTACAACTTTAGAACATAAAATCTCTTTAAAGAGTTTTATAAAATGACATAAGTAATAAAAAAACTAGGGACTATGATTATTCAGAATCATCATCGAACGAAGGATCAAATGCTACTTGTAACTTGAGCTTCCTAATCTTCTTTTCATAGAAGTCTTCCATCTTTGTCTTCTCGGCTATCAGCTGATCAACAACTTTCTTCCATGGATTAGGAACGGGAATAACGCTTATCAAATCTTCCTTCTTTCTCTTCTTTTCCTTAGCATATTCCTTGAGTAATGCATCTTTCTGACAAAGCTTCTCATCACGATCAATAAACCAACCATCTTGAATAAATAACATATCCTCCTTCTCCTTCAGTTTTCTAGTTAGGATCTTGTTTTCGTATTCTGACATACTATATTTTTCCTTCTAAGCATCTCTTTCAGGCTCCATTCTAGCCAGATTTTTCTGATACTCTTTCATGTTCTCAATAGGAATGGCAGTAGATGATGGTGTAGTAACAGGGAATAAAGGTTTCTTGGGATAATAAGGCATCTCGAGAACACAAGCCCTAGCACGAACCCATTGAAGGTAAGGCTCCAAAGAAACAACACCTCTATGTCCTAACATGTCTCTTCCCTTTCTATGGACATGGCGCCAAGCCCTTTCAATCTCCTCCTTAGCTGCTTTGTGATCCTCTCCTTCTTGGAGAAAGAAGCCATTGTGATGGATGTTGTTTGGTTTGTCTTTCATTGGGTATCCAAATTGGCGGTGCGCAAGAACATGATTGTAGTTAATTCCTCCTTTCGTGCCAAGAAGAGGAACATTGGGAAAAACACCATAACTATCAATGATCTTCACATCATAATAAGCTTGATTGTACCAATCTATTTCAGAATGAGTAAGATCCATAATTTTTGGCGCTCACCGTGGCTCCTTGAGATCCCAAAAACATCAGACCCAAGTAAATGGGAAACATACCACTGGTATAGCAATGGTGCACAACAGATAATCATCCCATCTTGGTAGGAATTCCAAAGATGGATGGAATAGAAGGTATCTCCTAGCAGTGTAGGGACTGGATTTCCAATCAAAAAGATTCTAATGTCGTTGACATCTACGAATGTTAGGGAACAAGAACAACTCATAAGCAAGTAAATCAAAGCAAATACAACTTCAAAGGCGACAGTATCCTTTATCTCTGCGAAGTAACAAGCTTTCTTCAATAAAAATTGTGCAGGTAAGCCTTGGATTCCTCCCTTGGTAGTCATGTTATCTTCTATCTCAGACTTCCTCAACTGGGTAACTGTTGCTATCTCATGAGATTTGGGTTCCCCTTCTAAACTGGAGAAAGGAACACGGTCGGTGACTGGTAAACCAAGTATATAAGAATACACTTCCAAAGTGGGCATCAACTGGTAATCAGGAAAAGTGAAGCATCGATACAACGATCACAGAACTGGACCAACGTAGTAAGGATGCCCTCCTTCATCTTGCGCTTCATAAGAGGAATAATAGATCCATATATATTTCGGAAATCCATAAGGTTCTCAATCTTGGGAATCAAACTCTTCAACTCTTCAGTCTCAGGATCCTTGAAACTGTAACTTCGAGTGTTTCTTTTTCCAAAGTCCATAGTAAAAAGTACCTGAGATGTCTGCAAAAATCATTCTTAAGTTCCTTGAAAAACATGTTTAAAGAATTTTATGGATGCATAACTGAATGATAATGCAACAATTACACATAAGCTCACAAACATAGGGTTCAAAGGTTCAACTATACGAGCATGGAGTCAAAGGTAAAGACCACCCCCAAGGTATGTACTAAAGGTTTAATCACACCTGTAAAACAAGGTTCTAAAATTTCCCAGAGTCTACGATCCTCCTTTGGATATTACCAACGTCTCGATTACTCGGTAATTAGCAACATTCTCAAGAGAAACTCGTCTGAGTGTAGCATCGCGTGACAACTACTTTCGGATTACTCTGTTATAGTCTCCGCACTACACGTAAGAGGCCAAGATGGGTTAAGGGTTCTACGATTATCAGCTTCTCTGGCTCCCAGGTCGAAAGCAGTAACATCTTCCTGATTACTCGGTAAACGAATACTACAGTCAAAGGGGATTCCACTTGTTGCACCCCAAAATTTTCCCTCCTAATTTATTTTAATTGGCTTAGACCTTTGCATTCATCTGCATCATTCCAATAGGTCATGTGCATAGCATGCATTTTCATAAAAAAAATATAGAGCACCTGAGGTTCAAAAAATCAGTAGTTATGGAGCTAGGGTTCACAGCTTATTTGAGCCGTATATGTTGAATAAGACTGATCATTTTGTTTCTTCTTGGTGTGGAAGACTGTGGAATTAGGGTTTTGGTTCATGATTCAGTTTGGACTTCTTCTCCATCAAGCAACAAAGCTATTATCTTCGTCTGAATGTCAAGCTGCATGGTTTTTCTTGTCAAGAATTCAGGGATGTGACCTAGCATACATACTCTTTGAATCAAGACGTCTTCTCATATGAGTGTGTTTATCATTTGATCAGGCTTAATGACTATGGCATGGCATTCATCTATTCCCCAGTTAACCAATTCAGGTTTGGTCGAAACTGGGTTTTAAGATGCTTCATCTGGACGTTTTCTCTATCCATTTGAATTGAGGGATCAAGGTCGTGAGGTGTGGTTATCAGGATTTCTTTCTCTTCAGGATATAATTGTTTTTATCCGGTCTCAACAAGTGCTGGGATTTTCATTTGTGCGGCTAAGGTTTCATGTCAAGCGATTTCTTCCGTGTTTCAAACCTTATCGTCCATCCTTAAGATGTTCTTCAGGACATTAATTTTGAGTTGAGATAACCAGTCATTAAGGGCTGAGGATTGAATTGTGAAGCATGGATTATGGCATAAGATATGAATTTGTGGACTTATTCTCAATCAAGGAGATTATCATTCTTATCATTGTCATTTGTTATCCATAATACGAGTGGATTTGAATAGAAGTAGGATTCTCATTGAAGGATTCATGCAAAGTGACTCAGGATTTATTCATGATTTGATTCAGGATTTTTATTCAAGTACTCAACACAAGTTCAATTCATTCATCTTGTATCACGGTTCATTTTATATGATAAGTCTGGGTAATCTCGGATTTTAAATGCTAAGGGGAAGGAAATATTCATTCAAAACCCATCCGAGTTTTATTGTATTAAATCAAGAAATACAAAGGTCATTCCCATGAATCATTATGTCCATAAATTCCATTCAATTTCACCATTCAAAAATCAAGATCATACGAATGTTCATGTTTGCCAAAGTTTGGATTTCCAATGCAAGTTGAAATAGAAAGGCACTTTGGATATTTGAGAGCTTGTCATTGAATCCAAAGATTTATAGGTTTACAAGGAGAGATTTTGAGAGGAAGAATGAATCATAATGGAAAAGAAGCCTGAAATTCAAATCGATTTGAAAAATAAGTCGTTACACTTCCAAGAGTCGCATTTCATTACATGGTCAAAATACCAATCACATTGCAAATTACATTCCCATACGCAATTACATCATCTAACAAAAACCTACATCAAGTCGGTAAGCTACAATAAGCCTATTCTCTATACCAGCCCTGGTATTCATCATATAGTTTTTGCATCACCATCATTCCACTGATTTCAATTGGCCGAGTTATGAACAAAATCCTTCAAAATCTGCATCAACATGGGAGCTATCAGTCATGTCCGCGTATATAAGAAAAACAAGCAGGAATGCTCGAGTATGCAGGACAAACCAGACAAAAACTATTGTTGCATCAGTGTTTCATACAAATTCGACCTGACTTGCATCCATCAGTGACCAAAATAACAGATAAAAGAAGTCAGAAAAGCAAAGGAACGATATCGGTTCGTAAAACAGAAATGGGAAGAGATCAGAAACAGCGAATATATATATATATATATATATATATATATATATATATATATATATATATATATATATATATATATATATATATATATATATATATATATATATATATATATATATATATATATATATATATATATATATATATATATATATATATATATATATATATATATATATATATATATATATATATATATATATATATATATATATATATATATATATATATATATTGACATTCATTAGCAGCTTTGTTAAGAACAGAAATATTTTCTATCAAACTATACTAACTTTTTTCAAGCTAACTATGTATAACTGCAACTAACAGTTTTTGTTTTAGCATTAAACTTATGATACCCAACATTATCCAACAGAATTCTAACCAAAGCAATTTTCTTTTCATCCATTAACTAACTTATAAAACTATTTCTAACTAACAGTTAGCAGCAATGAACTTCTAAACAGATTTCTCTAACCAACTCACTCTCAAAACAGAATTCAACATAACTAACTACCACCTCCAATCTCATCCATCAAAATACCTAACTAACATTCACATTGACGGTTCAGATTGATTCAGCTCATAACTAACTCTCTAACTCACTATAACCAATTCCTAACTACTTCTCAACAAAAAAAGGGAGATTCACAATGATTGGATCATAACAGAATAACAGAAAGAACTCACCATAAAAAAAAGCTCTCATCTTCATTTTTCTCCTCATCATCTTCACACTCGACATCTTCAACGTTCATCAACCTCTTCTCTAAACCTCAGCAACGCCTTCATTCCACTGCATCATCTTCATCTTCTACTCCAGCATCAATCTTCATTCTGAAATAACGATTTTTGCCTCAATCGACTTTGTCACCAATCTTCATTTACTCTTCACTCTCTTTGAATTCTCTTCTCATCTCCATCTTGATTCTTCAACAATCAGAGGAATCACACCAAGAACAACTCAAACAAAACTCTCTCATCTCTTGGCTCTCTGCACTTCACAAATCTCCATCATCCATTCTTCAATCTTTATCAGTCACGCTACTTCATCCTTCACCTTCATTCTTCACAATTGCTGAAGAATCACCATCAACGATCTGTGTTTTGACAGAAACACGAAATCAACAAAAAAACACAAGCATACGCGTCAGACAACCGAAGTAGAAGAAGAGGATAAGGAAAAAACGAAAGTGCGGAAACAAGAAAACGGAGCTACTAGAATCGTTGAGTCTCTGGATTTTTCGCTATGTTCACCATGATTGAAGAAGCCTCCGGCCGGTAAGACCGTAACTCTCTGATTCTTCGTTCTTTCCGACTTTTCTTCACACCAGAGTATATGTTATAGCATGTAGAATGATAACCCCAATGTCTCAAGCTCCGATTCTTCAACATATCCATTTGGTTTCAGTTTTTGGATACCTAGGTTTTTTCCATCTTTTTGTTTAGTTTCTGTTTGGGTGAAGATTGAGGGAGTTTGACAAAATAGGGAGTAAGATGGAGCAAGATTACGGTGGCGGTATATAAAACATTATGGTGGCAGAAAGTTGAACGAAGAACTGAGGGAGTCGCGATGCCTTTTCGTAGTCTGAGAAGAAGAATGGGGAACGTCACAACAACCCTAACTCTCTTTTGTTTTAGTTTTTTTGTTAATTTCCTTTTCTTTAATTTTTGTGAATAAACTGGAATGAAAACCTGTAGTGAGGGTGTTATTGGACCGGATCCCCTTTGGCCCGTATGCTACATTTTTATTTTTTTGGTAACCTTGGGTGAACATAAGGAAATTCAGCAATGGGCTATAACTTGTGGACTTAGCGCCTGGAGTGGATCGCTGAACTCACACCCATATCCCAATCCAGAATTGCACCCCCTTTCTATTTTGAATTTTCTTTTAGTTTTTTTATTTTTGTGAATAAAGTTAGGAATTGATCAAGGACAAAAGATAATAAAATGATAAAACAATTGGTAGAATGTTAATTCCTTAGAATTGTTTTGACTTTTAGAAATTAATTAGGTTTCTTACTATTAGTTTCCTTAAATATTTTGAGTTTAATTTTGTAAATAATTGAGGACATTTTCGTGCTCGTATTTTAGTATCATTTTGGGTTGTAAATTGGTTGTTTGAGTTTAAATCATGTTGCCTTGTTATTTGCTAACATTTTGGTGAGATTGTGCAATTTTTTTGGAAAGCGGTTCATCGTGGCTCATTACTATTGCTTGTGATTTATTTTCATCATGGCATGAGATTCATATTGGATATTATCCTGACTATTTGGTTATTAGTGCCAGTTTTGGCGAAGATTATCGGGTTTCTTTGTTTTGATACGCTTTGCTACAGAATAATATACATTTGGTATTTTCTCTTTTTTATCTCATTTTTCACTTTACTGTTTTCTAGATATCATGAGAAGTAGGAAATAAAGGGCACGCGCTCGAAGTCGCTGTTTAAAGACCTGTAGCAGGAATTTCGCACTTCATTTTAAATATGTGTTGTGCTTGTGTTTGTTTCCTTTATTGTTGATCGATGAGTCACTCAATTTAGAAATTGAGATCACAACTTCGCTCTCAGTGCATGCTCCCTATAGGATTTTATCGCTTTCCTTGATTTCTTGTTGATCGATGAGTCACTCAATTTAGAAATTGAGATCACGACTTCTCTCTTATTGGATGTTCCGCATAGGATAGTTTTTGTTAGACTTTCTTTGGAATGCTATCCTAGATAGGATCTCTCTAGATAGGCTCTCTTGAGCTGGCTCTCTTGAGCTTATTGGCTTGTTTGTTTAATTTCATCCTTGTGTGCATGTTTTGAGATGACATACCCTCGGCATCTTCCCTTAGGAGCTCTCGATTCAACTATAGATGATGATTCGAGATAGACATAGTTTTAGGTGATAGAACTTTGCTATGCTCCTTTAGGACTTCTTTATTCATCTATAGATGATGATTTGAGATAGACATTAGGATTGTTATCCAAGCATGTCAATCTTAGGGTAGAGATTTCCCTCCAATACTCAACTTTAGGATCAATCATTGTATGATAACATTAGAGATAGGTTTAGGCTAGTCTCCCTTAGATGGTTTTTTTCTTTTTTTTTTTGCATCCTTGCATTTAAAACAAAATTCTTTTCCAGCAAACTTCAAAACACTTAAAAAAATTACTGATAAGAATCGTATATTTGTTAAGTATGAGAGATGATAAGTGAGTTTCTTCTCGATCTTATTGTTCCCTTATTCTAAGCTTTGGTATGAATCAAGTATCAAATACTTATTTCATGAATTAGTAGAGAAATGGATAAAATCTCTCTCTTGAGATTAATTAGTTGTTATCCACAAGCAAAAAAACCAATCAATACAAACTTTTTTTGCCTTCGGGCCTTTCTTTCAAACTCTTTTCAGAAAGGGCATGTTAATTCACTTCTGTGCTGACGCGTAAGGCTCCAAAGGTCGAGTTGCGGCAGAAGGCAAAATTAATATTGTTCATTAAAAATACAAACCAACAAAAACTTTTTAAGCCGGACTACGGCTGCTCTGATTCCTTAAAAGGGATACGTAGGAATTGGGGTAGGGCCCGAGCGAGCACAACTTTTCTTTTCCCTACATTTTTCTCTCTTTCTTTTTGCATGAATTCTTCCTTAGTAGTAAACAGTAAGCATAGATATAACACACCCTTTAATTAGATAGACAACAAGAGTGGATACCGTAGAGTACTACGGGCGTGTGGGGTGCTAATACCTTCCCCTCGTGTAACAGACTCCCTTACCCGTATCTCTCGGTCGCAAGACCGTGACTTCTCCCTTCTCAGGTTTTCTCGATGTTTACCTTTCCCTTCATGTGGGATAAAATGCGTTCGATGGCGACTTTATTGTTTGATGATTTTCAGCCGGTTGTTTCAGCTGGCGACTTCACTGGGGAAATTGGACTGACCTATTGCTGGTCCATCCCGGAGTCGATCCTAGCTCTTGTTTTATTTTCTTTGGGTTTGTTTTTATGCTTTTAGTTTATTCATTTGTACATGTTTATCTGAGCATATGTTTGCATTCCATTTTATTGCTTTCCATATTGATGATACTGTTGTGCTGGATCTTGTTTTCCATGTAAGGTGGGTGTTACTATTGAGGTAAAAGGCCCAGTACCCAGGCCAGAGTGCACTAGGACACTAGGAATAGAGTGGGGGCATGACGGCTATAGGACATAGTCCGATTAGTGCAGTCATGTCATATACCACGCTCGGATGAGTTTCAAATGAAATACTATCGACACCCACGTCTGTGGGTAAGGAGGTAGTACTTTCAAGTGAACACGTGATTTTCGAGTTACCCTTGCCTTACCCTAACCTCGTCTTCACCCGTGTAGGGAGGGAATTCTCATCACAGGTACAGTTGGTGACTATGTTTTGATGGTGATCGTGGTGTTCTGTTGGTGACTATGGTTATTTGGTTATGTTCTGGACCTTTTATCTTGATATACTCCACTTGGCCAAAGATTAAACAACAATCATTCATGGTACTTGGTTCTATTGTATGCTAAAATTGGTGTCGAACCTTTGATCCTGTGATATTCGGATTATTCAGCAAATTTATACAGCAGTACCCAGAGGATTGTACAGTTGCTATGTTGAACTTTTGAACCCATGTCATTGCACCTTGCATCATAGTGTGTTTATTCTACAAAAAAAGGGAAATGTGAAAGATTGTATGCATAAAAAGGTTTCAACATTCCATTGCATCCACTCATTCACCTCATGCATCTTCATGCATCTTCATGCATCCATAGTAGGTACTCAGAAGGTACTCAGAATGGGGAATCCTTATTTATACTCGGTATTTTCTTTTCAGAGCTACAAATCTTGACTTCACGTCGCTCTGTGATCAGATTCAAGATATGGAACAACTTCGTGGGGAATTGGACAAGATGAAAGAACAAATGGGATTCTCGATGCTAGACATACAGGATTTGGTCCGTGGACAAAAACTCTTGAAAGAAGAAAACACTCAGTTGAAGACTCAATTGAATTTGGTTATGGAAATTTTGGGGACAATGTTGAAGAAAGAAGATGTTTCTATGCCCGCTACAATAGGAGCTACCATTCCTCCCCATAATCCGGGGACTCTTTCAACTCAGGAAGTATCTCCTCCACAGTCTTGCACTCTAGGATCTTCTCATCTACAACCAATTATTGCTTCCCAAAAGGACCCAAAGGGTAAAGTCCGTCAGTAGAGGCCAAAACATCCTGAACGAAAATTTGATCTTATTCCAATGTTGTATGCACAATTGCTTCCTCCCCTGCTAGAATTTCATTTGGTCAAACTTCAAATCTTCACTACACATGAAAAACGCCCGACTTTGACGATAATGCTAGGAGTGAATTTCATTCTGGGGCACCTGGTCATGATACTGAAGATTGCATAGCTTTTAAGAACCAAGACCAGGACTTGCTTGATGCAGGGACAATTCTCTTCACTCCCTAAGGTTTGAGCGTGCAAGTCAATCGTATGTCAACTGCTACAAAGAATAGGGTTATGCCTTCTCCTCTTCAAAGTTCTATCTCACGATCTGAATCACATCTCCCACAACTTATGCTCTCAGATAGTTCTCACCAACAACCGTTTATAAGTTGTGGAAATCAATTGGTTAATCAAAATCATAATGTTCCTCATGTTCATCTAGTTCAGTATACTACTCAACAACAAACCTATCGGCAGAGATGTATGCAACAAGGTAAGCAAAGGGGAAGGAAGCAAAAGAGGGTGTTTGACATTTTTCCCATGACTTATGGCCAATTGTTCTCTCAGTTGCTCAAGCTTACTTTGGTGGAACCCAAGCCATTAAATCCTGTCATTCCTCCTTATGTTGTGGATTTTGATCCTAATGTGCGATGTGATTACCATGCTGGGGCACTGGGTCATTCCATTGAAGATTGCATGGCCTTTAAAGAAAATGTGCAAGACCTGCTTGATGCAAAAGCTATCAATTTCGGGCCAGCCAGTTAAATTTGAAGTCTCCTTTGACTTAGTAAATGTCAGGATTTCCAGATCATCATCTGAAGCAACAACGCCATATGGAGACTAGTCTCCTCAACATAGAAATTTCTAGTTTCATTTGCAATTCTCATTTGTAATCTTTCTTGCTTTGGTTCAGTACTTTCTTATATGCAAAACTTGCTTATCATTGAATATTAATCACAATGCATTAAATTTGTTTGTCTTGAATTAATCCATTCGTATTCACTCATTAATGTTTTTCTTTGACTTTTTGATACTTAACTCTGGTTAAATAAAGAAAAATACCTCTGGAGGGAGGATGATGAGTAATATACCAAAAATTTCAAATGGTGTGCTTTTGAATAAAAACCCTGCTGACGACGTACAGGCCTTGTTTCAATTCCTAAACACCAGAGATATAAGGGAGATAAATCCTCGTCAACCCCTTTGAGCCTTGAAGTAGGAGTTTCTTTTCTTTTTAGAAAGACCCTCACATTTAATCCGGGGTAGGGTAGATTGCAGTTGATCTGATCGAGCATTCAGAACTCACTAGGAGTGTGCACCTAAGGATACAATAATGGTTATCCGTCAAAAGGCTAAGTAAAGTCAAAATCGCAATGGTTAACTCTCATCTACAACAACGTGCATCAAGGAGAATGATATCCCAATGGGTATCTCTCATACGTCAAGAGGTCAAAAGATGAGGATACCACAACGTTATTCCTCGTCAACCAAACAGCAAGGAAGTTACACTTTTTCAGCAAGTCAAAGAATGACTCGAAGTCACACGACTTGTTCAAATAAGGAAATGAATAAGAAAGAGACAAAAATCTATGCTAAGTCGAAACTTGGAAAACAAGTCGCTTAGGCAAAAGTCAGGGCATCCCGCTGGACTTCACAGTCAAATTCAAAAGGAACTTGTCCAGGAAAAATTTAGGGGAAGCGAAAAGCGCGAAAAGTGAAAGGGGATTACCCAATAAAAATCCTCAGCAAGGAACTAAGTCGTGTGATCAAGAACCAAGAACGAAAGAGGTGAGTGACTGTCATGTCCAGAAAAACCTCATTCTACTCCTCAACCATTGTAAACTCCTCTTGATAGATGAGTGCTCGTATTGGTTTAACTGAATGTAGGACTGAAGAATATCATGGAGAATGGGTGGGCACTACATATTTTGAGCCTTCAATCCTTTTTCTAAAACCGTGAACCAGACCATGTTACAACCCTTAAAAGTCCTAACTGAAGCAAGGGTTAATTCTAAAGCAATACTGTAATGAGAATACGGTAATCTGACTCCTATGAGGGTTGCTAAAACTTTTGAGTTAGTATCACACCACCTTTCTAGTTTCTTTCGCATAAAAATTTTGATGTATAATATTTTCAATAGATGTTTTTACACTTCAAGACAAACATGAGCTTTGCATTAGAATTATCATTCTTAGAATAAACATTATTTGCATATGAACAAGTGCTTAAAACATCAAGTAAGCTTGCATAATGAGCATCAGATGAAAGTTTAGTTATCTCAAGGGACGAAGTTGCTTCAGGATACCATTGAAAGGTAAATCATTTTTGAAGATGATCTTAATCTGGGGAAAAACTTCTATCGACTCCGCTGAGTGAAAGAATATCAACTTGAGAAATGATCTGAAGTAGATGGAAAATTTTGATTGCATAGAGTCTCTGCCAAGCAATGAGGTATTACTTTCGGTTGATCTTGAGGGGTCGATTTCTTCAAGTATCTGATTAGAGATTGAAGCAATTCAAGTTGAAAAGTATGGTTATGAAGTAGCCTATATTCAAGACATAATCCAGCCACCCTAAGGTTGTGTTATCTTCGAAAACCTCAAGTTTCTCATCCCCCCGTGAGCATGAGGTAAAGGAAATGGTTTGTCAAGAGTCTATTGAGCAGGGGAAAGCGTGTTAAATACTCCTTCGAGTGAGTGATCAACCAGTCTGAGGCATTTAAGTCGGGATGCGATCCCTCAAAGTACAGTCAAACTGGGGCAGTTATGTCGAGATTTGATAAATCTCTCTGAGAATTTGTTGATTAGGGGAGAATCTCTTCAGAATTTGCAGATGCATGGGCATTCAATCAAGCATGGTTGAAACCACTTCCAACACTAGTCAGTCAGGGGCAGTGTTCTGATGTTCATAACACTGGGGCAGTTTATCTTGGTGGTACATATATCAGAAAGTTCCCTCGGGGCAGTTCTCTTCAAAAGCCTTATAGACTGGGGCAAGAAATTATGCAGGGGAATTTTCTCCTCTTCAAGGGTTGATCAAATCAAGTCCGTACGCAAGCTAAATGACTCGTGAGTTTGAAAATCATGTCGATAAGTCGGGATTGTTATCCTCAGCTCATTAGAGACTTAGGTCCATTTATTGATGTTCCTTTACAGAAGTCAGAATCATTATCTCCACTCGAAGTTGGATCGTTATCCTCAGTGGGATACGAGCAGTAACGCAAAGATCGTTTAGGGTTGTTACCTATACGAGGTTCATGATGGAAACATTATTTGACAAAAGTCTGTCTACCAAGGGGTTTCTCTTCTGAGATCTTTATTCCCCGGCAAAGCATCCTCATTTCTCTGCAAGAGGAGAATGGTTCTTCTCCCTGGAAATTCAGAAGTTGTTTGAAGTCAAGATGATTTATTTTCAGCGGACTGCAATTTATTTTTGCAGCATCTTCTCCAAAGTCCACTTTTCAGTGGCATTCCTCCTCGGAGTTGACATGTCGAATTTGTAATCTTGCATCGCAGTTCTTACCTAGTGGTTGGTAGTTCAAATTGTTTGTTCTTTAGTGAAGGTTGCCATTCCATACATGAGGCATATTGCTACAATTTCTCTTTTTACGAGTATCGTTGGTCTTTTATGACAAGAAGCATACCAACAAATGAATCAAGAAGGGTCTGTATGTGACTAACATGAGGATTTCTGTAGAATGGGATCCAATTTCCCCAGTGTATACTCACTTCTGCTCAAAACAGAATTATTCATCCCCAGTAAAGGTGTACTCCCACCTAAACATAATTCTTTATCTCCAGTGAAGTATACCCATGCGTAATCCCCACTGAAGTCAGCACTCTTGATGAGGGTTTGTTTAAGAGTTTGTCTCTTCCAGAAGGTTGATCTCTTAAGAAGTGTGTTTCAACGTGATTCTGTACAATCTTCTTCTTCAGCGCAATCCATTTTTTTCAAAGAATCTGGGAGGAGTTGCTTCTATGGAATGGATACCTTTGTTATATCCTCTTGGAGTCGATACCCTGCATCTCTGTGGTTGGAATTTATCTCCCTATTGAGATTGTCGTTCATCGTTCCCATGAAGTTCGTATCTTTTCTCCCCAGGGATGTTTGCCCAAGTCAGGTTTTCTTGAAAAGATATTTAATTATCATGTTTGTTATGTCCAGTGGAGCAAGTCTCCTATTTTTCTAGAGCGTCGTGCATAGACGAACCCCATTTAGGGTTTTTTTATCCCTAGTGACGGAATATTGCTGAAATGTTTCCTCGGTGGAGTTCTTAACCTCAAGCTTATGGTTTAAAGATTCCCTTTTCTTCCCAAGTGAAGATTGTTACTCTCGACGGTAGTGTTCCCCGTATGGCCTGGGTAGAATTCTTTTATTCTAGAAGTTCTGCAACTTCCCAGTCGAAGTCAATTTTATTGAGGACTTACACCAGAAGATCCCAGTTCCCAGCAAGATTCTCTTTATCCTTGGAAATAAATGTTGGATCTTTTCCCTGGGAGATTCAGAGTTGGGTCGGAGTTTAAAACTTCCTTTGAACTGCAATTTATTTTTGCAGTATTCTCCCCAAAAAAGGTGTACTTTCGCCCGAGTATCAATCTTTCTCAGTGCAGCCTGTTTCTTTCCAGTTTTTCTCGGAAGAATGTTTTAATTCACTAACTGGAGATTCTTGATATACTCCCTTTGAAGTCGACTTTCTACGGCTTCCTCAGTGAGGTTTACACTCATTATCCCTATGAAGTATACATTTTCCTACTCAATAAGGGATGCACACTCTCTCTTCAACACGGCTTGCCTATATCAGAGTTCTTAAAGAGGCTCATGTTTACCTATATGAGATTCTAGTTTGTTATCCTCATGAGGACGACCATCATCCGCAATGAAATGATTTTTGCTCCCCAGTACAAAACTTCTTGTCGGCTTGAATGTTGCGGAGATGGCTATACCCAGTGCAATTAATATTGTTGATGTTACCATCTAAGTCTTTTGGCTCCCCAGTGTATGAGGTAGTATTTGTCCTCATTCGAAGCCGAATTTTAAGGACCTGCCTGAGTAACTGGTCTCTTATTCCCCAGTGGAGCTATTCTTTTTTCCCTAGTGGAGAAAGTGTCCTATCTCCCCAGTATGGTGTGCATAGGAGTGCCAGTCATAACTCGTTTCCTATTGATAGAAGATTTTATTGAGATATCTCCAGTGGAGTTTCTATCCAGGGATGTTTCTTTCTTCCCCAAGTGAAGATTTTTATCCCTCGGCGGTGTTATCCCCAGTATGGTCTGAGTAGAATTCTTTTTATTTAAGAATTTCTATACTCCCCAGTAGAAGCTATCTTTGTCGAGAAGTTCTACGCGAGAAATTTTCCACCTCCAGCGAAGCTCTCTTCTTTCTAACAGAAGATAAAGAATTTGTTCTCCAGGAAGTTGGGAGTTTGATCAGAATTCAAGATCCTTTTCTGAACTGCAGTTTATTTTTGTAGTATTCTCCCCAAGAAGTTAGTTCCCCATTGATTATCGATCTTTAGAGGTTGGTGGTTCCGAATCTCGATTCCTCATTGAAGTACAAATTGCCTTTTCTCTACAGAAGATCAGATGTGCGAGAATAATCGTTCAGAAGTTCATGGTCTTCCTAACATCCGATTATTGATGTGATTTCCCCAGTGCATAACATGCATCATTACACTGCATCATTACATCACATCTACTAAAACGCATAGCATTTCCATTGTATGGAGCATTATGCTAAAAAATTCAAACATGCATGAGTATAAGCCAATTATGTCCACCTGTGGTAACCAGATTGTTATACGCTCAGATTTAATTTATCTCCACAACAAGCCTAGGGTGATGCTATTATGTTTCCCCAATGGAGTTTGTTTTGATTCACCACCAGTCGGGTATTTGGTATTTCTCCATTTCCCCATTAAGTTTGTGGTTTGCGTTTGCGTTTGCCTTTGCAAGCCTTTGGTTATTTTACCCGTGTTTGCTTTGCCGTTAGAGTGCGAGTAAGAGTCGGTGTATAGCCTTTCATGCTTCTCAAGTGTTTGAGTATCCACACTTGGTGTGTGGTAATTTAGATGATTGGAACTCTTGAAGAGTTACACCCCTCCTTTGGCCTGAGGGATTATGTAGTTCTTGCATATTTGAAAACTTTTAAAGCCCAACGCGTGTTGGCAATCCTTGTTTAGAGTCCCTACAGTTGGTCTCTTTTTTTAATCACAAGTCTGCCTTCGGTCGGTGTTTTGTTTAAGTTTAATACATATGGGAATCCCCAGTAAGTTTGTGGTTTGCACTTGCCCTTGCAAGCTTTTACTTATTTTACCCGTGTTTGCTTTGCCGTTAGAGTGTGAGTAAGAGTTGGTGTATAACCTTTCTTATTTCTCAAGTATTTGAGTATCCATACTTGGTGTGTGGTAATTCATATAATTTCCACTCTTGAAGAATTACACCCCGCCTTTGGCCTGAGGGATTTTGTAGTTCTTGCGTATTTGCAACCTATCGAAAGCCCAACGTGTTTTGGAAATCCTTGTTAGAGTGCGCTTTGACTGGTCTCTTTCTCTTGTAGAGTTCACCTTTGATCGATGCTCTTTGAAGGTCCTGCTTAGTCGGTTCCTTGTTTTGGTTTATCCGCGTTAGTCGGGTCCTTCTTTCGTTAGCTTAGCTAACCTTTTATGTTAAGAGTCTTTCAGTGTCTCTTCAAAGTCCAGTTGTCTGGCGTCCTTGTTTAGGAGAATGCGTCCCTTCTTGTTGGGGCTTTCTTCGGTTAGTCTCGTTCTTGTGTTCACTATCAACTCCAAACATTTGTTTCTTGATGCTCAATTTCGCTCTTGTGTGTCTAACTATGACCAGATATGCATATCTTTATCCCTTGTGAGTTTGCCTTTGATTGGCATCCATTAAATCCACCTTCGGCTGGTACCTTTTGTTAAGAGTCCCCTTCGGCTGGTCTCTTTTCATTGTTAAAGATTCTCCTTCGGCTTGTTTCTTTACCCTTAAAATCCACCTTCGGCTGGTACCTTTTGGTAAGAGTCCCCTTCGGCTGGTCTCTTTTCATTGTTAAAGATTCTCCTTCGGCTGGTTTCTTTACCCTTAAAATCCACTTTCGGCTGGTACCTTTTGTTGATAGTCCCCCTTCGGCTGGTCTCTTTTCAGTTGTAAGTCCGCCTTTGATTGGCGTTCTTTTCTTAGGAATCTACCTTCGGCATAGTATTCCTTGATGAAGATTCCCCTTCGGTTGGTTTCTTTATCCTGAAGTCCACCTTCGGCTAGCGCCCATAAAATCCACCTTCGGCTGGTATCTTTTGTTGAGAGTCCCCTTCGGTTGGTCTCTTTTCAGTTGAAAATTCGCCTTTGATCGGCGTTCTTCCCTTAGGAATCTACCTCCGGCATAGTATTCCTTGTTAAAGATCCCCCTTCGGCTGGTTTCTTTACCCTTAAAATCCACCTCCGGCTGGTACCTTTTGTTAAGAGTCCCCTTCGGCTGGTATCTTTTCATTGTAAGTTCGCTCTTGATCGGCGTTCTTTCCCCTTAAAATCCACCTTTGGCTGGTATCATTTGTGAAGATTCCTCTTCGGTTGGTTTCTTTACCCTTAAATCCACCTTCGGCTGGTATCATTTGTCAGGAGTCCCATTCGTTTGGTCTCTTTTCTCAGTAAGTTTGCCTTCAATTGGTGTTCCTTCATCAGATCCTTCTTCGGTCAGTTTCTTTCTTGTGTATGTCTAACCTTGACCTGACATCCAAGAGATTTTCTCAGCTAACTACTGCAATCCAAAAAAGCAAAAAAAATAGAAAATACAGAAAACAAAAAATATAATAATACCTGACTGGCTTCGGAGCGCAAATTTTTGGGTCCTTTTAAGTATTTAATATTCTTCCACCTTGAAGGTTCGAAAGGCTGGCGCCAATCTCACCTTTAGGTTTAAGACGATTAAATAGGGGCAGCTGTTGCACCCCAAAATTTGCCATCCTAAATTCTTTTATTTGGCTTAGACCTTTGCATTCATCTGCATCATTCCAATAGGTCATGTGCATAGCATGCATTTTCATAAAAAGTATAGAGCACCTGAGGTTCAAAAAATCAGTAGTTATGGAGCTAGGGTTCACAGCTGATTTGAGTTGTATATGTTGAATAAGACTGATCATTTTGTTTCTTCTTGGTGTGGAAGACTGTGGAATTATGGTTTTGGTTCATGATTCAGTTTGGACTTCTTCTCCATCAAGCAACAAAGTTATTCTCTTCGTCTGAACATCAAGATGCATGGTTTTTCTTGTCAAGAATTTAGGGATGTGACCTAACATACATACTCTTTGAATCAAGACGTCTTCTCATATGAGCGTGTTTATCATTTGATTAGGCTTAATGACTATGGCATGGCATTCATCTATTCCCCAGTTACCCAATTCAGGTTTGGTCGAAACAGGGTTTTAAGATGCTTCATCTGGACGTTTTCTCTATCCATTTGAATTGAGGAATCAAGGTCGTGAGGTGTGGTTATCGGGATTTCTTTCTCTTCAGGATATAATTGTTTTTATCCGGTCTCAGTAAGTGCTGGGATTTTCATTTGTGCGGCTAAGGTTTCATGTCAAGCGATTTCTTCCGTGTTTCAAACCTTATCGTCCATCCTTAAGATGTTCTTCAGGACATTAATTTTGAGTTGAGATAACCAGTCATTAAGGGCTGAGGATTGAATTGTGAAGCATGGTTTATGGAATAAGATATGAATTTGTGGACTTATTCTCGATCAAGGCGATTATCGTTCTTATCATTTTCATTTGTTGTCCATAATACGAGTGGATTTGAATAGAAGTAGGCTTCTCAATAAAGGATTCATGCAAAGTGACTCAGGGTTTATTCATGATTTCATTCAGGATTTTTATTCAAGTACTCAACACAAGTTCAATTCATTCATCTTGTATCACGGTTCATTTTATATGATAAGTCAAGGAAATCTCAGATTTTAAATTCTAAGGGGAAGGAAATATTCATTCAAAACCCATCCGAGTTTTACTATATTAAATCAAGAAATCCAAAGGTTATTCCCATGAATCATTACGTCCATAAATTCCATTCAATTTCACCATTCAAAACTCAAGATCATACAAATGTTCATGTTTGCCAAAGTTTGGATTTCAAATGCAAGTTGAAATAGAAAGGCACTTTGGATATTTGAGAGCTTGTCATTGAATCTAAAGATTTATAGGTTTACGAGGAGAGAGTTTGAGAGGAAGAATGAATCATAATGGAAAAGAAGCCTGGAATTCAAATTGATTTGAAAAATAAGTCGTTACACTTCCAAGAGTCGCATTTCATTACATGGTCAAAATACCAATCACATTGCAAATTACATTCCCATACGCAAGTACATCATCTAACAAAAACCTACATTAAGTCGGTAAGCTGCAATAAGCATATTCTCTATACCATCCCTGGTATTCATCATATAGTTTTTGCATCACCATCATTCAACTGATTTCAATTGGCCGAGTTATGAACAAAATCCTTCAAAATATGCATCAACATGGGAGTTGTCTGTCATGTCTGCGTATATAAGAAAAACAAGCAGGAATGCCCGAGTATGCAGGACAAACCAGACAAAAACTATTGTTGAATCGGTGTTTCATACAAATCCGACCTGACCTGCATCCATCAGTGACCTAAATAACAGATAAAAGAAGTCAGAAAAGCAAAGGAATGATATCGGTTCGTAAAACAGAAATGGGAAGGGTTCAGAAACAGCGAATATATATATATATATATATATATATATATATATATATATATATATATATATATATATATATATATATATATATATATATATATATATATATATATATATATATATATATATATATATATATATATATATATATATATATATATATATATATATATATATATATATATATTGACATTCATTAGCAGCTTTGTTAAGAACAGAAATATTTTCTATCAAACTATACTAACTTTTTTCAAGCTAACTGTGTATAACTGCAACTAACAGTTTTTGTTTTAGCATTAAACTTATGATACCAAGCATTATCCAACAGAATTCTAAACAAAGCAGTTTTCTTTTCATCCATTAACTAATTCATAAAACTGTTTCTAACTAACAGTTAGCAGCAATGAACTTCTAAACATATTTCTCTAACCAACTCACTCTCAAAACATAATTCAACATAACTAACTATCACCTTCAATCTCATCCATCAAAATACCTAACTAACATTTACATTGACGGTTCAGATTGATTCAGCTCATAACTAATTCTCTAACTCACTATAACCAATTCCTAACTACTTCTCAACAAAAAAAAGGAGATTCACAATGATTGGATCATAACAGAATAACAGAAAGAACTCACCCGAAAAAAATCTCTCATCTTAATTTTTCTCCTCATCATCTTCACACTCGACATCTTCAACATTCATCAACCTCTTCTCTAAACCTCAGCAACGCCTTCATTCCACTGCATCATCTTCATCTTCTACTTCAGCATCGATCTTCATTCTGAAATAACGATTTTTTCCTCAATCGACTTCGTCACCAATTCTCCTGCACCAATCTTCATTCACTCTCTTTGAATTCTCTTCTCATCTCCATCTTGATTCTTCAACAATCAGAGGAATCACACCAAGAAAAAATCAAACAAAACTCTCTCATTTCTTGGCTCTCTGCACTTCACAAATCTCCATCATCCATTCTTCAATCCGTATCAGTCACGCTACTTTATCCTTCACCTTCATTCTTCACAATCGCTGAAGAATCACCATAAATGATCTGTGTTTTGACAGAAACGTAAAATCAACAAAAAAAAGCATACGCGTCACACAACCGGAGTAGAAGAAGAGGATAAGGAAAAAACGAAAGTGCGGAAACAAGAAAACGAAGCTACTAGAATCGTTGAGTCTCTGGATTTTTCACTATGCTCACCATGATTGAAGAAGCCTCCAGCCAGTAAGACCGTAACTCTCTGATGCTTCGTCCTTTCCGACTTTTCTTCACAACAGATTATATGTTATAGCACGTAGAATGATGACCCCAAGGTCTCAGGCTCCGATTCTTCAACATCTCCATTTGGTTTCAGTTTTTGGATACCTAGGTTTTTTCCATCTTTTCGTTTAGTTTCTGTTTGGGTGAAGATTTAGGGAGTTTGACAAAATAGGGAGGAAGATGGAGCAAGATGACGGTGGCGGTATATAAAACGTTGTGGTGGCAGAAAGTTGAACAAAGAACTGAGTGCGTCGTGATGTCGTTTCCTAGTCTGAGAATAAGAATGGGGAACAACACAACAACTCTAACTCTCTTTTGTTTTAATTTTTTTGTTAATTTCCTTTTCTTTAATTTTTGTGAATAAACTGGAATGAAAACATGTAGTGAGGGTGTTATTGGACCGGATCCCCTTTGGCCTGTATGCTACATTTTTATTTTTTTGGTAACCTTGGTTGAACATAAGGAGATTCAGCAATGGGCCATAACTTGTAGACTTAGCGCCTGGAGTAGATCGCTTAACTCACACCTATATCCCAATCCAGAATCGCACCCCCTTTCTATTTTGAATTTTCTTTTAGTTTTTTTATTTTTGTGAATAAAGTTAGGAATTGATTTAGGACAAAAGATAATAAAATGATAAAACAATTGGTAGAATGTTAATTCCTTAGAATTGTTTTGAGTTTTAGAAATTAATTAGGTTTCTTACTATTAGTTTCCTTAAATCTTTTAAGTTTAATTTTATAAATAATTGAGGACATTTTCGTGCTCGTATTTTAGTATCATTTTGGGTTGTAAATTGGCTGTTTGAGTTTAAATCATGTTGCCTTGTTATTTGCTAACATTTTGGTGAGATTGTGCAATTTTTTTGGAAAGCGGTTCGTCGTGGCTCATTACTATTGCTTGTGATTTATTTTCATCATGGCATGAGATTCATATTGGATATTATCCTGACTATTTTGTTATTGGTGCCAGTTTTCACGAAGATTATTGGGTTTCTTTGTTTTGATACGCTTTGCTACAGAATAATATCCGTTTGGTATTTTTCTCTTTTTTATCTCATTTTGCACTTTACTAATTTCTAGATATCATGAGAAGTAGGAAATAAAGAGCGTGTGCTCGAAGTCGCTGTTTAAAGACCTATAGCAGGCATTTCGCACTTCATTTTCGATATGTGTTGTGCTTATGTTTGTTTCCTGTATTGTTGATCGATGAGTCACTCAATTTAGAAACTGAGATTACGACTTCGCTCTCAGTGCATGCTGCCTATAGGATTTTATCGCTTTCCTTGATTTCGTGTTGATCGATGAGTCACTCAATTTAGAAATTGAGATCACGACTTCACTCTCATTCCATGTTCCCCATAGGATAGTTTTTGTTAGACTTTCTTTGGAATGCTAGCCTAGATGGGATCTCTCTAGATATGCTCTCTTGAGCTGGCTCTCTTGAGCTTATTGGCTTGTTTGTTTGATTTCATCATTGTGTGCATGTTTTGAGATGACATACCCTCAGCATGTTCCCTTAGGAGCTCTCGATTCAACTATAGATGATGATTCGAGATAGACATAGTTTTAGGTGATAGACCCTTTCTATGCTCCTTTAGGACTTCTTTATTCATCTATAGATGATGAGTTGAGATAGACATTAGGATTTTTATCCAAGCACGTCAATCTTAGGGTAGAGATTTCCCTCCAAAACTCAACTTTAGGATCAATCATTGTATGATAACATTAGAGATAGGTTTAGGCTTGTCTCCCTTAGATGGTTTTTTTGCTTTTTTTTGCATCCTTGCATTTAAAACAAAATTATTTTCCAGCAAACTTCAAAACACTTAAAAAATTACTGATGAGAATCGTATCTTTGTTAAGTATGAGAGATGATAAGTGGGTTTCTTCTCGATCTTATTGTTCCCTTATTCTAAGCTTTGGTATGGATCAAGTCTCAAATACTTATTTCATGAATTAGTATAGAAATGGCTAAAATCTCTCTCTTGAGATTAATTAGCTGTTATCCACAAGCAAAAAAACCAATCAGTACAAACTTTTTTTGCCTTCGGGCCTTTCTTTCAAACTCTTTACAGAAAGAGCATGTTAATTCACTTCTGTGCTGACGCGTAAGGCTCTAAAGGTTGAGTTGCGGCAGAAGGCGAAATTAATATTGTTCATTAAAAATACAAACCAACAAAAACTTTTGAAGCCGAACTACGGCTGCTCTGATTCCTTAAAAGTGATACGTAGGCATTGGGGTAGGGCCCGAGCGAGCACAACTTTTCTTTTCCCTACATTCTTTTCTATTTCTTTTTGCATGTATTTTTCATTAGTAGTAAACAGTAAGCATATATATAACACACCCTTTGATTAGATAGACAACAAGAGTGGATACCATAGAGTACTACGGGCGTGTGGGGTGCTAATACCTTCCCCTCGTGTAACAGACTCCCTTACCCATATATCTCGGTCGCAAGACCATGACTTCTTCCTTCTCAGGTTTTCTCGATGTTTACCTTTCCCTTCATGTGGGATAAAAGGCGTTTGATGGCGACTTTATTGTTTGATGATTTTTAGCCGGTTGTTTCAGCTGGCAACTTCACTGGGGAAATGGGACTGACCTATTGTTGGTCCATCCCGGAGTCGATCCTAGCTCTTGTTTTCTTTTCTTTGGGTGTTTGTTTTTATTCTTTCAGTTTATTCATTTGTACATGTTTATCTGAGCATATGTTTGCATTGCATTTTATTGCTTTCCATATTGATGATACTGATGTGCTGGATCTTGTTTTCCATGTTGGGTGGGTGTTACTATTGAGGTAAGAGGCCTAGTACCCAGGCCAGAGTGCACTAGGACACTAGGAATAGAGTGGGGGCATGACAGCTATAGGACATGGTTCGATTAGTGCAGTCATGTCATATACCATGCTCGGATGAGGTTCAAATGAAATACTATCGACACCCACGTCTGTGGGTAAGGCGGTAGTACTTTCAAGTGAACACGTGATTTTCGAGTTACCCTTGCCTTACCCTAACCTAGTCTTCACCCATGAGTAGGGAGAGAATTCTTATCACAGGTACAGTTGGTGACTATCTTCTGATGGTGACCGTTGTGTTCTGTCAGTGACTATGGTTATTTGCTTATGTTCTGGACCTTTGATCTTGATATACTCCACTTGGCCAGAGATTAAACAACAATCATTCATGGTACTTGGTTCTATTGTATGCTGAAATTGGTGTCGAACCTTTGATCCTGTGATATTCAGATTATTCAGCAAATTTATACAACAGTACCCAGAGGATTGTACAGTTGCTATGCTGAACTTTTGAACCCATGTCATTGCACCTTGCATCATAGCGTGTTTATTCTACAAAAAAAAGGGAAATGTGAAAGATTGTACGCATAAAAAAGGTTTGAACATAGCATTGCATCCACTCATTCACCTCATGCATCTTCATGCATCCATAGTAGGTACTCAGAAGGTACTCGGGATGGGGAATCCTTACTTAGACTCGGTATTTTCTTTTCAGAGCTGCAAATATTGACTTCACGCCGCTCCGTGATCATATTCAAGATATGGAACAACTTCGTGGGGAATTAGACGAGATGAAAGAACATATGGGATTTTCGATGCTAGACATACAGGATTTGGTACGTGGACAAAAACTCTTGAAAGAAGAAAACACTCAGTTGAAGACTCAATTGAATTTGGTTATGGAAATTTTTGGGACAATGTTGAAGAAAGAAGATATTTCTATGCCCGCTAAAATAGGAGCTACGATTCCTCCCCATAATTTGGGGACTCTTTCAACTCAGGGAGTATCTCCTCCACAGTCTTGCACTCCAGGATCTTCCCATCTACAACCAATTGTTGATTCCCAAAAGGATCCAAAGGGTAAAGTCCGTCAGAAGAGGCCAAAACATCCTGAACAAAAATTTGATCCTATTCCAATGTTGTATGCACAATTGCTTCATCCCCTACTAGAATTTCTTTTGGTTAAACTTAGAATCTTCACTACACATGAAAAACTCCCTCATGACTTTGACGATAATGCTAGGTGTGAATTTCATTCTGGGGCACCTGGTCATGATACTGAAGATTGCGTAGCTTTTAAGCACCAATCTAGGACTTGCTTGATGCAGGGACAATTATCTTCACTCCTGAAGGTTTGAGCGTGCAAGTCAATCTTATTCCAACTGCTACAAAGAATAGGGTTATGCCTTCTTCTCTTCAAAGTTCTATCTCACGATCTGAATCACATCTCCCATAACTTATGCTCTCAAATAGTTCTCACCAACAACCGTTTATAAGTTGTGGAAATCAATTGGTTAATCAAAATCAGAATGTTCCTCATGTTCATCCAGTTCAGTATGCTACTCAACAACAAACCTATCGGCAGAGATGTACGCAACAAGGTAAGCAAAGGGATAGGAAGCCAAAGAGGGTGTTCGACATTGTTCCCATGACTTGTGGCCAATCCTTCTCTCAGTTTCTCAAGCTTACTTTGGTGGAACCCAAGCCATTAAATCCTGTCATTCCTCCTTATGCTGTGGATTTTGATCCTAATGTGCAATGTGATTACCACGCTGGGGCACTAGGTCATTCCATTGAAGATTGCATGGCCTTCAAAGAAAATGTGCAAGACCTGCTTGATGCAAAAGCTATCAATTTTGGGCCAGCCAGTTAAATTTGAAGTCTCCTTTGACTCAGTAAATGTCAGGATTTCCAGATCATCATCTGAAGCAACAAGGCCATACAGAGACTAGTCTCCTCAACATAGCAATTTCTAGTTTCATTTGCAATTCTCATTTGTAATCTTTATTGCTTTGGTTCAGTACTTTCTTATATGAAAAACTTGCTTATCATTGAATACTAATCACAATGCATTAAATTTGTTTGTCTTGAATTAATCCATTCGTATTCAATCATTAATGTTTCTCTTTGACTTTTTGATACTTAACTCTGGTTAAATAAAGCAAAATACCTCTGGAGGGAGGATGATGAGTAATATACCAAAAATTTCAAATGGTGTGCTTTTGAATAAAAACCCTGCTGACGATGTACATGCCTTGTTTCAATTCCTAAACACCGGAGATATAAGGGAGATAGACCCTCGTCAACCCCTTTAAGCATTGAAGTAGGAGTTTCTTTTCTTTTCAGAAAGACCCTCACATTTAATCCGGGGTAGGGTAGATTGCAATTGATCCGATCGAGCATTCAGAACTCACTAGGAGTGCGCACCTAAGGATACAATAATGGTTATCCGTCAAAAGGCTAAGGAAAGTCAAAATAGCAATGGTTAACTCTCATCTACAACAACGTGCATCAAGGAGAATGATATCCCAATGGGTATCTCTCACACGTCAAGAGGTCAAAAGATGAGGATACCACAACGGTTATTCCTCATTAACCAAACAGCAAGGCAGTCACACTTTTTCAGCAAGTCAAAGAATGACTCGAAGTCACACGACTTGTTTAAAGAAGGAAATGAATAAGAAAGAGACAAAAAGCTCCGCTAAGTCGAAACTTGGAAAACAAGTCGCTTAGGCAAAAGTTAGAGCATCTCGCTGGACTTCACAGTCAATTCAAAAGGAACTTGTCCAAGCAAAATTTAGGGGAAGCGAAAAGCGCGAAAAGTGAAAGGGGATTGCCCAATAAAAATCCTCAGCAAGGAACTAAGTCGTGTGATTAAGCACCAAGAATGAAAGAGGTGAGTCACTGTCGTGTCTAGAAAAAACTCATTCTACTCCTCAGCCATTGTAAACTCCTCTTGAGAGATGAGTGCTCGTATTGGTTTAACTGAATGTAGGACTGAAGAATATCATGGAGAATGGGTGGGCACCAAATATTTTGAGCCTTTAATCCTTTTTCTAAAACCGTGAACCAGACCACGTTACAAACCTTAAAAGTCCTAACTGAAGCAAGGGTTAATTCGAAAGCAATATTGTAATGAGAATACGGTAATCTAACTCTTATGAGAGTTGCTAAAAAATTTGAGTTAGTATCACACCACCTTTCTAGTTTCTTTCGCATAAAAATTTTGATGTATAATATTTTCAATAGATGTTTTTAAACTTTAAGACAAACATGAGCTTTGCATTAGAATTATCATTCTTAGAATAAACATTATTTGCATATGAACAAGTGCTTAGAACATCAAGTAAGCTTGCATAATGAGCATCAGATGAAAGTTTAATTATCTCAAGGGATGGAGTTGCTTCAGGATACCGTTGAAAGGTAAATCATTTTTGAAGATGATCTTAATCTGGGGCAAAACTTCTATCGACTCTGCTGAGTGAAAGAATACCAACTTAAGAAATGATCTGAAGTAGATGGAAAATTTTGATTACCCAGAGTCTCTGTCAAGCAATGGGGTATTACTTTCGGTTGATCTTGAGGGGTCGATTTCTTTAAGTATCTGATTAGAGATTGAAGCAGTTCAAGTTGAAAAGTATGGTTATGAAGTAGCCTATATTCAAGACATAATCCAGCCACCCTAAGGTTGTGTTGTCTTCGAAAAATCCTCAAGTTTCTCATCCCCACGTGAGCATGAGGTAAAGGAAAAGTTTTGTCAAGACTCGGTTGAGCAGGGGAAAGCGTGTTAAATACTCCGTCGAGTGAGTGATCAGCCAGTCTGAGGCATTCAAGTCGGGATGTGATCCCTCAAAGTGCAGTCGAACTGGGGCAGTTATGTCAAGATTTGATAAATCTCTCTGAGAATTTTTTGAATAGGGGAGAATCTTTTCGGAATTTACAGATGCATGGCCATTCACTCAAGCATGGTTGAAACCACTTCCAACACTAGTCAGTCAGGGGCAATGTTCTGAAGTTCATAACATTGGGGCAGTTTATCTTGGTGGTACATATATCAGAAAGTCCCCTCGGGGCAATTCTCTTCAAAAGCCTTATAGACTGGGGCAAGAAATTATGCAGGTGAATTTTCTCCTCTTCAAGGGTTGATCAAATCAAGTCCATACGCAAGCTAAATGACTCGTGAGTTTGAAAATCATGTCGAGAAATTAGGATTGTTATCCTCAGCTCCTTATAGACTTAGGTCCATTTATTGATGTTCCTTTACAAAAGTCAGGATCATTATCTCCACTCGAAGTTGGATCGTTATCCTCAGTGGGATATGAGCAGTAACGCAAAGATCGTTTAGGGTTGTTACCCATACGAGGTTCATGATGGAAACACTATTTGACAAAAGTCTGTCTACCAAGGGGTTTCTCTTCTGAGATCTTTATTCCCCAGCAAAGCATCCTCATTTCTCTGCAAGAGGAGAATGGTTCTTCTCCCTGCAAACGAATAATAAAAACAGATATGACAAACTAGGCTTAACCTACTTAGAGACGGACCAGCAAGAGGTCAATCTTTCTCCAGCAGAGTCGCCAATTCTGTAGCAATAAAAAATGTAGCGGTATAAATCAGAGATCGAGCTATTAATTAAATCGACTCGCAAAAGCAAGAGTCGCCGCCGCGCTTTATTATTTCCAAGAGAAAAGGGAAAAGAGAGAAATAAAACCCTTAAATATTCAATGTAAAGTAGTACTTAAAAGTAATGAAAGTACAACGCGTTTTTGAAAGAGACCTAAAGTTTGGGGGTTGGTTATACAAAGGGAAGGTATTAACACCCAATGCATCTGCGGTACTCCATAGGAACCTTTTGAAATATCAGTTTTTTGGTTAAAATTGTTTGTTTGATTAAAATGGGTTGTTTGGTTAAAATGGGTGTGGACAAGATTTTGAAGATGCGACGACCTAGTGTCGAAGTTTTGGACTTCAAAGGTGTGAGTTTTAAAATTGAGTTTTTTAGGAAAATTAACTTAATATTAACAAAATAGTAAAACAAAAATGAATGAAGGGATTCACACAATCTTATATGATATATTTGATGACATGAAGTCAACAAAAAAAACATCTCCCTTGGAATTTAGACGGACGAAAGACATAAAGATTAAGTGATCGAGAATAAAGTTAATTAGAGCGACAATTGAATAATAACAATAATCCAATAAGAGGTTAATTTATAAGCATGTATTTTTAAGCAATAAAATAAATAACAAAAATTAAATAAAGACTAAGTTATAATAGCATGTATTTTTAAGCAATTAAATAAATAACAAAAAATTAAATAAAGACTAAAATATAATAGTATGTTTTTTAAACAATTACATAAATAACAAAAATCAAATAAAGACCAAATTATAATAGCATTTTTTATATTTTATAATGGCATGAAATAATTATGCGTATAAAATAAACTGACAAGGGTAGAACTCAGGTCCCTTAAGTTATTAATGGTATACTTTGCCAACTGAACTATGCTATTTATCTGTTATTGTTATGTTTTAATTAAAATATAAGGGTAATAATGATAATGTGATTGGGCCAGCAAGCCCAATGGGCCGACCCGGTTTGGAAGAAACAAAAGAAGGTTTTACAGAAACCCTAAAGCAAGGGAAAGGCGTCGTTTGGTTGTTATGGGGAAGGGAAAAAATGCAGATGAAACTCGATTCCCAATAAATCTTCTTTCTATGTTTTATCGTGAAACAAAATTTAAAAATTCTTTCTTCCCTTTTCCCAATTTCTGCCGATTTGTCAAAAGAAATATTCATTCAGTCTCTAAATTCTCGGAACCAAAGAATAGAAGGCTTCTCCTTCATGTGTTCAACTTTATTCATGAAATCTGCTATTTCAGCTTCATCGTCAAATAAATTAGGATCCTCATTATTTGAGTTTCATTCACACATGACTGAGACTCTGAATCAGAACATATACTAGTGATCTCTCCTCCACTCTCGATGCTGGCAACTCGACTGACCTTTCTCCTTCTATTATTTCCAACTTCCATTATAGCCTCATCCTTGGCAGGTACATAAATCCCAAAGCTGGCAGGTTGCTTATGCGTACTGGCAATAATTATTTGTCTTGTTCAAAAATTTGTAGCATTAATTTCCTTCTCGTCTAACTTTAACCTTTCCGGGTAGGCGAACAAACTGAATCCATGCGCCCTATACCATCAAGCACAACACAAAGGATTTCCTTCCAACCACGAGTTGTTAGATACAAAAGGCCCACAAGGAACTCAAGCTCTAAAAAAATTGGAAATAATATTGTAGGAAACATCAAGTCCTTCGAGTGACTTCAAATTCTCAATCCCTCGCAAAGTAGTTAGAGAATTGTTCCTTAAAACAAGTTTAACAGCATGACATAAGACTTGGATGAAAGTGGCGCATTTGATGGAGATGGTTTTGAAGAGAGATATGGGTATGGTGGCTGAATATTGGTGTTGTTCGGATAGAGAGGGGGGTTTACAGTGGGGTAGTCCGTTGGTTGTGATGATGAAGTTGTGAAGGGAAAAAGGAGACATGGCTAGGTGAGAGGGTGGTCGGAACTGTGAGGAAGAGCAGATGAACAAATGTATGGAGATGAAGGTCTGAGGGATGCGACATGGATGTTTGACGATAAGGTTGAAGCCGTAACAAAATAAGATCGCCCGCGGCAAAGGTACACTCTATTCTTTTTTATTACTATGAGTTTCCATGCGTTTCCTACTTCTTTCGAGGTTGAGTTCCAGTGTTGTGTACCGTGTCAGTAGAATGTATAACAGATGATAGTTAGAATTGAAAGTGAGGTTGGAACGAAGAAGGATATTTGAAATAGGTTTGTTATCTTGGAGAAAAATTGGTATTCTGTTTTGTTGATTTTAACAGGTTACGTTTTATTATTCTTAACAGGTTCTAGTTGTCCTGGTTTTAACAAGTTACGGGTTTAATGGTTTGGTAACAGGTCAGTGTCGTTGTTTCGGAAGAATGTTAATCTGTTTCATATGTTACTTGAAAACAATTACAACACACTAAATGTAAAATAATATCCCTTCTTAGACAAAGGTTCTCAACAAAATAAGAAAATGCATGGTCCAACTAAACTCCAGACTAACATCTAAATGTCCCATCATATTGACAGTTGAGCAACCATAACACATAAAACATGAGCAGATGCAATCTTTAAGCAACTAGAGTGCTGGCAGTGGGTGGTAAGGTTTTTATTCCAAGCTGCTTGTTCAATAATCTCATTGCAGTATTAAAATTTCCAGCGGCTGCATGATCAGCAGCAGGGGATGGTCTCTGAACCCATATCTGGCTAACTGCCATCCCAGGTGTTGGCGCCACAAAAACTGATGACCGTGTATCGACAAAAGCTTTTGGAGAAGGTTGAACAAATATATAATTTCTAATTTTTCTGTAGTTTCTATTATTTTAATTTGGGTTTCTTAGTGTTTATTATTATTATTATTAAACATTTCTGAATGCCAACAAAAATGCACCAGCTCCATAGCACAGTAAAATGGTAAATCAAGCATTCACGAGGCATAAAAAAAGTGATGCAAAAGAAGATTCAAGCATGGAAGTGATGATAATGATGGATATATGAGAATATTATGCAGAAGTAATAGGAAGAAGAAATACCTATCAGAGTCTCTCGGATGGAGCTTCAAAAACAGTAAGTTATCCCTCCCTCTCTTGTTGATGCTCAAACCTCTCTTACTCTGATTATTTTCTGCTATTCTTGAACAAACTTCTCCTTTTTCTATTTTTTTTCTCTTGAGTTTCTGTTTTTCCTCTCCTTGAGTTTTTTCTTGTGTAATTTTTATGTCCATGAAGATGGCTTTTTATAGAGAAAGAACAAGGCATTTAGGGGGGGAGAATAGTAGAATATTTGAACTATTTTGACAAATTGTTTTCATGCCTTCTTCATGTAGTTTTTCTTTAGTCATTTTGATGCAATTTCTTGGTTGTTATGATGCAGGGCAGCGGGCTGTAGTAGACTGGTCTAGGCTGATTTTTTAGCAGTTTTACAGCAGTTTTTTGGATTGTTACAAGCTGCTGTTTTTCGGATTGATTTGTAGAATTTTTTAGTAGAATTAGGACTATTATTGTGTTGAAACAAGGCTGGAAATAGGCTGATTTGCAGGCTGCTGTTGGGCTGATTTACAACAATTTTTGGCAGAATTTGGAGCAAGATTTGTAGCCTTGAAATTAGTATCAATAGGTCTAGAATTTATCTTTCTATGTAACATTGAATGGAAAACTTATCTTGAATATATTTCTCTCAATTCCTTTGTAATTGTAAACATTTTGAATCTTTATTTGTCTTGATGAAAATTCGAAATCTTCCACTTGAATTTAGAAAGGAATTGATTGATACTTGAATGAATTTTTGAATGATGAATAAATAATGATGCAAGCCTTAAGACCTCAATCTTGCATCTTGTATTAGAGATCCAAATGAATTATATGAATTGATCTTGTAATCATCATGTGTTTATTCTTATGATGAATGATTATTTGAATCAAGTTTCTTTTTCCAATATCTTCTTTAATACATGCCTCATGTGAATTCAAATGGCCATGGTATAAATCCATCAAAACAATCACACCAAAATAATCTTGAATAAATGCAATGTGAGAAATAATTTGAATCTTGAATGAGCCCTTTTAATAACTTCTATTTAATTAACACTTGAATGCACATGATGAAAATTCCAAGTATTCTAAATAAATTCTTCTAAAATGATCTTGAATTTAATCACCCCACTCTAACGAAATTCACCCTGCGTCATGTAAGTATAAGAAATCGAACCATTCTTAAAAGCTTCGAATGATCACTGGAAGAGGGATTTGAGGCGAAATGTTATCGCATTTAGAAATTGGCACAGTGAACTGAACTTAGGGATCAAGAAACTCTTAAATCATGACAAACGTCCTATGAAGTCTTTTCATGTCTTTCTAAACACAATTGTCTTCAACTCTTAAAGAAAACTTGCAGATGAATTTTGGTCGAAGTGCTCGGAATTGACTCGCATAGCCTGACCTTTTCTTGTATTTCAAGGAAAGGTGAAACACACGTGAACCAGTGATCATGGAACCTGAAGTGTTTCTTTTGAAGAATTTCGGAGACGCTTTAGGCCATTTGTTGAACATAGCGTGGAAATAAACGCACGATTCTCTGAAAGTTATCAGAAATAAGCTATCACACTTAAGACATATGTGATCAAAATAAGCCTAAACGATGTTTGAGATTCTATGCTCTAACATTAGAAGTTGTGCTTTGATGACTCAGTCTTCGAGAATCAATGATCAATCGTACTTCTGGCTTGAGAGGCTCAAAACCCTAATTGAGGCGTGACTCCTGATAATCTTGATTCAGATATGTTTTCTGCACATGAAATCAAAGAAACAAACAAAAAAAAACATACACTTCGTGCTTGATTAGAAGTTAGTCATTCATAAGATAAAATGTCCACAATACTCGATAATCTCTACACAGGCAATGCTCGAAGGTGAGAAGTTCGAAACTGACCATATTTCGTAACCTTGATGCATATAAAATAATGCAAAATGAAAATGGGATCTTAGATAAAAAATTGGGGTATGACACACACCAAGTGTTCGATAATTTGCTAGGTTTCATTTTTATCATTAGTTTTATTGGAAATAGATTAACGTTGTGATCATAGTAAAATAGTTGATCGAGAAATTATTGTATTAGTTCTTATTATTGTCTTGTATTCCATTTGGTAATATTATGCATATTCGATTTTCCAATAATTGGTTTGGTTTAGATGACTAATTTGATCTAGGCTAAAACTTCCTCTTACGATATTTTTCATTCGCTTTTAAAACAATAAATTTTAAAAGGTATTTTTACTTTGGGGATCTATTCACCCCCGCTAGATAAGTTGAAGTCGTCTAACAAACACTTCTTCTATTTTTGAATCCTTAATCAAAGAGATGATTTCCGATTTAAAATCCCCACTGGAAGAAGAAAGGGAATGCGACTCAAGTTCTATTCTCCTTTTTGAAAAAGAAGAAGAAGAAGTGTTATCCTCTGAATCACTCTCTGTGTTAATAGGCCTATTACTCATTGTAACAAAAGAAATAGTAAATGCTTGAAAAAAAAGTTGAGTTAAGGGAATGTACCTTGAAGTGCAAGATCAAAGGCAATGAGACGAGGTAGAAAGTTGAAAGATTGAAACTCTGGAGCCTTGAAAACGTGATGATAGTTACTTAAGATAAAACACTCTCAGAGAAAAAGAAAAAACTCAAAGGAAATAAGGGAAATTAAATCTAAAAGGTTGCGAAAATATCCCAAAATTTTCTCCACCCTTATATAGGCAAAGACAATCAGACGGATCAAATTGAAAGTAAAAAGCGAGTGCAGATCAACGGTCAGATTTCACCTTGAGAACATAACCAAACTCAAGTGCACAGTAAGCATTATCACACCACTCTCTACCTTTTCAAGTCATACGTCTAGTGAAAAACGACGAAACATTTCAATGATGGAACTACATTTAATACTCATGTTCCCCATCACGCGTTGACAAAACCAAAGCAATACATGCCATCAGACACATAGACAATTATTCTTAAAGGACAACCACAATTATTTAAAGACTCTCCCGAAATCCAGAGTGCCGACGAGTCTTAGAGGCAACTTTTATGGGCCGTCTAAAGGCCTAATAAAATGAGGCTCATTCATCTCATTCGCTCCATTGGGCCCAAAGTATACATATAGTTACAAGAAGGTCCAGGTACACAATATTTGATCTCTAATTTCATTAAATTTGATTTTGGATTGATAACTGTTGTACCCCAAAATTTTCCATTCCATATTTCTCAACACATGTCAAGTGAGGTCCTCAAATTGCTTAAGGAAGTCCAAGGGTTGACCAGACAAACTCTCTCCTAAGGCAGTCTACCCCAAATTAGGGTTTTAGTTTGCATCAAGATGTTTGAATCAAAAGGGTCCCAAATGCTCACTATTGTCCTAATATGTTCTCAAGATCATCCATGTCAAGTTTCAAGCCTTACATAGAAAGTTTGCTCAGTCAATTGCTCAAAGGCCTGAAAATCGACTGTGCTAGGGCAAAAGTCAATTGTGGCCCACATACAGTCAAACTTCAAGATTTTTGGTCAACATCCTCATCTTGAAGTATTATTCATCATTTTATCAAGGGTTGATCATGATTCATCAAGGATTGCTCACAATTCATCAAAACCCAAAAGTTGCTAAATTAGGGTTTTGTAGGAAAAGTCAACTCAACTTTGACCAAGCATAACTTTCTCATAATTTATCAAAAATGACCCATCCAAAGCTCATTTTGAATAGGATGTGATTCCATACAATTCATCTTCATATCCCAATATCAAAATATGCACTCACAAGAAGATATGAATTTGGACATTATAGGTCATTTTGAAAAGTTAACAAAAACACCATTTTTGTCAAAGCTTCATACATGAACTTGGAAGACTCAATTAAGATGAGATCAAAAGGGTTGCTTAGAGGACAACTTAAGCTTTCTAAAAAGTCCAAGAACACATCTCTAGGGTCAAAATTGAGAGAGTTATACATTGACAAAGTTGACCTTTTTTGCAAAATTGCCAAAAGACAAATGTGGCCAAAATTGCAATTTTTGTCAAATGGGCCCAACTTTTTGTGCTTGAATTGAGTTTGTAACATGGTCCACGACCCATGAGCCCTGCCACTTGTCATTATTTTATTTTTATCATTTATATTAATTTTATTTCATTTAAATCAAATAAAATCAATAATAAATAATGAAACTATCAAAAATCATTTAAACCTTGAGATTTTGTGCATATTTCAGGTCCATGAATATCTAGAAATGAGATCAAATTGTGAAAGGCTTGTTTGGACAGAAAAAGATTAGAATTTGCTTCTTTCGGAAAGATTTGATGCAAGAGTGAATCAATGATCAAATCTTCATAAATGGCCAAGATTTGATGCAAGTTTTCACCCTAATTGATTCTATGATATATATTGAACAAATCCAAAGCAAAAGCATGAGGGTTGGAGGCGTGAGAGAGCATAACCAGATTCAAAAAAGTCATTAAAAAGTGTGAAATCATTCTTGCAGTTAGAAGGAAATTCAGGCCATTCCAAGATCACCATTCGTGTCCTGGACCTTCTCTGAAGCAGATACGATCGTTTGCAAGCATCCATACAACCAGAAACTCAAACTACAGACCCACAGTTTTCCCTTCAAACTCAAAATCCATTCTTGCAATTTATGCAGCATTAGCACTTTTCAATGACATATATGTGTTTGTTAATGTATTTGCAATATTCTAGTTATTCTCAATTGAGTTTTTGATGCACATATTGAGATCCACCATTGCTAGGTTTTCCTTGCTCGTTTTAGGGTTTTCTCATGCAGTTAAAATTGGCCCAAAAGAGGGGTACCATGGTATTCACAAGGCCAAGACGAACTGACCTGTACCATTAGTTTTCATTTATCATGCTTGTATGAGATTCTGGAAATACGCAGGGGTTATACCTACATAGAACGTCTGTAGGTAAAATTCATTTTACCTAAGACGACGGACGCTGGAAAAGATGATGAGGTGTTCAGTCACTACTGGTCCATTCAAACTGGTGCAAGCTTTTTTCTGTTTTCATCCACTAACTCACGTTAACATATATTATTAATTGTTGTTATTTTATGAACAAAGAAGCAGCGTGGCACAAATGGCAACAAGGTGGTGGTTTGAAGCATAAGGACCTGTGTTCGATCCCAGGTCCCAGCAAACCTTTATTTGTTTATTTTTCTTTTCAGATCCAGCGCGCCTCCTATCCAAGTGTCTTCCATACACCCTCATCTCCAGCCAATGGATCCATCACGCAGCCAGATGTGCACTCTAGCAAGCAAGGACCATGGTGCACCTTCCAGTCAACGCCACACACAATCCAGCGCGTTGACTGGACTCAACAGATCGGGCCTAAAACAATTTGCAATCAGCACCCCCACATTTGCTTCAGCACAGGGCCATTCTCACCTTTTTTATTATTTTCTTTATTTCTATTTTTTAGTTTATTTATTTATTTTATTTTCTAAAATCATTTTTTTAATTAAATCATAAAAATCAAAAAATCAGAAAATTAGAATTAGTTTTATTAAGTTTAATTTCTCACTAATTAATTAGATCAATTTAGCTTAGGGCAATTTTAACTTGTTTTTACAATTAAAATTAATTAAACAATTAGGTTTAATTTTTGGTTTTAATTATTTTCTTTCTAAAAATAAAAATACAAAATAAGGTCAAATTAATTATTTTTCTTAATTTAAATTAATTAGTAATTAGGTTTGTATTTATTTAATTAAGACCTTATTTTTCTCAAAATAATCAAAAACAACAAAAAAACATTTTTTCTTTCAATTAGGTTTAGACGGGGTCAAAACCCTAATTTTCCTCGTTCTCGATTCATCGCGCGCACTTATTATTTTTTTTTTACAATATTAATGTAACTGCTCATGGTATATAATAGTTTAATTAGGACTTTTCTTTTTATTTATCGTTTTACGGGTTTTTGGCTATGTAATTAATTCCCCTCCCCGAAGCCTTGTAATAAGCGTAGTTTTATTTCTCGCATTTTAATTTTTGCAAATATTAACTGTTAGATGTATGATAGTAGGATTGCATGACAAGAATGTATGTTAATTTTAAAATGGTTAGCAAACCCTAAATGTGCAAAGATAATAACTTGAAATCAAATCACTCGCACATGCGCACTCCTAGGGTATACTCACACTTTGGTTGCGTTCGATAAACAATCATTAAGTATTGGGTGTTTTAGTGGTCGCTCTCTTGTCTAATCAAAGATCAAATGTCCCGTTCAGAAATGTTGCCTAGGAAATGTTGCCTCGGAAAGGTTGCCTCGGAAATGTTGCCTCGAATATGATCTTAAGACATTAGAGTTATTACTAAGACGTCCTAACATTGCTTTAGTGATTGTACGTCCCTTTCGAATTGATCCTTGCAACTCCAACGATGGTGCTACCTACTCACTAATAGTGGGATAGCGCTGTCTAAAGGAAACAAGAACATAAACATTCTTTTTCGAGTAGGTAGATGCTAGTAGGTACTCGCTCAAAATCAAACTTTCACACTTACACTTTTTTTTCAAATAAAGTTTTCAAAAACACTTTGTAACACTCTTGAAGACAGAAGTAAGGGTTAAAACGAAGTAAAACAAAAAATTTCAAAACAAAGCACATACACAAGCAATTTTAAAAAGATGAGCAAGTACCTAAGATCCCTTAGAAAACCATGGATAGAAAGGGTGCTAATACCTTCCCTTTCTATAATCTACCCCCCGTACTCAAAATCTCGAAAAAGGAATTTTTCTGTGCATTTTTCCTTTCCAGTTGGATAAAATAAAAGTCGGTGGTGACTCTTGCTTACCGCGACATTTTGTGAACATAAACGCAAAACGTAAACCAGCATTTTCCTAAAACAGTCTGGTTCTGCCATCGTATCACAGAACTGGCGACTCTGCTGGGGATATTATAAGTGGGGTATACCTTAGGAATAGTTCATCATATTTCTTCTCTTGTTTGTTTTGGTTGCTTTACTATTAAAGGGTTTTGTATTGGGAGTTACTATAGATCCTAACCCGGATCTGAGGAATACCTTTTAGGTAAGTAGCAATAAACTGTGAGGGAATTGTACGGCGAAGACCGATACGGTTGAAGCAGTAGCTACGTTGATGTGGCACATTGGTTGATACTGGTATCCCTTGTGGAGAAACGAGGAGAATATATGGTTGATATATGTGTCGTTAAGCATCAACTGACCTTAGAACCCATAATCGACCAACTTGGCCAGTAGGAAGTAGTGAGATAGCCGGTCTCGGTGTAAAGTTGGGAACTGGTTGATACTCAATGCTACACTCATTGAGACCATACTCTCGAGATAGTTCCGACTGCAAGAAAATATTACGTGAGCTGAAACCATGACCGATGGAGGATGGTCAGTGATATTGAGAACCTCTAGAACCCGGTTACTATTGCTAGGATAGGTTGAAACCAACTGAACTTCAAGAGGGTAGTACCTAGACCTCATGCAAGCCTAAAACTTAAGGGTTATTGTGTGACTTGTTTGCCTTTACCATGTCTGTTATCTGTTATACTTGTTGTGTGTTTCTATCATGACATCATGCATCATAACATGGTATACATACTTCATTATACTAACCATTTCAAAGACCGAGGGGATTTATCTTTGTTCTGTTTTGCAGATTATGGCTTCCGTGCACAGAAACACCATTCGAGTTAACTTTGTGCAAATACCTGCTCAACTCAAAGATTTATCCTTAAGAGTTTCTGATACTTCTTCATTCATTAGGAGACATGGTCAGATTCTTAGCTTGGTTACCTCAAAGTTTGATGAGCAAATGATGAGTTTGCTCTTCCAGTTCTTCGATCAGGTGCATCATTGCTTCACTTTCCCAGATTATCAGCTAGTTCCCACTTTGGAAGAGTTTTCTCACTTATTGGGCATATCCATCCTAGAACATATACCCTTCACCGGTTTGGAAGAGACTCCTAGGCCTGAAGACATTGCTTCAGCTCTACATTTGAAACGGGCTGATGTAGTATCTAATTGGGAGACACGAGGCGGGGTTGAAGGTTTATTAGCCATGTTTTTGATGGATCAAGCTCAAATATTCTAGGATAACTTGGACTTTCAGGCTTTTGAAGATATCTTGGCTCTCCTTATCTATGGTTTGGTTCTTTTCCCGAATCTAGATTCCTTCATAGATGTGAATGCGGTTAAGATCTTCCTGTCTTGCAATCCTGTGCCTACTCTATTGGGTGATATCTTGCATGCCCTCTACACTCATATGTTGCGAAGAAGAGGGACTCTCATGTGTTGCATGTCGCTGCTGGCGAGGTGGTTTATTTTGCACCTCCCCAAGTCCGTATTGAATAATTAAGAAGGTTTAGGATGGTCTTACGGGATAATGTCCCTTGCCCATACGGACATTCTTTGGAGTTCTAAGGCTTTGGAAAGCATTGTTGTCATTGATTGATGTGGGGGATATCCTAATATCCCGTTGCTTGGAATCAGAGGGGGTATAACCTATAATCCCTACTTAGCTCTTCGAAAATTCGGTCGCGCTCGGAGAGACGGTCCTCATGAGCTCTTCTTACAGATATTGCATTTGACTACAAGGAGGACATTGACGAGCACCGCCGAAGGTTTATACGAGTTGGGGCATGGTGAACACATCTGACCCTCAAGAGCTAGGACCAAGGACTTCTCTCCCTATGCAACCTTATCTCCAGTGGGTCTGAGCTCGTGCTTAGAAGCTTGGGATGCCTTATGAAGCTGTGTGTCCAGTAATTGTGAAGCCTACCAATGAAGAGGGCGTTCCTTATACAGTCCTTTATCCCTACATGTCCACTGAACTTGGGGCATTGAAGAGGTCTTGGATTCAACTGAAAGAGGAGAGGGATACCTACCGAGACAAGTATCATGAGCAAGAAAGGAAGATCTTGAAGCTCACTAGGCAACTCGAGAATGAAAGAACGATTAATGACTACGTCAACACCAAAGGGAAGCGTCCATGGGATTTCTGATTTTGCTTTTTCTAATTTAGATTTGTTTTCCATTTATTTCTTTGTAAACGCCTTAAAGGCATTGTTGAACCTTTTTACAAGTTTAATCTAATAAAGTTTGTTCATTTCTTGTTTTGCAAATTTAAATCTCTCAAATTCTTTGAAATCATTACATACGCATCCCATTATCATGCACATCACTACAGGTACCATCACAGGTTTCTCATCTTCTTTGCTGTTTATTTCAGCAGTTATGTCTTCTGATCAAGCTATCAAAGATCTTCAGGCACAAAATGCCCAGTTCCAAGAGATGTTCTTAAGCTTGGCTAAAGGGCAAGAGGATTTGAAAGCTCTCATCCTGAAAGAGAAAGAGAAGAAGAAGAAGAAGAAGAAGAAAAAGAAGAAGAGGGTTGTTCTTTTTAGCATGGGTAAAAGGTTTGGGGGTAGGCTGAAACAACAAGTTGATTTGTCCCTTTCATTTAAGGAAGAGGAGAACCAAGAAGAAGAAAAGGGCCCCAATCCCGTAGTTTCTGATAATGACACTAATTATGATGAAGAGCAATATCCTCCTGCTGAGGATAGGTACAAACAACTAGAAGACCGTCTGAGTGCTATGGAGATTCAGAGGATCCCCGATCTGGATTTTGGAGAGCTAGGATTGGTATCATGGATGGTGATCCCTCATAAGTTCAAAGCTCCGATTTTTTCCAAGTACGATGGAGTATCCTGTCCAAAACTCCATCTTCGCTCATATGTCCGGAAAATTCAACCCCACACCGCTGATAAAAATTTGTGGGTACATTTCTTTCAAGATAGTCTGTCAGGGACTCAGCTTGAATGGTTTAATCAATTGGAAGGAGCTAATGTCTGAAATTGGGAGGACCTTGCTGCTGCTTTTTACAAGCAGTATCAGTATAACGCCGACCTTGCTCCCACTCGTACTCAGCTTCAGGGTATGTCTATGGGTGCAAGCGAAGGTTTTAAGAACTATGCTCAAAAGTGGAGAGATTTGGCTGGAAGAGTCTAACCCCCTCTGTCGGATAGGGAGTTAGTTGACATGTTTTTGGGGACACTATCGGGTCCATTTTTCAATCATTTGATCGGCAGTTCATCATCTGGGTTTACTGAATTGATTTTGACTGGGGAAAGAGTAGAAGCTGGTATCTGAAGTGGTAAGATACATAAAGGTACTTCATCAAGTGCAGAAAAGAAGCCTTTCACCAGTAAGAAAGAAGCTAGTGCAGTCTACGGCTTGAGGAGCCAAAGCAGACTTGAACACCGCCAAGTAGTAAATGCGGTAGTGATATCAAGACCCATCGTTGCCCCATAATGCAACAATCAACAAAGAATGGAGAGACCGCAAAGATAGTACACTCGGCTTAATATGACCTTGTCCCAAATTCTACCGCAATTATTGAAGACTAACCTGGTAACTCTGAGGGAAGCCCCAAAGAATCCCAGCACCATATCTCCGCTATATAACCCGAACGCCCGATGCGCTTATCACTCTGATAGCCCAGGTCATGATACAAACAACTGTTGGGCCTTGAAGAATAAGGTGCAATATTTGATCGAAGCTAAAGAAATTGAGTTTGATGCTCCGGAGAAGCCCAATGTCGTGATTGCTCCCATGCCCAAACACGGTCATGGAGTAAATGCTATAGACGATGATTTATTTGGGACCTACGTGGAAGAAATATCTACTCCTTTGACGATAGTTAAGAAGAATCTATTGTTGGCCGGTTTATTTCCGGATTATGGAGAAGGTTGCCACTTGTGTTCAATTCTGCCTGCTGGTTGCCACTCATTGAAATCAGGTGTTCAGCGCCTGATGGATAACAAAGAGATCCTTTTCGAGAAGACTATAATTCTGTTGGTTCCAATTGAAGATGTTGCCATCATAACCATATACGCCAATCCTTCCAAGGCTTCCTCGAGAAAGCCTGTTAGGATTACATCTGTTCCCAGAATCGCTCCGTTAATAATTACTATCCCTGGTCCTATCCCATACACTTCAGATAAGGTCGTACCTTGGCACTATGGGGCCGATGTGTATTACCATGGGGTTAAGCAAGACTTAAATATTGAAGAAGCCGATGCTGATGTCAGCAATATTGTCGGGGCTAGCAAGGTCACCAGAAGTGGAAGACTCTTTTCTCCCGAGATTCCCCCTCCGACTGTTCACAAACCTGTTGTCATTCCATCTGCTAGTACATCAGCTACCATCCCAGTACATATTCCAGTTATCACCCCTGTCACCGAGCCATCTGGCACCCGGGGCAAAGAAATCACAGGTGAGCCTGCCCGGACGGAGGCACCTAAGAAGATCATTGTAGAAACCTCTAAGCAGGAGATAGAGGAAATTATGAAGATTATCAAGAAGAGTGATTACAATGTAGTCGAGCAGCTGGGGCAGACCCCGTCAAAAATATCCATGTTATCCTTGTTATTGTGTTCGGAAGCCCATGCAAAGGCTTTAATTACTTTCCTCAAAACTACGCATATGCCACAAGAGATTTCAGCTGATCAATTCAAAGATTGCGTAGCTAACTTGACTGCCGACAATGGGTTGGGTTTCTCAGACGCAGATCTGACTGCTAAAGGAAGAAATCATAATGACGCTCTGCATGTCTCGATCGAGTGCAGGGGCACTACCATGGACCATGTACTAGTGGATATCGGGTCCTCCTTGAATGTTTTTCCAAAGAAAGCATTAGACCGTATGGACTGTGAAGGTTTGATTTTGAAGCCGAGTAATATTGGTGTTAGGGCTTTCGAAGGGTCAAAAAGGATGGTGCACGGGGAGGTGGACGTCCATGTTAAAGTTGGCTCTCAGACTTTTGCATCTACTTTCTATGTGATGGATATCCGACCATCATATTCTTGCTTGTTGGGTCGTCCGTGGATTCATAAGGCTGGGGCAGTGACTTCTACGCTCCATCAAATGTTAAAATATCTAGTAAAGGGGAAGATTGTTACGGTGCAAGGAGAAGAGGAGTATATGGTGAGTCATCTTAATTCCTTTCGCTATGTGGAGATGGATGGGGAGTTCATCGAAACCTCGTGTCAGAACTTTGAAGAGGTCCCCTAGACTCTGGCGTCGACTGAAGTGGCTGCTGATAAACCTTCGATGAAGATGGCTTCCCTCAAGGATGCTAGGGCTGTAATTGAAAAAGTTGGGTGTGCAAATTGGGGTCAACTCCCTGATTTCATACACAAGATTGACAAGTTTGGTTTGGGCTTTACTGCAGAGGCTCAAAGGGTTGTTCGATGCGTGCGGATTGGAAGACCTCCTCTGCACATCAGTAATCAGGGAGTGAATGCAATTGAGGATGATGAAGAAGAGTCAGATATCGACAGCTGGATCTACCCGACTACCAACAGTGGATTGAACAATTGGACGGCGAAAGACTTCGTACATGTTTCCTTTATTTCACAGTAATTGACTTTTGTTTTAAGATTTATAATAAACAATTTGAAACTTTATGGCCCGGTGCCTTGCCCGAGGCATCATGGCTTTGTTTGTGAGGGTTTATTACTTGTCATTTCATATATCATCAATAAAGCATTGGAAGTTTCTTGCATTACAAATTTTGCGCTCCTTGCTTTTCTTTTTATATCTTTATCACAAACAGCTATTGTCTTACACACACTCACATATCATAATGCAGATCCACATCCACTCTGGATCCCATTGATAACAACTCTGCTACTGCCAGTTATAACTTCGAAAATCCGATCAACCAAGCCGAGGACGAAGGTGAGGATGATTGTGAAGTGCCTGGGGAACTTGCTAGACTGTTACTACAGGAAGAGAGGGCCATACAGCCTCATGAAGAGCCAGTGGAATCAGTGAATTTGGGTACAGAGGAAGACGGGAAAGAGGCAAGATAGGTGCGAATCTGGAGCCTAGTGTCAAGCGACGGTTGATACAGATGCTATGCGACTATGTTGAGATCTTCGCCTGGTCCTACGAATATATGCTTGGTTTGGACATTGATATCGTGGTACACCGCCTGCCAACTAAAGAAGACTGTCCTCCGATAAAACAGAAGGTTCACTGTATGCACCCTGAGATGTCTGAGAAAATCAAAGCTGAGGTCATGAAACAGTTTGACGCCGGGTTTCTAGCTGTCACTTCTTATCCGTAGTGGGTCGCCAACGTTGTTACAGTGCAAAAGAAGGATGGTAAGGTGCGGATGTGTGTGGACTATAGAGATCTGAACAGGGCAAGCCCCAAGGATGATTTCCCACTCCCTAACATCGATGTTCTGGTCGACAACACCGCGCAGCATAAGATCTTCTCCTTTATGGACGGTTTCTCTGGTTACAATCAGATTAAGATGGCTCCCGAGGACATGGAGAAGACAACTTTCGTTACACAGTGGGGCACCTTTTGCTACAAGGTCATGTCGTTTGGATTGAAGAATGCTGGGGAAATGTATTAGTGCGCCATGGTCGCTTTGTTCCACGACATGATTCACCATGAGATTGAGGTTTATGTTGATGACATGATTGCAAGGTCCCAGACTGAGGAAGAACACCTTGACCATCTCCAGAAGCTATTTGACAGGTTGAAGATGTACAAGCTAAGGTTGAACCTGAACAAGTGCACCTTCGGGGTAAGGTTTGGTAATCTGCTGGGTTTCGTCATTAGTGATAAAGGTATTCAAGTGGATCCTGACAAGGTGAAGGCTATACGGGAGATGTCGGCTCCCCGCACAGAAAAAGAAGTTAGAGGTTTTCTGGGACGTCTGAACTACATCGCTCGATTCATTTTACATCTGACTACTACTTGTGATCTAATCTTTAAGCTGCTGAAGAAAGATCAAGTGGTAAGATGGAATGATGAATTCCATACCGCTTTTGAAAGGATCAAAGAATATCTCCAAGAGCCACATATTATGATGCCTCCAGTTGAAGGAAGACCTTTGATCTTATACTTGACAGTACTCGACAATTCAATGAGGTGCGTGCTGGGGTAGCATGACGAGTCTGGCCGAAAAGAGCATGCTATTTACTACCTTAGCAAAAAGTTTACCGACTGTGAGACCCGATACTCACTGCTTGAGAAAACTTGTTGCGCTTTGGCACGGGCTGCTCGCCGGCTGAGACAGTATATGTTGACTCACACTACCTTATTGATATCAAAGATGGATCCAATCAAGTATATCTTCGAAAAGCTTGCCTTGTCCGGAAGAATAGAAAGATGGCAGATGATCTTAACCGAGTATGACATCTAATACACAACCCAAAAAGCAATCAAGGGGAGTGTGTTGGCGAATCATTTGGCGCATCAGGCCGTGGATGACTACCAATCTATGAATTTCGAGTTCCCGGATGAGAATATCATGTTGGTGACCGACTGTGAAAAACTTAGACCGGATGAAGGACCTGAGGAAGGATCCCGATGGTCTATGTATTTTGATGGAGCTTCAAACACGTTGGGTAATGGCATTGGCACCGTGATTATATCTCCTGAAGACTGTCATCTCCATTTACCGCCCGATTATGTTTTAACTGCACCAACAATATGGCGGAGTATGAAGCATGCATCACGGGTCTTCGAGCAACTATTGGCCTGAAGATTAAGTTCTTGATTGTATTCAGAGATTCTGCTCTAGTGATCAGTCAGATCAAAGGCGAGTGGAATACGAAACACCCAAATCTTATTCCTTACAAAGATTATGTATTGACATTGCTCCCACATTTTGAGGAGATAACCTTTGAACACTTCCCAAGAGAGGAGAATCAGTTAGCGGACGCGCTAGCTACCATGTCTTCTATGTTCAAAGTCAGGTGGGACAATGAAGCTCTCCATATTACCATCGAGAGGTTGGATAAACCTGCACATTGCTGTGACATTGAGGCTGAAGAGGTGGCAGATAAACCTTGGTTTCACGAGGTAAAGAGGTATCTTGAGGCTCAGGAGTACCCTGAGGGTGCATCTGTTAATGATAAGAAGTTTCTGAGGAGATTCGCTGCGAAGTTCTTCATTAGCAATGGGATCCTTTACAAGCGTAACCATGATTCGACCTTACTGCGATGTATGGACAAAAACGAGGCAGAAAGGATCATGGCAGAGTTACACGAAGGTACCTTCGGAACTCATTCCAGTGGACATACCATGGCAAAGAAAATCCTACGGGCAGGATATTTTTGGTCCACTATGGAAGCCGATTGTTATCAGCATTCTCGGACTTGTCATAAGTGCTAGGTCTATGCTGATAAGGTGCATGTACCTCTAGTTCCTATGAATGTTTTGACAACACCTTGGCCTTTCGCAATGTGGGGCATTGACATAATTGGTGAGATCAGACCTACTGCGTCCAACGGGAATTGTTTCATTCTGGTAGCTATTAATTACTTTACAAAGTGGGTTAAAGCAGCTTCCTTTGCTACAGTGACCAAGAACGTTGTGGCGCGGTTCATCCGACACAATCTGATATGTCGTTATGGTGTACCAGAGAGGATTATTACAGACAATGGTACAAATCTCAACAATATGATGATCACCGAGCTCTGCAAATAATTCAAGATACAACATCACAAGTCTTCTCCTTACCGGCCGAAGATGAATGGGGCTGTTGAAGCGGATAATAAGAATATCAAGAAGATTGTGTAGAAGATGACGGTGACGTACAAAGACTGGCAGGAGATGTTACCATTTGCTCTTCATGGGTACCGTACCTCAGCACGGACTTCAACAGGGGCAACAACCTACTCTCTAGTGTATGGTATGGAAGCGGTCTTACCCATTGAGGTCCAGATACCTTCTCTCTGGATTATGAAGGATGCAGGTTTGAGCGAGGACGATTGGATTCAGACCCGGTTTGATCAGCTGAATTTAATCGACGAGAAGAGACTCACTACTATTTGTCATGGTCAGACATATCAAAAGCGAATGATCAAGGCTTTTAACAAGAAGGTCAGACGTCAAGAGTATCAAGTCAGGGATCTGGTAATCAAACGCATCATACTACCACAAGGTGATCCTAGGGGCAAATGGACCCCTACGTATGAAGGGCCATTTGTGGTTAAGAACATTTTCTCAGGAGGAGCTATGATTCTAACCACCATGGATGGTGACGACCTTCCTCACCCCGTCAATGCAGACATAGTGAAAAAATACTACGCATAATCAAAGACCCGCTAGGTCGAATGGCCTAGGCAAAAATAAGGGCTTCCCGGCAGACCAAAAGGGTTCGGGCAAAAATAAGGGATGAAAATGAAAAAACTATACACCCGGTAAGTCGAAAACCTGAAAAGGCGGCTTGGGAAAAAAAGGGTATCCCGGTGGACTGAAAACCTGAAAGGGCGGTCCAGGCAAAAATTAGGGATCAAAGTGTAACACTATGTCTCATTGGATCATCTGGCAACCAGACTTCGGTATCGACTGTCAAGCTCGGACGACGCTGATCAATCTGATCTACCTTTAACCAAGTAGCAAAGTGATGAGACGCTCGAAGATATAAGGACAATAGCAGAGTTGGAACCCAGTGGGATTGTTTCACATAGTTGTTTTTCTTTCTTTTACTTGTATAAATTCTGTTCGTTCGGCGACGTTCTCTTAATAGGACGTCAGCCTCTTGTACAAAAAACGCCTATTACAGGCCAACTTCAAAAATCAATATAATTCATTTTCACAAAGAAATTTCAAATTGTTTTTCTTTTTATGTTTTGTTTTGCAAGAACGTCCAATGATTCATTTTTGATATATGCATTTGACAATAATTGCTGCTCATAAATATTTACATGCGAAACAAAAGACAATTACTCATAATTCCAGGAACAGGGGCAAACAAGAAATGTCTAAACCTTACAGTTGCTCTACCCATCAGGTACAGGGATATACCCAGCTGGAGAATATGACTAAAAGTACATACACTCTCTGCAGAGTAAGAAATACCCAAAAACAGTGGTGTTAATTCTCCCCAAGCAGAGTTCATCTATCACCAACAATGGAAGACTATCCCCAGTGGAGTTTATTTCTTCCACAGACAGGAACTCAATCCCCAACAGGGTTCATTATCACCAGAAATGGTAATTCATCCCCAGCCGAGGTTATTTCTCCAAATCAGCAGATCTTCTGGCAGAGTATCTCTCTTCCCCACAGGGTCATTCTCTCGCCAGTTTATTCTCCAACAGAGTTATTCTCCCGCCAATTTATTCTCAGATCATCTTCGATCGTTATCCCCAGCGAGAATAAAGAATTCGACTCCTTGCACTCTCCAGCAACAGTCCGGGATTTATTTTCCCCGGCTAGAAAACATCATGAGAACATTACGTACCCATACATCATGGCATACGCATATGCATCATACAACACAATCTCATTTATTTTGAGAACATCATTATTCGATACATGACATAACATACGACTAACTCTTTACCTTTCAGGGAAAGATGCAGTCAAAATTCTCACAAGTTTCTCCGGTTCAGTCAAACCGATGCTAAGATTTCTATTTTAATTCAAGCTATGAAGCCCGGATCCGACCGGATAATATCTTGGTTTCTCTATCATACTGCGAATCCTGGAGAACGACCAGATAGCAGTATAAGACACCATGAAGCCTGGAATCGACTAGATAGTGGTATGTCATAAACACAAGCCGTGAAGCCCAGAAATCGACCGGATAACAGCTAGCAAGTTTTTATTGTGAAGCCTGGATTACGACCAGATAGCAATACAAGATACCATGAAGCCTGGACTCAACCAGATAATGGTATAAGACGTTGTGAAGCCTGGATTACGACCAGATAGCCGCCAAGAATACTATGAAGCCTAGAGTTGACCAGATAGTGGTATATCTTTAATGCAAGTTATGAAGCCCAGATTCGACTGAATAATATCTTGATTTCTCCAAACACCGTGAAGCCTGGATTCAACCAGATAATGGTATAATACATCGTGAAGCCTGGATTACGACCAGATAGCGGTAAAAGACACTGAAGCCTGGGACTACGACCAGATAATAGTAAGGGACATTGTGAAGCTTGGATTCCGACCAAATAGCATTCTACCCGGCCAGTTACTAAGAAACCCAGAATCGACCGAATATTAGTAGGCCTAAAAATCAAATGGAAGCCCGAATGCGACTGGATAACCACTTCATTTCTTCTGAAGCCTGGAATACGACAAGATAAGAAGTAAGGAGTTGCGAAGCCTGGATTACGACCAGATAGCAGTAAAAGACACTGAAGCCTGGGACTACGACCAGATAACAGTAAGGGACACTACGAAGCTTGGATTCCGACCAAATAGCAGTCTACCCAGCCAGTTACTAAGAAACCCGGAATCGACCAGATATTAGTAGGCCTAAAAATCAAATGGAAGCCCGGATGCGACTGGATAACCACTTGATTTCTTCTGAAGCCTGGAGTACGACCAGATAAGAAGTAAGGAGTTGCGAAACCTGGATTACGACCAGATAGTGGTAAAAGACACTGAAGCCTGGGACTACGACCAGATAACAGTAAGGGACACTGCGAAGCTTGGATTCTGACCAAATAGCAGTCTACCCGGCCAGTTACTAAGAAACCCGGAATCGACCGGATATTAGTAGGCCTAAAAATCAAATGGAAGCCCGGATGCGACTGGATAACCACTTGATTTCTTCTGAAGCCTGGAATACGACCAGATAAGAAGTAAGGAGTTGCGAAGCCTGGATTACGACCAGATAGCGACAAAGGACTAAAGCCTGGAATCGACCAGATAATAGCATGGGATACTCTGAAGCTCAAAATTCGACCGAATAGTAGTTTACCTGGCCAATTACTAAGAAGCCCGAAATCGACCGGATATTAGTTTGCCTTAAATTCAAGTTGAAGTCCGAATGCGACCGGATAACGACTTAATTCCTTCTGAAGCATGGAGCACGACCAGATAAGAAGTGAGAAATTGTGAAGCCTGGATTACGACCGGATAGCAAGTTTAATCTCATCCTCCAGTAAGTCGCTGTGAAGCCTGGAGCACGACCAGATAACAGTCAGTCTTATTTCCTCAAGCAAATCGCTGTGAAGCCTGGAGCACGACCAGATAGAAGTTTTTTTTCACCTCCTCGACTAAGAGATGATTCCCCAGTAGAATAACGGATGACTGAAGTTCCTAAAATTCTATTTCTCTTAAGATAGAGACCAACATTCCCCAACGAAGTCCTCCTCGACAACAGGTATACGAGCTCTCATAAAGGAATCTCTTATGCGATCGACACTTCTCATGATGGCATCTTTAAGCCTATCCTCCATCATCAATATCCAAATGGCATCTATAAGCCCATTCCCTACATCACAAGACAAGTACCGCTTCATGTGAGTGCAAATTTATGGGCACTCTAGTGTTCAATCATCTTCCACCCTTGGATCACGAAAGACAGACAAGCCAATCTACATCCTCAGGTTTAAGAAGATTGAACAGGGGAAGCTGTTGTACCCCAAAATTTTCCCTCCCATATTTCTCAATACATGTCAAGTGAGGTCCTCAAATTGCTCAAGGAAGTCCAAGGGTTGAGCAGACAAACTCTCTCCTAAGGCAGTCTACCCCAAATTAGGGTTTCAGTTTGCCTCAATATGTTTGAATCAAAAGGGTCCCAAATGCTCACTATTGTCCTAATATATTCTCAAGATCATCCATGTCAAGTTTCAAGCCTTACATAGAAAGTTTGCTCAGTCAATTGCTCAAAGGCCTGAAAATCGACTGTGCTAGGGCAAAAGTCAACTGTGGCCCACATACAGTCAAACTTCAAGATTTTTGGTCAATATCCTCATCTTGAAGTATTATTCATCATTTGATCAAGGTTTGATAATTATTCATCAAGGATTGCTCACAATTCATCCAAACCCAAAAGTTGCTAAATTAGGGTTTTGTAGGAAAAGTCAACTCAACTTTGACCAAGCATAACTTTCTCATACTTTATCAAAAATGACCCATCCAAATCTCATTTTTAAGAGGATGTGATTCCCTAAAATTCATCTTCATCTCCCAAGATCAAAATATGCACTCACAAGAAGATATGAATTTGGACATTATAGGTCATTTTGAAAAGTCAACAAAAACACCATTTTTGTCAAAGCTTCATACATGAACATGGAAGACTCAATTGAGATGAGACCAAAAGGGTTTCTTATAGGACATCTTAAGATTTCTAAAAAGTCTAAGAACACATCTCTAGGGTCAAAATTGAGAGAGTTATGCATTGACAAAGTTGACCTTTTTTGCAAAATTGCCAAAAGATAAATGTGGCCAAAATTGCAATTTTTGTCAAATGGGCCCAACTTTTTGTGCTTGAATTGAGTTTGTAACATGGTACACGACCCATGAGCCCTGCCACTTGTCATTATTTTATTTTTATCATTTATATTGATTTTATTTCATTTAAATCAAATAAAATCAATAATAAATAATGAAAATATCAAAAATCATTTAAATCTTGAGATTTTGTGCATATTTCAGGTCCATGAATAGCTAGAAATGAGATCAAATCGTGAAAGGCTTGTTTGGACAGAAAAAGATTGGAATTTTCTTCTTCCGGAAAGATTTGATGCAAGAGTGAATTAATGATCAAATTTTCATAAATGGCCAAGATTTGATGCAAGTTTTCACCCTAATTGATTCTATGATATATATTGAACAAATCCAAAGCAAAAGCATGAGGGTTGGAGGCGTGAGAGAGCATAACCAGATTCAAAAAAGTCATTAAAAAGTGTGAAATCATTCTTGCAGTTAGAAGGAAATTCAGGCAATTCCAAGATCACCATTCGTATCCTGGACCTTCTCTGAAGCAGATACGATCGTTTGCAAGCATCCATACGGTCAGAAACTCAAACTACTGACCCACGGTTTTCCCTTCAAACTCAAAATCCATTCTTGCAATTTACGCACATTAGCACGTTTCAATAACATATATGTGTTTGTTAATGTATTTTCAATATTCTGGTTATACTCAATTGAGTTTTTGATGCACATAATTAGATCCACCATTGCTAGGTTTTCCTTGCTCGTTTTAGGGTTTTCTCATGCAGGTAAAATTGATCCAAAAGAGGGGTACCATGGTATTCACAAGGCCAAGACGAACTGACCTGTACCATTAGTTTTCATTTATCATGCTTGTATGAGATTCTGGAAATACGCAGGGGATATACCTACAAAGAACGTCTGTAGGTAAAAGTCGTTTTACCTAAGACGACGGATGCTGGAGAAGATGATGAGGTGTTCAGTCACTATTGATCCATTCAAACTGGCACACGTTTTTTTCTGTTTTCATCCACTAACTCACGTTAACATATATTATTAATTATTGTTATTTTATGAACAAAGAAGTAGCGTGGCACAAATGGCAACAAGGTGGTGGTTTGAAGCATAAGGACCTGGGTTCGATCCCAGGTCCCAACAAACCTTTATTTGTTTATTTTTCTTTTCAGATCCCGCGCACCTCCTATCCAAGTGTCTTCCATACACCCACATCTCCAGCCAATGGATCCATCACGCAGCCAGATGTGCACTCCAGCAAGCAAGGACCATGGTGCACCTTTCAGTCAACGCCACACACAATCCAGCGCGTTGACTGGACTCAACAGATCTAGGCCTAAAACAATTTGCAATCAGCACCCCCCCATTTGCTTCAGCACAGGCCTATTCTCACCTTTTTTTATTATTTTCTTTATTTCTATGTTTTTTAGTTTATTTATTTATTTTATTTTCTAAATTTTTTTTTAATTAAATCATAAAAATCAAAAAATCAAAAAATTAGAATTAGTTTTATTAAGTTTAATTTCTCACTAATTAATTAGATCAATTTAGCTTAGGGCAATTTTAACTTGTTTTTACAATTAAAATTAATTAGACAATTAGGTTTAATTTTTTGTTTTAATTATTTTCTTTCTAAAAATAAAAATACAAAAATAGATCAAATTAATTATTTTTCTTAATTTAAATTAATTAGTAATTAGGTTTGTATTTATTTAATTAAGACCTTATTTTTCTCAAAATAATCAAAAACAACAAAAAACATTTTTTCTTTCAATTAGGTTTAGACGGGGTCAAAACCCTAATTTTCCTTGTTCTCGATTCATCGCGCGCACTTATTTTTTTTTTACAATATTAATGTAACTTCTCATGGTATGTAATAGTTTAATTAGGACTTTTCTTTTTATTTATCGTTTTACGGGTTTTTGGATATGTAATTAATCCCCCTCCCCGAAGCCTTGTAATAAGCGTAGTTTTATTTCTCGCATTTTAATTTTCGCAAATATTAATTGTTAGATGTATGATAATAGGATTGCATGACAAGAATGTATGTTAATTTTAAAATGGTTAGCAAACCCTAAATGTGCAAAGATAATAACTTGAAATCAAATCACTCGCACATGCGCACTCCTAGGGTATACTCTCATTTCGGTTGCCTTCGGTAAACAATCATTAAGTATAGGGTGTTTTAGTGGTCGCTCTCTTGTCTAAACAAATATCAAATGTCCCGTTCAGAAATGTTGCCTCAGAAAGGTTGCCTCGGAAATGTTGCCTAGAATATGATCTTAAGACATTAGAGTTATTACTAAGACGTCCTAACATTGCTTTAGTGATTGTACGTCCCTTTCAAATTGACCCTTGCAACTCCAACGACGGTGCTACCTACTCACTAATAGCGGGATAGCGCTATCTAAAGAAAACAAGAACAGAAACATTCTTTTTCGAGTAGGTAGATACTAGTAGGTACTCGCTCAAAATCAAACTTTCACACTTACACTTTTTTTTCAAACAATGTTTTCAAAAACACTTCGTAACACTCTTGAAGACAGAAGCAAAGTTTAAAATGAAGTAAAACAAAACTTTTCAAAACAAAGCACATACACAAGCAATTTTAAAAAGATGAGAAAGTACCTAAGAGCCCATGGAAAACCACAGATAGAAAGGGTGCTAATACCTTCCCTTTCTATAATCTACCCCCCGTACTCAAAATCTCGAAAAAGGAATTTTTCTGTGCTTTTTTCCTTTCCAGTTGGATAAAATAAAAGTCAGTGGCGACTCTTTCTTACCGCGACATTTTGCAAACACAAACGCCAAACGCAAACCAGCATTTTCCTAAAACAGTTTGGTTCTGCCACCGTATCACACTAATCAAGAAGGTCCATTCTGCACCGCATAAAAGGAGATTAGAGTCACAGTTCAAGATCAATTTCTATCTGTTTACCGTGAAAATTGGTAAACAACCGCTAATCTTCCAAAAAAAGTTACTTTTGTTACTTGCAGGATCGATCAGTTTGATCTTAGGACATATGCTAAGTGTGTTTGGGGTTTGATAAGAAGTCTTAACGTTGTTAATGAACGAGTTCGACCGGACACTAAGAGTAAAGGCTTGGGTAGGTTTAAATGCACGGGATGAAGGTAAAAAAACTTGGTAAAAACCCAAGTAAAGTACAAGATAAAGTAAATTTGCAGTAATTTAAAAGGCTGTAATGGTAAAGTTTGCAGAAAAATGTTAAATGGCAAGGATTGTAAATAAATGTAAAGACTTTGATTGCAATAAAGTATGGTGATTTAAATGTAAATTCTCAATATTCTCTCTCTCACAGCAGGTACTTGAATAAAATTGAGTGACTTGTACAATGAGTTGAACACACGAAATTATACACAAAATTCCAATATTTATACTAATAATAAGTAACTGTCGAACAGTTGCTTCGTTCCAGGATGAGGACAAGTGTCATATGCATGCTCTTCGACCCATATCTTCACGCCACATTTCTTTTCCCAATTGCCAAATGAATCGCCTTTCCCTTCTTTCTTCATATTCAAATCCACTAGTTGCTGATACAAGAGCTTTTCGGTCGAAACTGTCTTTAACTTAGAAAATTCTCTAAGTGTTTTTTTCCTTCTTAGCAAGGATGACTTAGACCCAACTCCTTTCACAGCAAGGATGACTTCGACACAACTCCTTTCACATGCTATTTTGTCGAAGTGTCTTAAGCTTAGATTTCTTCAATATATTTTTAGCCAATAAGGCTAATATATATGTGAGTATCAAATTTAGGAGCCAATAAATTGCCCCCCAAGAATGTTAATTTCGACACTAGAAGAAATAGTCATTCTTTGATGTCTCTATTCGACACCTGGTTGTTCGGATGGACTTGCATTTCAGCAGTCTTTCGACTTTCGTCTTGATCTTCGATAAGATCTCTGGTGCAAAATGCGTTGGAGTTTGCTTGACAGGATTTTTCCCATGCTTTATTGGTAGTTGAAGCTCCACCAATCCTCTTTCGAGACCATGCATTTCGTTATAATCCCATGCAAAGCAGTCTTTAAACTCCTTCAACAATTGGATTACTTTGACTATGAGCTCTGGATCTATATTTGCACTGATATATGTTGGTCTTTTCACCATTCATTCGCCCAAGTTTATCTCTTCAAAAGGATCTTGTGCTAGCATTTTAATATTGCTTGCTAGCGGATCCTTCTCGAAACCCAAAGGCTCATCATCGTAGATGGCATCTAGCCTCTGGCCTTGCACTTCCTCCTCTTTTGAGTCAGGTGGTTCTGGGTCGAAATCTTTCCCAGGGCCTTCTGGAAGTGGCACTTGCTCATTGGCTTTGACAGTCATATACTTCACTTTAGCCTCTAAGACCGCTATCATTCTGTTTTCGGCCACATATACCGAAATCCTCTGTAATACTTGTGACTCAGTCATGGTCACTGAAATTACTTCCCCAGCCTGTTGGCCGTATATCATCAATCCCTCCGAAATCAATGTTTGACAGATCCTCCCTATCCCATTGGAATCCATGATCTGAGTGTAGGTATAGGGAGCATAAAGCGTTGGTTGTTGGCGCCAAGTCGAAGTCTGGAGGATTACATGGCCCTATGTGGGCCAAATTTCTGTCGAAGCTTATTCTGTCAACATTGTTGACTTTGACCATATAGTAACTCTGGTCAGCTTTAATGTTTTCTATTATGTCGTCTGGGCGCCAGATTGTAACATGTTGATGTATCGACGATGGCACTGCTCCCATGCCATGGATCCACTCCCTGCCTAAGAGAAAATTGTAGTTGGGTTTTGCTGAGATGACCATAAAAATTGTTGGTCGAACTATGGTCCCCACTTTGAGGTCCAATTGGATTACTCCCATGGTGGTCCCAATTCCACCTTCATAGTTTGATAAAACCATGTTATGGGGCTTGATGTCTCCATCTCCCTTACCTAGCTTTCTCAGCATACATTGAGGGATTATGTTAACTATGGCCCCACAATCAACCAAGACTTTATTGATGGTCGCCTCCCCTATTTTTGCCCTTATGAACAAGGGTTTGAGGTGATTCCTCATTGCTTCAGTGGGACGCTCGAAGAAGGCATTTTTCTCTTCTACACATCCATTGTTCATAACATAGTAACATACTGGCCTATGCTTGGCCATTTCTTGTTTGACCTCCCACTCGGTCTCTTCGACTTCGACCAGTTGGTCGTACTCTCTAGGTAGCACAGACACCATATTTACCATGATGTCTAATGTAGCATCAGACCCAGAATCAGATTCTTCTTTTGATTCATCTTGTTCAGGCCATACCAGCCTTCTAGCAATTGGATTTTTCTTCAAAGGCATTCTTGGTTTAGCTTTTTCTTTTATTTGCGGCATGTTAGTGCTTGTTTCTGGTTGGGGCTTTTCAGCAGCCTCTCTTTCAACCTTTCTTTGTTCTGATACCTTCTCCATTAGGAGTGGGTCATAAGGTTCTTTCCTTTATAATTGTTCGATACGTGAGCAAACTTGTTTGTTGTTGTTGACTGAAATTCCTTTCTGTAGGCCAAAGAGGATCCTCTTGGCATATCGAACATCTGCCATTTTCCTTCATTGGGCCTTTTTCTATTTTCTGTTTTCAACCAAGTGTCCACAGGGACATTTGTTGGAGGCTTGAAGGTTGATGGCCTACTCACCTGGTTTACTAGGCCCTTTTGGTATCCTCTTCTAGGGTCGTACCTTACTTCAGGATCCATGTTAGGCTGGGCAATGTTGCCCTATTTTTTCTTTGCTACACGCACACCTTGTATGTGCTCAACAACTTTTTTGTCGAAGATAGAACTGCATCTTGGAAACAGCATAACATCTGACTTCTTTTTCTGGCATGTGTAGAAAATATGCCAGATTTTTGTTTTCCTTAGGAAATGCAAGCTTGTTGATTTCTTCTTGTCTGATGTTGTCTTCTGAATCTGTAACTTTAGGTTCAGACACTTCAACCATGTTTATTTCCACGTTGCTCTTACCAGCTACACTTAGCTTCTGCATCTTGGCCTCTAGGCTTTCTGTCGAACCTGTGACAACAACCAAGTAGGAACCTTCAGTAGTTCCTTTATTTGAGCCTTTAGTGGCTCCCTTGTTTAGGCTTTCAGCAACCTTTCTTTGTACCTCTTCAACATCTTTTCTGCTAATGTCCTCAGTGAAACTGCCAAACACAGGTTTGTTGATGAAGTCTTCTGAGACTTTGACCATATTGATGAATGAAGGTTTAGCATAACGGGCATCTGCCTGCAACGGGTTTGCATCAATCTTCATGGGAGGTTTGTCAGTAAACTTGAGTCTGTCGTCTTTTTTTATGCCTTGAACGAGATCCCTAAAAAGAAAAAATTGTGAGGTTTTATGGCCCAAAAATTATGATATTTACAAAAACCTTTCTTTTTCCTTTGATCTAAAGGAGGCATTTTTTCCCCTGGGGGCACTATCATCTGGCCATCTTTAACTAACAAGTCAAATATTTCATCATATTTTGTGACGTCGAAACTATATGTTTTCTTTGGGAACCTATCACTACTCTTTTCAGATTCAGTAGGATTCTTACCATTTGAGGGTGTTAACAGTTTACATGAGTATGGTGGCCCTTGCTTTAATTCTGCTAGATCGGCCTTGCTCTCTTCGACAGTTATAGGGTCACTAGATGTCTCTGGATCGTCACCATCCACTTTGACATATGCTACCCTTTCTCTTCGATGATTTTTACTCGCTTTAGCCTTTTCAGCCTTAAGGCGTTCTACCTGTCGAACTCTATCAGCCAATTGGGCCATATCTCTCAGGTATTGGATATCTAATTTCTTCCTAATGGAATAATCTAGACCCCTGCAGCCATTTCGACCAACTCATGTTCAGGAACTTGTGTAAAGCATCTGACTTTAAGCAGTCGAAATCTGTTCAGATACTCATCAATTGGCTCGATGAATCTCCTCTTCACACTAGCCAGTTCTTTCAGACTTATTTTGGTCTGTCCCATATAGAATTGTTCATGGAACAATCTTTCCAATTGATTCCAATTGTAAATCGAATTGGCTGGGAGTGTGGTAAACCAAGTGAAGGCATTTTTGGTTAAGGAGCTCGGGAAATACTTAATCCTAAGATTCTCATTATTTGAGATTTCCCCAGCCTCTATCAAATACCTTGCCACATGTTCGACAGTGGACTCTGTCGTATCCCCTGAAAACTTGGTGAACTTTGGAACTTTCCACCTATGGGGTAAATCTGATTGCAAGATATAATCTGACAATGGAGATGTAAAGTTTGGCCTATGAAATCCAATGTTCACTCCATTCGATGTCATGATTCTTTCGACCATGGCTGTCAATTTATTATCAGCTACATGGTTATGGTGTCGAACCTGTTGTATTACCTCATCAGCATTTTGGTTTCTATTTACCACAACTATACCTTGTTCGACAGCTCTTGGGATTTGTGGGAAAACTCTGGGTATTTCGACCCTAGGTTGTTCGAACTCCACTCTATGGTTCGTCCCATCTGGCTGTGGATTCTAGTTAATGGTCATGTCATCCTCTAAGACCACACCCTGATTTTCTCTTATCAGCTCTCTTTGAGGGTGTCAAATAGGTTGAGGAACCCTAAAAAATTCGGCCGTGCGCTTTATTTGTGCTGCCATTTGCTGGTTCGACTGGGTGGTATTTTGTATAAGAGGGTTAAGTATTGTAATCAAGGTTTGTGCCAACATCTGCACCATGTCATGGTTACTCTCATCAATTTGTTGCCTCAAAATTGCTGCAGAAGCATTTGTGAGGGTTGACATTATATGGGATGTCCCTCCTAAGAGTTGGTTTCTACCCAGATTTGCCATACTAGTTCCAGATCCCTGTAATGGCGAAGATGCACTCACCAAAGGTTCCAAAAATATGGATGAGGCATTCATAAGGCTTGCCATTTCAGCAGTTGGCATGCCATAGGGTTGATCTTGACCCATCCAGACTGTCAAAAATCCTGGAGGGACATAAGGTCGAACTCCCGGATTTTCCCTTGGTGGGGGTGTTCCTGGTGGACCCCTAGGACCTACATAAGAAAGTATTGGTCCTGTTTGTGTAACTTCCAATGCTGATGTCGAACCAATCGTTGATGGCACAGGTTCACTAACTGTTGGTATAACCGCTATTCCTGCGGGAATTGGTGGAGGCATTTATCCACTACTTGGCTGATTAGCCATTCTCCTATTTCTTCTTCTAGGTATGTACTCTTTGGTGGTTGATTTACCATTTCTAAATAACATACAACACTCTTGAGAGAAAAGAAGTTACGTAAAACACTTATGATAAAAACTGTTTTTATCAAAGTTTGTAAAAAAAACAAAAAACTTAGCAACGCTCCACCAGGTGTACCAATTTGTTTACCGTGAAAATTGGTAAACAACCGTTAATCTTCTAAAAAAGGTTATTTTGGTTACTTGCAGGATCAATCAGTTTGATCCTAAGATATATGCTAAGTATTTTTGGGGTTTGATAAGAAGTCTTAACGTTGTTAATGAACGAGTTCGACTGGACACTAAGAGTAAAGGCTTGGATATGTTTAAATGCACGGGATGAAGGTAAAAAACTTGGTAAAAACGCAAGTAAAGTACAAGATAAAGTAAATTTGCAGTAATTTAAAAGGTTGTAATGGTAAAGTTTGCAAAAAAATATTAAATGACAAGGATTGTAAAGAAATGTAAAGACTTTGATTGCAATAAAGTATGGTGATTAAAACGTACATTCTCAATATTCTTTCTCTCATAGCGGGTACTTGAATAAAATTGAGTGACTTGTACAATGAGTTGAACACACAAAATTCTACACAAAATTCTTATATTTATACTAATAATAAGTAACTGTCGAACAGTTGCTTCGTTCCAGGATGAGGACAAGTGTCCTCTGCATGCTCTTCGACTCCTATCTTCATGCCACGTCGCTTTTCCCAATTGCCAAATGAACTGTCTTCCCCTCCTTTCTTCAGATTCAAATCCACTTGTTGCTGATACAAGAGCTTTTCGGTCGAAACTGTCTTTAACTTAGAAAATTTTCTAAGTGTTTTTTTCCTTCTTAGTAAGGATGACTTCGACACAACTCCTTTCACAGCAAGAATGACTTCGGCACAACTCCTTTCACAGCAAGGATGACTTTGACACAACTCCTTTCACATACTCTTCTGTCGAAGTGTCTTCAGCTTAGATTTCTTCAATCTATTTTTAGCCAATAAAACCAATATATATGTGAGTGTCGAATTTAGGAGCCAACACTATCCAACTATCTTCATTTATAGTTCTTTCACGAAGCTACACCATTTATTTATGATTTACGAACAAAACAATCATGTATATTGATTTGGTGTGTCTTGGGCCGAATGCAAGGTTCAATAAGCAAAGTCCGTAGCAGCCGAATGCAAGGTTCAATAAGCAAAGCCCGTAGCAAAATAAGTGGCTATCATAGGAAGGATATGCAATTCAATTTTTCCTTCACATTACAAAATATCACTCATGAAATTACCATGTTAATCTCTCATAATCAATTCAATGGTTAACCTCATCCCGCACACATGCAAATTGCCAACCATTAATCCTATTTAAAAGAGAAAATACACCATTCTCCAAATATCATTCATTCTTATTTAAATTTTATTTCCCTCACTTACTGACTTTAGCCTCATCACCGTGAATAAACATCTTCATATAGTTTTAAAGTGGAACAGTAAGTAAAAAATGCTATATAGACCACTTATAAAAAATACAATCTTTATTCATATAAAATTTATAAATAAATAACATTTGCAAGTGGTATACACCAAATATGACTTGTACGCTTAGGAAAAAAATTGAAGTGCGAGTTACATGTGACGCATACAATTAGCATGCTTCATAAAAAGAATATAAAAATACAAATTAAATTATAAAATCGTATTTTTCGTGTATGTTACTTAAATTTTCTTTCTGATTGTAAGTTATGTATCTCCTATACACTTTGTAATTTTGGTTTCTAATAATGTGTGGAAGTCTTATTTTTGACGTAAGTGGAGAAAAAACCTAACGGTACCATCTTATTTTCTGGCATAATAAACCATAATTATTTGAATAGAAAATTTTGCAAAGTTTTGGATGTTGAGGTGCTTTTTGTATTCAAATATCATCATCAACATCATGATCATCGACATTTCTCTTTAATCTCTTTTGAGCTGGCATATATATACTAAATAATGATGATATTAGCAACCCAATATAGGTTAATTATATGTGTGTGTGGGAGGTATCTCCCCTCAATTATAACAACTTTAGTAGGGCCAAACAAGACACAAAAACTTATGTGCCTAGACTTGACTAAAGCAAAAGCAAATTTGGAGATCCAACCCAAAGCACAATATTGAACACAATGCTAGGTATAGATTCCTTTTCATAAAAGATAATATGAAAATGTGGATATTATTTAGGGAAAGTACATATGAATGTGAGTAACGTATGGGGATAATATTTGCTTTTTTCATGCCACTATTTTAGAAAACAATAGGAGCCATTTCAATAAGTCGGTGTGTGTGACGGTGTAACCCTAACCAAAAATCCAAATTCATCCTTGTTGGAGCCACATAGCATAACAAGAGTTTTTGGATTCACTAACATGTTAGAAAAGACGTTTTAAGTTGGCTTATTTGATAGTTGTGTATGATATCAATTTATATGGGTTGAATTGCGTTCATCATCCAATTTACAAGTTACTCTTAAAATTAAACTAAATCAAGTTAATTATTTAATTATTTATAGACAGTTGAATTTTCGGATTGTGTTTTAAATAAATAAAAATAAATAAAAAAAATTCAGTTGTAAAAAATTGTAATACAATTCAATATAATTAATCACATTTTTAATATTCAATTAGATGAAACAATATAATATTTAATAAAATTCATTGCATAACACTTAATAATAATAATAATAATAATAATAATAATAATAATAATAATAATAATAATAATAATAATAATAATAATAATAAAAATAATAAAAATAAGACCAAATTCACAAAATTCATTATATTATATTTGCAAGTTGAATTGAACACCTTTAATATTCATAGATTTTCGAATATAGGAGTTTTATATTCAAATCTTTTAGTTTAATGAGTGTAATTTGACATTGTTAAATGTGATATGATCACCTAATTCAAACTCAAAAATTAAGTTATATATAAATTGTTATTATACTTTTTTTAAAAGAGCCATGTGTCCCGTTGAACATAACCTATTAGTTGGAAGGAGCCTGTATTATATCATATATATTATATAATTTGATATTAATATAAACATACAAAGTTTATTTGGAATGAACTCAAGCATCTCAGCCGTAACTGGTCCCACACCTTACTTTGAGACTGGTCCCACCAGCTCATGTGTCTGGTTAGGTGGGCCCATTTCATCTCCTGCCTCCAATACAAAATCTAAAGTGGAGCTGGCAATGTTCTCAAAGTAACATTTTTCTCCACACAAAATTCTTACACCTTGAAAAAAAACCATTTCATATATCCAAAGTACTTTATTCCAATACACTAATCCACATAAAGCACTAATTACATAAAAAGAAATGCTTCACATTATAGTTTTGTAGTAATAGTAGTTTACTAGTTGAAATTTCATCTCTTATATGTGAATAAGTCGTACTCCCTCCATCTGTTTCAAAATTATTATAGTTTTAACAAATAATATTTGTTTTAAAATGGAAGCTAATCTCATTTTTTTAATATAAAAGTAATTATTATTTTTTAATTATACTCTTTAATTATCATTTTTATATTATTTTTAATATATTAATAAAGTTAATTTAGTAAAATTTATCTTTCAATTCAAATTTTATTTAATTTTTTTAAAAATATAATAATATTATCATAAAATATTATATTTTACTAAATTAATCTTATAAATATATTAAAAGTAGTGTATAGAGTAATAATTAAAAAACAAAATTAAAAAAATAATAATTATTTTTATATTAAAAAAATAAGAATGACATTCATTTTAAAATAATATTTTTATATTAAAATTATATTCATTTTAAAATGAAGAAAATGATATCTTATGAAAATGTAAATTTAAAATGGAGTAGTATAACATTAGTTTGACGAAAAACTCAAAAATATTTTCAACATTTAGATAGGCATATTTAAACTCACCACATTATATATTTGAAGAGAATATTTGAATATGTATATATGAAATAACATTTTTGTCAAAATTATATAGATTTCGTATCTGCATTTTCGAATCAATCCCATAAATTTAAATTCAGAAGTTTTTCAGAGTTGTATATCCAAATTGTTTTAAAATATATATTTTGACATCAAGTGCGGTGTGATACATACATGAGACATAGGAGGACCCAGAGGGTTAGGATTAAGCATATGTAGTAAGTTATGTTTTTTTTTTATACATTTACCGATATAATTATTTTACATTCCATACTTTCTTAACAATTTATGTATTATTTTTCGATATTTCTGAACAATTCATTCTTATGTTTATAACATTTTTTATTTGCGTGTTTATTACGTTTTGATCAAATTACATATCAAATTTTTGTGTTTATTATATATCGACATTGATATTTTTTTTATAAAAAATATCACAAATAAATCTTTGTTTTTTTTAACCATTATCCAAAACACTTATTCTCACGTTTTAAAGATATTTTTAAAGATAATCTCTGAAATAATTTTTTTAAACCACTTTAGAGTTTATAGTATATTTAGATTAAGAGTGTTAAAAAATATAATTAATTGAATTATATACTTAAATTGCACAAAAAAAACTAAATCATTTAATTTAAACAATTTAAATTTAATTTAAAACTGATTCAAAATCATTTTTTTATAAACTGATTTGAATATAAATTAGTTTTTTTAAAATACTGTTTTTTCGAAAATAAAAAAGAATAATTTTTTTTGAAAAAATAAATAAAATAAAGTAAAAATTGTTTTAGAAATTATTTTTTAAAATATAAAAAATCTCGAAAAAAATTTCTTTTACATAAAATCAAAAATATTTTTTCCGAAAATAAAATTTGTAATTAAAAATTTTTTCTTGAATTTTTATAAAAAAATTGCTGAAATAAAAAAAAACTTTTTGAGAATAAAATTTTTTCTTCAGAAAATCAAAAAAAAAAATTGTAATCACATTTTTTTCTCTAAAATAAAAAATTATTTTTTGAAAATAAAAAGTTTTCCAATTTTTTTTAATATAAACAATTTTAATTTTTTTTATAAAATTCAAAAATTGGTTTTCAAATAACTCCAAATATTATATTGATTTAAAATTACAAACTAATTATAAACTAATTTATAAATATAAATCAAATATAAATTATTTTTAAATTAAATTAAAACTATTTTAACACTTTATTAAATTTTTACTAAAATGATTATTAATAATAGAAGTAAACAGTTTAATTCAATACAATTCATAAATCATAAAAAAGATAAATTAGAATTTTCAAAAGTTTGATTCACTCCATAAAAATGTATTTAAAAAGTTCTGTATTTGAATTAGCAAATATGTTATCTTGTGTCTCTGACGACTATCAACTAAACTGATTCACATTTTCTCTATAAGAAAAAAGCATTTCATTAATATTGCTTGGAAATAAATTTACATTGTTTAATTTGTTTTGACTCAAGAACTTTATTTACTTTTTCCCTCTAAGTCCAAATAAAACATCTCTCTCTCTCTCTCTCTCTCTCTCTCTCTCTCTCTACTTTTGATCTACTCTATCGTTCTATCTCTCACCAAAATACAGTTTTGACATCTTGTCTGAAAACTCTATAATCCTTTACTTTTTTTTCTTTTGTACATAGAAAAAAAAAATACAGAGGAATCAATCAACAACCATGGCTGCCAACAAGTTTGCAACCATGTTACACAGAAACACCAACAAAATCACCCTTGTTCTTGTCTACGCAATCCTCGAATGGATTCTCATAGTCTTCCTTCTTCTTAATTCTCTTTTTTCATATTTTATCATAAAGTTTGCTGATTTTTTTGGTCTCAAAACACCCTGCATGTGGTGTGCTAGAATTGATCATTTCTTTGAGTCTGGAAAAACCATGAACCCTTGTAGAGATCTTGTTTGTGAAGCTCATGCTCTTGAGATTTCGAAACTCGGTTTTTGTTTAAATCATCATAAACTTGCTGAATTTGATGATATGTGTGAGGATTGTTCGGTTTCAGTTTCGTTTTCGTCGAAAAGTGTTGATTTTTTTCCATGGATGAAGGAAATTGATAGGGTTGAAGGTGGGGTTCAGAAAGATGAAGAGGGTTTAAGGTGTTCTTGCTGTGGTGTTAATTTTGATAACAGATTTTATCCTCCTTGTGTTGTGGTTAACCCTTCTATGAACATTTTGGAAAATTTGGAGTATGAACCGAATTCAGAGAAGGTGAATTTGATCAAAGAAGGTGTGTTTGTTTCAGAAGTTGATCATTGTTCAGATCACAGTAGATCAGGTTTTTCAGTCGTTCATCATGAAAATCGGGATAAGATTGAAGAAAAAAGTGGAATTCTTGAGTTGTTTGAGGTTGAGCAGAATTGTGCTTGTTCTGTTTGTGATGGTGTCAAGGAAACTATGGTTGATGATTTGTACAAGCTTGAAATTGGTTTAGAGAAAGGGAAAGAAGAAACCTTGGAAGAGGAAAGGTTGAAATTGGTTGTTCCAAAGGCTAATGATGATGGGGGTGATGAAGTTTGTGATCTGAGTAGTGTTGAGGTTGAGAAAATTGAGGAAGTTCAAACGAAACATCTTGATTTTTTCATTCATGGTGATGATTGCAGATTGATTCCTGTTGAATTGGTTGATTCCGGTGCCACAGAAAATGGAAATCAAAGTAGATATAACAAGGGGGTGGATGAAGGGTTTAGAGATAATGAAGATTTTATTCTTGACTTCCATATGAATAATACCGATGCGGAAGCGAAACCGTTAATTGAGAATTGGCACATTTCAGATGCAGAAGCTGAACCCTTAATCGAGAATTGGCGCATTTCAGATGCAGAAGCTGAACCGTTAATCGAGAATTGGCGCATTTCGGGTGATATTGTGGCAGAATTTTCATGTCAAGAGAAGAAAATTTTCTACAAGGTCAATGAGGCTGAATCAGGGTTACAAGTAGAACAAAATTTGGAGCAGAATCATCAAGATGAAGACTTGACCAAGGATGATAATGTTGAAGTAAACATAGAGAGAATGATGCATGGAGATGGAGAACTAGGTTCATATGTTTCTCTAGGTTGTTATTATTTTCCTTAGCAATTTACTCTTTTTTTTTTTTGTGTTTTGTTCTTGTGATTTTTTATAGGCAATCATTGGTATGATATACTTTGTTTATTGTTACAGCTTCTGAAGATGCATCACAAACTCAAAGTGACGAATTTGAAGCAGAAGTATCAATTGGGACTGAAATTCCTGATCAAGAACATGTGGATGAGTATCAAGGCCAAGACGTACTTTTCGAAACAAATCAAAGAATGCAAGACGATTCATCTACTAGCTCAGTCAGATTTTATGTTCAACATGATAGTGGTAAGCCTTGATTTCTTGTCCTCCGTTGCCTTAAATCCATGCTTAGAACCATGGACAGTTGCTGATGCGGTAGCCTCTGCAACCGCATTTGACTACAATTGTGGTGTGATTTAAAATCACGCGTGCAACCGCATTAGGAACTCTCAAACAATTTCGCCTATGTTTGTTCAGTTATTTTCATCAATAGTCAAAATGTCAGAAATCCCAAAACTCAATTTCTTTTGATGTAATGAAAAATCTTAACTTTAAGCGTCTCTCAACTGTATATTTCAAGTACCTCCCAATCAAAATTCAAACTGCAACACCTGCTACTGCAATTTAAAACTATGCTTAGAACCATGGTTCTAAATTGCGGTTGCAGTCTCAAACCTTGATATTGCGGGCAAATGGAGCTGATACAAACTCATTTGCACTTGTGATGCCATTGCGGAGACTTCTAAAACATTTTACTGCAGCCGCAATTTAGAACTATGCTTATAACTTTCTAATGACATAAGCTGAATTTATTTTCATTTATAAAATTTTGCAATATGTAATTAGGTCATGACAAAGGTGAAGAAGAGTTTGTAGAATTTAACACCATGTCACTTGAAGTGAGAATGCCAACATCAAGTAACCATATGCCATCATCTTTTGAGCTTAATGAGAACGAGGAGGAAAAGTTTTCTGACACACCGACGTCTCTCGAGAGTCTTCATCAACTACACAAAAAACTACTTTTTCTCGAGAGGAAAGAGTCAGGAACAGAAGATTCATTGGATGGAAGTGTAATAAGCGACATAGAATGCGGCGAGGTGACGCTTGATAAGTTAAAATCAGCCTTAAAATCAGAAAGGAAGGCTTTGAAAACTTTATACGCAGAACTAGAAGAAGAACGAAATGCATCGGCTGTAGCAGCCAATCAAACAATGGCAATGATTAATAGGCTTCAAGAAGAGAAAGCAGCAATGCAGATGGAAGCTTTGCAGTATCAACGAATGATGGACGAACAATCCGAGTACGATCAAGAGGCTATGCAGCTTCTGAATGATCTTATGTTAAAGAGGGAAAAAGAGAAGCATGAGGTGGAAAAGGAGCTTGAAGTGTATAGAAAAAAGGTTCATGAATACGAGGTAAGAGAAAAGATGATGTTATCAAGAAGAGATAGTAGCATAAGAAGCAGAACTTCATCTCTTTCTTGTAGTAACGCCGAGGATAGTGATGGAGTGTCCATTGATTTCAATCAAGAAACAAAGGAAGAAAATGGTTTTCACAACAATCATCAAGAATGCAGCAGCAACCAGAACACTCCGGTAGAAGCTGTCTTATATTTGGAGGAATCATTATCAAGTTTTGAGGAAGAGAGGTTATCGATACTCGAACAGCTTAAAGTTTTGGAAGAAAAGCTAATTATCTTGAATTATGAAGAAGACCACTGCTTTGACGATGATACTACATCGATAGAACATCTTCGTGAAGAGAACGGAAACGGATATCATGATGGCGGTCATGATCATGATCATGATGATCACCAAGGTCAGGTAAATGGATTTGTAAATGGTAATGGAAAGCATCATCAAGGGAGGAAAATCACGGCCATAAAAGCCAAGAGGCTTCTTCCTCTTTTCGATGCAATCAGTACAGAAACCGAAGATGTAGAGTTGAGTGGAGATGAAAATGAATTAGACTTTTCTCAGTTGCAAAAAATTTCGGCAGAAAAGGCAAATTTGGATAAGAAAAAGATTGGTTTAGAAGAGGAAGTGGATCATGTTTATGAGAGACTACAGGTGCTGGAGGCAGATAGAGAGTTTCTAAAACACTGCATCAGTTCATTGAGAAAAGGCGATAAAGGGTTACATCTTCTACAAGAAATTTTACAGCATCTACGCGATCTAAGGAATGTGGAACTCAGACTCAAGAACACAGGAGATCTTGCAGTGTAAAAATGTCTACATGTTCAACTCTACCAAAAATATGATAGGTAAATTATGCCAACTCTTTTTGATGTAGTAGATGTTATTTTGTGTATGTTTGCATTGACTTATTTTAACTTATTTACCGACATAAACACACATGAGAATTGCGATTAATTCACACTGTGAAGACCGCATACAGACCGAAATTGCGAAAGCCTTTATGCAACCGCGGCCGTTATTTAAAACCATGATAAAAATAGCTTCTCATTTGAAGAAGCTTATAGATTATTTCCACATTCTAACATGTCTTTATCTTATTTATAAATTGAGCTCTTCCTAAATGCAGATTTGTTATACTGTAGTAGATCATCATGCTGCAAACCAAGCATACATGAGCAGTGCTCTACAAAACAAACACAAGACACCAAATTGCATGCATCACTTCAAATTTAACACAAAAAAAATCAGTAGGATTCCCCAATGGAGAATGGAGAATCCTGGCAGTATGGTCTGTTTGAAACAATATGGTGGACAACAAAAATGAAGTCTGCTTTTTTGAATTTTTTGTTTCATTTTCTTTGTCCAAGTGGGCCCAAATTTTTGTGGGTTGTGTCCATCATGATTACCTTTATGAAAAAGGAAGATGATGAATATATGTGTGTGTAGGGTAGTGAGGTGAAGACATGATGTAAGTTGTATTTTGTGAGGAAAAAACCTGGCTTGCAAAGCTGGACAGATTCATAAAAAATTATTCCAGTGCCAGGTACATAGAATTTAGTTTATTATAGAGACAGAATTAATGTCACTAGTTTTGTCATTTTTTTATTATTTTTTTTTGTTTGAGGTAAGTGTGAAGATTGAGGTAAGTAGCCTCTTTTTTTTTTTTTTTTTTTTTTTTTGTATTATTGCATCCTATGAGGTTTGTTTCTTTCTTTCTTTAGACAAAAAAGATGAGTCACTTGTATACTACATGTATGTATTCATTTGTAATTATTATAAAAAAAAGTGAGTGTTTGTTTATATACTGCTTGGAATTTACTCTTACTATATTTTTAAGGCCTGCGAGTATTTGTATGAAAGAAGGTAGAGTCAACTCAAATTTTTGGAAGTATTTTTGGAAGTTCTGTGTAGATAAAGATTATTTATAATTTAACTGTAATAATATTTTATGAGATCTTATTCAGTTACTGCATAATTGTGACAAACTTTAAATCATATGTGGTGCAATTACTGTGACGTCCATCTTACACGTCTGCATGTTGTCATCATCTAGGTAACTATAGGCTAATTCGTGTATTCTGGATTAAACGTGTTGAAAGGAACTAATGAAAGGTTGCTATCTACTATAATTTTCGAGACAAAGATAAGTATTTTTTTTCTTCTTTTGTCTATACATCCCTGTCAATCTTGATACTTACAACCTTTCCAGTTTTGTAATGTCATTAAATGCACCGAAACTGTAGTGTATTTACTTCTATTTCCACAATAACAAATGCAAAATGATATATATATATATATATATAGTCAATCAAAATGACTAGTTAGTTATGCATGGTCTCTTAGTGCTAGGCACATATGTATACTCCAAGTGCCTCTGATCTTAGGTTATCTTAATTTTCTACAATAATTGTATTTTGAGTCTCCATGGTAAGTACCCTCTCGCTACCAGGAGGAGTTTAACTCTCCTGCCATTGACATTAGATGAACTTTCTAAGGATATTGTCCACCACGAAAGTGCGTCCTATTCTTCAGATGTGGTATCCGAAGTAAAATTGGCAAGAGTGTAGCTTTGAGTGCCTTCTGGGGTTTGTAGGTGATATCAAATTCTATTGGAGATATGTAGAAATATGATAACCTGTAACTTAGTAACCAAGTAACTAAGTATGGTAGTTAGTTAGGATTTACTAACTAACTTCAACAAACTAGTGTAACAAACTTATGCACGGTAGCTTCACTATATATTCTCCATGCATGGTTCTTCACTATATATTCTCCATGCATGGTTCACATTGTAAGTAATGAAGGAGATGAACACAGTTCTATTACTCTAGTATGGTATTAATCGTTTTAGAGACCCAACTTCTGCTCCATTTTCGTTCTACTTCTCCTTCTTCCTTGATCCATTTCACTGCAACAATCGTTTCTGAACCAATCATTTCTACACCATACATGTGCATGCAGTGAATCACTGGTTGCATTCAAGCTTCAGAGAAACTGCTTCATTATTGCGCCATTAATCTTCAAATCAAGCTTCTGAGAAGCTCTCATGGCGGATCAAGAAAGCAACATGGAAGATTCACAGAATATGGTGAGATCTTCGCAAGTTACAACATCAACAATGGTGCATTTAAGCCCAGGAAACATGTTCGCAGCGAAACTCTCAATCAAACTTCAAGAAAACAACTTCCTTCTATGGAATCAACAAGTTGAAGGGGTGATCTTATCCCATAAATTCCATAAGGTGGTTGTGAATCCACAAATTACAGTCATGTTCAAAATCGATAGAGATCGATTGTCTAACATTGTTTCAGAAGAGTATGAATCTTGGATCGTGCATGACCAAGCTATCTTCACATGACTGTGATCCATAATTTTTGAGGTTGTGCTACCTAGAGTTCTTACGTGAAAGCATGCGTACAAGATATGGGACAAAGTGCATAAGCATTTTCGCGCTCAAATGAAGGCCAGAGTTCATTAGTTGAACGCTAGACTGAGGATGATCAAGAAAGGTAACAAGATGATATATGAGTATGTTCTTCGTATTAGAGCTATTGCAGATTCGTTGATTGAGATTGGTGATCCAATTTTTGAAAGAGATCAAGTGGGTGTTATTCTTCAAGGGTTACCTGAAGAATACAATCCATTTATCATGATGATATATGGAAAAGCTGAACCTGCATATATCTATGAGGTTGAGGCTTTACTCTATGTGCAAGAGGCACAAATGGATAGGTATCAACAAGAAATCATGACTCCAAGTGCCACAACTAATGTTGTAAATGCTGGCAACAACAACTTTTTTGCTCAAAATGGAACTGGTCATGGAAATCGACAGTATTAGAGAGGTTGCGGTCGTGGCTTCAGGGGCAGAGGTTGTAACGCCCCGATAATTTAATTAATTATTTAATTAAAATTATTAGTTGGAGTTGAGCAATGTTGTGAATTATTGTTAAGTTGCTCTGTGACATTATTTGATTAAATGGTGGTTTAATAATATTAAATATATTGGAGCATTATAAGATTAATTGTTGGGCTTATTTAAGTGATGTCATGTAGTAAATATGGGAGTGTGGATATTGGCCCAATAAGAATTACTAGAATTACAAGGTTAAATGGATATAAAAGAAATTAGGTTAATTGAGAAAAAGTGAGAGAATAGATGGGAGAAACTCATTCTCGTTTTTATTGCAGCAGTGTCACTAAATCGGTAATCTCCGATTCGTTAACCGTTGAATCATACTCAAATTTTGAGGGTAGATTCGCAACACCTACATCTAACTTTTGACCGTTGGGATCTTCAAAATAAACTCTGAGTTGGGAGATATCATCATCGCACTGTAGCTGCATATTTGGGAAAATTTTCAGCTTTGATTCTGATCTAAAGAGAAAAAATCTTGGATGGTTTTGGTACAAGAGAAATTGCAGAGAAGAGAAAAATAAGGGTTTTGAGGAGAAGAAGAGAGATACGTGGAAGTTACACCAAGCGGCCAAGAGGAGATTCAATCGGAGACCCTTAGAATTATCTTCAGTCCAAACCAGGTAAGGGTGGGGTTCAATCTCTATAACCGGATATATGATAAACTGTATGTGGGGTTGAGTTGTATAAATTTGTGTCATGAATTGTTGTCGATTCGGTTATATTGTGATTCTGTGAAGATTATCAGCCTTGCAATTTTAGTTATCAGTGAATATTCATAATGTGTTGATGAAGTTCTGCCATTTATTTAAATCGTATTTTTGTTATGATGTTATGGCTATTGAGTTGTTGTCCTGAGATGAGACTCGAAAGAACATATAGACGTGGTGGAAAGACTATGTCATATCTTATATTATTATTAATAAGTTAATATAATTAGTAAACTAATTTAGTATCAGATTGGATTAAAGAAGTTGCAGGAATAAATTGTAATGCTTTAGTCAAATGAATAGCAGGATGTATATGTAAGAGTAGCATAAATAATAGTGTATGGACTAATTTAGCTGAGCATTGTTAGGAAGTATCAATAGATGTAGAAATTTCAAATTATCATACATAAAGTATAACGGAGAATTTCAGTAATAGAAGCAATAAGTTGAAATTGGTTTTGGTTTATAACTAATATTTGTCACTGGCAGGAAGTTGTAGTAATAGAAGTTGTAGATATCAAACAAGTAGTTTTGGCAGAGATCAACAATAGCAGTAAGCTAAATAACAGAGGTAGCGTAATTTAGTAGAATAAATTGATTAGTAGCAGTATAAATAAATAGTAGTAATAGTATATAAAATAGTACCGATTAGCCGAGTTTGTAGATTTAGGCGGTAAAAGTAATTAATCGGAATTCGTTGAAATTGTCGGAGTGAGTCGTATATACATATGGGTATTTTTAGTTGGTTTGTTTTGTTATAATTATGTAGAATAAAGTTGATTTGCAGGTGAAGTCGAATTAAGTTGAATGGTTCCGGTTTATGGAATTGTGTTGTATACCTTGCTAAAAAATATGAAATTGCAGGTGATAATGAATTTGGTTGAATTGCCTCTATTTATGGGCAATATTATGTTGTAGGCCTATGACCAATGTTGAGATGTTGTGTTGTTATGATTGTCTCTGTGAATTCTTGTTGATAATGTGAAGTTGCAGAGATTTTAGATGATGATGAATTACCTCTATTTACTGGTAATAATGGTGATGTGGGATTATGCCTTGCGATGAATGATGATTGTTGTTAGTATGTGATGATGCATTCATTGAGTCGCATAAATTTGCATACTCTGTGATGGCCTGTATTGGCGAATTTTGTGAAGGTCAGTATTGACAAACTGTGAAGAAGGCTTATGCATTGTTGATGCCTCTATTAATATGAAATTTTTAAGTTGCGAGTTCTGCTCTGATGGTACCACATGCATGTGCATTGTGATTGAGTCGCATTTGATGTTGCATCTTGAGTTGTGGTGAAGATAGATTTGTTGTTGCTTTATGTTGTTGACTTGTTGTGACAAGTATTATCTAAAAGCTACGAATTTAGTAGTTATGTCGTGTTAAAGTTTTATTGTGATTAAAGTTGTTTGTAAGTTGAGAAGTGGTGATTTTATATGATCTGATTTAATATATTATTTATCATATGACTAATTATATAGTTTGATATCTCACTCCTTTTGTTTGAATGTTGCCCTCTGTTGGTAACGTGCAGGTAATCAAGAATGATAGTTATGACCTCGTTAGTTCCAGTCGATGTTGTCGCTCTGATACGTAGCACTCAGGGGGATGAACGCTTGATGTCTAGTTGTTGATTATTATTTCAGTTGTTGAATTTTTAAGTTGATTATATGAAATAATTGTTGTCTTGAGGTTGTTTTAGTTGAATAAAAGATATTAAGTGAATTGAAGTTGAGTATGTATATTCCGTTGTTTATCAATAAAAAGTTGTTTGATTTTGAAGAATAAATCAGATTGCTATCGGTTCATCCGAGTTAAGTGTTATGTATCTGTTTGTATGCGACTAAATGAAGATTGATTTTTAGTTGAAAATGTAGCATCTTATTTATGTTGAACTCTGATTTTATTATTATCCGTCAGATAGAAATGGGGTGTTACATTAGTGGTATCAGAGCAGGTCGGTCCGTCCGACCAAGTTGTCTAATGCTGTTTGTTTCTTAGTACGCGACAAGTGTGTGAAACACTGTCGGTATTTGTTTGCCTTAATTGCGGGAAGCTGGTTGAAGATAAGTGGGGGAGAAGCTTTGCTTCTTGGATATGTTCAATTGAAAGGTGTTGGTTCGGTGTGCTGTCGACAACGACAATGTAAGAATTGTTGGAGTCTTGTTGTTTCCGAATTTGAAGGTGACTTGGATTCAAGGTCTTGTTGTTAGTCGAGTTAGAGCGCCTTGAGAGAAATTGATCAGACATTGTTGGTGTTTACTTCTCGAAGAATGAAGAGCGATGTAATATTTGTTGATTTACGAAACAAGTGTAAGATGTCGATGTTTTAACAATGATGGAGTAATAAAGTTGCTGTAATTTTTGTGTTGGGATCACATAAGTGATTGTCGGAAGTAGTTGACGTTGATAAGTAGTTGTGAATCGCGAGTCCGAGTCGAAAGTTGAAGAAGTGAGTAGCGTTACGGAAAGAATTATTACCCTGGTGTTTTGGAACCTGAACTTTGGCGAAGGAATGCATCTCTCGAGTTATAAGAAGTTTGTGAGCACAAGATATGTTAAGAGTTGTTTGGAATATGTCTAAGTTGAAGACAAATGAGTTTCGGAGTGGAATTTCCGTAAGCGAATCGTAGGAAACTGCATAATTGTTGTGGGACTTCGAAAATTCATAACTAATGTTCCGGACATCCGATTTGAGTTCTGTTTGAAGGGTTGAAAGATAACGAAATGAGCTTCATTTTAAAAATGGTTCCAGTAGCGGTAATAGATTCATTTATCACGTGATGATATTGGAAATAAGTGCAGTTTGTTGTTAAGCTTGTCTTTGGGACTAGACTTCTTCTTCAGTGTTGTACGGGACGTCAGCGTCCGAGTTGGGTGAATTAAAGGATAAATTGGAAGATTTATTTAAAGTAATTTGTGAAATCAAAGGTATCATTTGGAAAGCTTTGGTGTTATTAATTAGAATGAAAGACGATAGTGCAAAGTTGTGTGGAATTTACGGTGTCGAAAAGGAGGAAGGTTTATGCTAAGTGTCAGGATGTATGTTATAGTTTTGGGAGAAGAGTTTTCTTGAGTAATTTTATTTCCAAGTGAAAGTGTATGTAGATCCATTCAAGGTGGATGCAGTTCTAAGTTGGAGAATGACGAAGTCTGTTATAGAGGTTAGTAGCTTGTTGAATTAGATGATTACTATCGTAGTTGTTTGAGGTGTAGATATATATGAAATGTTGTTTGATAAGGTGATAATGTTGAGAGTGTGATCGGAATGAGTTTGATAGGTGGAGATACATGTATTTTTGATGTTGTGTAATTCAGAAGAGGATTAAGAGTTTAAGAATGTTGTTAGAATCCTTTATGTAGATAAAGACTCAAACTAGAGTGGAAGGATTTGTAATATATTGATATGTCAACAGATCTCGAGTTAGAAAATGATTGATCATCATGGGATGGTGGGTGAGTGAGGATTATACATGTTATGTTTTAGAATACTTGAATACGATTTTTAAGGAAACGCTATTATAGTTTGGTACGACGATTTATACTCCCTTATGGTTGTCCAATACTAATTGACAAATTGAGGAACTAATCACCCTCAATCCATTGTTAGTAGTAGACGAGATTATGTTGGATGTTATAGATTTGTTTTTCTATCTTAATGGTGTAAAAAAGTATGGATGCTATATCACGAGAATAATCATTCACCAATTTGTGTGAAATTAGTAGAGGAGTCGTTGAGTGAGAGTTAAGACGTAATGAACAATTCGGAGTAGTGGGTTTGTATGCGAGCTAACCTTGCAAAGTGAAGGATTGAGAATCTCAAGTGAACAATGATTTTATGATAGATGTTAAAGAAAGTTTGGGATTAGATTGAAAATTTTAAACCATATAATCGACGGAAAATTTAATGAGGACGATGACTTAAGATGGATGATCAGAGTTGCGCAGTTGAAGCGTGATGTGGAACAATTGCTATGCGTGTACGACTCGTTAGAAGTGAAGGATTAAAATATCAGAAGCCTATGGAAATGACGTGTCTTAATTTACATGCTTGATTTGGTGGATGGTTGATATAGAGATGTTGTGCCAGGGCACTATGTTTGCTAGTAAATATTTGCGGATTTTATAAGAAGATTGTTGTGGATTGTTGGTTGATGGTGAGCTATGAGTATGATTGCTGAGTTATATAGTTAAGTTGATGTTGTAATGATTTTTTTTTCATTATTGAGATGTTATTGTTGGTTACCGTAAGTGATGAATAATATCCTATAATATGACGAAGTTAATTTTGTTGACTATGTTGATGTCACTATAATGGTGAATAGAGTTGTTGATATTTTGTTGATAGTTGACATACATATACGTATGAGAATAAAGTTGTATACGCACTTCGGTGTTGGGAAAATTGTTAAGAGGTGACGTGGTATATCCAAGTATAAGTGAGTTAAGGTTGTTACATTTCTACTGTGGGAGTTCTTATGTCAGAGTGTTGCCGAAAAGGTTGGTAAGTTATTGACGGGTATGTCATGAGGGTGTTGAGTGATTAACATACGTGTAGTAGATTTACATAATGATTGAGTTGTTACTATGTCAAAAAGTAGTGGCCGGAGTGTTGGTAAACGCGGAGTTTGAGGATTACAGAGTTGGATACGAGGTTCACGTTAAGGATGAAAGTATCGAGTAGATTTTCGAGGACGAAAATATCCTACGTGGGGGAGAATTGTAACGCCCTGATAATTTAATTAATTATTTAATTAAAATTATTAGTTGGAGTTGAGCAATGTTGTGAATTATTGTTAAGTTGCTCTGTGACATTATTTGATTAAATGGTGGTTTAATAATATTAAATAAATTGGAATATTATAAGATTAATTGTTGGGCTTATTTAAGTGATGTCATGTAGTAAATATGAGAGTGTGGATATTGACCCTATAAGAATTACTAGAATTACAAGGTTAAGTGGATATAAAAGGAATTAGGTTAATTGAGAAAAAGTGAGAGAATAAATGGGAGAAACTCATTCCCGTTTTTATTGCAGCAGTCTAACTAAATCGATAATCCCCGATTCGTTAACCTGTAGGATCATGCTCAAATTTTGAGGGTAGGTTCGCAACACCTACATATAACTTTTGATCGTTGGGATCTTCAAAATAAGGTATGAGTTGGGAGATGTCATCATCGCACTGTAGCTGCATATTTGGGGAAATCTTCAGCTTTGATTTTGATCTAGATAGAAAAAATCTTGGAAGGTTTTGGTACAAGAGAAGTTGCAGAGAAGAGAAAAATAAGGGTTTTGAGAAGAAGAAGAGGGATACGTGGAAGTTACACCAAACGGCCAAGAGGAGATTCAACCGGAGACCCTTAGAGTTACCTTCAATCTTAACCAGGTAAGGATGGGGTTCAATCTCTATAACCGGGTATATGATAAATCGTATGTGGGGTTGGGTTGTATAAATTTGTGCCATGAATTATTGTCGATTCAGTTATATTATGATTCTATGAAGATTATCACTCCTGTAAGTTTTGTTGTCAGTGAATGTTCATAATGTGTTGATGAAGTTGTTCTGCAATTTATTTAAATCGTATTTCTGTTATGATGTTGTTATGGATATTATTGAGTTGTTGTCCTGAGATGAGACTCGAAAGAACATATAGGCATGGTGGAAAGACTATGTCATATCTTATATTATTAATAAGTTAATATAATTAGTAAAATAATTTAGTATCTGATTGGATTAAAGAAGTTGCAAGAATAAATTGTAATGATTTAGTCAAATGAATAGCAGGATGTATATGTAACCGTAGCAGAAATAATAGTGTATGGACTAATTTAGCTGAGCATTGTTAGGAAGTATCAGTAGATGTAGAAATTGAAAATTATCATACAGAAAGTATAATGGAGAATTTCAGTTACAGGAGGAATAAGTTGAAATTGGTTTTGGTTTATAACTAATATTTGTCACTGGTAGGAAGTTGTAGTAATAGTAGTTGTAGATAGCAAACAAGTAGTTTTGGCGGAGACCAATATTAGCAGTAGGTTAAATAACAGAGGTAGCTTAATTTAGTAGAATAAATTGATTAGTAGCAGTATAAATAAATAGTAGTAATAACAGTATATAAAACAGTACCGATTAGCTGAATTTGTAGATTTAGGCGGTAAAAGTAGTTAACCGGAATTAGTTGAAATTGTCGGAGTGAGTCGTATATACATACGGGTATTTTTAGTTGGTTTATTTTGTTAGAATTATGTAGTATAAAGTTGATTTGCAGGTGAAGTCGAGTTAAGTTGAATGATTCCTGTTTATGGAATTGTGTTGTATACCTTGCTGAAAAATATGAAATTGCAGGTGATGATGAATTTGGTTGAATTGCCTCTATTTATGGGCAATATTATGTTGTAGGCCTATGGCAAATATTGAGATGTTGTGTTGTTGTGATTGTCTCTATGAATTCTTGTTGATACTGTGAAGTTGCAGAGATGTTAGATGATGATGAATTACCTCTATTTACTGGTAATAATGGTGATGTGGGCTTATGCCTTGCGATGAATGATGATTGTTGTTAGTATGTGATGGTGCATTCATTGAGTCACATACATTTGCATACTCTGTGGTGGCCTGTATTAGCGTATTTTGTGAAGGCATGTATTGGCAAACTGCGAAGAAGGCTTATGCCTTGTTGATGCCTCTATTAATTGGCAATTTTTAAGTTGCGAGTTCTGCTCCGATGGTACCACATGCATGTGTATTGTGATTGAGTCGCATTTGATGTTGTATCTTGAGTTGTTGTGAAGATAGATTTGTTGTTGCTTTATGTTGTTGACTTATTGTGACAAGTATTATCTAAAAGCTGTGAATTTAGTAGTTATGTCGTGTTGATGTTTTATTGTGATTAAAGTTGTTTGTAAGTTGTGAAGTGGTAATTCTGTATGATCTAATTTAATATATTATTTATCATATGACTAATTATATAGTTTGATATATCACCCCTTCTGTTTGAATGTTTCCCTCTGTTGGTAACATACAAGTAATTAAGAAGGATAATTATTATCTCGTTAGTTCGAGTCGATGTTGTTGCTCTGATACGTAGCACTCGGGGGGGGGGGGGGGGGGGGGGGGTGAACGCTTGATGTTTAGTTGATTATTATTTCAGTTGCTGAATTTTTAATTTGATTACATGAAATAAGTGTTGTCTTGTGATTGTTTTAGTTGAATAAAATATGTTAAGTGAATTGAAGTTGAGTATGTATATTCTGTTGCTTATCAATAAAAAGTTGTTTGATTTTAAAGAATAAATCAGATTGTTATCGGTTCATCCAAGTTAAGTGTTATGTATCTTTTTGTAAGCGATTAAATGAAGATTGATTTTTAGTTGAAAATGTAGCATCCTATTTATATTGAACTCTGATTTTATCATTATCCGTCAGATAAAAATGGGGTGTTACATTAGTGGTATTAGAGCAGGTCGGTCCGTCTGACCAAGTTGTCTAATATTGTTTGTTCCTTAGTATGCGACAAGTGTGTGAAACACTCTCGGTGCTTGTTTGCCTTAATTGCAGGAAGCTGGTTGAAGATAAGTGGGGGAGAAGCTTTGCTTCTCGGATATATTCAATTGAAAGGTGTTGATTCAGTGTGTTGCCGACAACGACAATGCAAGAATTGTTGGAGTCTTGTTATTCTCGAATTTGAAGGTGACTTGGATTCAATATCTTGTTGTTAGTCGAGTTAGGGTTCCTTGAGAGAAATTGATCAGACATTGTTGGTGCTTACTTCTCGAAGAATGAAGAGCGATGTAATATTTGTTGATTTACGAAGCAAGTGTAAGACGTCGATGTTTGAACAATGATGGAGTAATAAAGTTGCTGTAAATTTTGTGTTGGGATCACATAGGTGATTGTCGGAAGTAGTTGACGTTGATAAGTAGTTGTGAATCGCGAGTCTGAATCGAAACTTGAAGAAGTGAGTAGCGTTGCGAAAAGAATTGTTGCCCTGGTGTTTTGGAACCTGAACTTTGGCGAAGGAATGCATCTCTCGAGTTATAAGAAGTTTGGGAGCACGAGATATGTTAAGAGTTGTTTGGAATATGTCTATGTTGAAGACAAATTAGTTTCGGAGTGGAATTTCCGTAAGCGAATCGCAGGAAACTGCAGAATTGTTGTGGGACTTTGAAAATTCATAACCAGAGTTCCGGACATCCGATTTGAGTTTCGTTTGAAGCGTTGGAAAGCTAACGAAATGAGGTTAATTTTAAAAATGGTTCCATTAGCTGTAATAGATTCATTAATCACGTGATGATATTGTAAGTAAGTGCAGTTTGTTGTTAAGCTTGTCTTTGGGACTAGACTTGTTCTTCAGTGTTGTACGGGACGTCAACATCCGAGTTTGATGAATTAAAGGAGCAATTAGAATATTTATTTAAAATAATTTTTGAAATAAAAGGTATCATTTGGAAAGCTTTGGTGTTATTAATTAGAACTAAAGATGATAGTGCGAAGTTGTGTGGAATTTACAGTATCGAAAAGGAGGAAGATTTATGCTAAGTTGTCAGGATGTATGTTATAGTTTTGGGAGAAGAGTTCTCTTGAGTAATTTTGTTTCCAAGTGAAAGTGTATGTAGATACATTCAAGGTGGATGCAGTTCTAAGATGGAGAATGACGAAGTCTGTTATAGAGGTTGGGAGCTTAGTGAGCTTAGATGATTACTATCGTAGTTGTTTGAGGTGTAGATATATATGAAATATTGTTAGATAAGATGATAATGTTGAGAGTGTGATTGGAATGAGTTTGAGAGGTGGAGATACATGTATTTTTTATGTTGTGAAATTCAGAAGAGGATTAAGAGTTTAAGAATGTTATTAGAATCCTTTATGTAGATAAAGACTCAGACTAGAGTGGAAGGATTTGTAATGTATTGATATGCCAAGAGATCTCAAGTTAGAAAATGATTGATCATCGTGGGATGGTGGGTGAACGAGGATTAGACATGTTGTGTTTTAGAAAACTTGAATACGGGTTTTAAGGAAACGCTATAATAGTTTGGTACAACAATTTATACTCCCTTATGATAGTCGAATACTAATTGACAAATTGAAGAACTGATCACCCTCAATCCATTGTAATAGTAGACGAGATTATGTTAGATGTTATAGATTTGTCTTGCTATCTTAATAGTGTAAAAAGTATGGATGTTATATCGCGAGAATAATCTCTCAACAGTTTGTGTGAAATTAGTAGAGGAGTTGTTGAGTGAGACTTGAGACGTAATGAATAATTCGGAGTAGTGGGTTTGTATGCGAGCTAACGTCGCAAAGTGAAGGATTGAGAATATCAAGTGAACAACGATTTTATGAAAGATGTTAAAGAAAGTTTGGGATTAGATTGAAACTTGTAAACCATATAATCGACAAAAAATTTAATGAGGACGATGGCTTAAGATGGATGATCAGAGTTGCACAGCTGAAGCGTGATGTGGCGCAATTGCTATGCGTGTACGACTCGTTAGAAGTGAAGGATTAAAACATCAGAAGCCTATGAGAATGATGTGTCTTAATTTACATGCTTGATTTGGTGGATGGTTGAAATAGAGATGTTGTGCTAGGGCACTATGTTTGCTAGTAAATATTTGCGGATTTTATAAGAAGATTATTGTGGATTGTTGGTTGGTGGTAAGTTATGGGTATGCTTCCTGAGTTATACAGTTAAGTTGATGTTGTAATGATTTTGTTATCATTATTGAGATGCTATTGTTGGTTACCGTAAGTGATGAATAATATCCTATAATATGGCGAAGTTAATTTTGTTGACTATGTTGATGTCACTATAATGGTGAATAGAGTTGTTGATATTTTGTTGATAGTCGACATACATATACGTATGAGAATAAAATTATATACGCGCTTTGGTGTTGGGAAAGTTGTTAAGAAGTGACGCGGTATATCCAAGTATAAGTGAGTTATGGTTGATACATTTCTACTGTGGGAGTTGTTATGTCAGAGTGTTGCCGAAAAGGTTGGTAAGTTATTGACAGGTATCTCGTGAGGGTGTTGAGTGATTAACATGCATGTAGTAGATTTACATAATGATTGAGGGTTACTATGTCAAAAAGTAGTGGCCGAAGTGTTGGTAAATGCGGAGTTTGAGGATTAGAGAGTTGGATACGAGGTTCACGTTAAGGATGAAAGTATCGAGTAGATTTTCAAGGAAAAAAATATCTTAAGTGGGGGAGAGTTGTAACGCCACGATAATTTATTTAATTATTTAATTAAAATTATTAGTTGAAGTTGAGCAATATTGAGAATTATTGTTAAGTTGCTCTGTGACATTATTTGATTAAATGGTGGTTTAATAATATTAAATATATTGGAGCATTATAAGATTAATTATTGGGCTTATTTAAGTGATGTCATGTAGTAAATATGGGAGTGTGGATATTTGCCTAATAAGAATTACTAGAATTACAAGGTTAAGTGGATATTAAAGGAATTAGGTTAATTGAGAAAAAGTGAGAGAATAGATGGGAGAAACTCATTCCCATTTTTATTGCAACAGTCTCACTAAATCGGCAATCTTTGATTCGTTAATCGTTGGATCATGCTCAAATTTTGAGGGTAGGTTCGCAACACCTACATCTAACTTTTGACCGTTGGGAACTTCCAAATAAGGTCCGATCTGGGAGATATCATCATCGCACTGTAGCTGCATATTTGAGAAAATTTTCAGCTTTGATTCTGATCTAGAGAGAAAAAATCTTGGAAGGTTTTGGTACAAGAGAAGTTGCAGAGAAGAGAAAAATAAGGGTTTTGAGGAGAAGAAGAGGGATACGTGGAAGTTACACCAAACGGCCAAGAGGAGATTCAATCAGATACCCTTAGAGTTACCTTCAATCTAGACCAGATAAAGGTGAGGTTCAATCTCTAAAATCGGGTATATGATAAACCGTATGTGGGTTGAGTTGTATAAATTTGTGCCATGAATTATTGTCGATTCGGTTATATTCTGATTCTGTGAAGATTATCAGTCCTGCAATTTTAGTTGTCAGTGAATGTTTATAATATGTTGATGAATTTGTTCTGCAATTTATTTAAATCGTATTTCTGTTATTATGTTGTTATGGCTATTATTGAGTTGTTGTCCTGAGATGAGACTCGAAAGAACATACATGCGTGGTGGAAAGACTATTTCATATCTTATATTATTAATAAGTTAATATAATTAGTAAAATAATTTAGTATCAGATTGGATTAAAGAAGTTGCAGGAATAAATTGTAATGATTTAGTCAAATGAATAGCATGATGTATATGTAACAGTAGCAAAAATAATAGTGTATGGACTAATTTAGCTGAACATTTTTAAGAAGTATCAGTAGATGTAGAAATTTCAAATTATTATATAGAAAATATAACGGAGAATTTCAGTAACAGGAGGAGTAAGTTGAAATTGGTTTTGGTTTATAACTAATATTTGTCACTGACAGGAAGTTGTAGTAATAGAAGTTGTAGATAGCAAACAAGTAGTTTTGGCGGAGACCAATGATAGCAGTAAGTTAAATAACAGAGGTAGTGTAATTTAGTAGAATAAATTGATTAGTAGCAGTATAAATAAATAGTAGTAATAACAGTATATAAAACAGTACTGATTATCCGAATTTGTAGATTTAGGCGGTAAAAGTAGTTAACCGGAATTAGTTGAAATTGTCAGAGTGAATCGTATATATATGGGTAATTTTAGTTGGTTTATTTTGTTAGAATTATGTAGAATAAAGTTGATTTGCAGGTGAAGTCGAATTAAGTTGAATGGTTCCGGTTTATGGAATTGTGTTGTATACCTTGCTGAAAAATATGAAATTGCAGGTGATGATGAATTTGGTTGAATTGCCTCTATTTATGGGCAATATTATGTTATAGGCCTATGACCAATGGTGAGATGATGTGTTGTTGTGATTGTCTATGTGAATTCTTGTTGTTAATGTGAAGTTGTAGAGATTTTAGATGATGATGAATTACCTCTATTTACTGGTAATAATGGTGATGTGGGCTTATGCCTTGCGATGAATGATGATTGTTGTTAATATGTGATGGTGCATTCATTGAGTCACATACATTTGCATACTCTGTGATAGCCTGTATTGGTGGATTTTGTGAAGGCCTATATTGGCAACTTGCGAAGAAGGATTATGCCTTGTTGATGCCTCTATTAATTGGCAATTTCTAAGGTGGGAGTTCTGCTCCGATGGTACCACTGTTACCTTGGAAAATTTTAAGGTATTCAAATGTAGTAAATGAAGATATTCTCATAAGCTAAGAGTCATCCTCCAAAATAAGGGATTTTTCTGGGAAACAGGAGCGAGTGTTTGAAAAGCTGGTTTTATTAAGTTAGAGTTAATGCTTGAAAAGAGTCACACTGAAACTGTCGAAATTGAACTACGTCGACTAGGAATAAATAAAAGAACATATGTCAGGAGGTTAAAATTGGTTTAGTCGACAAAAGGGTAAAAGACAAGGACTTGGTCAAAAATGGTTTTAGTCGACAAGAAAAGGGTTTCTTGGACTTAGAGGAATTGTGTTTATTCTTTGCCAGAAAGAGAGTGTCAAAGCAAGACAGAAGCGGTTTACGTTCAAGAGGGTTAGAGGAATCGTGGGCGGTTACCAGCAATCCACGACGTGTTCAAGCGCCAAATAGGTGGAACTTCAAAATCATGAGCAGTTACCAGTAATCCACGATGTGCTTGAGCGTCAAATAGGTGGTAGCATCTAGTGAAGCAGTTACCTCAAGATATTAATATTAGCTGTAGATTTTATCTAGGTAGTTACATTGTAAACACTATAAATAGGCAGATTTAGTATAGTTTGCGTGTGTTCACTTGTACTCTCAAATCACTTGTTAAACTTTGTCATTCCGAGCGTCAGGAAATCAAGATTGAAGAGTACTTGATGTACATGAATCGCCATTTTTATTTTCAATGCAAATCCTTTATCTTTCAATTATATCTTTTGAGTACTTTATCTGTTTTCTCTTTACTGTCAAGCAAGATCTATACGTTATCTTCTATTTCACATAAACAATTCGACACTATTTGTTGGTCACGAGTCACCAGTCAGTTAGTTTAGTGAGTCTCGCTTTTGTATGAATATCTTCTGTCAGTCACGAGTCACCAGTCAGTCGATTAAGTCATAGTGTGGGAAACCATTGTGCCCGTTCCCCCAGTCAAAAGAAAACCTTCTCCCTTGGCTAATATTTCGAAGGAATAGGTGTGATAGTAAAAACTCTTAGCACGCGTCTTGAGATCAACTGGTCGATCTCGCAAGTTACCCTCAGTTTAGGACTCTGGGAGGACCAGTGGTTGTTTACCATTTTCTACAGTAAACAAATTGGCACACCCGGTGGGACCCAATGCTAAGAATTGGTCTTAAGTATTTATAAGTGAATGCAACTTAGAAATGGGAAGTTAACCAAAGAGTATAATAAACCATTATCTAGGAAGCAGATATCAAGAATGACAATTCCTGATAATCCAAACGTAGACGAAATACCGTCACGACCTTTAATCACTACTGATCCAATAGTTTCTCAAGTAGTACTTTTTCCTCTAGTAGGGTCGACTTCTGCAGTTTCCGTACAAATGTCTCGGGATCCACCGGGAAGCCCAAGACCAATAATAACTATGACTACCATACCTAATGTGGCTCATTTTGGTAATGTAGATCCGGATTATGGAGTGTTGTATTCCATGATGCCAGGATATTAGTCAACATCGAATACAACAGTGGTGTCAGATAATGTTCAAAATTTGAACTCTCCTTTACAAGGATCTGCGCCAGGGGGAAAAAATAGAGGCAACCAAAATAGGGTAGTGCCTTCTCAACCTTTAGTACCGCCTCTTACTAATACTTTAGTAGCAGTATTAAGGCAACAAGTGGATGATAGCAACCACGAGTTGGTTAATATGTTAACTAACCAGATAGGTAATGTGTTTAATCCCATAGTACAAGAGTCGGATGGGACTAATAGGCAGTCCGCTGAAACAAATCAACAAGTGATTGCCCAATTAATGCGTTTGTGTAATTTTTTAGGTGCTCCCCTATCGCCTATTCGACAGGCACCACCTGTTCAATTAGACGCCCCTGGTCAAATAGACATGGGGGAAATGCAAGACGAAACTGTCCATCAGGGGCAAATGATAGTGCCTCCAAGGAATTTGATGGTCGATCCACCTAGGGTATTAGTACATCGACATCAAGAGGCTGATCAAATTATTGATCAAATTCGACAAGAGGACTTAACCGTGAAAATAATTTAACCACCACTGTCAAAAGAATTATGGCTAGAAATAATATGAATATCGCACTTTATAGGCCAACAAATTCCTCCCCTTTGTTTGAATATATTTTACAGAATGAAAACCCTAGAGGATAGAAAATCCCTAAGTATACGAAATTTGGGGGAGAATATGGAGATTCGACGGTAGAACATATTGCCAGATATTTAACTAAATCTGGAGATATGCCGAATAATGAAAACTTAAGGGTAAAGCACTTTTCTTCTTCCCTTACTAAGGCAGCGTTCACGTGGTTTACCACTTTACCCCCAATTCGATTGAATCATGGACGAAGTTGGAGAAACTTTTCCATGAACAGTTTTATGAGGGTCATTCGAAAATTAGTTTGGTCGAATTATCAAACATTAAAAGAAGGTTTTCTGAAACCATTGACGATTATTTAAACAAATTTAGATCATTAAAAGCAAGATGCTTTACTCAAGTGCCAGAACATGAGCTTGTTCAAATGGCTGCTGGAGGTTTAGATTATTCCATTAGGAAGAAAATAGATCCAACCTTCGTGAAAAGTATGTCACAGTTAGCTGATAAAGTTCTCCATCTAGAACGTCTGCGACTAGAAAAGGTCAGACATACTAAGGCTAAGACTAGAAAAGAAAAAGTAGCCTTTATAGATTATGATGACACATATCCCATTTGTGAGGCCGACTATACCTCACCAACAGAGGCTGAGGTCGACTTGGCTGAAATGAAGCCAGGGCCAGCCTATGAGTGTAAATCATTATTTCATGCTAAAGGAAAGAATACGGTCGAAAATAATCCAAAATTCCCAGCAAAAACTTATACGTTCGATGTCACTAAGTGTGAAGAAATTTTTGACTGACTGGTTAAAGATGGTCAAATTTTAGTACCCCCAGGTGCTAAATTACCACCATTAGAACAACGATAGAAAAGAGGTTTTTGTAAATTTCATAATAATCTTGGTCATACAACCTCTCAATGTTACCTTTTCAGGGATCTCGTGCGAAAGTCGCTGCAAGAGGGTAGGCTGAAGTTTGCTGCAAGAAAGATGAAGATTGATACTGATCCTCTTAGGCAAGAGGAAGCTTTGTTTCTCGACCCAGTTGGAATCAACATGGTAGAGATTACTGAATTTCCTGATCATAATATGGTCGAAGAGGGCACTGGAGAACGTCTTGATGTCGGCCTAGCAAATATGTACCCAAGGTCTGAGGAAGATTTGCTAGACTTCCTTTACCGCTGTAAGAATAAAGGTTCACAAGCTTGCTTGTGTCCTAGATGTGGCGCTTTGACTGATAAAATAGTTGATGAAAACTTCCAGAAGCTACAGTTAGAAAAGAACAGAGGCAAGCCATACAATCAAAGGTTCCATACACCAAGGGACCCAAGGAGAGCTATGGGAAACTCTCATGTTAAACCTAGGAGTTATATCCCCTCAGGAAAAGCTCCTAACGGGACCTGCATTAAACCCCAAGGGAGAAAGGGTGCACCAATTGATGGGGAACCAAACAAAGGGAAGTCACCTATTGACTACCGACATGAGTTCAAGTCAGAGAAGAAAAGCCACATTTCTAAAAACTACATGGGGAAGAATCCCATGACTCGAACCAAATTGAGACGCTTCCGACGTCAAAAGCAAGCTGAGAGGAAAGCAGCCGTTGGCCGGATTACTGCAAACAAAGGTGGAAATCAGAGGCAGTACCAGGTGAAAGTCGACTCCTCTGTGAAAGAACGAATCAAAGAATTCGTGAATCGACCAGCTGTCAAATGTTCTGAGGAAGCCACTGACGATTTTGATTCTGACTCCGAAGAGAGTCTGAATATCTTAGTCAATGTAGTATCAATTCTGCCAGCAGAATATGATTGCTTGACTGAAGTAGAGGATTCAGCAGACACGGATGCTGAGGAGATGGCTTTGCACAAGCCAACGTGTTATTTTGTCATGAACAATGGTTCTATTGAGAACCAAGATGATTTCTTTGAGAAATCAGATATGGCCATGAGGATCCATTTAAAGCATCTTTTAATAAGGGATAAGGTCGACGGGATGGCTATCAACAAGGTGTTGGTAGAATGTGGTGCTACGGTGAACATTATTTAACACCACCTATTATGTAAAATCGGTAAATATGACACTGATGCTAGATCTTATAACGCGGTCTTATCAGACTACGAAGGAAGAACTAGAAACACCATGGGTGTAATCCAAGTGGACATTATTGTCGGCTCAATTACTAGGCCGACTATTTACATGGTGATTCAAGGCAAGCCAAGTTACAACCTCTTAGTGGGGAGAGAATGGCTACACTGAGTGGGGGCTGTGCCATCCTTTATGCATCATCGTTTGGTGATCTGGTGGGAAGATGGCATAGTCGAGAATATTGAAGTTGATCAAGGGTATTTTATGGCAGACATGGACAATATTGGAAAGAAGCAGTTCAACAGGAAATTAGCTAATATTTCCCCATGTCAACCTGCTGAAGATGTATATGCCAACCTTGATGAAGCATTTGTTTCATTGAAGTTACATGAAACCCATGGTTTTATGTGGGATGTGGAACCTCTTAAAGATCCATACTGTACTAACCGACGGATAGGCTGGGGAGACATCAGTGATGATGTATGAGCTAGATGCTCTAAATAGGATTTTGGCATATATTGCCGAAAGTAAAATAAGTTCGGCACTAGAAGCTGAAGAAAATATGACTGTTGAAGCCAATAAAACACAAGTTCTAGATGAAGGATCTACTTTGAATATTGATCCAAAGCTACCAGATATAATAGAGACGGTCGAAGAAAATGTCGATAAGCAGCGTCTGGACTGCATATATGACGAAGAACCCTTAGGCTTCGAAAAGGATCCAATGGCACCATAAAATATGCATACACAAGACCCTTTAGAAGAAATAGATCTTGGCAAAAAGGGGATAAAAGACCAACTTATATCAGTGCCAACATCGACCCAAAGTTGAAATCTGAGGTTATATCTTTATTAAAATAATTTAAAGATTGTTTTGCTTGGGACTATAATGAAATTCCAAGTTTAAGGAGGGAATTGATGGTACTAAAATTACCAATAAAAGCTGGAAAGAAACCAGTAAACAAACGCCCAGACGTTTCGCTCCAGCCATAATGTCGAAAATCAAATAAAAGGTGGAAAGACTCCTCAAAAGTAGATTCATAAGAACTGCAAGGTATGTCGATTGGTTGGAAAACATAATGCCAGTAATTAAGAAAAATGGAAAATTAAGGGTATGCCAATATTTTAGAGATTTAAATGGTGCCACCCCAAAAGATGAGTATTATATGCTTGTGGCAGAAATATTAATCGACTCGGCTGCTGGATTTGAATATATAAGTATGCTTGATGGTTATTCTGGTTATAACCAAATTTTTATTGCAGACGAAGATGTCTCGAAGACAGTGTTTCGCTGCCCTGGGGCACTGGGAACCTATGAATGGGTTGTCATACCATTCAGTTTAAAAAATTATGGAGCAACATATCAAAGGGTAATGAATTCTATATTTCATGATTTTATTGAAGATTTCATTCAAGTTTACATTGATGATATTGTAATAAAGTCAAACAGTAAACCAACTCATCTGCAACACATTCGAAAGTCTTTCAAAAAGATGAGAAAACATGGATTAAAAATGAATCCATTAAAATGTGCTTTTTGTATGCAGGCATGTGATTTTCTTGGCTTTGTGGTTCATAAAAAAGGCATAGAAGTAAATCAAAGTAAGACCAAAGCCATCATGGACATCAAACCACCGTTGATAAAAAAGGAACTTCAGTCTTTGTTGGGCAAGATAAATTTCCTAAGGAGGTTCATATCCAACTTAAGTGGAAAAACCAAAGTATTTTCACCACTACTTCGACTAAAAAATGAAGATTTCGTTTGGCAAGAGGAGCATCAAGAGGCTTTCGACAAAATCAAAGACTACTAAGTAAAGCCTCCAATATTGGAACCTCCTATTAGACATATGCCTATGAGGTTATATGTTGCAGCCTCAGATGCGATTATAGGTAGTATGTTAGTCCAACAGGACAAAAAAGGTGTCAAGAGACCTGTGTATTATCTTAGTCGAATGCTAAATAATCCTGAGACTAGGTATAGTGATATAGAAAAACTATGCCTTTGCTTGTATTTCTCTTGTATTAAACTAAAGCAATATATAAAGCCTGTTGATGTGTATGTATCTTCTCATTTCAATATTATTAAGCACATGTTATCCAAACCAATTTTACATAGTCGAATTGGTAAATGGGCTTTAGCATTAATAGAGTATTCTCTGACTTACATGCCCTTAAAAGCAATGAAAGGACAAGTAGTGGCAGATTTTTTGGTTGACCATTCAATGGTTGGTATATCTCAAAATTATGTAGATTTAGTTCCATGGAAATTATACTTTGATGGTTCTAGCCATAAGAATGGAGTTGGAATAGGAGGAATTATAATTTCTCCCAGTGGAATTCCAGTAGAGTTCAAGTATAAAATCGACGGTATGTGCATAAATAATGAAGCAGAGTACGAGTCTTTAATAACAGGACTTGAACTACTGCTAGATTTGGGGGCAAGGAATGTCGAAATTATGGGAGACTCTAAATTTGTGATTAAACAAGTATCAAAGGAGTACAAATGTGTTAAACAAAATTTAATCATGTATTTTGTGATTACCATCAGATTATTAAAATAGTTTGAGCAAGTGAGTATTCGACATATACCTCGAAGGGAGAACGAAAAGGCTAATGACCTAGCACAAGAAGCCTCAGAATACAAGAGAGATCAAAATGAAGAACTTACCCAAGTAAGAGAGAAAGTTCGAGCAACTTTATTATCCCCTTCAGATTTGTCGATTGTAAAGTTTGGGGGTATAGATGCCGAAAATTTTCAAATTTTAATCATTGATAATGGACAAGAGAATGACTGGAAAAAGACATTGGCTAAATATCTGTGCATCCCCATGGGTTTGACAGATCGTAATATCAAGTATCACGCTCTCAGTTATGTTTTGATAGAGAAAAAATTATTTAAGAAAATTACTGAAGGAATTTTGTTAAAATGCCTTGGAGAAAGTGAGGCATACGTGGCAGTGTCAAGTGTGCATAATGGAGCATGTGGTGCACATCAAGCAGGACACAAAATGAAATGGCTTTTTGTGCGTTCAGGCGTTTATTGACCTTCAATGCTAAAAGATTGCATCGAATTTGCTAAAGGTTACCGAGAATGCCAAATGAATGGGGGCATACAACATGTTCCTGCAAGTGAATTACATGCAGTTATAAAGCCCTGGCCATTCAGAGGATGGGCTTTAGATGTGATTGGAGAAATAAAACCAGCATCATCAAAACAACAAAGATACATTTTAGTCGGTATTGATTACTTTACAAAATGGGTCGAGGCAATAGCTTTAACTAAAATCGATGAAGAAGCTGTTAATGATTTTATACAAAATCACATCATCTGTTGGTTTGGAATTCCAGAAAAAATTATGACCGACCAAGGATCAGTGTTTACTGGAAGAAAAATGCAAGAATTTGCACAAGAAGTTGGAATTAAATTGTTAACTTCTACTCCTTACTATGCTCAAGCAAATGGCCAAGTTGAAGCTACCAATAAAGTGACAATTAGCCTAATTAAGAAGCATGTAGGAAAGAAGCCAAGAAATTTGCATAAAACACTGGATCAAGCCTTATGGGCATGTAGAACTTCCCCTAAGGAAGCAACATAACCTACTCCACTTCGACTTTCATATGGCCATGATGCAATGCTACCAGTGGAGATACATGTCCAATCGATAAGAATCCAAAGACAACATGAAATACCATCCGAGGATTACCGGAATATGATGGCAGGTGAGCTTGTCGACATAGATGAAGAAAGGATGTTGGCCCTTGATTCGTTAATAAGACAAAAAGAAAGATTTGCCAGAGCTTATAACAAAAAAGTAAAGGATAAAGTATTTGTTGTTGATGATCTAGTATGGAAAGTGATATTACCTATGGATAAAAATGATAGAGTCTTAGGGAAATGGTCCCCAAATTGGGAAGGACCTTTTAAGGTGATACAAGTTTTTTCAAATAATGCTTATGAGCTTGAGGAGTTAGCCCCAGATCGACGGATCTTAAGGGTAAATGGCAAGTACTTAAAAAAGTATAAGCCCATTCTTCAAGAAATCAAAATCTCGACGGAATAAATATTTGTCGAACCAACGAGTTGGTAAAATTTTGTTGAGACCAACAAATTCAAAACACGCATAAAACATGGAAGATACATATAAAACAAACAAAGAAAGGATTCGTTAAAATTTGGCTTAAAGCCATGAAGAAATCACAAGATTGTTGGTACAATGATTAAAAATGCTTAAATTTGGCTTGGAATGACTGCAGTTCACCATGGAGGTTGGTGGCCTGATATTCAAAACCTTCTATCTGAATCTTAAGTGTTTCAAGCTCTGTTTCGACAAAAGAAATCGCGTCACTTATAGCCACGACGTCCACAGCCATTTGCTCAGCTTTTGCTTGGGTTGGATTAATCACATTGTTAATCTCTTCCTCTTGATTAGCGATTAATTCTAATTCCTTATTGAGAGCAGAAATCTGGTAACGTATTTCAGCAGCTTTGTTTCGTTTGGGAATCAGTTCATGTTTCTTATTTTCAATCATTGCTAACAAATCATTAATTTCTTCAGTAACTTGCACCATCATATCCAACTTCTCTTTCACAAAGGTTTCCTTCGACTCAACCGCTTCCTCATTTGCCTTAATTCTTTCAACATTTTGGCATAGAGGAACAAAAAGTTTCTCAAATTCCGTTATCATCAACCTGGCTGATTCAAACATATTGAGTTCCTTCATTTGAGCAAGAGCGTCTGAGATTTCTGGGCCAAGAGTTGGATCAGAATGGAGCAGATGAGGCAGATCAGGATTCAAAGCATGAGTCCACATTTTAGTCATCAGATTTTTGGCTTTAACTGCTTCAGGACTCATCTTGTCATTATATACTTGAGATGGGTTGGAGTCAGAAGAAAGAGTGCGAGAACTCACAAAGCAATGCAACCTAGAAATTGCTTCTATACCAGAAGGATTGACTCCCATGTGTTTTAGTTTAGTGGGTGAGTCAACCTTTGTTCTCCCAGAAGAAACGAGAGGCACGCCTTGCATGCTTTCAGGAGGGGGCAAGATTCGGGAGGTAGTGACATTTTTATTTGCTTCTGAACCCTGCAGGGAATCTGAAAGGCTAGAATCAGAACTAGTCAAACTATAACCCTTATGTTTTGCAGGACTAGTGACTGAGTCAGAGTCACTAAGAGTAGCCGAAATAGTCAGGTCGATAAACTCACCATTAGCAATGTCAAGATTCTCATGATGGTGAGGGGAAGAAGCTTCTGACAAAGGGGTATAGTCAGGTACACATTGTGGTTGATCGGAGATGTTAACCTAAAGAAAGTAAGAAAAAGTATTAGCCAAAACAAATTCAACAAACAAAAAACGAAAGAAAGTAGAAAACAACCAACTAATACCTGTGTCGACGGATTAAGATCGACAAACTCGACCTTAGTTGAAACATCAGCAAGGTCTCTCATTGGGCTTTGAACTTCATCAACCCTAGGAGCACGAACCGGAATAATTAGAGTTGTGTCGACCATGATGGTATCAACAACTAAATCCGAGGTGGCTTTAGGATTTTCAACCAAGACCACGTCACGTCTCCTTCTTGTAATAAGAGGAATTTCGACATCAGCCGACTCCTCTATTTCATTAACAAGTTTTAAGCCAACCTTTGCTGCAACACCCTAGGATACAGGTACCTTTTCCTTCTTCTTCTTTTTCGCCACCTCACCTTCAGTAGAGGAATCTTTTTTCCTCTTATGGCTTTTGGATTTGTGGGAGTGTTGAGAGAGCTGAACATCAGGTGATGGCTAAGTATCAGAGAAAGATATAAGTCGAAGCAATTGTGTTAGTCGATAATAGAAGTTTTGAATCGAAAGAATATACCATAGCCCTCTTATAAGTATGCTTATTGTCCTTCTTGGACCTTTTGGATTTGCCAGAGGGAGCAGCCAAATCCGCTGAGCGTTTTTGACTCTGGAAAACAAGGAAACTATTAATACAAGTTTAGGGCGTAAATGACATAAAAACAAGAAGTATATAAATACACCCACCAAAGAAGCCTTCTTGAGTGAATAAGAAATGGGTTCATCGTCGGAGGGTGTTTGGTCATGAATGATCTACAAAATTAAGCTAACTCAGATATGCCAAATCAAGAATGATAGCTGGCAAAAAGTTGAAGTTTAAACCTGACACGTTGAAGGTTTTTGTTTGTCGGCAGGAACGACACCCGCCTGATCTATTTGTATAGCTATAAGACAAGTGTAAAACAATCAGATAAGCAACCAAAGTAAAATAGGCAGGGGGTAAGCTTTCTAGAAATCGTTACCAATTTGTGTAGTCGAAAGTACTCTAACATATCGGAGATCATAATGAAGATGCCCCGAATAGTTAGGTAGGTAATACTTCGTCGGTACCACTATGTCGGCCTTTGTCTTATAGGAATTTTGCATATCCGATATAGAGCAATACCACCAATCAAGAATAGGTGGGCCAAAGGGCTGGATGGCAAAGGAGGAAATTTGATGTTTCCAAAATGAAGGGCGTAAAGATATTTATCTTTCACATAATTAGGGATTTTTAGTGTCGAGATTCTATCAGTTACCTTCTCCTTTAATTCGACATCAGCCTCATAGATGGTCCGACGAAGATGATTAGGTCGATACACAATTCAGAAGTAATTCTGGAAAGCTCGAATTTGTTTAATGTGAGTAATCTTACACTTGGTCGCTTTTTCCTGAAAATTTGAGAAAGCTGTAGTTAGTTCAGTCAGTTTAGCATTAGAATCACCAATGAATGTAACAAAATATGACTTCCACCAAGTTTCAAATTCTTTGGTGCAGTAGAAATACGGTTGGAAAGGAGTGAGAGTGAGTATGGGTCTTCGCTCCCATAGATTCCCTATATCATCCTTGATTATTTCGAAGGGTTGGTCAGCTATGATGTCTACCAGCAGCCCATGAGAATTGAACAAAGACTTAGGAACAAGTTAAAAAAGTATAAATTGTCGAGCCACCAGGTTAGGCTGATAAGCGACCAAACTCGAGTTCACACCGACAATCATAGTAGATAAGGATTGGGAGTCAAGTAACACCTCTAGAGGATTAAGTAATTTTTCTTGTCCTCTTCTCTTGCAGGTGGAAAAGCCCTCATAAACCACTCTGGGACATCTTATCTATCATGAAATGGGGCCATCGAGGGTGTGAAATCGACTCTTGTCAACATAATGGTAAACAACAGTCTGAAGACTTCAGGATTTGGGGAGCCCTTGTCGATAGGAGTCAGAGGGAGAAGACGTTGCCAAATGATATTGATTTGAGATGGAGGGCATGTCATCTTTCTATTCCTAAAGGGCTTAATCTCTTCATAGAAAGTGGCATTCAACCATAGCTGCAAGAGCCAAAAAGGACCATGGACTAAGACGTTCTTTTTCTTTGGATTATTAGGGTCAAAATGCTTTATTTGGTTAGCAGCATCAGTCAAAGCTGCATAGAGAGAGGCCAAAATCAGCTGGCCTAAAGCAACATTCTCACCCATATGCAACTGGGTAGACAAATAAGAAAATTGTTTAGCCACCTGTATTAACTTGGAATAAAAAACAAAGCGAGATAGCCATAAGGTTAGAAACGCCACATGCTCTTCATCAATTACAAGACAAGAGGTTTGAGCATGATGGTTGATGAAATTATTATATGTTGGCTTTCCAGCTTCACCCACATCGAACCTTAGCTGCACGGGTTCAACATCTCTATAGTTGAAAACCGTGCCTGATGGTTTCAGCCCTGTGATGGCAATAACGTCGAACAGGGTAGGGGTGATCATACCATATTTAGTATGAAAGGTATTGGTCGATCCCTCCCAAAAATGTATGGCGGCTAGGAGCATGCCACTAGAATAAGGTTGAACACATCGAGAAAGTTCTAACTGGGTATAAATACCCGTCCTTTTCCACTGGTCTCTTTTAGCAGTTTCTAAACGTGCCATCCAAGCACGAAATTTAGGGAAACACAGAGGTGGAGCGGTCCTAAAGTTCCTGCCAATATATTTAAGTGATATAGGATTTGGAGAAGAGATGATGGTTCTGGTAGTAATACTAGTGGGAAAAAACGCCTCTTTATCATCCACATAGATTTCAGAGGGTGCATCAGCAGGAAGCGGTCCTAAAAAGGCTAAGGGTTTCTCCTCAAGAGAGAAAGGGATGGGTATCTGGGATTACTAGATTTTGTCTTTCTCCTCAGCAAATGGAGGTTCCTACACATAAGCTTTACCGTTGACAAGGCGCAGTTGAAGAGCGATTGTTGGAGAGGAAGTTTTATTTTTAACATTCGCCGTTGTAAAAGTTTTGAAGGAGGATGAAGATGAAGAACAACGATGGTGTGTAGTTTTTGGGTTTTGTTTTCTAAAAATCAAGGGTTGAAAAAGTTAAGAAAAATAGGAAAAATGATAAATAAGGGTATTTATAGACCCCGAGGAAAGAGGAAATAATGGGAAAAATCTTTTGTGATTTCCCATGTTCAAATCACGTCAGTTTGTGGGACGCGTGCCGCAGGATCAACATGAGTTAGTGGGCCACGTTTCGCACTAAAAGTAAAATGATGGCAAACAATTAATGTCACACATCTCGAAATTGAAAGGCGCGATAGGCTACCATGATTGCGTGATGTCACGGAAAAGACAAAACAATAATGTTCATTTTTAGAGAAATGGAAACGATTTGGTCGAATGGTGAAACCGACGCTTCAGAAATACCATTATCTCATATTAGTCGAAATTTGAAAATGGCATCTCTGGGGGGCATTTTGTTACCTTGGAAAATTTTAAGGTATTCAAGTACATGTAGTAAATGAAGATATTCTCATAAGCTAAGAGTCATCCTCCAAAATAAGGGTTTTTTCTGGGAAACGGGAGCCAGTTTGAAAAGCTGGTTTTATTAAGTTAGAGTTAATGCTTGAAAAGAGTCACACTAAAACTGTCGAAATTGAACTACGTCGACTAGTAAGAAATAAAAGAACATATGTCAGGAGGTTAAAATTGGTTTAGTCGACAAAAGGGTAAAAGACAAGGACTTGGTCGAAAATGGTTTTAGTCGACAAGAAAAGGGTTTCTTAGACTTAGAGGAATTGTGGTTATTCTTCGCCAGAAAGAGAGTGTCGAAGCAAGGCAGAAGTGATTTACATTCAAGAGGGTTAGAGGAATCGTGGGAGGTTACCAGCAATCCATGACGTGTTCAAGGACCAAATAGGCGGAACTTCAAAATCATGAGCAGTTACCAGCAATCCACGATGTGTTTGAGCACAAAATAGGTGGAAACATCTAGTGAAGCAGTTACCTCAAGATATTAATATTAGTCGTAGATTTTGTCTAGGTAGTTACATTGTAAACACTATAAATAGGCAGATTTAGTATAGTTTGCGTGTGTTCACTTGTACTCTCAAATCACTTGCCAAACTCTCATTCTGAGTGTTAGGAAATCAAGAGTGAAGAGTGCTTGATGTACGTGAATCACCATTTTTATTTTCAATGCAAATCCTTTATCTTTCAATTATATCTTTTGAGTACTTTATCTGATTTCTCTTTACTGTCGAGCAAGATCTATACATTATCTTCTATTTCACATGAAAAATTCGACACTATCTGTTGGTCACGAGTCACCAGCCAGTTAGTTTAGTGAGTCTCGCTTTTGTATGAATATCTTCTGTCGGTCACGAGTCACTAGTCAGTCGATTAAGTCATAGTGTGGAAAACCATTGCGCCCGTTCCCCCAGTCAAAAGAAAACCTTCTCCCTTGGCTAATATTTCGACAGAATATGTGTGATAGTAAAAACTCTTAGCACGCATCTTGAGATCAACTGGTCGATCTCGCAAGTTACCCTCAATTTAGGACTCTGGGAGGACCAGTGGTTGTTTACCATTTTCCACAGTAAACAACCGCATGCATGTGCATTGTGATTGAGTCACATTTGATGTTACATCTTGAGTTGTGGTGAAGATAGATTCGTTGTTGCTTTATGTTGTTGACTTGTTGTAATAATTATTATCTAAAAGCTGTGAATTTAGTAGTTATGTCGTGTTGATGTTTTATTGTGATTAAAGTTGTTTGTAAGTTGTGAAGTGGTGATTTTATATGACCTTATTTAATATATTATTTATCATATGACTAATTAAATAGTTTGATATCTCACCCATCCTATTTGAATGTTTCCCTCTGTTGGTAACGTGCAGGTAATCAAGAAGGATAGTTATTACCTCGTTAGTTTGAGTCGGTGTTGTAGCTCTGATACGTAGCACTCGGGGGGATGAACGCTTGATGTTTAGTTGTTGATTATTATTTTAGTTGCTGAATTTTTAAGTTGATTACATGAAATAATTGTTGTCTTGAGGTTGTTTTAGTTGAATAAAAGATGTTAAGTGAATTGAAGTTGAGTATGTATATTTCGTTGTATCAATAAAAAGTTGTTTGACTTTGAAGAATAAATCAGATTGTTATCAGTTCATCCGAGTTAAGTGTTATGTATCTGTTTGTATATGATTAAATGGAGATTGATTTTTAGTTGAAAATGTAGCATCCTATTTATGTTGAACTCTGATTTTATTATCATCCGCCGGGTAGAAATGGGGTGTTACAGAGGTTGAGGCAGACAATTACATAGCTCAGGTAACATACCAATATACCAACTCTGCAACAAGCATCGACATGCAATCATTAAGTTCTGGAATAATTCAACGAGTACTTTGTACCAAGAAAACCCGTAACCCAAGTAACAACTCAAGATGCAACTGTTCAGGGCCAACCAAGTCAGACAGACCAGGGAGGTGATGCCACACAGGCTGCTGCACTTCTTGCACATCAAGATATGTTGCAACTTCCGCAAGAGCTTGAATAAATGTGTGGTTCAAAGATTCAGGTGCATCACATTATATCATCTTCCTTGGCTCTAATTTACAATATATTCATTCTAAAATCTATCCTAATGAAGTCCTTGCTGGTAATGGTCATAGCTTGACAGTTCAATCTATATGGTCATCATATTTACCTTTATACATATCAAACACAAATCTCATATTCAATAACATACTTTATGTGTCTAGTAACACAAGAAATATTTTATCTCTATCTAAGTTTTCTAATGACAACAAAGTTTACTTTGAGTTCTTTTCTAACAAGTGTTTTGTGAAATCACAGGCATCTAATTTCATTGTGCTTGAAGGTAGGGCCGTCTTTGAGGACGTGCAAGGCGGCCTACCGCATAGGGCCTCAAAATTTTCAAGGTTAATTTATGATTAAATGGGGTCTCATAAAATATTTTTCAGCTTAAATCATGATTATATAGGGCCTCTATTTGTTTTTTCCTTGCTAAATTGTGACTAGCTTACACAGGGCCTCCAAAAACTTTAGACAGACCTACTTGAAAGATTTCTTGATGAATGTGGCTTATACTGCTTCAACAAGGACAATACTAAGTCTCTTAGCTTACATCCAAATAAGTCTTATAATGTGTATCCAGCTGTAAACAATTTTTGTGTTAGCCAAAGCCTAAAGACAATGTTAATACTTGGCATTATAGATTAGGTCAATGCCAATTCTAAGGTTGTATATAAAATTCTTAAATTGTGTAATATTCCTTTTAGCAATGAAAAACCTGAAGTAATTTGTCATGCCTGCTGTTTAGGAAAATATTATAAATTGCATGCACCTCTTACTCATACATCTTATGGAGTCCCTTTTAAATTAATTCATACTGACCTCTAGGGTCCATCACTAATTCCTTCCATAAGGGGATACTCATATTACATATCTGTTGTTGATGCATGCACGAGGTATACCTAGACCTATATGTTAAAATAGAAAAGTGATGCCCTACATGCATTCATGTTATTTTACTACTATGTTACATCTCAATTCAATGCAACCATTAAAGCCATTCAATCAGATTTTAGTGGAGAGTTGGGGCCATTCACGAGGTATTTGAATGAATTGGGCATTAAACACAGACTGGCATGCCCCTACACATTTCATCAGAATGGAACATTAGAAAGAAAACATATGCAAATAGTGGAAACGAGCCTCACTCTTATTGCTCATGCCTCGTTACCTATGAAAGTGAGGGGTCACAACTTCACAACTGCAGTATATCTCATCAACATGCTACCTACATTTTCTCTAGAAGATAACAACACTCATTTCCATTCCTTGCACAAGAACCATCTAGACTACAACATTTTGAAGATTTTTGGTTGCGCATGCTTTCCTCACTTATGACCATATCACTAGCAAAAACTTGATTTCAGGAGTGACAATATCTACTTAGGAATATCACCAACCCACATAGGCCACAAGTGTATAAAAAAAAATGGAAGGATTTATGTATCTAAAGATGTAACCTTCAATGAAGTAGAGTTTCCTTATTCACAACTTCACAAGGAGGCTTCCTCATCCACTAGCTCAACGCACCAACCTCAGTCTGTATCACTACCCATATTCCTAAACAATCAGGCATCTAGATCTGTTCAGTGACATCCAGTGGTCTCTAATGAAGTGGTACCTGAACTTCTATTAGAGGGAACACTGCACTGCATGATTCTCCACCCCTCATTACTTCTAATTCTATATTTAAAAGGGGATCAAGTCCCATAGATATGCCCACTATAATACCCCATTTTTCCACAATAGCAATCACATTAACATATATCAGAGTACATAAGCAGGATGTAACATAATTCAAATATTCATTAAGTTTAAAGTCACTTTATTACTTCTTTTATTCAAACATAATCAATTTGGAAGCAGAATAATAAAATTAGCTCAATTCCATATCATTACAACTTCAACAACAAATAAAACTCCACAAATGTGTGGTCTAACATAAGTAAAATAGAAGATACATAACAAATGAAATAAAGTAAAATATAACAAAGATTTCCAATCCCGTGCTACGTATCAGAGCGACTCCTAAGACTCAATCAGGTAACACTCACTCCAAGCACTACTCAGGTACCTGATTATCTGTACTCCCAGAAGAGCACATACACAATAACACAAAAGGGGTGAGAATTTCATTCAATAAATATACGATGAATATCACATGCTAAGGATTATTAATCACACAATTCATACATCACACAATACTTCACAACGTAACCCATCATTCACATAATACATCATTAACTCAAAACAATGCAGTGTAATGAGACCGATATCAATTCAATGCATGTGGTACCATCAGGGTATAAGACCTCATCATAATTGCCAATTTGGGAAATAACAGGGCATAAACCCTCATCACAACACCATTTATAGGACAACAACATGGCATAAGCTCTCATCACTATGCAACATCCGACATCATATGCAACAACAAAATTGTGCAACCACAAGGCATAAGCCTTCAACATTCGTCAATACAGACCATAATCATCATCACCATACAACATAAATTTCACATATAATCCCATGTTTTAAACTTAATTTATTATTATTAATAGCCTTCTTATGTCCACTTAAGCCTTACTAGTCATTATGGATCGAGATAATATACTCCACACGTGAAAACAGAAAGAAATCGTGAAAATGGGAATTTTTGCACCTTCGCCTGCCCATACGTGTAGTGTTGCCTGCGTTATACATATTGCCTTGTTGCCTACCCTGCCTTACGTGTAATGCTGCCTGAATTATGATTAACTCCTTCTATCCCACCCTGCCTTACGTGTAATGTTGCCTGAATTACGAGTAATGCCTTATGTCCTACCCTACCTTACGTGCAATGCTGTCTGCATTACGCGTAACGCTACATGTCTTACGCGTAACGGTAGTTTGTGACCAAAAGAACTCTGTTTTCGCATCAGAATGATTTCCACTCATTTTGAGCAATTTCAACCTCCAAAATTAGGTCCAAAACAACATTCTTTCACATATTAACTTAGGGATTTCATTCTACTTCATTATTCTACAATTCTACATCAATTCCTCCAATTTTCGACATATCCCTAGATCTATAATTTTTCAGATTTGAGATTTTATGAACAACACAAAAACAATAAAAACCAGCAGTAACAACATGTTTATTGTATATATTGGATCACAAATTTCACACAAAAATCACATGGAATCATAGAATTCAAACCAAGAAGACATTCACCAATTCATTCATGAAAAACCTAAGGAGGAAAAGAAACCTTCACTACCCTCTCATGTTAATATCACCAATTTATAGAACCCATTCACCCCCTTACCTTAATTTGCAGCTTTGATGCTTTAACAATGGAGAATTTTCCTTTGCCCTAGTTCTCTATTCTCTTCTCCTCTCTTCTCTGCTTCTACGTGACAATATTTTTTCTCCCAATTGGTCTAACCCTATTCTGTTGTATTTTATTATTACTAACACTTAACTAATCATAATAATATTAATAATAATATTAATAATAATGTTAATAACAATATTAATAATATTAATAATAATAGTATTACCCCTCAATTCCATTATCATCAATATTTCCCTCAAAACTAAGTTTCACCATAAAAATGCCAAAGAAATTCAAATTCAATAAACAATGACTAAGTATTTAAATGGAATGTTATAACTCTCCCACACTTAGAATATTTTCGTCCTCGAAAATTACCTGAGGCAAATAACTCTGGATAAGTCTCTCACATCTTGCCCTCTAACTCTCATGTTGCATTCTCTCCCGTATCTCTATCCGACACAGCGCTGGATGGAACACCGTGTAACTTCACGATCACACGGAGATAAATCTCTGCCAACTTGGATACAAGAAAATTGATATTAATCAGAATGAAATGGGCTGATTTTGTTAGCTTGTCAACAACACCCAAATCACATTGTGCCCCCTTGGAGCACTTGGCAGCCCCATCACAAAGTCCATTGATATATTATCCCACTTCCATTCCAGAACATCTAAAGGTTTTAACAACCCCGCATGTTTCTGATGTTCGACCTTCGATTTCTGACAAGTCAAACATGCATACACAAACTATGCCACACCTTATTTCAACCCTGACAACCAAAACAATTTCTTCAAGTCGTGGTACATCTTGGTAGCTCCCGGATGAATACTTAAACTACTTCTATGGCCTTCTTCCAGAATCATCTTTCTCATTCTTGCATTATCAGGAATAAAAATCCTGTCACAGAATCTCAACACACCTTGGGCATCTACTTTAAAGTCACTGTCTTCAGATTTGTCATTCGCAACCATTGAGTCTACCAATTTCACATCTAGTTTATAAGCTTCTCTAATATCATCCAAGAAATCATTGTTAATTTTTAACATTCCTAACATAACACTCTGTGGTTTCACTTTATAGACTAAACTCATGTCTCTGAATTTTCAATTAACTCCAGTTCTCTAACTATCATAGCAGACATATGTAAAGTTTTCTGGCTCAAAGCATCGGCTACAACATTAGCTTTACCCGGATGATAATTCAAGCCAAAGTCATAGTCCTTCAACAATTCTAACCACCTCCTTTGCCTCATATTTAGTTCCTTTTGATCAAACAAATACTTTAAACTCTTATGATCGCTAAACACTTTAAATCTAGAACAATATAGATAGTGTCTCCAAATTTTCAGCATGAGCACCACTGCAGCTAGTTCTAGATCATGAGTAGGATAATTCCTCTCGTGGATTCTCAACTGTACGAACACATACACAACTAGTTTATCATTCTGCATAAGCACACCATCTAAAACCAATTTAGAAGCATCACAATATATAACAAATAGTTCTTCAGGATTAGGTAATATCAATATCGGAGTCGTTGTTAATCTCTTCTTCAGTTCAACAAAACACTCTTCATATTGGATGTCTCATATAAAAGATTTGCCTTTACAAGTCAACTGAGTTAATGGAAGTGCTAACTTGGAAAAGCCTTTGATAAATATTCTATAATAACCAACTAGACCCAAAAAGCTTCTAATCTATGTAAACGACTTTGGAACTTCCCACTGCAACAATGCATCTACTTTTGACAGATCTACTGCAATGTCATCACTTGAAATAATATGACCAAGAAAAATGACGTCCATTAACCAGAACTCACACTTCGACAACTTCGCATATAACTTATTCTCTTTCAAAGTGCAATAGAATATGCAAATGCTCAGCATGCCCTGCTTCAGATTTAGAATAAATCAAGATATCATCGATGAGTAACACAACAAACTAATCCAAATAAGTGTTGAAGATACGATTCATATATTCCATAAACACCCCCGGAGCATTGGTAACACTGAAAGGCATCACTGAATACTCATAATGTCCATACCGAGTTCTGAAAGCTGTCTTTTGAATGTCCACATCTTTTACTCTAATTTAGTGATAACCCGATCTCAGATCAATCTTGCTAAACATGCGCGCACCTACCAATTGACCCATCAAGTCGCCTATTCTCATAAGTGGATACCTATTTTTGATTGTTACCTTATTCAACTGTCGGTAGTCAATGCACAACCTCATACTACCATATTTCTTCTTCACAAGTAATACTAGAGCTCCCCAAGGTGATGCACTTGGTCTAATAAATTTCTTTCTGAGCAACTCTTCTAATTGCTTCTATAATTCTGATAGTTGAGATGCTGACATCCTGTATGGTGCCATAGAAAAAGATTTGGTACCCTAAACAAGATCAATAGAAAATTCTACTTCCCTTTCTGGCGGCATGTCTGTAATGTTATATGGGAAAACTTCCAGAAATTCACACACTACTTGCAACTTATCTATAGCAGCCTGATTCTCAATGGATAAGGACTCCATTAATGAAAAAACCAGAGCTTCATCTTGCATCAATTCCTTCAACTGCCTAGTAGATAAGAATCCCGCTTATTCTTCCTCTTTAGGAGTAGAAAATCGCACTGACTTGGTATGATAATTTATATAAACATAGTTATATTCCAACCAGTTCATACCCAAAATTACATCCAAACCACTCAACGGTAAGAAAATTAGAACAACAAGGAATTCTCTATCATAGATGGACAAAGGACACTTCAAGAATACTAGAGAAGTAGTCACCAATCTCTTAGCAGGAGTATCGACGACCATTTCCCCACTCATAGAAGATAATACAAGACCCAACTTTTTAGCACACTCAGCAACAATAAAACAATGTGTAGCACCAGTATTAATAATAGTAATTAAAGAAGTACTATTAATGGAACATATACCTCTGATTAAACAGTCTCCGCTGGATTTCTGAGCTCCAGCTAATGCAAACACTTTTCCACCGGAATGAGCTTGCTTCAGTTTTTGACACTGAGCACCGATATGTCCTTCTTCACCACAGTTGAGACATATTACCTTTTTGTGTCTATATTAAGCCATCTCATGTCCAATCTTGATACAACGGAAACACCTATTTACTTCGATGGTAAATTAATTACTCTGATGTTGTTGTTGCATGCATCTTTTCTCAGTGACAATCTTGTACTGAGCATTACTGTCCTCTTCATAAGTGCTTGGAGTGAGTGTTACGTATCAGAGTGACTCCTAGGACTTGATCATGTAACACTCACTCCAAGCACTACTCAGGTACCTGATTATCTTTACTACCAGGGGAGCATAGACACAATAACACAAAATGGGTGAGAATTTCATTCAATAAATATACGATGAATGATTTCTTAGAACTCTGTTTTTGCATCAGAATGATTTCCACTCGTTTTGAGCACTTTCATCCTCCAAAATTGGGTCCAAAATAACATTCTTTCACATATTAACATATGGATTTAATTCTACTTCATTATTCTACAATTCTACACCAATTTCTACATCAATTCCTCCAATTTTTGTCACATCCCTAGATCTACAATTTTTAGATTTGGGATTTTATGAACAATACAACAACAGTAAAAACCAGCAGCAACAACATGTTCATTGTATATATTGCATCACAAATTTCACACAAAAATCACATGGAATCACAAAATTCAAACCAAGAAGACATTCATCAATTCATTCATGAAAAACCTAAAGAGGGAAAGAAACTCTCACTACCCTATCATGTTAATATCACCAATTTAGAGAACCCATTCACCCCCTTATCTTAATTTGCAACTTTGATGCTTCAACATTGGCAAATTTTCCTTTGCTCTAGTTCTCTCTTCTCTTCTCTTCTCTTCTATGTTTCTACGTGATAATAGTTTTCTCCAAATTGGTCTAACCCTATTCTATTGTATTTTATTATTACTAACACTTAACTAATAATAATAATATTAATAACAATATTAATAATATTAATAATAACTATAATATTAATAATAGTATTATCCCTCAATTCCATTATCACCAATATTTCCCTCAAAACTAAGTTTCACCATAAAAATTCCAAAGAAATTCAAATTCAACAAACAATGCTAAGTATTTAAATGAGGCGTTATACCCACCACTACCACACATAATGAGTCACCTATGAATTCCATTCATGACACCATGGTACCAAATCTTACTCAAGGAGGAAGTAGCGTGTGCTCTAAGTCACCGAACCTATCCATAAACACACATATACCTTATCAATGTGACTCATATAATTCTCCCTCTCTCTCTCTCTCTCTCTCTCATTTCAAGACTCTCCTCACCCACCACCACCTCCACTATTAATTAACAAGCATATCATTTTCATAAAAAGGCAAAACATGAAATTCGAACCTAAGGAATTCCTTGTACACTCAGAGCCCTCCACTACCAAACAACCTCTTTCTAACCCTAAATGGTTTAAGGCCATGCAGACTGAGTACCAATCACTTTTAGCCAATAAAATATGGACCTTAACCATATTACCACCTCAAAGAAAGGATATAGGGTGCAAGTGGGTACTCAAAGTCAAATAAAACCCCTATGGTACAATTAACAAGTACAAAGAACTACTTGTTGTCAAGGGTTTTAATCAACATGAATGGTTCTATTTTCATGAGACATTATCACTAGTTGTAAAACCTATAACAATAAGGATAATTCTCACGCTTGTTGTGACACATAGATGGGATATTAATAAAATTTACATCAATAACTCATTTTTTAATGGAGAACTTCAAGAAGAAGTCTACATGCAGCAACCACCTAGCTTCGTAGATCATGATTCATCTCTCTTGTGAAAATTGTAGAAAGCAATTTGTGGCATTAAGCAGGCTCCACACATATGGTATGAAAAGTTGTATAAAGCCTTAGAGCATTTTGGATTTCTTTCCAGTCAGTGTGATCATTCTCTTTTCACATGTCACCTAAAAGGCACTACATTATATGATTTGGTTTATGTCGATGACAAATTCATCAACAATTTGCGCTCAAAAAGCTAGGTAAGCCAAAGTAATTCTTGGGTCTCGAGGTACATGAACTTCATCAGATATTGGTGGAGAGTTCAGGCCATTCACGAGGTATTTGAATGAACTGGGCATTAAACATAGGCTGACATGCCCCTACACATATCTCATAAGAATGGAAAAGTGGAAAGAAAACTCATATGATACACAAGTATCAAATAAGATTAATAAAGTGGAAAGATTATTATGTGCCTATAATTTTTTGAGCCACTTCGCGTGTAGCATCTGATGTGAACTTGTCGTATTTTTTTTGACGTGTCCTCTTCTATTTCTCATGGTGTGATGGTGGAGATGGAGTGAAATTAAGACTTATAGAATCTCCTAACTCTAGTTCCATTTGTTTTCTTTTTTCTTCAATCATTTTCTTTTCAAGTTTTTGATATCCTCCACGAGACAATCTATGTGAATAGATATTTCTAGCTCGATTCTTCTTTCCTTTTTGGCTATTTGCTAAGAAGTCGGGAGTAGGGATGGAAAAAAATTCGTACCCGCGGGTAAAACCTGTCACATGTATGGGTTGGATGGTGTAATGGGTATTCACGGATAAAATAAATAGATATTTAGTTAGCCGTTTCTTTATGGGAACAAATACAGATTTGAGTGTACCAGTACCTGTGGGTATCCGTATATGTTAATAATTAGCAAAATTACTTAATATTAATTTGTTTAATCTAAAATTATTATTATTATTATTTTATTAAATATGAAACTATTATTTGTTACTATTATTATTATTTAGTTGAATATGTAATTATTATTATTTTCTTGAATTTAGTATAATTATTTGATAAAAGAAGAAATAAAATGAACGTGATTCATTTTTGTTATTATTATTATTATGTGTTAAATTTGGAATTATTTTGTATTTAAAAGAGATAAAAAAATAATTAACTATATTATTTTTAAATAATAGTATTCATGAATATTCGTTAAATATTCGTGGATATCTCAAAATCCATGGATACCCATTTGGCGGATACCCGCACAGATATAGGACATATATGAGTATCATATTTATTAAACATGGCGGGTAGCGGGGGACTAGTACCCGTTCCCATCGGTCCCCGTTGCCATCCTTAGTCGAGAGTGGTGTGATGCTTTACACATTTCTCCCAAACATCCTCATCAATATATGGATTTACCAAGTATGGAGGCTTATCTTTATCATTTAGATAATGAATATAATCATGGGTGAGATGTGTCTTAAATCCTCTCTAATATTCACCATAATATGTAAGAAATTTATGTTTTACAATACTATCCTCTAGAGTAACAATAAACACTTCCCATGTTTACACAATATATAGTTGTTATTAGTATTAAACAAAAAATAAATGATCACATATACTCAAATCATAAAATTCAAAATAAATACCGTAACATCCTCCCATATGGCGCCTTTCAGTTCATCGTCAACTTCGGGCAAACTATCTATAAAAAATACTCATTTTACTTCTACCTTATAAGACAATGTAACCCATAAAATCATCAGCATTTTCACCATAAGCCCTGCCAGTTCCTATATCAACTGTAACCGGATAGAGAACACCACTTTCATGAGATTTTTTCACCTTGGTATACATTGTGGCATATCTAGCTTTTCTTTTACGTTTTGTATTAACAGAGGTTGCAACATATGTTGTATGGGATGTGCTTGTTGAATCGACCATGACTACGAAGAGATAAACACGTAGAAACAAACTAACGTTTTACTAAAAAAAATGATCAAGAGAAACTATTTTAGTGATATAAACCTCAAACGTGATAAAGAAGAACAAACGTACAAGTGATATAAATTTCAAACATCATAAAGAAGAACAAACATACAAGTGATATTGATCTTACTGGTTGATCAGAACCTGCAAGGTGGCCAGATGATGATCTTCAGACGGGTTGGAAAGTCGAGGAGGAAAAAGGGGGGTTGTATCTGCAAGACACTCCAACGATCAAGTAAGTGCGGGAGCAAAAGAGATACAAGTAAAATGTTAGGGTTTTAGTTATGAATAGTGGATATTCGATACCTGACCCTCACATGAGTGAGGGATTATGTAGTGCCTCTGGCGCTTGGCCATTGGTCCCTATTTTTGGGCCTTGATATACGGGTCCGCAAAAATAGGTAACTGTCAGGACTTTGTCAAACCGGGTAGGTGTGCCTGTAACAAGCCATTGGTTCTGAGGAGGAGGTAGGTTATGGGAAGTGTCTCGTGGTGCCTGGTTGTCTGGCCGACTTGAGGTCGGGCAGACTGAGAGGCACTCGTTGGTCGTCGTGGGTCGTTGTTAGTCTAGGAGGGTATGCGGTCGATGGTTCCCGATAGGGGGTGGGGGTGTCCGGACCTAGGTTGCATGGATTTTTTCGAAGGAGGAGGTTAGACTGGGCCACTCTAGCCGTTGGGCCAGTGTAAAATAGTAGCCACCCAAGTCATTGCTTATGGGCATAAGAGTGGTGAATTTAACGTCTGCTCATGGAATAGGGCGCTCCTTACGGGGAACTTGAGCGCTACTCTTTGTGCCTTTCTTGAGGGGAGATGGTTAGTTGGTCGTTCGAGCTTCTAAAATTGAAGATGCAGCATGTTTCGGGTAGTGCATTGACGCAACGGTACAATGATGGCCTATGGGCTAGGGTGCAATAATGATGATCCTACGGTTCCCTAGGCATGTGTCTCTCACGCGCGGGCATGTTTTTCTATAAATATGAGAGGAGTAGGGCATTATGTATTTTTTCATTCTTCTCTTGCATTTCTAGTTACTTCTCTCTTGTCGACTGCCGCTGTTTATTGAAAATTAATTGTCTGTTGCCGCTCTTTTCAGCTTCCTTCTTTAATTGGTAAGATTCCATATTTTTGTTGTTGTTTAGCCGTTGTAGCCTAGATTTTCACGATTTTCTTCTTATAAATGCATGCGGTTAGGCTTGGGATCCTGTTTGTTAGAGCATTTTTGGGGAGTGTTGGTGGTAGGTGGTGGTTCTGTAGTTTAGAATCGCCAGAGCCTTCGTGGATTCTCCCATGATTTTTTGTAACTTATCGTAGATGATCCTTGAGGATTTAGGTGGTTTTTGTTGATTTGAGTTTGTCTTATTGGGAAAAATGTTTGTTCGTTCAGGTGTCCTAGTGAGGATTCTGGTCGGGGACATGGTCCTTGTTTATCAGTGCCCTTTCACTTGATTAGTGGTGGAAGGGTGGTTTTAGCATTGATGTCAAACTCACCTCTATCCTTTACTTTTCAGGTACTATGGTCAACAATGTTGGAGATAATCTTTCGGAAGGGCGAATCGGATCCTCCCAGTGCTCTTTGGAAGAGACTATAACATATCGAGAATCCTAGAGAAATTCGGGGAAGAGTCGAACCAATCTGACCAACACGTAGGGGGAGAGGATGCGAAGGTGAGACCCGCTAATCAGGGTGGCCTATTTCTGCCCGAGGATGACGAGGACCGGCGGACCTGGGACGAGGAGGACCCTTGGGATTGGGTTTCCCACTTCTTCGAGCACCAGGATGAGGTTTTTACTGAAGTGTACGCGTACGATGACGGAGGTCGGGGGAGTGGTCGCTTTGGATCCCCGGAAAAGGTAGTTGGATCTTCTCAAAGTATGATAAGTGACGGATCCCCGTATATGACATTGTGTTTTGGGAGATGGGCCTTCGATTCCCTTTCTCGAATTTCCAGGTGTCTATTTTTCAGCGTCTTCGACTGGATCCTGCTTAGTTGCATCTGAATGGGATCGCTTTTATGTGAGCATTCGAGATTGTTTGGGATTATTTGAAGACATGGGCCACCATTCCTTTGTTCTTCTACTGTTTCCATCTCCATAGGAGCAAGGTTGATGATAAGTGGGAGTGGGTTGCCTTGAAGCAGGGAAACGGGAAGCTATTGAAAGCTTACCTGGAATCTGTTCGACAATTCAAGGACAAGTATATTCTTGTGCAGCCTCTTTCAAGCAAGGCGATACTGAACGTTTTCTGGGCTACTCCATAATATGATGAGAATGGGGCCCATGTCTAGAACTAGCTGAGGGAGCACGTAACTAAGTTGGTCTAGAAGTTCCCTTTTCAGTGGACGAGGAAGCATTTTGACAATAAGTTGGGTTCCTACGTCTGAAGAAGGGGGAGCTTGGTGAAGAGGACTAGACGAGATTCACCGTTTTGACCGATTTTGTTGCGCGGATTTCTCGCATCCAGCACGTGGGCAGGGGAGAAAAGCCGGTCACATATAAGAATAGGGAGATCGTGTACGAGTCTGGTCTGATAGCCGTTAAGGAGCTCCTTGAGAGTGAGGATCCTGTTAAATACTTGGGTATTTAGTTTTATGTTTTGAATAATTATACATGGTTAACATCTTTAAGTCCTCGTTTGCTAACTTTAATTTTTTGTTTGTTTTGCAGATAGCATGAATCCCGCTCAGGAACATATAGCCAGGAACTTTGCCACGAAGGCGAAGTAAGCATTGAAGGATGCCCAAACCGGTTTAGGAACTGCTCCCACGTCAGGGTCGAGCAACTCGTTCTCAGGTCAAGTTGTTGTCGCCCTCTCTCCTGCTCATGTGTCCTCAAAGGCAAAGAGACAACGCGTCGAGGGGAGTGTTAATCTGACTGGGGAAAAGGAGAAAGGGAAGTGTGACCTGCCCCCTGCTGGCTGAAAAGGGATTTCTTTGAGGGTGCCGCTCTATAACTCCCACGGGATGAGTCTCTTTACCTCGAATGGATGGATCTCCCCGAAAAAAGGGCAGTGTTAGTACGGGATACTGGTGGCCTGATGAGGATATTGGAGATGGAGGCTACCTACACCGAGGGGAGACCTTATCAAGAGGCTGAGATAAAGAAGCTACGGGAAAAGATGGTCGCGGTTAATAAGGGGAGGAGCATTAAGGAGAAAGATTTGAAGCTAGCCGAGGAGGACATGGGGAAGCTTTCTGAGTAGCACAGGGTTTGGTTACTCGAAAAGAAGGATCTAGAGGAGATGGTTGCGATTTTGACTGCCGAGGTTACGCCCGGCCAGGACGAGCTGGAGGATACAAAGGATCTGAAGACCCGGGCCGAGCTGGTAGCTCGTTTTCAACTGGCGATAGATGACGCCCAGGACGCCTCCGAGGGGAGCTTCGAGAATGCACTGAAGAAGTTCCGTGTCTTGAATCCTGGGGTCAAGCTTAATACCTCTAGGATGGGGGTTAATTATTATGTGGCTGCCGAAAATATCCTAGTTCCGACTACCTCGAAGAGTTTACTGCCTAGCCCGCGAGGGACCCTTTCAGCTATCGCTCGTTGTCGAGGAAGAGATTGAAGGGTGGTGGTTAATTATGCTCCGGATTACGTGTCGTAATTTTGTAATCCTATTTTTCTAGGTTGTTTCTCGTTCATGCAAGTTTCGAATAAGTGTGGTTCTTGAGGCAACAAAATTATTCTTTTGGATGGGGGGCTAAGGGCCTCCATTGTTGTAATATTTGTAAAATAGCGGTACTGGAGGTCGTATATTTTAATTTTCTAGCCATGATTGTCGTTTGTTCCAAACATTGGACTTGTGTTTGTATGTTTATTATTATTCTTGTCTGCCTGAGAAATTTTTTATGTTGCTAAGAGTTTATAGCAGGGATTTACTCGTTTGATTTGTATGTTCGCCAGTGTGGAGAAATTGGACAAGCGACCAGGGTGTATACAGAGCATGGGCCAGAACTCGGGTCTCGTTTCGAGGACCTGAGCTCGAAAGCATGAACTTCCCATCGTGATCCGGGTGTTCTACCATTGTGGTACGAGGATGATGGAGCTCAGTCGAGTTATCCATGTCGAGCTGAGGACACGCTCGTTAAAAAAGATGAGTCTCTCTCCTTCAAAACATTTTGGATGTTATGCTTATACATAAGCATGCACATGTGGTCGGGCCTGGATAAGTTTGTCTTGTAGACGAAGCTCGTCGACTGCTCAATATTTTAACTGTAATATTGTTTTAACTTTTTAGTGTTCTATGGTTGTGCAAGTTGTCCCCCTTGTAGATTTTATAAGTAGTACGCCCGGGTCCCTGTTTTTGTGTAGACGCGATAATGGCCTTCCTAGTTTGCTGTGATCTTACCTTCACGAGACTCTATAGGATTTCTCTTTAAGACAAGGTTGTCGACCTCGAACTCTCATCGTATGACTTTGGCATCGTAGCGCATGGGTGTTTTTGTTTGAGATAGGCCTCTCGTAGGGCCGCTCCTGTTCGAATCTCTTCGACCAGGTCTAGTTCTTCCCGTAGGATGACCTTGTTCATCTCATCGTCCAGGGGAGTTTCAGTTTGCCTGGAGGGTTCTTTGAGTTTTACGGGAATGACGACCTCTGTTCCATAAGTCAGTCAGAAAGGAGTCTCCTCAGTTTACGAGTGTGTTATTGTTTGGTATCCCCATAGTATGTTGTGTAGCTCCTCAACCCATCTTTTCTTTGTTTCGTCTAACCTTCATTTAGGGCCCTCGAGTATCACCCTGTTTGTAGACTCGGCCTGTATGTTCGTCTGGGGATGTTCGACAGAGGCAAAGTGTTGGGTGGTACCCATCATGGCGACTAATTCCTGAAAGGTATGATCTATGAACTGGGTCCCTTATCGGTTATTATTGTTTGTGAGATGTCGAACCGAGAAAGGATGTTTCTTTTGTAGAAGTGAAGGACGTTTTGGGCGGTAATTTTTGCCAATGCTCCTGCCTCTATCCATTTAGTGAAGTAGTCAACGGCTACTATCAAATATTTGTTTTGGTTGGTCCCTACCACGAACGAACCGAGGAGGTCTAACCCTCACTAGACAAAGGGCCAGGGAGAAGAGAGGTACCTAAGCTCGTTTAGGGGAGCTAAATTCATGTCCACGTGCTGCTGCATATTTTTTCACTTGCTCTTTTGCGTTGTGCTGCATGGTGGGCTAGTAATACCATGCTCCTAGGGCTTTCCTGGCGATGGATCTTTCGCCCAGATGCTGGCCGTTTATCCCTTCATGGATCTCAAGTAGGATGCGATCCGCTTTGCTCCGATCTACGCATTTAAGGAGGGGGGGGGGTGAAAAATCCTCTCCTTTATAATTTGCCTTTGACCAGGACCTAGGAGTAGACTCTTTGTCTGACCATGATTGCTTCTTTCGAGTCGGTGGGTAGCTCCCCTTTTGTGAGGTAGTCGTGCACTGGGGTCATCCAGCAGTCTTCGTCTCCTATGGAAAATACTTCCAAAGTCGAGGCGAGTCTCTGCGTGTTCGCTCGAAGAAGAATTTCCTGTATCACCGACTTGTCCCCTCCTTTCCTCTTTGTGCTTGCTAGTTTGGACATGATGTCTGCCCGAGCGTTATGTTTGCGGGGAACATGTTGAACGTCCATGGATGATAATTCAAGCCAAAGTCATAGTCCTTCAACAATTCTAACCACCTCCTTTGCCTAATATTTAGTTCCTTTTGATCATACAAATACTTTAAACTCTTATGATCGCTAAACACTTTAAATCTAGAACAATATAGATATTGTCTCCAAATTTTCAGCATGAACACCACTGCAGCTAGTTCTAGATCATGAGTAGGATAATTCCTCTCGTGGATTCTCAACTGTACGGACGCATACACCACCAGTTTATCATTCTGCATAAGCACACCATCTAAAACCAATTTAGAAGCATCACAATATATAACAAATAGTTCTTCAGGATTAGGTAATATCAATATCAGAGCCGTTGTTAATCTCTTCTTCAGTTTAATAAAACACTCTTCACATTGGATGTCTCATATAAAAGCTTTGCCTTTAAAAGTCAACTGAGTTAATGGAAGTGCTAACTTGGAAAAGCCTTTGATAAATATTCTATAATAACCAACTAGACCCAAAAAGCTTCTAATCTATGTAAACAACTTTGGAACTTCCCACTGCAACAATGCATCTACTTTTGACAGATCTACTGCAATGTCATCACTTGAAATAATATGACCAAGAAAAATGACGTCCGTTAACCAGAACTCACACTTCGACAACTTCGCATATAACTTCTTCTCTTTCAAAGTGCAATACAATCCGCAAATGCTTAGCATGCCCTGCTTCAGATTTAGAATAAATCAAGATATCATCGATGAATAACACAACAAACTAATCCAAATAAGTGTTGAAGATACGATTCATATATTCCATAAACACCCCCGGAGCATTGGTAACACTGAAAGGCATCACTGAATACTCATAATGTCCATACCGAGTTCTGAAAGCTGTCTTTTGAATGTCCACATATTTGACTCTAATTTAGTGATAACCCGATCTCAGATCAATCTTGCTAAACATGCGCGTACCTACCAATTGACCCATCAAGTCGTCTATTCTCGGAAGTGGATACCTATTTTTGATTGTTACCTTATTCAACTGCCGGTAGTCAATGCACAACCTCATACTACCATATTTCTTCTTCACAAGTAATACTAGAGCTCCCCAAGGTGATGCACTTGGTCTAATAAATTTCTTTCCAAGCAACTCTTCTAATTGCTTCTATAATTCTGATAGTTGAGATGCTGACATCCTGTATGGTGCCATAGAAATAGATTTGGTACCCTAAACAATATCAATAGAAAATTCTACTTCCCTTTTTGGAGGCATGTCTGTAATGTTATATGGGAAAACTTCCAGAAATTCACGCACTACTTACAACTTATCTATAGCAGCCTGATTCTCAATGGATAAGGACTCCATTAATGAAAATACCAGAGCTTCATCTTGCATTAATTCCTTCAACTGCCTATTAGATAAGAATCTCGCTTATTCTTCCTCTTTAGGAGTAGAAAATCGCACTGACTTGGTATGACAATTTATATGAACATAGTTATATTCCAACCAGTTCATACCCAAAATTACATCCAGACCACTCAACGGTAAGAAAGTTAGATCAACAAGGAAGTCTCTGTCATAGATGGATAAAGGACACTTCAAGCATACTAGAGAAGTAGTCACCAATCTCTTAGCAGGAGTATCGATGACCATTTCCCCACTCATAGAAGATAATACAAGACCCAACTTTTTAGCATAATCAGCAACAATAAAACAATGTGTAGCACCAGTATTAATAATAGTAATTAAAGAAGTACTATTAATGGAACATATACCTCTGATTAAACGGTCTCCGCTGGATTTCTGAGCTCCAGCTAATGCAAACACTTTTCCACCAGAATGAGCTTGCTTCAATTTTTGACACTGAGCACCGATATGTCCTTCTTCCCCACAGTTGAAACATATTACCTCTTTGTGTCTATATTAAGTCATATCATGTCCAATCTTGACACAATGGAAACACCTATTTACTTCAATGGTAAATTCATTATCTGATGTTGTTGTTGCATGCATCTCTTCTCAGTGACAATCTTGTACTGAGCATTACTGTCCTCTTCATAAGTGCTTAGAGTGAGTGTTACATATCAGAGCGACTCCTAGGACTTGATCATGTAACACTCACTCCAAGCACTACTCAGGTACCTGATTATCTGTACTCCCAGGGGAGCATAGACATAACAACACAAAATGGGTGAGAATTTCATTCAATAAATATACGATGAGTGATTTCCTAGAACTCTGTTTTTGCATCATAATGATTTCCACTCGTTTAGAGCACTTTCATCCTCCAAAATTGGGTCCAAAATAACATTCTTTCACATATTAACATATGGATTTCATTCTACTTCATTATTCTACAATTCTACACCAATTTCTACATCAATTCCTCCAATTTTTGTCACATCCCTAGATCTACAATTTCTTAGATTTGGGATTTTATGAACAATACAACAACAGTAAAAACCAGCAGCAACAACATGTTCATTGTATATATTGTATCACAAATTTCACACAAAAATCACATGGAATCACAAAATTCAAATCAAGAAGACATTCATCAATTCAATCATGAAAAACCTAAAGAGGGAAAGGAACTCTCACTACCCTATCATGTTAATATCACCAATTTAGAGAACCCATTCACCCCCTTATCTTAATTTGCAGCTTTGATGCTTCAACAATGGAGAATATTCCTTTGCTCTAGTTCTCTCTTCTCTTCTCTTCTCTTCTCTTCTATGTTTCTACGTGATAATAGTTTTCTCCCAATTGGTCTAACCCTATTCTATTGTATTTTATTATTACTAACACTTAACTAATAATAATATTAATAATAATATTAATAACAATATTAATAATATTAATAATATTAATAATAACTATAATATTAATAATAGTATTATCCCTCAATTCCATTATCACCAATATTTCCCTCAAAACTAAGTTTCACCATAAAAATTTCGAAGAAATTCAAATTCAACAAACAATGACTAAGTATTTAAATGAGGCGTTATACCCACCACTACCACACATAATGAGTCACCTATGAATTCCATTCATGACACCATGGTACCAAATCCTACTCAAGGAGGAAGTAGCGTGTGCTCTAAGTCACTGAACCTATCCATAAACACACATATACCTTATCAATGTGACTCATATAATTCTCCCTCTCTCTCTCTCTCTCTCTCTCTCTCTCTCTCTCTCATTTCATGACTCTCCTCACCCACCACCACCTCCACTATTAATTAACAAGCATATCATTTTCATAAAAAGGCAAAACATGAAATTCGAACCTAAGGAATTCCTTGTACACTCAGAGCCCTCCACTACCAAATAAGCTCTTTCTAACCCTAAATGGTTTAAGGCCATGTAGACTGAGTACCAATCACTTTTAGCCAATAAAACATGGACCTTAACCATATTACCACCTCATAGAAAGGATATAGGGTGCAAGTGGGTACTCAAAGTCAAATAAAACCCCTATGGTACAATTAATAAGTACAAAGAACTACTTGTTGTCAAGGGTTTTCATCAACATGAATGGTTCTATTTTCATGAGACATTATCACCAGTTGTAAAACCTATAACAATAAGGATAATTCTCACGCTTGTTGTGACACATAGATGGGATATTAATAAAATTTACATCAATAACTCATTTTTAATGGAGAACTTCAAGAAGAAGTCTACATGCAGCAGCCACCTGGATTTGTAGATCATGATTCATCTCTCTTGTGAAAATTGTAGAAAGCAATTTATGGCATTAAGCAGGCTCCATGCACACGGTATGAAAAGTTGTATAAAGCCTTAGAGCATTTTGGATTTCTTTCTAGTCGGCGTGATCATTCTCTTTTCACATGCCACCTAAAAGGCACTACATTATATGATTTGGTTTATGTCGATGACAAATTAATCACATGGACTTCCTCCAAATTTGTGCACAAGCTAATACAAAAAATTCATCAACAATTTGCGCTCAAAAAGCTAGGTAAGCCAAAGTACTTCTTGGGCCTCGAGGTACATGAACTTCATCAGATATTGGTGGAGAGTTCAGGCCATTCACGAGGTATTTGAATGAGCTGGGCATTAAACATAGTCTGACATGCCCCTACACATATCTCATAAGAATGGAAAAGTGGAAAGAAAACTCATATGATACACAAGTATCAAATAAGATTAATAAAGTGGAAAGATCATTATGTGCCTATAATTTTTTGAGCCACTTCGCGTGTAGCATATGATGTGAACTTGTCGTATTTTCTTTGACGTGTCCTCTTCTATTTCTCATGGCGTGATGGTGGAGATGGAGTGCAATTAAGACTTATAGAATCTCCTAACTCTAGTTCCATTTGTTTTCTTTTTTCTTCAATCATTTTCTTTTCAAGTTTTTGATATCCTCCACGAGACAATCTATGTGAATAGATATTTCTAGCTCGATTCTTCTTTCCTTTTTGGCTATTTGCTAAGAAGTCGGGAGTAGGGATGGAAAAAAATTTGTACTTGTGGGTAAAACCTGTCACATGTATGGTTGGATGGTGTAATGGGTATTCACGAATAAAATAAATATATATTTAGTTAGCCGTTTCTTTATGGGAACAAATACAGATTTGAGTGTACCAGTACCTGTGGGTATCCGTATATGTTAATAATTAGCAAAATTACTTAATATTAATTTGTTTAATCTAAAATTATTATTATTATTATTTTATTAAATATGAAACTATTATTTGTTACTATTAATATTATTTAGTTTAATATGTAATATTATTATTTTCTTGAATTTAGTATAATTATTTGATAAAAGAAGAAATAAAATGAACGTGATTCATTTTTGTTATTATTATTATTATGTGTTAAATTTGAAATTATTGTCTTTAAAAGAGATAAAAAAATAATTAACTATATTATTTTTAAATAATAGTACTCATGAATATTTGTTAAATATTCATGGATATTTCAAAATCCATGGATACCTGTCTGGCGGATACCCGCACAGATATAGGACGGATATGAGTATCATATTTATTAAACATGGCGGGTAGCGGGGGACTAGTACCCGTTTCCATCGGTACCCATTTCCATCCTTAGTCGAGAGTGGTGTGATGCTTTACACATTTCTCCCAAACATCCTCATCAATATATGGATTTACCAAGTATGGAGGCTTATCTTTATCATTTAGATAATGAATATAATCATGGGTGAGATGTGTCTTAAATCCCCTCCAATATTCACCATAATATGTAAGCAATTTATTTTTTACGATACTATCCTCTAGAGTAACAATAAACACTTCCCATGTTTACACAATATATAGTTGTTATTAGTATTAAACAAAAAATAAATGATCACATATACTCAAATCATAAAATTCAAAATAAATACCGTAACATCCTCCCATATGGCGCCTTTTAGTTCATCGTCAACTTCGGGCCAACTATCTATAAAAATACTCACTTTACTTCTACCTTATAAGACAATGTAACCCATAAAATCATCAGCATTTTCACCATAAGCCCTGCCAGTTCCTGTATCAACTATAACCGGATAGAGAACACCACTTTCATGAGATTTTTTCACCTTGGTATACATCGTGGCATATCTAGCTTTTCTTTTACGTTTTAAATTAACAGAGGTTGCAGCATATGTTGTATGGGATGTGCTTGTTGAATCGACCATGACTACCAAGAGATAAACACGTAGAAACAAACTAACGTTTTACTAAAAAAATGATCAAGAGAAACTATTTTACTGATATAAACCTCAAACGTGATAAAGAAGAACAAACGTACAAGTGATATAAATTTCAAACATAATAAAGAAGAACAAACATACAAGTGATATTGATCTTACTGGTTGATCAGAACCTGCAAGGTGGCCGGATGATGATCTTCAGACTGGCTGAAAAGTCGAGGAGGAAAAAGGGGGGTTGTACCTGCAAGACACTCTGACGATCAAGTAAGTGCGGGAGCAAAAGAGATACAAGTAAAATGTTAGGGTTTTAGTTATGAATAGTGGATATTCGATACCTGACCCTCACATGAGTGAGGGCTTATGTAGTGCCTCTAGCGCTTGGCCGTTGGTCCCTATTTTTGGGCCTTGATATACGGGTCCACAAAAATAGGTAACTGTCGGGACTTTATCAAACCGGGTAGGTGTTCCCGTAACTAGCCGTTGGTTCTGAGGAGGAGGTAGGTTACGGGCAGTGTTTGGTGGTGCCTGGTTGTCTGGCCGACTTGAGGTCGGGCAGACTGAGAGGCACTCGTTGGTCGTCGTGGGTCGTTTCTAGTCTAGGAGGGTATGCGGTCGATGGTTCCCGATAGGGGGTGGGGGTGTCCGGACCTAGGTTGCATGGATTTTTTCGAAGGAGGAGGTTAGACTGGGCCACTCTAGCCGTTGGGCCAGTGTAAAATAGTAGCCACCCAAGTCATTGCTTATGGGCATAAGAGTGGTGAATTTAACGTCTGCTCATGGAATAGGGCGCTCCTTACGGGGAACTTGAGCGCTACTCTTTGTGCCTTTCTTGAGGGGAGATGGTTAGTTGGTCGTTCGAGCTTCTAAAATTGAAGATGCAGCATGTTTCGGGTAGTGCATTGACGCAACGGTACAATGATGGCCTATGGGCTAGGGTGCAATAATGATGATCCTACGGTTCCCTAGGCATGTGTCTCTCACGCGCGGGCATGTTTTTCTATAAATATGAGAGGAGTAGGGCATTATGTATTTTTTCATTCTTCTCTTGCATTTCTAGTTACTTCTCTCTTGTCGACCGCCGCTGTTTATTGAAAATTAATTGTCTGTTGCCGCTCTTTTCAGCTTCCTTCTTTAATTGGTAAGATTCCATATTTTTGTTGTTGTTTAGCCGTTGTAGCCTAGATTTTCACGATTTTCTTCTTATAAATGCATGCGGTTAGGCTTGGGATCCTGTTTGTTAGAGCATTTTTGGGGAGTGTTGGTGGTAGGTGGTGGTTCTGTAGTTTAGAATCGCCAGAGCCTTCGTGGATTCTCCCATGATTTTTTGTAACTTATCGTAGATGATCCTTGAGGATTTAGGTGGTTTTTGTTGATTTGAGTTTGTCTTATTGGGAAAAATGTTTGTTCGTTCAGGTGTCCTAGTGAGGATTCTGGTCGGGGACATGGTCCTTGTTTATCAGTGCCCTTTCACTTGATTAGTGGTGGAAGGGTGGTTTTAGCATTGATGTCAAACTCACCTCTATCCTTTACTTTTCAGGTACTATGGTCAACAATGTTGGAGATAATCTTTCGGAAGGGCGAATCGGATCCTCCCAGTGCTCTTTGGAAGAGACTATAACATATCGAGAATCCTAGAGAAATTCGGGGAAGAGTCGAACCAATCTGACCAACACGTAGGGGGAGAGGATGCGAAGGTGAGACCCGCTAATCAGGGTGGCCTATTTCTGCCCGAGGATGACGAGGACCGGCGGACCTGGGACGAGGAGGACCCTTGGGATTGGGTTTCCCACTTCTTCGAGCACCAGGATGAGGTTTTTACTGAAGTGTACGCGTACGATGACGGAGGTCGGGGGAGTGGTCGCTTTGGATCCCCGGAAAAGGTAGTTGGATCTTCTCAAAGTATGATAAGTGACGGATCCCCGTATATGACATTGTGTTTTGGGAGATGGGCCTTCGATTCCCTTTCTCGAATTTCCAGGTGTCTATTTTTCAGCGTCTTCGACTGGATCCTGCTTAGTTGCATCTGAATGGGATCGCTTTTATGTGAGCATTCGAGATTGTTTGGGATTATTTGAAGACATGGGCCACCATTCCTTTGTTCTTCTACTGTTTCCATCTCCATAGGAGCAAGGTTGATGATAAGTGGGAGTGGGTTGCCTTGAAGCAGGGAAACGGGAAGCTATTGAAAGCTTACCTGGAATCTGTTCGACAATTCAAGGACAAGTATATTCTTGTGCAGCCTCTTTCAAGCAAGGCGATACTGAACGTTTTCTGGGCTACTCCATAATATGATGAGAATGGGGCCCATGTCTAGAACTAGCTGAGGGAGCACGTAACTAAGTTGGTCTAGAAGTTCCCTTTTCAGTGGACGAGGAAGCATTTTGACAATAAGTTGGGTTCCTACGTCTGAAGAAGGGGGAGCTTGGTGAAGAGGACTAGACGAGATTCACCGTTTTGACCGATTTTGTTGCGCGGATTTCTCGCATCCAGCACGTGGGCAGGGGAGAAAAGCCGGTCACATATAAGAATAGGGAGATCGTGTACGAGTCTGGTCTGATAGCCGTTAAGGAGCTCCTTGAGAGTGAGGATCCTGTTAAATACTTGGGTATTTAGTTTTATGTTTTGAATAATTATACATGGTTAACATCTTTAAGTCCTCGTTTGCTAACTTTAATTTTTTGTTTGTTTTGCAGATAGCATGAATCCCGCTCAGGAACATATAGCCAGGAACTTTGCCACGAAGGCGAAGTAAGCATTGAAGGATGCCCAAACCGGTTTAGGAACTGCTCCCACGTCAGGGTCGAGCAACTCGTTCTCAGGTCAAGTTGTTGTCGCCCTCTCTCCTGCTCATGTGTCCTCAAAGGCAAAGAGACAACGCGTCGAGGGGAGTGTTAATCTGACTGGGGAAAAGGAGAAAGGGAAGTGTGACCTGCCCCCTGCTGGCTGAAAAGGGATTTCTTTGAGGGTGCCGCTCTATAACTCCCACGGGATGAGTCTCTTTACCTCGAATGGATGGATCTCCCCGAAAAAAGGGCAGTGTTAGTACGGGATACTGGTGGCCTGATGAGGATATTGGAGATGGAGGCTACCTACACCGAGGGGAGACCTTATCAAGAGGCTGAGATAAAGAAGCTACGGGAAAAGATGGTCGCGGTTAATAAGGGGAGGAGCATTAAGGAGAAAGATTTGAAGCTGGCCGAGGAGGACATGGGGAAGCTTTCTGAGTAGCACAGGGTTTGGTTACTCGAAAAGAAGGATCTAGAGGAGATGGTTGCGATTTTGACTGCCGAGGTTACGCCCGGCCAGGACGAGCTGGAGGATACAAAGGATCTGAAGACCCGGGCCGAGCTGGTAGCTCGTTTTCAACTGGCGATAGATGACGCCCAGGACGCCTCCGAGGGGAGCTTCGAGAATGCACTGAAGAAGTTTCGTGTCTTGAATCCTGGGGTCAAGCTTAATACCTCTAGGATGGGGGTTAATTATTATGTGGCTGCCGAAAATATCCTAGTTCCGACTACCTCGAAGAGTTTACTGCCTAGCCCGCGAGGGACCCTTTCAGCTATCGCTCGTTGTCGAGGAAGAGATTGAAGGGTGGTGGTTAATTATGCTCCGGATTACGTGTCGTAATTTTGTAATCCTATTTTTCTAGGTTGTTTCTCGTTCATGCAAGTTTCGAATAAGTGTGGTTCTTGAGGCAACAAAATTATTCTTTTGGATGGGGGGCTAAGGGCCTCCATTGTTGTAATATTTGTAAAATAGCGGTACTGGAGGTCGTATATTTTAATTTTCTAGCCATAATTGTCGTTTGTTCCAAACATTGGACTTGTGTTTGTATGTTTATTATTATTCTTGTCTGCCTGAGAAATTTTTTATGTTGCTAAGAGTTTATAGCAGGGATTTACTCGTTTGATTTGTATGTTCGCCAGTGTGGAGAAATTGGACAAGCGACCAGGGTGTATACAGAGCATGGGCCAGAACTCGGGTCTCGTTTCGAGGACCTGAGCTCGAAAGCATGAACTTCCCATCGTGATCCGGGTGTTCTACCATTGTGGTACGAGGATGATGGAGCTCAGTCGAGTTATCCATGTCGAGCTGAGGACACGCTCGTTAAAAAAGATGAGTCTCTCTCCTTCAAAACATTTTGGATGTTATGCTTATACATAAGCATGCACATGTGGTCGGGCCTGGATAAGTTTGTCTTGTAGACGAAGCTCGTCGACTGCTCAGTATTTTAACTGTAATATTGTTTTAACTTTTTAGTGTTCTATGGTTGTGCAAGTTGTCCCCCTTGTAGATTTTATAAGTAGTACGCCCGGGTCCCTGTTTTTGTGTAGACGCGATAATGGCCTTCCTAGTTTGCTGTGATCTTACCTTCACGAGACTCTATAGGATTTCTCTTTAAGACAAGGTTGTCGACCTCGAACTCTCATCGTATGACTTTGGCATCGTAGCGCATGGGTGTTTTTGTTTGAGATAGGCCTCTCGTAGGGCCGCTCCTGTTCGAATCTCTTCGACCAGGTCTAGTTCTTCCCGTAGGATGACCTTGTTCATCTCATCGTCCAGGGGAGTTTCAGTTTGCCTGGAGGGTTCTTTGAGTTTTACGGGAATGACGACCTCTGTTCCATAAGTCAGTCAGAAAGGAGTCTCCTCAGTTTACGAGTGTGTTATTGTTTGGTATCCCCATAGTATGTTGTGTAGCTCCTCAACCCATCTTTTCTTTGTTTCGTCTAACCTTCATTTAGGGCCCTCGAGTATCGCCCTGTTTGTAGACTCGGCCTGTATGTTCGTCTGGGGATGTTCGACAGAGGCAAAGTGTTGGGTGGTACCCATCATGGCGACTAATTCCTGAAAGGTATGATCTATGAACTGGGTCCCTTATCGGTTATTATTGTTTGTGAGATGTCGAACCGAGAAAGGATGTTTCTTTTGTAGAAGTGAAGGACGTTTTGGGCGGTAATTTTTGCCAATGCTCCTGCCTCTATCCATTTAGTGAAGTAGTCAACGGCTACTATCAAATATTTGTTTTGGTTGGTCCCTACCACGAACGAACCGAGGAGGTCTAACCCTCACTAGGCAAAGGGCCAGGGAGAAGAGAGGTACCTAAGCTCGTTTAGGGGAGCTAAATTCATGTCCACGTGCTGCTGCATATTTTTTCACTTGCTCTTTTGCGTTGTGCTGCATGGTGGGCTAGTAATACCATGCTCCTAGGGCTTTCCTGGCGATGGATCTTTCGCCCAGATGCTGGCCGTTTATCCCTTCATGGATCTCAAGTAGGATGCGATCCGCTTTGCTCCGATCTACGCATTTAAGGAGGGGGGGGGGGGTGAAAAATCCTCTCCTTTATAATTTGCCTTTGACCAGGACCTAGGAGTAGACTCTTTGTCTGACCATGATTGCTTCTTTCGAGTCGGTGGGTAGCTCCCCTTTTGTGAGGTAGTCGTGCACTGGGGTCATCCAGCAGTCTTCGTCTCCTATGGAAAATACTTCCAAAGTCGAGGCGAGTCTCTGCGTGTTCGCTCGAAGAAGAATTTCCTGTATCACCGACTTGTCCCCTCCTTTCCTCTTTGTGCTTGCTAGTTTGGACATGATGTCTGCCCGAGCGTTATGTTTGCGGGGAACATGTTGAACGTCCATGGATGATAATTCAAGCCAAAGTCATAGTCCTTCAACAATTCTAACCACCTCCTTTGCCTAATATTTAGTTCCTTTTGATCATACAAATACTTTAAACTCTTATGATCGCTAAACACTTTAAATCTAGAACAATATAGATATTGTCTCCAAATTTTCAGCATGAACACCACTGCAGCTAGTTCTAGATCATGAGTAGGATAATTCCTCTCGTGGATTCTCAACTGTACGGACGCATACACCACCAGTTTATCATTCTGCATAAGCACACCATCTAAAACCAATTTAGAAGCATCACAATATATAACAAATAGTTCTTCAGGATTAGGTAATATCAATATCAGAGCCGTTGTTAATCTCTTCTTCAGTTTAATAAAACACTCTTCACATTGGATGTCTCATATAAAAGCTTTGCCTTTAAAAGTCAACTGAGTTAATGGAAGTGCTAACTTGGAAAAGCCTTTGATAAATATTCTATAATAACCAACTAGACCCAAAAAGCTTCTAATCTATGTAAACAACTTTGGAACTTCCCACTGCAACAATGCATCTACTTTTGACAGATCTACTGCAATGTCATCACTTGAAATAATATGACCAAGAAAAATGACGTCCGTTAACCAGAACTCACACTTCGACAACTTCGCATATAACTTCTTCTCTTTCAAAGTGCAATACAATCCGCAAATGCTTAGCATGCCCTGCTTCAGATTTAGAATAAATCAAGATATCATCGATGAATAACACAACAAACTAATCCAAATAAGTGTTGAAGATACGATTCATATATTCCATAAACACCCCCGGAGCATTGGTAACACTGAAAGGCATCACTGAATACTCATAATGTCCATACCGAGTTCTGAAAGCTGTCTTTTGAATGTCCACATATTTGACTCTAATTTAGTGATAACCCGATCTCAGATCAATCTTGCTAAACATGCGCGTACCTACCAATTGACCCATCAAGTCGTCTATTCTCGGAAGTGGATACCTATTTTTGATTGTTACCTTATTCAACTGCCGGTAGTCAATGCACAACCTCATACTACCATATTTCTTCTTCACAAGTAATACTAGAGCTCCCCAAGGTGATGCACTTGGTCTAATAAATTTCTTTCCAAGCAACTCTTCTAATTGCTTCTATAATTCTGATAGTTGAGATGCTGACATCCTGTATGGTGCCATAGAAATAGATTTGGTACCCTAAACAATATCAATAGAAAATTCTACTTCCCTTTTTGGAGGCATGTCTGTAATGTTATATGGGAAAACTTCCAGAAATTCACGCACTACTTACAACTTATCTATAGCAGCCTGATTCTCAATGGATAAGGACTCCATTAATGAAAATACCAGAGCTTCATCTTGCATTAATTCCTTCAACTGCCTATTAGATAAGAATCTCGCTTATTCTTCCTCTTTAGGAGTAGAAAATCGCACTGACTTGGTATGACAATTTATATGAACATAGTTATATTCCAACCAGTTCATACCCAAAATTACATCCAGACCACTCAACGGTAAGAAAGTTAGATCAACAAGGAAGTCTCTGTCATAGATGGATAAAGGACACTTCAAGCATACTAGAGAAGTAGTCACCAATCTCTTAGCAGGAGTATCGATGACCATTTCCCCACTCATAGAAGATAATACAAGACCCAACTTTTTAGCATAATCAGCAACAATAAAACAATGTGTAGCACCAGTATTAATAATAGTAATTAAAGAAGTACTATTAATGGAACATATACCTCTGATTAAACGGTCTCCGCTGGATTTCTGAGCTCCAGCTAATGCAAACACTTTTCCACCAGAATGAGCTTGCTTCAATTTTTGACACTGAGCACCGATATGTCCTTCTTCCCCACAGTTGAAACATATTACCTCTTTGTGTCTATATTAAGTCATATCATGTCCAATCTTGACACAATGGAAACACCTATTTACTTCAATGGTAAATTCATTATCTGATGTTGTTGTTGCATGCATCTCTTCTCAGTGACAATCTTGTACTGAGCATTACTGTCCTCTTCATAAGTGCTTAGAGTGAGTGTTACATATCAGAGCGACTCCTAGGACTTGATCATGTAACACTCACTCCAAGCACTACTCAGGTACCTGATTATCTGTACTCCCAGGGGAGCATAGACATAACAACACAAAATGGGTGAGAATTTCATTCAATAAATATACGATGAGTGATTTCCTAGAACTCTGTTTTTGCATCATAATGATTTCCACTCGTTTAGAGCACTTTCATCCTCCAAAATTGGGTCCAAAATAACATTCTTTCACATATTAACATATGGATTTCATTCTACTTCATTATTCTACAATTCTACACCAATTTCTACATCAATTCCTCCAATTTTTGTCACATCCCTAGATCTACAATTTCTTAGATTTGGGATTTTATGAACAATACAACAACAGTAAAAACCAGCAGCAACAACATGTTCATTGTATATATTGTATCACAAATTTCACACAAAAATCACATGGAATCACAAAATTCAAATCAAGAAGACATTCATCAATTCAATCATGAAAAACCTAAAGAGGGAAAGGAACTCTCACTACCCTATCATGTTAATATCACCAATTTAGAGAACCCATTCACCCCCTTATCTTAATTTGCAGCTTTGATGCTTCAACAATGGAGAATATTCCTTTGCTCTAGTTCTCTCTTCTCTTCTCTTCTCTTCTCTTCTATGTTTCTACGTGATAATAGTTTTCTCCCAATTGGTCTAACCCTATTCTATTGTATTTTATTATTACTAACACTTAACTAATAATAATATTAATAATAATATTAATAACAATATTAATAATATTAATAATATTAATAATAACTATAATATTAATAATAGTATTATCCCTCAATTCCATTATCACCAATATTTCCCTCAAAACTAAGTTTCACCATAAAAATTTCGAAGAAATTCAAATTCAACAAACAATGACTAAGTATTTAAATGAGGCGTTATACCCACCACTACCACACATAATGAGTCACCTATGAATTCCATTCATGACACCATGGTACCAAATCCTACTCAAGGAGGAAGTAGCGTGTGCTCTAAGTCACTGAACCTATCCATAAACACACATATACCTTATCAATGTGACTCATATAATTCTCCCTCTCTCTCTCTCTCTCTCTCTCTCTCTCTCTCTCTCTCATTTCATGACTCTCCTCACCCACCACCACCTCCACTATTAATTAACAAGCATATCATTTTCATAAAAAGGCAAAACATGAAATTCGAACCTAAGGAATTCCTTGTACACTCAGAGCCCTCCACTACCAAATAAGCTCTTTCTAACCCTAAATGGTTTAAGGCCATGTAGACTGAGTACCAATCACTTTTAGCCAATAAAACATGGACCTTAACCATATTACCACCTCATAGAAAGGATATAGGGTGCAAGTGGGTACTCAAAGTCAAATAAAACCCCTATGGTACAATTAATAAGTACAAAGAACTACTTGTTGTCAAGGGTTTTCATCAACATGAATGGTTCTATTTTCATGAGACATTATCACCAGTTGTAAAACCTATAACAATAAGGATAATTCTCACGCTTGTTGTGACACATAGATGGGATATTAATAAAATTTACATCAATAACTCATTTTTAATGGAGAACTTCAAGAAGAAGTCTACATGCAGCAGCCACCTGGATTTGTAGATCATGATTCATCTCTCTTGTGAAAATTGTAGAAAGCAATTTATGGCATTAAGCAGGCTCCATGCACACGGTATGAAAAGTTGTATAAAGCCTTAGAGCATTTTGGATTTCTTTCTAGTCGGCGTGATCATTCTCTTTTCACATGCCACCTAAAAGGCACTACATTATATGATTTGGTTTATGTCGATGACAAATTAATCACATGGACTTCCTCCAAATTTGTGCACAAGCTAATACAAAAAATTCATCAACAATTTGCGCTCAAAAAGCTAGGTAAGCCAAAGTACTTCTTGGGCCTCGAGGTACATGAACTTCATCAGATATTGGTGGAGAGTTCAGGCCATTCACGAGGTATTTGAATGAGCTGGGCATTAAACATAGTCTGACATGCCCCTACACATATCTCATAAGAATGGAAAAGTGGAAAGAAAACTCATATGATACACAAGTATCAAATAAGATTAATAAAGTGGAAAGATCATTATGTGCCTATAATTTTTTGAGCCACTTCGCGTGTAGCATATGATGTGAACTTGTCGTATTTTCTTTGACGTGTCCTCTTCTATTTCTCATGGCGTGATGGTGGAGATGGAGTGCAATTAAGACTTATAGAATCTCCTAACTCTAGTTCCATTTGTTTTCTTTTTTCTTCAATCATTTTCTTTTCAAGTTTTTGATATCCTCCACGAGACAATCTATGTGAATAGATATTTCTAGCTCGATTCTTCTTTCCTTTTTGGCTATTTGCTAAGAAGTCGGGAGTAGGGATGGAAAAAAATTTGTACTTGTGGGTAAAACCTGTCACATGTATGGTTGGATGGTGTAATGGGTATTCACGAATAAAATAAATATATATTTAGTTAGCCGTTTCTTTATGGGAACAAATACAGATTTGAGTGTACCAGTACCTGTGGGTATCCGTATATGTTAATAATTAGCAAAATTACTTAATATTAATTTGTTTAATCTAAAATTATTATTATTATTATTTTATTAAATATGAAACTATTATTTGTTACTATTAATATTATTTAGTTTAATATGTAATATTATTATTTTCTTGAATTTAGTATAATTATTTGATAAAAGAAGAAATAAAATGAACGTGATTCATTTTTGTTATTATTATTATTATGTGTTAAATTTGAAATTATTGTCTTTAAAAGAGATAAAAAAATAATTAACTATATTATTTTTAAATAATAGTACTCATGAATATTTGTTAAATATTCATGGATATTTCAAAATCCATGGATACCTGTCTGGCGGATACCCGCACAGATATAGGACGGATATGAGTATCATATTTATTAAACATGGCGGGTAGCGGGGGACTAGTACCCGTTTCCATCGGTACCCATTTCCATCCTTAGTCGAGAGTGGTGTGATGCTTTACACATTTCTCCCAAACATCCTCATCAATATATGGATTTACCAAGTATGGAGGCTTATCTTTATCATTTAGATAATGAATATAATCATGGGTGAGATGTGTCTTAAATCCCCTCCAATATTCACCATAATATGTAAGCAATTTATTTTTTACGATACTATCCTCTAGAGTAACAATAAACACTTCCCATGTTTACACAATATATAGTTGTTATTAGTATTAAACAAAAAATAAATGATCACATATACTCAAATCATAAAATTCAAAATAAATACCGTAACATCCTCCCATATGGCGCCTTTTAGTTCATCGTCAACTTCGGGCCAACTATCTATAAAAATACTCACTTTACTTCTACCTTATAAGACAATGTAACCCATAAAATCATCAGCATTTTCACCATAAGCCCTGCCAGTTCCTGTATCAACTATAACCGGATAGAGAACACCACTTTCATGAGATTTTTTCACCTTGGTATACATCGTGGCATATCTAGCTTTTCTTTTACGTTTTAAATTAACAGAGGTTGCAGCATATGTTGTATGGGATGTGCTTGTTGAATCGACCATGACTACCAAGAGATAAACACGTAGAAACAAACTAACGTTTTACTAAAAAAATGATCAAGAGAAACTATTTTACTGATATAAACCTCAAACGTGATAAAGAAGAACAAACGTACAAGTGATATAAATTTCAAACATAATAAAGAAGAACAAACATACAAGTGATATTGATCTTACTGGTTGATCAGAACCTGCAAGGTGGCCGGATGATGATCTTCAGACTGGCTGGAAAGTCGAGGAGGAAAAAGGGGGGTTGTACCTGCAAGACACTCTGACGATCAAGTAAGTGCGGGAGCAAAAGAGATACAAGTAAAATGTTAGGGTTTTAGTTATGAATAGTGGATATTCGATACCTGACCCTCACATGAGTGAGGGCTTATGTAGTGCCTCTAGCGCTTGGCCGTTGGTCCCTATTTTTGGGCCTTGATATACGGGTCCACAAAAATAGGTAACTGTCGGGACTTTATCAAACCGGGTAGGTGTTCCCGTAACTAGCCGTTGGTTCTGAGGAGGAGGTAGGTTACGGGCAGTGTTTGGTGGTGCCTGACTGTCTGGCCTACTTGAGGTCGGGCAGACTGAGAGGTACTCGTCGGTCGTCATGGGTCGTTTCTAGTCTAGGAGGGTAAGCGGTTGATGGTTCCCGATAGGGGGAGGGGGAGTCTGGACCTAGGTTGCATGGATTTTGTCGAAGGAGGAGGTTAGACTGGGCCACTCTAGCCGTTGGGCCAGTGTAAAACAGTAGCCACCCAAGTCGTTGCTTATGGGCACAAGAGTGATGAATTTAACATCTGCTCATGGAATAGGGCGCTCCTTACGGGGAACTTGAGCGCTACTCTTTGTGCCTTTCTTGCGGGGAGATGGTTAGTTGGTCGTTCGAGCTTCTAAAATTGAAGAGGTAGCATGTTTCGGGTAGTGCATTGACGCAACGGTACAATGATGGCCTATGGGCTAGGGTGCAATAATGATGATCCTACGGTTCCCTAGGCATGTGTCTCTCATGCGCGGGCATCTTTTTCTATAAATATGAGAGGAGTAGGGCATTATGTATTTTTTCATTCTTCTCTTGCATTTCTAGTTACTGCTCTCCTGTCGACCGCCGCTGTTTATTGAAAATTAATTGTCTGTTGCCGCTCTTTTCAGCTTCCTTCTTTAATTGGTAAGATTCCATATTTTCGTTGTTGTTTAGCCGTTGTAGCCTAGATTTTCACGATTTTCTTCTTATAAATGCATGCGGTTAGGCTTGGGATCCTGTTTGTTAGAGCATTTTTGGGGAGTGTTGGTGGTAGGTGGTGGTTCTGTAGTTTAGAATCGCCAGAGCCTTCGTGGATTCTCCCATGATTTTTTGCAACTTATCGTAGATGATCCTTGAGGATTTAGGTGGTTTTTGTTGATTTGAGTTTGTCTTATTGGGAAAAATGTTTGTTCGTTCAGGTGTCCTAGTGAGGATTCTGGTCGGGGACATGGTCCTTGTTTATCAGTGCCCTTTCACTTGATTAGTGGTGGAAGGGTGGTTTTAGCATTGATGTCAAACTCACCTCTATCCTTTACTTTTCAGGTACTATGGTCGACAATGTTGGAGATAATCTTTCGGAAGGGCGAATCGGATCCTCCCAGTGCTCTTTGGAAGAGACTATAACACATCGAGAATCCTAGAGAAATTCGGGGAAGAGTCGAACCAATCTGACCAACACGTAGGGGGAGAGGATGCGAAGGTGAGACCCGCTAATCAGGGTGGCCTATTTCTGCCCGAGGATGACGAGGACCGGCGGACCTGGGACGAGGAGGACCCTTGGGATTGGGTTTCCCACTTCTTCGAGCACCAGGATGAGGTTTTTACTGAAGTGTACGCGTACGATGACGGAGGTCGGGGGAGTGGTCGCTTTGGATCCCCGGAAAAGGTAGTTGGATCTTCTCAAAGTATGATAAGTGACGGATCCCCGTATATGACATTGTGTTTTGGGAGATGGGCCTTCGATTCCCTTTCTCGAATTTCCAGGTGTCTATTTTTCAGCGTCTTCGACTGGATCCTGCTTAGTTGCATCTGAATGGGATCGCTTTTATGTGAGCATTCGAGATTGTTTGGGATTATTTGAAGACATGGGCCACCATTCCTTTGTTCTTCTACTGTTTCCATCTCCATAGGAGCAAGGTTGATGATAAGTGGGAGTGGGTTGCCTTGAAGCAGGGAAACGGGAAGCTATTGAAAGCTTACCTGGAATCTGTTCGACAATTCAAGGACAAGTATATTCTTGTGCAGCCTCTTTCAAGCAAGGCGATACTGAACGTTTTCTGGGCTACTCCATAATATGATGAGAATGGGGCCCATGTCTAGAACTAGCTGAGGGAGCACGTAACTAAGTTGGTCTAGAAGTTCCCTTTTCAGTGGACGAGGAAGCATTTTGACAATAAGTTGGGTTCCTACGTCTGAAGAAGGGGGAGCTTGGTGAAGAGGACTAGACGAGATTCACCGTTTTGACCGATTTTGTTGCGCGGATTTCTCGCATCCAGCACGTGGGCAGGGGAGAAAAGCCGGTCACATATAAGAATAGGGAGATCGTGTACGAGTCTGGTCTGATAGCCGTTAAGGAGCTCCTTGAGAGTGAGGATCCTGTTAAATACTTGGGTATTTAGTTTTATGTTTTGAATAATTATACATGGTTAACATCTTTAAGTCCTCGTTTGCTAACTTTAATTTTTTGTTTGTTTTGCAGATAGCATGAATCCCGCTCAGGAACATATAGCCAGGAACTTTGCCACGAAGGCGAAGTAAGCATTGAAGGATGCCCAAACCGGTTTAGGAACTGCTCCCACGTCAGGGTCGAGCAACTCGTTCTCAGGTCAAGTTGTTGTCGCCCTCTCTCCTGCTCATGTGTCCTCAAAGGCAAAGAGACAACGCGTCGAGGGGAGTGTTAATCTGACTGGGGAAAAGGAGAAAGGGAAGTGTGACCTGCCCCCTGCTGGCTGAAAAGGGATTTCTTTGAGGGTGCCGCTCTATAACTCCCACGGGATGAGTCTCTTTACCTCGAATGGATGGATCTCCCCGAAAAAAGGGCAGTGTTAGTACGGGATACTGGTGGCCTGATGAGGATATTGGAGATGGAGGCTACCTACACCGAGGGGAGACCTTATCAAGAGGCTGAGATAAAGAAGCTACGGGAAAAGATGGTCGCGGTTAATAAGGGGAGGAGCATTAAGGAGAAAGATTTGAAGCTGGCCGAGGAGGACATGGGGAAGCTTTCTGAGTAGCACAGGGTTTGGTTACTCGAAAAGAAGGATCTAGAGGAGATGGTTGCGATTTTGACTGCCGAGGTTACGCCCGGCCAGGACGAGCTGGAGGATACAAAGGATCTGAAGACCCGGGCCGAGCTGGTAGCTCGTTTTCAACTGGCGATAGATGACGCCCAGGACGCCTCCGAGGGGAGCTTCGAGAATGCACTGAAGAAGTTTCGTGTCTTGAATCCTGGGGTCAAGCTTAATACCTCTAGGATGGGGGTTAATTATTATGTGGCTGCCGAAAATATCCTAGTTCCGACTACCTCGAAGAGTTTACTGCCTAGCCCGCGAGGGACCCTTTCAGCTATCGCTCGTTGTCGAGGAAGAGATTGAAGGGTGGTGGTTAATTATGCTCCGGATTACGTGTCGTAATTTTGTAATCCTATTTTTCTAGGTTGTTTCTCGTTCATGCAAGTTTCGAATAAGTGTGGTTCTTGAGGCAACAAAATTATTCTTTTGGATGGGGGGCTAAGGGCCTCCATTGTTGTAATATTTGTAAAATAGCGGTACTGGAGGTCGTATATTTTAATTTTCTAGCCATAATTGTCGTTTGTTCCAAACATTGGACTTGTGTTTGTATGTTTATTATTATTCTTGTCTGCCTGAGAAATTTTTTATGTTGCTAAGAGTTTATAGCAGGGATTTACTCGTTTGATTTGTATGTTCGCCAGTGTGGAGAAATTGGACAAGCGACCAGGGTGTATACAGAGCATGGGCCAGAACTCGGGTCTCGTTTCGAGGACCTGAGCTCGAAAGCATGAACTTCCCATCGTGATCCGGGTGTTCTACCATTGTGGTACGAGGATGATGGAGCTCAGTCGAGTTATCCATGTCGAGCTGAGGACACGCTCGTTAAAAAAGATGAGTCTCTCTCCTTCAAAACATTTTGGATGTTATGCTTATACATAAGCATGCACATGTGGTCGGGCCTGGATAAGTTTGTCTTGTAGACGAAGCTCGTCGACTGCTCAGTATTTTAACTGTAATATTGTTTTAACTTTTTAGTGTTCTATGGTTGTGCAAGTTGTCCCCCTTGTAGATTTTATAAGTAGTACGCCCGGGTCCCTGTTTTTGTGTAGACGCGATAATGGCCTTCCTAGTTTGCTGTGATCTTACCTTCACGAGACTCTATAGGATTTCTCTTTAAGACAAGGTTGTCGACCTCGAACTCTCATCGTATGACTTTGGCATCGTAGCGCATGGGTGTTTTTGTTTGAGATAGGCCTCTCGTAGGGCCGCTCCTGTTCGAATCTCTTCGACCAGGTCTAGTTCTTCCCGTAGGATGACCTTGTTCATCTCATCGTCCAGGGGAGTTTCAGTTTGCCTGGAGGGTTCTTTGAGTTTTACGGGAATGACGACCTCTGTTCCATAAGTCAGTCAGAAAGGAGTCTCCTCAGTTTACGAGTGTGTTATTGTTTGGTATCCCCATAGTATGTTGTGTAGCTCCTCAACCCATCTTTTCTTTGTTTCGTCTAACCTTCATTTAGGGCCCTCGAGTATCGCCCTGTTTGTAGACTCGGCCTGTATGTTCGTCTGGGGATGTTCGACAGAGGCAAAGTGTTGGGTGGTACCCATCATGGCGACTAATTCCTGAAAGGTATGATCTATGAACTGGGTCCCTTATCGGTTATTATTGTTTGTGAGATGTCGAACCGAGAAAGGATGTTTCTTTTGTAGAAGTGAAGGACGTTTTGGGCGGTAATTTTTGCCAATGCTCCTGCCTCTATCCATTTAGTGAAGTAGTCAACGGCTACTATCAAATATTTGTTTTGGTTGGTCCCTACCACGAACGAACCGAGGAGGTCTAACCCTCACTAGGCAAAGGGCCAGGGAGAAGAGAGGTACCTAAGCTCGTTTAGGGGAGCTAAATTCATGTCCACGTGCTGCTGCATATTTTTTCACTTGCTCTTTTGCGTTGTGCTGCATGGTGGGCTAGTAATACCATGCTCCTAGGGCTTTCCTGGCGATGGATCTTTCGCCCAGATGCTGGCCGTTTATCCCTTCATGGATCTCAAGTAGGATGCGATCCGCTTTGCTCCGATCTACGCATTTAAGGAGGGGGGGGGTGAAAAATCCTCTCCTTTATAATTTGCCTTTGACCAGGACCTAGGAGTAGACTCTTTGTCTGACCATGATTGCTTCTTTCGAGTCGGTGGGTAGCTCCCCTTTTGTGAGGTAGTCGTGCACTGGGGTCATCCAGCAGTCTTCGTCTCCTATGGAAAATACTTCCAAAGTCGAGGCGAGTCTCTGCGTGTTCGCTCGAAGAAGAATTTCCTGTATCACCGACTTGTCCCCTCCTTTCCTCTTTGTGCTTGCTAGTTTGGACATGATGTCTGCCCGAGCGTTATGTTTGCGGGGAACATGTTGAACGTCCATGGATGATAATTCAAGCCAAAGTCATAGTCCTTCAACAATTCTAACCACCTCCTTTGCCTAATATTTAGTTCCTTTTGATCATACAAATACTTTAAACTCTTATGATCGCTAAACACTTTAAATCTAGAACAATATAGATATTGTCTCCAAATTTTCAGCATGAACACCACTGCAGCTAGTTCTAGATCATGAGTAGGATAATTCCTCTCGTGGATTCTCAACTGTACGGACGCATACACCACCAGTTTATCATTCTGCATAAGCACACCATCTAAAACCAATTTAGAAGCATCACAATATATAACAAATAGTTCTTCAGGATTAGGTAATATCAATATCAGAGCCGTTGTTAATCTCTTCTTCAGTTTAATAAAACACTCTTCACATTGGATGTCTCATATAAAAGCTTTGCCTTTAAAAGTCAACTGAGTTAATGGAAGTGCTAACTTGGAAAAGCCTTTGATAAATATTCTATAATAACCAACTAGACCCAAAAAGCTTCTAATCTATGTAAACAACTTTGGAACTTCCCACTGCAACAATGCATCTACTTTTGACAGATCTACTGCAATGTCATCACTTGAAATAATATGACCAAGAAAAATGACGTCCGTTAACCAGAACTCACACTTCGACAACTTCGCATATAACTTCTTCTCTTTCAAAGTGCAATACAATCCGCAAATGCTTAGCATGCCCTGCTTCAGATTTAGAATAAATCAAGATATCATCGATGAATAACACAACAAACTAATCCAAATAAGTGTTGAAGATACGATTCATATATTCCATAAACACCCCCGGAGCATTGGTAACACTGAAAGGCATCACTGAATACTCATAATGTCCATACCGAGTTCTGAAAGCTGTCTTTTGAATGTCCACATATTTGACTCTAATTTAGTGATAACCCGATCTCAGATCAATCTTGCTAAACATGCGCGCACCTACCAATTGACCCATCAAGTCGTCTATTCTCGGAAGTGGATACCTATTTTTGATTGTTACCTTATTCAACTGCCGGTAGTCAATGCACAACCTCATACTACCATATTTCTTCTTCACAAGTAATACTAGAGCTCCCCAAGGTGATGCACTTGGTCTAATAAATTTCTTTCCAAGCAACTCTTCTAATTGCTTCTATAATTCTGATAGTTGAGATGCTGACATCCTGTATGGTGCCATAGAAATAGATTTGGTACCCTAAACAATATCAATAGAAAATTCTACTTCCCTTTTTGGAGGCATGTCTGTAATGTTATATGGGAAAACTTCCAGAAATTCACGCACTACTTACAACTTATCTATAGCAGCCTGATTCTCAATGGATAAGGACTCCATTAATGAAAATACCAGAGCTTCATCTTGCATTAATTCCTTCAACTGCCTATTAGATAAGAATCTCGCTTATTCTTCCTCTTTAGGAGTAGAAAATCGCACTGACTTGGTATGACAATTTATATGAACATAGTTATATTCCAACCAGTTCATACCCAAAATTACATCCAGACCACTCAACGGTAAGAAAGTTAGATCAACAAGGAAGTCTCTGTCATAGATGGACAAAGGACACTTCAAGCATACTAGAGAAGTAGTCACCAATCTCTTAGCAGGAGTATCGATGACCATTTCCCCACTCATAGAAGATAATACAAGACCCAACTTTTTAGCATAATCAGCAACAATAAAACAATGTGTAGCACCAGTATTAATAATAGTAATTAAAGAAGTACTATTAATGGAACATATACCTCTGATTAAACGGTCTCCGCTGGATTTCTGAGCTCCAGCTAATGCAAACACTTTTCCACCAGAATGAGCTTGCTTCAATTTTTGACACTGAGCACCGATATGTCCTTCTTCCCCACAGTTGAAACATATTACCTCTTTGTGTCTATATTAAGTCATATCATGTCCAATCTTGACACAATGGAAACACCTATTTACTTCAATGGTAAATTCATTATCTGATGTTGTTGTTGCATGCATCTCTTCTCAGTGACAATCTTGTACTGAGCATTACTGTCCTCTTCATAAGTGCTTAGAGTGAGTGTTACATATCAGAGCGACTCCTAGGACTTGATCATGTAACACTCACTCCAAGCACTACTCAGGTACCTGATTATCTGTACTCCCAGGGGAGCATAGACATAACAACACAAAATGGGTGAGAATTTCATTCAATAAATATACGATGAGTGATTTCCTAGAACTCTGTTTTTGCATCATAATGATTTCCACTCGTTTAGAGCACTTTCATCCTCCAAAATTGGGTCCAAAATAACATTCTTTCACATATTAACATATGGATTTCATTCTACTTCATTATTCTACAATTCTACACCAATTTCTACATCAATTCCTCCAATTTTTGTCACATCCCTAGATCTACAATTTCTTAGATTTGGGATTTTATGAACAATACAACAACAGTAAAAACCAGCAGCAACAACATGTTCATTGTATATATTGTATCACAAATTTCACACAAAAATCACATGGAATCACAAAATTCAAATCAAGAAGACATTCATCAATTCAATCATGAAAAACCTAAAGAGGGAAAGGAACTCTCACTACCCTATCATGTTAATATCACCAATTTAGAGAACCCATTCACCCCCTTATCTTAATTTGCAGCTTTGATGCTTCAACAATGGAGAATATTCCTTTGCTCTAGTTCTCTCTTCTCTTCTCTTCTCTTCTCTTCTATGTTTCTACGTGATAATAGTTTTCTCCCAATTGGTCTAACCCTATTCTATTGTATTTTATTATTACTAACACTTAACTAATAATAATATTAATAATAATATTAATAACAATATTAATAATATTAATAATATTAATAATAACTATAATATTAATAATAGTATTATCCCTCAATTCCATTATCACCAATATTTCCCTCAAAACTAAGTTTCACCATAAAAATTTCGAAGAAATTCAAATTCAACAAACAATGACTAAGTATTTAAATGAGGCGTTATACCCACCACTACCACACATAATGAGTCACCTATGAATTCCATTCATGACACCATGGTACCAAATCCTACTCAAGGAGGAAGTAGCGTGTGCTCTAAGTCACTGAACCTATCCATAAACACACATATACCTTATCAATGTGACTCATATAATTCTCCCTCTCTCTCTCTCTCTCTCTCTCTCTCTCTCATTTCATGACTCTCCTCACCCACCACCACCTCCACTATTAATTAACAAGCATATCATTTTCATAAAAAGGCAAAACATGAAATTCGAACCTAAGGAATTCCTTGTACACTCAGAGCCCTCCACTACCAAATAAGCTCTTTCTAACCCTAAATGGTTTAAGGCCATGTAGACTGAGTACCAATCACTTTTAGCCAATAAAACATGGACCTTAACCATATTACCACCTCATAGAAAGGATATAGGGTGCAAGTGGGTACTCAAAGTCAAATAAAACCCCTATGGTACAATTAATAAGTACAAAGAACTACTTGTTGTCAAGGGTTTTCATCAACATGAATGGTTCTATTTTCATGAGACATTATCACCAGTTGTAAAACCTATAACAATAAGGATAATTCTCACGCTTGTTGTGACACATAGATGGGATATTAATAAAATTTACATCAATAACTCATTTTTAATGGAGAACTTCAAGAAGAAGTCTACATGCAACAGCCACCTGGATTTGTAGATCATGATTCATCTCTCTTGTGAAAATTGTAGAAAGCAATTTATGGCATTAAGCAGGCTCCATGCACACGGTATGAAAAGTTGTATAAAGCCTTAGAGCATTTTGGATTTCTTTCTAGTCGGCGTGATCATTCTCTTTTCACATGCCACCTAAAAGGCACTACATTATATGATTTGGTTTATGTCGATGACAAATTAATCACATGGACTTCCTCCAAATTTGTGCACAAGCTAATACAAAAAATTCATCAACAATTTGCGCTCAAAAAGCTAGGTAAGCCAAAGTACTTCTTGGGCCTCGAGGTACATGAACTTCATCAGATATTGGTGGAGAGTTCAGGCCATTCACGAGGTATTTGAATGAGCTGGGCATTAAACATAGTCTGACATGCCCCTACACATATCTCATAAGAATGGAAAAGTGGAAAGAAAACTCATATGATACACAAGTATCAAATAAGATTAATAAAGTGGAAAGATCATTATGTGCCTATAATTTTTTGAGCCACTTCGCGTGTAGCATATGATGTGAACTTGTCGTATTTTCTTTGACGTGTCCTCTTCTATTTCTCATGGCGTGATGGTGGAGATGGAGTGCAATTAAGACTTATAGAATCTCCTAACTCTAGTTCCATTTGTTTTCTTTTTTCTTCAATCATTTTCTTTTCAAGTTTTTGATATCCTCCACGAGACAATCTATGTGAATAGATATTTCTAGCTCGATTCTTCTTTCCTTTTTGGCTATTTGCTAAGAAGTCGGGAGTAGGGATGGAAAAAAATTTGTACTTGTGGGTAAAACCTGTCACATGTATGGTTGGATGGTGTAATGGGTATTCACGAATAAAATAAATATATATTTAGTTAGCCGTTTCTTTATGGGAACAAATACAGATTTGAGTGTACCAGTACCTGTGGGTATCCGTATATGTTAATAATTAGCAAAATTACTTAATATTAATTTGTTTAATCTAAAATTATTATTATTATTATTTTATTAAATATGAAACTATTATTTGTTACTATTAATATTATTTAGTTTAATATGTAATATTATTATTTTCTTGAATTTAGTATAATTATTTGATAAAAGAAGAAATAAAATGAACGTGATTCATTTTTGTTATTATTATTATTATGTGTTAAATTTGAAATTATTGTCTTTAAAAGAGATAAAAAAATAATTAACTATATTATTTTTAAATAATAGTACTCATGAATATTTGTTAAATATTCATGGATATTTCAAAATCCATGGATACCTGTCTGGCGGATACCCGCACAGATATAGGACGGATATGAGTATCATATTTATTAAACATGGCGGGTAGCGGGGGACTAGTACCCGTTCCCATCGGTACCCATTTCCATCCTTAGTCGAGAGTGGTGTGATGCTTTACACATTTCTCCCAAACATCCTCATCAATATATGGATTTACCAAGTATGGAGGCTTATCTTTATCATTTAGATAATGAATATAATCATGGGTGAGATGTGTCTTAAATCCCCTCCAATATTCACCATAATATGTAAGCAATTTATTTTTTACGATACTATCCTCTAGAGTAACAATAAACACTTCCCATGTTTACACAATATATAGTTGTTATTAGTATTAAACAAAAAATAAATGATCACATATACTCAAATCATAAAATTCAAAATAAATACCGTAACATCCTCCCATATGGCGCCTTTTAGTTCATCGTCAACTTCGGGCCAACTATCTATAAAAATACTCATTTTACTTCTACCTTATAAGACAATGTAACCCATAAAATCATCAGCATTTTCACCATAAGCCCTGCCAGTTCCTGTATCAACTATAACCGGATAGAGAACACCACTTTCATGAGATTTTTTCACCTTGGTATACATCGTGGCATATCTAGCTTTTCTTTTACGTTTTAAATTAACAGAGGTTGCAGCATATGTTGTATGGGATGTGCTTGTTGAATCGACCATGACTACCAAGAGATAAACACGTAGAAACAAACTAACGTTTTACTAAAAAAATGATCAAGAGAAACTATTTTACTGATATAAACCTCAAACGTGATAAAGAAGAACAAACGTACAAGTGATATAAATTTCAAACATAATAAAGAAGAACAAACATACAAGTGATATTGATCTTACTGGTTGATCAGAACCTGCAAGGTGACCGGATGATGATCTTCAGACTGGCTGGAAAGTCGAGGAGGAAAAAGGGGGGTTGTACCTGCAAGACACTCTGACGATCAAGTAAGTGCGGGAGCAAAAGAGATACAAGTAAAATGTTAGGGTTTTAGTTATGAATAGTGGATATTCGATACCTGACCCTCACATGAGTGAGGGCTTATGTAGTGCCTCTAGCGCTTGGCCGTTGGTCCCTATTTTTGGGCCTTGATATACGGGTCCGCAAAAATAGGTAACTGTCGGGACTTTATCAAACCGGGTAGGTGTTCCCGTAACTAGCCGTTGGTTCTGAGGAGGAGGTAGGTTACGGGCAGTGTTTGGTGGTGCCTGACTGTCTGGCCTACTTGAGGTCGGGCAGACTGAGAGGTACTCGTCGGTCGTCATGGGTCGTTTCTAGTCTAGGAGGGTAAGCGGTCGATGGTTCCCGATAGGGGGAGGGGGAGTCTGGACCTAGGTTGCATGGATTTTGTCGAAGGAGGAGGTTAGACTGGGCCACTCTAGCCGTTGGGCCAGTGTAAAACAGTAGCCACCCAAGTCGTTGCTTATGGGCACAAGAGTGATGGATTTAACATCTGCTCATGGAATAGGGCGCTCCTTACGGGGAACTTGAGCGCTACTCTTTGTGCCTTTCTTGCGGGGAGATGGTTAGTTGGTCGTTCGAGCTTCTAAAATTGAAGAGGTAGCATGTTTCGTGTACTGCATTGACGCAGCGGTGCAATGATGGCCTATGGGATAGGGTGCAATAATGATGATCCTACGGTTCCCTAGGCATGTGTCTCTCATGCGCGGGCATCTTTTTCTATAAATATGAGAGGTGTAGGGCATTATGTATTTTTTCATTCTTCTCTTGCATTTCTAGTTACTGCTCTCCTGTCGACCGCCGTTGTTTCTTGAAGATTAATTGTCTGTTGCCACTCCTTTCAGCTTCCTTTCTTCTTTAATTGGTAAGATTCCATATTTTCGTTGTTGTTTAGCCGTTGTATCCTAGATTTTCACGATTTTCTTCTTATAAATGCATGCGGTTAGGCTTGGGATCCAGTTTGTTAGATCATTTTTGAGGAGTGTTGGTGGTAGGTGGTGGTTTTGTAGTTTAGAATCTCCAGAGCCTTCGTGGATTCTCCCATGATTTTTTGCAACTTATCGTAGATGATCCTTGGGGATTTAGGTCATTTTTGTTGATTTGAGTTTGTCTTATTGGGAAAAGTGTTTGTTCGTTCAGGTGTCCTAGTGAGGGTTCTAGTCGGGGACATGGTCCTTGTTTATCAGTGCCCTTTCACTTGATTAGTGGTGGAAGGGTGGTTTTAGCATTGATGTCAAACTCACCTCTATACTTTACTTTTCAGGTACTATGGTCGACAATGTTGGAGATAATCTTTCAGAAGGACGAATCGGATCCTCCCAGTGCTCTATGGACGAGACTATAACACATCGAGAATCCTAGAGAAATTCGGGGACGAGCCGAACCAATCTGACCAACACGTAGGGGGAGAGGATGCGAAGGTGAGACCCGCTAATCAGGGTGGCCTATTTTTGCCCGAGGATGACGAGGACCGGCGGATCTGGGACGAGGAGGACCCTTGGGATTGGGTTTCCTACTTCTTCGAGCACCGGGATGAGGTTTTTACTGAAGTGTACGTGTATGATGATGGAGGTCGGGGGAGTGGTCGCTTTGGATCCCCGGAAAAGGTAGTTGGATCTGCTCAAAGTATGATAAGCGACGGATCCCCGTATATGACATTGTTTTTTGGGAGATGGGCCTTCGATTCCCTTTCTCGAATTTCCAGGTGTCCGTTTTTCGGCATCTTCGACTGGATCCTACTTAGTTGCATTCGAATTGGATCGCTTTTATGCGAGCATTCGAGATTGTTTGGGATTATTTGAAGATATGGGCCACCATTCCTTTGTTCTTCTATTGTTTCCATCTCCAGAGGAGCAAGGTTGATGACAAGTGGGAGTGTGTTACCTTGAAGCAGGGAAATGGGAAGCTATTGAAAGCTTACCTGGAATCTGTTCGACACTTCAAGGACAAGTATATTCTTGTGCAGCCTCTTTCAAGCAAGGCGATGCTGAACGTTTTCTGGGCTACTCCATAATATGATGAGAATGGGGCCCATGTCTAGAACTAGCCGAGGGAGCACGTAACTAAGTTGGTCTACAAGTTCCCTTTTCATTGGACGAGGAAGAATTTTGACAATAAGTTGGGTTCCTACGTCTGGAAGGAGGGGGAGCTTGGTGAAGAGGACCAGACGAGCTTCACCGTTTTGACCGATTTTGTTGCGCGGATTCCTCGCATCCAACATGCGGGCAGGGGAGGAAAGCCGTCACATATAAGAATAGGGAGATCGTGTATGAGTCTGGTCTGATAGCCGTTAAGGAGCTCCTTGAGAGTGAGGATCCTGTTAAATACTTGGGTATTTAGTTTTATGTTTTGAATAATTATACATGGTTAACATCTTTAAGTCCTCGTTTGCTAACTTTAATTTTTTGTTTGTTTTGCAGATAGCATGAACCCCGCTCAGGAACATATAGCCAGGAACTTTGCCACGAAGGCGAAGAAAGCATTGAAGGATGCCCAAACCGGTTTAGGAACTGCTCCCACGTCAGGGTCGAGCAACTCGTCCTCAGATCAAGTTGTTGTCGCTCGCTCTCCTGCTCATGTGTCCTCAAAGGCAAAGAGGCAACGCATCAAGGGGAGTGTTGATTTGACTGGGGAAAAGGAGAAAGGGAAGTGTAACTTGCCCCCTGCTGGCTGAAATGGGCTTTCTTTGAGGGTGCCGCTCTATAACTCCTTCGGGATGAGTCTATTTACCTCGAATGGATGGATCGCCCCGAAAAAAGGGCAGTGTTAGTGCGGGATACTGGTGGCCTGATGAGGATATTGGAGATGGAGGCAGCCTACACCGAGGGGAGCCCTTCTTAAGAGGCTGAGATAAAGAAGCTACGGGCAAAGATGGCTGCGGTTGATAAGGGGAGGAGCATTAAGGAGAAAGATTGGAAGCTGGCCGAGGAGGACATGGGGAAGCTATCTGAGTATCGCAGGGTTTGGTTGCTCGAAAAAAAGGATCTAGAGGAGACGGTGGCAATTTTGACTGCCGAAGTTACGCCCGGTGAGGACGAGCTGGAGGATACAAAGGATCTGAAGACCCGGGCCGAGCTGGTAGCTCGTTTTCAACTGGAGATAGATGACGCCCAGGCCGCCTTCGAGGGGAGCTTCGAGAATGCGCTGAAGAAGTTCCGTGTCTTGAATCCTGGGGTCAAGCTTAATACCTCTAGGATGGGGGTTAATTATTATGTGGCTGCCGAAAAGATCCTGGTTCCCGACTACCTCGAAGAGTTTACTGCCTAGCCCGCGAGGGACCCTTTCAGCTATCGCTCGTTGTCGAGGAAGAGATTGAAGGGTGGTGGTTGATTCTGCTCTGGCTTACGTGCCGTAATTTTGTAATCCTATTTTTCTAGGTTGTTTCCCGTTCATGTAAGTTTCAAACAAGTGTGGTCCTTGAGGCCACAAAATTATTCTTTTGGATGGGGGGATAAGGGCCTCCATTATTGTAATATTTGTAAAATAGCAGTACTAGAGGTCGTATATTTTAATTTTCTAGCCATGATGGTCGTTTGTTCCAAACATTGGACTTGTGTTTGTATGTTTATTGTTATTCTTGTCTGCCTGAGACATTTTTTATGTTGCTAAGAGTTTATAGCGGGGATTTACTCGTTTGATTTGTATGTTCGCCAGTGTGGAGAAATTGGATAAGCGACCAGGGTGTATACCGAGCATGGGCCAAAACTCAGGTCTCGTTTCGAGGACCTGAGCTCGGCAGCATGAACTTCCCGTCGTGATCCGGGTGTTCTACCATTGTGGTACGAGGATGATGTAGCTCAGTCGAGTTATCCATGTCGAGCTGAGGACACGCTCGTTAAAAAAGATGAGTCTTGCTCCTTCAAAACATTTTGGGTGTTATGCTTATACCTAGGCATGCACGTGTGGTCGGGCCTGGATAAGTTTGTCTTGTAGACGAAGCTCGTCGACTGCTCAGTATTTTAACTGTAATATTGTTTTAACTTTTTAGTGTTCCATGGTTGATCAAGTTGTCCCCCTTGTAGATTTTATAAGTAGTACGCCCGGGTCCCTGTTTTTGTGTAGACGCGATAAGGGCCTTCCTAGTTTGCTGTGATCTTACCTTCACGAGACTCTATAGAATTTCTCTTTAAGACAAGGTTGTCGACCTCGAAATCTCATCGTATGACTTTGGCATCGTAGTGCATGGGTGTTTTTGTTTGAGATAGGCCTCTCGTAGGGCCGCTCCTGTTCGGATCTCTTCGACTAGGTCTAGTTCTTCCCGTAGGATGACCTTGTTCATCTCATCATCCAGGGGAGTTTCAGTTTGCCTGGAGGGTTCTTTGAGTTTTACGGGAATGACGACCTCTGTTCCATAAGTCAGTCAGAAAGGAGTCTCCCCAGTTTACGAGTGTGCTATTGTTCGGTATCCCCAGAGTATGCTTTGTAGCTCCTCGACCCATCTTTTCTTTGTTTCGTCTAACCTTCATTTAGGGCCCTCGAGTATCGCCCTGTTTGCAGACTCGGCCTTTCTGTTCGTCTGGGGATGTTCGACAGAGGCGAAGTGTTGGGTGGTACCCATCATGGCGACTAATTCCTGAAAGGTCTGATCTATGAACTGGGTCCCTTATCGGTTATTATTGTTTGTGAGATGCCGAACCGAGAAAGGATGTTTCTTTTGTAGAAGTGAAGGACGTTTTGGGCGGTAATTTTTGCCAATGCTTCTGCCTCTATCCATTTGGTGAAGTAGTCAACGACTACTATCAAATATTTGTTTTGGTTGGTCCCTACCACGAACGAACCGAGGAGGTCTAACCCTCACTAGGCAAAGGGCCAGGGAGAAGAGAGGGACCTAAGCTCGTTTAGGGGAGCTAAATTCATGTCCATGTGCTGCTGCATATTTTTTCACTTGCTCTTTTGCATTGTGCTGCATGGTGGGCTAGTAATACCATGCTCCTAGGGCTTTCCTGGTGAGGGATCTTTCGCCCAGATGCTGGCCGTTTATCCCTTCATGGATCTCGAGTAGGATGCGATCCGCTTTGCTCTGATCTACGCATTTGAGGAGGGGGGGGGGGGGGGGGGTGAAAACCCCTCTCATTTATAATTTGCCTTCGACCAGGACGTAGGAGTAGACTCTTTGTCTGACCATGATCACTTATTTCGAGTCGGTGGGTAGCTCCCCTTTTGTGAGGTAGTCGTGCACGGGGGTCATCCAGCAGTTGCGTCTCCTATGGAAAATACTTCCAAAGTCGAGGCGAGTCTCTGGGTGTTTGCTCGAAGAAGAATTTCCTGTATCTACGACTTGTCCCCTCCTTTCCTCTTTGTGCTTGCTAGTTTGGACATGATGTCTGCCCGAGCGTTATGTTCGTGGGGAACATGTTGAACGTCCACAGATTTAAATTTATTTTTTCTTTCTTGGACCAGGGCCCAATATTCAGCGAGGTGATCGTTTTTCACTTGATATTCTCTCCGGACTTGGGATGCAACAAGCTGGGAGTCAATGAAGATTTTCACTTCCTCGACTCCTAGGTCTTCGGCTTGGCTTAATCCTGCTAGAAATGCCTTGTATTCGACCTGGTTGTTCAATGTCAGGAAGGATAATGCAAGGGAGACCTCTATTAGGGTTTGTTGTACCCCAAAAATTTCCCTCTCTTTTCTTCAAGACATTCTCCTAGGGTTCTCAAATGCTCAAGGATGCTTAAGAATTGATCAGACAAATTCTCCTCTTAAGCAATGGGTCCACAACTAGGGTTTCATCTTTCACATAGAAATTTGGGTTTCAAAGGATTCAAGTGGTTTCCATGGTTCCTCATATGTCTTCAAGAATGCTCATATCAAGTTTCAAGCCTTGCATCACAAGTTTGCTCAATCAATGACTCAGATGATTGAAAATCAACTATATTGGACAAAAAGTCAATTATGGTCAACATACAGTCAAACTTCAAGATTTTTGGTCAACACACTGATTTTTAAGTCATATTCATCATTTGATCAAGGGTTGATCATGACTCATCAAGAAGACTCTCAAATCATCAAAAGTCAAAAGTTGCCAAATTAGGGTTTTCCTTAGAAGAAGTCAATTGAGCTTTAACCAAGCATAAATTTCACATGATTCATCAGTTTTTCCTCAACTAAAGCTCATTTTGAAGAAAATTCAATTCTCTACAACTTTGTCTCTCTAAGCTCAAGTCCAAAAAATGCTTCATTTGAGATATATGAGCCAATACATTACAAGTCATTTCAAAAGTCAACAAAAAGACACTTTTGGTCAAGGAAATTTACATTAAGATAAAGTCTTCAAATGCAAAATTGATCAACATAAGGATTGAAGAGGACATCTTTAGCTTTCCAAAAAAACAAAGATCACCTTCAAAAGATGAAAATTGTGAGAGTTATGACTAGTTCAAGTTGGGAAATTTTGAGCAAATGCATGAAGTTCAAATTAAGCAAACTTGATATTTTGGGCTATTGGGCCATTGTTTCAGAGTCCAAGCGTGTACTACACTCCTTATGCACCTCAGATCTTGTTCATATACCCCTTTGATCTATTTTATTTTAATTATTTTTTATTTATTCATTATTAGTTCAAAAATAAATAAGATCGGATACAAGGCTTATTAACAAAGGTCCAAGCCCATGTTGTTGACCTAAATTCCAACCTATATATTCACTCCAAATCAGACAAAAAGGCGACGAAAAAAATCCTTATACCAAGAAGCTTGTCCAAAATCTTAAAATTTTCAAAGAAACTTAGGGCAACTCAAAACCCTATTTACAGTACCTTTCATCACAAACTAGTCGTCCCATTCACTTCCAAGAACACCACATGGTAGGGTTGGATTGATTGCAAAGATCCAAATGGCCAGAAATGATCAAGCATGCATCACGATTACATTATTGCATGAATTTTGTATTCTTGTTTTTCATTGCATTTTAGCGTCTACTAATGTATTTATGTGTTTCCGAGGATCAAAAAGGTAGGAAAAACCCATCGTGGAGGTCCCATGCTGGCCAAATCGTGAATCACCATCTTTGTACAAACCAGTGTTAATTTCACCATAACTCAAAATCTAACACTTTTCAGTCTAAAAAAACCATCCTATTGGATTCGTAGGGCCTGGTTTAGAGGGGCAGGGACCTCATGGATCCCTAATGTATGCTATTTTACAGGAACAATAAATTGACTCATCAGAGAAGACGACCAGAGCTAGGGCTCTGGTGTCTCTCTGGTCTATGTGTTGTATTTAATCTTTGTTTTATTTGTTCCAGTTTAAATACCATATGTATTACCTCCCCAATGGTTGAAGCGCGCGCTAGAGACTTACTATGCCAAGGCGTGGGTTCGATCCCAGCCTTTTGGAATTTTTACATTTTTTGTGATTTATTTGTTTTGCAAATTATTTAGCGTGATGGTTTCCTCTCCTTGTCACCAAGGCGCACCTGGCCTAGTAGTGAATGTGTTGGTTGGAAGTTCTGAGGGCGTGGGTTCAACACCCACCCCTACCAATTTTGGGTTTTTTTCTACAATTATCTTTTCTTCTTACTCTTTCCCTCTTATTTTCCTTTATTTTTCAAAAAAACACTTTAACAAACCCTAATTTAGTTTTTTAGGTTTTCTTTCACTAACTTTTTTTATTATTAAAAATCAATTTAGTTTTTTAGGGTTTTGCTAATTAATTATCATTTTTCTATTTAAATCAATTTAGATTTTTTAGGGTTTGTGTAACTTAATTAACCAATTTATTTTATTTAATTAATTAAAATTAATTAGGTTATTAGGTTAATCACCAAAACCCTTTTCTATCAAAATCGCCAAAAACAATTTCCTCCTCCTTTTGCTTTCTTATCTTATATTTTCACGTGGTTTACCTTTCTCGCACTTTTCCATGATTATTATAACCGCTCATAAGTTGTAATAGTAATTATGGTTTTATTTTCCGTATATTACTACTTATGTATCTCTCCCAAAGCCCCGTAATAGCGTAGAATTTTACTTTTCCACACTTATATTTTATGCCTTGTATGTAATTGTTTAGCAAATAGGCCTTGTATGGAAAGATAACAATCGAACATAGCTAACCCTAATGCAAGATAAACAATAATGGAACCACAACACACTTTGCACATGCGCACCTCTAGGGTAACCTCCCTTGTCGCCTCAGAATAAAAGTCATGTCCCTCGAACGTGGGGATGCTTTAGAACTTTCCCTCGAAATCAAAAGATCGTAGTCCCTCGATGACCCTTTCGAATGTTGCCTTCAGTAAATGATCTAATCCCTTACGAAAATTTCTAAAGTGCCCGTACATGTTGCCTTCTATGAATGTTCGATGACCCACGCCCGTACCTTCACATCCAACGATAGGACTTCCTATTAACGAATGGTAGGATAAAAATGTATAAAGGAGAAAGAAAAGAACAATAAATACCTTTAGTAAGGGTATAATACTTTTAATTGCTGGCTCACAAAGCTCTTCAAAACAAAACATTTTTCACACAAACACTCTTCAATAAATATTTTCAAACAAACACTTTGTATGCATTCTCTAGGACTGATACGAGAATCATTACAAAGTTTTCTTATTATTGGCATATTTTCAAAATATTTTTCAACACATTCACAAAGCATTTCAAAGTAAGCTAGCGATTAAGAGCCCATAGATAACTACGGATGAAAAGGGTGCTAACACCTTCCCTCTTCATAACCTACCCCCCGAACTCAATAATATCCAAGGTCTTTCCTATTCTTTTCACCCTTTTCTTATTGGATAAAATAAAAGTCCGTGGCGACTCTAGCTATCCACAACATTTGCGATAAAATGAAAAACCAAGTCAGTTCTCCCACCGTATTATAGAACTGGCGACTCTACTGGGGAAGAACTAAAAAGTGGGGTTACCTTAGAGTTAGATCATTTTTAAATGCTTTCCTTGTTTGCTTTGTATGCTTTGAATTTTGGGGCTTGCTCAAGTTTACTTTTCTTACAAAGATCTTACACCCGAATCTAGGGAAATTTTAGGTAAGTAGCAATAGATCATGGAAACTATACGGCGTATACCGATATGGTTGAAGTGATGACTACGTTAGTGCGACACATTGGTTTGTACTGGTGTCCCTAGAGTCATTCGGGGAGAATACTAGGATGCCGTGTGGTGTCATAAGCACTAACCGATCTTTAGAACCTTAATTGACCCAACTTAGCCATTATAAGATAGAGAGATAGCCGACTTTGGTGCAGTTCGAAGTTGGTTGATACTCGATGCTAAGGTCATTGAGATTCGACTCTTGGGTCTTGTTTAGTGGCAAGTCAGTTGCCATGTTAAACAAAACGTATGGGAAAAATCTATGACATTGAGATCCCTAGAACCCGGTTACTTCTTTAGGATAGGTTAAGCCAACTGAAATCCAAAAGGGTACTTACCTACAAACCCCATGCAATCCTTACACCTAAGGCTCTTGTGTGCTTTGTTTTTGTTTTTTATCTGTTCAAACATGACACCATGACATCATAATATCATATCATGACTAACCATTTCAAGGATCTAGGGGATTTATCTTTGTTCTGTGTTGCAGGGTCATGGCTTCCAGTCGCAGGAATACTATCTGAATCAACTTTGTAAAGGTACCTTCCAAGTTTGAGGAATTAGACTCAAAAGTTCCCGACAATTCTCAATTCACCAAGAGACATGGTCATTTACTCATTTTGGTTACTAACGGTTTCAAAGAAGACATGATGAGTGTTGTGTTCCAGTTCTTTGATCCTAAACATCATTATTTTACCTTCCCGGATTATCATATGGTGCCCACAATGGGAGAATTCTCTAAATTACTCAGAGTGACTATTCTTGATCAGATACCTTTCACTGGTATAGAGCAAGTTCTGAAACCTGAAAACATTGCAGTTGCCTTACATATGAAACGACCAGACATTGTATTTAATTAGGAAACAAGGACTGAAGTCAAGGGTTTTCCTCCTAAATTTCTAATAGAGAAGGCTCAGTGGTTTCTAGATGCCATGAGTTTTCGTGCTATTAAGGATATTTTGGCTTTGTTGATCTATGGTTTGATACTATTCCCTAATCCAGACCAATTCATAGATGTGAATGCCATTAAAATATTTCTCACTCATAATCCGATACCTACTTTTCTTGTTGATATCCTGCACTCCATTCACACTCGTACTATAAAGAAGCGAGGAACTCTTATGTGTTGCATACCTCTACTATCCAGGTGGTTTATTTCGCACCTGCCCCGATCAGTGATAAAGAATGAACAAGGTTTAAGGTGGTCTCAAAGGTTGACGTCACTCGCTCATTCAGATGTCAATTGGTGTCCTTGATCTCATGCAGATATTACTATTATTGACTGTTGTAGGGAATTCCCTAATGTACCACTCCTTGGCATAAGGGGAGGTATCACTTACAACCCTTCCCTAGCTCTATGTCAGTTTGGTTATGCTCGAAGAGACAGTCCTCATGATATGCTCATCCAGGGTATTATGTTCAACTATGAGAACAATACTCAAAATTACCATCAAAAGTTTATACGTGCTTGGGGCATGGTCAACAAGATTGATAGCGAGACTTTGGGACACAAGAATTCCATTCCTCTAGAGCCTTACCACATATGGGTGCAGTCTCGTGCTCAAAATCTTAAAATGCCATATCCTGCTATCCTACCAGTGATCGTAGAGCCTGTTGTTTAAGGGGATGTTCCTCATACCATTCTTCATCCCAATTTTGCTATTGACTTTGTAGAACTACAGAAGTCCTAGATTCAACTCAAGGAAGAAAGGGATACCTTTAAACTCAGCTCTATGCTAGTGAGAAGAAAGTACTAGAGCTGACGAAACGACTCCACGAAGAACAAAGCATTAATGCATATGTCAACACAAAGAGGAAGCGCCCATGGGATACTTGAATTCATATTTTGCTTCTTTGTAACTCTTTTTATTATCATTATAAGCCTAGAAGGCAATTATAACTTGATCTTGTTACTAAAATTTCTTTTGTTCCCTTTTGTTTAAACAAATTTAAATCCCGCAACGATCCTTGAAAACATTGCACTTGAATTTACATATCATGCATATCATCACATAACAGGTACTTTCTAAACATGTTTTCTCATCTTCTTGTTGTTTAGTTCAGTAAAAGATGGCACTCGAGAAAACTGTGAAAGAACTTCAAGCTCAGAACACTCAGTTTCAGCAAATGTTCTTGGACTTAGCTAAGGGACAAGACGAGTTGAAGACTCTCATCACAAAGGGGAATAAGAAGAAGACTAAAAAGCCAACAATATTTCTTAATATGGGAAGAAGATTCAAAGATCTGGTTAGAAAGGCTATAGATTTTGAGGCCCCCCTAAATGAAGATGATAACCAAGAAGAAGATGACAAGAGTGTGAAAGCTGAAGAAATAACAACCTTGGTTCTGGCCAAGATTTTGATGAAGACTATTCTGTCGAACAATATCTTCCATGTAATATGGTGGGAGATCTGACTTGAGGTTTTGCGCTTTATCGCAAATGTTACAGATAGCAAGAGTCTCCACCGACTTTTCTTTTATCCAATAAAGAAAAGGGTGAAAAGAACAAGAAAGACCTTTGAGAATTTTCTTGAGTTAGGGGAGTAGGTTATAAAAAGGGAAGGTGTTAGCACCCTTTTCATCCGTAGTTATCTACGGGCTCTTAATTGCTAGCTCACTTTGAAAAATGATTTTATGTTTGCAAATATTTTGAAAATGCCTAAGTGTGGAAATTTTTCAACGATTCTCGTATCGTTGAGAATGTATACAAAATGTTTGTTTTGAAAATATTTGTTGAAAGAGAGTGTTTGGAAAGATGTTTTGAAAATGCCAATGTAAGGCAATTTTAAAATGATTGTCGTATCGTTGAGAATGTATACAAAATGTTTTTGTTTTGAAAATAGTTGTTTTGAAAGTGTGAAGTGTGAAATTTGTTTTAGTTTGTGAGCAAGCGATTACGAGCGATCTACCTACTCAAAAAGTCTTTGTTCTTTTCCTCTTCCTTTAGATAGTGCTATCCTACCATTAGTTAGTAGGAAGCTATATCATTGGATGTGAGGGACGGGCGTGGGTCATCGTACAATCATAGAAGGCAACTTGTAAGATGTTTTAGTAATTTTCGTAAGGGACTAAGATTGTTTATTGATGGCAACATCGAAGGGTCATAGAGGGACTACGATCTTTTAACCGAGGGTCTTTGCTAAAGCATCTCACGTTTGAGAGACATGATTGTTTTTCATCCGAAGCAACAAATGAGGTTACTCTAGAGGTGCATGTGTGCAAAGCGTGTTTGATTCAATTATTTGTCTTGGGTTAGGGTTTTACTATGTTTGCTTTTAGTCTTGTCATACAAACCCTAATTACTAACAATAACAAGGAAAACAGTAAATTGCGGAATTTGAATGTCCTACGTTATTACAATACTTTGGGAATGGGGGTGGGGGGTTATAAATTTGTGAAATGGGGAGGACAACAATAAACCTTAATTATCTATTAAAGACCATGTACATAAATGATAATGCGAAATAGTAAAATACACAAAAATGTAAAGATGAAGAAAAGAGAAAATAAATTGTTTTATGGTTTTTTGATAGACAAAGATTTGGTAATTAACTAATTAAGCTAATTAGTTTTGAAAGAGAAATTAACTAATAATTTTAGACAAAATATAAAAATCTAAGTTAATTGAAATTAAGGAAAAAATAAAACCTAAGTTTAATAATTTGTTTATAAAAATAATTTGAATATTAATATCAATTTGGAAAAGTATTTTATAGTGTGAAAAATAATAAAACCTAGTTCTAAATTTTTTAATTAACAAAATAAAATAAAGTGTTTAAATTAATTAAATAAAACCTAAAACTATATTTTTGTTGTGATTTTATGATTTAAATATAATTTTTGTATTTAAAACAAAAATGAAACAAAAAGAAAATATAAATAAAATAAAATAAAAAAGAGATTGGGACTATGGTATTGTGAAAGGAATTTAGAGGGTGTAAAAAAAGAATACTAGGCCTAAAACTGATTTTTTGTTTGCATCAGAAAAATAAAATGGGCCTGAAAGTTAGTAAAAGGGGGGGTGAATAATAGCAAAAAATTCAAGACCCAACATAGAGAGCCCAACGCCTGTTTTATCCAGTGTGGCTGCCTCTTGGGAGTGTATCATACGCTTGCCTTATGGGGCGTGTGATCTGGCCATGGGGAGATCAAATGGTGATGATGAGAGGGTGTAGCATGCGCGCCTTAGGCTCGTATGCATGGAATCTGCAAGAAATAAATGTGAAACAAATAAAAGGGTACCACTGGGGCTCGAACCCAGGTCCCTATAGTTACAGGCGCGCGCTTTAACCACTTGGGTGGTGATACATCTGGTAGTTAAAGCACAAACTAATCAATATATTGCAAACTCGTTTCTGAATATTTGAACAAGTCATATTCTTCTTCCTTGTGCGCGCCAAGAACAACAACTCCATTTTAATTCTGTAACTCCTTTATTTCTCAACCATTTTTAAAAATGTAAACATGAAAGTTGCTTGATTCTTCACTATGAATTCAACCATATAACTTTTAAAAGCTAAAGATCAAAGACTAAGATGAATTTTGTTTAGTACCAAACTGAAACCTAATTTTTTCAGAAACTTCAAATCCAAAATTCTCATCACTCAAGCAAGATAAATGAAATGTAAGCACATGGTTAGCTTTAGAGAAATGATGTCTACATTTTTTATTCAGAAAGTAAACATTAATGATGCTTGTACAGAAAGTTCAAAGTTTAGAAAACTTACCTCAAAAGTGAGAATTATGTTTGAAGTTGGAGCACTCTTGGAGATGTTGTGATGATCTGGATAGCTTCACTGAACTCCCAGGAAACTATTGCAATGCTTACTTTAGATTGAGAGTGCCTGGATTTTCATGGAGAAGTCCTGTTGCAGGGCTCTATTTTTGAAAATGGAAGATGAGGAAGATGATGTTACAGTGGTATAACAGGTGTTTGAATAGCCTCTATATGAGTTATAGAAGCTTTATGGACGATTTAGAACAAAAACGCACGAGTGGATTAGGTGGTTGGAGTTTAAGGTCAGAAGTTGCAACAATGGAGGATTTGTGTGCAAATTTTGGTTTAAGTGGGTTTGAGAGAGTTAGAGTGCTTTTGAACTCGTTTCTTGACTTGCAAATGATCATGTTATTTATAGAGAAAAATATTTGAGGAGCTGAGGTAACCAAGTTTGCAAGATAACAACTTATGGCTTGGTTGGATGTAACTTGAAGTTTCTTGAGAGTTATGGTTCCAATGTGAGCATGGCCTGATTTTAGGGGTGATTTGCAGGTTATAGATGGTTGCTTCTTGGTGCTGAGATGTTTTGAAGTCAGAAGCAACTATGTGTGGGCTCAAGGAGAGTGGACTTTATGATTAAATTCACTTTACAAGAATGGAAGTGTGATCTTTTTCCCTTAAATGGCAAGATGCATTGTACAATGCTTGATTCAAATGGACCATAGCTCAAAAGCTTATGTAATCTTCTGATTAGAGATAGACTTACAAGCTTAGAGGTCTACAATGTGAGATTGTGCAGCATGGTTAGGGGATTTTGTTATGAGTTCATCACAAAAATGACTTGTAATTCAAGTTTGTCATGCCAACTTCAAGTCTTCAAATCTCCTAGATAAAAAATGATATCTTCAAGTTCTTGGACATTTTGGAAAGCTTGAAACATTGTCTAAAACTTTCATGTTAACCACTTTGGATAAATCAAACTGTAACTTGAAGAAAATTGGCCAAGAAGTTGGGACAAATTTTTTGACCAAACTTGTTTGAAAATTTCTCTAAGTGTTTTGATAAAAATGTCATGACTTCATGGGCCTATGTATCCTAATCCAAGCATTTTTGGGCATAAACCCTCAAGGAAAAAGTTGTAGAGTTCATCATGATCTACAACTTTCATGTTTAAAGTTTTCCTTGAATCATCTTGCATCTTAGTGAAAAATGGTCATGAAGTAGTGATTTTATTGGAAATCTTGACTTTTTATTGACTTTTCTTGACTTTGTTGATTCTTTTTTATCAAGCTTGATAAATTTGAATGTTTTGATGACTCTTGATCTTTGAAGTTCAAAGTTGACCAAAAGTCAAAGTTTGACTTTTGTGTGATAGTTGACTTTTCATCAGTTGATTCAAATTCTTTAACTATCAAACACTTGATTTTTGAGAATGTCTTGAACCATGCAATTAGGTCAAGATGTTGTATTTGAATCCTTGATATCATGCTTCAAGTCAATAGGTCATGTACTAGGTCAAAGGTCCATGATCAGCCATTCTCAATCAAAACCCTAATTTTGACAATTTTGCCCCTTTAGTGATCTGAGGGCTTTTCTTGTGGAATTATTATCAAACCTTGATAAAATGATGAATATGACTTCGAAATGTTGATGTTGACCAAAAATATTGAAGTTTGACTCTATGTTGACCATAATTGACTTTTTACCCAATATAGTTGATTTTCAGTCATCTGAGCAATTGATTGAGCAAATTTGTGATGCAAGACTTGAAACTTGGTATGAGCATTATTGGAGACCTATAATGAACCATGAAAGTCACTTGAGGCATTAGAAGTATAATTTTCCTTGAGAAAACCAAAACCCTAATTGTGGACCCAATGCTTAAGAGGTGAGCTTGTCTGATCAACTCTTGAGAATTCTTGAGCATTGGAGAACTTTTGTGAGAAATGTTTTGAAGAAAATAGAGGGAAAATTTTGGGGTATAACATTTTTCCCTGTTTAATCTTCTTAAACCTGGAGAGTTAGATTGGCTCGTCTTCCATTTGTGACTTGAAGGTAGAAGATGATTGAACACTTAAGTGCCCTGAAATTTGCACTTGCTTGTGCACGAAGTGATGTTGTCGGTTGATTATACCGGGAATGGGCTTAAAGATTTCATTTAGAGAGGTAGTGAAGAGTTGTCGGAGATGGGCTGATAGATGCCAATCAAAGTAATTATTGATAGAGAAATTAGACTAAGTCTACGCTCGACTATAACTGGGAGAAGTATCAGAAGAAATCTTTGGTTGATTTAATCTGAGCCAGAAAAGGTCTACTAGGTGAAATATCAAGGTAAATCTTTGGTCTATTTAATCTGAGCCAACAGATGTTGGAAGGAAGTATTCATTATGTAGATAGTCGCCCATCCTATTTCTGGAATTGATATACAATCTCTTTTTGTTGGTAAACTCGTCCTGTTTCGGGAGTTCATACATTGGTGATAAAGATAGTCACCCCGTCCTATTTCAGGAATTGATCTTTATCTGGCCAAAGAGAAACAAAGATAGTTTCCTCGTCCTGTTTTGAGAGTTAATCTTCAATATGTTCATGTAGATAGTCTCCCCGTCCTGTTTCGGGAATTGATCTACAATCTATTTTTCACAGATAGTTGCCCTGTCTTGTTTCAGGAATTAATTTATGGCTGGTCGTCTAGATAGTTACCCCGTCTTATTTGGGGAATTTATCTGGAACTTGATTTTCGTTGGCTGTAGAGATAGTTTCCCCGTCTTGTTTCGGGAATTAATCTCTGACCTGGCCACGTAGATAGTTGCCCCGTCCTGTTTCGGGAATTAACCTTGAACTTATTTGAGAATTATTGTTGATATTCGTCTGTTGATTGATCTTCCTTGAAAAGGTAAAGAGTTCACTTTATGCAATGTTATGATGTATGAAATGTATTGCGTAATGATGTTCTCAAAATAAATGAGATTGTGCTATATGCATTTCGTATGCATATGCTATGATGTATGAATGTGAAATGTTGTTGAAGTGTATTTATAAACCCATGCAGTATCTTTGTCTGGGAAAATAAATCCCTGACTATTGATGGGGATGAAGAGTATTTATATCTTTAATCTTGTCTAGAATGCTTCTGTTGGGGATTCCTGCTTACTTGTTTGAGGAAACTCCGCTGGGGAATATTGACTTCCTGCTTGGGGAGTAGAGTTTAGGAACATTAGTTTCTCTATTGAGGAGTTTATTTCTTATATACCCTGACTGGGGATAAAAGAGATGGATAAACCTCTGGCTTGTTTGTGGAGGATAAAGTCAACTAATACCTAGTCCAATTCTAGGTTTTGCAGCAACTTTCTAGGGATAGTGGTGACTTCAATTGGGAAGAGGAATTTTGTCAGTGATTTATAGTAGTCTAAGGAATAGAATCCAGTTAGGGAGACTGTAATATGTTGAGAAATAAACCCTGTTGGGGAAATAAACCCCAACGACAAACTCTCCTAGGGAAATTGAATTTTACTAGAGAGAAGAAACCCGCAGGGGCTTTACAGTTTTCAAATTCAGACGGGGAAGAAAATTTCCATGAATTGTATTGATTGGAACTCCGTAGGGAAATTGCGGGGAATGTATCCTTTATCAGGGATGAATTTGTGAAGATTACTCTGTGGGGATAATCTCATAGAAGTGGCTCTGTGGGGATTTATGGAGAGTTGGAACGTCATCCCAATTCCTAGAATCTTGAGTAAATGCTTACTCCTGTTCTTATGCATATATTTGTTAACAGTTAATCATGTTCATATGCATAATGTTCATTTAATTTTAGTCATTGGACATTTTTGCAAGCAAAACAGAAAAAACAAAAAGTTTGAACTTTTAAGGTGTATTTGTATTGATAATTTGCCTATAAACAGGCGTTTTTTGTACAAAGAGACATAAATCCTAGTAAGAGGACATTGTCGTGAAATAAAAAGAGTACAAAGTGAAAACAAAATATATAGCTATGTGGAAGTGATCTCGTTGGGTCCCAACTCTGTTATTGCCCTTATGCCTTCGAACATCACATCCTTGCTGTCGGAAGAAGTTGATTGAACCATTTGAACTTTCAACTTTGGTAATAAATCTTACAGTAGTGATCCAACGGGACATAGTCGTACGCTTCCAATCCCTAACTTTTTCCTGGACCGCCCTTTCAGGTTTTCAGTCCACCAGGATACCCTTTTTTTCCCAAGCCACCCTTTCAGGTTTTCGACTTGTCGGGTGTATAATCTTTTGTATATATCCCTAATTTTTTCCCAAACCCTTTTGGTTCGCCGGGATGCCCTTATTTTTGCCTAGGTATGTCAACCTAGCTGGTCATTCTTATGCGTAGTATTTTTTGACTATGTCTGCATTTACAAGGTGCGGGCAATCTTCACCGTCCATGGTGGTTAGTATCATAGCACTGCCCGAAAATACTTTCTTGACAATAAATGGTCCTTCTTAGGTAGGAGTCCATTTTCCCGTGGGATCACCTTGTAGTAGAATGATGCGCTTTATTACCAAGTCACCAACTTGATATACTTGATGCTTGGTCTTCTTGTTGAAGGCTTTGATCATACGTTTTTGATACATCTGACCGTGACAGACAACCGCCAGCCTCTTTCTGTTAATCAAATTCAATTGATCCAACCTAGTCTGAATCTACTCGTCTTCGCCTAAGTCTGCATATTTCATAATCCTCAGAGAATGAATCTCAACTTTGACAGGCAGGATGAATTCCATGCCATAGACCAGAGAGAACGGGGTTACCCTAGTTGATGTTCACACTGAAGTGTGATATCCATGAAGAGAAAATGGTAACATCTTATTCCATTCTTTGTAAGTCACAACTGTGATCGCTGGAAATAGAACTGACTGTTTAAAGCTGGTTCGTGAAATGTCGCGGTAAGCAAGAGTCGCCACCGTCTTTTATGTTCTCCAACATGGAAAGGACAAAAGCACAACAAAATTCCTTTTCGAGATGTTTCTCGGTTCGGGAGGTATATTTATAGAAAGGGAAGGTGCTAGCACCCTTTCTATCCATGGTTATCCATGGGCTCTTAGGTACTTGCTCTTATGTTTTCAAAAGATGTTTGCTTTTCAAGTGTGTGTGGGTTTTGAAAAAGTTTCGTTTGAAAAATTTCTAAGTAACTCTTGTATCTGTCCTCAAGAGTGCATGAAAAATTTGTTTTGAAAACTTTTGAAAGTGTCAGTGTGAAAAGTTTGTTTTGTTTGTTTTGAAAAGAGCAAGTACCCATGAGATCTACCTACCCTAAGGAATTAGGCTGTGTAAGAGTCCTTTAGATAGTGATATCCCACCATTGAGAGGTAGGTAGCACCGTCGTTGGAGGTATTCAGGTCAATTCGATTAAGGGACATTGTGGTCACCGAAGCAATAGTAGGACACCTTAGAAGTAACCCTAATGTCCTAGATCCTTTTATCCGAGGCAACCGTTTCGAGGCAACATGATCTTTAGACAGGAGGGCAACCTCTAAAACACCCTATACTTGACGACCACGTTCGAGGCAACCAATGAGGCGTACCCTAGGAGTGGCATGTGCACGTGTGTCAGGTTTCAGTTTATGTTTATCTTTGAACATGCATTTGTGAGCTACGAGTTGGTTTTATTTGTCATACAAGTCTTGTCATGCATAATTAACAGTTTAATAATTTGCGGGAAGTAAATTGCGGGAAATTAAATCTAAGCTATTACAAGGCGTCGGGTATTTACATCGCCAAAAACAAACCCTTTAATTTAAATTGCGGAAAGTAAAATAAAGCGGTAAATAATTAAAGTCCTAATTAAAAGCTATTACATTCCGGGAAACAAATACAATAATATGATAAAATGGATCGCGTGCGAGAAATTAAATCGGATGCGAGTTTTTTGGGTTTTGACCCTTTTTTTGAAAGGAAGTGATTTTTTTGGTTATTTTTGAATTAAATGGAATTAAATTAAATGAACAATTAAATTAAATAATGAAAATATTTTTGGATTTTTGAGTTTTTTAAAGAAATAAAATAAATTGAATTAATGCTAAAAAAAACCTAATATTCTAAATTGATTTTAAATATTGCAAAAAATATTAAAAGTTAAATCTAATTAAAGCTAAATTGATTAAATTAATTTATTTACAAAAATAAAAGTGATGAAGTTAATTTTAATAAATAAATTTTTTTTTTGTGTTTTTGATTTTATTAGGAAAAAATGTTAATTGGTTAGTGATTAATAAAAATAATAACGATTAATTAATTAAAGGAACATAATACAAATAGAGATAGAGTTTAGGAGTATACGAGTCTGATTGGAGGGGTGAAACAGTTATTGGCGTCATATGTAAACTGTTTTGTTTTGGCCATTTGTGTTTTGCCTTTTGGCCATTTGTGTTCTGGCCTCAACGTTCCTTAACCTTTTCAAGATGTCTGCCTCGCCATGTATTGGTGTCATGTGTAAGCTGTTCTGTTTTGGCCATTTGGCTTTTGGCTTTTGGCTATTTGTGTTTTGGCCTCAACGTTCCTTAATGAACCTGCATGGAATCCTGTCTAAAATCTACAGTGTTGAATCTCATGAACACATTAAATAAAATCATAAAATAAAAATAAAACCAATATATGAAGAAATTTAATGTTTAGACACAATATGGCATGTATGAATGATTATACCCTTTTGATCATGGAGATCAAATCAATCTTACCCTTACTAGAAAAGTAGTGACATGAATGCTTTTATGCCATTTGGATCATGGAGATCAAGTCAGCCTTACCCTTACTGAAGAAGTAGTGAGATGTTGGTTTGTAACTAAGATGGCTTGTTTGTAGTGAGATGTTGGTTTGTAACTAGGATGACTTGTTTGTAGTGAGAGAGAGATTTGTAATAAGGATTTCAAGGTTTTAGGATTCTTGAAAGAATTTGATATTCTGATAGCGTTGTGGTAAGGTTTTTTTCTCTCTTTTTTCTCCTCCGGTTTGTGTGAAAAGAATGTGATTATATAATGGAAATTAGGGTAAAGAAAATGGGTTTTGAATGTGCAATTGAGTCTCCAATATTCACTTGAGTTCGTCACTTTCCAGGCTAAATCGCAGGGACTTAAGTACAACTTTTGAAGTTGAAATGTGAAAACAAAATGTAGCCGACATCTAGAGCTAACTCCTGTCCGAAAATTGGCTCAATCGGATAAACGCTGAATTAGTTATGAATTTTTGAAGTTTCAGCTCAGACAAACTTATTTTGGGCTCCAGTGTCGACTCTGACACGTTCTTCAATAAAAAACTGGTATTGATCGGTGCATAATTTGGTCTCTACTTTTGAAGAAAAGTTGTAGATCTCTGAGTCAGTGACCTTGTGTAAAAATATGAGCCCAATCCGATAAAAATTGACCGAGTTATGAATTTTCGAAGTTTCGGCCCAGATGAAATAGTATTCAGCATTCAGGATTTTCAGCGTGTCACACACTCTGATCAAAAAACGAAGGCCTTTTGAATACCGTTTGAACTCAATACCTTCTGTGAAAATGTAGCCAACTCAATTCGTGAAATTTTAGCGCTGGAACCAGCTCGATACGATTAAAATCGACCAAGTTATGATTTTCTGAACATGACGCAAATAAACTTCTGTCACAAATTTTCTGTACGAAAATACTTGATAAATCCACATTTTTGAAGACCTTCTGATCGAAATTGGCTTCCAGCCGTGAGAGATGAAAACGTAGATAATGTCAAGACAGAATTTTAGCCACCGGAACGGGTTCAAAACGAGCCACGATCTTCAAGTTATGAATTTTTTAGCGCGTAAAAACTGCACTTTCAGCACACTTTTTTCACCATATTTCTTCGAGAAAACTCACACATTCGGATACCTTCTTTAAAGAATTGACTCTTGAGCCGAACCTAAATTTGAGAATATGTTATCAGAGATATCTTGGAAAAAGAACACCTGAATATGACGCGCCGGGTTGGACTTGTGAATTTTTCTTGAAATGTTTTGAGAAATATGGGAGGGCAAATTTTGGGGTACAACAACAACCATCTTTTGCAGAATCTTCTTTATGTTCTTGTTGGTGGCTTCCACTGTGCCATTCATCTTTTGTCTATATGGAGAAGATTTGTGGTGCTTGATCTTGAACTGTGTGCAGAGTTCAGTGATCATGGCATTGTTGAGGTTGGTACCATTGTCAGTGATGATTCTCTCGGGGACACCTTACCAACAGATGAGGTTATGCTTGATGAATGAAGCCACCTCGTTCTTGATAATTGAGGCAAATGAAGCCGCTTCAACCAATTTTGTAAAGTAGTCAATGGTGACAAGAATGAAGCGATGTCTATTAGAAATAATAGGCTTAATTTTTCCAATCATATCAATGCCCTACATTGCGAATGGCCAAGGAGCAGTCATGATGTTCAAAGGTATTGGAGGCACGTGAACTTTATCAACATAAATTTGGCACTTATGAAATGTTCTTGAGTGGTGATGACAGTCACTTTACATGTTCGACCAATAGTAACCTGCTATCAAGATTTTCTTAGCCATAGTATGCCCGTTTGAGTGAGTACCAAAGATGCCTTTGTGCATATCCTCCATAATTTTCTCTGCTCCCTTCTTGTCCATACAACAGAGATGGGCTGAATCATGGTTGCGCTTGTACATAATCCCAGTGCTTAGGAAGAACTTGGCAGAGAACCTCCGTAGGAATTTCTTGTCGTTGATTGACGCCCCTTCAGGGTATTCCCGAGCTTCAAGATACCTTTTTACTTCGTGAAACCAAGGCTTCTCCTCTACTCCATCAGTGTCAATCTCATAGTAGTGTGCCGGTTCATCAAATCTTTCGATAGTAATTCTGGGAGCTTCATTGTCTCATTTGACCTTGAACATGGATGACATGGTAGCTAAGGCATCTGTCAACTAATTCTCTTCACTTGGTATATGCTCAAAGGTAATCTCTTCAAAGTACGAGATCAAGGTTAGCACAAGTTCTCGGTAAGGGATAAGATTTGGATATTTTGTATCCCACTCTCCTTTAACTTGATTGACCACCAAGGCTGAGTCTCCATATACACTTAATAATTTGATTCTTAGGTCAATAGCAGCCTTAAGACCCATGATGCACGCTTCATATTCAGCCATATTGTTGGTGCAGTCAAAGAAAATTCTGGCAGTGAAAAGTGTATGGCAACCTTCAGGGGAAATGATCACAACACCAATTCCATTACCAAGTGTGTTGGAAGCTCCATCAAAAACCATAGTCCATCGGGATTCTGGCTCAGGTCCTTCATACGGTCCAGGTTCTTCACCATCTGTTATTAGCATGATATTCTTGTTCGGGAATTCGAAGTTCATAGATTGCTAGTCATCTATAGCTTGATACACCAAATGATCTGCTAGTACACTTCCTTTGATTTCTTTTTGAGTGGTGTACTGGATGTCATATTCTGTTAAAATCATTTGCCATCGGGCTATCCTTCCAGAGAGAGCTGGCTTCTCGAAGATATATTTAATGGGATCCATTTTAGAGATCAATATAGTAGTATGAGTCAACATATATTGTCTTAGTCGGCGAGCAGTCCATGCCAAAGTGAAACAATTTTTCTCGAGCAATGAATATCTTATTTCACAGTCGGTAAACTTTTTACTAAGGTAGTATATTGCATTCTCTTTTCGACCAGACTTATCATGTTTCCCCCGTACACACCCTATTGAGCTCTCTAATACTGTTAGGTACATGATCATAGGTCTTCCTTCAACTGGTGGCATCAGAATCCAAGGTTCTTGTAAGTACTCCTTGATTTTATCAAAAGCCATTTGACAGTCGTCGTTCCATCTGATTACTTGATCTTTCTTCAGCAACTTGAATATTGGCTCACAAGTAGCAGTTAAATGAGAGATGAATTAGGCAATGTAGTTTAGTCGTCCTATGAAACCTATGACCTCCTTCTTAGTATGGGGAGTCAGCATTTCTTGGATAAATTTAACTTTTGCGGGATCGACTTCAATACCTTTACCGCTAACAATGAATCCTAGGAGTTTTCCAAATCTTACCACAAAGGTGCATTTGTTTGGATTCAGCCTTAGTTTGTACTTCTTCAGCCTTTCAAATAACTTGTGCAGATGGTCAAGGTGTTCTTTCTCAGTTTGCGATATGGATGTCATATCATCGACATAGACTTCTATCTCATGATGAATCATGTCATGAAATAAATCCACCATAGCCCATTGATAAGTTGCCTCTTCATTCTTTAACCCAAAAGGCATGACCTTGTAACAGAATATGCCCCACTGTGTGACGAAGGTAGTTTTCTCCATATCTTCAGGCGCCATTTTGATTTGGTTGTACCCTGAGAAGCCATCCATGAAGGAGAACACCTTATGTTGAGCAGTGTTTTCAACCAAAACATCAATATATGGTAGTGGGAAGTCATCTTTGGGGCTCACCTTATTCAAATCCTTGTAGTTTACACACATACAGACCTTGTCGTCTTTCTTCGGCACTGGAACGATATTTTCAACCCATTGGGGATACAACATCACTGCCAAGAAACCTGCATTGAATTGTTTCATTACCTCAGCCTTGATTTTCTCTGACATATCAAGACGCATACAAAGAACCTTTTGTTTGATCGCAGAATAACCTTTTTTCATTGGCAGACGATGAACCACAATATCTGTATCGAGCCATGGCATGTCTTTATAGGACCAAATGAATACCTCAACATAGTCCTATAACATCTGAACCAATATGCTCTTGACATTGTCTTCCAGGTTGGTGCCAATCTTGACTTCTTTCTTATCTGCCTCGGTACCCAAGTTTATCACCTCGACTGGCTCTTCATGCGGTTGGATAGCCCTTTCCTCTTGTATCAGGAGTCTCGCGAGTTCTCTAGGTATCTCATAATCTTCTTCACCTTCGTCTTTAGCTTGATAGATTGGACTTTCAAAGTCACAAACGACAATTGCAGAATTGTTGTCAATGAAGATCGAAGTGGATGTGGTTCTGCAAATGTGTGTGTGCGTGTAAGGTCACAAGGCTATTTGAAAATGCAGTAAAGTAAAAGAAAGACAAGGAGCGCAAAATTTGAATTAAAAATCGTCCAATGTTTTCATTAAATGAGCATATGATATATGAAATGACAACCCTTAACAAGTGGACCATTGTACCTCAGGAAAGGCACAAGGTTTAAAGTCATTGTTTTAAAAGAAATTATACAGACAAACTTCTTAAAGCAATAAAAATAGGAAATGGAAATTACTCATGAAAAAAGGAGATTGGTACAAAGTCCTTAGCCATCCAATTGTTGAGTCCATTGCTAGTAGTTAGGAATATCCAGTCGTCCAGGTCACCCTCACTATCAGTGTCTTCTAGAGCATGGACTTCATTATTGCTAATACAAAAAGGTGGTCCTCCAGCACGAACACGAGGAACCTCTTTCTGAGCCTTTGAAGTGAAACCCAACCCAAATTTGTTAGATTTGTAGGGGATATCAGGAAGTTGTCCCCAGATAGTACAACCTCCATATTCTACCACAACCCTAGCATCCTTCAAGGAAGCCATTCTTGGTGGGTTTTTAGAGATCTCAGGAATAGTAGCTTTAGCAACAACAATCATCGGGGGGATTACCTCAAATGTCTGACAAGGAGTTTCAATGCATTCACCATCCATTTCAACATATTTGAAAGAACTCAAATGGTTGACCATATATTCTTCCTTTCTACAAACTGTGACAATCTTCCCTTTCACTGGGTACTTCAGCTTTTGATGTAATGTAGAGTTAATCGCACCTACCCCATGAATCCATGGGCATCCGAGCAAGCAGGAATAGGCCAGGCGGATATCCATTACATAAAATGTGGAGTTGAAAACCAGGGATCCCACCTTGATCGGAAGATCAACCTCTCCGTGTACCATTCTCTTTGACCCATCAAAGGCTCTTACCACAATATCGATGGGTTTCAACACCAGCTCTTCACAGTCCAATCTATCCAGAGCACCTTTTGGTAATACATTCAGGGAGGAACCTGTATCAACTAACACATGCGCCAAAGTAGTGCCCTTACACTCAATAGAGATGTGCAGAGCTTTATTATGATTCTTTCCCTCCGAAGTTAAATCTACATCAGAAAAGCCCAAACCATTGTCAGCGGTTAGGCTTTCTACAAAATTCTCAAATTGACTAGCAGTGGTCTCTTGTGGTACATGAGAATTCTTTAGAAATTTCAATAGAGCCTTGGCATGGTCTTCGGAGAATAATAACAAGGATAACATGGATATTTTTTAGGGTGTCTGTCCCAGTTATTAACTATTTTGTAGTCACTTTTTAAATGATCTTCAGAATCTCTTCCATCTCTAGTCTAGAAGGGTCTTCAATTGTAACATATTTTGAGGGTGCCTCCATCTGGGGAGGCTCAGTCACTTTCTCTTTGCTTGGACATCAATTGTTGACCCAAAAACATGAATATGAACAGGTGATATAGTAGTTGCTATAGGAGAGATCTCCGGAGAGAAGATCCTTCCTGTCCTAGTGACCTTACTAGTTCTGACAATGTTTGTAATTTCAGGATCTTCATTTTCAGTAATCCATGGCTCTTGCTTGACACCGTAATAATAAACTTCTGCCTCATAGTTCCAGGGAACAACCTTATCAGAGGAATAGGGGACTGGCCCCAGTGCGGTGATAATCAAGGGAGCCACTCTTGGCTCATTAGGAATCCTTATAGGGCCTCTAGAGATGATCCTTATAGGAGTATTAGAAATAGTGATTATAGAAACATCTTCAAGTCTTAGTTCTTGAGGTATATTTTCATGTAAACTCTTCATGGATGGAGTTTTCTTGAACAAAATTTCATGTCTATCAATCAGGAATTGAATACCTTTCTTTAATTACATACAACCATTAATTTCGGGATCACAATGGTAACAATTTTCAGGACAACCAGGAAATAAACTGCCTCTTAACAAATTCTTCTTAATGGTCATTAAGGGAGTAGTTAAATCACTGATGGTGGAGACAAATGAGACATCGTCAATGGCATTGACACCTTTACCATGATTGGGCATGGGTGCAGTAATCATATTTGGGGTCTATGGAGGGTCAAACTCAATCACTTTGTCTTCAATCAAATCTTGGATCTTATTCTTCAATGCCCAACAGTTGTTAGTGTCATGCCCATAACTATTTAAATGATAGGCGCATTTCACGTTTAAATTATATTCGGGAAAGGAAGTATTGGGATTGGGATTGGGATGGGGATCTCGCAGTTTTACCAAATCTGCCTTCAACAGATGTTGTAAATCTTGAGACAATGGGATGTTGGTCCTAGTGAATTGCCTCCTCGAGGAGTCTGGCCTATGCTGATTGTTTTAATGTCATGTTTGTTGAACTTGGGTCGGGTTAGAAATCAATATCGCTCCTACCGACTGATGACGACCATTCTTGATACGGCTTCTCTGGCCATAAACAACATTAGTTTCCTTCTTACCAACAAATGGTTTCTTTACAACATTAGAGGTTGAGGCCATTGGGATCTTCACACTTTTGATATCGCTTTCAACCCTTTCGCCAGTCAAAATTAGCTCAGTAAACCTTGATGAAGAACTTCCAATCAGCAAATTAAAGAATGGACCCGTCAGAGTGCCCATGAACATGTCCACCAATTCTCGGTCAGTCAAAGGGGGTTTCACCCTTCCAGCCAGGTCCCTCCATTTCTGGGCATACTCCTTAAAGCCTTCGTTCAAACCCATAGTCATACTATGTAATTGCACGCGAGTTTCTGCAAGGTCAACATTTTATTGGTATTGTCCGTAGAAGGAAGCAGCCAAATCCTCCCATGTGTGGATATTAGTTCCTTCCACTTGATAGAACCATTCCAACTGTGTTCTAGATAAGCTTTCTTGGAAGAAATGAACCCATAACTTCCTGTCAGCCGTGTGTGGTTGAATCTTTCAGACATATGACCTTAAATGGAGTTTCAGACAAGAGATCCATCATATTTGGCGAATACGGGGACCTTTAATTTATGAGGAATGACCACCCCAAGGACCAAATCTAAATCTCCAAAGTCTAGACCAGGTACTTTTTGGATTTCTACAGCCTTGAGTCGGTCTTTCAGCTGTTTGTATTTGTCATCCTCCAGCGGGCGCTGCTCGTCGGAGTAATCTTCATCCTCATAAATCTGGTTATTTCCACCCCTATCCCTGGTGCTTCGAACATCCTCTTCTTGATTGTCACCTTCTTTGGAGGAGACATCATCTGCTTGAGCCAGTCGGGTAGGACCTTTGAACCTTATTCCCATGTTGATAACAACCTGTTTCTTAGCTTTCCTTTTTATGATGAGGAGCACCATCATCTCTTGTTTCCCTTTGGCTAGGTTCAAGAGGGTCTCTTGAAACTGTGCATGTTGAGTTTGTAGATCTTTGACGGTTTTCTCGAGAGCCATCTTATACTGAAATAAACAGTAAATAGATGAGGAAACCAGTATTAGAAAACCTGCTTATGAAATGATGCATGTTATGTGGATGCAATGTTTCCAAGGACCTCAGGAGATTTACATTTTCTAGCCAAAAAGAAAACAGAAACAACAATTGTATTAATAAGTTTAAAAATTACAATTTCCCCTTGGGCTTACAATGAAAAAGTGAAAAGGTCTCAAAGAGACAACAAAATGAACTCCTAAAACATAAGACTCAATTCTCCCACAGACGTTTCCTCTTCGTGTCGATGTATTACTTCATGCTTCTCTCCTCATGAAGTTTCTTTGTGAGCTCCAACACTTTCTTCTCTCTTGCATAGAATCGAGCTTCAAAGGTGTCTCGTTCTCCCTTGAGTTGAACCCAGGACTTCTGTAATTATTAGAGGTTAGTAGGCATGTCATGATGGATAATGGTATAAGGAATATCCCCTTCGGCAATGGGCTCTATAATCATTAGTAGAATAGCTGGATAGGGCATCATGAGGTTTTAAGTGCGAGCTCGCACACATTTGAGATAAGGATCCAAAGGGATAGAATTCTTATGTACCAAATTCTTGCTATCAACCTTGTTTACCATGCCCCAAGCTCGTACAAGCCTTTCATGATAACCTTGAACATCGTTCTCGTAGTCGAACATAATACCCTGGATGAGCGCATCATGAGGACCATCTCTTCGAGCATAGCCAAATTTTCATAGAGCCAGAGAAGGGTTATAAGTAATACCTCCCCTAATTCCAAGGAGCAGGACATTAGGGAATTCCCCACAGCGGCTAATGATAGTAACATCCTCACGAGATCGGAAACACCAATAGATATCTGAATGAGAGAGTGATATCATCCTTTGAGACCACCTCAAACCTTGTTCATTCTTCAATACTGATCGGGGAAGGTGCAAAATAAACTACCTAGATATAAACGGTATGCAACACATAAGAGCCCCTCTCTTCCTCATAGTACGAGTGTGAAGAGAATGCAAAATATCTCCGAGCAAAATAGGCACAAGGTTACGAGAAAGGAAGATCTTGACAGCATTCACATCTATGAGTTGGTCTGGATTAGGGAATATCACCAAACCATAGATCAATAAAGCCAAGATTTCTTCGAAATCTTGAAAGTTTGCATCCTCTAAAAGCAATCGAGCCTTCTCTAAAATAAATTTAGCTCGAAAACCCTTGACTCCACTCCTTGTTCCCAAATTAACTACAATGTCGGACCACTTAAAATGTAAGACTGGTGAAATTTCTTCAGGTTATGGATCTTTCTCTAAACTGGTGAAGGGAATTTGATCAAGAACAAGTACTCTCAATAGTTGACAGAAATCTTCCATTGTAGGCACCAGTTAATAATCCGGAAAGGTGAAACAATGATGTATAGGGTCAAAGAACTGAAAGAGCACACTCATCATGTCTTCTTCAAAGCTTGAGGTAACCATAATGAGAAGTCGACCATATCTTTTGGTGAATGGAGAATTTTCAGGAAACCTCGATGCTAACTCTTTGAGTTGAGGAGGCACCCTTTACGAAGTTGATTCGAATAATATTTCTGCAAGTGGAATCCATAACCTACAAAACAAAACAAAGATAAATCCCTAGGTACTTGAAATGTTTAGTGAAAATGCTATGGCATGATGTCATGATGTCATGTTCGAACAATTAATCATACTCAAACAAAGATCACAAAGCCTTAGTGTGATACGGTGGCCAGAATCGGGACGTGTTTCCCTTTGTTAAGTAATTTGCTGGTTTGCGTTTGTTTTTGCAAAATGTTGCGGTAAGCAAGAGTCGCCACCGAATTTTATTTTATCCAACAAGGAAAGGAAAAAAGCACAGAAAAATTCCTTTTTCGAGATATTTCTGAGTACGGGGGGTAGATTATAGAAAGGGAAGGTATTAGCACCCTTTCTATCCGTAGTTATCTACGGGCTCTTAGGTACTTGCTCATCATTTTCAAAATTGTTTTCTTTATGTTTGTGTGATTTAAAAAGTTTTTGTTTTAACTTCGATTTAACTCTTGCTTCTGTCTTCAAGAGTGTAATGAAGTGTTTTTGAAAACTTTGTTTGTAAAGGAGTGTAAGTGTGAAAAAGTTTGTTTGGATTGAGAAAGTACTTAAGAACTAATCTACCTACTCGAAAAAAGAATCGTTCTATGTTCGTTTCCTTTAGACGATGTTATCCCACTATTAGTGAGTAGGTAGCATCATCGTTGGAGTTTTGAGGGTCAATTCGAAAGGGACGTACGGCCACTAAAGCAATGTTAGGACGTCTTAGTAGTAACCCTAATGTCTTAGATCAATTATCCGAGGCAACAATATCCGAGGCAACCTTTCTGAGGCAACTTTGATCTTTGGACAAAAGGACGACCATTAAAACATCCTATACTCAATGACTGTTTACTGAAGGCAACCAAGTGGGAGTGTATCCTAGGAATGCGCATGTGCGAGTGTTTCAATTTCAGATTTATTATCTTTGCACATTTAGGGTGATTTAACTGTTTTAAAATTAATCATACATTCTTGTCATGCATCCCTATATCATACATCTAACAGTTAATAATTTGTGGAATTTAAAATGCGGAAATTAAAGTACGCTATTACAAGGCTTCGGGTATTTACATAGTCAAAAACAAACCCTTGAAAATAAAGCGGTAAATGAAAATAAAGTCCTAATTAAACTATTACAAACTGTAGGCAGTTACAATAATTGGGATAAAAATAAAATAAAGCGTGCGCGAAGAAAAATAGAACGAATGCGAATTAAGGTTTTGACCCTTCTATCCTAATTAAAAGAAAAAAATATTTTTTTGTTGTTTTTAATAAAAAGAAATAAGTTTTCTAAATTAAATATGCAATTAATTAGTTAATTAATTAATAAAAATAATTACATGACCTATTTTTATGTTTTGGTTATTTTTAATAAAAAGAAAATAATTAAATTAGAAATAAAACCTATTTGTTCTAATTAATTTTAATTATGTATAAAAAGAAATTAAAGTTATCTAAATTAGTCAAACCTAATTTAATTAATTAATTTTTGTATAAAAAATAAATATCTTAAATTTAATTGGATAGAAAAATATTTTTATGATTTTTTTAATAAAAAGAAAATTAATTTTTGTAAGTAAAGTAAATTAAATAAATAAATTAAATGAAATATAAAAAGAAAAAGAATAAGAAATGGGCCTGAAAATAGCAACTTGGGGAGGTGTGAAGAGCCAAATCTGGGCCCAAAAGAGTGAGGTCCGTTTGACTTCTGAGATCCAGCACATTGCATTGACTGAGGCACACCATGGTCATCATATCATGGCCATCAGATCTGGTGTCCAGGACGCCTGTATGGTTGGATCTTGAGGGAGCATGGTAGTCTCCTGGCTTGTGCACGCGTGAGATCTGTAGGAAGAAATTAAGAAAAATACAAACGTTGGAGGCAGGGGTCGAACCCCTGACCTCAAGCTTCCTCAACGCTTTAACACCAACCTGGCTACCACTGGGCCATCTGCTTCTGTTTGTACATATAATGAATAGTAATAATAATATATAAAAAACAAGAATTAATGGAGAACCAAGAAAAAACGCACGCCAGGTTTGATTGTTCCAATAGGGATGTGACACGCAGGTCATCCCTGACCTTGTTCCGTTGGTAAAAGTGGGAAACTTTTACCTACGGACGTTTGTCCGTCGCTATAGCCAGAGCTCGTTCCAAAATCCTCCATGAGCAATATAAATGACATCTAATGCCATGGTTGGATTCGTCTTGTCCTCCTGAACATGATGGTATCACTCATGAAGGCTAATTTTACCTGTAAGCAAAAACCCTAAAATGGAGCTACAAACCCTAGCCATGGTGAAATCTTGCACATGACATATAAATGAAATTAAACGATGCAGAAAGCTTGCAAATGTTCCATGGATCAAGAATCTATAACTATCTCATGCTATAAGTACAGGAATGATGCAATTTGATTTCAAGAATATTGCAATACCGTGACTGACTTACAGTGTGTTAGAGGGCCTGGAAATGCTTGGTTTCGATTGCTTTCGCTTGCTGGGAATCTCAGGAAGTGATTGAGATAGCTAGGATGCATGGAAATAGGAATTCGTGTTTGCACTTTCTTGGTATTTTTTCCAATTCTGTTCTCCTTGCTGCGCCTGCTTCCAACCTAGTTTTGAGTCTGCACACGTTCTATATGTATCAAGGAAGGGATTAGGGTTGATAACTGATCTCAATCTTCCTCCATCAATGAATTGGATCTTGATTTGATACACCTTAAAAATATTTCCGAAATTGGCCTAAAACCAATATTTTTGTCCACCCTAATGCCTTGCACGAGTTTGATTTGATGCTAGTTGTAATTGAAACCTGAAATAAGCACAAAATCTTTTGTTTTCAATATTTTGGATATTATATGATTTATTTTGATTAAAATTGATTTAAATCAAATAAAAATCAAAATAAATAATAAAAATATGATAATGACAAGTGGCAAGGGCCAGAGCTCGTGGACTATGTTGCCAACTCAAAACAAGTGAAAAAGATTGGGCCCATTTGGCAAAATTTGAAGTTTTAGACATAGTTGACTTTTGACAATTTTGCAAAAAAGGTCAACTTCACCAATGCACAACTTACTCAATTTTGACTCTTTGGAGGTTTTCTTGGACTTTTTAGAAAGCTTGAGATATCCTATAATAAACCATTTTTGTATCATCTCAATTTGACATTCCATGCTCAAGTATGAAGCTTTGACAAAAAAGGTGTTTTTGTTGACTTTTCAAAATGACCTATAATGTCCAAATTCATAACTTCTTGTGAGTGCATATTTTGAACTTGGGAGCTTAAGATGGATTGTAGAGAATTTAATCCTCTTAAAAATGAGCTTTGGATGGGTCATTTCTCATAAAGTATGAGAAAGTTATGCTTGGTCAAAGTTGAGTTGACTTTTCCTACAAAACCCTAATTTAGCAACTTTTGAGTCTTGATGAATTATGAGAAATCCTTGATGAATCATGATCAACCCTTGATAAAATGATGAAATATACTCCAAAATGAGGATGTTGACCAAAAATCTTGAAGTTTGACTGTATGTGGGCCACAGTTGACTTTTGCCCTAGCACAGTCGATTTTCAGGCCTTTGAGCAATTGACTGAACAAACTTTCTCTGCAAGGCTTGAAACTTGACATGGATGATTTTGAGAACATATTAGGACATTGGTGAGCATTTGGGATCCCTTGGACTCCAGTATTTTGATGCAACATGAAACCCTAATTTGAGGTAGACTGCCTTAGGAGAGAGCTTGTCTGGCCAACCCTTGGACTACCTTAAGCAACTTAGGGATCTTTCTTGAAATGTTTTGAGAAATATAGGAGGGCAAATTTTGGGGTACAACACTTAGGTTTAAGCTTGAATGAGGTTTATAGGTAAGTACCCTCTTGAAATTTTAGTTGGCTCAACCTATCTTAAAAGAAGTAATTGGGTTATAGGAATCTCAATATCATTAATCTTTCTTCGTCGGGCATTGTTTCAGCACAAGCATCAGAACTGCGAACGAAATATCCCGAAAGTCCAATCTCAATGAGTGTAGTATCGAGTATTAACCAACTTCAGTCTGGACCAAATCCAGCTATCTCACTAATTTATAATGGCCAAGTTGTTCAACTAAGGTTCTACAGTCAATTAGTGCTTTATGACACCACACAACAACCCCGTATTCTCCTTGGTTCAACTCAAGGGACACCGATACCAAAAAATGTGTCACACTAATGTAGCAATCGCTTCAACCATATCGTTCTATATTGTACAGTTTCCACGATCTATTGCTACTTACCTAAAATGCCCCAGATCTAGGTATAAGATCTATAAAAGAAATAAACCCCAACATATCCCAAAATATAAAGCAAACAAGGCAATCAAGTAAAGCAATAAAGGTGATCTAGCTCTTAAGGTAACCCCACTTTTAGTTTTTGTCCCCAGAAGAGTCTCCAGTTCTATAATACGGTGGGAGAACTAACTTGAGGTTTTGCGCTTTATCGCAAATGTTGCGGATAGCAAGAGTCACCACCGACTTTTCTTTTATCCAATAAAGGAAAGGGTGAAAAGAACAGGAAAGACCTTTGAGAATTTTCTTGAGTTCGGGGGGTAGGTTATGAAAAGGGAATGTGTTAGCACCCTTTTCATCTGTAGTTATCTATAGGCTCTTAATTGCTAACTCACTTTGAAAAATGCTTTGTATGTTTGCAAATATTTTGAAAATGGCTAAGTGCGGCAACTTTGCAATGATTCTCGTATTGTTGAGAATGTATACAAATGTTTATTTTGAAAATATTTGTTGAAAGAGAGTGTTTGGAAAGATGTTTTAAAAATGCCAATGTAAGGCAATTTTGTAATGATTCTCGTATCGTTGAGAATGTATACAAAATGTTTTTGTTTTGAAAATATTTGTTTTGAAAGTGTGAAGTGTGGAATTTGTTTTAGTTTGTGAGCAAGCGATCCACCTACTCAAAAAGTCTTTGTTCTTTCCCTCTTCCTTTAGATAGTGCTATCCTACCATTAGTTAGTAGGAAGCCATATCATTGGATATGAGGGACGGGCGTGGGTCATTGTACAATCATAGAAGGCAACTTGTAAGACGTTTTAGCAATTGTCGTAAGGGACTAAGATCGTTTATCTAAGGCAACATGGAAGGGTCATCGAGGGATTACGATCTTTTAACCGAGGGTCCTTGCTAAAACATCTCACGTTCGAGAGACATGACTGTTTTTTATCCGAGGCAACAAGTGAGATTACTCTAGAGGTGCATGTGTGAAAAGTGTGTTTGATTCAATTATTTGTCTTGGGTTAGGGTTTTTCTATGTTTTCTTTTAGTCTTGTCATACAAACCGTAATTACTAACAATAATAAGGAAAGTGGTAAATTGCGGAATTTGAATTTCCTACACTATTACAATGCTTTGGGAATGAGGAGTACAAATTTTTGAAATGGGGAGGACAACAATAAACCCTAATTATCTATTACAAACCATGTACATAAATGATAATGCGAAATAGTAAAATGCAAAAAAATGTAAAGATGAAGAAAAGAGAAAAGAAATTGTTTTGTGGTTTTTTGATAGACAAAGAGTTGGTAATTAACCTAATTAAGCTAATTAGTTTTGAAAGAGAAATTAACTAATTATTTTAGACAAAATCCAAAATCTAAGTTAATTGAAATTAAGGAAAAAATCAAACCTAAGTTTAATAATTGGTTTATAAAATGATTTGAATATTAATGTCAATTTGGAAAAGTATTTTATAGTGTGAAAAATAATAAAACCTAGTTCTAAATATTTTAATTAACAAAATAAAATAAAGTGTTTAAATTAATTAAATAAAACCTAATTTTTTTGTTGTTATTTTATGATTTAAATATAATTTTTGCATTTAAAACAAAAATGAAACAAAAAGAAAATATAAAGAAAATAAAATAAAAAGAGATTGGGCCTATGGTGTTTTGAAAGGAATTTAGAGGGTGTAAAAAAAGAATACTAGGCTCAAAATTGATTTTTTTTTTGTTTGTATCAGAAAAATAAAAATAAAAATGAAATGGGCATGCAAGTTAGTAAAAGGGGGGTGAAGAATAGCAAAAAATTCCAGACCCAACATAGAGAGCCTAACGCATGTTTGATCCAGTGTGGCTGCCTCTTGGGAGTGTATCATGCGCTTTCCTTATGAGGCGTGTGATATGGCCATGGGGAGTTCAAATGGTGATGATGAGAGGGTGTAGCGTGCACGCCTTAGGCTCGTATGCATGGAATATGCAAGAAATAAATGTGAAACAAATAAAAGGGTACCACTGGGGCTCGAATCTAGGTCCTTATAGTCACAGGCGCGCGATTTAACCACTGGGGTGGTGATACATCCGATAGTTAAAGCACAAACCAATAAATATATTGCAAACTCGTTTATGAATATTTGAACAAGTCATCTTCTTCTTCCTCGCGCGCGCCAAGAACAAAAACTCCATTTTAATTTTGTAACTCCTTCATTTCTCAACCATTTTTAAAAATGTAAACATGAAAGTTGCTTGATTTTTCACTACGAATTCAACCATATAACTTTTAAAAGCTAAAGATCAAAGACTAAGATGAATTTTGTTTAGTACCAAACTGAAACCAAATTTTTTCAAAAACTTCAAATCCAAAATTCTCATCACTAAAGCAAGATAAATGAAATGTAAGCACATGGTTAGATTCAGGGCAATGATGTCTATGTTTTTTATTCAGAAAGTAAACATTAATGATGCTTGTACATAAAGTTCAAAGTTTAGAAAACTTACCTCAAAAGTGAGAGTCGTGTTTGAAGTTGGAGCACTCCTAGAGATGTTGTGATGATCTGGATAGCTTCAGTGAACTCGCAGGAATCTATTGCAATGCTTACTTTGGATTGAGAGTGCCTTGATTCTTCGGGAGAAATCCAGTTCCAGAGCTCTGCTTTTGAAAATGGAAGATAAGGAAGGTGATGTTACAGTGGTATAACTTGTATTTGAATAGATTCTATATGAGTTATAGAAGCTTTGTGGATGATTTAGAATGAAAACACATAAGCGAATTAGGTGTTTGGATTTTAAGGTCAGAAGTTGCAACAATGGAGGATTTGTGTGCAAATTCTGGTTTCAGGGGGTTTGAGAGAGTTAGAGGGCTTTTGGACTCGTGTCTTGGCTTAAAAATGATAGTTATTTATAGAGAAAATATTTGAGGAGCCGAGGTAACCAGGTTTGCAAGATAACAAGTTATGGCTTGGTTGGATGTAACTTGAAGTTTCTTGAGAGTTATGGTTCCAATGTGAGCATGGCCTGATTTTAGGGGTGCTTTGCAGGTTATAGATGGTTGCTTCTTGGTGCTGAGATGTTTTAAAGTCAGAAGCAACCATGTATGGGCTCAAGGAGAGTGGACTTTATGATTAAATTCACTTTACAAGAATGGAAGTGTGATCTTTTTCCATTAAATGGCAAGATGCATTGGACAATGCTCGAGTCAAATGGACCATAGCTCAAAAGCTTGTGTAACCTTCTGATTAGAGATAGATTTACAAGTTTAAAGGCCTGCAAAGTGAGATTGTGCAGCATGGTTAGGGGATTTTGTTTTGAGTTCATCACAAAAATGACTTGTAATTCAAGTTTATCATGCCAACTTCAAGTCTTCGAATCTCCTAGCTCAAAAATGATCTCTTCAAGTTCCATGACATTTTGGAAATCTTGAAACATTGTATACAACTTTCATGTTAACCACTTTGGCTAAATCAAATTGTAACTAGAAGAAAATTGGCAAAGAAGTTGGGACAAAAGTCTGACCAAACTTGTTTGAAAATTTCTCTAAGTGTTTTGATAAAAATGTCATGACTTCATGGGCCTATATCTCCTAATCCAAGCATTTTTTAGACATCAACCCTCAAGGAAAAAGTTGTAGAATTCATCATGATCTACAACTTTTATGTTGAAAGTTTTCCTTGAATCATCTTGCATCTTAGTGAAAATGGTCATGAAGTAGTGATTTTATTAAGGACAAAAATACTTAGAATCTTTCTAAGTATTGGAAATCTTGACTTTTTGTTGACTTTTATTGACTTTGTTGATTCTTGTTGATCAAGATTGATAAATTTGAATTTTTTGATGGCTCTTGATCTTTGAAGTTCAAAGTTGACCAAAAGTCAAAGTTTGACTTTTGTGTGACAGTTATATTTTCATCAGTTGATTGAAATTCTTCAACTATCAAGCACTTGATTTTTGAGAATGTCTTGAACCATGAAATTAGGTCAAGATGTTGTATTTGAATCCTTGAGATCATGCTTCAAGTCAATAGGTCATGTACTAGGTCAAAGGTCCATGATCAGTCATTCTCAGTCAAAACCCTAATTTTGACAATTTTGCCCCTTTGGTGATCTGAGGGCTTTTCTTGAGGAATTATGATCAACCCTTGATAAAATGATGAATATGACTTCAAAATATTGATGTTGACCAAAAATATTGAAGTTTGACTATATATTGACCACAATTGACATTTTACCCAATATAGTTAATTTTCAATCATCTGAGCAATTGATTGAGAAAATTTGTGATGCAAGACTTAAAACTAGGTATGAGCATTCTTGGAGACCTATAATGAACCATGAAAGTCACTTGAGGCATTAGAAGTCTAATTTTCCTTGAGAAAACCAAAACCCTAATTGTGGATCCAATGTTTAGGAAGTGAGCTTGTGTGATCAACTCTTGTGAATTCTTGAGCATTGGAGAAATTTTGTGAGTAATGTTTTAAAGAAAAAGGGAGGGAAAATTTTGGGTTACAACACTCCCGTTGATGATAGGTACAAGCAGCTGGAAGATCTTCTTAATGCTATGGAGATCCATAAAGTTCCTGGACTGGATTTTGAAGAGCTGGGTCTTATCTCGTGGGTTGTTATCCCTCATAAGTTCAAGGTCCTCGTCTTTGCCAAATATGATGGTGTGTCATGTCCAAAGATTCATTTGTGGTCTTATGTTTGGAAGATCTAGCCCCATACTACTGATAGAAAGTTATGGGTTCACTTCTTTTAAGAGAGTTTATCTGGGACACAACTTAAATGGTTCTATCAGCTGGAGGGAACCAACATCCGCACTTGGGAAGACTTGGTTGTTGCTTTTTACAAGTAGTATCAATACAATGCTGATCTCGCACCAACTCGTGTGTAGTTACAAATTATTACCATAGACTCTCATGAAGGGTTTAATGAGTATGCCCAAAAGTAGAGATCTGGTTAATATGTTCATGGGAACTCTGACAGATTCTTTCTTTAACCATCTAATTGGAAGTTCCTCATCTGGTTTTACGGAGTTGATACTAACAAGGGAACGGGTTGAAAATGGTATCTGAAGTGGAAAAATTCAAGTGGATTCATCTTCGAGTGTTGTAAAGAATACATTTAGCGGAAATAAAGAAGAAAATGCCATTTATGGCCAAAAGGGTGTTGATAGAAATGATCGCAATAAATCTATAGGAGCTGTGTTAATTTATAATCATGCGCATGTGCAATAACAACACCAACGAAGTCAGTGTAGGACAGACACACCTAGAAGACAGTTCACCAAGATCAATGTGCTACTATCTCAGGCATTACAATATTTACTGAAGGAGGAACTGATTATGTTAAGGGATCCTCCTCAGAATCCCAACAACTCCTCTCCTCGCTACAATCCAAATGTGAAGTTTGCTTACCATTCCAATAGCCCTAGGCACGACACCAATAACTGTTGGGCCTTGAAAAAGAAAATTCAAGACATGATTGAAAACAAAGAGATTGAGTTCGATCCTCCCGAGACCCCCAATTAATTACCACACCAATTCCGAAGTATGACAAAGGCATAAGTTCTATTGAAGATGTTATTTATATTTCTACTGTAAATTAATTGGTTACTCCCCTCCTAGTTATCAATAAGAATCTGCTGCAGGTCGGTTTATTTATGGGTTGTATTGAAAGATGTTAGTGTTGTGCAGCCCAACCCAATGGTTACAGGTTGCTGGAAGAATCTATTCAATGTTTAATGGACAATCACATAATTCTGGTTGAGAAGATTCCGTATGCTGGGAATCTGTTTCAAGATTTATCTGTAATTCTCGGCACTCCTGTCAGGATCACCTCCAATGGTCCTGTAAGGATCACTTCCAATACCAAAGATGCTCCTCTAATCATTACTACACCTGGACCTATTCCGTATTACTCGGACAAAGCCGTCCTATGGAACTATGGATCTGATGTCTACTACCATGGTATCAAGCAAGAACTATCGACTATTGAAGATGAAGTTATTGAAGCTATTGATTCCAGCATTGACAATATTGTTGGGACCAGTAGTATGAGTCATCATATACTGTCTTAGCCGACGAGCAACCCATTCCAGAGCGCAACAAGTTTTCTCAAGCAGTGAATATCTGGTTTCACAGTCAGTAAACTTTTTGCTCAGGTAGTAAATAGCATGCTCTTTTCGGCCAGACTCATCATGCTGCCCCAGTACACACCCCATTGAGTTTTCTAAAACAGTCAGATACATGATCAGTGGTCTTCCCTCGACTGGTGGCATCAAAACAGGAGGCTCTTGCAAGTACTCTTTGATTTTGTCGAAAGCAGTTTGACATTCATCATTCCATTTGACTACTTGATCTTTCTTCAATAGTTTGAAGATTGGCTCACAAGTAGCTGTTAGGTGAGAAATGAATCTGGAAATATAGTTCAAGCATCCCAAGAATCCTCCGACTTCCTTCTCAGTACGAGGAGGATGAATTTCTTGTATTGCTTTAACCTTGGAAGGATCGACCTCAATACCTTTGTTACTGACGACAAAGCCTAGGAGTTTACCGGACCGTACTCCGAATGTGCACTTGTTTAGATTCAACCTTAGTTTATACTTCTTCAATCTCTCAAACAACTTTTGCAAGTGATCAAGGTGCTCTTCTTCTGTTTGTGATCGGGCTATCATATCGTCTACGTAGACCTCTATTTCATGATGTATCATGTCATGAAACAAAACTACCATGGCGCGCTGATAGGTTGTCCCAGCATTCTTCAGTCCGAATGGCATCACTTTGTAGCAGAATGTGCCCCACTGTGTGACAAATATTGTTTTCTCTATGTCCTCAGGTGCCATTTTGATTTGGTTGTAACCTGAGAATCCGTCCATGAAGGAAAACACTTTGTGCTGGGCCGTATTGTCAACCAGGATATCAATGTGGGGGAGTGGAAAATCATCTTTAGGGCTGGCCCTATTCAAATCTCTATAGTCTACACACATTCGTACTTTTACGTCTTTTTTAGGCACGGGAACAATGTTGGCTACCCATTGAGGATAGGAAGTGACAGCCAAGAATCCAGCATTGAATTGTTTCATGACTCCCGCTTTGATCTTCTCTGACATGTCAGGTCTCATGCGGAAGACTTTTTGTTTTACTGGTGGACAGTCTTCTTTTGTTGGCATATGATGTACCATGATGTTTGTATCGAGTCCCGTCATGTCTTCGTATGACCAAGAAAAAATCTCAACATAATCATGCAACAGCTGAATCAAACGCTCCTTAACACTGGGCTCCAGATTAGCACCCACCTTGACCTCTTTTCTATCCTCCTCGGTACCCAGATTGATTGTATCCACAGGTTCCTCGTGAGGCCGAATGGCTTTTTCCTCTTGTTGTAGTAATCTGGCCAGTTCCCCTGGTACTTCACAATCTTCCTCACCTTCGTCCTTGGCTTGGTAGATTAGATCCTCAGAGTCATGAAAGGCCATAGCAGTATCGTTACCCATGGGATCCGGAATGGAGGGGGTACCTGCATTTGTGACTGTGGGTGTGTGTGAGGGTATAACCATCCTTTAAAAAATAAAATGTAAAATAAAAACAATGAGCACAAAAGTTTTTATGTGAAAAACGTCCATGATTCATTGAATGTCATATGAAGATGAAATAAAAACCCTTACAAATGAACCATTGTGCCTCGGGCAAGACACAAGATTTTAAATGTGCGAATTGTTTGTGAATATTACAAGTCCAACAGAAATGTAAAGATAAATTACTGAGAGATGAAAGTTATTGGGACAAAGTCTCTGGCTTCCCAATTGCGAAGTCCTCCGTTTGATAGTAGGAAATATCCAATCCTCCAAGTTGTAATCCTCTTCACTATCTTCCACCGCATTGACCTCTCGGTTGCTAATCTTCAAGGGTGGCCCTCCAGCACGGGCACATCGCATAGCCTTCTGAGCACTTGAAGTGAACCCTAGACCAAACTTGTCTGATTTATACGGAATATCCGGAAGTTTCCCCCAGATGGTGCATCCACCCTCCTCTACTACTGCCTTGGCGTCCTTCAGAGATGACATCCGGAGGGAGGTCTTGTAATCTTGGGAATCTAGGATGCAGTCTTGGTCACTGCTATCTCTTGGGGGACCTCTTCGAAATGTTGAAAAGGAGTTTCAATAAACTCGCCATCCAATTCCACATACCGGAAATAATTGAGGTGGCTAATCATATACTCTTCCTCTCCGTGGACAATGATAATCTTTCCCTAGACCAGGTATTTTAGCATCTGGTGTAGTGTAGAGGTGACAACACCGACATTATGGATCCACGGTCGTCCTAGCAGACAGGAGTAAGAGGGGCAGATGTCCATTACATAGAAGGTTGAGTTGAAAGTTTGAGTCCTAACTTTTACGGGGATATCCACCTCCCCGTGCACCATCCTCTTTGAGCCATCAAACGCTCTCACGACTATGTTACTGGGTTTCAATGTTAGTCCTTCGCAGTCTAATATGTCGAGAGCTTTCTTCGGTAAAACATTCAAAGATGAGCCAGTGTCCACCAAGACATGGGCCAGAGTTATTCCTCTACATTCCACAGAGACATGCAATGCCTTATTATGCTTCCTTCCCCTTGGTGTCAGATCAGCATCCGAGAATCCTAGGCCGTTATCCACCATCAAACTGGCCACACAATCTTGAAATTGGTCAGCAGACGTCTCTTGAGGCACATGGGCTGTCTTTAGGAACTTCACCAGGGCTTTCGCATGTGCCTTGGAGCACAAAAACAATGCCATCATGGAGATTTTAGAGGGAGTTTTCCCCAACTGTTCAACTACGTCATAGTCGCTCTTCTTTATTATTCTCAGGATCTCTTCCATTTCCTTCTTGGAGGTTTCGGGGATACCCAGTGGTTGAGCCTTCGTCCGGACAGGATCTTCTTGAATACTTTTTCCTCGAGTTTCAGCAGCAGGAGTGTTGGTAGGAATGACAGTAGGAGTTGTATCATATTTGTCAATAGGAGCACTTGCAGATATGATTATTTGTATAGAGGTAACCTTTGGAGAAACCACAGGTCCAAAAACTTCCTTTGGGGGGGAAATTTCTGGAGAGAAGATTCTACCGCTTCGGGTAATCTTACTGGTTCCAGCAATATTGCTAATGTCGGAGTCTTCTTCTTCGGAGTTTATCTCTTCGGCGGCCAGCCTATCTTGTTTGATACCATGGTAGTAGATGTCTCCACCGTGATTCCACGATGCCGTTTTGTTTGATTCATACGGGACTGGCCCATGCATTAGGATTATAAGAGGAGTAGTTTTTGGAACCGATGTAATTCTAACGGGTCTTTTGGGGACCCTGGAAGAATTGGTAGAAATGGTTATGATTGAAATGTCTTCAACAGGAACAGGTAAAACAGAAGTACTTTCAAACAAAATCTCTTTATTGTCTATCAAGCGTTGAATGCCTGTTTTCAACGAAGGGCAAACAGTTGGTGAGGATAAGCAGAGATGGCAGTCTTCATTATAACTCGGGAATACAACGGCTTTCAAAAAGTTTATCTTAATGATTGGGAGTTGAGTCAAGAGTTCATTAATTGTGGTAACAAACAAATCTTCTTCGATAGCATTTGTGTTATGGACATGTCTAGGCATAGGAGCAGAAATGACGTTTGGCTTCTCGGGCGCATCAAACTCAATCTCTTTTTCCTCTATAAGGTCTTGAATTTTGTTTTTCAGGGCCCAACAGTTGTTAGTGTCATGACCCGGACTTTCGGAATGATATGCGCAACGAGCATTTGGGTGATAATGAGGGGACGTTGTGTTGGGGTTCTTTGGAGCTTCCTTCAAAGTTGTCAAATTGGATTTCAGAAGATGTGGTAAAACCTGGGCTAGAGTCATATTGATTCTGGTGAATTGCCGGACTGGCCTTTCCATCCTCGGTTGATTACTCCTTGGTTGATCAAATGTAGGCTTTGGGATCATAACAGCCCCTACCATTGGTCGGAGTTTGGCTCTCCCTTGGTTCCTTTATGGATAAACAACAGATACCTCCTTCTTCCTAATGAAAGGCTTTCTCACAGTTGTAGAGGCAGATGAATCCTTTTGAATCTTTCCACTTTTTATGCCAGCTTCCACCCTCTCTCCGATCAGTATTAACTCTGTAAATCCCGCAGATGAGCTCCCAATCATATGGTTGAAGAAAGGGCCCGATAGAGTGCCTAATAACATATCCACCAACTCCCTTTCAGACAGAAGGGGTTGAACTCTCCCAGCTAGATCCCTCCACTTTTGCGCGTAATCCTTGAAACCCTCATTGGAAGCCATGGCCATACTCTGAAGTTGAGTACGGGTAAGTGCCAAATCTGTATTATATTGGTATTGCTTATAGAAAGATGCGGCAAGATCTTCCCAATTGTGGACGTTGGCCCTTTCCAATTGGTAAAACCAATCGAGTTGTGTCCCTAATAGGCTATCTTGGAAAAAATTCACCCACAGGTCTTTATCGGTGGAGTGCGGCTGAATCTTTCTCACATATGATCGGAGGTGCATCTTAGGACATGACACCCCGTCATATTTTGCAAACAACGACACTTTGAACTTTGGTGGGATCACAATTCCTGACACTAGTCCCAATTCTTCAAAGTCTAGACCTGGACCTTTTGTATTTCCATAGCGCTCAAACGCTCTTCAAGATGTCTGTACTTATCATCTGCTGGAGGATATTGTTCCTCTGAGTAGTCTTCCTCTTCTTCCTCCTCTTCAGATTCTGACGGAACCACTGTTTCTTTTCCTTTCCCTTCTCTTCCCCGGAAGTAGTTGCAAAATTCAAGGTTCTTCTAGTCAGTCCCTGAAACCTTCTCCCCATGTTCAAAACCCCAGTGACCTTCTTTGCTTTCTTCTTTCTTTCTTCAGCTAACAGAGTCTTCAACTCTTCCTGCCCCTTGGCTAGGGTCATGAGTAACTGTTGAAATTGTGTGTTTTGAACTTGAAGATCTTTGACTGTCTGTTCGAGATCCATCTTAATGAAATAAACAGTGAGAGATGAGGAAACTTGTTGCAAAAGACTTGTTTATGTTATGATGAATGAAGATGCAATATGCAAATGATTCCAAGGAAAATTAGAGATTTAAATTTGTTCAAACCAAAAAGGAACACACGTCATATTAAAAATCCATGTTTGAAAACATCATGCCTCCTTGGGCTTATAATGAAAGAAACAAAATACAACCGAACTCCTAAGACAAAAAGACTGAACGCATCCTCTTTGGAGCAATGTAGGTGTTGTACCCCAAAATTTTCCCTCCCATATTCTTCAAGATTTGCCAAGATCAAGGTTCAAAATCTCTCAAGGGTTGCACAGTCCAATTGCCTTCTAACAGTCAAAAATTAGGGTTTTGGTTCTGGCAAAGAAATTGAAGTTTCCAAGGGTCCAAACAAGTCCCACATGCCTATAAACATTGTCAAGCATCCACATGCCAAATGTCAAGACTCACAGCACAAAATTGCACAGTCAAAAACCCTAATTGTTTCACAGTCAACTGCAGGGGAAAAATGGTCATTTGACAGTCAAAAGTCCAAATTTTTGGTCAACATCTTATTTTGAAGCCACAAACATCATTTGATCAATTCTTGATCATGATTCTCAAGGCATGGCTCAAAAAGTCTTAAGATGCAAAAGTTTCTATTTTTGGACAGCTTAAAAAGTCAACTGCAAATTGACCAAGGCATAACTTCCACATGGTTTATCAGAAAAATTCCATCCAAAGCTCATTTTGAAGAGAATGACATTTCCTACAACTCATCTTCACACTTCAAGTCCAAGAAATGCTCTCACAAAAAGTTATCAATCTCAACATTATAGGTCATTTTCAAAAGTCAACAAAAAGGCACTTTAAGTCAAAGACCATAGATTTAGATTGGTAAATCAAAATGACATGGGACCAAAGAAATTGGTTAGAGGACTTCAAGACCTTTCCAAAATGTCCAAGAACATGATCAAAACTTAAAAATTGAGCAAGATATGCCTTGTGGAAATTGGGAAATTTTTGGGAATTTTGAAAAGTCAACTTTGCTTCAAATACCTCAAAATTGCTAATGGGCTTCAATTTCTTCCATGAATCATTATCCAAAGGCCATGCACGACCCATTGACTTTAAAGGGAGTTATTTTCTTATTTTTAATTAATTAATTGAATTTTTAATCTTATTAATTCATTTAATTGAAATTAATTATGAGAAATATACTAAATCATACTTTTCAAATCTTTTTGTGCATAGAATTCACTCAATATTTCGTGCATCATTCAATAAGGAAAGTTTCTACATGATTGGCAATGATTGGCATAAGAAAGGATTGAAAAAGATTGAAAAAAGATCATGAAAATCAAATATTCAAAATCATCAATGCAAAGGCTTTGGGCTTGGTCTTTCTAACCTAATTCATTCACACATATATGCACAACCAAAACCTAATGCCAAGGACACAAGAGCTGCGCCCAAGAACAAAGAACACATTGCAACTTTTGACAAAAAATTTGAAAACTGAAAACCTAATTGCAAGGTGTTTCAAGGTCTAAAAAGCATTCCAATCCACTCCTGGCATTACCAGGAAGCTATTCCAATCGAAACCAACCCTCCATACTCAAGGAATCGGTATAACATAATCAAACTTTTCTTGAAATTTTCCTTAATCGTGTTTTGATTTCTAGACATTATTCATGCATTTTTATTGTTGATTTACACTAACATAAGTGTTATGAAGCTAATGGCATGCTTTGATTGAACTAATAAGCCCTGTACAAGAATCCACCATGAAAGCTTTTTAGGGTTTCAAAGCTCCAGATTTGGGGTTTTACGCTTGAGGAAAAATTGGCCAACCAAAATAGTACCATTGGAATCAGGACCTTCTGACGAATTGAATCCACGCCTCGCGCCCTTTTTCTTTTCAACCATGCTCTAATCGCTATTATTGCAGGTTTGGGTTAGTGGGGGTTTAAAACCCCCGCTATTTGATATTAGTTACAGGCAAATGGAGAAGAAGATGCTGGCGTGGCTTGACGTGGTTGGCTGATTCAAATTTAGCGCGTTTTTATTTTGACTTCAGGCCACTAGCGCTTTTTCACATATATTAATCCCATTCCATTATACATACAAACTAACGCGTTGGCTCAGTTGGCTTGTGCGTTGTCCTACAGGCATTGGGACCTGGGTTCGATTCCCAGGTCCCCATAATCTCAATGATTTTTGTCAAAACATGTTCCAGCGTTGCACTCATCCAGTGGACCATCATGCATCCTAGCCTGCTTGTCTGCCAAGTGTCTAGGGGTCTCAATCCAAAGGCTTTCACATGAACTCCACCATGCACGCTAGTCAACTGAAGCACACGTAATTACAAAAAGTCAAACAAGGCCTGGAATTGAATGGGCCAAACTGCTTCAACAACACCTCCAAATTGGGTCTGAATACCCCCCTTGTTTGTATTTTCTTTCTCTCTTCTTTTTTTTCTCTTTTTTATTTATTTTAATTATTTTAATTGTTTCTTTTAATCCACAAAATTAATTTTTACAAATATAAAATCCAGAAAAAAAATTATAAAAATAAAAAATATGTTTATTTATTAATTTAATACCTTAATATTTTTGTAAACAAATCTTAAATAATTAATTTAGGTTAATTTAGGTTTTTAATTTTAATGTTTTCTTAATAACAAAAAAATTTGAAATTAGGTTTTTTTTTAGCATTTTTATTCTCTTTTCTTAATAAATAACTTTTTCTCCTTATTATTATTAACTATTAATTTATTTTGTAAATACTCATGTAATTAAATAATTAGTATAAATTAGGTCAAACTTAAATATTTTTCTTTAACAATTAAAAATAATTTAGAACTAGGTTTTAATTTAACTTCTAATTTAATTAATTTCCTTTATTTCATAAATACGAAAAACATCAAAAAATAACTTCTTTTCTTATTAAAATAATTAATTGCCTCTTAATTTCAATTTAATTTCTTTAAAGGGTCCAACGCCCTCACATATTCGATTCTAATTTCTTTTCGCGCGTTTGTCTTTATTTTTTGTTTCAAGTATTATGTAATTGTTCAAAGCCTTGTAATAGTAATTAGGACCTTTATTTTCCGCATTTTTATTCAAATCGGGTCTTTGTTAATTTGGCGATGTATAGACCCACGCCTTGTAATAACGTAGGACCTTTATTTTCCGCATTTTAATTTCCGCACCTTTAAACTGCTAATCACATGAAAGAATGAATGGCCCAAATAAAATCAAAGCGTAGCTCACCCAATGCATGATCAAGATAAAACATAATTGAAAATGACACACAATTCACACACCACTCTTAGGGTACGCCTCACTGTTGCCTTGCCCCTCGAAACGTGGTCGTCGAGTATAGGACGTTTTAGTAAGTCCTCATGTCCATGAACATGGCATGGGGGTAGCTTCTAAGGTGTCCTACTATTGCTCTGGTGACCACACTGTCCCTATAAACGAATTGACCCGAACACCTCCAACGGTGGTGCTACCTACCTCTCAATGGTGGGATGGCACTACCTTAAGGACATTTATACAGCCTAATTCCTTAGGGTAGGTAGATGACTCATAGATACTTGCTCTCTAAAAAACAAATCAAAACTCTTTTCACACCGACACTTTCAAAAAGCTTTCAAAACAATTTTTCAAACACTCTTGAGGACTGATACAAGAGTCGATCTGAAACTTTCAAAGAAACTTTTTCAAACTCACTCACGATTGAAAAGCAAACAAACATTTTGAAAACACAAATGAGCAAGTATCTAAGAGCCCATGGATAACCATGGATAGAAAGGGTGTTAACACCTTCCCTTTCTATAAATCTACCTCCCGAACAGAGAAACTATCTCATAAGGAATTTTTCTGTGCTTTTGTCCTTCCCTTGTTGGAGAAAATAAAAGACGGTGGCGACTCTTGCTTCCGCGACATTTCGCGAACCAGCGTTAAACAGTCAGTTCCAGATCCACCGATCACAGAACTGGCGACTCTGCTGGGGAACTCTTATAAAGTGAGGTGTACCTTAAGATAGTTCATAACTGTGTTTTCAATTGTTGTGCTTTGCTTACTTTAAATTGTAGGTTGCATCGGAGTTACATAGATCCTAACCCGGATCTGGGGATACCCTGTTAGGTAGCATAAGCTGTGAGGGACCTGTCCGGCGTAGACCGACATGGGTGAAGCAGTGGCTACATTGGTGTGGCACCTTGATCTGTACCGATATCCCTTGTGTTACAACGAGGAGAATATGGGTCTTTTGAGGAGTCATTAAGCACCAACCGACCTTAGAACCTTAAATGACCCAACTTGGCCAATAGAACAGTAGCAGTATGCTACGCCCATTGAGGCTAAACTCTCGTGATGGTTCTGGCTGCAAGAAAAGATTGCGATGCTGGAGTTATGACCGATTGAGGGTAGTCAGTGATATTGGGATCCTCTAGAACCCGGTTACTTCTGATAGGACAGGTATGAACCAACAAACTGAAAGAGGGTAATACCTAGACTCCATGCTGGCCTAAACTCTAAGGGCTTGTTTTGTGTGACTTGTGTGCCTTATCATGTTTGCCTTTGTAAATATTTGTGGTGTGCTTTATCATAACATCATGCCATCATAAACATTGCATGCATCCTGCATAAGGATTGACCATTTCAAAGACAAGAGGGTTTCACCTTTGCTCTGTTTTGTAGGACATCATGATGCCTATGCGAAGGAATACTATCCGGTTCAACTTTGCTCACCCACCTGAGTTACTTGAAGAGTTGGTTAGCAGAATTCCAAACACTACTTCCTTCATCCAGAGGCATGGTTCTCTTCTCAGTTTAGTCACGGCAAAGTGGGACCAACAGTTGATGAGTGTCCTGACCCAGTTCTATGACCCTCTGTACCAGTGTTTCACCTTTCAAGACTTCCAGCTGGTCCCTACCCTGGAAGAGTTCTCTGATTTTCTTGGTATCCCTATCTTGGATCAGACTCCCTACACTGGTTGGGAAAGGACTCTTAGGCTTGAGGAGGTTGCTGCAGCTCTTCCCTTGACCCACCAAGAAGTAATGGACAACTGGGTGACTAGAAGCGGAATTAAGGGTTTCTTGGCCAAGTTCCTGGTTGGTAAAGCTAACAGTTTCTGGAATGACTTGGACTTTAGGGCATATGAAGACATCCTGGCTCTCTTAATCTATGGTCTAGTCTTGTTTCCTAATCCTGATAACTTCATTAATGTCACTGCCATAAGGATCTTCATGTCCCGGAACCCTGTGCCCACTCTCTTGGGTGACATCCTGCAATAACTCTATGCTCGTACTGCCCGAAGGCGAGGAACCCTGTGGTGTTGCATCCCTTTGTTGGTGAGGTGGTTTATTTCGCACCTCCCTAAGTTTGTACTGAAGAACCAAGAAGGAAGAGGTTGGGCTCATAGGTTAATGTCTCTCACTGATAAGGACATCATTTGGACTCTCAGAGGTTTGGATGAGATAGCTGTTATTGATCGTTGCGGAGAATACCCCAATGTTCCTCTGATTGGTACCCAAGGAGGAATCTCTTATAATCCATGTCTAGCTCTCCGTCAGTTTGGAAGAGCCAGAAGAGCAGGGCCTCATGAGATGTTGGTGCCTCACATCAATTTTGAGTTTCAAGTGGATAGTGACGAGCTGCGTCGTAGGTTCATCAAGGCTTGGGACAGAATTCACAAAGCTGACCCACAAGAGTTGGGACCAAAGACCTCTCTACCTATGGAAGCCTACTACAAATAGGTCCGCATCCGTGCTCAGAAGTTAGGTATGCCATATGAAGCTGTCAGACCCATCATTCTTGAGTATCCTGACAAAGATGGGGTTCCCCCAACTGTTCTCCCCCCTCAGATACCTACTGATTATGAGACATTAAAGAGGTCTTGGGCTCAACTGCGAGAAGAACGGGATTCTTATCGGGAAAAGTTCAACGAGCAGGAACTGAAGATCCAGAAGCTGACAAAGCAGTTGGAGAATGAGCGGGCTCTGAATGAATACATCCGTACTGAGAAGAGGAGACCCTGGGACCAATGATGAGCTTTGGATGTTCTTTTACAGTTTTATTTCCCTTTTCAGTATTTCCATTTTTATGTAACGCCTAAGGGCAACCTGTTGAACAATTTAAAATTCAAAGTTGAATCTAATGAAGTGTTTTCCTTTTTGTTTACAAAGTTGATTCCCGATTGTCTTTGAAAACATAAATCATACGCATTCCATTCATCATGTGCATAGCAGGTACTCTTCTTTTCAGGTTGCTTACTGTTCTTCGCTGTTTATTTCAGCATCATGAACCCAGAATCATCTACCGAGCTGTCTATCAAGGCCCTTCAGGCGCAGAACGCACAATTTCAGGAGCTGATCATGGGTTTGGCTCAAGGTCAAGAGAAGCTGAAGGCTCTGCTGGTTAAGAAGAAGAAGAAGAAGAGAACTGTTCTATTCAACACGGGCCGGAGATTTGGTAACACATTGCAGAATGAGGAAGCTGGTTCCTCTGTAGGCAAAGGCAGTCCCCAGGGGGGAGGGGCTCCAAGTCCGGTAGTCTCTGACAACGAGACTGATTTTAATGAAGAACAGTATCCTCCAGCTGAAGACAGATACAAGCAGTTGGAAGACCGTCTGAACGCCATGGAAATTCAACAAGTTCATGGTTTGGATTTCGGAGACTTGGGTTTATCTTCTGGTGTGATCATCCCTCACAAGTTTAAAGCACCATCTTTCACCAAGTATGACGGGGCGTCTTGCCCTAAGCTACACCTCAGATCTTATGTGCGGAAGATTCAGCCGTATACAGTGGACAAGAACTTGTGGATCCACTTCTTCTAGGAGAGTCTTGTAGGGACTCATCTTGAATGGTTCTATCAGCTGGATGGGACCAAGGTTCGTAATTGGGAGGAGTTGGCTACTGCTTTTTACAAGCAGTATCAATATAATGCCGACCTTGCTCCTACACGTACCCAACTCCAGGGTATGTCGCTAGGATCAGGCGAAGGTTTTAAAGAGTATGCGCAGAAGTGGAGGGACCTGGCTGGCAGGGTGCAGCCTCCGTTAACCGACCGTGAGCTAGTGGATATGTTCTTGGGGACCCTATCTGGGCCATTCTTCAATCATCTTATCGGTAATTCATCTGCAGGGTTCACAAACCTTATTCTGACCGGGGAAAGGATAGAGGCTGGTCTGAAGTCAGGAAAGATTCAGAAAGGTGCGTCTTCAAGTTCTGAGAAGAAACCTTTTAAGAAGGAGGCCAGTGCTGTGTATGGGCCTAGGAGGCAAGACAAACCAGAGCGCCGCCAATCTGTCAATGCGGTGGTGATTGCTAAACCTGCTGCCGCTCCTCGGCAAACCAATCAACCAAGGGGTGAGAGACCCAGAAGAGAATTCACTCGGCTGAGTATGACCTTGTCACAAATCTTGCCGCAGCTGCTATCCACCAACCTGGTAACCGTCAGAGAGGCTCCAAAGGTTGTGAATACTGCATCCCCCAAGTATAATCCAAATGCCCGCTGTGCTTATCACTCCGATAGCCCGGGGCATTCTACTGATGACTGCTGGGCCCTGAGGAATAAGGTGCAGGACCTTATTGATGCAAATGAGGTACAGTTTGAGACACCTGAGAAGCCTAATATGGTGACAGCTCCCCAGCCTGACCATAGAGTGAATGCTATCAGGGATGATGATGAAGTGGAAGAATCAGAGTTTGACAGCTGGATCTACCCGACGTCCGACAGTGGGCCTAGCAATTGGACTGCAAAAGACAACCTACCTGTTACTTTTGTTACGCAGTAATGAATTCCTTTGTTTTTGTTATTTGTAATAAACAATGAATTGAAACTTTATGGCCCGGTGTCTTACCCGGGGCACCGTTGGCTTCATTTGTGAGGGCTTATTAACTGTCATTTACATATATCATGAATAAAGACCTTGGACGTTTTTTCGCATTTCAAATCTTGTGCTCCCTTTCTTTCTTTCTTTCTTTATATATTGCAAAACAGCTATATTTACACACACTCACCCATACAGGTTTCAATCCACTCTGGATCTCACTGGTAACGACTCTGCTACTGCTAGTTATGACTTCGAAAATCCGATCAACTTAGCCGAAGACGAAGGTGAAGATGATTGCGAAGTGCCTGGCGAGCTTGCAAGACTGTTACTCCATGAAGAGAGGGCAATTCAACCACATGAAGAGCCAGTGGAAATGATAAATCTGGGTACTGAGTCAGATAGAAAGGAAGTCAAGATTGGTGCTAATCTAGAGCTCAGCGTAAAACAACGGTTGATTCAGATGTTGCATGATTATGTGGAGATCTTTGCCTGGTCCTACGAAGACATGCCTGGGTTGGATACTGACATTGTGGTCCGTCATTTGCCTACCAAGGAAGACTGCCCTCCGGTTAAGCAAAAGGTCCGCCGTATGCGTCCAGAGATGTCTGAGAAGATCAAAGCTGAGGTTATGAAACAATTTGGTGCCGGGTTTCTTGCAGTGACTTCTTACCCTCAGTGGGTTGCCAATGTGGTACCGGTACCGAAGAAGGATGGTAAGGTCATAATGTGTGTTAATTACAGGGATCTGAACAGGGCCAGCCCCAAGGATGACTTCCCCCTACCTCACATTGACGTTCTGGTTGACAATACTGCTCAGCACAAGGTGTTTTCTTTCATGGATGGTTTTTCAGGGTATAATCAGATCAAGATGGCTCCTGAAGATATGGAAAAGACCACCTTTGTTACTCAGTGGGGCACCTTCTGCTACAAGGTCATGCCATTCGGGTTGAAAAATGCTGGGGAAACCTACCAACGTGCCATGGTTGCTTTATTTCATGACATGATCCATCATGAGATTGAAGTGTATGTCGACGATATGATTGCAAGGTCCCAAACTGAGGAGGAACACCTTGACCATCTGCAGAAACTGTTTGATCGTCTGAAACTGTACAAGCTGAGGTTGAACCCGAACAAGTGCACCTTCGGGGTAAGGTCTGGAAAGTTGCTGGGCTTCGTCGTAAGTGATAAAGGTATTCAAGTGGACCCTGCCAAGGTTAAAGCCATTCAAGAGATGCCAGTTCCTAAGACAGAGAAAGAGGTCAGAGGCTTTCTGGGACGTCTGAATTACATTGCTCGATTCATCTCGCACCTAACTGCTACCTGTGAACCAATCTTCAAGCTGCTGAAGAAAGATCAGGTAGTACATTGGAACGATGAATGTCAGGCCGCTTTTGACAGAATCAAGGAGTATCTCCAAGAACCACCCATCCTTATGCCACCGGTTGAAGGGAGACCTCTGATACTATACCTGACAGTACTTGACAACTCAATGGGGTGTGTGCTGGGGCAGCATGACGAGTCTGGCCGAAAAGAGCATGCCATTTATTACCTTAGCAAAAAGTTTACCGACTATGAGACCCGATACTCACTGCTCGAGAAAACTTGCTGCGCTTTGGTATGGGCTGCTCGTCGGCTGAGACAGTATATGCTGACTCATACCACCTTGTTAATTTCAAAGATGGATCCAATAAAGTACATATTTGAAAAGCATGCTCTGTCTGGGAGAATAGCAAGATGGCAAATGATCTTGACAGAATACGACATCCAGTACACGACTCAGAAAGCCATCAAGGGAAGTGTATTGGCAGACCACTTGGCACATCAGGCAGTAGACGATTATCAGTCAATGAACTTCGAGTTTCCGGACGAGAGCATCATGATAGTGACTGATTGTGAAGTATCTGGACCAGATGAAGGACCTGAGGAAGGATCCCGATGGTCTATGCACTTTGACGGAGCATCCAACGCTTTGGGTAACGGCATCGGCGCTGTGATCATATCCCCTCAAGGCACTCATACTCCACTCACTGCCCGACTATGTTTCAACTGCACCAATAACATGGCGGAGTATGAGGCATGCATCATGGGTCTTCAAGCTGCGATCGACTTAAGGATCAAGTTTCTGAGTGTCTTCGGAGATTCCGCTCTCGTGATCAATCAGATCAAAGGCGAGTAGGATACGAAACATCCGAACCTTATTCCTTACAAAGAATGTGTGTTGACATTGATCCCCCACTTCACAGAGATAACCTTTGAACATTTCCCAAGAGAGGAGAATCAGCTGGAGGACGCGTTAGCTACGATGTCTTCCATGTTCAAAGTCAAATGGGACAATGAGGCTCCCCGGGTCATTATCTGGAAACTGGACGAACCGACATACTGTTGTGATCTTGAGGCTGAGGTAGTAACTGAAAAACCCTGGTATGATGAGGTGAAGAGATACTTGGAAGTTCAAGAGTATCCGGAAGGTGCATCTGTCAACGATAAGAAGTTTCTGAGAAGGTTCGCAGCAAAGTTCTTCCTCAACAACGGCATTATGTACAAGCGAAACCATGATTCGACCTTACTGCGTTGTGTGGATAAGACTGAAGCAGAAAGGATCATGGCAGAGCTACATGAAGGTACCTTCGGAACACATTCCAGTGGACACACTATGGCAAAGAAAATCCTTCGGGCAGGGTATTTCTGTTCCACAATGGAAGCTGACTGTTACCAACATTCCCGGACATGTCATAAATGCCAGATTTATGCTGATAAAGTGCATGTTCCTCCAGTCCCTCTGAATGTCCTGACGGCACCTTGGCCTTTCGCAATGTGGGGAATTGATATGATCGGTGAGATTAAACCTACAGCGTCCAATGGGCATCGCTTCATCCTGGTGGCGATTGATTACTTTACAAAGTGGGTTGAAGCAGCTTCTTACGCCATTGTAACCAAGAATGTTGTGGCACGGTTCGTTCGGCACAATCTGATCTGTCGGTACGGCGTCCCTGAAAGAATCATTACGGACAACGGTACCAATCTTAACAACAAGATGATCACTGAGCTCTGCGAGCAATTCAAGATACAGCACCACAACTCTTCTCCCTACCGGCCGAAGATGAATGGGGCTGTAGAAGCAGCGAATAAGAATATCAAGAAGATTGTGCAGAAGATGACAGTGAGCTATAAAGATTGGCACGAGATGTTACCGTTCGCTCTTCATGGGTACCGTACTTCAGCAAGGACGTCAACCGGGGCAACTCCTTTTTCCTTGGTCTACGGCATGGAGACAGTCTTGCTGATCGAAGTGCAGATACCCTCTCTCCGGATAATGAAGGATACAGATCTGAGCGAAGATGATTGGATCCAGATACGACTTGATCAGTTAAATCTAATTGACGAAAAGAGACTCACTGCAATTTGTCATGGTCAAACGTACCAAAAACGGATGATCAGGGCATTTAACAAGAAGGTCAGACCACAAGAATATCAAGTTGGAGATCTGGTGATCAAGCGCATCATCCTTCCTCAGAGTGATCCGAGGGGCAAATGGACCCCCACATACGAAGGGCCATTTGTGGTTAAACATGTGTTCTCAGGAGGAGCCATGATTCTAACCACCATGGATGGTGACGACCTTCCTCACCCCGCCAATGCAGACATAGTAAAAAGATACTACGCATGATAAAAGACCCGCTAGGTTGACATACCTAGGCAAAAATTAGGGCTTCCCGGCGAACCAAAAGGGTTCAGGCAAAATGAGGGATGAAATAAAAAAATCTGTACACCCGGCAAGTCGAAAACCTGAAAAGGCGGCTTGGGCAAAAATGGGTATCCCGGTGGACTGAAAACCCGAAAGGGCGGTCCAGGCAAAAGTTAGGGATTAAAGCGTAATACTATGTCTCATTGGATCACTTTGCATCCAGAATCCGGTATCAACATCAAGTTCAAACGACATCGATCAATCAGCTTCATCGTCAACTGAGCAGCAAAGTGATGAGACGCTCGAAGATATAAAGGCGATAGCAGAGTTGGAACCCAGTGGGATTATTCTTTTCACATAGCTGTTTTGTTTTCCCTTTTTACAAATTGTATAAACTCTTTTATTCGGCAGCGTTCTCTTACTAGGACGTCAGCCTCTTGTACATAAAATGCCTATTTACAGGCAAATTCAAAAATCAATACAAATTCACTTTTCAGACAAATTGCCAATTGTTTTTCCTCTTCTGTTTTGTTTTACGAAGAACGTCCAAGGTTCAATTTGTGATATATGCATTTGACAATAATTGCTAACTCATAAATATTTGCATACGAAACAAAGGTTTAATTACAGGTAACATTCGAAACAGGGGCAATAATGAGTTGTCTAAGCGATCTAATTGCTCTGTCCACCAAGGTACCAAGGTAAGTTCAGCTGAAGAACATAACCAATACATCTTAATTCCCCAGAGAGTGAGCCACGAAGTCAATACACTCTCCCCAAGCAAAGTTATACTGTCAGCCCTAAGGAAGTTGGGTATCCTCCAGCAGATCTCAACATTCTTAACAAGCATCCCCGGCAGTATGGATCTAAGATTGTTCCCCGGCGGTATACCAGACATTCAGTGGAGCCACTTCCCCCGTACAGTGCAAAAATTCCCCAGTGCAACCTCAAAGGATTTCCCCAGGAAAGTCCAGTCCAAAGATTTCCCCAGGAAAGTTTGAAGCATCTCCCCAGCAGGAAGCTTATCCCCAGTAGATTCTGGAAGCTTATCCCCTGCAAAGCACGAACGCATCTCCCGGCTTTATTCAAAGGTTATTTCCCTACCAGGATATAACTGGGTTATCCTCAGCCAAAAGCCACAGAAAAATCATCCTCGGCGAAGTCTTCTTATCCCCAGCGAAGTCCATTAAAACTACCAACATCTCAACAAAGTACCTCTCTTCCCACAGAGTATTGTTCCCCAGCAAGATCGCTAGAGTAATTTTCTCCCCGCAGAGTAATCCATTCGCCAAGTTTATTCCCCAACGGAGTCATCTTCTCCTACCGATATTCTTGCAACCATCACTCCCCAGTGGAAACAAAAGCTCTACATCAACCCAGGATTTAACTTCCTGGCACCCGTCAAGGATTTATTTTCCTAAGACGAAAACATACATTCATAAACATCGCATCTTCATACACTATAGCATGCATATACGCATCATGAACATACAATCTCACTTATCACATCTCGCATGTCATACATCATGACATCGCATACAACTCACGTTTTGTCTTTTCAGGACAAAGGTTAAATACAAAGATAATCACTATCAACGGTCGCAACTAAAGATCCGATTCCTGTATCTCGCCAGGGTGTATCTGTTGACGATCGATTCCAGACCCGATTCCTGTATCTTTCCAGGGTGCGTCTGAAGGGTTTGAGGATCTGATTCCTGTATCTTGCCAAGGTGTATCTGTTGACGACTAGCATTACCAGACCCGATTCCTGTATCTTTCCAGGGTGCGTCTGAAGAGTTCGAAGATCCGATTCCTGTATCTTGCCAGGGTGTATCTGTTGACGACTAGCATTACCAGACCCGATTCCTGTATCTTGCCAGGGTGCGTCTGAAGAGTTCGAAGATCCGATTCCTGTATCTTGCCAGGGTGTATCTGTTGACGACTAGCATTACCAGACCCGATTCCTGTATCTTGCCAGGGTGCGTCTGAAGAGTTCGAAGATCCGATTCCTGTATCTTGCCAGGGTGTATCTGTTGACGACTAGCATTACCAGACCCGATTCCTGTATCTTGCCAGGGTGCGTCTGAAGAGTTCGAGGATCCGATGCCTATATCTTGCCAGGGTGTATCTGTTGACGACTAGCATTACCAGACCCGATTCCTGTATCTTGCCAGGGTGCGTCTGAAGAGTTCGAAGATCCGATTCCTGTATCTCGCCAGGGTGTATCTGTTGACGACTATATTCTCCAGACTCGATTCCTGTATCTCGCCAGGGCACGTCTGAAGAGTTTAAAAATTCGATTCCTGTAACCAGCCAGGACACATCTACATAAAAAGATTGAAGATCAACTCCTGTAACAGGCCAGGTAATTACCTTTCTTTTTCAGGTACGCAAGTTCTCGCTAAGGAAACTCTTACGCGATCGACACCCAGATGGCATCTATAAGCCCATCTTCCTATCCATCAATCTCCAAATGGCATCTATAAGCCCATTCCCACCATCATACTGCTAACATGTGAGCGCAAATTTCTGGGCACTCTAGTGTTCAATCATCTTCCACCTTCGGATTACGAAAGGCACGCCAGCCAATCTACATCCTCAGGTCTAAGAAGATTGAACAGGGGCAACTATTGTACCCCAAAATTTTCCCTCCCATATTCTTCAAGATTTGCCAAGATCAAGGTTCAAAATCTCTCAAGGGTTGCACAGTCCAATTGCCTCCTAACAGTCAAAAATTAGGGTTTTGGTTCTGGCAAAGAAATTGAAGTTTCCAAGGGTCCAAACAAGTCCCACATGCCTATAAACATTGTCAATCATCCACATGCCAAATGTCAAGACTCACAGCACAAAATTGCACAGTCAAAAACCCTAATTGCTTCACAGTCAACTGCAGGGGCAAAATGGTCATTTGACAGTCAAAAGTCCAAATTTTTGGTCAACATCTTATTTTGAAGCCACAAACATCATTTGATAAATTCTTGATCATGATTCTCAAGGCATGGCTCAAAAAGTCTTAAGATGCAAAAGTTTCTATTTTTGGAGAGTTGAAAAAGTCAACTGCAAATTGACCAAGGCATAACTTCCACATGGTTTATCAGAAAAATTCCATCCAAAGCTCATTTTGAAGAGAATGACATTTCCTACAACTCATCTTCACACTTAAAGTCCAAGAAATTCTCTCACAAAAAGTTATCAATCTCAACATTATAGGTCATTTTCAAAAGTCAACAAAAAGGCACTTTAAGTCAAAGACCATAAATTTAGATTGGTAAATCAAAATGACATGGGACCAAAGACATTGGTTAGAGGACTTCAAGACCTTTCCAAAATATCCAAGAACATGATCAAAACTTAAAAATTGAGCAAGATATGCCTTGTGGAAATTGGGAAATTTTTGGGAATTTTGAAAAGTCAACTTTGCTTCAAATACCTCAAAATTGCTAATGGGCTTCAATTTCTTCCATGAATCATTATCCAAAGGCCATGCACGACCCATTGACTTTAAAGGGAGTTATTTTCTTATTTTTAATTAATTAATTGAATTTTTAATCTTATTAATTCATTTAATTGAAATTAATTATGAGAAATATACTAAATCATACTTTTCAAATCTTTTTGTGCATAGAATTCACTCAATATTTCGTGCATCATTCAATAAGGAAAGTTTCTACATGATTGGCAATGATTGGCATAAGAAAGGATTGAAAAAGATTGAAAAAAGATCATGAAAATCAAATATTCAAAATCATCAATGCAAAGGCTTTGGGCTTGGTCTTTCTAACCTAATTCATTCACACATATATGCATAACCAAAACCTAATGCCAAGGACACAAGAGCTGCGCCCAAGAACAAAGAACACATTGCAACTTTTGACAAAAAATTTGAAAACTAAAAACCTAATTGCAAGGTGTTTCAAGGTCTAAAAAGCATTCCAATCCACTCCTGGCATTACCAGGAAGCTATTCCAATCGAAACCAACCCTCCATACTCAAGGAATCGGTATAACAGAATCAAACTTTTCTTGAAATTTTCCTTAATCGTGTTTTGATTTCTAGACATTATTCATGCATTTTTATTGTTGATTTACACTAACATAAGTGTTCTGAAGCTAATGGCATGCTTTGATTGAACTAATAAGCCCTGTACAAGAATCCACCATGAAAGCTTTTTAGGGTTTCAAAGATCCAGATTTGGGGTTTTACGCTTGAGGAAAAATTGGCCAACCAAAATAGTACCATTGGAATCAGGACCTTCTAACGAATTGAATCCACACCTCGCGCCCTTTTTCTTTTCAACCATGCTCTAATCACTATTATTGCAGGGTTGGGTTAGTGGGGGTTTTAAACGCCCGCTATTTGATATTAGTTACAGGAAAATGGAGAAGAAGATGCTGGCGTGGCTTGACGTGGTTGGCTGATTCAAATTTAGCGCGTTTTTATTTTGACTTCAGGCCACTAGCGCTTTTTCACATATATTAATCCCATTCCATTATACATACAAACTAACGCGTTGGCTCAGTTGGCTTGTGCGTTGTCCTACAGGCATTGGGACCTGGGTTCGATTCCCAGGTCCCCCATAATCTCAATGATTTTTGTCAAAACATGTTCCAGCGTTGCACACATCCAGTGGACCATCATGCATCCTAGCCTGCTTGTCTGCCAAGTGTCTAGGGGTCTCAATCCAAAGGCTTTCACATGAACTCCACCATGCACGCTAGTCAACTGAAGCACACGTAATTACAAAAAGTCAAACAAGGCCTGGAATTGAGTGGGCCAAACTGCTTCAACAACACCTCCAAATTGCGTCTGAATACCCCCCTTGTTTGTATTTTCTTTCTCTCTTCTTTTTTTTTCTCTTTTTTATTTATTTTAATTATTTTAATTGTTTCTTTTAATCCACAAAATTAATTTTTACAAATATAAAATCCAGAAAAAAAATCATAAAAATAAAAAATATGTTTATTTATTAATTTAATACCTTAATATTTTTGTAAACAAATCTTAAATAATTAATTTAGGTTAATTTAGGTTTTTAATTTTAATGTTTTCTTAATAACAAAAAAATGTAGAAATTAGGTTTTTTTTTAGCATTTTTATTCTCTTTTCTTAATAAATAACTTTTTCTCCTTATTATTATTATTAACTATTAATTTATTTTGTAAATACTCATGTAATTAAATAATTAGTATAAATTAGGTCAAACTTAAATATTTTTCTTTAACAATTAAAAATAATTTAGAACTAGGTTTTAATTTAACTTCTAATTTAATTAATTTCCTTTATTTCATAAATACGAAAAACATCAAAAAATAACTTCTTTTCTTATTAAAATAATTAATTGCCTCTTAATTTCAATTTAATTTCTTTAAAGGGTCCGACGCCCTCGCATATTCGATTCTAATTTCTTTTCGCGCGTTTGTCTTTATTTTTTGTTTCAAGTATTATGTAATTTTTCAAAGCCTTGTAATAGTAATTAGGACCTTTATTTTCCGCATTTTTATTCAAATCGACTCTTTGTTAATTTGGCGATGTATAGACCCACGCCTTGTAATAGCGTAGGACCTTTATTTTCCGCATTTTAATTTCCGCACCTTTAAACTGCTAATCACATGAAAGAATGAATGACCCAAATAAAATCAAAGCGTAGCTCACCCAATGCATGATCAAGATAAAACATAATTGAAAATGACACACAATTCACACACCACTCTTAGGGTACGCCTCACTGTTGCCTTGCCCCTCGAAACGTGGTCGTCGAGTATATGACGTTTTAGTAAGTCCTCATGTCCATGAATATGGCATGGGGGTAGCTTCTAAGGTGTCATACTATTGCTCTGGTGACCACGATGTCCCTATAAACGAATTGACCCGAACACCTCCAACGGTGGTGCTACCTACCTCTCAATGGTGGGATGACACTACCTTAAGGACATTTATACAGCCTAATTCCTTAGGGTAGGTAGATGACTCATAGATACTTGCTCTCTAAAAAATAAATCAAAACTCTTTTCACACCGACACTTTCAAAAAGCTTTCAAAATAATTTTTCAAACACTCTTGAGGACTGATACAAGAGTCGATCTGAAACTTTCAAAGAAACTTTTTCAAACTCACTCACGATTGAAAAGCAAACAAACATTTTGAAAACACAAATGAGCAAGTATCTAAGAGCCCATGGATAACCATGGATAGAAAGGGTGCTAACACCTTCCCTTTCTATAAATCTACCTCCCGAACCGAGAAACTATCTCATAAGGAATTTTTCTGTGCTTTTGTCCTTCCCTTGTTGGAGAAAATAAAAGACGGTGGCGACTCTTGCTTCCGCGACATTTCGCGAACCAGCGTTAAACAGTCAGTTCCAGATCCACCGATCACAGTAGGCATTTAGGTTTTTCTCTTCATGGAGAAGTTTGGTGAGCTCCAGAACCTTCTTCTCACTGGTGTAATACTGGGCTTCAAAGGTGTCTCGCTCTTCCTTCAACTGAACCCAAGCTTTCTGCAGGTCTTCGAGAGAGGTAGGCATGTCGGGATGAAGAACGGTGTATAGAATGTCTCCTTCAATAACAGGCTCAATGATGACAGGAAGGATGGAAGGGTAAGGCATCAAGAGACTCTGGGCACGAGCCCGTACCTACTTAAGGTAAGGCTCGAGAGGGATAGAGTTTTTATGTCCCAAAGTCCTATTGTCCACCTTGTTCACCATTCCCCAAGAACGTGTAAACCTATGGCGGTAACCTTGGTCTTATTTGTCGTAGTCGAACACCAGACCTTGGAGGAGCATCTCATGAGGGCCGTCTCTTCGGGCATACCCAAACTGTCGAAGAGTTAAGCATGGGTTGTAGGTGATACCTCCCATAATACCAAGTAGAGGTACGTTAGGGAACTCCCCACAGCGGTCAATGATAGATACATTTTCCAAGGATCTCGAACACCAACGGATATTAGAGTGGGTGAGAGACATCATCCTTTGAGACCAAGTCAGTCTTTGCTCGTTCTTCAATGCTGACTGAGGCAGGTGCGAAGTGAACCACTTAGCGAGTAGGGGGATACAACACAAAAGAGTACCTCTTTTCTTTATGGTGCGAGTATGAAGGCAATACAAGATATCTCCTAGTAAGGTAGGTATAGGATTGCGAGAGAGAAAGACTTTGATGGCCTTAACGTCTATGAATTAATCTGAATTGGGAAACAGAACCAAACCATAAATGAGAAGAGCCATAACATCTTCGAAAGCTTGGAAATCCATGTCGGCCCTCTTCATATGCAAAGCTTCGGCGATGACTTCAGGTTTTGGAATCCTTTCTAGACCGGTGAATGGTATTTGATCAAGCACAGGCACCCCTAAGAGTAGAGAGAACTCTTCCAGTCTAGGTACCAATTGATAGTCTGGGAAAGTGAAACAATGATGTACGAGATCAAAGAATTGGAATAGTACACACATCATCTCTTCTTGGAAGTTGGATGTAGCCAAACTGAGGAGTCGACCATATTTCTTGGTAAAAGGAGAATCCCCGGGCATTCTTGAGGCTAGCTCTTGAAGTTGAGGATGTGCTTTTACAAAGCTGATTCGGATGGTGTTTCTTCGGAGGGAATTCATGTCATACAAAACAAAAACAAAGATAAATTTATAAATGCTTGAAATGGTTAGTGAGCATGCATATGATGTTCATGATGTTTATGATGTTTATGTACAAGTAAATATATACACACACCATAAACAAGTCCCTATGTTTTAGGCTTGCATGAGTTTTGTAGGTAAGTACCCTATTGAAGTCTAGTTGGCTCAACCTGTCCTAGCAATAGTGATCGGGTTCTAAAGGATCTCAATATCACCGACCTTTCTCTTAGGCATTATCTCAGCACATCAATCTTTTCTCGTGGCCAAGATATCCCAAAAGTCTAGCCTCAATGAGTGTAGTATCGAGTATCAACCAATTTTCAGCTCTACACCGAAACCGGCTATCTCACTATGTCCTAATGGCCAAGTTTGTTCAATTAGGGTTCTAAAGTCAATTAGTGCTTCATGACGCCACTCAGCGGCCTTGTATTCTCCTCGATTCACCACGAGGGATACCGGTACCCACAAATGCGTCACACTAACATTGCCATTGTTTCAACCATATCGGTCTACGCCGTACAGTCTCTACAATCTATTGCTATTTACCTAAAAATGTGTCCCAGATCTGGGTGGAGGATCAAAGCAAACTCAATACAAAGAACTGAATATAAAGCACACAAATCAAATAATGAAAGCGAGTAAAGGTGATCTAACCCTAAGGTAACCCCACTTTTATATTTTTCCCCAGTAGAGTCGCCAGTTCTGTGATACGGTGGGAGAACTGACTTGAGGGTTTTGTGTTTTATCGCAAATGTTGCAGTTTAGCAAGATTCGCCACCGACTTTTCTTTTATCCAAAAGAAAAGGTGAAAAATCACAGGAAAGACCTTTGAGATTGTTTCTTGAGTTCGAGGGGTAGATTATGAAAAGGGAAGGTGTTAGCACCCTTTTCATCCATGGTTTTCTATGGGCTCTTAGTTACTTTATAGATCACTTGCTTTTTGTTTGAATATGTGCTTTGTGTGGTTTTTGAAAGTATTTTGTAAAGAGGCCGTTGTTTAGGCAATCTTTGTAATGATTCTCGTTCGTAAGAATGTATACAAAGATGTTGATCTTTTGAAAATGTTTTCAAGTTTGTAAGATGTTTGAAAATGTATGTGCTTGTTTTGAAAATAACAAGGATGTTTATTTGAAATGGAGCAAGTAATTAGAAGTAATCTACCTACTCAAATGTCTTTCTTGTTCATTTTCTATTCCTTTGACATTGTTGTCTTACCATTGATTTGGTAAGCAACCCTATCTTTGGATGTAAATGGGACGGGTGCGGGTCATCATATAACCATGAATAGCAATATTGCAAAGTATCTTAGCATTTTTGAGGGACCAAGATCATTTTGTAAGGCAACTTTGAATAGTGTCATCGTGGGACTATGATCTTATACTTGTTTGTTTTGCCAAGATACTTCGCATGCATAATATGGTTATTTTTATATAAGGCAACCAAGTGGAGAAACCCTAAGGGTGCTCGTGTATAAGTGTGTTATTTTCATGCTTTGATTTTGTCTTGGATTTAGGGTTTTCTATTTGATTTGTTTTTATCTTGCCAAACAAACCCTAATTACTAGTATGGTATATAAAAGCGGTAAATTGCGTAATTTAAAGATTACTACGCTATTACAACATTTAGGGGATGGGGGTACAATTTACAAATGGGGATGGAATAGGAACTTAAACATTACAACCATATTGAATAATAATGAAGGAAATGTAAAAAAAAACAGTGTAAAAAGAAGGTAAAAATGCATTTTGAACTATTATGTGTCGACACGAGCTCACATGCATCGACACATAACTTTCCTTGCCCCTGTATTTCCAAATCAACTCAGTATGAGTCGATACATAATGGTATGTGTCGACTCATACACTGCATGTGTCGACTCATACGTGCTTTGTGTCGACTCATACACTGTTTTTTCCTTCTTTTTGGGGCCTGTAAAGCAGTATGTATCGACTCATACAGCTATGTGTCGACTCATACTGTCATTTTTTCTATTTCAACATTGTTATGCTGCATACATGGGTTAGTTCTCAACACATAATAAAAAGAATGGAACATAAACAAAAGGTTAGCTTCAAGGACAATGGTTACTACACTTTGTCTCCAAAAAAGGAATTACTAATGATGCTTGAAATGAAGAACTAAAGTCAAGAAACTTACCTTGGAGCTGGATCTTATATTTTGAGTTTGATTTGTTGTTTTGACTGTTCTTGAACTTTGGAAACGAAAGCAGAGGTGTTGTAGAATCTTGTTCTTGAGTTTGGACAATTTCTAGGTGATGTATGTGAGGTTCTTAAATGCTTGGATAGAGTTTGCAAAGTGTGAGAGTTTTGGATATTTGGATTTTAAAACTCAAGAGTTGAAGTTTTATGGACTGTTATGGCTTTTAGTGAATATGAGATTTTAAGGGTTTATCAATAAAACTTATAGCTTTTTCTCTCTATTTTTTCTAACCCATTTTCTCTTGAAATTGGACTCTCTATTTATATAGCAGGTTTGAGACTTCAAACAACTCAGATTTTGAATCACATGTTATGGTTATCTTGCTTGTTTTTGAAGCAAGCATGAAGACCATGTTTCCAATGCTTGTACCAAGCTATCTAAAGTGGTTGATCACTTTAAACATGTTTGTTATGACTTGTAGAAGTTGAGTGTGATTAGAAAAACAAGTTAGAGGCTCAAGAAATTGACTTTATGATTAAAATGAATTTTGCAAGAATGGCAGTGGTGCCTTTGTGCCAAAAATGGAAAGATGCAATGGACAATACTTGAACCACTTGGATAATGGTTTAATCAATTGTGTAAACATCTGATTATGGATAGATCTGCAAGTCAAGAGGCCTGAAAAGTGAATATTATGCAGCCTAGGCTTGGATTTACATTTTTGTTCATCATGAAATGACTTGAAATCAAAGTGAGAAATTGCCAACTTCCTCTCTTCGATTCTCTCTACTCAAAAATGATCTCAAGGAGTTCTTGGACATTTTGTAAAGCTTGCAATGTGATTTATAACTCACCCTTGAAATGCATTTCAAGATTCCTCTTGAAACTAGGTGAAAAATTTCCATGAAGTTAGGTCAAAAACCTGCCTAAATTAGGGCAAAATTTCACTGTTATTTAGTTCATGAGCATGTATTCACAAAATTATATCTTGAGATCCAAGAATCTTTAGGGAAAAATGTGTGAAGAAAACTTGTAGATTTCATGGAGGTCTACAACTTTCATGTTGGGAACTTTCTTTGAATCATCTTGCATCATGGTGAAGATTTGGCTTAAAGTTGAGAAAAAAATAAGAAATTTTCTATACTTAGAAAAAATTCTAAGGTAAGAAAATTTAAAATTTTAAAACCAAATCTTCAATATTTGATTTAGTTATGAACAAGTTTCACATTTTGACATGTTTTGATGAATTGTGATCCTTGGCACTTGATTTTGACCAAAAAGTCAAAGTTTGACTTTTCAGTAAACAGTTGACTTTTGATCAGTTGACTGCAAATTTCATCTGTCAATCCAATGTGAATGCAATGTTTAGAACCATGTCATTAGGTCAAGATGATACAATTGAAACCTTGAAATCATTCTTCAAACTAATTGGTCATTTGTTAGGTCAAAAATCAAAAATTGCCCTTTCTCAATCAAAACCCTAATTTTGACCATTTTACCCTTTTGATGATTTGATCAAATTTCTTGAGGAATTGTGGTCTAAACTTTATCAAATAATACATATGAGTATAAAATGTTGATGTGGATAAAAAATTATGGAGTATTACTGTAAGTTGGCCATGGTTGACTTTTTCCCCAATACAGTTGATTTTTAGGTCAACTGTCCAATTGACTGGACAAAAATGTGATTCAAGGCTTGAAACTTGACATGAGTAATCTTAGGGGTCCATGATGATACTTGAAATTCATATCAAGCATTGATAGTCCAAAAATCCTTGTGCAATCTCAAACCCTAATTTTGGGTTATCAGTGCAAGATGAGATGTCTTGAGCTGACCAAACCCTAATCCAGTCTTGAGTTAAAGAGATCTTGTGAGAAAAGTCTTGATAAATGAGAGGGAAAATTTTAGGGTACAACACTCCCTATCATACTTTTGAAGTTATCCCTCCTGCTGCCACCAGAGACGTCTCTGCTATTTCCAAGGTTACCAAGATTCTGCCCAGAATGGCTTCGTTGAAGGATGCTAAAGCTGCTGTAGAAGAAGGTGGTTGTACTATTTAGGGTCAGCTTCCTGACATTCCGTATAAATCTGAAAAATTTGGTTTGGGTTTCACTGTAGAGGGTCATAGGGTTGTTCTCCGCGCTCGTGCTGGAAGACTGCCATTCCGCGTCAGCAACAATGGAGTCAACACCATAGAAGATGCTGACAGTGACTATGACCTTGACAGCTGGATCTTTTTGACCATCGGTAATGGACTCGGTAACTGGATGGCTCAAGACATTATCTAAATCTCCTTTAGTCATAAGTAATTGCTACTTTCTGTTTTATATTGCTTTCACACCCACACAATAAATTGCAGATCCATGTCCACTCTGGATCTCATTGATAATGATTCTGCTAGTGCCACTTATGACTTTGAAAATTCGATCTACCAAGCCGAGGACAAAGGTGAGGAAGATTATGAAATACCTGGAGAGCTTTCCAGACTATTAGTGCAAGAGGAAAAGGCTATACAACCGCCTGAAGAGTCGGCCGAGGTTGTAAACTTGGGTACTGAAGTAGACAGGAAAGAATTCAAGACAGGTGCCAACCTAGAAGACGGTATCAAGAACTGGTTAATACAGATGTTGCATGAATATGTTGAGATATTTGCTTGGTCATACGAAGACATGCTAGGGCTTGATACTGATATTGTGATTCATCGTCTGCCGATGAAAGAGGGTTGCTCTCCAATAAAGCAGAAGGTTCATCGCATGTGTCCCAAAATGTAAGAGAAGATCAAGGATGAGGTTATGAAGCAATTCAACGCATGTTTCTTGGCTGTTACATCATATCCTCAATGGGTTGGAAATGTGGTTTCGGTACCAAAGAAAGAGGACAAAGTACGTATGTGTGTAGACTACAAGGATCTGAACAGGGCAAGCCCCAAAGATGACTTCCCACTTCCACACATTGATGTTCTGGTTGATAACACTGCTCAGCACAAGGTATTCTACTTCATGGATGGTTTCTCAAGTTATAATCAGATCAAGATGGCACCTGAAGACATGGAGAAAAAAATTTGTTACATAATGGGACACTTTCAGTTACAAAGTTATGCCATTTGGGTTAAAGAACACCTGCACAACATATCAGCGTGCCATGGTGGCTTTATTCCATGACATGATCCATCATGAGATAGAGGTATACATCAACGACATGATAGCCAGATCTCATACCAAAGATAAGTATCTTGACCATCTACACAAGTTGTTTGAGAGGTTGAAGAAGTACAAGCTGAGGTTGAATCCTAACAAGTTCACCTTTGGGGTGAGATCTGGTAAACTCTTGGGTTTCGTTGTCAGTGGTAAAGGTATTGATGTTGATCCTGCCATGGTCAAAGCTATTCGAGAAGCCTGCACTCTTCGGAAGAATAGCCAGATAGCAAATGGTCTTAACAGAATATGATATGCAGTACATCACTTACAAGGCTATCAAAGGAAGTGTACTGGCAGAACATTTGGCTCATCAAGATATAGACGCTTACCAATCTATGAATTTTAAGTTCTTGGATGAGAATATCATGCTAGCTACAGATTATGGAGAACCTAGATCGTATGAAGGACCTGAGCTGAGATCCCGATGGACTTTGGTTTTTGATGGAGCTTCCAACGCACTTGGTAATGGAATTGGTGATGTGATCATCTCCCCCAAGGGTTTCCATACGCCCTTTACCACCAGATTATGCTTTGATTGTACCAACAAAATGGCGAAATACGAAGCGTGCATCATGGGTATAAAAGATGCTATTGATATGAGGATCAAGTTCTTAGATGTGTATAGGGACTCAGCCCTAGTCATCAATCAGATTAAGGGAGAATAGGACACGAAGCATCAAAATCTCATTCCTTATTGAGAGCCTGTGTTGGCCTTAATTCCATACTTTGAGGAAATCACTTTTGAACATATTCCACGAGAAGAGAATCAATTGGCAGATGCATTAGCTACCATGTCGTCTATGTTCAAATTCAGATGGGACAATGAGGCTTCTCGAATTACTATTGAAAAACTAGACGAACCAGCACATTGTTACGAAGTTGACACTGACGGAGTAGAGGAAAGATGGTTTCATGAAGTTAAGAGATACCTTGAGGCTCAAGAGTACCTTGAGGGAGCATCTTTCAATGACAAGAAATTCCTAAGAAGGTTCTCTGCTAAGTTCTTCCTGAGCAACAAAATTTTGTACAAACGCAATAATGATTCTACTCTGCTTCATTGTGTGGACAAGAAGGTAGATGAGAAAATTATGGAAGATATGCATGAAGGTATCTTTTGTACTCACTCCAACGGACATGCGATGGCTAAGAAGATTTTGAGAGTGGGTTATTATTGGTCGACTATGGAAATTGATTTCCATCGCCACTTGAGAACTTGTCACAAATGCCAAATCTATGCCAACAAAGTACATGTGCCTCTGGTTCCTCTAAATGTTTTGTCTTCTCCTTGGCCATTTGTAATGTGGGGAATTGATATGATTGGAGAGATCAAGTCTACTGCTTCCAACGACATCGTTTCATCCTCATCGCCATTGATTACTTCACTAAGTGGGTTGAAGCAACCTCGTTTGCCTCTATTACCAAGAATGTTATGGCCCGATTCATTAAGCATAATCTCATTTGTCAGTATGGCATCCCGGAAAGGATCATCACAGACAATGGTACTAATCTGAATAACACTATGATCACGGAACTCTGCATTCAGTTCAAGAGCAAGCACCACAACTCTTCGCCATATCGACCGAAGATGAATGGCGCAGTGGAAGCCGCCAATAAGAACATTAAGAAGATCATACAGAAGATGATAGTGACATATAAATACTGCATGAGATGTTACCATTTTCTCTTCATGGCTATCGTACCTCAATCTGTACGTTAACTAGGGCAGCCCCATTCTCTCTATTCTACGGTATAGAAGTTGTCCTACTTGTCAAAGTCCATATTCCTTCTCTAAGGATTATGAAAGATGCAGATTTAGAGAAAGACGAGTAGATTCAGACTAGGCTGGACCTGATAAGCTTGATTGATGAGAAAAAGCTTGCAGTTGTTTGTCATGGGCAGATGTACTAGAAGCGTATGATCAAAGCTTTCAACAAAACGATCAAGCATCGGGTATATCAGGATGGTGACTTGGTAATAAAGTGCATCATCCTACCACAAGATGATCCCAGGGTCAAATGGACTCCCACCTACGAAAGGCCATTTGTTGTCAAGAAGATATTTTTTGGCAGTGCTAAGATACTTACGACCATGCACGCTGAAGACTTTCCGCACCCTGTGAACACAGACATAGTCAAAAGATACTATGCATGAAAGAGACCCACTAGGTTGACTGGCCTAGGCAAAAATAAGGGCATCCCAGCGAACCAAAAGGGTTCGGGCAAAAATCAGGGATATATATAAAGAGTGTACACCGGGCAAGTCGAAAACCTTAAAAGGTGGCTTGGGCAAAAAAGGGTATCCCGGTGGACTGAAAACCTGAAAGGGCAATCCAGGAAAAATTTAGGGATTAAAGCGTACGACTATGTCCCATTGGATCATCTACATGCAATAAGCTTTATTATCAATGTCAAGTTCAAATGGTACAGATCAATTCAGTTAACTTCTTGTGACAGTAAGGGATGAGATGCTTGAAGACATAAAGGCAATAGCAGAGTTGAAACTCGATGGGATTGTTTCCACACAGCCGTCTTTCTTTGTTTTTCTTTGTACTCTTTTCATTTTGCAACGATTTCCTCTTACTAGGATTTATGTATTTATGTACAAAACCACCTGTTTATAGGCGAATTTCTAATACAATACAAATACAATTTCAAATTTCAAAATTTGTTTTACCTTTTTTCTGTTTTGTTTGCAAAAACATCCAATGACTAAATTGAATGAACATATGCATATGAATATGATTACTGTTAACAAATATATGCATAAAAAATAGGAATAAGCATTTACTAAAGACCATAAGAGTTGGGATAACATTCAATTCATCCATAAATCCCCACAGAATAACCTCCATAGAATTATCCACACAAAGTTACCATTACAAGCCTATCCACGACGTAGATGCATTCCCTTGCAAGTCTAATATGCTTCCAGACCGGAATTGGGGGATCTTCCAGCTTTTAACCTAATCATACTCCCCAGTGGATCCACTTAGAGGATAAAGGAGTTTGATCATTTCCTCAGCATATAGTGGAAGCTTCCTCCGCACACCCTACAAAATTCTAATTCCCATAAAAAATATGTCCTTAGTACAGTTCACAGGAATCTAATTCCCCCAACTGAGTTATCTATCCAACACTGTGAAACCCCCTATAGAATTCTCTCCTCTAGTAGGACTCATTTCCTCAACAGAGTATATTTCTCCAGCAGGGTTTATTTCCCTAACAAAATTTAATTTCCCAAACAAAGTTCATCTCTCCGACTATTGTAAGTCACCGGTAAAATTCCCATATCCAGCAACGTGTAGTCCAGGATGTTATCCCTAGAGAGTTGCTACATAATCTGAAACTGATCCAAACATCATTTAACTTTGTCCTCCCCCAGAAGAGTTGACGCCCATATCAGAAACTCAGTCATACGGCACCTCTGAAGATTATTCATATCTTTTATCCCCAGTCAGGGTATATAGGAACAAAATTCCCTAGTAGAGCGATGAATGACCAATGTTCCTGAACTCTTCTATCCCCAAGTAGAAGTCAAACATTCCCAGTGGAGTAACCTCAAAACAGAAAGCAGGAATCCCCAGCGGAGACATTCTAAACAAGACTGAAGATTCATTTCTTCGTCCCCAGCAACGATCAAGGATTTATTTTCCCCAACAAGGATGCTATACGAAGCTACCAATACACTTCAATGACATGTTGCATCCATACATCATTTACAAGTATCATAGCATATGAATACAAAACGCATATAGCACACTCTCATTTACATTGACAACATCATTTCGCAATGCATACATCATGACATTGCATGAAACTAACTTTGTTTATTTCTGGTTAGTTCTGAAAACAGACGAATATCATCAACAATTATCAAACAAGTCGTAGATTAATTCTAGAAACAGGATAGAGCAACTAACTAGATGACCAGGTCCAAGATTAATTCCCGAAACTAGACGGGGAAACTATCTGTACGACCAAGCGGTAGAATTCCCGAAACAGGACGGGTTCACCAACAGAAAGCATGTCAAAGATTAATTCTTAAAACACGACGAGGAAACTATCTTTATAACCAGACAAAGATTAACTCCCAAAACAGGATGGGGAAACTATCAACATGACCAGGTGGTATGAATACCTGAAATAGGACGAGTTTACCAACAAAAATAGATTGTAGATCATTTCCCGAAATAAGACGGGGCGACTATCTACATGACAAACATTTCTTTCAGAGACTGAATTATGATAAGCATTTCCCTCAAAGACTGAATCTGACAAGCAGCTACTTAAGCACCTTCCCTAGAGGTTCATTATGGAAAACATTCTTCAGATACAATTGTGATACGGTGGCATAACCAAATGTTTAATACTGGTTTTGCGTTTGTGTTTGCAAATGTTGCCGTAAGCAAGAGTCTCCACCGAATTTTCTTTTATCCAAATTAAGGAAAGGGTGAAAAGAACAGAAAAATAACTTTTTAAGATTTTTTGAATAAGGGGGGTAAATTATGGAAAGGGAAGGTGTTAGAACCCTTTCTATCCATATTTATCTATGGGCTCTTAGAGGTTTGCTCATTTTGAAATACCTTTGTGCTTTGTGTGTTTGAAAAATGTTTTGAAATGCCTTAGTGCGGCGGTTTGCTTTGCGTTTAACTCTTGTATCAGTCCTCAAGAGTGTTAACAAAGCAAATGTTTTTGAAAATTGTTTTTTTAAAAGTAGTATTTGTGTAAGTGCAAAAATATTTTTGAGCAAACTTCTAACAGCTATCTACTTTGTACTCGAAAAGGTAGTTCTTTTCCTCCTATCCTTTAGACAGTTCTATCCTACTATTAGTGAGTAGGTAGCTGTAATTCGGTGGGAGAACTGACTTGGTTGTTTTGCATTTGATCGCAATTGTTGTAGATAGCAAGAGTCGCCGCCAACTTTTCTTTTATCCAATAAGGAAAAGTTGAAAAGAACATGAAAGACCTTTCGAGATTATTTCTTGAGTTCGGGGGGTAGGTTATAAAAGGGAAGGTATTAGCACCCTTTTCATCTGTAGTTATCTATGGGCTCTTAGTTGCTTGCTAGATCACTTGCTTTTGTTTGAAAGTGTGATTTGTGGTGTGGTTTTGAAAGTATTTTAAAAACGTCTTTGTAATGGTTCTCGTTTCTATAAGAACACGTACAGAGTGTTATTTGGAAAATAGTTCAAAGAGGTGTTTGAGGAATGTGTTTTTGAAAGTGATTTTAAAAAGGTGTCTTTGTAATGGCTCTCGTTTCTATAAGAACGTGTACAAAGTGTTGCCTTTTAAAAATGTTTCAAAATGAGAGTGTTGGTGTATAAAATGTTTTTGTTGTGAGCAAGCGAGCAACTAGGAGCAACCTACCTACTCAAAAAGTCTTAAATGTTCTTTTCCTCCTGCTTTATATGTTGCTATCTTACCATTGATTTGGTAAGAAGCCCCGTCGTTGGATGTGAAGGGACGGGCGTGGGACGTTTGTATATTCATAGAAGGCAACCTATGGGACGTTTTAGCAATGTCATTTAGGGACTAGATCGTTTACCAAAGGAAACATTGAGGGTCATCGAGGGACTACGATCTTTTATCGAGGGTCTTTGATAATATGCCCATATTCGAGGGACATGACTATTTTTCCGAGGCAACAAGCGGAATTACCCTAAAGGTGCATGTGTGAATGGTGTGTTTGATTTGCATGCATTTAGTCTTTGATTAGGGTCTGTCTACTTGTTATTTTTATCTTGCCATATGTTCCCTATTTTACTAGCAAGCATACAAAAGTAATAAAATGCAGAAAGTTAAAATCCTACACTATTACAACCATATTTAATTGCATGAAAATATAAAGGCAAAAATAAAATAAAAACAAGAAAATGAGGGTTTTTTGCTTGAGGCAAAAGATCCTTCGATTCTGCACTTTCTGGCTATCTTCAATTTGGGCCAGGAGTCAGTGAAGTTATGCCATTCGATTTGCCTTTCTGCCTCCTTCGACTGGGGGTTGGCACCAGTGTAGGCGTGTCTTTTGATTGGGGTCTGGAGGCCAGCATGTTGTTCCTTTCGACTGGTCCTGGAACTAGTGCAAGGTGTGATCTGCCTTTCTGCCTCCTTCGAATGGAGGTTGGAAGTAGTGAGGGAGTGCCTTTCGTCTGGGCCTGCAGGTCAGTGTGTTCGAAGAAAGTGTGTGTGTCTGATGAACATGTCTGTGTCGAAGCAGGTGTATCGAAGCATGCATATTTTTATTCCAACATTTTTAGGGGGCTGTACAGATTAGTTCTTAAAGGAAAACACAAAAGATTAACATCGAAGGCCATGGTTATTACATGTTGGCCTCGAAGATGAATCAAATAAGATGCTTGCAATGGAAGAGTTAATGTCGGAAAGGCTTACCTCAAAGCTAGTGTGGAGGTTTTCGAACTTGAACTGCTGCCTGGACGGTTCTGGAATTCGAAGAGTTGTCATAGGGGGTTTGCTTTTGGTTCAAAGAGTTGTCACAGAAGGTTGTCCTTAAGTTTGAACAAACTTATATGTGTGGGGTGTTCTGGATAGTTGATTTATGAGAGTTGAAAAGAGGAGATAACGAATTTTTATTTTGTGTTTATAGGTGAAAGTAGAGTTGATTTTTTGAGTAAGCAAAAATTACAAAGGTTTCTGTTTTGTTTCCCAACTCCCTTTTCTCTCCTCTCAGCGTCTCCATCCCTTTGATGTTGTGAAGAAAAGTTTATTTATAGAGGAGCTTTGATGTGGTTTTGGGGGGAAATCAAATAACATTTGAACTTTTTGGGTATACTGTCCCCCTGTTTTCTTCGATGCAGCTCTTATGTACCCTTTTTATGTAAGTATGGGACTAAGACAATGCAGGCTCAACAGTATTTAGAGTGTTATGGCATGTTGGTGCAAGACTGTTGCATAGCAGCACAACTGGCTTGGGTTTGGCAGTATATAGGACTTTGGTCGATAAACACCTTGAATACTCCACCCTTTCATTTTGATCACTTCGACCAGACTCATCATCATACAACAACGTTCGTTTCCAACAATGTGTGATCTTCGAATGGACCCATTATAGGCCCTTTGAATCCACCAACTATGATCCATAATGTTGAAGAGTTTTAGAGGTGTAATCTAAGTATGTTGCTTGGAAGGGTTTAATTTCCCAACTTGTAAATTTATGGAAACTGCCCAGCTTGTAAATCGAAAGAGGCTGCCTAGCTTGTAAATTGAAGGAAGCTGCCCAACTTGTAAATCGAAGGAGGCTACTCAGCTTGTAAATCGAAAGAGGCTTCCTAACTTATGGATCGAAGGAGGCTACTCAGCTTGTAAATCGAAGTAGGCCGCCCGACTTATGGATCAAAGGGGGTTACTTCGAAGGAAACCATATGGCCAGTTTGAAACTTGTTAAATCGAAGCCAACTTGTTTCTTTTTTTTGACCTAATCGAAAGGCACATTAACATCCTCAAAATTTTACATTTTCTTTATTTCTTTAAACAAGTTTTTGTAATCACACATGCGAGAGAAATCTTGAGAAAATGAGAGGGCAAATTTTGGGGTACAATAGCTGCCCCTGTTCAATCTTCTTAAACCTGAAGAGTTAGATTGGCAAGTCTGCCATTCATGACTTGAAGGTGGAAGATGATTGAACACTAGAGTGCCCAGAAATTTGCACTCGATGATGTGGTGGTTGATTGTGTAGGGAATGGGCTTACAGATGCAATTTGGAGAGATGATAGATAGTTGTTAGAGATGGGCTTATTGATGCCATCCCAAGATGATTGTTGACAGAAATTAGACTAAATCTAAATCTAACTTCAACTGGAAAAGAATCAGAATAAATCTTGGAGCGATTTGTATGAACCAGAGAAAGTCTCTAACGGAAAGGAATCAGGATAAACCATTTATCGATTTAAACTGAACCAACATAGGTCTTGAATATTCTTTAACTGGAAAGAATCTGAACAAATGTTGGAGCGATTTATCTGAACAAGAGAAAATGTCTACGGGAAAGAATCAGGATAAACCATTGAGAGATTTAAACTGAACCAACAGAGGTCTTGAATATTCTTTAACTGGAAAGAATCCGAATAAATCTTGGAGCGATTTATCTAAACCAGAGAAAATGTTTACGGGAAAGAATCAGGATAAACCATCAATAGATTTAAACTGAACCAATAGAGGTCTTGAATATTCTTCAACTGGAAAGAATAAGAACAAATCTTGAAGCGATTTATCTGAACCAGAGAAAATATCTGTGGGAAAGAATCAGGATAAACCATTGAGAGATTTAAACTGAACCAGCTGAGGTTTGAAGGAAATATTTTTTATGTAGATAGTCAACATGTCTTGTCTCGGGAATTGATCTACAATTGATTTGTTCATATATATTTATCTTGTCTGGTTTCAGGTATTAAGCTTGATGATGATAGATGATGAAGGAATCCTGAAAGATTACTACTACAACGGATGATGAAGGAATCTGGGACGATTACTACCTCAACAGATAATGAAGGAATCTGGGACGATTACTACCTCAACAGATAATGAAGGAATCTTGGACGATTACTACCTCAACGGATGATGAAGGAATCTGGGACGATTACTACCTCAACAGATAATGAAGGAATCTGGGACGATTACTACCTCAACGGATGATGAAGGAATCTGGGACGATTACTACCTCCACGGATGATGAAGGAATCTGGGATGATTACTACCTCAACAGATAATGAAGGAATCTTGGACGATTACTACCTCAACAAATAATGAAGGAATCTTGGACGATTACTACCTCAGTGGATGATGAAAGAATCTGAGACGATTACTACCTCAACAGAAAATGAAGGAATCTGGGACAATTACTACCTCAATGGATTATAAAGGAATCTGGGATGGTTACTACCTCAACGGATGATGAAGGAATTTGGGACAATTACTACCTCAACAGATAATGAAGGAATCTGGGATGATTACTACCTCAACGGATGATGAAGGAATCTGAGACGATTAATACCTCAATGGATAATGAAGGAATCTGGGACGATTACTACCTCAACAAATAATTAAGGAATCTTGAACGATTACTACCGCAACAGATAATGAAGGAATCTTGGACGATTACTACCTCAACGGATGATGAAGGAATCTGAGATGATTGCTACTCCAACAAATAATGAAGACATCCAAACTTGATTTTGTTTTGGAGAAGTTTACAGATAATTAAATGACACTTATTTATTGATCTTTTCCTGAAAAGGTAAAGAATTAGTTGTATGCACTCTCATGATGGATGAAATGCATGGCGTAATGACGTTTCTAAAAGTAAATGAGATAATGCTGTATGCATCAAATGTTGTTGGAATGCATCTTTGCCTTGGAAAATAAATTATTAACAAATGTTGGGGAGTTTTGGGAAGTTAAATTTCGGGCTGCCGTTGAGGATGAAGAGTATGCACACCTTTAGACCTTGTCTTTAGAATGTTTTCGCTGGGGATTCCTATTTTGTTGTTTGAAGAGAACTTCGTTGGGGGATATTGACTCTGCCTGAAAAGAAAACTCTGTGGGGAGTGTTGATTCCTTCTTGGGGAAAAGAGTTCAGGAGTCTTAGCCATTCATTTCCCTACTGCGGGAGTTATCTCTTGAAAGTTATCTACTATCTGGTCGGTTTCCAGGATTCACCATAACTTGCTGGGGATAATGAAATTAACAGTTATCTGGTTGTCTCTCGGGCTTTGCAACAACCTACAGGGGATTGTGGAAAAGTCTACTGGGTAAGAGGAGTTGTGGTCCCTTGATTTGTAGTAGTTGGAGAGGAAAATTCAAGCTGGAGAATCTAGGCATTTGTTGGGGAAATAAACTCGGTCGCCAATCTGCTGGAGGGGCGCTTTTGACAGAACTCCTCGAGGATTCTTGAAATCAATTTAGTTAGGGAGAAGTTTTCAGAGATTGAAACTCTGGCTGGGGATCATCCTATGAAAAGGACATTGTGGGAGACTTATCACTTCCCCTAGTAGCAAGTGCTTGTAATACTGCTAGGAAATGTTTGCTTGACTGCACGTAACTCTTTGCTGGAATTCACGTTCAATGCCCCAAGTGATTCAGATACAGACCTGTTCCTGGTTACTCAACACTTCTTGAGAGATTTCCTGGAATCTTGACTTGACTTCCCCAGACGAGTTGGACAGTGACATGTCATGCCCCCTTGCTTATAAGAAATTTGTCATTGGAAGTTTCATCCTATTTGAAGTGATTTTGTCCATTGAGAGAGCTTTCGTTTGCTGGACATTCGTCGTGTGAATTTATTTGATGTCAAACAATTAGTCATATGCAAACAACGATATTCAAATAATGCAGAGTTTATGCTTGTCTTGAAGTTTTGAAAATGAATTTTAGCAGATAAAAGAATTTTTGTAAAAAATTCAATTCAGGATTTGGAGTAAAGCCTTACAGGAGTCAGGATACCTTTTGCAACAGTACGCTTTTGAACTAACCCATGATTCAATTAGGACTTTAAAAGTTTGTATCGTAGCCTGGTTCACAATTTAAGAAACAAAGGATAAGGCTCAAAGTGTAATTGTACCCTCCCGTTCTTCGTAATGTCCTTCAGTCCTAAGCTCGGTTAATTATGCGTTTGCACTCCAATTGAGTCTGGAATGACATTTTGGTGATGGTTCAGACAAGTTAAGTTTGTTGGAAGGAGGTCATTTTTTGGCCATATTTTCCATGTTGTTGAGGATTTATAGTGACCTCTTTTTGATTTATTATCCTGATTTTTCCTGACTGTTCTTGTTTTTGAGATAACAGTCAGCGAGATGCCCCCATTTTTCTTAAGTCTCCTTCATAGGTTTTGACTTAGTGGGCTTTTCTCTTGAGAGATAATGACTTCCTATTTGATAGGGAACCATCACCATATTTTGGTTCAGAATGAATGTTTTCGATGTCGTTCGTTGTGTACAAAGTGAAAGTTTGCGACTGAACGCGCGTTTGAATTAACTGAGAGACTACCCTGCCCCAGGTTTTGATTAAAGGTTTCAAATTTTGTAAAAAGAGAACTTCTACTTCTTTGGCTCGAAGGGGTTGACTAGGGATTATCCTCCTTATAACTCCAGTGTTTTGGAATTGAAAGAACGCATGTACATCGTCAGCAACGTCTATCCAAAAGCATAGTGTATGAGATTAAGGCATTTGTTTTCGTCATCCTCCCTCTAAAGGCTTGCAACTTTTAAAACAATATTTAAATATCATAAAGGGAGTAAAAATCATAGTTTAAATATAATGAAAACGAATGGATCAATTCAAGACAAACATATGCAATGCACTAATGAAACAAAGTTTGACATTAATAGATAAATGTTTGAACAACAAAAGAGATTACAATCGAAAATTCAAAATGAACAGGATGCTCTCAATGATTTAGCATAGGAACAGTGATCACGTTAGGAGCCTCTGGAGGGTAGAACTCAATCTCCTTGGCATCAATCATGTCTTGAATTTTGTTCTTCAAAGTCCAACAGATATCGGTGTCGTGTCCAGGGCTATCAGAATGGTAGGCACATCTTACATTTGGGTTGTACTTAGGAGAGGAGGTATCGGGGTTTTGAGGAGGATTGTGATACGGTGGCAGAATCGACTTTTAATACTGGTTTTTGTTTTTTGTTTGCAAAATGTCGTGGTAAGCAAGAGTCGCCACCGACTTTTATTTTATCCAATCAGGAAAAGGAAAAAGAACAGAAAAAACCTTTTTCGAGATGTTTCTGAGTACGTGGGGTAGATTATAGAAAGGGAAGGTGTTAGCACCCTTTCTATCCATGGTTTTCCACGGGATCTTAGGTACTTTCTCATTTTGAAATTGCTTGTGTGAACTTGTTTTGAAAAGTTTGGTTTTACTTCGTTTTAACCGTTGTTTCTGTCCTCAAGAGTGTTACACAGTCGTATTTGAAAACCATTTTGAAAAGTGTTGGTGTGAAAAAGTTTTTGTTTGTTTGAGCAAGTACCTAGGAACTAATCTACCTACTCGAAAAAAGTCTGTTTGTTTTCCTTTTAGACAATGCTATCCCATTATTGAGAAATAGGTAGCATCGTCGTTGGAGTTTTTTAGGGACATTCGAAGGGACAAATACGATCACAAAAGCGATGTTAGGAAATGTTAGTAATCATCCTAAAGCCTTAAAGATATTTTTCCGAGGCAACATCTGAATGGGTCATTTTAGATCTTTCGGGGCTAGAGGACAACCACTAACAAACCTTATACTTCATGACCGTTTACCGAAGGCAACCGGAATGGAGTAAACCCTAGGAGTGAGCATGTGCGAGTGTAATTTTCAGTTAATTTATCTTTGCACATTTAAGGTTTTCTACTGTATTAATTTTCAGTTTGTCTTTCCATACAATCCTATTAACATACATCTAAACAGTTTATAGTTTGCGAAAATTAAAATGCGAGAAAGTTAAAGTCCTAGCTATTACAAGGCTTTTGCAGATGCATAATTATCTTTGACTGAAAATAAAGATGCGGAATTTAAAACCCTAATTACTTTTACAAACTCGAAGCAGTTACAATAATAATAAAAAAGGAAATTAAAAGCGCACAGCGAATTAAATGCGAGGATGAATTAAGAATCCTAAAAATCTAACTGAAATAATATTTAGGTTATTTTTGAGAAAAAAATTGAATTATGTACAAATTGAATCCTAATTCTAAGTATTTTTAATTATGAAAAGAATTAAATTTCCCTAATTTTAATTAAACTAATTAATTAAGGAAATAAAATATTTTTATGAAAAAAATGATTTTTGATGTTTTTTTGTGATTTTTGATTATATGATAAAAAATGATTTTGTGTTATTTTGTGAAAAAAGATAATTAGTAAATAATAAAAATAAGAAATAAAAAGAAAAGAAAGAAATTGGGCCTGTTTAGCAAGCAATCCAAGGGGGTATATGTTGAATTGGTTTAGGCCCAAAAGCTGGTCAGCCCAATCCTTGTGCCTGATTCAATGCACGCTCTTATTGACGGTGTACCATGGTCCTCTCTTGCATGGGACGTTGGATTGCTGATGAAGAGGATCCATTGGCTGGATTGCGTGGCTGCATGGTGGACGTCTGGCTATGTAAAGTATAGGATCTGCATTCAAATGTTAAGAAAACAATAAAACGCTGGGACCTGGGATCGAACCCAGGTCCTTTCGCTTTCAAACGTACGCCCTTGGCACTAGACCATATGTTTTATTTGTTAGTTTAATAAAAACTATATATTATATAATGAAAAGTCAGTGCATTAAAAAACGCGCAAGATTCAAACAGGCCAATGGTAGTTAGACACATGAGCTTCTTCTTCCCATGTCCGTCGTTTTTAGGTTATGGACTTTTACCTACAGACATATTCCATGGCTATAACCCTGTAAGTTTCCAAAATTCACAGAAAGCATGATAAATCAATTGTGAGTACATAGATCAACTCGTCTTGATCTCACGAGCATCATGGTACCCTTTTCTTGGGCCAATTTAACCTGTGTGGAAAAACCCTAAAACGGAAAGGAAAACCCTAACAATGGTGATCATCAATATACGCATCAAAACGCAAAATTAATTAAACCAAAACATCCCAAATGATGATACAAACACAATGTTATGCTTACAAGTAATTAATCATGCGTAAATTGTAAAATCAAGTTCAAGTTTGGATATGCAAACCGTGGGTCTGTGAGGCGTGATTTATGAAGGTTTTAAGGCTTGAGGATGATTGGAATGGCTTCAGAAAATGTCCAGGAACAGATTGCTGGCCTTGGAATTGCTTGAATCCGTCTATGGAGGAATATGTGATCAACACTTTTTTTGACAAAAAATTAAAGTTTACCTCCTTGTTTTCACAACCCAAAAACCTCCCTTATGCTTTGGAAATGTTGTGTATATATCATAGAATGATTTAGGTCAACAAAAATTGATCATATCTTTGCAAATTATGGAGATTTGATTTCATTCTTTGCCTTGTATGATTTGTTTCCAAAATAGACCAAATTAAGATCTTTTCCAATCAATTAGCTCTTGCATGAATTTTTTGATTTGCTAGCTGTTCATATGGACTCATAATATGATCATAAAATCAAATCTTTTATTTTATTTGCTTATTCTACTATTTAAATTGATTTATTTTGATTTAAATGGATAAAAAATCAATATAAATAATAAAAATAATAAAATAATAGGTTGATAATCTCAGGGGTCGTGGTCCATCTTAGGAACAAGTTTCAAACAAGAAAACATGGGCCCATTTGGAAAAAAAATTCATTTTGATCAATGTTGACTTCGTGCACATTTCCAAAAATTGGTCAATTTTGACAATACATATCTCCCCCAATTTTAATCTTAAGAGGGTTTTCTTAGACTTTTTAGAAAGCTTAGGATGTCCCCTAAACAACCCTTTTAGTTTCATCTCAATTGGATCTTCCATGTTCATGTAAGAAGCTTTGGCCCAAAAGGTGTTTTTGTTGACTTTTCAAAAGGATCTATAATGTAGAAATCCATATCTTTTGATGAGTGCATATTTTGAACTTTTGGGATGAATATGAGTTTTTGTTGAATTGCATCCTCTTCAAAATGAGCCTTGGATGTAAAATTTCTGATAAAGTATGAAGAAGTTATGCCTGGTCAAAGTTTGGTTGACTTTTCCTAAGAAACCCTAATTTAGCAACTTTTGGGTTTTGATGAATTTGGGGGAATTCCTTGAGGAATCATGACCAAACCATGATCAAATGATGGATATCACTTCAAAATGTTGATGTTGACCAAAAATCTTGAAGTTTGACTGTATGTGGGCCACATTTGACTTTTGACCTAGTACAATTGTTTTTCAGGCATTAGAGCAATTGACTGAGCAAACTTCTTGTGCAAGGCATGAAACTTGACATGGATGATATTGAGAACATATTGGGAACATGGAAATAATTTGAGACCTTTGGAGTTCCCACACCCTGATGAAAATGGAAACCCTAGTTTGAGGTACATTGCCTTATGAGAGAGTTTGTCTGGTCAACTCTTGGGCATCCTTGAGCAAGTTGAGGACCTCAATGGGCATGTGTTGAGTAAAATAAGAGGGCAAATTTTGGGGTACAACAACTACCCCTGTTCAATCTTCTTAAACCTGAGGATGTAGATTGGCTTGTCTGCCTTTCGTAATATGAAGGTGGAAGATGATTGAACACTAGAGTGCCCAGAAATTTGCATTCGTCTGAGATGGTGCTGGACTTTGTAGGTAGTATCGGGAATGGGCTTACAGATGCCATTTGGATGAGATGACGGAAGGTCACCGGAGATGGGCTTAAAGATGCCATCCGGAAGATATGACGGAGAATCGTCGGAGATGGGCTTAAAGATGCCATCTATAGGATGTTGATTTCCCGAGATATTCCTTTGATGAGAATTCTTGTTACCGTCGTTGAGGAGGAATCTACTGAGGAACGTTGGTCTCTGTCTTGGGAGAAGTGGAATTTTAGGAACTTCATTTGTCTGTTACTCTACTAGGGAATCATCTCTTAGTCGAGGAGATGAAAATGAACTGCTATCTGGTCGTGCTCCAGGCCTTACAGTGATTTGTAGAGGATAATAAGACTGACTGTTATCTGGTCGTGCTCCAGGTTTTACAGTGACTTACTGGGGAGATTAGATTAAACTTGCTATATGATCGTGCTCCAGGATTTGCAATCTCAAAAACTGTTATTTGGTCGTGGTCCAGGCTTTAGAAGGAATTAAGTGGTTATCCGGTCGCATCTGGGTTTCAACTTGAATTTAAGGCATACTAACATCTGGTCGTGTCCAGGCTTCAATAGTAATTGGCCGAGTAAACTGATATCTGGTCGAATTCCAAGCTTCTCAGTACCTTATATTGTTATCTGGTCGTGCTCTAGGTTTCACAGTGTCTTATTCCGCTATTTGGTCGTGCTCTAGACTTCACAGCGTCTTATACCATTATTTGGTCGTGTCCCAGGCTTCATAGCTTGAATTTGAAATATACCACTATCTGGTCGATTCCAGGCTTCATAGTATTTTGGAGAAATTAAGATATTATCTGGTCGATTTCCAGGCTTCATAGCTTGAATAACTGGAATAGAAATCTTAGTATCGATTTGACTGAACCAGGGAAAGGTCTTGAGTTATCTTCAACTGGGAGAGAAATCTTAGTATTGATTTGACTGAACCCGAGAGAGGTCTCGGATTAACTTTGACTGGCTTAGAAATCAGGGGAATCTTAGCGGCGATTCGGCTGACCCAGACGAAAGTCTTAGAACATCTTCAACAAGAATAGAAACCTTAGTGTTAGTTTGACTGAACCAGAGAAAATCTTGAAAAGTGTTGGAATATCTTAAACTGGAATAGAAACCTTGGTGTCGGTTTGACTGAACTAGAGAGAACTTCTGAGAACTTCATTTCATCTTTCCCTGAAAGGTAAAGAGTTAGTCGTATGTAAAGTCATGATGTATGAAATGTATTGAGTAATGATGTTCTCAAAATAAATGAGATTGTGCTGTATAATATGTATGCACATGCCATGATGTATGGATATGCAATGCTATTGTGATATTCTCTAGCTGGGGAAAATAAATCCCAGACTACTGTTGGAGAGTATAAGGAGTTGAGTTCTTCGTTTCCGCTGGGGATAGTGATCGAAGATGATTAGCTGGAGATTTACATCCATTCTGCTTGAGAACATTCTACCGAAGGAGACCCTGTCTAAGAATAATCCTGCGGGGGAATGACTTTGTTGGAAGATCTGCTGATTTGGAGAAATAAACTCAGCTGGGGATGAACTTCCATTGCTGGAGAGAAGAGCTCTATTGGAGATTGAGCTTCCGTTGTCAGAGAAATAAACTCTGCTCGGGAGATGGCTTTATAAACTGCTCATGGTTATAAAACTTGGCTGGGGAATGCAGATATCAGCGTTCTGAAGGAACCTGCTGGGGAAGGAATTCCTGCTTAGGGATACGGAGGTCGGACCTTGGTTGTCCTTACTCTGGGGAATATCAATATCACGGGCGTGTATGTGATAGTGACTTCGCTTCCAACTGTCTCTGCCCCTTGTACCATGCTGGAAAAAGTACATGCAGAGATTTTATGGATGGATCTATGTCGTGATTATACTTAAACAAGTATTTAATGAGTGTCAGGATGACATCCGTCTCTAGATCGTATCTGAACTATATTTGAAACGTGTGTTGAATGAGTGTCAGAATGACATCCGTCTCTAGATCTTATTTGAACTGTATTTGAAACATGTGTCGAATGAGTGTCAGAATGACATCCGTCTCTGGATCGTATCTGAATTGTATTTGAAACATGTGTTGGATAAGTGTCAGAATGACATCCGTCTCTAGATCGTATCTGAACTGTATTTAGAGGAGAATCTAGAGTAAGTATCAGGATGACATCCGTCTCTGGATCGTACCTGAACTATTTCTAGAAGAGAAATATGGAATAAGTACCAGGATAACATCCATCTCTGGGTCGTACCTGAATTGTTTCTAGAAGAGAAATCTGGAATAACTACCAGGATAAAATCCGTCCCTGGATCGTACCTGAACTGTTTCTCAATGTATGAAAATCTTGAATAAGTAGCAGAATTACATCCGTATCTGGATCGTATCTGAACTGTATTTAGAGGAGAATATAGAGTGAGTATCAGGATGACATCCGTCTCTGGGTCGTACCTGAATTGTTTCTCAATGTATGAAAATCTTGAATAAGTAGCAGAATGACATCCGTATCTGGATCGTATCTGAACTGTTTCTCGATGTATGAAAATCTTGAATAAGTAGCAGAATGACATCCGTATCTGGATCGTATCTGAACCGTTTCTCGATGTATGAAAATCTTGAATAAGTAGCAGAATGACATCCATATCTGGATCATATCTGAATCGTTTCTCGATGTATGAAAATCTTGAATAAGTAGCCGAATGACATCCGTATCTGGATCGTATCTGAACCATTTCTCGATTATGGTGCTCTTGATGAATGCTGATCAAGGTATAAGTCTTCCACTGATAGAAAAGTGATGGGACATAGTCGTACGTTTTAAATCCCTAACTTTTGCCTGGACCGCCCTTTCGGGTTTTCACTCCACAGGGATACCTTTTTGCCCAAGTTGCCTTTTCAGGTTTTCGACTTGTCGGTGTACATATTTTTTTTATGTATATCCTTAAATTTTTCCCGAACCCTTTTGGTTCGCCGGGAATTCCCTTATTTTTGCCTAGGTGTGTCAACCTAGCGGGCCTTTTTTTTTCATGCGTAGTATTTTTCGACTATGTCCACGCTTTCAGGATGTAGAGAGTTGTCACTGTCCACAATGTTGTGTTGTAGTACTGTCAAAAATGTTTTCTTGATGGCACATGATTCATTGTTAGAATGCATGCGTAATGCTCCAAGCGATTCAGATGGAGATCTTCCCCTGGTTATTCGACACTTTTGGAGAGACTTCCCCATGTGTGTTTAGACATCATGTCATGCCCCTTGCTTATGAAAGACCTATTATTGGAAGTGTCTTTCCCACTGAGGTGATTCTGTCTATTGAGAGGATGTCTATTCATTGAATATCCATTGTGCGGATTTCTCTGTTGTCAAACAATTAGTCATATGCAAACAATGTCATTTAAAGAATGCAAAACTCATGTCTGTCTTGAAATTTTTTTGAAAATGTGTTTTGTGTAGTAAAATGAAATTTGCAAGAATGTGATATCAACTCAGGATTCGTAACAAATCCTACAGGAGTCAGGATACCTTTGTAACAGTATGCTCTCAAACTAACCCATGCTTTAACTAGGACTTTTAAGGGTTATAATGTGGCCTGGTTCACGGTTCAAGAAACAAAGGATAAAGGCTCAAATTTTATTTGTACCCAACCCGCTCTTCGTGATGTTCTTCAGTCCTATGCTCAGTTAATTGCGCGTTTAGATCCTGATTGAGTCTGGAATCTTTGCTCTGATACTTGGTGATGATTCAGAAATTGAACATTTGTTTTGAAAAGGCAGTCATTTTTGTAATCTTCTTTTTGTCGAGGATTTGTAGTAACCTCTTTTTTTTTGTTATCCCTTCTTTTTCCTGAACTGTTTCTTTTGTGATTACAGTCAGCGGGATGCCCCAATTTTTCTCTTAAGTCTCCTTCATAGGTTTTGACTTAATGGGCTTTTATTTTGAGAGATAATGACTGTCTGCTTTAATGATTATGCGGAACCATCACCGTCTTTTGTTTTAGAAGGACGTCTTCGATGCCATTCATTGTGTACGAAGCGGCAGGTTGTGACTGAATGCGCCTCTGTATTAACTGAGAAAACTACCTTGCCCCAGGTTATTATTAAGGGTTTTAATTTGTGTGAAAAGAAAAACTCCTACTTCTTTGGCTCGAAGGGGTTGCCTAGGGATTATCTTCCTTATAACTCCACTGTTTAGGATTTGAAACAACGCCTGTACATCGTCAGCAGGGTCTGTTCAAAACCATACTGTAGAGATTATGGTATCATTTTCGTTATCCTCCATCTAAGGCTTAGAGTTTTTAATCAAGAGTTGAATATCACAAAAGGAAATAAGAACGCATTTATGAAATAGTGAATACGAACGAATTGATTCAAGACAAACATGTGCAATGCATTGATGAAATAACGAGGTTTGATATGAATAAATGTTCAAACAAATCAAAAGAAAATTACACATTGAAAATTCTAATGAACGAAAATTCTTCTTGTGAGAACTTGTCACTTCAGATGGTATGCCTTGGAGGGATGGCAGAAGAACTCAACCTAACCGTCTTGTGCGAATTCTAGCGCTCCTTCATCAATCAGGTCTTGAATTTTATTTATCAACGCCCAACAACTGTTGGTGTCATGTCCAGGACTGTTAGAGTGGTACGCGCATCTTGCATTTGGATTGTACCTTAGGGAGGCTATGTTGGGATTCTGAGGAGGGTCCCTTAACATAACCAACTTGGCCTTCAACAGGCGTTGCAATGCTTGAGCCAATGACATGTTGATTTCGGTGAAGCGTCTTTCGGATGTATTGTTCTTATGCCGATTGCCCCGTTGTCATTTGTGAGGTTGTGGTTGGGCTTGTGATGTAGTAGTAATATAGAAAGGTCAGTTCCTGACCAAACCAACCTCTTCTCTCACTGGGGGCTGATTAATGCCTTGATCCACAATTTTAACTGTTTGTTTCATGGATCTACATCCATCTTGGTGAAGCTTGTTGAGGAAGGCTCTTAGCCCTTCTTGTCCTAGAGCTATGTTTTGGATAAGATCCATCTTCTCCAACATCTGAATTCTCATTGCTTCTACCTCAGCTTGCAGTTATTCCAATTGTTCATCCTTGTTGTTGTCGGGACGTTCCTTGGTCAGATTCCCGATGAAGAGTGTTTTCAGGTCTTCTTGCCCCTTGGATAGATTCAGGAGAAATTCCTTGAACTGGGCATCTTGAGCTTGGAGATCTCTGTTGTCTTGTTGGAGAGCCATTTCAGAAATAAACAGCGAGAACATGAGAGACCTTCTTTGAAACCTGCTTATGCGATGATATGTATTATATATGTATGCGATGTTTTCAAGGATCTCGCGGGGTAAACAAGAAAATGTCAGAAGTTGAAATATGCAGCTTTGATTGAAAAACTTTGTATCATTGAGAGTCCTTCTATGGGAGTCAAGCTCACCATATCAAGTGGGTCATAGCCCCTGACTCACGTTGTTGAGTTTTGATCTTCTGACGACATTGGCTGGAGGAAAATAAATCCCCTTGCCCCTTGCTAGACGTCTGATTTATCATAACCTGCATCACAGGCCCTCGAGATCCTTGAAGTGGTTAAGGAAATGTTAAGGCATGATGTTATGATGTGTATGCTATGATTTTAAGCAAAGGTGCGAAGTGATGTAAGCAAGTAAACCCTGCAAGAAATCCAAGTTATTGGATAATAACTGTAAACAAAACCTGCAAGGAACTCATGTTGTCAGGTAATAAAACTCTGCAAGTAGTTCAAATTGAAAGCACACAACTCACGTAAACAACCTTAGGTTTAGGCTTGCATGCGTTTTAAGGTCATACCCTCTTGAAGATGGATTAGTTCAACCTGTCCTATAAATAGTTATCGGGTTCTAAGAGATCTCAATATCATTGTTCTTTCCCCCAAGCCTTTTTCAATTGACGATTGACTCGTAATCAAACAAAACTCAGAAGTCAAACCTCAATGAGTGTAGCATCGATTATCTGTCGACCTTGGGCATACACCAAAGCCGACCATCTCGCTACGTCCTACTGGCCAAGTTGTGCAATTAAAGGTTCTAAGGTCAGTTGATGCTTTATGACACCACGCGGCGGCCCCATACATCTCCCTGATTGACTCAAGGGTTACAGGTACCAACCAAAGTTCCATATCAACGTAGCTACTGCTTCAACCGTGTCGGTATACCCCAGCACAACTCCCTCACAGTTTATTGCTACTTACTGTTGTACCCCAAATTTTGACCTAAGATACCATCTCCCATCTGCATCATTACATTGCAAGGGTTTTGACCTATTTTTATCAATTTTCAAAGCAGATTTAAAATTCATAACTTTTTCAAGTCGAGAGCTGTTTATTTGTTGAACGCTAAGTTTATTAATTGATCAGACAATGTTTATTAATTATTTATTATCTTAAATTTAAATAATTGGAATTTATTTTTCAGTTATTATATAATTTAAAGATTTATAAATAATAAAGTAAATATTTGAAAAGAGGTATATTAATTGATCAGACAATGTTTATTAATTATTTATTATCTTAAATTGAAATAATTGGAATTTTCTTTTCAGTTATTATATAATTTAAAGATTTTAAATAATAAAATAAATATTTGAAAAGAAGGTTATTAATTGATCAAACGATGTTATTTAATTATTTATTGTTCTAGGTTTAAATAATTGAAATTTTATTTTCAGTTATTATAATTAAGAAGAATTATAAATAATGAAATAATTAATTGAAGAGAATTTAATTGATCAATGATGTTTGTTTAATTATTTATCATTCTAAATTTAAATAATTGGAATTTGATTTTCAGTTATTATATAATTTAAAGAATTATAAATGATAAAATAAATAATTGGAAAGAAGAAAATAATTAACTGGAAAATAATAGAATTTTATTCATTTTATTCTAATTGTACAATTGTTGTGTAAATACTGTATTTATTTACAACGTATTTACAATAATAATTTTTACAAAGTTTAAAATGAAATAAAAGCTATCCTATTTTTTTCCTAAGTTCTAAATCTTCATCTTCTATCCAATGCTTCTTTGTCTGCTCATTTAATTTTACCTGCAAAAGAATTAAAAGAAAAGTCAGAAACGAATATAATTAAAAGCAAAAAAATTAATTTAGTGTTCATCATTAAAAGCAAACGGCTGGAATCAGTTTTACCCTTCTTGCAAATCACGGGATTTCTCCCGGTTCACAAAAAGGGGTGAATTTTTATTTTCAAAAAAATAAACTGCACAAGTTAAAAGATGCACAAATTCATTTTGTTTTCAAAACTGCATAATTAAAAATCAATTGCATTTTCAAAAGTCCACTGCATATTTCAAACAGCATATGCATAATCAAATTACATATGCAAGCAAGTGCAACGTAAACTATGCCAAGAGGTAAGAAGAAGTCAAAAATAGGCTCCTCTACTGTTACATTGCAAGTCAAAGAGAAGCATGCAGTTTTAAAATCAAATGTTGCAAGCAATGTATTTTCTATTCTCATCATTTTCCAGCCTATGCAATTTCAGAACAAGTACAGCATAACATCATTTTTATGTCAAGTTGTATTGAGGAGAGAGAAGAGAGAAAGAAGTATGGTTTTACAGGTTTTGGTTTAGGCAGGAAAGAGATACAAAACAAACTGCAGCAGCATCTCATAAGAAAAAAGAAAGCATAAAAAAGGGAATGTGGACAGAACTGATAAAACAGTATGGTGCAGAGTATCAAGAAAGATACCAATGCATACAACCTGTAACGTAAACCTTAGGGATAGGAAGGCCAAAATATATAACACAACAAACTCCTTCAAACGTTCAAGTGTGGATAACCTGCTTGAAGCCTCCAAAACCGAAAACCTTCAAACACTAAAAGCTGTCAAACATATACAAACCAAGGCAAAAAGTCCCAAGTCCAATATCAAAAACCTATTAAATCTGATAAACCAAAACCAGTATACATAAAACTTGCATAAAACCAGTAAAAGCCATGGCTTAAACCATAAAACCTTTTCAAACTCTCCAACCTTATGTCCTAAACCATCAAACCAACATGGCATAAACCATAAAGAACCTGCTATCTCATAAACCACCAACCTGTTCCATAACCTGTTAAACACAACCTTATGGCCTAAAAACCATTAACCTGCGTAAACCAGTAACCATAAACCAGAACAACCTTAGGCCACAAACTAAAAACCTGTCAAGCCTCACCAAACCAGTAAAGCCTTACAACCAAGAACACCTTCAACCTTAAACCAAAAGCAAAAAAACCAGAATTTGTTGAAGGCCTCAGATACATCATCATGGGCTAACACCAAGAGGCAACAAAATCACAGCAAAAGAAGAAGAGAGAAAATTATTCAAAGATAGCAAAAAGCATCAACACTGTCAAACCATTTCAACATGTTTCAAGGCAACAGTAAAGCATTCAAGGCATCCAGGAAACCAAACCCAACATACATAAGCGATTAAAGGAGTAGAAGGAAAAGCCTCACAGATATTCATCATAGGCGACAGTTAAGCAAAACAAGGCAAAGGCAGAAGAGAAGAATATATTGCACAGAGGTTTTCAAGTCATCATGAAACTTAAGCAATAAGAAGACAAACCAGGCAACTGAAGCAAGCTCACAGCGTCAACCTTCCTCGCCCCGGCCTCCTAGCTCGCCCCCAACCCTCCTTCCTCCATCTCCGAAGGTAACGCATTTCTCCCAAATTTTTTTCTGTCAAATACCTCAAACAGCCATTGCAATAGAGAATAAGAATCAGAAATGGATAAAATAATCATAAACATGCAAAATTGTAACAAAACCCTAAACGAATAAGAAAACGATTTGTACCGTAAATCCGTCGCCATAACGCTGTCGTTGGAGGGAAGAAGAAGTGGAGGAAGCTGGTGGCCATTGGGCAAGGGAGTTCAGGCGAGGGCATGAGAGAAGATGAGGACGAATCAAGAAGAAGACGATACGAACAAACAAGCAAGCGCCGCTCTGCCAAAACCTTGTGAACCCTAATCCCAAACTAAACATTTGTTTAACCCCTAAAACCAATCAATAATGTATGGGCCTTAACCCTGTCCCCTTAGCCAAAGCCCAACGATTTTCTTGAAACACCCCCCATCTCTGTTTCTAATTGGCCCCCTTTAAAACCTTTTAGCCCATATGTTTAGTTTATGTCTCACCCCTTTATTTCTAAATACACCTTTTTTCTATTTTAGTTTTTTAGAACTTTTTTGATTTAGTTAATTATTAGAGTTAATCAAAATGAGAGGTATAATTTAATTAAAACTTTTTTTTTAATAATGGGATCATTTTATTAGTTTAACATTAGGTTTAATCTAGAAATGTTAGTATTTTTTTATTAAGTTTAGTTAAATAACTTTTAAAGTTTAATTTAGTTTAGATTTATTTATCAAGTAATACTTTATATTAATACCAAAAATACCTAAAAATATTAATATTACAAAAACATAAAAATTAAAACTTTAAAAAACATTTTATCTTTTCATTAATTAATTCTCTTGCGTTATTAATATTAAACAAAAAATACAAAAATGCATGTTCACACACTTAGTCTTTTATTTAATTATTATATATCATTATCCGCATAATTTTTTGTTTAATTATTTCATATTTACATGATTATTCTGTTTACGTCTAAATCCAAGGGAAGAATGATTAAATTTGTTGACTTCATGTCCTCAAATCCAATCACGCGAATATTTGCATTTCATTAAAACTTAAGACAATTTTTCCCCAAATATCGATCTTTTCAAAAACTCATACCTTTTAAGCAAAAACTTCGACATTAGGTCGTCGTATCTTCAAAAACCCGTCCGTACCCCTTTTCGGCCAAAACAATTTATTTTTAATCAAACGAACAATTTTAATAAACAGATATTTCAAAAGGTTCCTATAGAGTACTATAGATACATTGGGTGCTAATACCTTCCCATTGTATAACCAACCCCCGAACCATAGATCTCTTTTCAAAACGCCTTGTATTTTTACTTTTTTAAAAGTATTATTTTACATTGCATATTTAGGGTTTTATTTCGCTCTTTCCCCTTTTCCCTTGGAAATAATAAAGCGTGGTGGCGACTCTTGCTTTTGTCAGACGAATTAATCAATAATTCGATCTCCGATTTACCCCACTACATTTTTTATCGCTACAGTTACCTAAAAGGTGTTTCCCGATCTGGGTGTAGGATCAAATAACCCAAACAATTCCCATAAATATAAATCAAGAAAGACAATCCAGAGGAAGCAATTAAATATGACCTAGATTCTAAGGTTTACCCCCACTTTACTATATTCCCCAGCAGGGTCGCCAGTTGTGTGATACGGTGGCAGAACCGACTGTTAATATTGGTTTGCATTTTTTGTTCGCAAAATGTCGCGGTAAGCAAGAGTCGCCACCGACTTTTATTTTATCTAATCAGGAAAAGGAAAAAGAACAGAAAAAACCTTTTTTGAGATGTTTCTGAGTACGAGGGGTAGATTATAGAAAGGGAAGGTGTTAGCACCCTTTCTATTAGTGGTTTTCCACGGGCTCTTAGGTACTTGCTCATTTTGAAATTGCTTGTGTGTGCTTGTTTTGAAAAGTTTGGTTTTACTTCGTTTTAACCCTTGTTTCTGTCCTCATGAGTGTTACGAAGTCGTTTTTGAAAACTATTTTGAAAAGTGTTGGTGTGAAAAAGTTTTTATTTGTTTGAGCAAGTACCTAGGAACTAATCTACCTACTCGAAAAAGGTCTATTTGTTTTCCTTTTAGACAATGCTATGCCATTATTGAGAAATAGGTAGCATCGTCGTTGGAGTTTTTTAGGGACATTCGAAGGGACAAATACGATCACAAAAGCAATGTTAGGAAAGGTTAGTAATCATCCTAAAGCCTTAAAGGTCTTTTTCCGAGGCAACATCCGAATGGGTGATTTTAGATCTTTCGGGGCTAGAGGACAACCACTAACAAACCCTATACTTCATGACCGTTTACCAAAGGCAACCAGAGTGGAGTAAACCCTAGGAGTGAGCATGTGCGAGTGTAATTTTCAGTTAATTTATCTTTGCACATTTAGGGTTTTCTACTGTATTAATTTTCAATTTGTCTTTCCATAGAATCCTATTAACATACATCTAAGCAGTTAATAGTTTGCGAAAATTAAAATGCGAGAAAGTTAAAGTCCCAGCTATTACAAGGCTTTTGCAGATACATAATTATCTTGGACTGAAAATAAAGATGTGGAATTTAAAACCCTAATTACTATTACAAACTCGGAACAATTACAATAATAATAAAAAAGGAAATTAAAAGTGCGCGGTGAATTAAATGCGAGGATGAATTAAGAATCCTAAAAATCTAATTGAAAAAATATTTAGGTTATTTTTGAGAAAAAAATTGAATTATGTACAAATTGAATCCTATTTCTAAGTATTTTTAATTATGAAAAGAATTAAATTGCCCTAATTTTAATTAAACTAATTAATTAAGGAAATAAAATATTTTCATGAAAAAAATGATTTTTGATGTTTTTTTTGTGATTTTTGATTTTATGATAAAAAATGATTTTGTGTTATTTTGTGAAAAAAGATAATTAGTAAATAATAAAAATAAGAAATAAAAAGAAAAGAAAGAAATTGGGCCTGTTTAGCAAGCAATCCAGGGGGGGTGTATGTTGAATTGGTTTAGGCCCAAAAGCTGGTCAGCCCAATCCTTGCGCCTGATTCAGTGCACCCTCTTTCTGATGGTGTACCATGGTCCTCTCTTGCATGGGACGTTGGATTGGTGATAGAGATGATCTATTGGCTGGATTGCGAGGTTGCATGGTGGACGTCTGGCTGTGTAAAGTACATGATCTACATTCAAATGTTAAGAAAACAATAAAACGTTGGGACCTGGGATCGAACCCAGGTCCTTTCACTTTCAAATGTGCGCCTTTGCCACTAGACCATATGTTTTATTTGTTAGTTTAATAAAAACAATATATATTATATAATGAAAAGTCAGTGCATTAAAAAACACGCGAGATTCAAACAGGCCAATGGTAGTTAGACACATGAGTTTCTTCTTCCCATGTCCGTCGTTTTAGGTTAGGGACTTTTACCTACAGACCTATTCCATGGCTATAACCCTGTAAGTTTCCAAAATTCACAGCAAGCTTGATAAATCAATTGTGAGTACATATATCAACTCGTCTTGATCTCACGAGCATCATGGTACCCTTTTCTTGGGCCAATTTAACCTGTGTGAAAAATCCTAAAACAGCAAGGCAAACCCTAACAATGGTGATCATCAATATACGCATCAAAACGCAAAATTAATTAAACCAAAACATCCCAAATGATGATACAAACACAATGCTATGCTTAAAAGTAATTAATCATGCGTAAATTGTAAAATCAAGTTCAAGTTTGGATATGCAAACCGTTGGTCTGTGAGGCATGATTTCTGAAGGTTTTAAGGCTTGAGGATGATTGGAATGGCTTCAGAAAATGTCCAGGAACAGATTGCTGGCCTTGGAATTGCTTGAATCCGTCTATGGAGGAATATGTGATCAACACTTTTTTTTACAAAAAATTGACATTGACCTCCTTGTTTTCACAACCCAAAAACCTCCCTTATGCTTTGGAAATGTTGTGTATATATCACAGAATGATTTAGGTCAACAAAAACTGATCATATCTTTGCAAATTATGGAGATTTGATTTCATTCTTTGCCTTGTATGATTTGTTTCCAAAATAGACCAAATTAAGATCTTTTCCAATCAATTAGCTCTTGCACGAATTTTTTTATTTGCTAGTTTTTCATGGACTCATAATATGCTCATAAAATCAAATCTTTGATTTTATTTGATTATTCTACTATTTAAATTGATTTATTTTGATTTAAATGGATAAAATATTAAAATAAATAATAAAAATAATACAATAATAGGTGGATAAGCTCTGGGGTCGTGGGCCATCTTAGGAACAAGTTTCAAACAAGAAAACATGGGCCCATTTGGAAAAAAAATTCATTTTAATCAATGTTGACTTCATGCACATTTCCAAAAATTGGTCAATTTTGACAATACATATCTCCCTCAATTTTAATCTTAAGAGGGTGTTCTTGGACTTTTTAGAAATCTTAGGATGTCCCCTAAACAACCCTTTTGGTTTCATCTCAATTGGGTCTTCCATGTTCATGTAAGAAGTTTTGACCCAAAATGTGTTTTTGTTGACTTTTCAAAAGGACCTATAATGTAGAAATTCATATCTTTTGATGAGTGCATATTTTTAACTTGTGGGATGAAGATGAGTTGTAGGGAATTGAATCCTCTTCAAAATGATCCTTGTATGGAAAATTTCTGATAAAGTATGAAGAATTTATTCCTGGTCAAAGTTTGGTTGACTTTTCCTAAGAAACCCTAATTTAACAACTTTTGGGTTTTGATGAATTTGGGGGAATTCCTTGAGGAATCATGATAAACCCTTGATAAAATGATGGATATCACTTCAAAATTTTGATGTTGACCAAAAATCTTGAAGTTTAACTGTATGTGGGCCACATTTGACTTTTGACCTAGTATAGTTGATTTTCAGGCATGAGCAATTGACTGAGCAAAATTCTTGTACAAGGCATGAAACTTGACATGGATGATCTTGAGAACATATTGGGACCATGGAAAGCATTTGGGACCTTTGGAGTTCCCACACCCTGATGAAAATGGAAACCCTGGTTTGAGGTACATTGCCTTAGGAGAGAGTTTGTCTGGTCAACTCTTGGGCATCCTTGAGTAAGTTAAGGACCTCAATGGGCATGTGTTGAGTAAAATGAGAGGGCAAATTTTGGGGTACAACAAGGATCCTTTAGTGTGATCAGTTTCACCTTCAGCAAATGTTGTAATGCTTAAGACAAAGGCATGTTGATGTTAGCGTACTACCTTTCTTGGTATTTTACCCTACGCCTATTGCCCTGTCTTTGTTGAATAGGTGTAGGATTATAGATTAGTATTTCCCCCACGTGTTGATCGTGGTTTCTCTTGTTATGACCCTTTTGGTTGTAAACATCATTGGACTCTTTCTTCCCATTTTATGGCTTTTTCTGAGTATCAGAGGATGTAGCTCCTTGGATATTTCCACTTTTGATTCCATCTTCGACCCTTTCGCTAGTCAGTATTAGCTCGGTGAACCCGACCGAGGAGCTTCTGATTAGGTGATTGAAGAAAGGTCCCGTCAAAGTTCTCATAATGATGTCAATCGTCTCCCTATCCGTTAAGGGTGGCTGCACCCTGCCAGCCAGGTTTCTCCACTTTTGGGCGTATTCTTTGAAGCCCTCGTTGGTATGCATGGTCACATTTTGCAATTGGACACAAGTTGGTGCAAGATTAGCTTTGTATTGGTACTACTTGTAGAAAGTAGCAGCCAAGTCCTCCCATGTGTGAATGTCAGTTCTTTCTAACTGATAGAACCACTCTAACTGAGTGCCAACCAAACTTTCTTAGAAGAAAGGGACCCATAGCTTCCGGTCAGCAGTGTGAGGTTGAATCTTGCGGACATATGACCTCAGATGCATTTTAGGACAAAAGATCGCATCATACTTGGAAAAGGTAGGGATTTTGAACTTTGGTGGGATGACCACTCCGGAAACCAAACCTAACTCTTCAAAGTCCAAGCCAAGTATCTGCTGAATCTCCATAGCATTGAGGCAATCTTCCAATTGTTTGTATTTATCATCAGCGGGAGGATATTGTTCCTCAGAGTAGTCAGCTTTGACTTCATCAATCCCCAGACTGTTATCTTCTTCATGAGTATTCCCTTCATTGGATGGAGTTGAGAGATCTAGAGCTCTCTTGACTGGTCCTCTAAGTCTTCTTCCCAAGTTCATGACGCCTACTGACTTCTTTGACTTTTTCTTCTTGTCTTTGAGAAGAAGAGTCTTCAGGTCCTCTTGCCCCTTAGCCATAGCCAGGAACATTTGTTGGAATTTGGCATTTTGTGCTTGGAGATCTTTCACCGTTTATTCCATATCCATCTTACTGAAATAAATAGTAGGAAGATAAGGAGACCTGTATGGGAGAAAATTGTCCTGATATGATGCATGATATTTAGATGCATGTTTTCAAGGATCTCGCGGGGTAAACACAAGAAGATGTTAGAAGTTAAACTTTGACTACAACTTTGATTGAAGAACCTCGTATCGGTGGATGTCCTTCCTCGAGCATCAAGCTCACTATGTCAAGTGGGTCATAGCCCTTGACTCAAGTTACTGTGCTTTGGTCCTGGTGGCGTTTGATTAGAGAATGAATCTTTTTTCCCCTTGATATGCGTCTGGTTCAACATGACCCGGAATCATAGGCCCTTGAGATCCTTGAAATGGTTATTGAAAAATGCTATGGTATGATGTCATCATGTTATGTACAAGTATGCAAAGTAAACTTGTTGTCATGTACAAATAATCATATACACATAAAGCAGACAAGTCCTTAGGTTTAGGCTTGCATGGGGTTTGTAGGTAAGTACCCTCTTGAAGTTTAGTTGGCTTAACCTATCCTAGTAATAGTAACCGGGTTCTAGGGGATCACAATATCACTGGTCTTTCTTCATCGGGCATTGTTTCAGCGTAAGCCTCTTTAATGGCGACCGAAATATCCCGAAAGTCCGATCTCAATGAGCGTAGTATCGAGTATCAACCAATCTTCGGTCAAAACCAAACCCAACTATCTCACTACTTCCTAATGGCTAAGGACGAGTCAATTAAAAGGTTCTAAAGGTAAGTTAGCGCTTAATGACACTAAGGAAGCCTAATGTTATCCTTGACTGACTCGAGGAACATTAGTACAAACCAAAGTACCACGCTAACGAAGCTATCACTTCTTCCATATCGGTATACCCCATACAACTTCCATGATTTATTGCTACTTACCTAAAAAGGTGCCCCAGATCTGGGTATAAGATCTTTTAGTAACCCAAACAAGGACCCAAAATGTAAAGCAAGCAAGTCAAACAAGGAAAACAAGTAAAGGTGATCTAGTCCTAAGGTAACACCACTTTTAAGTTAAATTCCCCAGCAGAGTCGCCAGTTCTATAATACGGTGGGAGAACTGACTTGGTTGTTTTGCGTTTGATCGCAATTATTGCGGATAGCAAGAGTCACCATCGACTTTTTTTTATCCAATAAGGAAAGGTTGAAAAGAACAAGAAAGACCTTTCGAGATTATTTCTTGAGTTCGGGGGGTAGGTTATAAAAAGGGAAGGTATTAGCACCCTTTTCATTCGTAGTTATCTACGGGCTCTTAGTTACTTGATAGATCACTTGCTTTTGTTTGAAAGTGTGCTTTGTGGTGTGGTTTTGAAAGTATTTTGAAAACGTCTTTGTAATGGTTCTCGTTTCTATAAGAATGCGTACAAAGTGTTGTCTTTTGAAAATGTTTCAAAATGAGAGTGTTGTTGTATAAAATGTTTTTGTTGTGAGAAAGCGAGCAACTAGGAGCAACCTACCTACTCAAAAAGTCTTAAATGTTCTTTTCCTCCTCCTTTATATGTTGCTATCTTACCATTGATTTGGTAAGAATCCCTATCGTTGGATGTGAAGGGACGGGCGTGGGACGTTTGTATAGTCATAGAAGGCAACCTATGGGACGTTTTAGCAATGTCATTTAGGGACTAGATCATTTACCGAAGGCAACATTGAGGGTCATTGAGGGACTACGATCTTTTATTGAGGGACTTTGCTAAAACGCCCATATTTGAGGGACATGACTATATTCTGAGGCAACAAGCGGAATTACTCTAAGGGTTCATGTGTGAATGGTGTGTTTGGTTTGCATGCATTTAGTCTTTGATTAGGGGTTGTCTACTTGTTGTTTTTATCTTGCCATACATTCCCTATTTTACTAGCAAGCATACAAAAGTAATAAAATGCAGAAAGATAAAATCCTACACTATTACAACCATATTGAATTGCATGAAAATATAAAGGTAAAAATAAAATAAAAATAAGAAAAATGAGGGTTTTTCAATTGAGGCTGGAGTCAGTGGAGTTATGCCCTTCGATTTGCCTTTCTGCCTCCTTCCACAGGGGGCTGGCACCAGTGCAGGCGTGTCTTCCGATTAGGGCCTGAAGGCCAGCATGTTGTGCCTTTCGATTGGGCCTGGAACCAGTGCAAGATGTGATCTTCCTTTCTGTCTCCTTCGACTGGGGGTTGGAAGCAGTGAGGGAGTGCCTTTTGTCTGGGCCTGTAGGTCAGTATGTTCGAAGCAAGTGTGTGTGTGTGTGTGTGTGATAAACATGTCTATGTCGAAGCATCTGTGTGCATCAAAGCATGTGTATCGAAGCATGCATATTTTTATTCCAACATTTTTAGGGGGCTGTACAGATTAGTTCTTAAAGGAAAACACAAAATATTAACATCGAAGGCCATGGTTATTACATGTTGGCCTTGAAGATGAATCAAATAAGATGCTTGCAATGGAAGAGTTAAATTCAGAAAGGCTTACCTCAAAGCTAGTGTGGAGGTTTTCGAACTTGAAATGCTGCCTGAACAGTTCTGGAATTCGAAGGGTTGTCACAGAGTGTTTGATTTTGGTTCGAAGAGTTGTCACAGAAGGTTATCCTTGAGTTTGAACAAACTTTTATGTGTGGGGTGTTCTGGATAGTTGATTTATGAGAGTTGGAAATATGAGATAATGGATTTTGATTTTGTGTTTGTAGGTGAAAGTAGAGTTGATTTTTTGAGTGAGCAAAAATTATAAAGGTTTCTATTTTGTTTCCCAGCTCCCTTTTCTCTCCTCTCAGCGTCTCCCGCCCCTTCGATGTTGTGAAGAAAAGTTTATTTATAGAGGAGTTTTGATGTGGTTTTAGGGGGAAATCAAATAACATTTGAACTGTTTGGGTATACTGTCCCCTTGTTTTCTTCGATGCAGCTCTTATGTACCCTTTTTGTGTAAGTATGGGACTGAGACACTGCAGGCTCAACAGTATTTGGAGTGTTGTGGTAGGTTGGTGCAGGACTGTTGCATAGCAGCACAACTGGATTGGGTTTGGCAGTATATAGGACTTTGGTCAACGAACACCTTGAATACTCCACCCTTTCATTTTGATCACTTCGACTAGACTCATCATCATACAACAACATCTGTTTCCAACAATGTGTGCTCTTCGAATTGACCCATTATAGGTCCTTCGAATCCACCAACTATGATACATAGTGTTGAAGAGTTTTAGAGGTGTAATCTAAGTATGTTGCTTCAAAGGGTTTAATTGCCCAACTTGTAAATAGAAGGAAACTGCCCAGCTTGTAAATCGAAAGAGGCTTCCCAGCTTGTAAATCGAAGGAAGCTGCCCAGCTTGTAAATCGAAGGAGGCTACTCAGCTTGTAAATGGAAAGAGGCTTCCCAGCTTGTGGATCGAAGGAGGCTACTCAGCTTGTAAATCGAAAGAGGCCGCCCAGCTTGTGGATCGAAGAGGGTTACTTCGAAGGAAACCATATGGCCAGTTTGAAACTTGTTAAATCGAAGCCAACTTGTTTTTTTACCTAATCGAAAGGCACATTAACATTCTCAAAATTTTACATTTTCTTTATTTCTTTAAACAGGTTTTTGTAATCACACATGTGAGAGAAATCTTGAGAAAATGAGAGGGCAAATTTTGGGGTACAACAGTAGCCTTATCGTTGGATGTATGAGGGACATTCGAAGGGATGTTACAGTCACGAAGGCAACTTGTGGAGACGCTTTAGAAATTTTGTTTAGGGACTAGATCATTTACCGAAAGGAAACTATAGGGTCATCGAGGGACTGTGATCTTTTGATTTATGGGTCTTTGCTAAAGCATTCCTGCCTTATGACTATTTTATTTCTGAAGGCAACCAAAGTGGGTGTACCTTAGAGGTGCGTATGTGCAAAATGTGTTGTATTTAGTTATTTTTGTCTTTTTGTTAAGTTTGCTAGCATTTGATTACTAGTCTTTCCATACAATCCTATTAGTCTAGCAGTTGATATGTATACAGAAATTTAAAGTGCAGAAATTAAATCTACGCTATTACATGGCTTTATGAGAGGTACATTATAAAAATGCGAAAAGTAAAGTCCTAGTTACTATTACAGACTGGGAAGCAGTTACAATAAGATGAAAAATGCGAGAATGAATAAATGCGCAAACAAATAAAAATGGACGTCTAAATCCTAAGGAAAAGAAATATTTTTGTTTGTTTTGTTTTGTTTTATTTTAAGAAAATACGACCTAAGTCTATTTAATTTTAATTTCAAGAAAAAGGTTAAAATAATTAATTTATTTGTTTACAAAATTAATTTAATTAGAAAAACAACTAGCCTAATGTTTTTTTTGTGATTTTTGATTTAAGGTCAATTTAAATAAAAAGGGTCAATAAAGAAATGAAAACAAAAGTGAAAATAGAAAAGGAAGCATCCTTTGATTGCAGGGAGATGAGGCTTCGATTTAGAGGGGAAAGGTGTCTTTTGATTACCCTTTGATCCAGTGACAGGAGATGGATTTCGATCCAGACGGCATTGCTGGAAGGGTCTGGTGGCTAACCTGTGAGGGTACTGCATATGCAAAGATGTGTTCGCAAAACAAAACGCAGGACCTGGGTATCGAACCCAGGCCCTTCAATCCTGCACGCATTGGGTCTATTCAGGCTATATCTGCAGCAAGTGTTAGCAACAAAACAAATGCAGACCTGGGTGTCGAACCCAGGTACTTAATCTTGAATATAGGTTGAATAAAAACTACAAATGCCAATATATCATGAAAATGTAAGTTTGATCTTTTTACCCATTCTTACCAAGGGTGATGTATGAATTGAGGCGTGGGTATCCTTGTTTAAGGATTGCTTCAATTTGGCTTCTGGACGTGGGGACGCTTGCTTAAGGGTTGGGGATGATTAGAAAAGCCACAGGAAACTTCCAAGAATATGTTTTTTATTTCGTATGACTCTCCCTCCTGTTGTGTCCAACCTCCTTTGGAGCTTGTTAGTATTTTCTTTATATAGAGGGAACGAAGGGGACAAGAGAACAAAGATTTAAACAGCCATAAACAAGTGTTTTCAAAGCCATGAATGATGTTTTGTAACATTGCAAAATTCATGGGAACTTGTCTCCTTTTGAATTTGAATGAACCTGGACATACTTCCCTCTTTCGAACGCCTTCAATCCCTGCTATTCGATTGGCCTCAAGTTGCCTCTCTCGACTGGCTCTTTTGAATGGAATTTCTATGTACACTTTGTGCCCTCTTCAAATGGGGAACCAAGGTGTGTCCTTCGAATGGCTATCATGCTTGTTAAAGTGCGTACAATTGTTTAAAATGGGGCTATTGCCCAGTCAAAGCTGGCACAAAGGCAGCCTATGTCTTGTGGATGCTAGCATGAAGCAAGTCAAAGCAGACATAGAGAATGCCATTGCCTAGGCGAAGCTGGCACAAAATTAGACAGTGCCTTGTGGGTCAAAGGAAACTTTTTTGCATGGAGAATCAAAAGAAGATTTTTTCCTGGTGGATCGAAGGCAAACCTGGAGGATACTTGGCATTGTATGCTGAAGGCAAGCTGAAGAGGGGGGCTTTGCCTTGTGAATCGAGGATTAGTGAGAGGGGCCTTTTGCCTGGTGGGAACTTTGTGAATTGAAGGCCAGTTTGGAAAAGTTCTTTCTTTGTGCGCTGAAGGCACGCACAGCGGGATAATTTGCCTAGCCGAAGCAGGAATCTAGCTTGCATCAAAGACATCAAATGCCTAATCGAAGCAAGAATTAAGCTTTTTCCAAAGAAACCAAATGTCTAAATGAAGCAGGAATCCAGCTTGCATGCAGGTAGCCATTGCATTTTGAATCAAGCTAGCATGCAAGGCCAATGGTGAAATTAAAGGAGCACTAACAGGAGGCCCATCCCTCTTGGATCGAAGGAGGATGTTTCAAGGGAAACACATGCCCAGTCGAAGCTGGTATGCAGCAAACAAGCAAAAGACCAAGGCTTCAATTGAACCTCGGAAATTTGAGGCAATCTTGGAGGAGGTTAGGTGCTCAATCAAAACCTGTCAAAATGCCAATCAAAAGACACCTTAGTCATGCCAATCGAATGACCTTGTTTATCTTTAAAAAAATTATTTTTCTTTAATTAAGTTTTTGTAAACACCTATGTAAGAGAAAAATCTTGGGAAAATATGAGAGGGAAAATTTTGGGGTACAACAACAGTCAAGCGTAGGCTCATTCAGATACTTATATCAATAGTTATTTTGGATGGAATCTATAAGCCCATATATGACGACATTTCGTCACCTCTCCAAATGGCATCTTTAAGCCCGTTCAAGCAATATTATCAACCAACAGTGTTACCTCCCGCACATGCGAGTGCAAATTTCCGGGCACTTAAGTCTTCAATCCTCTTCCACCTTCAGATCACGAATGGCGGACATGCCAATCTAACTCCTCATGTTTAAGAAGATTGAACAGGGGTAGCTGTTGTAACCAAAATTTTTCCCTCTCTTTTCTTCAAGACATTCTCCTAGGATTCTCAAATGCTCAAGGATGCTCAAGAATTGATCAGACAAATTCTCCTCCTAAGCAATGGGTCCACAACTAGGTTTTCATATTTCAAAAGGAAATTTAGGTTTAAAAGGACTAAAGTGATTTCCATGGTTCCTCATATTTCTACAAGAATGCTCATACCAATTTTCAAGCCTTGCATCACAAGTTTGCTCAGTCAATGGCTCAGATGACAAAAAATCAACTATATTGGACAAAAAGTGAATTATGGTCAACATACAGTCAAACTTCAAGATTTTTGGTCAACATCAATATTTTGAAGTCATATTCATCATTTGATCAAGGGTTGATCATGACTCATCAAGAAGACTCTCAAATCATCAAAATTCAAAAGTAGCCAAATTAGGGTTTTCCTTAGGAGAAGTCAATTGAGCTTTAACCAAGAATAAATTTCACATGCTTCATCAGTTTTTCCTCAACCAAAGCTCATTTTGAAGGAAGTTCAATTCTCTAAAACTTTGTCTCTCTAAGCTCAAGTCCAAAAAATGCTTCATTTGAGAGATATGAGCCAATACATTACAGGTCATTTCAAAAGTCAACAAAAAGACACTTTTTTTCAAGGCAAAAATGATCAACATAACGATTGAAGAGGACATCTTGAGATTTCCAAAAAGTACAATATCACATTCAAGAGATGAAAATTGAGAGATTTATGACCAATTCAAGTTGAGAAATTTTGAGCAAATGCATGAAGTTCAAATTAAGCAAACTTGAAATTTTGGGCTATTGGGCCATTGTTTCAGAGTCCAAACGTGTACTACACTCCTTATGCACCTCAGATCTTGTTCACGTACCCCTTGATCTATTTTATTTTAATTATTTTTTATTTATTCATTATTAGTTCAAAAATAAATAAGATAGGATACAAGGCTTATTAACAAAGGTCCAAGCCCATGTTGTTGACTTAAATTCCAACCTATATATTAACTCTAAATCAGACAAACAAGGCCACGAAAAAAACCCTTATACCAAGAAACTTGTCAAAAATCTCAAAATTTTCAAAGAAACCTAGGGTAACTCAAAACCCTATTTACAATACCTTTCATCACAAAATAGCCATCTCATTGACTTCCAAGAACACCACAGGGTAAGGCTGGATTGATTGCAAAGATCCAAACGGCCAGAAACAATCAAGCATGCATCATAATTCCATGATTGCATGAATTTTGTATTCTTGTTTTTCATTGCATTTTAACGTCTACTAATGTCTTTTATGTGTTTTTGAAGATAAAAAAGGCAGGAAAAATCCATCATGGAGGTCCCATGTTGGCCAAATCATGAACCACCATCTTTGTACAGATCAGTGTTGTTTTCATCATGACTCAAAATCTAGTGTGTTTCAGTCCAAAAGAACCATCCCATTAGATTCGTAAGACCTGATTTAGGGGGGTAGGGTCCCCCTAGATCCCTAATGTGTGCTATTTTGTAGGAAGAATAAATTGACACACCGGAGAAGACGATCGGAGCTAGGGCTCCGGTGTATCTCCGGTCTATGTGTTGTATTTAATATTTGTTTTATTTGTTTCAGTTTTAATACAGGATATATTACTGCCCCAACGGTTGAAGTGCCGCGCAATAAAGACTTACTATGCCAAGGCGCGGGTTTGATCCCAGCCTTAGAATTTTGACATTTTTTGCGATTTATTTGTTTTGCAGACTATTTAGTGCGCTGGTTTCCTCTCCTTGTCACCAAGGCGCGTCTAGGCTAGTGGTGAATGTGTTGGTTGGAAGTTCTGAGGGCGTGGGTTTAACACTCACCCCTACCAATTTTGGGTTTTTTTTCCTACAATTCTCTTTTCTTCTTACTCTTTCCCTCTTATTTTCCTTTATTTTCACAAAAAAAACTTTAACAAACCCTAATTTAGTTTTTTAGGTTTTCTTTCAGTAACTTTTTTATTATTAAAAATCAATTTAGTTTTTTAGGGTTTTGCTAATTAATTATCCTTTTTATAATTAAAATCAATTTAGATTTTTAAGGGTTTGTTTAACTTAATTAACCTATTTATTTTATTTAATTAATTAAATTAATTAGGTTATTAGGTTAATCACCAAAACCCTTTTCTATCAAAATCACCAAAAACAATTTCCTCCTCCTTTCGCTTTCCTATCTTATATTTTCGCGTGGTTTACCTTTATCTCATTTTTTCCATGATTATTGTAACTGCTCATAAGTTGTAATAGTAATTAGGGTTTTATTTTCCGTATATTACTACTTATGTATCTCTCCCAAAGCCCTGTAATACCGTAGAATTTTACTTTTCCGCACTTATATTTTATGCCTTGTATGTAATTGTTTAGTAAATAGGCCTTGTATGGAAAGATAAAAATCGAACATATCTAACCCTAATGCAAGATAAACAATAACTGAATCACAACACACTTTGCACATGCACACCTCTAGGGTAACCTCCCTTGTCGCCTCAGAATAACATTCATGTCCCTCGAACGTGGGGATGCTTTAATACTGTCCCTCGATATCAAAAGATCACAGTCCCTCAATGACCCTTTTGAGTGTTGCCTTCGGTAAATGATCTAGTCCCTTACAAATATTGCTAAAGCGCCCCTATGAGTTGCCTTTTATGATTGAACGATGACCCACGCCCGTCCCTTCACATCCAATGATAGGGCTTCCTACTAACTAATGGTAGGATAACATTGTCTAAAGGAAAAGGAAAAGAATAATAAAGACCTTGAGTAAGGGTAGAATACTTTTAATCGCTTGCACACAAAGCTCTTCAAAACAAAACATTTTCCCCACAAACACTCTTTGTGATACGGTGGCAGAACCAGCCTGTTATACTGGTTTTGCATTTGTATTCACAAATGTTGCGGTAAGTAAGATTCGCCACCGAATTTTCTTTTATCCAACAAATGAAAGGGTGAAAAGAATAGAAAAAGACCTTTCGAGAGTTTTCTGAGTAAGGGGGTAGATTATGGAAAGGGAAGGTGTTAGCACCCTTTCCATCCATAATTTTCTACAGGCTCTTAGATGCTTAGCTCATTTTTGAAATACCTTGTGCATTCTTGTATTTTTGAAAAGTATTTTGAAATGCCTTAGTGCGGCAGTTTTCTTTATGATAACTCTTGTATCAGTCCTTAAGAGTGTCGATAAAGCATTTTTTTGAAAATGTTTTTGAAAGTGTTTTGTGTAAGTGAAAAAAAATTGTTTTGAGCATAGCATCTAGGAACTATCCACCTATACTCGAAAGGTTTGTTCTTTTCCTCCTATCCTTTAGACAATGCTATCCTACTATTAGTGAGTAGGTAACCCTATCATTGGATGTTGAGGGACAATCGAAGGGACGTACAGTCATAAAGGCAACATGTGGAGACGCTTTAGAAATTTTGTCTAGGGATTAGATCATTTACCGGAAGGAAACATTGTAGGGTCATTGAGGGACTATAATCTTTGATTTACGAGTCTTTTCTAAAGCATCCCTGTTTCGAGGGTGTGATACGGTGGCAGAACCAGACTGTTTTAGGAAAATGCTGGTTTGCATTTTGCGTTTTGTATTTGCAAAATGTCACGGTAAGCAAGAGTCGCCACCGACTTTTATTTTATCCAACTGGAAAGGACAAAAGCACAGAAAAATTCCTTTTTTCGAGATTTTGAGTACGGGGGGTAGATTATAGAAAGGGAAGGTATTAGCACCCTTTCTATTCGTAGTTTTCTACGGGCTCTTAGGTACTTGCTCATCCTTTTAAAATTTCTTCTGTATTTGTGTGTTTTGAAGTTTTTGTTTTACTTCGTTTTAACCCTTGTATCAGTCCTCAAGAGTGTTATGAAGTTTGTTTTTGAAAACTTTGTTTGAAAAGTGTTTGGTGCGAAAAAGTTCGATTTGAGCAAGTACCTACTAGCATATACCTACTCAAAAAAGGATTGTTTCTGTTCTCGTTTCCTTTGGACAATAATATCCTACTATTGAGAAGTAGGTAGCACCGCCGTTGGAGTTGTAAGGGTCAATTCGAAAGGGACGTACTGGTCATTGAATGCAACATGTAAGGATACCTTAGCATTTCGAAAGGATTGTCATCATATATTCGTAGGCAACATCGAGGGACAAGATCATATACCGTAGGCAACTTCGAGGGACATCGAGGGACCATGATCTTTATGATGATTTTAACCGAGGGCCTTTGCTAAGGGAATCCCTACGTTCGAGGGACATGACCATTATTTTCCGAGGCAACCAAGTGAGGTATACCCTAAGGGTGCATATGTGCAAGGTGTGTTATGTTCAGTTATTTTAGTCTTGTGTTAAGTTTGCTAATGTTTGATTATTCTTGCCATACAATCATATTAGTCATACATCTAGCAGTTAATAATTGCAATAATTTAAAAGTGAAGAAATATAAAACCTATCTATTACAAGGCTTCGGGGAGGGGGATTATGTACATATCCAAAACTGGGGGAAAAATAAATAAAAGCGGTAAAGGTCCTACTAATCATCTATTACATCCCAATATACAGTTACAATAATAAAATGAAGTGCGAAAGAATAATAACGCGCAAATTTGAAAAGACGTCTAAAAATCCTAAGATATAAAAAAAAATCTTTTTGTTGTTTTTTGTTTTAATTTATAAAAATGGTTTAAGTTAAAAAATAATTGATCCAGATCTATATTTAAAAAAGATAATTATTAAAGAAACATGAAATTTAAATAAAAGAAATTAATTCTATGTTTTTTTTGGTATTTTTGTTACGAAAAGGAAAATGAATTAAAATGAAATTAAACCTAAGTTCTATTAATTTTAATTTTAAAAAAAGTTAAAGTGTTTAGTTAATTAATTTAAAAAAATTAAAATTAAATTAAGAAAAAATTCTAAATCTACTTTTATGTGATTTTTATATTTGTTTATTGATAAAAAAAGGATTAAAAGAAATAAATAAAATGAATAAAACAAGAAAATAAAGATGGGCCTAGTAGCAAAAGTAAACAGGGGGTGTAATCATCAGAAATCCCTAGGTCCGAATTTTCGAAAGCTTCATGCTCTAACTATGGTTTTTTTTATTCTTACGTGGAACCTATGATTCAACCATCCATAATTGTTCTATATAAACTCAAACAAACGTTAGCATACCATAAAATGTGATTAAAATTAGAGATTCGAAGTTTAAAATTTTACCAAACAGGTATTTTTCAAATGGGGGCGTGCTAGGCATGTGATGGATTGCTCTTGGACCTTGTAAGACTCCTGAGGACTTCAAGAGGATGGTTTGAGGCTTGATGTCAATTGAGAGAGACCGGAACCTCGAGATATGACTTGCACCAATTCTTTGATTTCTGGAGAGCTTTTTGAAGAACTTTTGGAGAGCTTTTTGAAGAGCTTTTTGAGAGCTTTTTAGAGAGGAATTTCGTCCCTTTCAAGCTTGTATGGCTCTATATTTATAGAGGAGACTGATGAGACAAGAAAGCATGGAAAGAATCTCCCTCATAATGTTGTGTTTTAAGACCATGATCAAGATTTGAAAAAAATGCCATATTTGATGTTTTATACCATTTTCACATGTGGATGAACCTGGACATATTTGAAGGTTTATTTCACGAAATCAATTGACATAAACCAGCATAAAACTTGCCCAAAATGGATTCACATCAAAATTTACATTATTTCTATTATTTATTTATTTAATTCTGAATTTTAATGAATAAAATATCAAAATAAATAGAATAAATAGTAGAAAAATGTATGGGTGGGCTTAGAGGTCGTGGAACATGTTAGGAATGATTTTAAAACTTGAAAAGATAGGCCCATTTGGAAAAAATCCAAGTTTGGTCAATATTTGCTTCATGCATTTTTTTTCAAAAATTGTCCAACTTTGACAATGCATATCTCTCTCAATTTTAACCTTATGAGGGTGTTCTTGGAATTTTTAGAAAGCTTAGGATGTCCTCTAAGCAACCTCTTTGGTTTCATCTCAATTGTATTTTCCATGTTCATGTAAGAAGCTTTGACCCAAAAGGTGTTTTTGTTGACTTTTCAAAATGACCTATAATGTCCAAATTTATATCTTCTTGTGAGTGCATATTTTGAACTTGGGAGATGAAGATGAATTGTAGGGAATTACATCCTCTTCAAAATGAGCTTTGGATGGGTCATTTCTGATAAAGTATGAGAAAGTTATGAATGGTCAAAGTTGAGTTGACTTTTCCTATAAAACCCTAATTTAGCAACTTTTGGGTTTTGATGAGTTGTGAGCAATCCTTGAGGAATAATGATCAACCCTTGATCAAATGATGAAAAATACTTCAAAATGAGGATGTTGACCAAAAATATTGAAGTTTGACTGTATGTGGGCCACAGTTGACTTTTGCCCTAGCACAGTCGACTTTCAGGCCTTTAAGCAATTGACTGAGCAAACTTCCTCTGCAAGGCTTGAAACTTGACATGGATGATCTTGAGAACATATTAGGAAAATAGTGAGCATTTGGGACCCTTTGGACTCAAACATCTTGATGCAAAATGAAACCCTAATTTGAGGTAGACTGCCTTTAGGAGAGAGTTTGTCTGGTCAACTCTTGGACTTCCTTGGGCAATTTGAAGACCTTACTTGAAATGTATTGAGAAATATGGGAGGGAAAATTTTGGGGTACAACAGCTGCCCCTGTTCAATCTTCTTAAACTTGAGGATGTAGATTGGCTTGCTTGCCTTTCGTGATCCGAAGGTGGAAGATGATTGAACACTATAGTACCCAGAAATTTGCACTTGCATGAAGTGGTACTGGCCTTGCGATTTCGGGAATGGGCTTATAGATGCCATTTGGAAGTTAATGACAGAAAATGGGCTTAAAGATGCCATCAGAAGATGTGTTGATCGCATAAGAGATTCCTTTGCGAGAGCCCGTATACCTGTTGTTGAGGAGGATTTCGCTGGGGAATGTTTGTCTCTGTCTTGAGAGGAATAGAATTTTAGGATCTTCAATCGTCATTTATTCTACTTGGGAATCATCTCTTAGTCGGGGAGGTGAAAATGAACTTCTATTTGGTCGTGAATAGGCTGCATCGCGATCTACTGGGGAAAGGTGAAACCGATCGTGTTTGATCAGGTCCAGGTCTTACAATATTATGGACTGTTGTCTGGAGATAAGACAAAATAAACTTGGATGGTAAGGTTATAAGAAGGAACCTTGATAGTAGGGCTTATGGGAAGGAACCTGGGTAAGGTTGCTTCGTGAGGAGTTTGGATAAAATTGCATCTGAACCGAGAAGGAACCTGGGTAAGGTTGCTTTGTGAGGAGTTTGGGTAAAACTACATCTGAACTGAGAAGGAACCTAGGTAAGGTTATTTTGTGAGGAGTCTGTGTAGGGCTTTAGGAGGAACCTGGGTAGGGTTACTTCGGGATAAGTCCGTGTAAAACTTCGGCAGGAACCTGGGTAAGGTTACTTTGGGCTAAGCCTATGTAAAACTTCAAGAGGAACCTGGGTAAGGTTACTTTGTGATAAGTTCTTCTAAAACTTCAAAATGAACCAGGGTAAGATTACTTTGAGATAAGTTTGTGTGAAACTTCAGGAGGAACCTGGGTAAGGTTACTTTGTGATAAGTTCGTGTAAAACTTCAGGAGGAACCTGGGTAAGGTTACTTTGTGATAAGTTTGTGTAAAACTTCAGGAGGAACCTGGGTAAGGTTATTTCGTGATAAGTTTGTGTAAAACTTCAGGAGGAACCCGGGTAAGGTTATTTCGGGATAAGTTCGTGTAAAACTTCAAGAGGAACCTGAGTAGGGTTACTTCGGGATAAGTCCGTGTAAAACTTCGGCAGGAACCTGGGTAAGGTTACTTTGGGCTAAGTCTATGTAAAACTTTAAGAGGAACCTGGGTAAGGTTACTTTGTGATAAGTTCGTGTAAAACTTCAAAATGAATCGGGGTAAGGTTACTTTGAGATAAGTATGTGTAAAACTTCAGGAGGAACCTGGGTAAGGTTACTTTGTGATAAGTTCGTGTAAAACTTCAAGAGGAACCGTGGTAAGGTTACTTTGTGATAAGTTCGTGTAAAACTTTATTTTGAAATGTATGAGAAAAGACCCGTGTAAGATTTTTCAGGATAAACCCGTGTGAAGCTGCATTTAAGAGAAACCTGTGTAAGATTGCTTCATGACAAACCCGTGTAAAGCTGCATTTGATCGTGCAAATAATTACTCTGTTTAGTTTCTGGAGCTAATCTTGAACTTGCTGGAAGTTGTTGATGATAACCATCTTTCCTGAAAAGGTACATGATTAATCGTATATGATGCATGACATGCATTGTATGATGATGTTCTCAAAATAAATGAGATTATGCCGTATGCAATATGTATGCGCACGTTATGATATATGAACATGAAATGCTATTGTGGCACGTCCGAGTTTGGGAAAATAAATCCCTGACTGTTGTTGGAGAGTAATGGAAATTGAGTTCCTGACTGTCGTAGAAAAAGTGGTTCTTCTACTTCTGCTGGAGATGGTGAACCAGAGATGACTATGCTGGGGATTTTCCCCTTGTTTATGGATATTCTGCCGAGGAGAGACTCTGCTTGAGAACAACCTTGCGGGGGAATAATTCCGTTGGAGAGAGAAGCTTCCATAGCTGAAGGGATAAACTCTGTCGGGGATTGAGCTTCTATATTCAGAGAAATAAACTTTGTTCAGGAGAAAACTTTATGAACCACTTGCGATTACAAAATTCGGCTGGGGAATATAGACGTCGGCTCTCCGAAAGAGCTTGGCTGGGGAAAGTAACTCCTGTTTGGGGAGGCAGAGATTAAAACTTTAGTTGCCTCTACTATGTGGAGAGTGTAGATGTTACTAGGACGCATGCTGAGGATACGATAATGACTTCGTATCAAGACTTTTCTGCCCCTATACCTGCTGGAGAAAGTGCCTGCAGAGGCCTTGTGGCTTGAGTGTTATCACAACTTATGAGGTGCTTAGTAACTGCTGATCGAAATGATAAGTCTTCTACTGATAGGCAAGTGACGAGATGATCGGACATAGTCGTACGCTTTAATCCCTAACTTTTGCCTGGACTATCTTTTCATATTTTCAGTCCACCGGGATACCCTTTTTTGCCCAAGCCGCCTTTTCAAGTTTTCAGCTTGCCGGGTGTACATATCTTTTTTGTTTTTATCCCTAATTTTTTCCCGAACCCTTTTGGTTCGCCGGGATGCCCTTATTTTTGCCTAGGCCAGTCAACCTAGCGGGTCTTTGTCCATGCGCAGTATTTTCTGACTATGTCCACGCTCTCAGGGTGTAGGGAGTTGTCACTGTCGGTAGTTTTGTGTTGCCACACTACCAGAAGATGTTTGTTTGATCGCACATGATTCGTTGCTAAAATTCATGCCCAATGCCCCCAAGTGATTCATATGGAGATCTGCCTCTGGCTATTTGGCATCTTTGAGAGATTCCTTGAATCTTGACTTGACTGCCCCAGATGATGGACAATGACCATGTCGTGCCCCTTGGTTGTAAGTGTTTTTCCACTTGAGGTGATCCTTTTTATTGAGAAGGTTTTTGTTCACTAGATATTCGTCATGCGAATTTCTCTACTGTTGAACAAATAGTCATATGCAAACAATGTTATTTTAAGAATGCAAAGCTTATGCATGTCTTGAAGTTTTGAAAATGCAGTTTTTTTTATAGAAAAAATAGAATTTTGCAAAGATGTGATATCAACTCAGGATTTGTAATGGACCTTCAGGAGTCAGGATACCTTTTGTAACAGTATGTTTTCGAACTAACCCATGCTTCAGCTAGGACTTTTAAGGGTTATAACATGGCCTGGTTCACGGTTTAAGAAACAAAGGATAAAGGCTCAAATTTTATTTGTACCCACCCGTTCTTCGTGATGTTCTTCGATCCTAAACTCAGCTAATTGTGCATTTAGATCCTGTTTGAGTCTTTGCTATAATATTCCAGTGATGGTTCGGATACTGACAGTTTATTTTTAATAGGCAGTCATTTATTTTTTGTTGAGGGTTTATAGGACCTCTTTCTTTTTTATTTTATTATCCCTGTCTTTTTCCTGAACTGTTTCTTTTTGTGATTACAGTCAGCGGGATGCCCCAGTGTTTTTTCTTAAGTCTCCTTCATAGGTTTTGACTTAATGGGCTTTTATTTCAAGAGATAATGACTGCCTGTCTTGATGATTATAGGGAACCATCACCATCTTTTGTTTCGGAAGGACGTCTTTGATGCCATTCATTGTGTACGAAACGACACATTGTGACTGAATGGGCCTCTGAATTAACTGAGAAAACTACCCTTCCCCAGGTTATGATTAAGGGTTTTAATATATGTGAAAATAAAAACTCCTACTTTTTTGGCTCGAAGGGGTTGACTAGGGATTATCTTCCTTATAACTCCACTGTTTAGGATTTGAAACAACGTATGTACATCGTCAAAAAGGTCTGTTCAAAAGCATATTGTAGAGATTATGGTATCATTTTCGTCATGCTCCCTCTAAAGGCTTACAGTTTTTTAGTCGAGAGTTGAATATCACGAAAAGGAAATATAAAGCAATTTAAGTATAATGAAAAAAAATTAATTCAAGACAGACACGTGTAATGCATTAATGAAATAAAAAAGTTTGACATGACAATAATCGTTTGAATAAGCAAAGAAAATACAACTTCAGAATTCAAATAAACAAAAATGCTTTCAATCCTAGCCATGTTTTGGCAAAGGAGCAGTGATCACATTGGGAGTCTCAGGAGGGTAGAATTCGATCTCCTTGGCGTCAATCATATTCTGAATCGTGTATTTCAGCGCCCAACAATTGTTAGTATCGTGCCCCAGGCTACAAAAATGATAAGCACATCTTGCATCCGGGTTGTAGTTAGGAGAAGAAGTCTTAGGGTTCGGATGAGGGTTTATCATCGTAATCAGATTCATCTTCAAAATGTGTTGCAATGCTTGTGACAATGGCATGTTGATTTGGGTGAACTGCCTTTGAGGTCTTTCCACCCTTGTCTGATTATTTTGTTGTTGTGGTCATTGTGTGCGAGCCGAATTAGAGATCAACAATGCCCCCACAGATTGGTGGTAGTCTGCCTTGCTACGCCTCTTCTGGCCGTGCACAACATTGGCTTCCCTCTTGCCACCAAATGACTTCTTCTCTGTACTCGAAGAGGTATTTTTCTGGATCTTACCACTCAGGATCCCAGCTTTTACTCTTTCTCTAGTCAGAATCAGCTCGGTGAAACCCGCTTACGAGTTGCCGATCAAATGATTAAAGAATGGACCAGATAGCATCCCCAGAAATATATCAACCAACTCCATATCAGACAACGAGGGTTGGACTCTTCCAGCCAAGTCTCTCCACTTTTGGGCATTGTCTTTAAATCCTTCACTTGCACCCATGGACATACTCTGAAGTTGAGTACGAGTAGGAGCAAGGTCGGCATTGTACTGATACTGCTTGTAGAAAGCAGCAGCCAGATCTTCTCAGTTTCAGATATTTTCTCCCTTTGGCTGGTAGAACCATTCAAGTTGAGTCCCTGCCAGACTATCTTGAAAGAAGTGAACCCATAGATTTCTATCAGCTGTGTGGGATTGGATCTTCCTGACATAAGAACAGAGATGGAGTTTTGGGCAGGACACCCCATCATACTTAGCAAAAAGCTGGAGCTTTGAACTTCTGAGGGATCACCACTCCAGATACCAGTCCCAAATATCCGAAATCTAAACCAGGGATCTTCTGAATCTCCATAGCACTCAGACAGTCTTCAAGTTGTTTGTACCTATCCTTAGCAGGAGGATACTGTTCATCATCATAATCTGTATCATTATCAGAAACTGCAGGACTTGGGCCATTTTCTTCTTCTTGGTCCTCCCCTCCCTTGGATGAAAAACATAGATCAACTTTCTGTTTCAACGTATCCCCAAACCTTTTTCCCATACTCAGCAGAACAACCTTCTTCTTCTTCTTCTTCTTCTTCTTCTTCTTCTCTTTCTCTTTCAGAATGAGAGCTTTCAAGTCCTCTTGCCCTTTAGCCAAGCTCAAGAACATCTCTTGGAATTGGGCATTTTGTGCCTGAAGATCTTTGATAGCTTGATCGGAAGACATTTCTGCTGAAATAAACAGCGAAGAAGATGAGAAACCTGTTATGGTACCTGTAATGGTGTGCATGATAATGGGATGCGTATGTAATGATTTCAAAGACTTTGGGAGATTTAAATTTGCAAACCAAGAAATAAACAAACTTTATTAGATTAAACTTGTAAAAAGGTTCAACAATGCCTTTAAGGCGTTTACAAAGAAGCAAATGAAAAACAAATCTAAACTAGAAAAAGCAAAATCAGAAATCCCATGGACGCTTCCCCTTGGTGCTGACGTAGTCATTGATCGTTCTTTCATTCTCAAGTTGCCTGGTGAGCTTCAAGATCTTCCTTTATTTCTCATGGTACTTTTCCCGGTAGGTATCCCTCTCCTCTTTCAGTTGAATCCAGGATCTCTTCAATGCCCCAAGATCAGTGGGCATGTAGGGATAAAGGACTGAATAAGGAATGCCCTCTTCATTGGTGGGCTCCACAATCACTGGAAACACAGCTTCATAAGGCATCCCAAGCTTCTGAGCTCGAGCTCGGACCCACTGGAGGTAAGGCTGCATAGGGAGAGAAGTCCTTGGTCCTAGTTCTTGAGGGTCAGATCTGTTCACCATGCCCCAAGCTCGTATAAACCTCCGGCGGTGCTCGTCAACGTCCTCCTTATAGTCAAAGGCAATATCTGTAAGAAGTAGCTCATGAGGACCGTCTCTCCGGACATGACCGAATTGTCGCAAAGCTAAACAAGGACTGTAGGTTATTCCCCCTCTAATTCTGAGCAATGGGACATTAGGGTATCCTCCACATCGATCAATGACAGCAATGCTTTCCATAGCCTTAGAACTCCAAAGAATGTCTGTATGGGCAAGGGACATTATCCTGTAAGACCATCCTACACCTTCCTCATTCTTCAACACGGACTTAGGGAGGTGCGAAATAAGCCACCTCGCCAGCAGCGGCATGCAACACATGAGAGTCCCTCTTCTTCGCACGGTACGAGTATAGAGGGCATGCAAAATATCACCTAGGAGAGTAGGTACAGGATTGTGGGACAGGAAGATCTTAACCGCATTCACATCTATGAAGGAATCTGGATTCGGGAAAAGAACCAAACCGTAGATAAAGAGAACCAAGATGTCTTCAAAAGCCTGAAAATCCAAGTTATCCCAGAATAGTTGAGCTTTATCTATCAGAAACTTGGATAAGAAACCTTCAACCCCGCTTCGTGTCTCCCAGTTGGATATTACATCAGCTCTTTTTAGATGCAAAGCTGAAGCAATGTCTTCTGGTCTAGGAGTCTCTTCCAAACCTGTGAAGGGCATCTGCTCAAGGATGGATATGCCCAATCAGTGAGAAAACTCTTCTAAAGTGGGAACTAGCTGATAATCCGGGAAGGTGAAACAATGATGCACAAGATCGAAGAACTGGAAAAGCACACTCATCATCTGCTCATCAAACTTTGAGGTAACCAAACTAAGAAGCTGACCATGTCTCTTAATGAAGGAAGAAGTCTCAGAAACTCTTGAGACCAACTCTTTGAGTTGAGCAGGTATTTGCACAAAGTTAACTCGGATGGTATTTCTGCGCACGGAAGCCATAATCTGCAAAACAGAACAAAGATAAATTCCCTTGGTCTTTGAAATGGTTAGTGTAATGAAGTATGAATGCCATGTTATGAGGCATGATGTCATGATAAAACAAACAACAGGTATAGCAGATAACAGGCATGGCAAAGGCAAACAAGTCACACAAAAGCCCTTAAGTTTAAGGCTTGCATGAGGTCAAAGGTAGTACCCTCTTGAAGTTCAGTTGGTTTCAACCTGTCCTAGCAAAAGTAATCGGGTTCTAGAGGTTCTCAATATCACTGACCATCCTCCATCGGTCATGGTTTTAGCTCACGCAATATTTTCTTGCGGCCGGAACTATCTCGAGAGTATGGTCTCAATGAGTATAGCATCGAGTATTAACTAGTTCTCAGCTTTACACCGAGGCCGGCTATCTCACTACTTTCTAATGGCCAAGTTGGTCGATTAAAGGTTCTAAGGTCAGTTGATGCTTAACGACACATGCAACGGCCCCGTATTCTCCTCGTTTCTCCATAAGGGATACCGATACCAACCAATGTGACACATCAACGTAGCTACTGCTTCAACCGTATCGGTCTACGCGGTACAGTTCCTTCACAGTTTATTGCTACTTACCTAAAAGGTGTCCCCAGATCCGGGTTAGGATCTATAGTAACTACCAAACAAAACCTTTAAAAGTAAAGCAACCAAAACATACAAGAGAATCAAATATGATGAACTAGATCCTAAGGTATACCCCACTTATTACTTCCCCAGCAGAGTCTCCAGTTCTGTGATACGGTGGCAGAACCAGACTGTTTTAGGAAAATGCTGGTTTGCATTTTGCGTTTTGTATTCACAAAATGTCGCGGTAAGCAAGAGTCGCCACCAAATTTTATTTTATCCAACTGGAAAGGACAAAAGCACAGAAAAATTCCTTTTTTCGAGATTTTGAGTACGGGGGGGGGGGGGTAGATTATAGAAAGGGAAGGTATTAGCACCCTTTCTATCCGTAGTTTTCTACGGGCTCTTAGGTACTTTCTCATCCTTTTAAAATTGCTTCCGTATTTGTGTGTTTTGAAAAGTTTTTGTTTTACTTCGTTTTAACCCTTGTATCAGTCCTCAAGAGTGTTACGAAGTTTGTTTTTGAAAACTTTGTTCGAAAAGTGTTTGGTGTGAAAAAGTTCGATTGAGCAAGTACCTACTAGCATCTACCTACTCGAAAAAGGATTGTTTCTGTTCTCGTTTCCTTTGGAGAATGCTATCCTACTATTGAGAAGTAGGTAGCACCGTCGTTGGAGTTGTAAGGGTCAATTTGAAAGGGACGTAATGGTCATTGAAGGCAACATGTAAGGATACCTTAGCATTTCGAAGGGACTATCATCATATATTCGTAGGCAACATCGAGGGACAAGATCATATACCGTAGGAAACTTCGAGGGACATCGAGGAACCATGATCTTTATGATAATTTTAACCGAGGGTCTTTGCTAAGGGTATCCCTACGTTCGAGGGACATGACCATTATTTTCTGAGGCAACAAAGTGAGGTATACCCTAAGGGTGCATATGTGCAAGGTGTGTTATGTTCAGTTATTTTAGTCTTGTGTTAAGTTTGCTAATGTTTGATTATTCTTACCATACAATCATATTAGTCATACATCTAGCAGTTAATAATTGCAGTAATTTAAAAGTGCAAAAATATAAAACCTAGCTATTACAAGGCTTCGGGGAGGAGGATTATGTACATATCCAAAACTGGGGGAAAAATAAATAAAAGTGGTAAAGGTCCTACTAATCATCTAGTACATCCCAATATACAGTTACAATAATAAAATGAAGTGCGAAAGAATAATAACGCGCAAATTTGAAAAGACGTCTAAAAATCCTAAGATATAAAAAAAATATTTTTGTTGTTTTTTTGTTTTAATTTATAAAAATGGTTTAAGTTAAAAAATAATTGATCTAAATCTATATTTAAAAAAGATAATTATTAAAGAAACATGAAATTTAATAAAAGAAATTAATTCTATGTTTTTTTTTGTATTTTTGTTACGAAAAGGAAAATGAATTAAAATGAAATTAAACCTAAGTTCTATTAATTTTAATTTTAAAAAAAAGTTAAAGTGTTTAGTTAATTAATTTACCAAAATTAAAATTTAATTAAGAAAAAAATCCTAAATCTATTTTTATGTGATTTTTATATTTGTTTATTGATAAAAATAAAAAAGGGATTAAAAGAAATAAATGAAATGAATAAAACAAGAAAATAAAGATGGGCCTAGTAGCAAAAGTAAACAGAGGGTGCAATCATCAGAAATCCCTAGGCCCGATCTTCGAAAGCTTCATGCTCTAACTATGGTGTTTTTGATTCTTGCGTGGAACCTATGATTCAACCATCCATAACTGTTCTATATAAACTCAAACAAACGTTAGCATACCATAAAATGTGATTAAAATTAGAGATTCGAAGTTAAAAATTTTACCAAACCGGTATTGTCAAATGGGGGTGTGTTAAGCGTGTGATGGATTGCTATTGGGCCTTGTAAGACTCTTGAGGACTTCAAGAGGATGGTTTGAGGCTTTATTTCAATTGAGAGAGACCGGAACCTCGAGATATGACTTGCACCAATTCTTTGATTTCTGGAGAGCTTTTTGAAGAGCTTTTGAAGAGATTTTTGAAGAGCTTTTTGAGAGCTTTTTTAGAGAGGAATTTCGTCCCTTTCAAGCTTGTATGGTTCTATATTTATAGAGGATAATGAGGAGACAAGAAAGCGTGGAAAGAATCTCCCTCATAATGTTGTGTTTTAAGACCATGATCAAGATTTGAAAAAAAATGCCATATTTGATGATTTTATACCATTTTTACATGTGGATGAACCTGAACATATTTGAAGGGTTATTGCATGAAATCAATTGACATAAGCCTGCATAAAACTTTCCCAAAATGGATTCACATCAAAATTTACATTATTTCTATTATTTATTTATTTAATTCTGAATTTTAATGAATTAAATATCAAAATAAAAAGAATAAATAGTAGAAAAATGTATGGGTGGGCTTAGAGGTCGTGGACCATGTTAGGAATGAGTCTCAAACTTGAAAAGATAGGCCCATTTGGAAAAAAATCCAAGTTTGGTCAATATTTGCTTCATGCATTTTTTTCAAAAATTATCCAACTTTGACAATGCATATCTCTCTCAATTTTAACCTTATGAGGGTGTTCTTGGACTTTTTAGAAAGCTTAGTATGTCCCCTAAGCAACCTCTTTGGTTTAATCTCAATTGGATCTTCCATGTTCATGTAAGAAGATTTGACCCAAAAGGTGTTTTTGTTGACTTTTCAAAATGACCTATAATGTCCAAATTTATATCTTCTTGTGAGTGAATATTTTGAACTCTGGAGATGAATATGAATTGTAGGGAATTACATCCACTTCAAAATTAGCTTTGGATGGGTCATTTCTGATAAAGTATGAGAAAGTTATGCTTGGTCAAAGTTGAGTTGACTTTTCTTGCAAAACCCTAATTTAGCAACTTTTGGGTTTTGATGAATTGTGAGCAATCCTTGAGGAATCATGATAAACCCTTGATAAAATTATGAATAATACTTCAAAGTGAGGATGTTGACCAAAAACCTTGAAGTTTGACTGTATGTGGGACACAATTGACTTTTTCCCTAGCAGAGTCGACTTTGAGGCCTTTGAGCAATTGACTGAGAAAACTTCCTCTACAAGGCTTGAAACTTGACATGGATGATCTTGAGAACATATTAGGACAATAGTGAGCATTTGGGACCCTTTGGACTCAAACATCTTGATGCAAAATGAAACCCTAATTTGAGGTAGACTGCCTTTAGGAGAGAGTTTGTCTGGTCAACTCTTGGACTTCCTTGGGCAATTTGAAGACCTTACTTGAAATGTATTGAGAAATATGGGAGGGAAAATTTTGGGGTACAACAGAGGGACATGACTGTTTTTTTCTGAAAGGCAACCAAAGTGGGCGTACCCTAGAGGTGTATATGTGAAATTGTATTGGTTTTCAGTTATTTTAGTCTTGTGTAAAGTTTACTAACGCTTTGTTTACAGTCTTTCCATACAAGCCTAATTACTAACAGTTAATATCTTGCAGAAATTTAAAGTGCGGGAATTGTAAATCCTACGCTATTATAATGCTTCGGGGAGGGGGTATTTACATGTCCAAATGGGGAAACAAAAAGTAAAAAGTCCTAAATTTACCTATTACAACCATTTACAGTTACATAAATATAAAATGAACGAAATTTAAAATGGGCGCGCGAATATGGAAAGCGAGGTAAGCCCTAAATACTTCTATATACTTAGCACTTTTTTTGTCATTTTTATTAAGAAAAATACTTAAATTAAAAAAATTAACTTTAACTAAATAAAGAAAAGAGTGATAAATAAGATGCAATTAAAACTAATCAAAAGGAAACTAATTCTAACATTTTTTAGATTTTTATTATTGAGAAAAAGATAAGAAATGATTAAGTCTAAGTTCTAATTGATTTTAAATTACTTGAAATAAATCAAAATATAATTAATTAACTTGCAAAAATTAAATTTAATTATATATAAAAAAACCTAAATCTTTTATTTTAACTTATGATTAAATAAAAATGATTTTGAGAAAAGTAAATATAAAAATAAGTAAATAAAGAAATTCGGCGTTAGTAAAGGTCTCTAAATTTTGCGTTTCGAAGCCAAGCTTCCGGTCGGTGTTGAGAATGACATCTCATGAACCAGGCCTCAAAACTTACATGCTTCACGTCCAACCTACTCTATGTACGACTACAAACATGTATGCAAACGTCAAATAGATTAATAAATCCATATTAACAAGATTAGATTTAAATAAACTATACCGAACGACGCAACTTGTAAGGACAACTTGGGCGCTCTCTAGGCCAAGGTGAGGAATGGAAATGACTCCTAGGGACCTCAAGAGTGCAAAGATGGCACGAGATTCGATGGAGGAAAGCTGGAGATCAGGTTTTGAATTTTCACAACTTTTGAATGATTTTGAGAATTTTGAGAGAGCTTTGTGAAGAGCTTTTGAAGAGATTATTGAAGAGTAATTTTGTGTCCCTTTGCATATGGTTTGCTTATACTTATATAGAGGTATGAATGAGGCAACATACATGGCAAGGAATCAATTAATCAAACAATGATAAAACAAAAATCAAACATATTGAAAACTTTTCATTTTTTGAGTTTGTTCTTGCCATTTTTGAAGATCCTTTTCTCTTTTTGAATGTTCAATGAACCTGGACCATTTGGATGTATCTTGCACGAAAATATGGTCCTTCTAATAGATCAAATCAAACTCAAATTTCATGGCCCATTATTCTTTGTTTATTTATTTAATTTATTTGATTTAATTCATATTTAAATGAATAAAAATTCAAATAAATAGAAATAAAAATCAAAATAGTGCATGGTTAGGTTTAGAGGTTCTTGGGTATGTCATAAACATGTTTGAACCCTAAAAGTTAGGTCCATTAACCTAAAAATGCAATTTTGCTCAAAGTTGACTTCATGCATTTTTCACAAATTTACCCAACTTGTGCAAACCATAACTTGCTCAATTTTCATCTTTTCAAGATTATCTTAGACTTTTTTAACTCCCAAGATGTCCTCTACAATCTCTATGTTGATAATTTTTTCTTTTGAAGATATTATCTTGATGTAAGTTGTCTTGACAAAAAAGTGTCTTTTGTTGACTTTTTGAAAATGACCTGTAATGTATGAGCTTGTATCTTTCAAATGGTGCATTTCTTGAACTTGAGGATAAAATAGAAGTTGTATGGAATTGGATTATCTTCAAAATGATCTTTGGTTAGGGGAAAATGGATAAAGTATGTGAAATTTATGCCTGGTCAAAGTTCAATTGACTTTTCATTGAAACCCTAATTTAGCAAATCTTGACTTTTGATGATCTGAGGACTTTCCTTGAGGAATTATGATCAACCCTTAATTAAATGATGAATATCACTTAAAAATGTTGATGTTGACCAAAAATCTTGAAGTTTGACTATATATAAGCCACAATTGACTTTTGACCTAATATAGTTGATTTTAAGGCATTTGAGCAATTAACTGAGAAAACTTGTAGTGGAATGCATGAAATTTGTAATGGAAAATCTTGAAGCAATATTAGGACCATGGAAAACATTTGTGACCTTTAGAGCTTACACATCTTGATGAAAAGTGAAACCCTAATTAGAGGTTCATTGCTTAGGAGGAGAGTTTGTCTGATCAATTCTTGGTCAACCTTGAGCAATTAAGGACCTCTAGAAGCACGTCTTGAGTGAAAATGGGACAGAAAATTTTGGGGTACCTGGGTAGGGTTGCCTCAGGATGAGTCCGTGTAAAACTGCATGCGGAGATTGTGAGAAGGAACCTGGGTAGGGTTGCTTCAGGATGAGTCTGTGTAAAACTGCATCTGGAAATTCAAGAGAAGGAACCTGGATAGGGTTTCCTCAGGATGAGTCAGTGTAAAACTGCATCTGGAAATTCAAGAGAAGGAACCTGGATAGGTTTGCCTCGGGATGAGTCCGCGTAAAACTGCATATGGAAATTCAAGAGAAGGAACCCGGGTAGGGTTACTCAGGATGAGTCCGTGTAATACTGCATCTCGAAATTCAAGAGAAGGAACCTGGGTAGGGTTGCCTCATGATGAGTCCGTGTAAAACTGCATCTGGAGATATTGAGAAGGAACCTGGGTAGGGTTGCTTCAGGATGAGTCTGTGTAAAACTTCAGAAAGAGGGAGAAGGAACCCGTGTAAGATTGTTTAATGAAGAGCCCGTATAAAGCTTCATTTGGAAGTTAGAAGAAACCCGTGTAAGATTGCTTCATGAAGAGCCCGTATAAAGATGTATTTGGAAGTCAAAAGAAACCCTGTAACATTGCTTCATGATGAGCCCGTGTAAACCTGTATTTAGAAGTCAGAAGAAACCCGTGTAAGATTGCTTCATGATGAGCCCGTGTAAAGCTGTATTTGGAATTCATAAGAAACCCGTGTAAGATTGCTTCATGATGAGCCAGTGTAAAACTGTATTTAGAAGTCAGAAGAAAACCGTGTAAGATTGCTTCATGTTGAGCCCGTGTAAAGTTGTATTTGGTCGCATAGATAATTACTCTGTTTTGTTTCAGGAGCTAATCCTGGACCTGTGGAAAATTGTTGATGATAAATATCTGTTGATTGATCTTTCATGAAAAGGTAAAGCGTTAGCTGTATGTAATGTCATGATGTATGAAATGCATTGTGTAATGGTGTTCTCAAAATAAATGAGATTGGGATTTGTGCATTTGTACTGCAGATGCTATGATGTCTGTAGAATGATGTATGAATGCAATATGTGAATGTGTCAATTGTTCTATTGTGTGCTGTTGAATTAGGGAAAATAAATCCCTGATTGCAGCTGGCGATGAAGAATGTAGGTCTTCGGATTTTGTTGAAGCTGAACTACTGGGAGATGATCTTCCGTTGTTAGAGAAATAAACTCTGTTGGGGAAGGAAAGCTCTGTGCACTGCCTGAGGATTTTGGGGAATCCTGAGAAGTTTGATGACTTTACTGGGGAAAACTTGATGTCAGAGCAGTAGTTGGAAATTCCTGTTCTGCCGAGGATACAAGAGCACTAGACATCACTAGGTTGTAAGCTGAGGATATGTCGATGACTTTTTAGTAAGATGCCCCTGCCTCTGTACCTGCTAGAGAAAGTACATGCGGAGACTTTGTGGATGGTTTGAGTGTCATCCCAACTCCTGGGGTTCTTGGTAAATGTTGATCAGGATGATAAGTCTTCTACTGATAAACAAATGACAATATGACGGGACATAGTCGTACGTTTTTAATCCCTAACTTTTTCCTGGACCTCCCTTTCAGGTTTTCAGTCCAACGGGATACCATTTTTTTCTCAAGCCGCCTTTTCAAGTTTTCGACTTGCTGGGTGTACAATATTTTTGTATATATCCCTAATTTTGGCCCGAACTCTTTTGGTTCGCCGGGATGCCCTTAATTTTTCCTAGGCCTGTCAACCTAGCGGGTCTTTTTCATGTGTAGTATTTTCTAACTATGTTCGCGCTCATAGGATATGGAGAGTTGTCACCGTCTATGACAACAAGTGTTGTAGAAATGCCAGAAAATTGTTTATGTGATCGCATGTGCCCTTTCATACGTGGGAGCCTGTGTGGGGCTGCTTCAGGATGAATCTGGTGCATCTGATGTTTGGTCAAGTTTCTGATATTCTTGAATTTCCTAGGTATCTTTTCTAAGAACTGTCATGGAAGGATTCGAAGACATGATACTGACACCATCTGATACTATTGGCACAGACAAGCAATTTGGTGGTACCAAAGATTCAAATTTCACAATGATTTTCTGCTGGAATCCCCGATAAATGTAACAGCCCTCGAGTGATTCAGATGGAGATCTTCCCCTGGCTATTCATCATTTTTGAAGAGATTCTTTGCATATTGGCTTGACTGCCCCATATTAATTAGACACCATGTCACGCCCCTTGATTATGAAAGGCTTGTTATTGGGAATGCTTTTTCCGTCTGAGGTGATTCTGTCCATTGAGGGGGTCTTCGTTCACTGAATATTCATTGTGTGAATTTCTCTGCCATTTGAATAATTAACCATATGCAAACAATGTCATTTAAAGAATGCAAAGATTATGTTTGTCTTGAAATTTTTTGAAAATGCATTTTTTATAGTAAAACAAAACTTTCAAGAATGTGATATCAATCATGATTTATAGAAAACCTTACAGGAGTGAGGATACCTTTGTAATAGTATGCTCTCGAACTAACCCATGCTTCAGCTAGGACTTTTAAGGGTTGTGACGTGGCCTGGTTCACGGTTTAAGAAACAAAGGATAAAGGCTCAAATTTTATTTGTACCTAACCCGCTCTTCGTGATATTCTCCAGTCCTATGCTCAGTTAATTGTGCATTTCGAATCCCATTTGAGTTCTGGAATGTTGGCCCCGATATTTTGGTGATGGTTCAGAAATTAAATGTTTGTTTAAGAAGGACGTCATTTTGTGACCTTTTCTTTTTGTTGAGGATTTGTAGGACCTCTTTATTTTTTGATTTTGCTATCCCTGTCTTTTGCCTGAACTGTTTCTTTTGTGATTACAGCCAGCGGGATGCCCCTATTTTTTTCTTAAGTCTCCTTCATAGGTTTTGACTTAATGGGCTTTTATTTTGAGAGATAATGACTGCATGTTCTTAATGATTATATGGAACCATCACCATCTTTGGGAGAGCATCTTCTACACTATTTGTCGTGTATGAAGGGAAAGCTTGCGATTCAATGCACATCTGAATTAACTGAGAAAACTACCCTGCCCCTGGTTATGATTATGGGTTTTAATTTGTGTGAAAAGAAAACTCCTACTTCTTAGGCTCAAAGGGGGTTGACTAGGGATTATCTTCCTTATAACTCCACTGTTTAGGATTTGAAACAACGCCTGTACATCGTCACCGGGGTCTGTTCAAAATCATACTGTAGAGATTGTGGTATCGTTCTCGTCATCCTCCCTCTAAAGGCTTAGAGCTTTTAATCAAGAGTTGAATGTCACAAAAAAGAAGTAAGAAAGCAGTTTAAGCATAATGAAAACAAATTAATTCAAGACAAACATGTGCAATGCATTAATGAAATAACAAAGTTTAACATGACAATAATTGTTTGAACAAACAAAGAAAATACAACTTGAGAATTCAAATGAACAAAAATGCTCTCAATCCTGGCCATGATTTTCCATGGGAGCAGTGATCATGTTGGGAGTCTCAGGAGGGTCGAACTCAATCTCCTTGGCGTTAATCATATTTTAAATCTTGTATTTCAGTGCCCAACAATAGTTAGTATCTTGCCCAGGACTTCCAGAATGATAGCCACACCTTGCATCAGGATGGTAGTTAGGAGAAGAAGTCTTAGGGTTTGGATGAGGTCCTATCAACGTAATAAAATTCATCCTCAACATATGTTGTAATGCTTGAGACAATGGCATGTTGATCTTGGTAAACTGTCTCTTAGGCTCGTCTTGCCTTCGTTGATTACCCTATTGTTGTGGTTGTTGCACGCGCGCCGAATTAGAGACCAGCACTGCCCTTACAGATTGGTTGTAGTCAACCTTATTACGACCCTTCTGGCCATACACAACATTGGCTTCCCTCTTACCAGCAAATGGCTTCTTCTCAGCATTAGAAGATGCAGCCATCAGGATCTTCCTACTCTTGATACCACTTTCGATCCTTTCTCCAGTCAGAACCATCTTTGTGAACCCAGATGAGGAACTCCCAATCAGCAGATTAAGAAACGGGCCTGTCAGAGTACCCATGAACATGTCTACCATTTCCCGATCATTAAGAGGAGTTTGTACCCTGCCAGCTAGATCCCTCCATTTCTGGGCATATTCCTTGAAGCCTTCGCTAGAACCCATAGACATACTTTGAAGTTGTGTACCAGTTGGAGCGAGGTCAGAATTGTATTGGTACTTCTTGTAGAATGCAGCAACCAAGTCTTCCTAGGTATGAATGTTTGTTCTTTCTAGCTGATAGAACCACTCCAGTTGTGTGCCAGCTAAACTTTCTTGGAAGAAATGGACCCATAACTTCCGGTCAGTAGTGTGAGGATGGATCTTCCTGACATAGGACCTTAAGTGCAACTTAAGGTAGGAGATACCGTCATACTTATCAAATGTGGGAACCTTGAACTTTGGTGGGATGACCACTCCAGGAACTAGCCCTAACTCTTCAAAGTCCAAGCCAGGTACCTGCTGAATCTCCAAAGCATTGAGACGATCCTTCAACTGTTTATATTTATCGTCAGTAGGAGGATATTGTTCCTCAGAGTAATCAGCTTCTTCTTCATCAGCCTCTGGGTTGTTGACTTCTTCATGATTATCCCCTTCGTTTGATGGAGTTGTGAGATCTAGAGCTCATTTAACCGGTCCTCTGAGTCTTCTTCCCATATTCAACATGCCAGCCGGTTTCTTCGCCTTCTTCTTCTCTTTTATGACGAGAGCTTTCAATTCTTCCTGCCCCTGGGCCAAAGCCATGAACATTTGTTGGAACTGAGCGTTTTGAGCTTGAAGGTCTTTTACTGTTTGTTCAAGGACCATTTCATTTGCTGAAATAAATAGTGAAAAGATGAGAAACCTGTACTGGAAGACCTGTTATTAAATGGCAGGCATGCAATGTTTTCAAGGATCTCGCAGGGTAAACAAGAAAATGTCAGAAGTTGAAATTTTCACCTTTGATTGAATAACTTCGTATTGTTGAGTGTCCTTCTACGAGAGTCAAGATCACCATGTTGAGTGGGTCATCGCCCCTGACTCAAGTTATTGTGTTTTTGATCTTTTGACGGCATTAGCTAGAGGAAAATAAATCCCCCTGCCCCTTGTTAGACGTCTGGTTTATCATAACCTGCATCATAGGCCCTTGAGATCCTTGAAATGGTTAAGGAAATGTTATGGTATGATGCTATGATGTGTATGTTATGCATTAAGAAAAAGTGTAAGGTGGCGTAAGCAAGTAAACCCTACAAGAAATCCAGGTTATTGTATAATAACTGTAAACAAATCCTGCAAGGAAATCATGTTGTTAGATAATAAAACCTTGCAAGTAGTTTAAGTTGAAATCAAACAAGTCACACAAGAAGCCTTAGGTTTAGGCTTGCATGGGGTTTGTAGGTAAGTACCCTCTTAAAGTTTAGTTGGCTCAACCTGTTCTAGTAATATTAACTGAATTCTAAGGGATCTCAATATCACTGATTTTTCCCACAAGTTTCGTTTCGATCGACAACTGACTTGCCACCAAACAAAACTCGAGAGTCAAATCTCAATGAGTGTAGTATCGAGTATCAACCGACTTAAGACTACACTAAAGACATCTATCTCACTACTTTCTAATGGCCAAGTTGTTCAATTAAAGTTTCTAAGGTCAGTTGATGCTTCATGACACCACGTAACGGCCCCGTATTCTCCTTGATTACTCAAGGGCTACCGGTACCAATCAAAGTGTCACATCAACGTAGCTATTGCTTCAATTGTGTCGGTATACCCCACACAATTTCCATGATCTATTGCTACTTACCCAAAAGATGCCCCAGATCCGAGTGTAGGATCTATAGTAACCCAAACAAAGCCCTCAAAAGTAAAGCAATCAAAGCATACAAAGTAGTTAAATAATGAACTAACTCTAATGTAACCCCACTTTTTGTATTCCCCGGCAGAGTCGTCAGTTCTGTAAAGCGGTGGCAGAACCGACTGTTATACTGGTTTTGCGGTTGTATTCGCAAATGTTGCGGTAAGCAAGAGTCACCACCAACTTTTCTTTTATCCAACAAAGGAAACAGTGAAAAGAATAGAAAAGACCTTTCGAGAGTTTTCTGAGTAAGGGGATAGATTATGGAAAGGGAAGGTGTTGGCACCCTTTCCATCCGTAGTTTTCTACGGGCTCTTAGATGCTTAGCTCATTTTTGAAATACCTTGTGCTTTCGTGTATTTTTGAAAAATATTTTGAAATGCATTAGTGCGGCAGTTTGCTTTATGATAACTCTTGTATCAGTCCTCAAGAGTGTTGATAAAGCATTTTTTTGAAAATGTTTTTGAAAGTGTTTTGTGTATGTGAAGAAAAATTTTTTAGCATAGCATCTAAGAACTATCTACTTACACTTGAAAGGTTTATTCTTTTCCTCCTATCCTTTAGACAATGTTATCCTACTATTAGTGAGTAGGTAGCCCTATCGTTGGATGTTGAGGGACAATCGAAGGGACGTACAGTCATAAAGGCAACATGTGGAGACGCTTTAGCAATTTTGTGTAGGGACTAGATCATTTATCGGAAGGCAACATTGTAGGATCATCGAGGGACTATGCCCTTTGATTTACGGGTCTTTTCTAAAGCGTCCCTGTTTCGAGGGACATGACTGTTTTTTTACGAAAGGCAATCAAAATGGGCGTACCCTAGAGGTGTATATGTGCAGTTGTGTTGGTTTTCAGTTATTTTAGTCTTGTGTTAAGTTTGCTAACGCTTTTTTTACAGTCTTTCCATACAAGCCTAATTACTAACAGTTAATATCTTGCATAAATTTAAAGTGCGGGAATTGTAAATCCTACGCTATTACGATGCTTCTGGGAGGGGGTATTTACATGTCCAAATGGGGAAACAAAAAGTAAAAAGTCCTAAATTTAACTATTACAACCTTTTACAGTTATATAAATATAAAATGAATGAAATTTAAAATGGGCGCGCGAATATGGAAATCGAGGTAAGCCCTAAATACCTCTACATACTTAGCACTTTTTTTGTTATTTTTATTAAGAAAAATACTTACATTTTTAAAAAAAATTAACTAAGTAAAGAAAAGAGTGATAAATAAGATGCAATTAAAACTAATCAAAAGGAAACTAATTCTAACATTTTTTGGATTTTTATTATTGAGAAAAAGATATGAAATGATTAAGTCTAAGTTATAATTGATTTTAAATTACTTGAAATAAATCAAAATATAATTAATTAACTTGCACAAATTAAATTTAATTATATATAGAAAAAGCTAAATCTATTTTTTTTATGATTAAATAAAAATGATTTTGAAAAAAGTTAATATAAAAAGAAGTAAATAAAGAAATCCGGCGTTAGTTTTGGCTAAAGGTCTATGAATTTTGCGTTTCGAAGCCAAGCTTCCGATCGGTGTTGAGAATGGCATCTCATGAACCAGGCCTCAAAACTTACATGCTTCATATCCAACCTGCTCTATGTAGGACTACAAACATGTATGCAAACGTCAAATAGATTAATAAATGCATATTAACAAGATTAGATTTAAATAAACAATACCGAACGGTGCAACTTCTATGGATGACTCAGGCGCATTCCAGGCTAAGGTGAGGAACGGAAATGACTCCTAGGGACCTCAAGAGTGCAAAGATGGCACGAGATTGGATGGAGGAAAGCTGGAGATCAGGTTTTGAATTTTCACAACTTTTGAATGATTTTGAGAATTTTGAGAGAGCTTTGTGAAGAGTTTTTGAAGAGATTTTTGAAGAGTAATTTCGTGCCCCTTTGCATATGGTTTGCTTATGCTTATATAGATATATGAATGAGGAAACATACATGGCAAGGAATCAATTAATCAAACCATGATAAAATAAAAATCAAACATATTGAAAACTTTACATTTTTTGAGTTTGTTCTTGCCATTTTTGAAGATCCTTGTCTCTTTTTGAATGTTCAATGAACCTGGACCATTTGGATGTATCCTCCACGAAAATATGGGCCTTCTAATAGATCAAATCAAACCCAAATGTCATGGCCCATTATTCTTTGTTTTTTTATTTAATTTATTTGATTTAATTCATATTTAAATGAATAAAAACTCAAATAAATAGAAATAAAATCAAAATAGTGCATGGTTAGGTTTAGAGGTCCTTAGTTATGTCATAAACATTTTTGAACCCTAAAAGTTAGGTCCATTAACCTAAAAATGCAATTTTTCTCAAAGTTGACTTCATGCATTTTTCACAAATTTGCCCAACTTGTGCAAACCATAACTTGCTCAATTTTCATCTTTTGAAGATTATCTTAGACTTTTTGGAAATCCTAAGATGTCCTCTACAATACCTATGTTGATAATTTTTTATTTTTAAGATATTATCTTGATGTAAGTTGTCTTGACAAAAAGTGTCTTTTGTTGACTTTTTAAAAAATCACATGTAATATATGAGCTTGTATCTTTCAAATGGTGAATTTCTTGAACTTGAGGATAAAAGAGAAGTTGTAGGGAATTGGATTATATTCAAAATGAGATTTGGTTGTGGGAAAATGGATGAAGTATGTGAAAGTTATGCATGGTCAAAGTTCAAGTGACTTTTCCTTGGAAACCCTAATTTAACAAATCTTGACTTTTGATGATATGAGGTCTTTCCTTGAGGAATCATGATAAAACCTTGATTAAATGATGAATATAACTTGAAAATGTTGATGTTGACCAAAAATATTGAAGTTTGACTGTATATAAGCCACAATTGACTTTTGACCTAGTATAGTTGATTTTCAGGCATTTGAGCAATTGACTAAGCAAACTTGTAGTGGAATGCATGAAATCTGTAATGGACAATCTTGAAGGCATATTAGGACCATGGAAAACATTTTTTACCTTTGGAGCTTACACATCTTGATGAAAAGTGAAACCCTAATTAGAGGTTCATTATTTAGGAGGAGAGTTTGTCTGATCAATTCTTGGTCAACCTTGAGCAATTGAGGACCTCTAGAAGCATATCTTGAGTGAAAATGGGAGGGAAAATTTTGGGGTACCTGTGTAGGGTTGCCTCAGGATGAGCCAGTGTAAAAATGCATCTGGAGATTGTAAAAAGGAACCTGGGTAAGGTTTCTTCAGGATGAGTCTGTAAAACTTCATTTGGAAATTCAAGAGAGGGAACCTGGATAGGGTTTCCTCAGGATGAGTCCGCGTAAAACTGCATTTGCAAATTCAAGAGAAGGAACCTGGATAGGGTTACATCAGGATGAGTCCGTGTAAAACTGCATCTGGAAATTCAAGAGAAGGAACTTGTGTAGGGTTGCCTCAAGATGAGTCGGTGTAAAAATGCATCTGGAAATTCAAGAGAAGGAAATTGGGTAGGGTTGCCTCAGGATGAGTCCGTGTAAAACTGCATCTGGAAATTATGAGAAGGAACCTGGGTAGGGTTGCTTCAGGATGAGTCCGTGTAAAACTTCAGGAAGAGGGAGAAGGAACCCGTGTAAGATTGCTTCATGAAGAGCCCTTATAAAGCCTTATTTGGAAGTCAGAAGAAACTCGTGTAAGATTGATTCATGAAGAGGCCGTATAAAGCTGTATTTGGAAGTCATAAGAAACCCGTGTAAGATCGCTTCATGATGACCCCATGTAAAGTTATATTTGGAATTCAGATGAAACCCGTGTAAGATTGCTTCATGATGAGCCCGTGTAAAGTTGTATATGAAATTTAGAAAAAACCCGTGTAAGATTGCTTCACGATGAGCCCGTGTAAAGCTATATTTGGAAGTCAAAAGAAACCCGTGTAAGATTGCTTCATGCTGAGCTGGTGTAAAGCTGTATTTGGTCGCATAGATAATTACTCTGTTTTGTTTTAGGAGCTAATCCTGGACCTGTTGAAAATTGTTGATGATAAATATATGTTGATTGATCTTTCCTAAAAAGGTAAAGCGTTAGCTGTATGCAATTCCATGATGTATGAAATGCATTGTGTAAAGGTGTTCTCAAAATAAATGAGATTGGGATGTGTGCATTTGTACTGCAGATGCTATGACGTCTATAGAATGATGTATGAATGCAATATGTGAATGTATCAGTTGTTCTATTGTGCACTGTTGAATTAGGGAAAATAAATCCCAGATTGCAGCTGGCGATGAAGAATATAGGTCTTCAGATTTTGTTGAAGATGAACTATTGGGAGATGATCTTCTGTTGTTAGAGAAATAAACTCTGTTGGGGAAGGAAAGCTCTGTGCACTGCCTAAGGATTTTGGGGAATCCTGAGAAGTTTGACGACTTTACTGGGGAAAACTTGATGTCGGACTAGTAGTTGGAAATTCATGTTCTGCCGAGGATACAAGAAAATCTGACATCACTAGGTTGTAAACTGAGGATATGGCGGCGACTTTTTAGTAATATGCCCCCGCCACTGTACCTGCTGGAGAAAGTACCCACAGAGACTTTGTGGATGGTTTGAGTGTCATCCCAACTCTTGGGGTGCTTGGTAAATGTTGATCAGGATGATAAGTCTTCTATTGATTAAAAAATGACAAGATGACGGGACATAGTCGTACGTTTTTAATCTCTAACTTTTTCCTGGACCGTCCTTTCGGGTTTTCAGTCCACCGGGATACCCTTTTTTTCTCAAGCCACCTTTTCAGGTTTTCGACTTGCCGGGTGTACAATGTTTTGTATATATCCCTAATTTTTGCCCGAACTCTTTTGGTTCGCCGGGATGCCCTTAATTTTGCCTAGGCCTGTCAACCTAGCGAGTCTTTTTCATGCGTAGTATTTTCTGACTATGTCCGCTCTCATAGGATGTGGATAATTGTCATCGTCTATGACAACAAGTGTTGTAGAAATGCCAGAAAATTTTTATGTGATCGCATGTTCCCTTTCATACGTGGGAGCCTGTGTGGGGCTGCTTCAGGATGAATCTGGTGACCTGATGTTTGATCAAGTTTATGATATTCTTGAATTTCCTAGGTATCTTTTCTAAGAATTGTCATGGAAGGATTCGAAGACATGATATTGACACTATCTGATACTATTGGCACAGACAAGCAATTTGGTGGTACCAAAGATTCGAATTTCACAGTGATTTTATGCTGGAATCCCCGATCAATGTAACAACCCCCGAGTGATTCACATGGAGATATGCCCCTGGCTATTCAGCATTTTTGGAGAGAATCTTTGCATATTGGCTTGACTGCCCTAGATTAATTACACACCATGTCATGCCCCTTGATTATGAAAGGCTTGTTATTGGGAATGTTTTTTCCGTCTGAGGTGATTCTGTCCATTGAGGGGGTCTTCATTCACTGAATATTTATTGTGTGAATTTCTCTTCCATTTGAACAATTAACCATATGCAAAGATGGCAAGGTGAGGAATGGAAATGACTTCTAGGGACCTCAGGAGTGCAACGATGGCACAAGATTGGATGGAGGAAAGTTGAAGATCAGGTTTTGAATTTTCATAACTTTTAAAAGATTTTGTGAATTTTGAGAGAGCTTTGTGAAGAGCTTTTGAAGAGATTTTTGAAGAGTAATTTCGTGCCCCTTTGCATATGGTTTGCTTATGCTTATATAGAGGTATGAATGAGGCAACATACATGGAAATGAATCAATTAATCAAACCATGATAAAACAAAAATCAAACATATTGAAAACTTTCCATTTTTTGAGTTTGTTCTTGCCATTTTTGAAGATCCTTGTCTCTTTTTGAATGTTCAATGAACCTGGACCATTTGGATGTATCTTGAATGGAAATATGGGCCTTCTAATAGATCAAGTCAAACCCAAATGTCATGGCCCGTTATTCTTTGTATTTTTATTTATTTTATTTTATTTAATTCATATTTAAATGAATTAAAACTCAAACAAATCAAAATCAAAATCAAAATAGTGCATGGTTAGTTTTAGAGGTCCTTGGGTATGTCATAAACATGTTTGAAACCTAAAAGTTAAGTCCATTAACCTAAAAATGCAATTTTGCTCAAAGTTGACTTCATGCATTTTTCACAAATTTTCCCAACTTGTGCAAACCATAACTTGCTCAATTTGTATCTTTTGGAAATGAGCTTGGACTTTTTTTGAAATCCCAATATGTCCTCTACAATCTATATGTTTATCATTTTTTCTTTTGAAGACATTATCTTGATGTAAGTTGTCTTGACAAAAAGTATCTTTTGTTAACTTTTTGAAAATGACCTGTAATGTATGAGCTTGTATCTTTCAAATGGTGCTTTTCTTGAACTTGAGGATAAAAGATAAGTTTTAGGGAATTGGATTCTCTTCAAAATGAGCTTCGGTTGGGGGAAATGAATGAAGTATGTGAATGTTATGCCTGGTCAAAGTTCAATTGAATTTTCATTGCAAACCCTAATTTAGCAAATCTTGACTTTTGATGATCTGAGGACTTTCCTTGAGGAATCATGATCAACCCTTGATTAAATGATTAATATCACTTAAAAATGTTGATGTTGACCAAAAATCTTGAAGTTTGACTGTATATAAGCCACAATTGACTTTTGACATAGTATAGTTGATTTTCAGGCATTTGAGCAATTGACTGAGCAAACTTGTAGTGGAATGCATGAAATTTGTCATGGACAATCTTGAAGGAATATCAGGACCATGGAAAACATTTGTGACCTTTGGAGCTTACACATCTTGATTAAAAGTGAAACCCTAATTAGAGGTTCATTGCTTAGGAGGAGAGTTTGTCTAATCAATTTTTGGTCACCCTTGAGCAATTGAGGACCTCTAGAAGCATGTCTTGAGTGAAAATGGGAGGGAAAATTTTGGGGTACAACACCCTTCAATAAATATTTTCAAGCAAACACTTTGTACGCATTCTCGAGGATTGATACGAGAATCATTACAAAGTTTCCTTACTATTGGCATATTTTCAAAATATTTTTCAACACATGCACAAAGAATTTTCAAAGTGAGCTAGTGATTAAGAGCCCATAGATAACTACAGATGAAAAGGGTGCTAACACCTTCCCTATTCATAACCTACCCCCCGAGCTCAATAATCTCCAAGGTCTTTCCTGTTCTTTTCACCCTTTCCTTATTGGATAAAAGAAAAGATTATGGAGACTCTAGCTATCCACAACATTTGTAATAAAACACAAATCCAAGTCAGTTCTCTCACTGTATTACATGGTTCCTTCTTCATTCTCTAATATAATGCATGCACCGCTTCCTGTCAAACTAGAGGCATCGCTAAAGAAAATTTTCCATCGGCGCACCTCGTTTGAGGGTGCGGGCGAGGTCATTTCGGCCATAAAATCGGCCAGTGTTTGAGGCTTGAGGGCTTTCCTGCCTTCGTACTGGATGTCTAACTCGGAAAGTTTTAACGACCATTTCAACATTTTGTCCGCTATGTCAGGTCTACTGAGAAGTTGTTTTATTGGTTAATCTGTTCGGACGACTATGGTATACTCCAAGAAATTGTTCCTGAGTCTCCTTGCCGCATTGATGAGGGATAAGGCCATGTTTCCAATTTGCTAATATCTTACTTCAGGGCCTTGTAGGGCCTTTCTCATAAAGTAGATATGCCTCTACTCTTCTGGGGTTTCCTTGATTAGTGATGCACTTATTGCCTCGGAGGTGATAGCTAGATAGAGATAGAGGATTTCATCTTTCTCTGGTCGAGAAAGGTTGGTCGATTACAATAGTGCTTGCTTCAAGCGGGTGAGAGCTTTCTCGCATTCGACCGTCCATTCGAAGGCAGCTTCCTTGCGGAGGAGTTTGAAGAGGGGGAGCACATGCTGGGTGTATTTTGCCACGAATTGATAGAGCGAAGTGAGCATGTTGTTCAGTATTTGAATGGACTTTTTCAAAGTGGGCATTGGAAAATCAGAAAATGCTCGGCATTTTTCGGGGTTTGCCTCAATCCCTTGTTCAATGAGGTAAATCGGAGGAATTTGCCTGCCCGTACGCTAAAGGTGTATTTTTCTAGGTTAAATCACATTCAACACTTTTTTCCTGCTCGAACACTTTCTTCAAGTGGAGTGCATGGTCGATTTCTTCTGTCAACTTGACGATCATTCCGCCCATGTAGACTTCGAGCATGTCGCCTATTTCATTGTGGAAGACTTTGTTCATCATGCGTTGATATGTAGCGCCCGCGTTTTTTCAGGCCGAAGGGCATTTTGTTATAGTAATAGTTTCCTGACTCGGTCATGAAAGTGGTATTTTTTTTGTCCGCTTTTTCCATTAGAACCTGGTTGTATCAAGAATATGCTTCCATAAAAGATAATAATTTGAAACTAGTCGAGTTGTTGACCAGTTTGTGAATATTGGGGAGGGGATAAGCATCTTTTGGGCAATTTCGATTAAGGTCGGTATAATCAATGCACATGCACCATTTTCCATTAGATTTCTTTACAAGAACTACATTCGAGAGCTAGATAGTGTACTCGGCTTCAGAAATAAAGTGTGCCTCTAGGAGGTCTTTTATAGCTAGTTCGACAACCTCCGTTTTCTCGCGGGACTGCTTTCTTCTATGTTGGGCGACGGCCTTAAGGGAAGGTATAATACATTGGGAGAACTGACTTTTTTAGAGTTTTATCACAAATGTTGCGGATAGCAAGAGTCGCCACTGACTTTTCTTTTATCGTACGAGAAAAGGTGAAAAGAACACAAAAGACCTTTGATAGATTTTGAGTTCGGGGGGTAAGTTATGAAAAGGAAGGTTTTAGCACCCTTTTCATCCGTAGTTATCTACGGGCTATTAATTGCTTAGCTCACTTTAAATTTTCTTTGTGTCTGTGTGATTTGAAAATATTTTTAATGCCAATTGTAAGGTATAATTTGTAATAATTCTTGTATTAGTCCTCAAGAATGTATACAAAGTGTTTTTTTGAAAATATTTGTTTTGAAACATGAGTTGTAAAAATGAATTTGTTTGTTTTAAACTGTTATGAGCAAGCAATTTGTTGAGTCTTGCCCATTAAAGGTTGTTCTTATTATTTTCCTTCTTCGTTAGAGATAGTACTATCCACACCATTAGTTGGTAGATAGACCTATCAATTGGATGTGAAGGGACAAGCGTAGGGTCGTCTTATGGTCATAGAAGGCAACATGTAAGGATACTTTAGCAATTCGAAGGGATTATCATCATTTTCTCGTAGGGTCATCGAAGGGACTGGTCACTTTGTAGGCAACTCGATGGGTCATCGAGGGATTATGATCTTTATTCGAAAGGGACCATGATGATATTGTTTAACCGAGGGTCTTTGTTAATGTATTCTCGTTTTCGTGGGACGTAACCAGTAGTATCACAAGGCAACGAAGAGAGGTTACCCTAGAGGTGAAGTGTACAAAGTGATTCAATTACAGTTATGTTATCTTGGAATTGTTTAAGGTTATCTACTATTGTACCCCAAAATTTGCCCTCTCATTTTTCTTTAATACTTTCTTATAAATATCTCAAAATCTCAAATACAACATTTTGACCTAATTATATGGCTTAAGACATCTCCAAAGATACAAGTGATTGATAGTTAAAATTTGGATCAACTGATGAAAAGTCAATTGTCACACAAAAGTCAAACTTTGACTTTTTGGTCAACATTGAACTTTAAAATCAAGAATCATCAAACCAATTAAAATTATCAAGCTTGATCATCAAGAATCAACGAAGTCAAGAAAAGTCAAAATTTCCAACACTTAGAAGAATTCTAAGTGTTTTGGCCTTAATGAACTCACTACTTCATGACAATTTTTCATTATGATGCAAGATGATTCTAGAAAAACTTCCAACATGAAAGTTGTAGAGATTGATGAATCCTAAAAATTTTATTTTTATGGTGATCTCAAAAAATTCTTAGATTTGAAGATATGAGTTCATGAAGTCATGACATTTTTGTATAAACACTTAGAGAAATTTCCAACAGATTTTGGTAAGTTTTTATCTCAACTTCTTGGCCAATTTTCATCAAGTTCCAGTTTGATTTAACAAAAGTGGAAAATATGAAAGTTGTATAGGATGTTTCAAGCTTTCCAAATCATCCAAGAGCATGAATTTATCATACTTGAGCTATGAGATTCAAGGGCCTGAAGTTGGGCATCCATTCTTGAATTGCAAGTCATTTGGTTGAAGAACATATAACAAAATCCTTATGCCATGCTGCATAATCTTACTTTGCAGGACTTTTGACTTACAAATTTATCCATAATCAGATTTTTACACAATTGATTGAACTATTATCCAAGTGATTCAAGTATTGTCCATTGCATCATTCCATTTATGGCACAAAGGCACCATTGCCATTCATATAAAGCATGCTTTATACAAAGTCATCTCTCCTTGAGCCTCTCAACTATTTTTTCTACACAAACAATGTCAAAGCAAGAAGCAACATGCCTAAGAAATCCTAGCCACTTCAGATCCCTTTTGTACCATGCATTGGGACATCAAATTTCACATAACTTGGTTGTTTCATCTCAACCAAACCAGAATTCCACAGCTTGTGAAACAAACTCTCTCATCCTCTCAAACCTTCTCTATAAATAGAGAGGCCATTTGCAAGCTAAAGGGCCAGAAGTTTTTTGTTGTGTAGACAAGTTTCTCAAAACCCCTCATACTCTCAAAAAACTATAACTGTCCACAAAACCTCCACTCTTGAGCTTTGAAGTCCAAATATTTGAACCTCTCACACCTTGCAAGTTATGTCCAAACAAACCATCCAAACACTCCACATACATCATATAGGAGTTTTTCAAACACGAGAATAACTTTTGTTACATCATCATCAACATTTTCCAAAAACAGCCACCCGTAACTTCACTTCTCCAACTCTAAATTAAAACACGAATTTTAGTTTCAAGGTAAGTTTCCTTGACTTTGAACTCTTCATACAAGCATAATTAGTGTCTCATTCGTGAATATAAAATGTAGATATCATAGCCCTGGAGCTAACTATATGCTTATTTTTCATTTTCACTAACCATGTGTTGAGAACTGACTTATATATGTGATAAAACAATGTTAGAAGTAAAAAACAACAGTATGAGTCGATGCATATCTCTATGAATCGACTGATATTAGATACAAAATAGGTTATGAGTCAATACAAGGCATTATCAATTAATTCATATTGTTATCAAGACATGTTACAGAGAGACAGCATATGTATGAATCGATGCAAAACACGAATGCATCGATGCAACCAAGAAATGAGTCGATGTAAACCATTATGTATCGACTCATACTGAGTTGTTTTTGACTTTCAAGAACAAGAAATGATATGTATTGATGCATAAGTGCACGTGTTAATGCATAAAAGTTTTCTTATCAATGCATAAGTGTGTGCGTCAATGCATAAAAGTTTTCGTATCAATGCATAAGTGCATGTGTCAATATATAAAAGTTATTTTAAAACAAATTTCCTTTTTTTACATTATCTTTATATTTCTTTATATTTTTATTGTTATTCATTATTCAATATGATTGTAATAGTAATTATGTTTTAATTGCTTTCATTCCCCATTTCTAAATTTATATACCCCATCCCCTAAAGTATTGTAATAGCGTAGGACATATAATTTCCTAAATTTATTACTTTCCATATTATTATTAATAATTAAGGTGTGTATGACAAGATAAAATCAATCTTAGATAACCATAACTCAAGACAAAAATGCATGAAATCAATATACTTTACACACTTGCACCTCTAGGGTTAACCCACACTTGTTGCCTCGGATAAAATAGTCATGTCCCTCAAACGTGGGATAATTTAGCAAAGACCCTTGAATACAAGATCGTAGTCCCTCGATGACCCTTCAATGTTGCCTTCGGTAAATGATCTTAGACCCTTACAACAAATTGCTAAGGTATCCTACAATGTTTCTTTCTATGACTATACGACGACCCACACCCGTCCCTTCACATCCAATGATAGAACTTCCTACCAATCAATGGTAAGATAGAAATATCTAAAGGATAAGGAAAAGAACTAAGACTTTTTTAGTATGTAGAATGTTCATAGTTGCTTTCTCACAACCATTTTCAAAACATCTTTAAAACACACCAACACTTTCAAATGAAATATTTTCAAAAGTCAAATACTTTGTATGCATTCTTATAGAGACGAGAATCATTACAAAGTTTTCCTAAATGAATGAACTTTTCAAAAACACTTTCAAAACTATCACAAACACATTTCAAACAAAGCATTTCAAAGTGAGCTAGCAACAAAGAGCCCGTAGATAACTACGGATGAAAAGGGTGTTAACGCCTTCCCTTTTCATAACCTACCCCTCGAACTCAAGAAAATTCTCAAAAGGTATTTCCTGTTCTTTTCACCCTTTCCTTTATTGGATAAAATAAAAATCGGAGGCGAATCTTGCTATCCGTAACAATTGCAATCAAATGCAAAACACCAAAGTCAGTTCTCCCACCGTATTACAGATATGGCGACTCTACTGGGGAGAAACTTAAAAGTGGGGTTACCTTAGAGACTGGATCACCTTTAAATTCTTTCATTGTTTGACTTGTTTGCTTTATATTTTGGGTCCTTGTTTGGGTTTTTATTGATCCTTCTTATACGGTGGCAGAACCGGCTGTTTAATACTGGTTTGCATTTTTTGTTTGCAAATGTTGCGGTAAGCAAGAATCGCCACCGACTTTTATTTTATCCAACAAAGGAAAGGGTGAAAAGAACAGAAAAAGACCTTTCGAGAGTTTTATGAGTAAGGGGGGTAGATTATGGAAAGGGAAGGTGTTAGCACCATTTCTATCTGTGGTTTTCCACGGGCTCTTAGATGCTTAGCTCATGTTTTGAAAATTGCTTGTGCTTTGTGTGTTTTGAAAATTGTTTTGAAAATGCCTTAGTGCGTCGATTCGCTTTGTGATAACTCTTGTATCAGTCCTCAAGAGTGTTGACAAGGCGAATGTTTTTGAAAGTGTTTTGAAATATTTTTGTGTAGGTGCAAAAAGTTATTTTGAGCAAGCATCTAAGAACTTATCTACTTATACTCGAAAAGGTCATTCTTTTCCTCCTAACCTTTAGACAGTGCTATCCTACTATTAGTGAGTAGGTAGCCCTATCGTTGGATGTATGGGGGACAAGCGCGGGTCATCGTTATGGTTATAGAAGGCAACATATAGGGATACCTTAGCATTTCGAAGAGACTGTCATCATATAGGCAACATCGAGGGACAAGATAATTTCTCATAGACAACTCGAGGAACGTTAAGGACTATGATCTTTATGATGACTTTTAGAGTGAGGGTCTTTTGCTAAGATATCCCTACGTTCGAGGGGCATGACCATTGTTTTCCGAGGCAACCAAGTGGGGAGTACCCTGGGGATGCAAGTGTGCAACAATGTGTTTTTTCAGTTATATTTATCTTGCAATTAGGGTTTTCTATCGTTCATTTTTATCTTTCCATATAATCCTATTAATCTAAGCATTGCATAAAATATAGTAGCAGAAGATAAAGGCGGAAATGTAAACCTAAGCTATTACATAGCTTTGGGACAGTTACATAATAGTGAAGAGTGCAGAAAAGAAATCCTAAAACTATTACATCCCGGAAGCAATTACATGATAATGATGAAAAAAACCGGGAAAAATAAAGCTACATTATTACAGTTGAATGCGCCCTATACACTTTATCTAGGAAAATAAAAATAAGATGAAAATAGCAAAGCAAATATTTTGGTGATTTTGTATGAAAAAAATGATTTATGATAATTAATTAAATAAACTTAAAAACCTAATTAATTTTAATTAATAAAAAATATTAATTTTGAAAAAAAGTTAATTAAAATACCTAAATCCTAATTAGTTCGAATTAAAAAAAAGTTAGTTTTGAAAAAAAGGTTAATTAAAAAAAACCTAAAAACCTAATTAATTTTAATTAAAAAAAGGTTAATTTTGAAAGAAAAGGTTAATTAAAAAAAACCTAAAAACCTAATTAATTTTAATTAAAAAAAAAGGTTAATTTTGAAAGAAAAAAGTTAATTAAAAAAAACCTAAAAACCTAATTAATTCTAATTAAAAAAAAAGTTTTAAAAAAAAGTTTATGTGTAATGATTAACAAGAAAGAATTAAGTTTGCCAAAAAAATAGATAGGGGAAGAAACATCAATGTAAAATAGGGTTAGAAAATACAAATAATATAAATGTCAAGGGTGGGTGTTGAACCAAAAATTAATTTAAAACCTAAAATTAAAAAAAAAACTAAAATTAATTATTCGAGTTTATTATGAAAAATCACAGGTTTGTGAAAAATGTTAGGTTTTATGAGAAAGGGTTTTAAACAAAAAGAATGAAAATAGGTAAAAGGATAAATAGAAAGGAAGAAAACCAAAACCAATAGGGGTGGGTGTTGAACCCACGCCCTTAACCTCCTCAAGATGTCTGCCTTGTCGTGTGTTGTTGGTTGTTATGATCTGGCCTCAGCGTTTTGTAATAACCCTGCATGGGACCCTGTCTAAATCTGCAGTGTTGAATCTCATGAACACATTAAATAAATTACTATATCATGAAATACAAATAAAGCAAATATATGAAACTTTGTAATGTTAAAATTGATATGGCATGTATGAATGCTTTTACACCCTTTTGATCATGAAGATCAAACCAGCTTTACCCTTACTGGAGAAGTAGTAAGATGAGGGTTTGTAACAAGGATGGCTTATTTGAAGTGAGACGGGGGTTTGTAACAAGGATTTTAAGGTTTTTAGGATTCTTGAAGGAATTTGATATTTTGACAGAGTTGTGGCAAATGTTTTTTTTCTTTCGTTTGTGTCTTGTTTGTGTGAAAAGAATGAGATTATATAATGGAAATTAGAGAAAACATATGGGCTTTAAATGTGCAATTGGGCCTCCAATTACCACAAGAAATAGTGTAGATTTTTAGTCACTTGAGTTCGTCACGTTCCAGGCTATATCTCAGGGACTTAAGTGCAATTTTTGAAGTTGAAATATGAAAACAAACTGTATCCGACATCGGCAAATAACTCCTGTCCGAAAATGGGCTCAATCGGATAAAAGGTGAATTAGTTATGAATTTTTAGTTTCGCCTCAGAAAAACTTATTTTGAGCTCCAATGTCAACTCTGACACGTACTTCAATAAAAACTGGTATTGATTGGAGCAGAACCTGGTCTCGACTTCGGAAGAAAAGTTGTAGATCTCTGAGTCAGTGACCTGTGTAAAAATATGGGCCCGGTCCGATAAAAATTGACCGAGTTATGAATTTTCGAAGTTTCGACCCAGATGAAATAATATTCAGCATTCAGGATTTTCGGTGTGTCACACGCACTCTGAGCAAAAAATGAAGGACTTTCAGATACCTTTCGAACTCGATACCTCCTGTGAAAACATATCCAACTAAATTTGTGAAATTTTGGCGCCGGAACCAGCTCAATACGATGAAAATCGACTAAGTTATGATTTTCTGAACATGACGCAAATAAACTTGTGTCACAAATTTTCTGTATAAAAATACTTGATAAATCCACATTTTTGAAGACCTTCTAATCGAAATTGGTTTCCATCCGTGAGAGATGAAAATGTAGATGACGTCAAGACGAAATTTTGGTCACCGGAACGGGTTCAAAACGAGCCACGGTCTTCAAGTTATGAATATTTGGGTGCGTAAAAACTGCACTTTCAGCATACTTTTTCACCACATTCGGAGACCTTCTTTAAAGAATTGGCTCTCGAGCTGAACCTGAATTTGAGAAGACGTTATCAGAGATATTTTGGAGAATCTACACCTGAATATGATGCACCGGGTTGGACTTGTGAATCTTTGAACCCCGAACTGCTGCAAAACAGCGAACCGATCTTCAGCACGGAAAATACTCTGAGAGCATCCATTGGCGAAATAAATGTCACTTGTAACCTGACGAAGCTTGCTAAATATACCTTGATCCCATAACCATAGAACCAATGATATACGTGTATGTAATAGTGAAATGTAAGCCAAACAGGTCAAAATAAAGAGGGCAAATTTTGGGGTATAACAACTGCCCCTGTTCAATCTTCTTAAACCTGAAGATTTAGATTGGCTTGTCTGCCTTTCGTGATTTGAAGGTGGAAGATGATTGAACACTAGAGTGCCTATAAATTTGCACTTGTATATAATAATGCTTGATTGTGTAGATAATATTGGGAATGGGCTTATAGATGCCATTTGGAGAAGGTGAAGGAAGATCGTCAGAGATGGGCTTATAGATGCCATCTAGAGAATATGACAGAGATTCGTCGAAGATGGGCTTAAAGATGCCACCTAGAACAAGGTTGACTTCATGAGATACTCCTTTGTGGGAATCCTTATTCCTGTTGTTGAGGAGGACTCAGCTGAGGAATGTTGGTCTTTGTCTTAGGAAATATAGCTTAGGAGCTTCAGTTGTCCATTACTCTATTGGGGAGTCATCTCTTGATTGAAGAGACAGAAGTAAACTTCTATCTGGTCAGGATCCAGGCTTTACAGTGGCTTGCTGAGGATAATAAGGCTAATTGTTATCTAGTCGTGCTCTAGTTTTCACAGCGACTTGCTGGGGAAATGTAAAATCGACCGTATCTGGTCGGATCCAGGTTTTACAGTGTTGTAAACTATTGTCCGGAGATAAAAGAGAAGGAACCTGTATAGGGATTTCTCGGGATAAGTCCATGCAAAACTGCGTCAAGTAATTCATGAAAAAGAGCCTGGATAGTAGGGCTATGAGAAGGAACCTAGATAATAGGGCTATGAGAAGGAACCTGGATAATAGGGTTACATCGAAATGAAAGCCTGGATAGTAAGGCTATGAGAAGGAACCTGAATAGTAGGGTTACTTCGAAATGAAAGCCTGGATAGTAGGGCTATAAGAAGGAACCTGGGTAGTAGAGTTACTTTGAAATTAAAGCCTGGGTAGTAGGGATGCTAAGAAGGAACCTGGGTAGTAGGGTTACTTCGAAATAAAGCCTGGATAGTAGGGCTATGAGAAGGAACCTGGATAGTAGGGTTACTTTGAAATAAAAGCCTGGATAGTAGGGTTGTGAGAAGGAACCTGGATAGTAGGGTTACTTCAAAATCAAATTCTGGATAGTATGGATATGAGAAGGAACCTGGGTAGTAGGGTTACTTCGAAATAAAAAGCCTGGGTAGTAAGGCTATGAGAAGGAACCTGGGTAGTAGGGTTACTTCGAAAGAAAAAGCCTGGGTAGTAGGGTTGCCTCATTTGATCACGTAGATTAGTTGACCCGTTTGGTTTCGGGAACTGATTTTCCATTAGTTGTCTGCAAATATGACATGTATAGCTTTATGGATTTAATCTTGAACTGTTGGAATTGTTGATGATAACCATCTTTCATGAAAAGGTACAGGATTAATTATATGCGATGCATGAAATGCATTGTGTGATGATGTTCTCAAAATAAATGAGATTATGTTATAAGCAATATGTATGCGCACGTCATGATGTATGAACATGAAATGCTATTATGACATATCCGAGTCTGGGAAAATAAATCCCTGACTACTGCTGGAGAGTACTGGAAATTGAATTCCTGATCGTTGTAGAAAAAGTGGTTCTTCTACTTCCACTGGGGATGGTGAACGAAGATGACTACGCCGTGGATTTACTCCTTTATGTTTGTGAATATTGTGTCGAGGAGGCTCTGCTTGAGAATAACTCTCTGGGGGAATAACTCTGTTTGAGAGAGGAGATGCTTTGCTGGAAGATTTTGCCGATTCAGAGAAATAAACTTCGTTGGGGGATGAACTTCCGTAGCTGGAGGAATAAACTCTGTTGGGGATTGAGCTTCTGTATTTAGAGAAATAAACTCTGCTCGGGAGGCAACTTTATGAACCGTTTGCGATTACAAATTTTGGCTGGGGAATATAGATATCGGCTCTCTGAAGGAACTTTGCTGGGTAAAGTAACTCCTATTTGGGGAAGTCGATGATAAAACTTTGGTTGCTTCTACTCTGTGGGAAGTGTAGATGTCACAGGAGCGCATGTAATGGTGACTTCGTTTCAAAGCTGTCCCTGCTGGAGAAGTACCTGCAGAGGCTTTGTGGATGGATCTATGTGTTGAAATAATTTTCAGAATGACAACCGTCTCTGGATCGTATCTGAACTGTATTTGAAGAGAATCTGAATAAGTATCAGGATGACATCCATCTCTGGATCGCACCTGAACCATTTCTAGATGAGAATCTAGAGTGAGTGTCCGAATGTTTCCGTTGGGGAAGGGAAACTCCGTAATCCTCTTGGGAAATCCTGAGAAGCTTGGTGACTTCACTGGGGAGTTTTCGTTAGAGCAATAATTTGGAGATTTTGCTCTACCGAGGGTATGAGAACACCTGACATCAATAGGTTGTAAGCTGAGAATATGGCGGTTGCCTTGATGTAGAATTCCCCTATCTCGATACTTGTTGTAGAAAATGTCAACTGGGGATTTTGTAGATGGTTTTACTATTATCCCAACTCTTGGAGTCCTTGGTGAATGCAGATCAGGGTAATAAACCTTTTACTGATTAGACAAGTGACAAGATGACGGGACGTAGTCGTACGCTTTAATCCCTAACTTTTTCCTGGACTGTCTTTTCAGATTTTCACTCCACTGGGATACCCTTTTTTTCTCAAGCCGCCTTTTTAGGTTTTCGACTTTCCGGGTGTACATATTTTTTGTTTTTATCCCTAATTTTTTCCCGAACACTTTTGGCTCGCCGGGATGCCCTTATTTTTTCCTAGGCCAGTCAACCTAGCAGGTCTTTATTTATGCGTAGTATTTTCCGACTATGTCCATGTTCACCGGGTACGGAGAATTGTCATTGTCCATAGTAGTAAGTGTTGCCACACTGCCAGAAGATGTTTGTTTGATCGTACATGATTCGTTGCTGGAATCCATGTCCAATGCTCCAAGTGATTCAGATGGAGATATGCCCCTGGCTATTTGGCATCTTTGAGAGATTCCTTGAATCTTGACTTGACTGCCCCCGATGATGGACAATGGTCATGTCGTGCTCCTTGATTGGAAGTGTTTTTCCACTTGAGGTGATCCTTTTCATTGAGAAGGTTCTTGTTCACTAGATATTCATCATGCGGATTTCTCAGCTATTAAACAAATAATCATATGCAAACAATGATATTTTAAGAATGCAAAGCTTATGTCTGTCTTGGAAAATTTTTGTTTCGAAAATGCAATTTTTTAGTAAAACAAATTTTGCAAGCGAGTGATATCAACTCCTGATTTATGGCAAACCTTACAGGAGTCAGGATACCTTTTGTAACAGTATGCTTTCGAACTAACCCATGCTTCATCTAGGACTTTTAAGGGTTATAACGTGGCATGGTTCACGGTTCAAGAAACAAAGGATAAAGGCTCAAAATTTATTTGTACCCACCCGCTCTTTGTGATGTTCTTCAGTCTTATGCTCAGTTAATTGCGCGTTTAGAATCCTAGTTGAGTTCTAGAATATTGTCCTTGATGTTTCGGTGATGGTTCGAATACTGAAAATTTATTTGGAAGAGGCAGTCATTTTTGTAATCTTTTTTTTTGGATTTGTAGTAACCTCTTTTTTTGGTTTTCGTTATATCTTCTTTTGCCTGAACTGTTTCTTTTGTGATTACAGTCAGCGGGATGCCCCCGTTTTTTTCTTAAGTCTCCTTCATAGGTTTTGACTTAATGGGCTTTTATTTTGAGAGATAATGACCGCTTGTCTTGACGATTATACGGAACCAGCACCGTTTTTTGATTTGGAAGGAAGTCTTCGAGGCCATTTATTATGTGCGAAGCGAAAGATTACAACTGAATGTGCCTCTGAATTAAATGAGAAAATTACCCTACCGCAGGTTATGATTAAGGGTTTTAATTTGTGCGAAAATAAAAACTCCTAATTCTTTGGCTCGAAGGGGTTGACTAGGGATTATCTTCCTTATAACTCCACTGTTTAGGATTTGAAACATTGTATGTACATCGTTAGCGGGGTCTGTTCAAAAGCATACTGTAGAGATTGTGGTATCATTTTCGTCATCCTCTCTCTAAAGGCTTACAACTTTTGATTGAGAGTTGAATGTCATAAAAGGAAAGCAGTTTAAATATAGTGAATACGAATGAATTGATTCAAAACAGACATATGCAATGCATTGATAAAGTAATCGAGTTTGACATGAATAGATGTTTGAACAATCAAAAGAAAATTACAAATTGAAAATTCTAATGAACAAAAGCCTCTTTGTAACGCCCATAATTTAATTAATTATTTAATTAAATTATTTTTGGAATATTTGTGAAGTTGTGTTATGATGATAGTTGATGTGTTATTGTTATTGGATTTAATAATTCTATTAAGTTGTGGAATAATATTAGAATGCTAATATTATTTGATGTTGGATTGTTTTAAAGAATAGAAGTAGTAGAAAGGGCGTGTAGGAGTTTTAAGCCCATAAAGGCATAATGAGAATTATAGGGTTATTATATTAGTTTTTTTTTAGAAATAATAAGAAAAAAGAAGAAGCCGTAAGAAGAGAAGGAAATAAGGGTTGGAAGAAGAGAAAGAGAACGTGAAAGTTGCAGAAAAGAAGGAAAAGAGGAAGAACGGAAATCAATCAGAAAAGTTGTAGAGCAACCTTCAATCCAAGGTAAGGGTGGGGTTCTGACTCTATAATCGGGTTTATGATGAGTAGTATATGGGATTAGATGTGAAAATGTTGTCTTGCTCATGATTTGAATGTATATGTTGTTGTATGATGAAGATCAATGATTTAAAGATGAGTAATGATGCCCTAATGTTGTATAATTGATGTAGAAATATAGGATAATTATAATTGATGATTACCTATGATTAGAGGATGTTTTTAGGGCCTAAGGCAGGGAAGCCGTAGTGGAAATAAAGTGAAATCACAGAAAATATTCATGACAGAACAGTATGTGTCGACCCTAAAGGCCATGCGTCGATACATGCAGGTTTCTGGACTCAGGATGAGTCAATACGAAGAAGCCCTGCGTCGATACATGCAGGCTTTTAGACTCAGGATGAGTCGATACATAGGACTATGTATCGATACATGCAGTGTTGTAGACTCAATATGAGTCGACCCAAGAGGATTACGCATCGACTCATGCAGCGTGTTAAGCCCAGTACGCGTCGACTCAAGACATTACGCGTCGACTCATGTAGCCTGATTTTTGGCAGATTCTTCCAAAGGCTGTAACTTGAGTTTCTAGACTCCGTTTGAGGTGTTGTTTAAAGTGTTGGATAAATAACACAGTGAACTTAATTCTTAAGGATTAAAATGAAGAATAAGGAGATTAAATCATAGTACCCAAATTAGGATTAGAGTTAGCTTCCCGCGTAAATCGCTATGATGATTTTGTGAAGTATGATGAGGATAAGACGATTATAGATTATTGTTTGGTTCGTAACAGTAAGGTTAATGATGATAATGACGTAGTATTGCAGAATAATAATATGTAGATGAATTACATTGATGAATTATGATGATAAATGATGTAGAGGAATTATGTTGATAAATGATGTTGATAAATGACATTGATGAATGATGTTGAGATGCCTCTAATAATTGGCAACTATTAAGATGTAGGCTTCTGGCCAACGATGATGTTGTGTTGAAATGCTGTTAATTATGGTTGTTGTTATTACATTCATGATTGTGTCACATACATTGCATTTCAAGATGGAGCGGATGCTCGTTAAGATGGCCTGTATTGGCGGATATTAATATGAAGGCTTATGCCTTATTGATGCCTCTATTTATTGGCAATTATTTTGAGATGGGAGTTCTGCTCCAATGGTACCACATGCATTTGCATAGTATTGAGTCGCATTATATGATTGCATAAAGAAGTTGTGTATTGATGCGGTAAATGTGTATAGTGTTGGTATTCTGTTGCGATTATTGTTGTTTATATGATGAGATGTGGTGATGTTATGTGATCTAATTTAATTTATTATTTATCATAAATTTTATTATAGTGTTAGATATCTCACCCCTTCTGTTTGAATGTTACCCTTATGTTGGTAACATGCAGGTAATCCAGAGTGAAGGCGGTATACCTTCAGTAGTTCAAGTCAGTGTCATTGCTCTGATACGTAACACTCAGGGGGATGAATGCTTGTTGCTTTTAGTTATTGATTATTTCAGTTGTTGAACTTTAATTCGTTGGTTGCTAAGTATGCATTATTTTGAAGTTGTCGTAATTGTTGGACAAAGATGTTATTATGATTTTCCATTGCGTAGATGTTCAAGTTGTTAAATTAAGAGATTAAATTATTGTGTTGATGGTTTATCCGAAGTTTTAAAGTGTTATGTATCAATGTTGAATGCAATGTGTTTTTAAAGTTGAATTTGTGGATCCTGATTAAGTTGCATGAATTTTATAACTCTGATTTACATTTATAATTGTCGGGTAGAATTGGGTTGTTACACTCTTAGCCTGAACTTGTCACTTCAGATGGTGTGTCTTTGAGGGATAGCAAAAGAACTCAGCCTGACCATCTTGTGTAAACTCCAGCACCCCTTCATCAATCAAGTTTTGAACTTTATATTTCAACCTCCAACATTCGTCAGTATCATGCCCCGGGCTGTTGGAGTGGTATGCACACCTTGCATCAGGATTGTAGTTAGGGGAAGAAGTCTTAGGATTCAGATGAGGTCCTATCAACATAATCAGATTCATCCTCAATAGTTGTTGCAAAGCTTAAGACAACAACATGTTGAGTTTGGTAAACTTCCTTTTGGGTATATCCGACTTACTCTGATTAACCCGTTGTTTTGGTGAGGTTGTTGTTGGACCCGTGATGTGGTAGCAATTTGGAAAAGTCCACTCTTTATCGAACCAGTCTCTTGTCTTCTCGGAAGTTGATCAATGACTTGGTCCATAACCTCGACTGTTTTCTTCATACGGTTGCAGCCGTCTTGATGAAGTTTGTTGATAATGGATCTCAGCTCTTCTTGTCCCCGGGCTAGGCCTTGGATAAGAGCCATCTGCCCCAGCATCTGGGTCCTCATTGCTTCTACCTCAGCTTGCAATTGTTCCAATTGTTCGTCCTTATTTTACTCAGGACTTTTCTTGGCAATGTCCCCAACAAGGAGTGCTTTCAACTCTTCCAGCCTCTTGTATAGGTTTTGGAACATTTCCATGAACTGAGCCTCTCGAGTTTGGAGATCTATGTAGTCTTGTTCGAGAGCTATTGCTGAAATAAACAGTGAGAACATGAGAGACCTACTTTGAAACCTGCTTATGTAATGATATGTATGATATATGTATGCAATGTTTTCAAGGATCTAGTGGGGTAAACAAGAAAATGTCAGAAGTTGAAATTTGCAGCCTTGATTGAAGAACTTTGTATCATTGAAGGTCTTTCTACGAGAGTCAAGCTCACCATATCAAGTGGGTCATAGCCCCTGACTCAAGTTGTTGTGTTTTGATCTTTTGACGACATTAACTATAGGAAAATAAATCCTCTTGCCCCTTTCTAGACCTTTGGTTCATCTTAACCTGCACCAAAGGCCCTCGAGATCCTTGAAATGGTTAGTATGATATGTCATGTTATGATGCTATGATGTGTATGCTATGTGTGATGTGGTGGGAGAACTGACTTGAGGTTTTGCATTTGTGTTCGCAAATGTCGCAGTTAGCAAGAGTCGCCACCGACTTTTCTTTTATCCAAAAGGAAAGGTAAAAAAACACAGGAAAGACCTTTGAGATGTTTTCTTGAGTTTGGGGGGTAGATTATGAAAAGGGAAGGTGCTAGCACCCTTTTCATCCATGGTTTTCCATGGGCTCTTAGTTACTTGTTTAGATCACTTGCTTTGCTTTGTTTGAAATGGTGTTTGATATGGTTTTGAAAGTATTTTGAAAAAAGAGGCCATTCGTCTAGGCAATCTTTGTAATGATTCTCGTTCATAAGAATGTATACAAAGATGTTTGTCTTTTGAAAATGATTTCAATGTTTTTTTTTTGTAAAATGTTTTGAAACGTGTGTGTTTGCTTTTGAAAATAGCAAGGATTGTTTGAAAAGGAGCAAGTAACTTAGAAGCTATCTACCTACTCAAATGTCTTTCTTGTGCATTTTTATTCTTTTGACATTGTTGACTTACCATTGACTTGGTAAGCAACCCTATCTTTGGATGAAAACGGGACGGGCGCAGGTCATCGTATAACCATGATTAGCAATATTGCAAAATATCTTAGCATTTTTTGAGGGACTAAGATCATTTTATAAGGCAACTTTGATAGCGTCATCGAGGGACTATGATCTTTTGATTTTTTTTGTTTTACCAAGATACTTTGCATGCGTACTATGGCTATTTTCGTATAAGGCAACCAAGTAGAGAAACCTTAAGGGTGTTTGTGTGCAAGTGTATTTTATTGCATGCATGATTTTATCTTGAATTAGGATTTTCTATTTCATTGATTTTATCTTGCCATACGTATCCTAATTGCTAGAATTTACAATTGAAAGCGATAAAAATGCGGAAATGTAAAGTCCTACACTATTACATATTTAGGGGACGGGGATACATATGTACGAATGGGGATAAAAATAAGTCCTAAGTTATTATTACAACCATATTGAAATGCATAACATAAGAGAAAATGAACTTGTTTTAAAAGAATGTTTTTATCTTAAGGAAATAAATTAAAAGGAAAATATTTCTATGTTTTTTATGTTAATATATAAAAAAGATGAAAAGGAAAATAAATGAAAGGTAGGAACAGCGTGTTCCTGCAAACAAGGAAACAAGCATCAGAAGTTCTGAAGCCAGGTGCGTGACTCAGAAGGAAGCGTCAAAATCAGAAGTTCTGATTTGGTACACTCTGAGGTCCTGCAAGAAACGTTAGAGGGAAAACACAGAGGTTTTGGGTGGTGTTCAACCAGTGAACCAAAAGTCAGAATTTCTGTATTACACTGAAACAGTGAGCAAACGTCAGTAGTTCAATGTATTTGACATGCAAGGAGAACTCAAGTTTTGTGATGTGTTAGAACAGTGAGTGAGTCATCAGAAGTTCAGTGTTGTGCTGAGCCAGCAAATAAACCTTAGCAATTCAGTGCACTATCAGTATGTGGGAATCAGAAGTTCTATATTACGTTTCAACTCTTTTCTCATGTTAATCAGCACGTCAACAACTCACTCATTTTTGGCAAACAGTAAATCAGAAGAATAACAGCATAACAGTTCATAGAAGTTCTAATCCTAAGTCTGAGTCTAGCATTATTCTAGAAGTTCTGATCCATAGTTTTTCTATTCATACAATGATATGTACAACATTAATACTATGATATTTACATGTTAATGATGTTCAGAATGAAAAGCAAGTAAAGTTAGAAAGACTTACCTTGGAGCGTGCTTGGAGCTTTGAGTGGCTGCCTCTGGATGTTCTAAGTCATAAAAAGAGACGAAAGAGTGGTTGTGTCCTTTTGTTCAAAGGGAAGAACAAAGGTTTTGTTTTTGTGTATGAGAAACCTGGATTTTACGAAGGTTTCACAACTTCCTTTTTTTCTCTTTTGGCCAATCTCTCTCTTTAAAAGCCAGCCTCGCGAACGTGTGATGGAGCCAAGTATTTATAGTTGAATTTGCTGTGGCTTTGGAGGGAAAAAACAAATAGGATTTGAACCTGTTTTGGCGTCCTACTCTTTTGCTTTTTCATCACAGTTTTCGTATGCTAGTTTGGTGTAATCATGGGATGCAGGCGTAGGCTGAACCAGCTTTTGGTCATAGGTTTGCAGCAAGTTGTATAAGCAAGGTTTTGGGATTTGGTCAAGTTCTGACCAAAGCGTTGAAAATAGCCTTTATGTGCTGAAGCGCTGCCTTGTCTTTGAAGCAAGCATGGTGGTTGTTAGCAGGAATTAAGGAAAAGCAAAAAGCAAAGCATGGGCTTAGTAGGTAAGTTGCTATCCCAAGACAGTAGAGGTACACGTGGTGAAAATCCTTTGGATAAAGACTTGGAAGGTGGTTATGAGCATTAAATGAGCATTAAATGATGATGAGACTTATCACAACCAGAAATCCTGCAACGTGAAACTCTACACTAAGGCTTAGTTCTGTATCAGAAGTTCTGTTTCAACGTAGCATCTCATCTTCTGATCCTCTTATCTTCTGGCTCCAGCATGTTCTGAAGGAGCTTTCAGGCTTCGTATTACGCTTTATTACCTTCTTTGCATTACCCTAGCAAACTTTGACTGAACTTGCGTAGATGCTAAAGAGCCATGTTCTGACTGAAGACTATGTGTTAAACCATGTTCACAACTTCTGACTGCACCTGCCTGGAGGCTGGCTCAGAAGTTTTGAAGTGTCATTTTTCTTAAATACTTAGAAAAAAATCCCAAGTACTTAGGAATTTGGATTTTCTAGAGAAAATTTGACTTTTGAACTTTTTGATGATACAAACTTCATATTCCAACATGTCTCGATGAAATATGATTTTTAAGATACGATTTTGATCCAAAAGTCAAAGTTTGACTTTCCTGTGTGCCAAATGATCATTTTGCCCTTGTGAGTGATTTGCTTGGAAAAATGATAATTCAAGGCTTGGAATTGGATGGAAGCAAACTTGAAGATCCAAGGTGATTCCTTGAGAAATGAGAGGGCAAATTTTGGGGTGCAACAGCTGCCCTTGTTCAATCTTCTTACACCTGAAGAGTTAGATTGGTGATTCTGTCATTCATGACTCGAAGGTGGAAGATAATTGGACACCAGAGTGCCCAGAAATTTGCACTCGGCGGCGATAGGAGGAATAGGCTTAAAGATGCCATTTGGAGGGGTGATCGAATCTTGTTAGACATGGGCTTGTAGATGCCATCCAAGAATGCTTGTTGAGATGTAATCTGTAAGTTGAACATCAAAATGGCGTCCGTGTCTGGAGCCTATCTGTATTGTATCAAAAGTTGAGTCTGAATGAGTATCAGAATGGCTTCCGGGTCTGGAGCGTATCTGAACTGTATCAGGAGGTGTCTTTGAATGAGTATCAGAATGGCTTCCGGGTCTGGAGCGTATCTGAACTGTATCTGAAAGTTGAATCGAAATGAGTATCAGGATGGTGTTGCACCCCAAAATTTGCCCTCTCATGTTTTCCAAAGTCTTCCCCCTGCATGGTTGACCAGAAACCCTTGCCTAAGGAAAAAGAAATTTTTTGAGTGGTGCTTTAAGTACCTTTCGATTGGAATTCTGAAAGACCCTTCGATTAGTATTCTGAAGGAGCCTTTCGATTGGCATGGATAATTCCCTTCGATTGGCATTATGGACAAACACTTCGATTGGCATTGTGTCAAGGCCTTCGATTGGAATTCTGAAAGACCTTTTCGTTTGGCACCCTGGGCCAAGCCTTTCAATTGGCATGCCAAGGGATCCTTCGATTTAGCATTGTGTTAAGGCAGCTTCGACAGGAATGTTAACCATGTCCTTCGATTAGCATGAACAACACCTTTCGATTGGCCTGTTAACAAAGCCTTTCGATTGGAATTTTAACAAGTACCCTTTGATTGGTATATGGACAAATACCCTTCAATTGGCATTTCAAAAGGTCCTTGGACTGGAACTTCAGAGTGTCCTTCGACTGGAACTTCAGAGTTTCCCTTAATAAGAACATCAGAACGAAATGACCTTCGAATGGCATTTCATTGCAGAGTTTCTCTTAATCTAAGATGCTCTGATGAAGGAAGTTCTGAACACTTCGAATCAGAACTTAGACTCATCACAAGGCCAAGGGCTGGTCGAAGTTGTCTAATAGGGAATGTTCTAAATAGATTCGAATTGGACTTTGAAGCTGGCAAAGAAGGCCCATTCGAAGGGTACATAAGAAATCCATTCGAAGGAGACAAATCAAGACCAATCGAAGAGCAGGGCCTGAAGCCATTCGAAAATTAAAAGTGTCCAGGTTCATTCAAGATTCCAAAGAGACATGAATATTTCAAAAAAGGAAATCTTTTAATATGTCTGATTCTTGTCTCATGGCTTTAAAGGCCTGGTTAAATGGCTGTCCCTTGCCTTTTTCGTGCACCCTCACACTCCTATAAATACGAGGCCAGTGACACATTACAAAGGGGGAAAGACACACAAAACTCTGCAGAAACGTAAAAAACACCACGAAGACGGCCACACATACCTTGCCTCGCAAAAGCACCAGCCTGCCCCACGAAATTATAGACTCCATTGCAGGCACCTTCTGTCCAAATCCAGGCACCTCCAGTGGTATAATGTTCAATCTCACTTAATCTTAAAATTACTCATAATTGCATATTCATAGTTTTTTGTTATCACTTGTGAGCGATTTAACAAAGCGTGTATAAGTTGCAGTGTTCATACGTTTGAACCCCCCATGGATAAAGTTTCTTTCAAAGAAGGTTACATTTGAAATCCATGATCTTGGCTGTGACAAATCGAAAACAACCCAGATCTGGGTTCAGGAATTGATTTCAAATGAGACGTTTCTCTATGTTGTTTAGTTCCGAATTGACTAATTTGCAGGGCCAAAAGCAGGAGTCATGCCTTTTGAATGAGCAAGCAGCTCAGGGCAATCGAAGGGACTAGGATCCAATATCACATGCCTTATATTTTCAATTTCTAACAAACTTCCTTGCAGGTCCAACATCCCAGGTCCCCCAAAACTTTGTTATGTTTTTCCTTCAGGTATTCAGGCGCAGCATCCCAAGCGTGGACCACCATACGTCCTCAGATCTCAATGTGCCAAGTGGCTTCAAGCTAGATCCAAAGGCCAGAACCATTGATCCACCATGGATTCAAGTCAATGCAAGCATAGGCAATCTGGAGGGTCAACAAGGGCCAGCGTTCTGGGCCTGGAAAAATTGCTGATCATACAACCTCTTCAGGCCCACACCCCCCCAAAGTTTGCTTATATTTTATTTCTTTTCATTTTTTATTGCTTTTTCATTATTATTATTAAAACTAATTAATTAACAAACTAACCTTTTTTTCATAAAAAATCAGAAATAACAAAAAAATAATATTTCTTAATTTCACTATTTTTATTTTTGTAAATAAATCATTAATTAATTAAGTTAGTTTTAATTAGGTTTAATCTTAACATATTTTGCATTAAATTAAAATTGGTTTAGAATTAGGGTTTTGATATATTTTTACCTTTTTAATTTTGTTTCCTTAATTAAAATAAAACTCAAAAAAAAAATATTTTTTCTTTTAATTAATTAATTAAACTTAATTCTTAAATCAAAAATGACAAAAATATGCTTTATTCAATAAAAGGGTCAAAACCCTAAAGGACAATCCGATTCAATTTTCTCGCGCGTATTATTTTTTATCCATATATTGTAATTGCTCTGAGGATGTAATAGTTTTAACTTAGGACCTTTATTTATCGCTTTTATTTACTTTTTCGCATTTAATTTTAAGGGTTTGTTTTTGGCGATGTAAATACCCGACGCCTTGTAATAGCTTAGCTTTATTTTCCGCAATTTATTTTCTGCAATCATTAACTGTTAGATGTTTGAATAATAGGCTATGCATGACAAGATTAACCTTTAATTTAAAATCAAATGTAGCTCACCATAACATGTACAAATATAATATAAACTGAAAAATTGACACACTCGCACATGCCACTCTTAGGGTACGCCTCACTTGGTTGCCTCAAACGTGGTCATTGAGTATAGGATATTTTAGAGGTCACCCTTTTGTCCAAAGATCATAAGTTGCCTCGAAATGGTTGCCTCGGAAAAATGATCTAAGACATTAGGGTTACCACTAAGGCGTCCTAACATTGCTTTAGTGACCACACGTCCCTTAATCGACTTGACCCGAAAAACTCCAACGATGATGCTACCTACTCCTAAATAGTGGGATATCATTGTCTAAAGGAAACTTGCACAGTCTAATTCCTTTTTTGATTAGGTAGATGTTCTTAAGTACTTGCTCCTTTTAAAAAACAAAACAAAACTTTTCGCACTTACACTCTCTTCAAAAACAAAACTCTTTTCAAAACCCACAAACACAAAGAAATGAAAACTTTTGAAAACATAGTGAGCAAGTACCTAAGAGCCCGTGGATAACCACGGATAGAAAGGGTGCTAACACCTTCCCTTTCTATAATCTACCTCCTGAACCCGAGAAATATCTCGAAAAGGAATTTTTATGTGCTTTTTTCCTTTCCTTGTTGGATAAAATAAAAGACAGTGGCGACTCTTGCTTACCGTGACATTTTGCGAAAACAAACGCAAACGCGAACCAGCATTCCAAAATAGTCAGTTCTCATTCCCACCGATCACAGAACTGGCGACTCTGCCGGGGATGTCTTTAAAAGTGGGGTTACCTTAGGGTTTAGATCACCTTTACTTGCTTACCTTGATTGCTTTGTTTGCTTTACACTTGGTTCTATTATTTGGGTTTGAAATCCTCCACCCGGATTTGGGAAACATTCATAGATAGCAATACGTTGTGGAAACTGTGCGGGGTATACCGACACGGCTGAAGCAATAGCTATATTAGTGCGAAATATTTGTGAGTACCGATAGCCTTTGAGTCAATCAAAGAGAATACAGGGCCGCTGAGTGATGTCACTAAGCACTAATGAACTAGAACCTTACTTGACCATCTTGGCCTTTTTTAGGGGTAGTGAGATAACCGACTTTGGTGCAGTCCGAAGTTGGTAGATACTCAATACTACACTCATTGAGGATTATTTTCTTGGAATATTTTGGTCGCTAGTTAAGTGGCTAAACCAAAACGATGAACATAGAAAGCAATCCAATGATATTGAGCTCCTTAGAACCCGGTTACTATTTTTTAGGACAGGTCTTAACCTACTGAAACTGAAAGAGGGTAATACCTAAACTCCATGCCATCCTAAACTTAAGGTTGTTTGTGTGACTTGTGTGCCTTCAAACTTGAACTACTTGCACATTCTTGTTATCTGACAACATGAGTTCCTTGCAGGTTTTGTTTACAGTCCTTATCCGATAATTTGGATTTATTGCAGGGCTTACTTACATCACTTCACACTTTTGCCTAAACGCATAGCATACACATCATAACATCATGCCTTAACATTTCCTTAACCGTTTCAAGGATCTCAAGGGTTTGTGATGCAGGTTATGGTAAATCAAATGTCTAGCAAGGGGCAAGGGGATTTATTTTCCTCTAGCCAATGTCGTCTAGAGATCAAAACATGATAACTTGAGTCAGGGGCTATGACCCACTCGATATGGTGAGCTTGACTCTTGAAGAAGGACTCTTAACGACACGAAGTTTCTTCTATCAAATTCTAACAAGTTTCTTGTTTACCCCGCGAGATCCTTGAAAACATTGCATACATATATCATACATATCATTGCATAACAGGTCATCCGATACAGGTCTCTCATGTTCTCGCTGTTAATTTCAGCAATGGCTTTCCAACCAGACAACCAAGATCTCCGGGCTCAAAACGCCCAACTTCAAGAAATGTTCTTGAACCTATCCCAGAGGCAAGAAGAAATAAAAGCTCTCCTCACAAGGGGCTTGGTCCTAGGGAATCCAGGAGGCATCAGGAATGATCAGTTGGAAGGGCTACAAATTGAGTTGGCAACAATGAAGATCCAGATGATGGGACAGCTGGTGGGCCAGATGGCTCTCATTCAAGACTTAGCTCAAAGGCAAGAAGAGCTCAGGGTCCTCGTCAACAAGCTGCTTCAAAATAACCAAGTGGGGCAAACAACTAGGGTTGAAGATTAAGTCATCACTCAACCTCCTTTGAACCAAGAAGACAAGGGAAAAGCTCCTCAACTTGCTTCAGGGTCACAAGCTCAACAACAACCTCACCAGCGTCAACAGGGGCATCAGCGTAAGGAGGTCGCGCCTAAAAGACAATTCACTAAGATCAACATGTCACTAGCTCAAGCGCTATAACACATGTTGAAGAAAGAGCTGATTACATTAAAGGCTCATGATCCAAACCCTAAGACTTCTTCTCCTAACTACAACCCGGATGCAAGATGTGCTTATCATTTTGGTAGCCCAGGGCATGACACAAACAACTGTTGGGCTCTGAAGAACAAGGTCCAAGACATGATTGATGCCAAGGAGATCAAGTTTGACCCTCCAGAGACTCCAAACATAATCACTGCTCCTATGATGAATCATTGAAAGCTTTTGTTCATTTGAATTTTCAAGTTGTAATCTCTTTGTTATTCAAACAATTATTTATTAATGCCAAACTTTGTTTCATTAATGCATTGCATATGTTTGTCTTGATTTGGTCCAATCATTTTCATTACATTTAAACTATGCTTTTTACTCACTTTATGACATTCAACTCTTGCTAAAAGTTACAAGCCTTTAGAGGGAGGATGACGAAACAATGCCATAATCTCATACAGTATGCTTTTGGACAGACCTTGCTGACGATGTACATGCGTTTCTTTCAAATCCTAAACACTGGAGTTATAAGGAAGATAATCCCTAGTCAACCCCTTCGAACCAAAGAAGTAGGAGTTTTCTGTTTTAAACACAAATTGAAACCTTTAATTTAAACCTAGGGCAGGGTAGTCTCTCAGTTAATTCAAAAAAGATACGCATTGAGGTCGCAAAACTCTCAGTTCATAATACAACGAACGACATCAAAAGCATTCCTCTGGAATCAAAAGACAGTGGTGGTTCCTTATCTCATAGGCAGTCAATCTCTCAAAAGAGAAAAGCCCACTGAGCCAAAACCTATAAAGGAGGCTCAAGAAATTTGGGGCATCCCGTTGACTGTAATCTCGAAAACAGGAACAATCAGGCAAAAATTAGGGATAACAAATCAAAATAACGAGGTCGCTACAAATCCTCAACAACATGAAAAATGTTGCAAAAATGATGACTGCCTTCAAAAATCCAACTTGTGTGAACCATCACCAAAACATCATTCCAAATTCGAATAGAGTTCGACGCACAATTAACTGAGTTTAGGATTGAAGAACATCACGAAGAGCGGGTGGGTACAAATATACTTTGAGCCTTTATCCTTTGTTTCTTAAACCGTGAACCAAGCCACGTTACAACCCTTCAAAAGTCCTAATTGAAGCATGGGTTAGTTCAAAAGCATACTGTTACAAAAGGTATCCTGACTCCTGTAAGGCTTTGCCCTAAATCTTGTGTTGAATTTGTCTTATAAAAAGTTTTCTGCTAAAAAACGCATTTTTCAAAACTTCGAGACAAGCATAAACTTTGCATTATTTGAATATGACTGTTTGCATTTGGATATTTGTTTGACAGCAGAGAAATTCACACAACGAATATCCAATGAACGAAAGCCCTCTCAGTGAACAAAATCACTTCAAAAAGGATGACACTTCCATTGACGAATCTCCTATCAACAGGGGACTTGACATGTCACTATCCAGCACACCTGGGGCAGTCCCGTCAAGATTTTAAGAAATCTCTGAAGAAGTGCAGAGTAACCAGGGGAAAGTCTCCATCTTCGTCGCTTGGGGCATTGAATATCAATCTCAGTGAAGGGTTACGTACAATTAAACATTTTCTGGCAATGTCACAAACACTTGCTACTAGGGGCAATGACAAATCTCCCCAAAATCCTTCTCAGAGGATGACACCCAGCAAGGGTTTAATCTCTGAAAACCTTTCCCTAACTGAATCAACCTCAAGAATCCTCGAGGACTTCCCCAACGAAGATGTCACCTCTCTAGTGGACTGACGACAGGGTTTATTTCCCCAACAACACCAGGATTCCCTAGCTTGAGTTTTCCTCTCTGACTACTACAAATCAAAGGACCACAACTCCTCTTCCCCAGTAGACTACTCTACAATCCCTAACAAGTTACTGCGAAACCTGGACACGACCAGATATCAGTTCAACTTCGACTCCCCAATAGAGCAACAGACGACTAAGACTCATAAACTCTTTTCCCAAGCCGAAATAAACATACTCCCCATAGAGTTTTCAATATCCCCCAGCGGAGTTCTCCTCAAACAACAAAGCAGGGATCCCCGGTGGAAACATTTTGAGCAAAGTCCAAGACAAAATTACACTTCAACAACATTCATAACATATGCATACAAAATATATATGACACGAATCTCATTTTATTTTGAGAACATCATTACACAATGCATACATCATGACAATGCATACATCATGACATTGCATACAACTAACTCTTTACCTTTTCAGGAAAGATCAATCAACAGGCAAAGATCATCATCTTCTGAGATCCCTTCTAGAGACAGTTCAGATGCGATCCAGATATGACTGACATTCTGATACTTATTCCAGATTCCTTCTAGAGACAGTTCAGATGTGACCCAGATATGGCTGACATTCTGATACTTATTCCAAACTCCTTCTAGAGACAGTTCAGATGCGACCCAGACATGGCTGACATTCTGATACTTATTCCAGATTCCTTCTAGAGACAGTTCAGATGCGATCCAGATATGGCTGACATTCTGATACTTATTCCAGATTCCTTCTAGAGACAGTTCAGATGCGACCCAGATATGGCTGACATTCTGATACTTATTCCAGATTTCTTCTAGAGACAGTTCAGATGCGATCCAGACATGGCTGACATTCTGATACTTATTCCAGATTCCTTCTAGAGACAGTACAGATGCGACCCAGATATGGCTGACATTCTAATACTTATTCCAGATTCCTTCTAGAGACAGTTCAGATGCGATCCAGACATGGCTGACATTCTGATACTTATTCCAGATTCCTTCTAGAGACAGTTCAGACGCGATCTAGATATGGCTGACATTCTGATACTTATTCCAGACTCCTTCTAGAGACAGTTCAGATGCGACCCAGATATGGCTGACATTCTGATATTTATTCCAGATTCCTTCTAGAGACAATTCAGATGCGATCCAGATATGGCTGACATTCTGATACTTATTCCAGACTCCTTCTAGAGACAGTTCAGATGCGATCCAGATATGGCTGACATTCTGATACTTATTCCAGATTCCTTCTAGAGACAGTTCAGATGCGATCCAGATATGGATGACATTCTGATACTTATTCTAGATTCATTCAAATTACAGTCCAGATACGATCTAGATTCAGATGTCATTCTATCACTCATTCAAATTACAGTCCAGATACGATCCAGATTCGGATGTCATTCTGTCACTCATTCAAATACATTTCAGATATGCTCCAGATGCAGACGCAATTATAGCAATCATCCAGTTCCAGCTTATAGATACAGTCCAGCAATCACTCCTGCAGATGGCATCTATAAGCCCATCCTCTTACCAACAATCTCCAAATGGCATCTGTAAGCCCATTCCCGATGTCACAATGCTGATACTACACCATGCGAGTGCAAATTTATGGGCACTCTAGTGTTCAATTATCTACCACCTTCAGATCACGAAAGGCTCGAAAACCAATCTATATCCTCAGGTTTAAGAAAATTGAACAGGGGCAACTGTTTCACCCCAAAATTTGCCCTCTCATGTTTTCCAAAGTCTCCCCCCTGCATGGTTGACCAGAAACCCTTGCCTAAGGAAAAAGAAAATTTTTGAGTGGTGCTTTAAGTACCTTTTGATTGGCATTCTGAAAGACCCTTCAATTGGTATTCTGAAGCAGCCTTTCGATTGACATGGATAATTCCCTTTGATTGGCATTATGGACAAACACTTCGATTGGCATTGTGTTAAGGCCTTCGATTGGAATTCTGAAAAACCTTTTCGTTTGGCACCCTGGGCCAAGCCTTTCAATTGGCATGCCAAGGGATCCTTCGATTTATCATTGTGTCAAGGAAGCTTCAACAAGCATGTTAACCATGTCCTTCGATTAGCATGAACATCACCTTTCGATTGGCCTGTTAACAAAGCCTTTCGATTGGAATTTTAACAAGTACCCTTTGATTGGTATATGGACAAATACCCTTCAATTGGCATTTCAAAAGGTCCTTGGACTGGAACTTCAGAGTGTCCTTCGACTGGAACTTCAGAGTTTCCCTTAATAAGAACATCATAACGAAATGACCTTCGAATGGCATTTCAGTGCAGAGTTTCTCTTAATCTAAGACGCTCTGATGAAGGAAGTTCTGAACACTTCGAATCAGAACTTAGACTCATCACAAGGCCAAGGGCTGGTCGAATTTGTCTAATAGGGAATGTTCTAAATAGATTCGAATTGGACTTTGAAGCTGGAAAAGAAGGCCCATTCGAAGGGTACATAAGAAATCCATTCGAAGGAGGCAAATCAAGACCAATCGAAGAGCAGGGCCCGAAGGCATTCGAAAATCAAAAGTGTCCAGGTTCATTCAAGATTCCAAAGAGACATGAATATTTCAAAAAAGGAAATCTTTTAATATGTCTGATTCTTGTCTCATGGCTTTAAAGGCCTGGTTAAATGGCTGTCCCTTGCCATTTTCATGCACCCTCACACTCCTATAAATACGAGGCCAATGACACATTACAAAGGGGGGAAAGACACACAAAACTCTGCAGAAACGGAAAAAACACCACGAAGATGGCCACACATACCTTGCCTCGCAAAAGCACCAGCCTGCCCCACGAAAGTCTAGACTCCATTGCAGGCACCTTCCGTCCAAATCCAGGCACCTCCAGTGGTATAATGTTCAATCTCACTTAATCTTAAAATTACTCATAATTGCATATTCATAGTTTTTTGTTATTACTTGTGAGCGATTTAACAAAGCGTGTATAAGTTGCAGTGTTCATACGTTTGAACCCCCCATGGATAAAGTTTATTTCAAAGCAGGTTACATTTGAAATCTATGATCTTGGCTATGACAAATCGAAACCAACCCAGATCTGGGTTCAGGAATTGATTTTGAATGAGACGTTTCTCGCTGTTGTTTAGTTCCAAATTGACTAATTTGCAAGGCCAAAAGCAGGAGTCATGCATTTTGAATGAGCAAGCAGCTCAGGGGTGAAAGGGAATTTGCTCAATCGAAGGGACTAGGATCCAATATCACAGGCCTTATATTTTCAATTTCTAACAAACTTCCTTGCAGGTCCAACATCCCAGGTCCCCCAAAACTTTGTTATGTTTTTCCTTCAGGTATTCAGGCGCAGCATCCCAAGCGTGGACCACCATACATCCTCAGATCTCAATGTGCCAAGTGGCTTCAAGCTAGATCCAAAGGCCAGAATCATTGATCCACCATGGATTCAAGTCAATGCAAGCATAGGCAATCTGGAGGGTCAACAAGGGCCAGCATTCTGGGCCTGGAAAAATTGTTGATCATACAACCTCTTCAGCCCCCCCCCCCAAAGTTTTCTTATATTTTATTTCTTTTCATTTTTTTTATTGCTTTTCATTATTATTATTAAAACTAATTAATTAACAAACTAACCTTTTTTTCATAAAAAATCAGAAATAACAAAAAAATAAAATTTATTAATTTTACTATTTTTATTTTTGTAAATAAATCATTAATTAATTAAGTTAGTTTTAATTAGGTTTAATCTTAACATATTTTGCATTAAATTAAAATTGGTTAAGAATTAGGGTTTTGATATATTTTTACCTTTTTAATTTTGTTTCCTTAATTAAAATAAAACTCAAAAAAAATATTTTTTCTTTTAATTAATTAATTAAACTTAATTCTTAAATCGAAAATGACAAAAATATGCTTTATTCAATAAAAGGGTCAAAACCCTAAAGGACAATCCGATTCAATTTTCTCGCGCGTATTATTTTTGATCCATATATTGTAATTGCTCCGAGGATGTAATAGTTTTAACTTAGGACCTTTATTTATCGCTTTTATTTACTTTTTCGCATTTAATTTTAAGGGTTTGTTTTTGGCGATGTAAATACCCGACGCCTTGTAATAGCTTAGCTTTATTTTCCGTAATTTATTTTCTGCAAAAAAAACTGTTAGATGTTTGAATAATAGGCTATGCATGACAAGATTAACCTTTAATTTAAAATCAACCGTAGCTCACCATAACATGTACAAAGATAATATAAACTGAAAATTGACACACTCGCACATGCCACTCTTAGGTTACGTCTCACTTGGTTGCCTCGAACGTGGTCATTGAGTATAGAATGTTTTAGAGGTCGCCCTTTTGTCCAAAGATCATAAGTTGCCTCGAAACGGTTGCCTCGAAAAAATGATCTAAGACATTAGGGTTACTGTTGTACCCCAAAATTTTCCCTCCCATATTCCTCAAGACATGTCAAGAATGATCTTCAAATAGCTCAAAATGGCTCAAGGGTTGTACAGTCAAATCACCTCATAAGGCAGTCAAGTCAGAATTAGGGTTTTGTGTTGCATTAAGGTCCTCATATCTAAATGGCCTAAAGTGCTTCCCAATGTCTTAATATGTTCTTAAGTTCATCGATGACAAATTTTAAGCCTTGCAGAGAAACTTTGGTCAGCCGATTGCTCAAGAGGCCCAAAAATCAATTGTGCTGGGTCAAAAGTCAACTGTGGCCTACATATAGTCAAACCTCAAGATTTTTTGTAAACATTCTCATTTTGAAGGATAATTCATCATTTGATCAAGGGTTGATCATGATTCATCAAGGATTTCTCAAAATTGATCAAGATTCAAAAGTTGTTAAATTAGGGTTTTGCAGGAAAAGTCAACTCAACTTTGACCAAGCATAACTTTCTCATACTTTATGAGAAATGACCCATCCAAAGCTCATTATGAAGAGGATGCAATTACATACAATCCATATTCATACCCCAAGATCATAAAATGCACTCACAAGAAGTTACAAATTTCGACATTATAGGTCATTTTTGAAAGTCAACAAAGACACCTTTTTTGCCAAGCTTATAACTTCGGAATGGAAGATCAAAATGAGATGAGACCAAACGGTTTGATTAGAGGACATCTCAAGGTTTCTAAAAAGTCCAAGAACACCTCCAAAAGTTCAAAATTGAAGAAGTTATGCATTGTTGAATTTGGGCATTTTTTCAAATTTGCCAAAAGTCAACTATCCTCAAAATTCCAATTTTTGACAAAAGGGCCCACTTTTTCCACTTGATTTAGTCTTGTCATGCCACACACGTGTCCCGTGCTTAATTTCATGACCAAACCTTTATTTTTCTATTTTATTTCATTTTTATTGATTTAATTCATTATTAATCAATATTAAATCAAATAAAATCCAAAAATTATTGAAAAGGGATCTTTGTGATTTGTACAGCTTGCAAACATCATGTGACAACCAACCAACTCGTGCTAAGGCTTAATTGTGCACAAAATCTCAGAATTGGCCTATTTTTGGAAAGGTTAACAATGGTGATAAAATCAAATCCTAAACCTTGAATGTACATGGATATGGGCCCAACTCTTGACCTAAAATCATTGCCTTATACATACACAAGCAGCACAAACCTAATTCACGACCTAAGAGCTGCTAAAACGGCCAGAGCAAATTGCAAAAATCCTTGGAAAAGTGTGAGATCAAGAACGATATTGGAGACACTTTCATACAAAAAGAAGAACGCGGCTCCCTTCCTTGATATCCAGTGGTGCTATAGCAATCAAAACCAGGCTTTTTCATCACCTATATCGCACTGTAAGTCATCGCGAATGGACCTCTGAACATGGAATCCCAACTTCCAGTTCTTGCACTTTTTCTTCAAAATATTGGCATATCCATGTTTATTATTTGATTCAGAACAATTCTGCAATATTCAATTTTATTTTTATGCATGTATCGTGATGCCCGATTCTAGGGTTCATATTCTTGCTTTTTAGATGTTTTTGATGCAGGGAAAATTGGCCCCAATAATTGGTATAGGAGTGATCAGGAGGCAAAGACGAGGTCAGCCATGGCTTTGGATGGTATTTCTATGGCCTAGGGTGAATTCTAGGACACACCTAGGAATTTAGTTGCGGACAAAATCCGCAGGTAAAAACCTGGTTATTTTTAGTGAAGAAGACGACTACGCGTCCTCTTCCCATTGGTCAATTTGAAATCGCGCGCTTTTAATTTGTTTTTGTCAAGCATAGTTAACATTTGTCCATATAATATTTGTTGTGTATATTAATTACAAAGAAGCAGCGCAATAGAGTTGGCAAGGCAGGCGTATCATTGAGCACTGGGGCCTGGGTTCGAATCCCAGGTCCCCCCAATATTTGTTGTATTTTTCTCCAGGCCATTCCATGCAACGCTCACAAGATGGTCCACCATGCGCTTCTAGGATCCAGGCGCCAGATGGCCTCCTGGCCAAATCTGAAAGCTAGGATTGAAGGACTACCATGTGTCCAAGTCAACAAGCGTGTGGAAGATTCTGAAAGTCAAACGAGGCTGGAATGTTAATGGGCCAAGAATTTCCAGATTCATCTCCAAAATTGGGCCCAAACCCCCTGAGTTTGCCCTTTTTTATTTTCTTTCATTTATTTATTTGCTTGATTTATTTTTTTATTTTTAATTAACTACTAACTAAAATAATTAATATTTTCCTAATAAAATCAGAAAACCTCAAAAACAATATTTTTATTAATTTCACTATTTCATTATTTTTGTAAATAAATAAATAATTAATTAATTTAGTTTTAATTAGGTTAATTTTGACATTTTTTTGCAATAATTTAAAATTAATTAGAATATTAGGTTTTAATAACTTTTAACCATTCTCATTTTATTTCCCTTAAATAAAAAAAACCAAAAATATTTTTATTTTAATTAATCAATTCAATTATTAATTTAGACTGATTTCTTTAATTCAAAAAATAATCAAAACATGCTTTCCTAAAAAAGGGTCAAAACCCTAAAAAACTCTCCGATTCAATTTTTCTCGCGCGTGTGTTTTTTTTATTCATATTTTGATCCATATAATTGTATTTGCTCCGAGGATGTAATAGTTTTTAATTAGGATTATTTACCGCTTTTATTTATTTATCGCATTTACTTTTTCAAGGGTTTGTTTTTGGCGATGTAAATACCCGACGCCTTGTAATAGCTTAGTTTTATTTTTCGCAACTATTAACTGCTAGATGTATGAATAATAGGCTATGCATGACAAGATCTATCCTAACTTAAAATCAACCGTAGCTCACCATAACATGTACAAAGATAACATAACTGAAAATTGACACATTTGCACATGCCACTCCTAAGGTACGCTTCACTTGGTTGCCTCGAACGTGGTCATTGAGTATAGGGAGTTTTAGAGGTCGCCCTCTTATCCAAAGATCATAAGTTGCGTCGAAACGGTTGCCTCGGATAAAATGATCTAAGACATTAGGGTTACCGCTAAGGCGTCATAACATTGCTTTAGTGACCACATCTCCCTTAATCGAATTGACCCGAAAACTCCAACGGTGGTGCTACCTACTCCTCAATAGTGGGATAGCACTGCCTAAAGGACATTTACACAGTTTAATTCCTTTTGAGTAGGTAGAGGTTCTCAGGTACTTGCTCTTTCAAAACAAAACAAATCTTTCGCACTTACACTTTTCAAACAAAGTTTTCAAAAACACTTCATACACTCTTGAGGACAGAAACAAGAGTTAAATCGAAGTTTTCAAACAAAACTCTTTTCAAAACCCACAAACATAAAAAAAAAAGCAAAATTTTGAAAACACAATGAGCAAGTACCTAAGAGCCCGTGGATAACCATAGATAGAAAGAGTGTTAACACTTTCCCTTTCTATAATCTACCTCCCGAACCCGAGAAACATCTCGAAAAGGAATTTTTCTGTGCTTTTGTCCTTTCCTTGTTGGATAAAATAAAAGACGGTGGCGACTCTTGCTTACCGCGACATTTTGCGAAAACAAACATAAACGCGAACCAGCATTCCAAAACAGTCAGTTCTATTCCCACCGATCACAGAACTGGCGACTCTGCTGGGGATTAAATATAAGTGAGGTGTACCTTAGGATTAGATCACTTGTGTTTTCAATTGTATGCGTTGTATGCTTTAAATTTTGTGGGTTTATATCGGAGTTCTATAGATCCTAACCCGGATCTGGGGATACCCTTTAGAAGTAGCAATAAGTTGTGAGGGAACTGTGCGGGGTATACCGATATGTTTGAAGCAGTAGCTACGTTGATGTGGCACTTTGGTGAGTACCGGTAACCCTTGAGTCAAGTCAAGGAGAGTACGGGGCCGCCGCGTGGTGTCGTGAAACATCAATTGACATTAGAACCTTACTTGACCATCTTGGCCTTTTTAGGGGTAGTGAGATGACCGACTTTGGTGCAGTTCGAAGTTGGTAGATACTCGATACTACACTCATTGAGGGTTGTTTTCTTGGAATATTTTGGTCGCCAGTTAAGTGGCTAAATCAAAACAATGAACATAGAAAACAATCCAATGATATTGAGCTCCTTAGAACCCGGTTACTATTTATAGGACAGGTTTTGAGCCAACTGACTTCAAAAGGGTACTTACCTACGAACCCAATGCAAGCCTAAACCTAAGGACTTGTTTGCTTTGTGTGAATATGACTGCCTGTATATACACTTGCTTACTTTTGCATACATGTACATAACATCATAAAGCATCATATGCATTTGCTAACCGTTTCAAGGGTTTGGATCTTCATCTTTGTTCTTGTTTTGTAGGACATGGAGTCTCTCCGCAGGAAAACAATTCAAGTCAACCTTGTAAGGATCCCTCCTCAACTCAAGGAGCTTACATCCAGGATTCCCGAGAACTCTCTCTTCAGTGAAAAACATGGTAGACTCCTCAGCCTGGTTAACACCAACATTGAAGAAGACATGATAAAAGTTCTCTTCCAGTTCTTTGACCCCCTACACCACTGTTTTACATTCCCTGATTATCAATTGGTTCCTACTTTGGAGGAATTTTCTCAACTTCTGAGAATTCCTATTCTTAGTCAACTACCCTACAACGGTACGGAAAAGGAACCAAAACTTGAAGATGTTGCTCAAGCATTACGTCTGCAACCATCTGACATCAAGGGGCATTCGGAAATCAGAAGTGGTATCAAGGGATTCTTGGTAAAGTTTCTGTTTGAGAAGGCACGAGAATGTTGGAATTCTCTTGATCTACAAGCCTTTGAAGAGATTGTGGCACTCCTTATCTATGGGTTGGTGTTGTTCCCAAATCCTGGTCAACTTATAGATGTGAATGCTGTCAAGATTTTCATGTCCAGGAATCCCATACCTACATTGCTTGGGGACATCCTCCACTCATTTTACACACGAACAATGAGGAAAAGAGGTGTTCTCATGTGCTGTACTCCTCTCCTGGCAAGGTGGTTTATTTCTCACCTTCCACAATCAGTTTTGAAGAATGAGCAGGGTTTAAGGTGGTCACAACGATTGATGACCCTCACACATTCTGATATACACTGGTGCTCTCGGTCCAGAGAAAATGTCACTATCATTGATTGTTGCGGATAATTTCCTAATGTTCCTTTACTTGGAATTAGAGGAGGCATTACCTATAACCCCTGTCTGGCTTTGAGACAATTTGGATATGCTCGGAGGGATGGCCCTCATGACATGCTGATTCCTGACATAGTTTTTGACTTCGACAACGATGCGCAAGGACTTCGACAAAGGTTCATCAGAGCTTGGAGGATGCCTAACAAGGTATATAGTAAGACACTGGGGCACAAGAATTCCATCCCCCTTGAGCCCTACCTCAAGTGGGTACGAACCCGCTCCCAGAATCTTATGATGCCATATCCTCACATTCTCCCCGTGATCAAAGAGCCTGTTACGGAAGGAGAGGTTCCATACACCATCCTACATACTGACATGCCAACATCATGGGAAGAAATGCAAAAGAGTTGGATCCAACTCAAGGAAGAACATAATGCTTTTGAAGCCAACTTACATGCCAGTGAGAAGAAGGTTTTGGAGTTCACCCGCCGACTTCACGAGGAAGAGACCCTCAACACTTACATCGCTCCAAAAAGGATTCGCAATGTCTTTTTACATTAAGTATTTTGTAATATTTCACCCATGAGGCACTGATGTACTAAACAAATTACTTCTTAATATGACGTGTGTTATTTTTTTTTTGTCTGCAACGAATTTGAATTTTCGAACCCTTGAATGCATTACATAAATAGCATACCATTCATCATATGCATAACGGGTACCCTTTTTACAGGTCACTTATCTTCTTCGCTATTTATTTCAGCAATCATCATGTCTACTGAACCTTCCACTGAGCAAGCTATCAAGGCCCTCCAAGCCCAGAATGCCCAGTTTCAAGAGTTGGTTATGAGCCTAGCCAAGGGTCAGCAGGACTTGAATACCCTGATTCTGAAAGAGAGGAAGAAGAAGAAGAAGAGGACTGTCCTGTTCAACACCGGACGCAGGTTTGGGAACGGGCTGCAAAATGAAGTTGAGCTAACCACCTCATCTGGAGGGAAGGATAGCCCACAAGAAATGAAGGCTCCTAGCCCTAAAGTCTCCGACAACAAGACAGACTATGATGAATAACAGTATCCTCCTGCTAAGGATAAGTACAAACAGCTGGAAGACCGTTTGAGCACTGTGGAAATACATAAGGTGCCCGGTCTGGACTTCGGAGATCTGGGTTTATCATCTGGGGTGGTGATTCCCCATAAGTTTAAGGCACCTGCCTTTGCCAAGTATGACGGAGATTCCTGTCCAAAGCTGCACCTCCGGTCATATGTGAGGAGGATCCAACCTTACACAGCTGATAAGAATTTGTGGATCCATTTCTTTCAGGACAGTCTTTCAGGGACTCAGCTTGAGTGGTTCTATCAGTTGGATGGATCCAGTATCCGCAGCTGGGAGGATTTGGCTACTGCGTTCTATAGGCAGTACCAGTATAACTCCGATCTCGCTCCTACGCGTACCCAACTCCAGGGTATGTCAATGGGGACAGGTGAGGGATTTAAAGAATATGCTCAAAAATGGAGAGATCTTGCGGAAGGGTGCAACCACCTTTAGCCGATCGTGAACTTGTTGACATGTTTTTGGGGACCCTGTCTGGTCCATTCTTTAACCATTTGATTGGAAGCTCTTCAACCGGGTTTACAGACCATATCTTGACTGGGGAGAGGATTGAAGCAGGTATTAAGGCTGGGAAAATACAGAAGGGTGCCTCATCGAGCACCGAGAAAAAAACGTTTAAGAAAGAGTCTAGTGCGGTCTACAGCTCAAGAAGACAGAATAGACCGGAACACCGCCAAGCTGTCAACGCGGTTGTTATTTCAAAACCTGCTGGTGCTCCTCAACATCACAACCAACAAAGGGAAGAGAGACCTAGAAGGCAATTCACTCGTCTCAGCATGACCTTGTCCCAGATATTGCCACAGTTGCTGAAGACCAATTTGGTGACTCTAAGGGAAGCCCCAAAGAATCCAAATACTACATCATCAAAGTATAACCCCAACGCCCGCTGCACATATCATTCTGAGAGCCCGGGGCATAATACGGATGATTGTTGGACTTTGAAGAATAAGGTCCAAGACCTGATTGATGCAAAAGAGATTGAGTTTGAGGCGCCCGAGAGGCCTAATGTTGTGACTGCTCCCATGCCCAAGCATGGAGTGAATGCTGTAGAGGAAGACTTGTTTGTAGCCTCTGTGGATGATATTGTTACCCCGCTAATGACTGTCAAGAGGAACTTGTTGCTAGCCGGTTTATTTCCGGGATGTGGTGAAGGTTTCCACCTGTGTTCTGTTTCACCTACTGGTTGCCCATCTTTGAAGTCAGGCATCCAAAACCTGATGGATAATAAGGAGATCCTGTTTGAGAAGATTGTTGTTCCTGCCACCCATACTGAAGAAGTTTCCATTGTTACCATTTTCAACAATTCTCCCAAGGCTCCCTCGAGGAAGCCTGTCAGAATTACGCCTGTTCAGAAGATTGCACCTATAATCATCACTGTTCTGGGGCCTATTCCCTACACCTCTGACAAAGATGTCCCTTGGCACTATGAGGCAGATGTTTATGTGCTTGGAGTTAAGCAAGAGTTTGATACTAATACCAGCGTCAGCAACATCACCGGGCCTGCTAAAGTCACCCGCAGTGGTAGACTTTTCTCACCTGATATTGCGCCACCAACTGTCCAGAGACCTATTGTCATCACACCTGCAAGTGTGCCTAATGCCATTCCTGATCAAGTTCCTACTCCTACCCCTGTCGCCGAGTCATCTGACGCTCGGGGAAAAGGGATCGCCACTGATATGCCTGCCCAGACGGAGGCACCAAAGACCATCAATGTTGAAGCTTCCAAACAGGAGATGGAAGAGATTCTGAAGATCATTAAGAAGAGTGATTATAATGTAGTTGAGCAGCTGGGCAAACCCCATCCAAGATTTCTATGTTATCACTGTTGTTGTGTTCAGAGGCCCATGCTAAGGCTCTGATTACCTTCCTGAAGACGGCCCACGTGCCACAAGAGACATCAGCTAATCAGTTTACCGATTGTGTGGCAAATTTAACTGCTGATAACAGTTTGGGTTTCTCTGACGCTGATCTGACTGCTAAAGGGAAGAACCATAACGATGCCCTGCATGTCTCTATTGAATGCAGGGGCACTACTCTTGCACATGTGTTGGTTGACACGGGATCCTCGTTGAACGTCTTGCCCAAGAAAGCTCTAGACAGGTTGGATTACGAAGGTTTGGAGCTAAAGCCAAGTAACATTGTTGTCCGGGCCTTTGATGGGTCTAAAAGGATGGTGCATGGTGAGGTTGATATCCCAATTAGAGTTGGTTCCCAGGTATTCAATTCTACATTCTTCATGATGGACATTCGGCCATCCTATTCTTGTTTGCTGGGTCGTCCATGGATCCATAAAGCTGGAGCTGTGACTTCAACACTCCATCAAAAGTTGAAGTACCCGGTCAAAGGGAAGATTGTGATAGTTCAAGGGGAGGAGGAATACATGGTCAGCCATCTCAACTCGTTCCGGTACATAGAGATGGATGGGGAGTTCATTGAGACCCCATTTCAACACTTTGAAGAAGTTCCTCAGACACTGGCATCAGCTGAGACTATGATTGAAGGTTCTCCTATGAAGATGGCTTCCTTAAGGGATGCCCGGGCTGTTATTGAGAAATGTGAGTGTGCAAACTGGGGCCGACTTCCTGATTTCGCTCAGAAGACTAACAAGTTTGATTTGGGTTTCACTGTAGAAGCTCAAAGGGTTGTTCATAGTGCAAGGATTGGAAGACCTCCTGTGTTCATCAGCAACTCGGGAGTAAATGCCATCGAAGATGACTTGGAGAAATCTGAATTCGACAGTTGGATCTACCCTACGACCAACGGTGGACCAAACAACTGGACGGCAAAGGACTTCGTCCCTATTACTTTTGTTACTCAGTAATGAACTCTTTTGTTTTGAATTTGTAACAGACAATGTTTTGAAACTTTATGGCCCGGTGTCTTACCCGGGGCACCGTGGCTTCATTTGTGAGGGCTTTTGTGTGCCATTTTCATATATCATTAATAAAAGAATTGGATGTTTCTTGCATTTCAAATTTTGTGCTCCTTGTCTTTCTTTATTATATATTGAAAAACAGCTATTTACACACACTCACATATACAGGTCCTAATCCACTCTGGATCTCACTGGTAACGACTATGCTACTGCCAGTTATGACTTCGAAAATCCGATCAACTTAGCCGAAGACGAAGGTGAAGATGATTGCGAAGTGCCTGGTGAGCTTGCAAGACTGCTACTTCAGGAAGAGAGGGCCATTCAGCCACATGAAGAGCCAGTGGAAACGGTAAATCTGGGTACTGAGACAGACAAGAAGGAAGTCAAGATTTGTGCAAATCTGGAGCTTAGTGTGAAACAGCGGTTGATTCAGATGCTGCATAACTATGTCGAGATCTTTTCCTGGTCCTACGAAGATATGCCTGGGTTGGATACTGACATCGTGGTTCATCGCCTGCATACCAAGGAAGACTTCCCTCCCGTAAAACAGAAGGTTCGCCGTATGCGCCCAGAGATGTCCGAGAAAATCAAGGCTGAGGTTATGAAACAATTTGACGCCGGTTTTCTAGCAGTGACTTCTTACCCTCAGTGGGTTGCCAATGTGGTTCCGGTACCGAAGAAAGATGGTAAGGTCTGAATGTGTGTTGACTACAGGGATTTAAACAGGGCGAGCCCTAAGGATGACTTCCCTCTGCCTCACATCGACGTTCTGGTTGACAACACTGCTCAGCATAAGATATTCTCCTTCATGGACGGTTTCTCCGGTTATAATCAGATAAAGATGGCTCCCGAAGACATGGAGAAGACCACTTTTGTTACTCAGTGGGGTACCTTTTGCTACAAGGTCATGCCTTTTGGGTTGAAAAATGCTGGGGCAACGTATCAGCGTGCCATGGTTGCTCTGTTTCATGATATGATCCATCATGAGATTGAAGTATACGTCGACGATATGATTGCAAGGTCCCAAACTGAGGAGGAACACCTTGACCATCTACAGAAGCTATTTGACCGGTTGAAGTTGTACAAGCTGAGATTAAACCCGAACAAATGCACCTTCGGGGTGAGATCTGGAAAACTACTAGGTTTCGTCGTAAGCGACAAAGGTATTCAAGTGGACCCTGCCAAAGTGAAAGCCATACAAGAGATGCCAGCTCCCAAGACAGAGAAAGAAGTCAGAGGATTTCTAGGACGGTTGAACTACATTACCCGATTCATCTCGCACCTAACTGCTACTTGTGAACCAATCTTCAAGCTACTGAAGAAAGATCAAGTAGTACGTTGGAACGATGAATGTCAGGCCGCTTTCGAAAGAATCAAAGAGTATCTCCAAGAGCCACCCATTCTTATGCCACCGGTTGAAGGGAGACCTCTAATCTTATACTTGACAGTACTTGACAATTCAATGGGGTGTGTGCTGGGTCAGCATGACAAGTCTGGCCGAAAAGAGCATGCTATTTATTACCTTAGCAAAAAGTTTACCGACTGTGAGACTCGATACTCACTGCTCGAGAAAACTTGTTGTGCTTTGGGATGGGCTGCTCGCCGGCTAAGACAGTATATGTTGACTCACACTACTCTGTTGATTTCAAAGATGGATCCAATCAAGTATATCTCCGAAAAGCCTGCCTTGTCCGGAAGAATAGCAAGATGGCAGATGATCTTGACTGAATATGACATCCAGTACACGACTCAAAAAGCAATCAAGGGAAGTGTGTTGGCAGACCATTTGGCACATCAGGCAATGGATGATTACCAATCTATGAACTTCGAATTTCCAAACGAGAATATCATGGTAGTAACTGATTGTGAGATACCTGGACCGGATGAAGGACCTGAGGAAGGATCCCGATGGTCTATGCACTTTGATGGAGCCTCAAACGCTTTGGGTAATGGCGTTGGCGCTGTGATCATATCTCCTAAAGGCTCACATACTCCACTTACCGCCCGACTATGTTTCAACTGCACCAACAACATGGCGGAGTATGAAGCCTGCATTATGGGTCTCCGAGCTGCAATTGACCTAAGGATCAAGTTTCTGAGCATCTTCGGAGATTCTGCTCTCGTGATCAGTCAGATCAAAGGCGAGTGGGATACGAAACACCCAAATCTTATTCCTTACAAGGAGTATGTATTGATGTTGCTTCCCCATTTCGAGGAGATAACCTTTGAACATTTCCCAAGAGAGGAGAATCAATTGGCGGACACGCTAGCTACGATGTCTTCTATGTTCAAAGTCAAATGGGACAACGAGGCTCCCCGAATCATTATTTGGAAATTGGATGAACTTGCATATTGTTGTGATCTTGAGACCGAAGAGGTAACAGAAAAACCTTGGTATCATGAAGTAAAGAGGTACCTTGAAGCTCAAGAATACCCCGAGGGCGCATCTGTTAATGACAAGAAGTTTCTGAGAAGGTTCGCGGCAAAGTTCTTCATCAGTAATGACATTCTTTACAAACATAACCATGATTCAACCTTACTGCGTTGCATGGATAAAATTGAAGCAGAAAGGATCATGGCAGAGCTGCATGAAGGTACCTTCGGAACGCATTCCAGTGGACATACCATGGCAAAGAAAATCTTTCGGGCAGGATATTACTGGTCAACAATGGAAGCCGACTGTTATCAGCATTCTCGGACATGTCATAAGTGCCAGATCTATGCTGATAAGGTGCATATTCCTCCAGTTCCTTTGAACGTCTTGACAGCACCTTGGCCTTTTGCAATGTGGGGCATTGATATGATCGGCGAGATCAGACCTACGGCATCCAACGGGCATCGTTTCATCCTGGTAGCGATTGATTACTTTACGAAGTGGGTTGAAGCAGCTTCCTTTTCCACCGTAACCAAGAACGTCGAGGCACGGTTCATTCGACATAACTTGATCTGTCGATACGGTGTACCAAAGAGGATCATTACGGATAATGGTACCAATCTTAACAATAAGATGATCACTGAGCTCTACGAGCAATTCAAGATACAACACCACAACTCTTCTCCCTACCGGCCGAAGATGAATGGGGTTGTAGAAGAACCTAATAAGAACATTAAGAAGATTGTGCAGAAGATGACAGTGACCTACAAAGATTGGCACGAGATGTTACCATTTGCTCTTCATGGGTACCGTACCTCAGCACAGACGTCAACAGGGGCAACACCCTATTCCTTGGTATACGGCATGGAGGCAGTCCTGCCCATTGAAGTTCAGATACACTCTCTCCGGATCATGAAGGATGCGGATTTAAGAGAAGACGACTAGATCCAGACCCGGCTTGATCAACTAAACCTAATCGACGAAAAGAGACTCACTGCTATTTGTCATGGTCAGACGTACCAAAAACAGATGATCAAGGCATTTAACAAGAAAGTCAGACAACAAGAGTATCGAGTCGGGGACCTGGTAATGAAGCGCATTATTTTACCTCAAGGTGATCCCAGGGGAAAATGGACCCCTACGTACGAAGGTCCATTTGTGGTTAAGAACATCTTGTCAGGAGGAGCGATGATTCTAACCACCATGGATGGTGACGACCTTCCTCACCCCGTCAATGCAGACATAGTAAAAAGATACTACGCATAATTAAAGACCCGCTAGGTTGACTGACCTAGGCAAAAATAAGGGCGTCCCGGTGAACCAAAAGGGTTCGGGAAAAAATAAGGGATGAAAATAAAAAAATCTGTACACCCGGCAAGTCGAAAACCTGAAAAGGCGCTTGGGCAAAAATGGGTATCCCGGTGGACTGAAAACCCGAAAGGGCGGTCCAGGCAAAAGTTAGGGATAAGCGTAACACTATGTCTCATTGGATCACCCTGCATCCAGACTTTGGTATCAACTATCAGGCTCGGACGACACCAATCAATCAGATTCATCTCCAACTAAGCAGCAAAGTGATGAGATGCTTGAAGATATAAAGGCGATAGCAGAGTTAGAACCCAGTGGGATTATTCACATAGCTGTTTTGTTTTCTTTTTACAAATTGTATAAATCCTATTTGTTCGGCGGCGTTCTCTTACTAGGACGTCAGCCTCTTGTACAAAAACGCCTATTTACAGGCAAACTTCAAAATCAATACAAGTTCATTTTTCAGACAAATTGAAAATTGTTTTTTCCTTTATTTGTTTTGTTTTGCAAAGAACGTCCAATGTTCATTTTTGATATATGCATTTGACATTAATTGCTGCTCATAAATATTTACATGCGAAACAAAGGACTAATTACGGGTGATATCAGAAGTAAGGGCAATAAGAATTGTCTGAGAGGTCTAGTTGCTCTGTCCACCAAGGTACCAAGGTAGGTTCGACTGAAGAATGTAACCAGGATACCTTCACTCCCCGCAGAGTAAGACAGTAATGGTAGCTCTCTACACTGAGACTTGCAACTATGAACGAATCAGCCATACTCTCCCCCAAGTAGAGTTAGTCTACCATCAGCCCCGAAAAGGCTCGATATTCCCAGAAGGTCTTAATATTCCCCAGCGGAGTATAAAGATATTCTCCAGCAGGCGTAAAGAGCCTCCCCGACAGTCTTAATATTCCTCGACAGAGTATAAGAATGTTCCCCGGCGGAATACAAGATACCCCCAGTGGAGCCATTTCCCAGTGCAGTCTAAAAAAGCTTCCCCGCTAGAGTTGAATCATCTTCCCCAGTAGATTCTGGAAGCTTATCCCCTGCAGAGCGCAAATAAATCTCCCCAGCCAAATTCAGAAGGTTATCCCCACAAGAGTCTAACTGGGTTATCCTCAGCAAGTTGCAACTGAAAGATCATCCCCAGCGAAGTTCTTTCTATTCCCAGCCGAGTTCATCATCAAAATCCCCAATAGAGATTATCAACGGAATCCTCAGCGGAGTTATCATTAAAATCTCAGCAAAGATTCTCTTCCCCACAGAGTAATTCCCCGCAGAGTAATCTCTTCACCAGTTTATTCCCCAACGGAGTCATCCTCTCCTGCAAGTTTATCACCTTCGTTCATCATCCCCAGTGGGAGCAAAGAATTCAACATCATTCTCCAGCAGCTATCCAGGATTTATTTTCCCCAGCTAAAACATCACATTTTCATACATCATGATAAATGCATATACGCATCGTATCATACAATCTCATTTATGTTGAGAACATCATTGCTCGATCCATATCATGCATGGCATATGACTGACCTTTACCTTTCCGGAAAGATGCAGTTAGATTCTCAAATCATGTCAATGGAGAGAAAACCAGTTAAATCGATTCCTAAAGATTTTTCTGAAGCCAGTCAATGGAGAAAAAATCAGTTAAAATCGATTCCTAAATATTTTTCTGAGGCAAGCCAGTCAAAGAAGACAAATCCAGTTAAATCGATTCCTAAAGATTTTTCTGACGCTAATCCAGTCAAAGAAGACAAATCCAGTTAAATCAATTCCTAAAGATTTTTCTGATGCTAATCCAGTCAAGGAAGACAAATCCAGTTAAATCGATTCCTAAAGATTTTTCTGATGCTAACCCGTCAATAGAGACAACCCGTCAATGAAGACAACTCGTCAATGAAGACAACCCATCAATAGAGACAACCCGTCAATAAAGACAACCCGTCAATGAAGACAACCCGTCAATGAAGACGACCCGTCAACAAAGACAAAACTACCTACCAACAATCTCCAGGTGGAATCTATAAGCCCGTCCTCCTATCCATCATCTCTCCAAATGGCATCTGTAAGCCCATTCCCGACATCACAACGCTGATACTACACCATGCGAGCGCAAATTTCTGGGCACTTTAGTGTTCAATCATCTTCCACCTTCGGATCACGAAAGGCATGCAAGCCAATCTATATCCCCAGGTCTAAGAAGATTGAACAGGGGAAACTGTTGTACCCCAAAATTTTCCCTCCCGTATTCCTCAAGACATGTCAAGAATGATCTTCAAATAGCTCAAAATGGCTCAAGGGTTGTCAGTCAAATCACCTCCTAAGACAGTCAAGTCAGAATTAGGGTTTTGTGTTGCATTAAGGTCCTCATATATAAATGGCCTCAAGTGCTTCCAAATGTATTAATATGTTCTTAAGTTCATCCATGACAAATTTTAAGCCTTGCAGAGATACTTTGGTCAGCCAATTGCTCAAGAGGCCCAAAAATCGACTGTGTTGGGTCAAAAGTCAACTGTGGCCTACATATAGGCAAACCTCAAGATTTTTTGTCAACATTCTCATTTTGAATGATAATTCATCATTTGATCAAGGGTTGATCATGATTCATCAAGGATTGCTCAAAATTGATCAAGATTCAAAAGTTGCTAAATTAGGGTTTTGTAGGAAAAGTCAACTCAACTTTGACGAAGCATAACTTTCTCATACTTTATGAGCAATGACCCATCCAAAGCTCATTTTTAAGAGGATGCAATTCCCTACAATCAATCTTCATACTCCAAGATCACAAAATGCACTCACAAGAAGTTACAAATTTGGACATTATAGGTCATTTTTGAAAGTCAACAAAAACACCTTTTTTCCAAAGCTTATAACTTGAGAATGGAAGATCAAAATAAGATGATACAACAAGGGTCGATTAGAGGACATCTCAAGGTTTCTAAAAAGTCCAAGAACACCTCCAAAAGTTCAAAATTGAAGAAGTTATGCATTGTTGAAGTTGGGAATATTTCCAAATTTGCCAAAAGTCAACTATCCTCAAAATTCCAATTTTTGACAAAAGGGCCCACTTTTTCCACTTGATTTAGTCTTGTCATGCCACACACGTGTCCCATGCTTAATTTCATGACCAAACCTTTATTTTTCTATTTTATTTCATTTTTATTAATTTAATTCATTATTAATCAATATTAAATCAAATAAAATCCAAAAATTATTGAAAAGGGATCTTTGTGATTTGTACAGCTTGCAAACATCATGTGACAACCAACCAACTCGTGCTAAGGCTTATTTGTGCACAAAATCTCAGATTTGGCCTATTTTTGGAAAGGTTAACAATGGTGATAAAATCAAATCCTAAACCTTGAATGTACATGGATATGGGCCCAACTCTTGACCTAAAATCATTGCCTTATACATACACAAGCAGCACAAACCTAATTCACGACCTAAGAACTGCTAAAACGGCCAGAGCAAATTGCAAAAATCCTTGGAAAAGTGTGAGATCAAGAACGATATTGGAGACACTTTCAGACAAAAAGAAGAACGCAACTCCCTTCCTTGAGATCCAGTGGTGCTATAGCAATCAAAATCAGGCTTTTTCATCACCTATATCGCACTGTAAGTCATCGCGAATGGACCTCTGAACATGGAATCCCAACTTCCAGTTCTTGCACTTTTTCTTCAAAATATTGGCATATCCATGTTTGTTATTTGATTTAGAACAATTCTGTAATATTCAATTTTATTTTTATGCCCTGTATCGTGATGCCCGATTCTAGGGTTCATATTCTTGCTTTTTAGGTGTTTTTGATGCAGGGAAAATTGGCCCCAATAATTGGTATAGGAGTGATCAGGAGGCAAAGACGAGGTCAGCCATGGCTTTGGATGGTATTTCTATGGCCTAGGGTGAATTCTAGGACACACCTAGGAATTTAGTTGCAGACAAAATCCGCAGGTAAAAACCTGGTTATTTTCAGCGAAGAAGACGACTACGTGTCCTCTTCCCATTGGTCAATTTGAAATCGCGCGCTTTTAATTTTTTTTTGTCAAGCATAGTTAACGTTTGTCCATATAATATTTGTTGTGTATATTAATTACAAAGAAGCAGCGCAGTAGAGTTGGCAAGGCAGGCGTATCATTGAGCACTGGGACCTGGGTTCGAATCCCAGGTCCCCCCAATATTTGTTGTATTTTTCTCTAGGTCATTCCATGCAACTCTCACAAGATGGTCCACCATGCGCTTCTAGGATCCAGGCGCCAGATGGCCTCCTGGCCAAATCTGAAAGCTAGGATTGAAGGACTACCATGTGTCCAAGTCAACAAGCGTGTGGAAGATTCTGAAAGTCAAACGAGGCTGGAATGTTAATGGGCCAAGAATTTCCAGATTCACCTCCAAATTGGGCCCAAACCCCCTGAGTTTGCCCTTTTTTATTTTCTTTCATTTATTTATTTGCTTGATTTGTTTTTTTATTTTTAATTAACTATTAACTAAAATAATTAATATTTTCCTAATAAAATCAGAAAACCTCAAAAACAATATTTTTATTAATTTCACTATTTCATTATTTTTGTAAATAAATAATTAATTAATTAATTTAGTTTTAATTAGGTTAATTTTGACATTTTTTTGCAATAATTTAAAATTAATTAGAATATTAGGTTTTAATAACTTTTAACCATTCTCATTTTATTTCCCTTAAATAAAAAAAAACCAAAAATATTTTTATTTTAATTAATCAATTCAATTATTAATTTAGACTGATTTCTTTAATTCAAAAAATAATCAAAACATGCTTTCCTAAAAAAGGGTCAAAACCCTAAAAAACTCTCCGATTCAATTTTTCTCGCGCGTGTGTTTTTTTTTATTCATATTTTGATCCATATAATTGTATTTGCTCCGAGGATGTAATAATTTTTAATTAGGATTATTTACCGCTTTTATTTATTTTTCGCATTTACTTTTTCAAGGGTTTGTTTTTGGCGATGTAAATACCCGACGCCTTGTAATAACTTAGTTTTATTTTCCGCAACTATTAACTGCTAGATGTATGAATAATAGGCTATGCATGACAAGATCTATCCTAACTTAAAATCAACCGTAGCTCACCATAACATGTACAAAGATAACATAACTGAAAATTGACACATTTGTACATGCCACTCCTAAGGTACGCTTCACTTGGTTGCCTCGAACGTGGTCATTGAGTATAGGGAGTTTTAGAGGTCGCCCTCTTGTCCAAAGATCATAAGTTGCCTCGAAACGGTTGCCTCGGAAAAAATGATCTAAGACATTAGGGTTACCGCTAAGGCGTCCTAACATTGCTTTAGTGACCACATGTCCCTTAATCGAATTGACCTGAAAACTCCAACGGTGGTGCTACCTACTCCTCAATAGTGGGATAGCACTGCCTAAAGGACATTTACACAGTTTAATTCCTTTTGAGTAGGTAGAGGTTCTCAGGTACTTGCTCTTTCAAAACAAAACAAATCTTTCGCACTTACACTTTTCAAACAAAGTTTCCAAAAACACTTCATACACTCTTGAGGACAGAAACAAGAGTTAAATCAAAGTTTTCAAACAAAACTCTTTTCAAAACCCACAAACATAAAAAAAAAAAGCAAAATTTTGAAAACACAATGAGCAAGTACCTAAGAGCCCGTGGATAACCACTGATAGAAAGAGTGTTAACACCTTCCCTTTCTATAATCTACCTCCCGAACCCGAGAAACATCTCGAAAAGGAATTTTTCTGTGCTTTTGTCCTTTCCTTGTTGAATAAAATAAAAGATGGTGGTGACTCTTTCTTACCGCGACATTTTGCGAAAACAAACGTAAACACGAACCAGCATTCCAAAACAGTCAGTTATATTCCCACCGATCACAGTTACCACTAAGGCGTCCTAACATTGCTTTAGTGACCATACGTCCCTTAATTGAATTGACCCGAAAACTCCAACGACGATGCTACCTACTCCTCAATAGTGGGATAACATTGTCTAAAGGATACTTGCACAGTCTAATTCCTTTTTTGAGTAGGTAGATGTTCTTAAGTACTTGCTCCTTTTGAAAAACAAAACAAAACTTTTCGCTCTTACACTATCTTCAAAAACAAAACTCTTTTCAAAACCCACAAACACAAAGAAAAGCAAACTTTTGAAAACATAGTGAGCAAGTACCTAAGAGATCGTGGATAACCACGGATAGAAAGGGTGCTAACACCTTCCCTTTCTATAATCTACCTCCCGAACCCGAGAAATATCTCGAAAAGGAATTTTTCTGTGCTTTTGTCCTTTCCTTGTTGGATAAAATAAAAGACGGTGGCGACTCTTGCTTACCGCGACATTTTGCGAAAACAAACGCAAACGCGAACCAGCATTCCAAAACAGTCAGTTCTCATTCCCACCGATCACAGATGGCATCTGTATCTGGAGAGTATCTGAACTATATCTGAAAGCTGAATCTGAATGAGTATCAGGATGGCATCCGTATCTGGAGCGTATCTGAACTGTATCTGAAAGCTGAATCTGAATGAATATCAGGATGGAATCCGTATCTAGAGTGTATCTTAACTGTATCTAAAAGTTGAATCTGAATGAGTATCAGAATGGCATCCGTATCTGGAGCATATCTGAACTGTATCTAAAAGTTAAATTTGAATGAGTATCAGGATGGCATCCGTATCTGGAGTGTATCTGAACTGTATCTGAAAGCTTAATCTGAATGACTATCAGGATGGCATCCGTATCTAGAGCGTATATGAACTGTATCTGAAAGCTGAATCTGAATGAGTATCAGGATGGCATCCGTATCTGGAGTGTATCTGAACTGTATTTGAAAACTCAACAGGATGATGAGGGAGTCTGGGATGATTACTACTCCAAAAGATGATGATCTTTGTCTGTTGATTTATCTTTCCTGAAAAGGTAAAGAGTTAGTTGTATGCAATGTTATGATGTATGCATTACAATGTCATGATGTTCTCAAAATAAATGAGATTGTGTCGTATGCACTTATCATGTATGTAAATATGAAATGTGAAATGTTTATGAATGTATTTTTGTCTGGGAAAATAAATCCTTGACAAATGTCGGGGAGTTTGTTAAATCCTGGACTGTTGTTGAAGAGTATGTGTGTCTTCAAACTTTTCTTAGAATGCTTCCACCAGAGATTCCTGTTTTGTTGTTTGAGGAGAACTCCGCTGGGGGATATTGAAAACTCTGTGGGGAGAATTTTTATTCCTGCTTGGGAAAAGAATTCAGGAGTCTCGGTTGTCCATTGCTCTACTGGGGAGTCAAAATTAAATTGATACCTGGTCGGGTTCAGGTTTCACAGTAACTTGCTGGGGATTGTAGAGGTTAACTGTTATCTGGTCGGATCCAGGCTTCACAGTAATTTACCGGAGGGAAGGATGAATTAACTATTATCTGGTCGGATCCAGGCTTCGCAGAAAATTTCTTGAAATTGAATAGTCATCTGGTCGGGTCCAGGCTTTATGGTCTTTTAGAAAGCTGTACTATTATCTGGTCGAATCCAAGCTTCATATTGTCTTTCCGGGAATCATGGTTAATTGTTATCTGGTCGGGTCCGGGCTTCATAATAAACTGGTTGAAAACTGTTATCTGGTCGTGTCCAGGCTTCGCAGATTTCTGAGGTTGATGAGGTCAATTGCTATCTGGTCGGGTCCAGGGTTCATAATGAACTGGTTGAAAACTGTTATCTGGTCGGGTCCAGGCTTTACAGATTTCTTTGATGAAGTCAATTGTTATTTGGTAGGGTCCAGGCTTCATAATGAACTGGTTGAAAACTGTTATCTGGTCGGGTCCAGGCTTTGTAGATTTCTTTGATGAACTCAATTGTTATATGGTCGGGTCCAGGATTCACAATGAACTATTTGGGGATTTAGTTGTTATCTGGTCAGTTTCCAGGTTTCACAATGAATCTCTGAGGGTGATTGCTATCTGGTCGGATCCAGGCTTCGCAACGGATTTCTTGAAGGGATGGAAGTGAGTACTGATATCTGGTCGGTTCCAGGTTTCTCAGCCATTTGTTGGGGATAGAGAGACAACTCTACTGGGGAAAAGAAGTTAAACCTTGGTTAAATTTGAGTTCAGGTTCTTCTATATCTTTGAATAGTTGGGCTATTATCTGGTCGAGTCCAGGTTTCATAGCATTTCTTGGTAATAATAAAGGCTTTGTGGAAGGCTTTACTGGGGATTTAGGGGTTGTGGCCCTTTGATTTGTAATAGTTGGTGAGGCAAACTCAAACTGGGGAATCTATAGTTTGTTGGGGAAATAAACCTTGTTTCCGGTCTGCTTGAGAAGTGACGACTTCGTTGGGGGAAGTCCTCGAGGATTCTTGAGGTTGTCTCAGTTGGGGAAAGGCTTTCAGAGATTAAACTCTGGCTGGGGAGTTATCCTATGAGAAGGATTTTGGGGAGATTTGTCATTGCCCCTAGTAGCGAGTGCCTGTGGCACTGCCTGGAAGTTTGACTGTACGTAACCCTTTGTCGGTGTTTTACCCCAAAATTTGCCCTCTCATGTTTTCCAAAGTCTTCCCCCTGCATGGTTGATCACAGACCCTTGCCTAAGGAAAAAGAAAATTTCTGAGTGGTGCTTTAAGTACCTTTCAATTGGCATTCTGAAAGACCCTTCGATGGGTATTCTGAAGGAGCCTTTCAATTGGCATGGATAATTCCCTTCGATTGGCATTATGGACAAGCACTTCGATTGGAATTGTGTCAAGGCCTTCGATTGGAATTCTGAAAGACCTTTTCGTTTGGCACCCTAGGCCAAGCCTTTCAATTGGCATGCCAAGGGATCCTTCGATTTAGCATTATGTTAAGGCAGCTTCGACAGGCATGTTAACCATGTCCTTCGATTAGCATGAACAACACCTTTCGATTGGCCTGTTAACAAATCCTTTCGATTGGAATTTTAATTAGTACCCTTCGATTGGTATCTGAACAAGATCTTTCGATTGGCGTAGCAAAGGACTCTTCGATTGATATTTCAATAAATACCCTTCGATTGATGTTTGGACAAGGGCCATTTGAAGAACTCCTTCCAGGCCATTCGAAAGAGGCCATCAAGAGGGCACTCAAAAAACATGTCCAGGTACACTGAACATGAGAAAATGGCATGTTTTCCTTGCAAATATGGCAAGAATTCAATTGATTGTGGATTCAATTCTAGAGTTAAAGGCCAGATTCTTGCCTTTTATGTTCCTAACTCCACAAGAGCTGATTCGACCAGAGGGATTCTTTTCAAACTAGGACCAATCGAAGAGCAGGGCCTGAATTCATTCGAAAATCAAAAGTGTCCAGGTTCATTCAAGATTCCAAAGAGACATGAATATTTCAAAAAAGGAAATCTTTTAATATGTCTGATTCTTGTCTTATGGCTTTAAAGGCCTGGTTAAATGGCTGTCCCTTGCCATTTTCATGCACCCTCACACTCCTATAAATACGAGGCCAGTGACACATTACAGAGGACGAAAAAAAACAAAAAAAGACAGAGAAAAAACAGAGGATTTGGAGATACGCTGCCCACAAACCCACCAAAGGTTGTCGACATTTTCAGAAGTAATCCAAGCCAAAGCAGCCATTCTGCAAACATCTCCACACCCAGAGCCGCAGATCATACATCTTCAATTGGTAAGGGTTTGCAAAACCAAAATTGCACCTTCATGACATTTAAATACACATTGCATATGTATTCTTGTTATTACTGATTATGTTGCATGTAAGCTACAGCGCAAAGATGAGATCGTGCCATTGCTTGGGCACGATCTGAGTTTCTTCTTCGAATCTCAGGATAAAACAAACCCAGACCCAGATTCATCAGATTCAAGTTGAGGGAGGACTCGAATTGGGAGGAGATCCGAATCAGGGGGGTAAAGTCCCCCCTGGATCTTTAATATTTGTCTCGTTTTGTAGGAAATATATTTACAGAATTTTGTTCAGAGCTTCGAAGCTTAGCAGCTTAACTTCAAACTGGATCCAGGGTTCCCAGATCGAAGGATGACATATCCAGATCGAACACCCCCAAAGTGCAGCCCCTCATGCACCTTCGAGCAAGCCTCTTCACTGGATCAAAAGACAGCCCACACCTCTTTCGATCCATGCCTCCAGAATTATACCTTTCTTGATTTACTGCCTGTTCCTTCGATTTCATCCTTGTTTTGACTATTTTATTTCTTTTTTTTAATCAACATAAAATCAATTAAACAAAAAACCACAAAAACATTAGGCTAGTTTTTTTTATTAAATCAACTTTGTTAATTAATCATTTAATTATCTTAACATTTTCTCAAGACTAAAATTAAGAAGATTTAGATCATTTTCCCAAAATAAAATAAAACAACAAAAAGATTTTTATTCTTAGGATTTTTAGAGGTTATTTTCAGATTCACGCACGTTTATTTTATTGTAACTGCCTACTGGTTTGTAATAGCTTAACTATGACTTTTACACTTTACTGCTTTATTCCCCAAATTTTGGACATGTAAATAATCCCCCTCCCCGAAGCCTTGTAATAGCGTAGGATTTACAATTCCCGCACTTTAAATTCCTGTACATATATTAACTGTTTAGATGTATGCTAACTAGGATTGCATGACAAGATCTATCTTGACTTAAAATCAACAGTAGCTCACCATGACATGTAAAGATAATATAAACTGAAAATTGACACACTCGCACATGCCACTCTTAGGGTACGCCTCACTTGGTTGCCTCGAACGTGGTCATTGAGTATAGGTTGTTTTAGAGGTCGCCCTTTTTGTCCAAAGATCATAAGTTGCCTCGAAACGGTTGCCTCGGATAAAATGATCTAAGACATTAGGGTTACCACTAACGCATCCTAACATTGCTTTAGTGACCACATGTCCCTTAAATCGAATTGACCCGAAAACTCCAACGACGATGCTACCTACTCCTCAATAGTGGGATAGCATTGTCTAAAGGACACTTGCACAATCTAATTCCTTTTTGAGTAGGTATATGTTCTTAAGTACTTGCTCCTTTTAAAACAAAACAAAACTTTTCGCACTTACACTCTCTTCAAAAACAAAACTCTTTTCAAAACCCACAATCACAAAGAAAAGCAAACTTTTTAAAACATAGTGAGCAAGTACCTAAGAGCCCGTGGATAACCACGGATAGAAAGGGTGCTAACACCTTCCCTTTCTATAATCTACCTCCCGAACCCGAGAAACATCTCGAAAAGGAAATTTTCTGTGCTTTTGTACTTTCCTTGTTGGATAAAATAAAAGACGGTGGAGACTCTTGCTTACCGCGACATTTTGCAAAAACAAACAAAAATGCGAACCAGCATTCCAAAATAGTCAGTTCTCATTCCCATCGACCACAGAACTGGAGAATCTGCTGGGGATTCCGTTGATAAGTGAGGTGTACCTTAGGATTAGATCACTTGTGTTTTCAATTGTATTATTTGTATGCTTTAATTTTGTGGGCTTGTATCAGAGTTCTATATATCCTAACCCGGATCTGGTGATACCCTTTAGGTAAGTAGCAATAAACTGTGAGGGATCTGTCCGGCGTATACCGACACGGATGAAGCAGTAGCTACGTTGGTGTGGCACCTTAGTCTGTACTGATATCCCTTGTGTTGAAACGAGGAGAATATGGGTCTTCTAAGGAGTCATTAAGCACCAACTGACCTTAGAACCTTAAATTGACCAACTTGGCCATGGAACAGTAGCAGTATGCTACACTCATTGAGACTAAACTCTCGCGATGATTCTGGCCGCAAGAAAAGGTTGCTAAACTGGAATTATGACCGATTGAGGGTAGTCAGTGATATTGAGATCCTCTAGAACCCGATTACTATTTTTAGGACAGGTTTTAAACCAACTAAACTGAAAGAGGGTAATGCCTAAACTCCATGCCAGCCTAAACTTAAGGCTATATATGTGACTTGTGTGCCTTCAAACTTGAACTACTTGCACATTCTTGTTATCTGACAACATGAGTTCCTTGCAAGTTTTGTTTACAGTCCTTATCCGATAATTTGGACTTATTGCAGGGTTTACTTACATCACCTCACACTTTTTCTTAAACGCATAGCATACACATCATAACATCATCCCTTAACATTTCCTTAACAATTTCAAGGATCTCAAGGGTCTGTGATGCAGGTTATGGTAAATCAAAAGTCTAGAAAGGGGCAAAGGGGATTTATTTTCCTCTAGCCAAGGTTGTCTAGAAATCCAAGCATGATAACTTGAGTCAGGGGCTATGACCCACTCGATATGGTGAGCTTGACTCTTGAAGAAGGACTCTTAACGACACAAAGTTTCTTCTAACAAATTCTAACAAGTTTCTTGTTTACCCTACGAGATCCTTGAAAACATTGCATACATATATCATACACATCATTGCATAACAGGTCCCCCAATACAGGTCTCTCATGTTCTCGCTGTTTATTTCAGCAATGGATTTCCAACCAGACAATCAAGATCTTCAAACTCGAGAGACTCAGTTTAGGGAAATCTTCCTAAACCTATCCAAGGGGCAGGAAGAGTTGAAAACACTCCTCGTTAGGGACTTGGTCAAGAAAAGTCCTGAAGACAATGAGGACGAACGGTTGGAACAATTGCAAGCTGAGTTCAGTACCATGAAAACCCAGATGCTGGGGCAGATGGCTCTTATCCAAGGCTTAGCTCGGGAACAAGAAGAGTTGAGAACCATGATCAACCAGCTTCATCAAGACAGATACAACAACATGAAGCAAACAGTCAAGGCCAGGGACCAAGTCATTAATCAACTTCCGAGAAGTCAAAGGTTTGGTTTGATGAAGAATAGACCTCTCTAAGTTGCTACTACCTCAAGTGTCCAACAACAACCTTTCCATAAACAACGGGTTAATCAGAGGCAGTTTACCAAGCTCAACATGCCGTTGTCCCAAGCTTTGCAACACCTATTGAGATTGAATCTGGTGACGTTGGTAGAACCTCATCCGAATCCTAAGACTTCTTCACCTAACTACAATCCTGATGCAAGGTGTGCATACCATTCTAACAGCCCGGGGCATGATACTGATGACTGTTGGAAGTTGAAGTACGAAATTCAAAACCTGATTGATGAAGGAGCATTGGAATTCACACAAGATAGTCAGGCTGAGTTCTTCTACCATCCCTCTAAGGCTCACCATTTGATGTGACAAGACCAGACGAGAAGACTTTTGTTCATTAGAATTTTCAATTTGTAATTTTCTTTTGATTGTTCAAACATTTATTCATGTAAAACTTTGTTACTTTATCAATGCATTACATATGTATGTTTTGAATCAATCCATTGATATTCACTATATTCAAATTGCTTTCATTTTTTGTGATGATCAACTCTCGATTAAAAAATTCTAAGCCTTTTGAGGGAGGATGACGAAAACGATACCACGATCTTTACAGTATGCTTCTGAACAGACCCCGCTGACGATGTACATGCATTGTTTCAAATCCTAAATAGTGGAGTTATAAGGAAGATAATCCCTCGTCAACCCCTTTGAGCCAAAGAAGTTGGAGTTTTTCTTTTCACAAATTAAAACCCTTAATTATAACCTGGGGCAGGGTAGTTTTCTCAGTTGATCCAGGTGCACAATGAATGGCATCAAAGAAGTCCTTCCAAAACAAGAGACGGTGTTGGCTCCGTATAATCATAAGGACAGACAATCATTATCTCTCAAAATAAAAGCCCAATAAGTCAAAACCTGTTGTTGTACCCCAAAATTTTCCCTCCCATTTCTCATTAATTTCTCATCACTAAGCCCTTGGAGCTCAAGATCCAGTTAGGGTTTCATCTGCTCAAGACTTCTCCTTGCACTGTTGACCCAAATTAGGGTTTGTGTTTGCACAAAGATATTTTGACCAAAAATGCCTAAGATGACTTTCATGCTTCATATTGGACTCCCAAGTTTATCCATACCAAGTTTCAAGTCTTGATTCCAAACTTTGCCCAGTCAATTGGACAGTTGACCTAGAAATCAGCTGTATTGGGGAAAAAGTCAACTGTGGCCAATTGACAGTCAAATCTCATGAAAATTGACCCACATCAACATTATGAACTCATATGGACCATTTGATCAAGTTTGGATCACAACTCCACAAGAAATTTGATCAGATCACCAAAAGGGCAAAATGGTCATTTTTAGGGTTTTGACTGCACAAAGGCAATTTTTGACTGTTTGACCTAGCCAATGGCAAACCAAGCTCACATATGGACTCAAGGACCCCATGGAATTGTCTTGACATGCTCAACAAGTTCAAAAGATCCCAAATGCACAAGATTGACAGTTGAAATTCCCAGTCAATTGATCAATTTTGACTGTATACTGAAAAGTCAAACTTTGACTTTTTGGTCAAGATCAAGTGTCAAGATTCATTTTTCATCAAAACATGCCAAATCATGAAACTTGTTCATCAAGAAATCAAGAAATGCAAATTAGGGTTTGAAATGAAGATTTTTCATAACTTAGAATTTTTCTAAGTTATGAAAAACCCTAATTTTTTCCTAACTTTGCCCCACTTTCTCACCAAGATTCATTTGGATTCAAGAAAAAGTCAAAACATGAAAGTTGTAGCCTATTGAATAATCTAAAACTTTTATTCACAAAGTTTTCCCAAAAGAAGCTTGTAGCTCAAGTTACAATTTTTGGAACAAGGGTACCAAACCATTCTTAACTTAGAGAAAATTTGACCTATTTTAGGCAAGGTTTTTACCTAACTTCAAGACCATTTTCCACATACTTCCACTTGGAATTTCAATTTTCATTTCAAATATGGATTGTAGTACACATTCCAAGCTTTCCAAAATGCCCAAGAACTCATCAAACAACCTCATGGTTAGGGAGAATCGAATTTGGCAAGTTGGGAAAAAGTCACTTTGATTCATGGCCATGTACATGTTCATAACTTGTGCAATTTTTCAAATCAGCTTGCACAACTTGATTACAGGTCCTATATCCCATTTGCACTCAATAATTAAATGCAAAACCTTTGTGTTCAAGCCTTGCATTATGTGTTTAAGCATTACATGAAGGTTTAGTCTTAAAATAGAAAAAGCAAATTATCCATTTTTGAAAAGGTATGGCTTTATGTCAAAAGCAAATCCAAGAAGTACCAAAGCATATATCTGAAGCACAAGTCAAGGAGCATAACACACTGACCAAGACTAATATATGCAGCATAGATGGGGGCCTCTAAGAGCCTAGAAACTCAAGTGGCCATCTCTTGCTTAAGTGTGAAGAAATGTGGCATAACTGAACACAACTCTCATATCAGTGAACACATGCTTAGAAAAAGTTATCAAACACATTCAAGACATCCATTCTGAGCTAGAACACGATCCAACCCTCCCCAACACCCTCTCATTCACAAAATCACCCTCAAACTGTCCAAACAGAGCACCTGCTGCAGTTTGAATCTCACAACTCATTTCCATCGTGCATTCTTGCCCAAACCAGTTCAAACACCTTCCCTACCATCAATGCAAGCTATCCAAAGCATTAGAAGTGGACTGTAACTCCTCTAATCAGTTTGGCCATTTTCATTTTCTTGTTTTGCAGGTGGAGTTCTACAACTCGATTCAGCTAGTTTCAAAGCAAAGTAAAACTTGGAATAGCATCCCTGGACATCAAGGAAGTTGTACCAATCATCACCTTGCTCTGAAAGTACCTCCATCATCAGATACAAATTCAACTGAACAGGTATATTTTTGAACTTCTATCTCTCAATGTAGACATCATTAGCTCTAGGTTTGTGAATAAGAAGTGTTCTACTCATGCCCCTGAAACTGTACATACCTTTACTTTTCATTTATTTTGCATATGCTGTGAGAATTTAAGATCTGAATATTGATAAAAAGTTAGGTTAAGATTTGGGAATGATAAAATTCTCTCTCATTTCTGAGAGTTAGGAGGAGTTCTTTACATATTCAGAATCGTGGCTTGATGATTAACATTTCTTATGTTGTAAGTTTGTGCTAAAAGTCCAAGAATCCAGGTGTTTGAACCAGTGTTCCAAGCGCGCGTTTTTTTGTCACAGTTCTGTCCAGAGGTTGAAGAAGAACCTATTGGGCTGGGCTTGTTCTATATTTCTTATTTGCACCATGTTATTACTTTCACACCCCCTGAGCCCATTTTGTTTGTTTTAATGATTTTTTGACTTTTCCTTTTTTATTCTGATTTATTTATTTTTGATAAAAGTATTAAAAACATAAAAAATATTTTTTATACCATTTTTATATTTTTTAGGCATTTATTTGATTATATTGATATTTGTATGTAAATAAATACATAATATTATTATTTAGAATAACTAGAAAAATAATGTAAACACATTCATTTTTTGATTTTTGTTTTATTTTATCTTCTGAAAATATTTGATATAAAATATACTTTTTTTATAAATATTAAATATTATTATTATTGTATATATAATACATATTTAGAAATTAATATATATATATATATATATATATATATATATATATATATATATATATATATATATATATATATATATATATATATATATATATATATATATATATATATATATATATATATATATATATATATATATATATATATATATATATATATATATATATATATATATATATATATATATATATATATATATATATATATATATATATATATATATATATATATATATATATATATATATATATATATATATATATATATATATATATATATATATATATATATATATATATATATATATATATATATATATATATATATATATATATATATATATATATATATATATATATATATATATATATATATATATATATATATATATATATATATATATATATATATATATATATATATATATATATATATATATATATATATTAGAATATTTAGCAAATAATGTAGAAATATATACATTTTTATTTTTGGTAATATTTGACATTAAAAATACTTTTTTATATAAATATACTTCATTTCATTTTATTTTTGTATATAATAAATAAATGTGTATATATTAAATAATTACATTTTACTTAATAAAATTAGGGTTTTGCCCTAAACATAAAAAAGCTCCAAAAATAATACTTTTTTTGTATTTTGTTTATTTGAATAAAAAATATCTTTTTCCATACATATAAAAACCCTCTTTGCATTTTGCATATTTATTTTATTTCCATTTAATTTGTGCAATCAATTATCTTGTAAATAATTCCAAATTGATTTAATAGCTAGGTTTAAATTCCTTGTCAAATACCCCCCATTTGAACATTTGTACCCCCCTTCCCATATTGTGTTGTAATAGCTTAGGAACTTTATTTTTCGCACTTTAATGCTTTCTAAATATACCATGTTAGAATTAGGGTTTGTATGCAAATAAAAAGAACCAAAATAGTTTGACCTAATTTCAAGATAATCAAGCATGAAAATGGACAACACATATCACACTTGCACCCCTAGGGTATTCCACTTGTTGCCTTCAATAAATGGGCCATATTGCATGTTAGGTCTCTTTGGGCAAAAACAAAACAAACAATCAAATGATCATAGTCCCTCGATGACGCTTTCGAAAAGTTGCCTAAAATGATCAAGTCCCTTTCAAGGAAAAATTGCCCAAAGATACTTGGCACCATTGCAATCATGGTCTAAACGATGACCCGCACCCGTCCCTTTCACATCCTAACACAAGATTGTCCACCAAATGCAATGGTGGAACAAAGTTGTTAAAAGGGTTAAAACATAGCAAAAATCTTTGAGAACTTTAGGGTAGATAGCTCTTAAGTACTTGTCAACTTGCAAAACAAAAACACTTGCCTATTTTTTCAAACCACACTTCACAAACACTTTCAAAACAAACTTTCAAAAAACCTTGAAACATCTTTTCAAAAAGACAAACATCTTTTGTAAAACATTCGAGTAAAGAATTGTTACAAGGGTAGCCTAGACAAGGCATCTTTTTCAAAACATTTTCAAAACCACACACAAAGCACCATTTCAAACAAATTGAAAACCAAGGCAAGTTGATCTAAGCAAAGTACCTAAGAGCCCATGGATAACCATGGATAGAAAGGGTGCTAATACCTTCCCTTTCTATAATCTACTCCCCGAACCCAAGAAAATATCTCAAAGGTTTTTGTTGTGCTTTTTAAACCTTTCCTTAGGATAAAATAAAAAGTCGATGGCGACTCTTGCTCAACCGAAACATTTGCGAAAACAAACGCAAAACTCATAGTCAGTTCTCCCACCGTATCACACATGTGAAGGAGACTTGAGAAAAACTGGGGCATCCCGCTGACTGCAGTCACAAAAAGAAACAGTTCAGGCAAAAAACAGGGATAATAAAATCAAAAAGAGGTCCTAAAAACTCTCAACAAAAATGACTTCCTTTTCAAAATAAATTGTCAGTATCCGAACCATCACTGGTATATCAGAGCAAAGACTCAAACGGGATCTAAATGCACGATTAGCTGAGTTTAGGATCGAAGAACATCACGAAGAATGGGTGGGTACAAATAAAATTTGAGCCTTTATCCTTTGTTTCTTAAACCGTGAACCAGACCACGTTATAACCCTTAAAAGTCCTAGCTGAAGCATGGGTTAGTTTGAAAGCATACTGTTACAAAAGGTATCCTGACTCCTGTAAGGCTCGCTGTAAAATCCTGAGTTGACATCACATTTTACAAAAAAAAATTTTGCCTGTTTTACTGGAAAAATGCATTTTCAAAAATTTCAACAGACAGACATAAGCTTTGCATTCTTAAAATAACATTGTTTGCATATGACTATTTGTTCAAACAGCAGAAAAATTCGCACGACGAATATCTAGTGAACAAAAACCTTTTCAATAAAAAAGGATCACCTCAAGTGGAAAAACACTTCCAATCAAGGGGCACGGCATGATCATTGTCCATCATCTGGGGCAGTCAAGTCAAGATTCAAGAAATCTCTCAAAATGCCAAATAGCCAGGGGCAAATCTCCATCTGAATCAATTGGGGCATTGGACATGAATTCCAGCAACGAATCTTGCATGATCAAACGAAGATCTTCTGGTAGTATGGCAACACGACACTATTGACAATGGCAACTCCCTACACTCTGAGAGCATGGACATAGTCAAAAAATACCGCGCGTGAATCAAAGACCCGCTAGGTTGACTGGCCTAGGCAAAAATAAGGGCTTCCCGGCGAACCAAAAGGGTTCGGGTAAAAATTAGGGATAAAAATGGAAAAAATCTGTACACCCGGCAAGTCAAAAACCTGAAAAGGCGGCTTGGACAAAAAAGGGTATCCCGGTGGACTGAAAACCCGAAAGGGCGGTCCAGGAAAAAATTAAGGATCAAAGCGTACGACTATGTCCCGTCATCTCGTCACTTGCCTACCAGAAGAAGACTTGTCATTTCAATCGAAAGAGACCAAGCACCTCATAGGTTGAGATAATACTCGATCCACAAGGCCTCCGCAGACACCTTCTCCCACAAAAACAGGGGCAAATAAGAATTGTCTGAACTGTACAAATTGCTTTGTCCACCAGGTACTCAGGTATATATTCAGCTGAAGAATATGGCTAAGATGCTTTCACTCCCCGCAGAGTAAAACAGTAATGGTAGCTCTCCCCACTGAGACTTGCAACTATGAACGAATCAGCAATACTCTCCCCAAGCAGAGTTGGTCTACCATCAGCCCTAAAAAGGCTGGGTATCCCCAAAAGATCTTAATATTCCCCAGTGGAGTATAAAGATATTCCCCAACAAGCATAAGAGTATCCCTGGAAATCTTAGTATTCCTCAACATAATATAAGAATGTTCCCCGACAGAATGCAAGATACCCCCAGTAGAGCCATTTCCCCAGTGCAGTCTAAAAAAGTTTCCCCAATGGAGTTGAATCATCTCCCTCAGTAGATTCTGGAAGCTTATCCCCTGCGGAGCATAAATAAATCTCCCCAGCCAAATTCAGAAGGTTATCCTCACAAGAACCTAACTGGGTTATCCTCAGCAAGTTGCAACAGAAAGATTATCCCCAGCAAAGTTCTTTCTTTCCCCCCCAGCAGGACTTCTATCCTCAACAGGTTCAATATCACCAGCAACGGTAATCTTTCCCCAGCGGAGTTTATCATCAAAATCCCTAATAGAGCTTATCAGCGGAATCCCCAGCGGAGTTTATCGTTAAAATCCTCAGCAGAACATCTCTTTCCCACAGAGTAATTCCCCCCAGAGTAATCTCTTCATCAAGTTTATTCCCCAACGGAGTTCTTTTCTCCTACAGGTTTATTCTCACAATCATCTTCGTTCATCATCCCTAGCGGAAACGAAGAACTCAACTCTATTCTCCAGGAGCTCCGGGATTTATTTTCCCCAGCTAAAACATCATATTCCCATACATCATGATACATTCATATACGCATCATATGAATACAATCTCATTTATTTTGAGAACATCATTGCCTGATCCATATCATGCATTGCATATGACTGACCTTTACCTTTTAGGAAAGATACAGTTAAGGTTCTCAATTACGTCGAAGACCCAACCAGTTCTTAAATCTCAATTGAATTATCCTCGGTTGAATTTCAGATAAGGTTCTCAATCTCGACGGTTCCCCTACGTCATAGTGTGGACGAGTACTATAACCTCAACGGTATACTCCATTGAGCACGAGTCAGTTCCTAGATCTTGATGTTCTTCTCCGTCATAGTGTGGACAAGTTTTATAACCTCAGCAGTATACTCCCGGTGGGCACGAGACAGTTCCTAGATCTTGATGACGATGTTTCCCTACGTCATAGTGTGGACGAGTACTATAACCTCAACGGTATACTCCATTGAGCACGAGTCAGTTCCTAGATCTTGATGTTCTCCTCTGTCATAGTGTGGACAAGTTCTATAACCTCAGCGGTATACTCCCGGTGGGCACGAGACATTTCCTAGATCTTGATGAAGATGTTTCCCTATGTCATAGTGTGGACGAGTACTATAACCTCAATGGTATACTCCATTGAGCACGAGTCAGTTCCTAGATCTTGATGTTCTCCTTCGTCATAGTGTGGACAAGTTCTATAACCTCAGCGGTATACTCCCGGTGGGCACGAGACAGTTCCTAGATCTTGATGAAGATGTTTCCCTACGTCATAGTGTGGACAAGTACTATAACCTCAACGGTATACTCCATTGAGCACGAGTCAGTTCCTAGATCTTGATGTTCTCCTCCGTCATAGTGTGGACAAGTTCTATAACCTCAACGGTATACTCCCGGTGGGCACGAGACAGTTCCTAGATCTTGATGAAGATGTTTCCCTATGTCATAGTGTGGACGAGTACTATAACCTCAACGGTATACTCCATTGAGCACGAGTCAGTTCTTAGATCTTGATGTTCTCCTCTGTCATAGTGTGGATAAGTTCTATAACCTCAGCGGTATACTCTCGGTGGGCACGAGACAGTTCCTAGATCTTGATGAAGATGTTTCCCTACGTCATAGTGTGGACGAGTACTATAACCTCAATGGTATACTCCATTGAACACGAGTCAGTTCCTAGATCTTGATGTTCTCCTCCGTCATAGTGTGGACAAGTTCTATAACCTCAGCGGTATACTCCCGGTGGGGACGAGACAGTTCCTAGATCTTGATGAAGATGTTTCCCTATGTCATAGTATAGACGAGTACTATAACCTCAACGGTATACTCCATTGAGCACGAGAAAGTTCCTAGATCTTGATGAAGATGTTTCCCTACGTCATAGTGTGGACGAGTACTATAACCTCAATGGTATACTCCATTGAGCACGAGTCAGCTCCTAGATCTTGATGTTTTCCTCCATCATAGTGTGGGCAAGTTCTATAACCTCAGCAGTATACTCCCGGTGGGTGTAGCGATAAAAAATGTAGCGGGGTAAATCGGAGATCGAATTATTGATTAATTCGTCTCACAAAAGCAAGAGTCGCCACCGCGCTTTATTATTTCCAAGGGAAAATGGAAAAGAGCGAAATAAAACCCTAAATATGCAATGTAAAATAATACTTTTAAAAGTAATAAAAATACAAGGCGTTTTTGAAAAGAGATCTATGGTTCGGGGGTTGGTTATACAATGGGAAGGTATTAGCACCCAATGTATCTATAGTACTCTATAGGAACCTTTTGAAATATCTGTTTATTAAAATGTACATTTGTTTGATCGAAATAAATTGTTTTGGCCGAAAAGGGGTACGGACGTTTTTGAAGGTACGCCGACCTAATGTCGAAGTTTTGGCTTGAAAGGTATAATTTTTGAAAAGATTGAATATTTGAGAGAAATTGTCTTAAATTTTAATGAAATGCAAAAATATTCGCGTGATCGGACCTGAGGACATTAAGTCAACAAATTTAATCGTTTTTCCCTTGGATTTAGACGTAAACAGAATAATCAAATAAAGATGAAATAATTAACAGAAAATTATGCGAATAATGATTAAATAGCAACAATTAAATAATAGACTAAATGATGTGAACATGCATTTTTAGATTTTTGTTTAATATTAAGGAAAAGAAAATGTTTTAATTCTTAAATTCTATTTTTTTTTATATTTTTTGTATTAGTATTAACTAAAACGAGGGAAATAATTTAAAGAAAATAGCATGTTTTTTAATTTTAAGTCATTTTTATTTTTTATATGTTTTTTAATATTAATAAAAAGTATTATTTTAGAATTATTAAATGATTTTAAACTAAATTAAAACTTAAAAGATACTAACTTAAGTCTAATTAAAAAAGGGAATATTAAAATATTAAATTAAAACCTAAAGCTAAACTTAATAAAAATTGGTCAAATACTAAAATGTTTTAATTAAACTACATCTCTTATTGATTAAGTTCTATTAATTAACTAAATTAAAACTCTCTAAAAAAAAGCTAAAGAGAACAAAATAGGAAAAAAGTGTTGAGAAATAAAAGGGGTAGAAACATAATCAAAACAAATGGGCTAAAAGGTTTGAGAAGGCCCAATCAAGAAAGCAGAAACGGGGGGTGCATAAGGAAAACGTGGGATCTTAGGCAGGAAAGGGTGAGGCCCAATTTCATTAATCTGTTTAGGGTTAAACGCGTTTGTTTAGTATTGAGAGAAAGGGATTAGGGTTTTGGACAGAAGCGGCGCTTGCTCACTCTTCTTCGTCTTCTCCGATCTCTTCGTCCTCCTCAAGGTCAAACCAACAGAACCAAGTCTTTCCTCGTCTAAGCCAAACAACGTTGCCGTCTGTCTCGCCTCAAAGGATCATGCAACGACGTAACTTGAAGGTAACATTTCTGAGTTAATCGAGTGAGGGTTTCCGTTTTGATGTTTTACATGGTTCGTTTCTGCTTATGCTTCTGACTTTAGTTTTGTGGTGGTTATGAAAAGGGAAAGAAAACTACCTTTATTGGAGGGAGAGACGGAAGTGGCGGCGTCTGGAGGGCTTTGACAGCGAGGTGACAACGGATTCACGTTACAATTTTTATCTATTTCATTAGGGTTTTGTTACGATTTTTGCATGTTGTGATTGTCTAGTCCATTGATTCTAACTTCAAGTTATTTGTTGTTACATGAGGTGTACAAAAGAAAGAGAGGAAAAAAGAAGCGTTACCTGGAGACGGAGGAGGGAGGTTGGGGGAAACGCGTAGGAGGCCGAGGCGTGGAAGGCAATGACGCTGTGATATTTGCTTTGGCCCTGGTTTGTCTTTTTCCTCTTCTTGCTAGCTTGCTGTATGCTTTGGTATTTACCTATGATGATGTAATCTGAGGCCTTTGCATTGCCTTGAACGTTTGTCGTTGGAACATTATTTTGATTTGGCTTGACAGTGTTGATGCTTTTTTTCTCTTCTTCTCAGCTATGCTTCTGTACTCCTGTTTGCCTCGTTGCTTGCTTATGATGCCTCTGAATGCTTGAATGTTGCCTTTAAATGCCTGAATGCTACTGTTGAAATGTTTGTTTTGACTAGCTTCTTTTCTTCTTCTTCTTGCCTTGATATTGTTGCCTTAAATGTTGGCCTATGATGATATGCTGAGGCCTTATGGTTTGGACAGTTTCATGTAGGTTTGCATTGTTCTGGTTTTTTCTGATTTTTGGCTTTGGATGTTGGTTATGGTTTCAACAGGTTTGGCCTTGAGTTTACTGGTTTTACTGGTTTATGGCCATGTTGGTTTTGTGAAACAAGGCTTTGGTGATGGTTTGAGGTTGATGGTTCATGCTGGTTTTGAATGGTTTTTGGTCGTATTGGTTTGATGGTTTATGCAGGTTAATGGTTTTGAAATGGTATACTGTTTGTTTAGGCCATAGTTTTACTGGTTTATGCAAGTTATGTTGGGTATACTGGTTTTTTGTTTTGGTAATGGTTCTACTGGTTTTTGGCCATGTTGGTTGAGGTTTTCTATGGCTTAAGCAGGTTATTGAGGTTTAGGCCAAGGTTGTTGTTACAGGTTATTGAAACAGGTTTGGTTTAGGCCATGTTGGTGTTACTAAGGCTTAGGCTTTAGAGCTTGAGAAAATGGCTTTGTTTTTTGTTTTACAGTTTTTAAGTGTGGAAGGCTTGAAGATAGATTGTGATATCTCTGAATTTTTGAAGGGATTGATAATGTTATATCAGTTGGTTCGGCCTCTTTTTGTTTATGCTACAGGTTTTGAATTTTTAAACTATTTTATTGCCTTTGACCTCTGCACTCTACCATACTGTTTTATTCAGTTTGTCCCTATTCCTATTTCATGCTTCCTCTTTTCTTACTGCATTGCTGCTGTTCTGTTTTGTAACTCTTTCTGCCTAAGCCAAAAACCTGTAAAACCACACTTTCTCTCTTCTCTCTCTCTAGTACCATTTGATACATTAAAATGATGTATTGTACTGTATTTGTTCTGAAAAAGCATGCTGGAAAAATGATGTAAAATGTAAAGATACATTGCTTGCAAATTGGTTTAAACTGCATATCTCCTTTGTCTACTCTTTGTTACAGCATGTACAGCATGGGAGCCTATTTTATTTTGACTTCTTCCTACCTTTGGGTAGTTTACGTTGCATGCTTGTGTTGAAAATGCATATGCTGTTTTGTTTTTGAAATATGCATTGGATTTGAAACATGCAGTTTACAATTAAAATGCAATTTTGACAAAAATGAATTTGTGCATATTTAAATTTGTGCATTCATATTTATCAATTAAAATTCATCCCTTTTTGTGAACCGGGAGAAATCCCGTGATTTGCAAAAAGGGTAAAACTGATTCCAGCCCTTTGCTTTTAATGATGAACACTAAAATTAATTTTTGCTTTTAATTATTTATTTATTTCTGACTTTTTCTTTAATTCTTTTACAGGTAAAATTAAATGATCATCAAAGAGGCATTGGATAGAAGATGAAGATTTAAAACTTAGGAAAAAACATTAGGATAGCTTTTATTTCATTTTAAACTTTGTAAAAATTATTATTGTAAATACGTTGTAAATAAATACGGCATTTACACAACAATTGTACAATTAGAATAAAATGAATAAAATTCCAATATTTTATCAGTTAATTCTTTTCTTCTTTGCAATTATCTGTTTTATCATTTATAATTCTTTAAATTATATAATAACTGAAAAATCAATTCCAATCATTTAAATTTAGAATGATAAATAATTAAACAAACATCATTGACCAATTAACTTCTCTTCAATTAATTATTTCATTATTTATAATTCTTCTAAATTATAATAACTGAAAATAAAATTTCAATTATTTAAACCTAGAACAATAAATAATTAAATACATCGTTTGATCAATTAATAACCTTCTTTTCAAATATTTATTTTATTATTTATAAATCTTTAAATTATATAATAACTGAAAAGAAAATTCCAATTATTTAAATTTAAGATAATAAATAATTAATAAACATTGTCTGATCAATTAATAAACTTAGCGTTCAAAAATAAACAGCTCTCGACTTGAAAAAGTTATGAATTTTAAAACTGCTTTGAAAATTGATAAAAATAGGTCAAAACCCTTGCAATGTAATGATGCAGATGGGAGATGGTATCTTAGGTCAAAATTTGGGGTACAACAGCTGCCCCTATTTAAGTTTCTTCTATCCGGAGATATGAAGATTAAAATCTTCGTTTCGACGAGATTGAAGGTACTTAAATACATAATACGCAAATTTTTGCCCTAAGATACCGCCATTATGTTTGATATGAATGCAGTGATTGAATTCACAGAGAAAAATATTGTATGAAACAAGACAATGCTGGAGGAATCAAACACCAACAAGACACAGGGACATGGATTATACACTACTGGGGAAACGAGCCATCGACTTCAAATGACAAACTCTTGACAGCGAATAAAATTGAGGGACTACGACCTCTGACCCTAACAAAGAAAGCATCTTGCATAGGCCATAAAACAGATTATTGACCCAAAAATAGTGAGTTTGCAACTCGAGGTCAAAGATAGACAGAAAGTGACAAATTTGCTGATGATGGACTACCAACTTCTGAAGGTAAAGATTCATAACAAACTTTCTCTGCGAGATTTCCGGAGATATACTCATTAATGCTGAAATAATAATGAGATTGTAGATACACAAGTTGCCTCAAATAAAGAAGCTGCCACTTGTTGTCTTCCAAAAGAATATTATGACATACAAGCTGCCCAAATAAAGAGGCTGCCACTTGCTGTCGTCCAGGGATGTCAATAACATGCAAGCTGTTCAAATAAAGAAACTGCCACTTGCTGCTTTCCAAAGAAAATACCAATAACATACAAACTGCTCAAATAAAGAGGCTGCCGCTTGCTGTATTCAAGAAAATACCAATAACATACAAGCTACTCAAATAAAGAAGCTGCCACTTGCTGTATTCCAGAAAAATAATAACGTACAAGTTGTTCAAATAAAGAAGCTGCCGCTTGCTGTATTCCAGAAAAATAATAACGTACAAGTTGCTCAAGTAAAGAGACTGCCGCTTGCCGTTTTCCAAAAATAATAACGCACAAGTTGCTCGTGAAGAGCTGCCGCTTGTTGTTTTCTAACGATGTCTATAACGTACAAGTTGCTCATGAAGAGACCGCCGCTTGTCGTTTTCCAAAAATAATAATAACACACAAGTTGCTCGTGAAGAGCTGCCGCTTGTCGTATTTCGAAAATAATAATAACGCACAAGTTGCTCGTGAAGAGCTGCCGCTTGTCGTTTTCCGAAAATAATAATAACGCACAAGTTGCTCGTGAAGAGTTACCGCTTGTCGTTTTCCAACGATGTCTATAACGTACAAGTTGCTCATGAAGAGACCGCCGCTTGTCGTTTTCCAATAATAATAACGCACAAGTTGCTCGTGAAGAGCTGCCGCTTGTCGTTTTCCGAAAATAATAACGCACAAGTTGCTCGTGAAGAGCTGCCGCTTGTCGTTTTCCGAAAATAACGTACAAGTTGCTCGTGAAGAGCTGCCGCTTGTCGTTTTCCAAAAAATAATTCAGAAGGAAATTGCGATGACACTGGCAGGGAATAAAATCTTCGTCAAAGAGAACCATGAATTAACCCTTCCCGAGGAGATCACATACTTAAATGTGCAAAATAAATGCACCATTCGTCTAGGTCACGACTTCACTAGGGAAAATCATGAGATAGCCTATGCAAGAGACAACAACTTCATCCAGGGATAACTAGAGGGAAAACAGTCAAACAAGACTCCACCCAATGAGAAAGTAACTCGATTGGGGATTCATCCTATCCAGAAATGGACAAGGTAAGCTGAATCAAAAATCATCCACGAGGATTAGCTCAGTTGGGGAATTTAGAAAGGAAGCACATTTTCTGCCTAAGCTAACCTTCTACTTGGAAAGAAACATGTACGCTGTTTGAATAAAAAAAGTACAACCCAAAATCAATGGCAAATGTGAATATGCATGTGTGATATAAGTGTAAATGAATAAATGAATGTTATGCTGACGAAATGAGCAGACGGAATATCTTGAAGACAATAAGATGCCACAACATAACAGATACTCGGCCAATCTTAAAAAAGACGGAAGACAACTGGAACTGGAAACACAAAGCAACGTTAGCGCATATCACGCTACAAGGCTCAAGTCTGCCGAGGAGAAAAGTATTCAAATCCAATCTTCTAATACCAATAGACCACTAGCATGAGACAAAGCATACCACACTTTAGAGATCTGCTCAAATGATAACCAAAACAACGCTTAACTGGAAAAACTGGGGAGTCACCAAACTTAGTACCACCAGAAACACAAGCTTACACAACCAACACCTCATGACGATTTTGAAACGAAACATATTCATCATGCAAGGATAAATTACTGTATTGTTTCGCATTTCATGGCTTGACCATCCTCGGAACAACTGTTGATATTCCTTTCATTATTCACGACACATTTTTAAAATAAGAATACTTTAAATAACTTTGTTTCAAATATTTCCGTAAAAATTAAAATTTTGCCCACAAAAGGTAAATGCTCAAATTTCATTAATAAGATGGTAATTCGCTAACAACGCGACTCCAACGGTTTACAAAAGTTTGGGAAATAGTACATGAAAGAAAGGGTTACACAAAAACAATGATCACTATTCTCCCTAACAACTTCGAATTCCAAAGTGTGTTCAAATGCCACAGCCGGTCTGACCAAAAGCTTGCCTAAGCCGCCTCTTCGGGTTTTCAACTTAGCGAACTGTCAACTCAAACCTAAGCTAAATACTTCCTGACTGCATCGGCGTTCATGGGGCACAGGAGCTCCTCACCGTTCATATTGGTGAGAATCAAAGCACCTCCAGAGAAAACTTTCTTAACGACATACGGTCCTTCATAATTCGGAGCCCACTTGCCCCTAGAATCAGGTTGGAAAGATAATATCTTCTTGAGCACAAGGTCACCTTCTCTGAACTCGCGTGGTCGAACCTTCTTATCAAAAGCCTTCTTCATTCTCTTCTGATATGATATACTGTGACACAACGCCGTCAATCTCTTATCTTCAATTAAATTCAACTGATCATATCTACTTTGACACCATTCAGCCTCAGAAAGTTTAGCTTCCATCAACACTCTCAAAGACGGAATCTCGACCTCCACGGGGAGTACATCTTCCATACCATAAACTAGGGAAAAAGGAGTTGCGCATGTTGAAGTTCTAACTGAAGTACGATATCCATGTAAAGCAAACGGAAGCATTTCATGCTAATCTTTATAAGTTACCACCATCTTCTGGACAATCTTTTTGATATTCTTGTTAGCAGCTTCAACAGCCCCATTCATCTTCGGCCTGTAAGGAGAAGAATTATGATGTTCGATCTTGAAATCTTCACAAAGTTCCTTCATCATCTTGTTATTCAAATTCGAACCATTATCAGTGATGATCTTACTCGGGATACCGTATCGACAAATGATCTGATTCTTGATAAATCTGACTATCACCTGTCTGGTTACATTAGCATAAGATGCTGCTTCCACCCATTTAGTAAAATAATCGATCGCTACCAGGATGAAACGATGACCATTTGAAGCTTTGGGTTCAATCATTCCAATCATATCAATGCCCCACATAGAGAAAGGCCAAGGTGAAGAGATAATGTTAAGGAGAGTCGGTGGCACATGTATCTTGTCCGCATAAATATGGCATTTATGATACTTCTTCACATATTTGCAGCAATCAGATTCCATTGTCATCCAATAGTAACCAGCTCTCAACATCTTTCTAGCAATTGCATGTCAGTTGGCATGAGTACCAAAGGATCCTTCATGTACTTCTTGCATCAGCATATCTGCTTCACGTCTGTCCACACATCTGAGCAAGACCATGTCGTAATTCCTCTTATACAAAACTTCTTCATTGAGGAAGAAACTGCTTGCTAATCTTCTCAACGTCTTCCTATCCTTATTGGATGCCCCAGACGGGTACTCTTGAGTTTGAAGAACACGTTTAATGTCATAGAACCACGGTTTGTCGTCGGTGACCTCTTCTACTGAGAACAAATGAGCAGGTCTGTCAAGGCGCATAACCCGGATTGTAGGCACATCGTTCCAACCATTCACTTGAAACATTGAAGACAAAGTAGCTAAAGCATCAGCCATTTGGTTCTCATCTCTAGGGATATGATTTAATTCCACTTTGTTAAAGAAAGTTAACAATCTTCTAGCATAGTCTCTGTAAGGGATCAAACCAGGATGACGAGTCTCCCATTCTCCTTTGATTTGATTAATTACCAATGCCGAATCTCCGTAAATATCAAGAATCTTAATCCTTAGATCCGCTGCTTCTTCGAGACCCATAATACATGCCTCATACTCAGCCATGTTGTTCGTGCAGTCAAACTTCAATCTCGCTGTGAACGGGATATGAGTACCTCGGGGAGTGACGATGATTGCCCCAATTCCATTTCCATAAGAATTTACAGCTCCGTCGAATATCAAACCCCAATGGGATTCGGGATCAGGTCCTTCTTCAGGTAACGGCTCTTCACAATCTTTAGCTTTCAAGTACATAACATCTTCATCTGGGAAATCAAACTTGATGGATTGATAATCTTCGATTGGTTGGTGAGCCAAATGGTTGGCTAAAATACTCCCTTTGATTGCTTTCTGAGTGTGATACTCAATGTCATATTCAGATAACAACATCTGCCAACGAGCTATTCTTCCAGATAAGGCGGGCTTCTCAAAGATATACTTGATCGGATCCATTTTGGAGATCAACCAAGTGGTGTGGTTAATCATATACTGACGCAGACGGCGAGCAGCCCAAGCTAAAGCACAACAGGTTTTCTCAAGAAATGAGTATCGAGACTCACAGTCTGTGAATTTCTTACTCAGATAATATACGGCATGTTCCTTTCTTCCAGTCTCATCTTGTTGACCAAGCACACATCCCATGGAATCTTCCAAAATAGTCAGGTACATAATCAAAGGTCTTCCTTCCACCGGAGGGATCAAAATGGGAGGTTCAAGCAAATATTCTTTGATGCTATCAAAAGCTCTCTGACAATCTTCTGTCCACACACATCCTTGGTTCTTTCTAAGAAGCTTGAAAATCGGCCCACAGGTAGCAGTCATATGAGATATAAATCTGGAAATGTAGTTCAGTCTCCCAAGGAATCCTCTCACTTGTTTTTCCTTCTTGGGTGCGGGCATTTCCCGAATAGATTTGACTTTATCAGGATCTACCTCAATACCTTTCTGACTGACAATGAAACCCAGAAGTCTTCCAGAACGAACACCAAAAGTGCACTTGTTGGGATTCAGACGGAGTTTATACTTTCTCAAACGCTGGAAAAACTTCAACAAATGTTCCAAATGATCTTCCTCAGTTTGTGATTTGGCAATCATGTCATCCACATACACTTCTATCTCTTTATGCATCATGTCATGGAACAAAGCAGTCATGGCCCTTTGGTATGTTGCACCAGCATTCCTCAAACCAAACGGCATAACCCGATAACAAAATGTTCCCCAAGGTGTAATGAAAGTTGTCTTCTCCATATCTTCTGGCGCCATCTTGATTTGATTGTAACCAGAGAAACCATCCATGAAAGAAAAGACTTTGAACTTTGCGGTACTATCGACCAATACGTCAATGTGCGGTAATGGGAAGTCATCCTTTGGGCTAGCTCTATTCAGATCTCTATAGTCTACACACATTCGGACTTTGCCATCTTTCTTAGCAACATGCACTATATTGGCTAACCATTGAGGATAGACCGATGTAACAAGGAAACCTGCATTAATCTGTTTCTGAACTTCTTCTTTGATCTTGTCAGCCATATCGGGACGAGTCCTTCTCAACTTCTGCTTAATCGGCGGACATTCAGGTCTCAACGGTAAACGATGCTCCACAATATCGTTGTCCAAACCTGGCATATCTTGGTAGGACCAAGCAAACACATCAACATACTCTTTGAGAAGCTCCAACATTTTCTCTTTGACTTCCGGGATAAGCAATGCTCCGACTTTGACTTCCTTTTTATCTTCTTCATCACCCAAATTGATAAACTCTACAGGTTCTTCAAATGGCTGAATAATCTTCTCATCGTGCTCAAGAAAACGGGAAATTTCATCAGGAATCTCTTCATTATCCTCTTCTTCGGCTCTGAACACAGGGAATTCAAAGTTGGGAGAGGGCATAGGATCATTGTTTTCAATGGTTAAGTCATGGATTAATCTGCACATATGATTATGCTTTATTTTAGAAATCGATTTGTGCAAATAAAACAAAAGGTTATTATATTTTCCTATTACTACCAATTAATTTTCATTACTATTTCCCAGAAAAGTGAAAAATAAAACAGTAGTGGACAAAATAACATTTTATTTATTGAAGGGAAATACTTGAAACAAAGAGCCCAGACATTTCTCTTTTGCCTTGGGCAGAGCAAAAGGATTTATTTTTATCATAGCCCGACACAAAATACTTTTCGCCTTGGGCAGAGCGAATTTTTCAAAAAAAAACAACACAAAACATTACTCGGAAATGTGCATCACAACAGGAACATCAACAGCAATCCAGTTTTGGCAAACCACTCCATGCGTCACGAAATCGGGTAAATCCTCTTCAGCATCGTCTCCTAATACAGCATCAACTTCGGGAGGAGTCGGATGGATAAAACCTGCGCTTCGGAAAACCTCTTGAATCGGACGAGTAACCACTTCTTGCTTGACTCTTGCAGACACGGGATGAAAACCAAGACCTTCTCCAGATTTGTTCTCGGGCAAAGTCAACACCTGGCCCCAACCTTCTGCCAAACCACTTTCAACCACTCGTCGCGCATCCTCAAAAGAAGAAATAGATGCCCCTTGCTTCTTCACTTCATTCTTGGCAACAGACAGAGCTTGGAATTGAGTTCCAACATCCTCATCAGCGTCAATAAAAGAGAAAGATGACAAATGGCTTACCACCATAGCCTGATCTCCACCAATCATTACCAGCTTTCCATGCCTCACAAACTTCAATCTCTGATGGAGCGTGGAAGTGACTGCCCCTGCATCATGGATCCATGGACGACCCAATAGGCAACTGTAGGCAGCACGAATATCCATTACTTGAAAAGTGATCTGAAAAGTATGAGGACCAATTACTATAGGAAGATCCACTTCACCAATGACAGTCTTCCTAGAACCATCAAACGCTTTGACAATTACTCCACTAGGTCTCATGGGAGCACCTTGATATGAAAGTCGAGATAATGTAGTCTTGGGCATTACATTTAACGACGAACCTGTATCTACCAACACACTTGATAAGGTATCATTTCCGCAACTTACTGAAATATGCAAAGCCATATTGTGGTTCCTTCCCTCCTCCGGGAGTTCTTCATCACTGAAACCAAGATTGTTACATGAAGTAATATTTCCCACAATTCCATCAAATTGATCAACCGTCACATCATGATCCACGAATGCCTGGTCCAAGACCTTCATCAAAGCTTCTCTATGGGCACCAGAATCTCTCAATAAAGCAAGCAAAGAAATCTTGGAAGGAGTTTGCAAAAGTTGGTCCACAATCTTATATTCACTTCTCTTGATAAGCTTCAGAATCTCATCATACTTAGGACGAGGGATAGGTTCATTGGATCGGCCTATCTCAACCCTTGGTTCAACATTTCTTGTTGGAATTTCCGCCGATATGGGCCTCCTGACTTGAACTTCTGGTCTCTTCAAAGGTACTGCTGCAAAGACGCGTCCACTTCTCGTAACTCTACTCACATCAGCGATGTTAACAAAAGACGGCCTCGTCGGTATAGGGACTTCTACCCCATTCTCAATCATTGTGGCATTATACTTATACGGTACAACTTGGTCTGAGTTGTAAGGCACAGGACCAGGTGGATAAATGGTCAAAGGAGCAACAGGTGCAGTCTGACTGTCGTAAACGATCTCTACTGATTCAGGCAAATTGAATTGTGGTATTATAACATTCACTTCATCCTCCGGATCTCTGTCATATGTAATAGTGATAACTCTCTGGTCTAGCAACTTTTGAATATCCTCCTTCACAATAGGGCAATCAACCTCTCTTGAACAAAATTCACAAACATCATAATCATGTTGATGCCTAACAAAGGCAAGTCTTCTCAAACTCTGATGTAACCTGATCAACGACTCTCTTATGTGTTCAACTTGAAAAACTCGAAACTTTCCCGGACAACCTTCCACCATATTCACTGAAGCTGCCCCATGTCGAGGCAAAGGATTATCTCTAACATTTGGATTAACATCCTTAAAAGACAAGATACCATTCTTAACCAACCTCTGCACGTCCGCCTTCAAAGCAAAACAATTCTCAAGGTTGTGCCCCGGCGACCCTTGATGATATTCACAAAACTGATCCGCCTTGTACCACGGAGAAGTACTATTCGGTGCGACCGGAGGAGGATTTATCGTTATGAGGTTCTTTTTGATAAGAGAAGGGAATAATTCAGTATAAGTCATAGGAATGGCATCGAACTGCGGCTTTCTCGATGAACGGTTCTGATTGTTGAATGGATAAGCATGTTGTCGAGGCTGCTGCTAAAATGGTCGTTGTTGAGTTGGTGGGGTTTGATGAGCTGGGGTCATCAAAGCTGGGCGGACAGCCGGAGTGACTGCCGCAACGTGTGAGTAACCTCTCCTCGGTCTCCCTGGGAACAATGCGCTGACATCCTGTTCTTTTCTTTTCGGGAAAACACTTCCAAACTTCTTAGTACTGCTAGACAGACTTCCTTCTTTAACCAAACGCCCTTCACGAATCCCTTCCTCTAACCGCATGCCCATGCTTACCATTTCGGTGAAGTCACTGGGTGCGCTGGCGATCATTCTTTCATAGTAAAAGGAACCTAAAGTCTTCAAGAATATCTTCGTCATCTCTTTCTCCTCAAGAGGAGGATAGATTTGAGCAGCAATTTCACGCCACCTCTGTGCGTATTCCTTAAAAGATTCTCTGTCTCTCTGCGACATCGCCCGGAGTTGATCCCTGTCCGGCGCCATGTCAACGTTATACTTATACTGGTGAACAAAGGCTTCGCTAAGATCGTTGAAGTTGTGGATCCGAATGCTGTCTAAACCCATATACCACTTTAGAGCAGCACCCGTCAAACTGTCTTGAAAATAATGAATCAACAAGTCATGATCATCGGAATACGTAGACATCTTTCTCACGTACATAGTCAAATGACTTCGAGGACACGAATCACCCTTATATCTTTCAAAGTCTGGCACTTTGAATTTTGCTGGAATCTTGACATTCGGAACTAAACAAAGGTCATGCGTGTTCTTCCCAAACAAATCCTTCCCCTTTAACGCTCTGAGTTCTTTCTGCATTTCTTGGAACTGATCTTGAAATTCTTCTATTCTATCAAAAAGACCCAAACTTTCAGCAGGCTCGGCAGGATAAGCAGGTTCATTCAAGTATGGCACGGAGTGAACCACAGGAGCGACAGTTGTCATTACCGGTTGCGAGAAAGGTGTTACAGACGGGATTACTGGCGGCATGGCAGTTGTCTCTGGTTGAGGAAGAGACAAAGTAGGTTGAAACAAAGGTTGTACGACAGGCTGATACCCCTCTGGCACAAAGTTGTAAGGCATTCCCCACGGAAAACCTTTTGGCATCTGATGCTGAAGCGGAGAGTTGATTTGAGTCACAGATGTTGGAACGGTGACAATCTCGGAAACCACAGTAGTTAAAGTCTGAATCTCAGCAGCCGTAGTCGATGGCTGATTCTGAACAGCCACCAAACTTTCCACTAGCGCAGTTAACTTTTCCATACCGACACGAAGGGTAGCGACCTCCTCACGAAGCTCGTGGTTTTCCTGTTCCAGATCTTCCATTTTCCTCTGACGATTGGCTCGAGTATCGTATCGATGAGACAGCTTGACAACCTTTGGAGTGGAAAAAGAAACAAGGATAAGACTCTAGAAAACATGTGAAGTGGAATGTTGGATGATGCATGATGTGTGATGCAAATGATAATTCATTTTAATAGTTTTTTCTAGGAACTTCGATAATTTTGCACACATCAATGGTAAAGGAATTTGGAATAACAAAAACTCAATCCATTAATCAAAAGCGGTAAATTACAACTTACATCTTTGGAATAACAAAACAATAAATTACACTTTGGGATAACAACCCAATAATAAAGCAGTAAACTACAACTTTAGAACATGAAGCCCATAATAAAGCAATAAATTACAACTTTGGAACATGAAGTCCATAATAAAGCAATAAATTACAATTTTGGAACATGAAGTCCATAATAAAGCAATAAATTACAACTTTGGAACATGAAGTCCATAATAAAACAGTAAATTACAACTTTGGAACATGAAGCCCTTTTACAAAGTTTTTACAAAACAACATCAGCAAAATAAAACTAAAAGCTAAAGATCACTCAGAATCATCAGATGAAGGACCAAATGCCAACTGTAATCGGAGCTTCCTGATCTTCTCTTCATAAAAGTCTTCCATCTCTTTCCTCTCAGCCACCAGTCGATCAATGATTTCCTTTTGTGGATTAGGAACAAGGGCAACGCTTACCGAACCTTCCTTCTTTCTCTTCCTTTCACTAGCATACTTCTTCAGTAAAGCATCCTTTTGACGAAGTTTCTCATCATGATCAATGAACCAGCCGTCTTGAATAAAGAGTAAATCCTCCTTTTCCTTTAGCTGTCGAGTCAGGACCCGATTCTCATATTCCGACATATTGTACTTTTCTTTCCAAGCATCTCTCTCGGACTTCATCCTAGCCAGATTTCCTTGGTATTCTCCCATATTCTCGATAGGGATATCAACAGATGATGATGCAACGGTAGGAAATAAAGGTTTCTCAGGTTTATAGGGCATCTTGAGAGCACAAGCCCTAGCACGGACCCATTGTAGATAAGGTTCCAAAGAAACGGCCCCTCTATGTCCTAGCATATCTCTCCCTTTCCTATGGATGTGGCGCCAAGCTCCTTCGATCTCCCTCTTAGCTGCCTGGTGATCTTGTCCTTCTTGAAGAAAGAAATCACTCACATGGATGTTGTTTGGCTTGTCCCTCATCGGATATCCAAACTGACAGCGCGCGAGAACGGGGTTATAGTTAATTCCACCTTTCGTACCAAGAAGAGGCACGTTAGGAAAAGCACCACAGCTATCGATGATCTTCACGTCATAGTAAGCTCGATTATACCAATCAATGTCGAAATGAGTGAGAGCCATAATCTTTGGCACCCATCGCGGCTCCTTCTCGAGATCCCAGAAAACATCAGACCTAGGTAGATGAGAAACATACCACTGATACAGCAACGGTGCACAACAAATAATCATCCCTCCTTGATAAGAATTTCGAAGATGGATGGAGTAGTAGGTATCTCCTAGCAGCGTAGGGACCGGATTTCCAATCAAGAAGATTCTGATGGCGTTGATGTCCGCAAACTTATCAACATTAGGGAACAGGAATAAACCATAAGCAAGTAAAGCAAAGACGTCTTCAAATGCAAAAGTATCTTTTATCTCAGCGAAATGGCGAGCTTTCCTCAACAAAAACTGCGCAAACAAACCTCGGATTCCCCCTTTTATAGTCATGTTCTCCTCTATCTCTGACTTCTTCAAGTGGGTGATGGTCGCTATCTCGTGAGATTTGGGCTCCTCTTCTAAGCCAGAAAAAGGAACACAGTCGGTGATTGGCAAACCAAGTATGTAGGAGTACTCCTCTAAGGTGGGCATCCACTGGTAATCCGGAAAGGTGAAGCAATGGTACAAAGGATCGTAGAATTGGACCAACGTATTAAGGATTCCTTCCTTCATCTTGCGCTTCATGAGAGGTATAATGGACCCGTACTTTTTCTGAAAATCCGCCGGGTTCTTGATCTCAGGAATCAAACTCTTCAGTTCTTCAATCTCGGGCTCCTTAAAACTAAAACTTCGAGTGTTTCTCCTTCCAAACTACATAATACCTGAGATGTCTGCAAAAATCATTCCTAAGTTCCTTGAAAAACAAGTTTTTTTTACAAAGATGTTGATGAATGCATGAATTAATGGTAATGCAACAGTTACACACAAGTTCACAAACATGGGGTTCAAAGGTTCAACGCTTCAGCATGGATTCGAGGGTAAAGCCCACCCCAAGGTATGTACTAACGGTTCAATCACACCTGTAAGACAAGGTTCTAAGAGTTCTCAGAGTCTACATTCCTCCTTCGGATATTGCCAACGTCTTGATTACTCAATAATTAACAATATTCTCAAGAGAAACTCATCCGAGCGTAGCCTCGCGTAACAACTACTTCCGAATTACTCCGTTATAGTCTCCGCGCTACACCTAAAAAGGCCAAGATGGGTTAGGGTTCTACGGTCCTCAATTTCTCTGGCTCCTAGGTCGAAAATAATAATGTCTTCCCGATTACTCGGTAAACAAGTATTAAGTTCAAGAGGGCCTTCCATTGAGTGGGGGATCTCATGCCTCCTTCTTCGGGATTACTCCCTCAAAGTTAACATGACTGTACCGCCCGTCCTATTCCTTAAGTGTAACTTAATCCGGGTATAGGATTCGTCCTTTGCAAAAACCCCAAACAACCCCAAATTTAAACACATAATCGAACAAATCAAATAATAATAAAACAGATAAGACAAATTAGGCTTAACCCACTTAGGGATGGACCAGTAAGAGGTCAATTTGTCCCCAGCAGAGTCGCCAATTCTGTAGCGATAAAAAATGTAGCGGGGTAAATCGGAGATCGAATTATTGATTAATTCGTCTCACAAAAGCAAGAGTCGCCACCGCGCTTTATTATTTCCAAGGGAAAAGGGAAAAGAGCGAAATAAAACCCTAAATATGCAATGTAAAATAATACTTTTAAAAGTAATAAAAATACAAGGCGTTTTTGAAAAGAGATCTATGGTTCGGGGGTTGGTTATACAATGGGAAGGTATTAGCACCCAATGTATCTATAGTACTCTATAGGAAACTTTTGAAATATCTGTTTATTAAAATGTTCATTTGTTTGATCGAAATAAATTGTTTTGGCCGAAAAGGGGTACGAACGTTTTTGAAGGTACGACGACCTAATGTCGAAGTTTTGGCTTGAAAGGTATAATTTTTGAAAAGATTGAATATTTGAGAGAAATTGTCTTAAATTTTAATGAAATGCAAAAATATTCGCGTGATCGGACCTGAGGACATGAAGTCAACAAATTTAATCGTTTTTCCCTTGGATTTAGACGTAAACAGAATAATCAAATAAAGATGAAATAATTAACAGAAAATTATGCGGATAATGATTAAATAGCAACAATTAAATAATAGACTAAATGATGTGAACATGCATTTTTAGATTTTTGTTTAATATTAAGGAAAATAAAATGTTTTAATTCTTAAATTCTATTTTTTTATATTTTTTGTATTAGTATTAACTAAAACGAGGGAAATAATTTAAAGAAAATAGCATGTTTTTTAATTTTAAGTCATTTTTATTTTTTATATGTTTTTTAATATTAATAAAAAGTATTTTTTTAGAATTATTAAATGATTTTAAACTAAATTAAAACTTAAAAGATACTAACTTAAGTCTAATTAAAAAAGGGAATATTAAAATATTAAATTAAAACCTAAAGCTAAACTTAATAAAAATTGGTCAAATACTAAAATGTTTTAATTAAACTACATCTCTTATTGATTAAGTTCTATTAATTAACTAAATTAAAACTCTCTAAAAAAAAGCTAAAGAGAACAAAATAGGAAAAAAGTGTTGAGAAATAAAAGGGGTAGAAACATAATCAAAACATATGGGCTAAAAGGTTTGAGAAGGCCCAATCAAGAAAGCAGAAACGGGGGGTGCATAAGGAAAACGTGGGATCTTAGGCAGGAAAGGGTGAGGCCCAATTTCATTAATATGTTTAGGGTTAAACGCGTTTGTTTAGTATTGAGAGAAAGGGATTAGGGTTTTGGACAGAAGCGGCGCTTGCTCACTCTTCTTCGTCTTCTCCAATCTCTTCGTCCTCCTCAAGGTCAAACCAACAGAACCAAGTCTTTCCTCGTCTAAGCCAAACAATGTTGCCGTCTGTCTCGCCTCCAAGGATCATGCAACGACGTAACTTGAAGGTAACATTTCTGAGTTATTCGAGTGAGGGTTTCCGTTTTGATGTTTTACATGGTTTGTTTCTGCTTATGCTTCTGACTTTAGTTTTGTGGTGGTTATGAAAAGGGAAAGAAAACTACCTTTATTGGAGGGAGAGACGGAAGTGGCGGCGTCTGGAGGGCTTTGACAGCGAGGTGACGACGGATTCACGGTACAATTTTTATCTATTTCATTAGGGTTTTGTTACGATTTTTGCATGTTGTGATTGTCTAGTCCATTGATTCTAACTTCAAGTTATTTGTTGTTACATGAGGTGTACAAAAGAAAGAGAGGAAAAAAGAAGCGTTACCTGGAGACGGAGGAGGGAGGTTGGGGGAAACGCGTAGGAGGCCGGGGCGTGGAAGGCAATGACGCTGTGATATTTGCTTTGGCCCTGGTTTGTCTTTTTCCTCTTCTTGCTAGCTTGCTGTATGCTTTGGTATTTACCTATGATGATGTAATCTGAGGCCTTTGCGTTGCCTTGAACGTTTGTCGTTGGAACATTGTTTTGATTTGGCTTGACAGTGTTGATGCTTTTTTTCTCTTCTTCTCAGCTCTGCTTCTGTACTCCTGTTTGCCTCGTTGCTTGCTTATGATGCCTCTGAATGCTTGAATGTTGCCTCTAAATGCCTGAATGCTACTGTTGAAATGTTTGTTTTGACTAGCTTCTTTTCTTCTTCTTCTTGCCTTGATATTGTTGCCTTAAATGTTGGCCTATGATGATATGCTGAGGCCTTATGGTTTGGACAGTTTCATGTAGGTTTGCATTGTTCTGGTTTTTTCTGATTTTTGGCTTTGGATGTTGGTTATGGTTTCAACAGGTTTGGCCTTGAGTTTACTGGTTTTACTGGTTTATGGCCATGTTGGTTTTGTGAAACAAGGCTTTGGTGATGGTTTGAGGTTGATGGTTCATGCTGGTTTTGAATGGTTTTTGGTCGTATTGGTTTGATGGTTTATGCAGGTTAATGGTTTTGAAATGGTATACTGTTTGTTTAGGCCATAGTTTTACTGGTTTATGCAAGTTATGTTGGGTATACTAGTTTTTTTGTTTTGGTAATGGTTCTACTGGTTTTTGGCCATGTTGGTTGAGGTTTTCTATGGCTTAAGCAGGTTATTGAGGTTTAGGCCAAGGTTGTTGTTACAAGTTATTGAAACAGGTTTGGTTTAGGCCATGTTGGTGTTACTAAGGCTTAGGCTTTAGAGCTTGAGAAAATGGCTTTGTTTTTTGTTTTACAGTTTTTAAGTGTGGAAGGCTTGAAGATAGATTGTGATATCTCTGAATTTTTGAAGGGATTGATAATGTTATATCAGTTGGTTCGGCCTCTTTTTGTTTATGCTACAGGTTTTGAATTTTTAAACTATTTTATTGCCTTTGACCTCTGCACTCTACCATACTGTTTTATTCAGTTTGTCCCTATTCCTATTTCATGCTTCCTCTTTTCTTACTGCATTGCTGCTGTTCTGTTTTGTAACTCTTTCTGCCTAACCCAAAAACCTGTAAAACCACACTTTCTCTCTTCTCTCTCTCTAGTACCATTTGATACATTAAAATGATGTACTGTACTGTATTTGTTCTGAAAAAGCATGCTGGAAAAATGATGTAAAATGGAAAGATACATTGCTTGCAAATTGGTTTAAACTGCATATCTCCTTTGTCTACTCTTTGTTACAGCATGTACAGCATGGGAGCCTATTTTATTTTGACTTCTTCCTACCTTTGGGTAGTTTACGTTGCATGCTTGTGTTGAAAATGCATATGCTGTTTTGTTTTTGAAATATGCATTGGATTTGAAACATGCAGTTTACAATTAAAATGCAATTTTGACAAAAATGAATTTGTGCATATTTAAATTTGTGCATTCATATTTATCAATTAAAATTCATCCCTTTTTGTGAACCGGGAGAAATCCCGTGATTTGCAAAAAGGGTAAAACTGATTCCAGCCGTTTGCTTTTAATGATGAACACTAAAATTAATTTTTGCTTTTAATTATTTATTTATTTTTGACTTTTTCTTTAATTCTTTTGCAGGTAAAATTAAATGATCATCAAAGAGGCATTGGATAGAAGATGAAGATTTAAAACTTAGGAAAAAACATTAGGATAGCTTTTATTTCATTTTAAACTTTGTAAAAATTATTATTGTAAATACGTTGTAAATAAATACGACATTTACACAACAATTGTACAATTAGAATAAAATGAATAAAATTCCAATATTTTATCAGTTAATTCTTTTCTTCTTTGCAATTATCTGTTTTATCATTTATAATTCTTTAAATTATATAATAACTAAAAAATCAATTCCAATCATTTAAATTTAGAATGATAAATAATTAAACAAACATCATTGACCAATTAACTTCTCTTCAATTAATTATTTCATTATTTATAATTCTTCTAAATTATAATAACTGAAAATAAAATTTCAATTATTTAAACCTAGAACAATAAATAATTAAATACATTGTTTGATCAATTAATAACCTTCTTTTCAAATATTTATTTTATTATTTATAAATCTTTAAATTATATAATAACTGAAAAGAAAATTCCAATTATTTAAATTTAAGATAATAAATAATTAATAAACATTGTCTGATCAATTAATAAACTTAGCGTTCAAAAATAAACAGTTCTCGACTTGAAAAAGTTATGAATTTTAAAACTGCTTTGAAAATTGATAAAAATAGGTCAAAACCCTTGCAATGTAATGATGCAGATGGGAGATGGTATCTTTGGTCAAAATTTGGGGTACAACAGTGGGCACGAGACAGTTCCTAGATCTTGATGAAGATGTTTCCCCCCAATTGAATTATGAACAGGTTCTTAAAACTCAGCTGAAGCATTCTCTCAGTTGAAGTATAGGCAGGTTCCTAAATCTCAACAAAGTTAGACTTCCCAACGGAATCTTCTACAACAACAGGTATGCAAGTTCTCGCTAAGGAATCTCTTATGCGATCGACACTCCTGCAGATGGCATCTATAAGCCCATCCTCCTACCAACAATCTCCAAATGGCATCTGTAAGCCCATTCCCGATGTCACAATGTTGATACTACACCATGCAAATGCAAATTTATGGGCACTCTAGTGTTCAATTATCTTCCACCTTTGGATCACGAAAGGCTCGAAAGCCAATCTATATCCTCAGGTTTAAGAAAATTGAACAGGGGCAACTGTTGTACCCTAAAATTTTCCCTCTCATGTTTTCCAAAGTTTCCCCCCTGCATGGTTGATCACAAACCCTTGCCTAAGGAAAAAGAAAATTTTTGAGTGGTGCTTTAAGTACCTTTCGATTGGCATTCTGAAAGACCCTTCAATGGGTATTCTGAAGGAGCCTTTCGATTGGCATGGATAATTCCCTTCGATTGGCATTATGGACAAGCACTTCGATTGGCATTGTGTCAAGGCCTTCGATTGGAATTATGAAAGACCTTTTCATTTGGCACCCTGGGCCAAGCCTTTCAATTGGCATGCCAAGGGATCCTTCGATTTAGCATTGTGTCAAGGCAGCTTCGACAGGCATGTTAACCATGTCCTTTGATTAGCATGAACAACATCTTTCGATTGTCCTGTTAACAAAGCCTTTCAATTGGAATTTTAATTAGTACCCTTCGATTGGTATCTGAACAAGATCTTTCGATTGGCGTAGCAAAGGACTCTTCGATTGATATTTCAATAAATACCCTTCGATTGATGTTTGGACAAGGGCCATTTGAAGAACTCCCTCCAGGCTATTCGAAAGAGGCCATCAAGAGGGCACTCAAAAAACATGTCCAGATACACTGAACATGAGAAAATGACATGCTTTCCTTGCAAATATGGCAAGAATTCAATTGATTGTGGATTCAATTCCCGAGTTAAAGGCCAGATTCTTGCCTTTTCTGTTCCTAACTCCACAAGAGCTGATTCGACCAGAGGGATTCTTTTCAAATCAGGACCAATCGAAGAGCAGGGCCTGAATGCATTCAAAAATCAAAAGTGTCCAGGTTCATTCAAGATTCCAAAGAGACATGAATATTTCAAAAAAGGAAATCTTTTAATATGTCTGATTCTTGTCTCATGGCTTTAATGGCCTGGTTAAATGGCTGTCCCTTACCATTTTCATGCACCCTCACACTCCTATAAATACGAGGCCAGTGACACATTACAGAGGACGAAAAAAAAATACAGAGAAAAAAATGGAGGATTTGCAGATACGCTGCCCACAAACCCACCAAAGGTTGTCGACATTTTCAGAAGTAATCCAAGCCAAAGCATCCATTCTGCAAACATCTCCACACCCAGAGCCGCAGATTATACATCTTCAATTGGTAAGGGTTTGCAAAACCAAAATTGCGCCTTCATGACATTTAAATACACATTGCATATGTATTCTTGTTATTACTGATTATGTTGCATGTAAGCTACAGCGCAAAGATGAGATCGTGCCATTGCTTGGGCACGATCTGAGTTTCTCCTTCGAATCTCAGGATAAAACAAACCCAGACCCAGATTCAGCAGATTCAAGTTGAGGGAGGACTCGAATTGGGAGGAGATCTGAATCAGGGGGGTAAAGTCCCCCCTGGATCTTTAATATTTGTCTCGTTTTGCAGGAAATATATTCACAGAATTTTGTTCAGAGCTTCAAAGCTTAGCAGCTTAGCTTCGAACTGGATCCAGGGTTCCCAGATCGAAGGATGACATATCCAGATCGAACACCCCCAAAGTGCATCCCCTCATGCACCTTCGAGCAAGCCTCTTCACTGGATCGAAAGACAGCCCACACCTCTTTCGATCCAGGCCTCCAGAATTATACCTTTCTTGATTTATTGCCTGTTCCTTCGATTTCATCCTTGTTTTGACTATTTTATTTCTTTTTTTAATCAACATAAAATCAATTAAACAAAAAACCACAAAAACATTAGGCTAGTTTTTTTTATTAAATCAACTTTGTTAATTAATCATTTAATTATCTTAACATTTTCTCAAGACTAAAATTAAGAAGATTTAGATAATTTTCCCAAAATAAAATAAAATAACAAAAAGATTTTTATTCTTAGGATTTTTAGAGGTTATTTTCAGATTCGCGCGCGTTTATTTTATTGTAACTGCCTACTGGTTTGTAATAGCTTAACTATGACTTTTACACTTTACTGCTTTATTCCTCCAATTTTGGACATGTAAATAATCCCCCTCCCCGAAGCCTTGTAATAGCGTAGGATTTACAATTCCCGCACTTTAAATTCTTGTACATATATTAACTGTTTAGATGTATGCTAACTAGGATTGCATGACAAGATCTATCTTGACTTAAAATCAACAGTAGCTCACCATGACATGTAAAGATAATATAAACTAAAAATTGACACACTCGCACATGCCACTCTTAGGGTACGCCTCACTTGGTTGCCTCGAACGTGGTCATTGAGTATAGGTTGTTTTAGAGGTCGCCCTTTTTGTCCAAAGATCATAAGTTGCCTCGAAACGGTTGCCTCGGATAAAATGATCTAAGACATTAGGGTTACCACTAAGGCATCCTAACATTGCTTTAGTGACCACACGTCCCTTAAATCGAATTGACCCGAAAACTCCAACGACGATGCTACCTACTCCTCAATAGTGGGATAGCATTGTCTAAAGGACACTTGCACAGTCTAATTCCTTTTTGAGTAGGTAGATGTTTTTAATTACTTTCTCCTTTTAAAACAAAACAAAACTTTTCGCACTTACACTCTCTTCAAAAACAAAACTCTTTTCAAAACCCACAATCACAAAGAAAATCAAACTTTTGAAAACATAGTGAGCAAGTACCTAAGAGCTCGTGGATAACAATGGATAGAAAGGGTGCTAACACCTTCCCTTTCTATAATCTACCTCCCGAACCCGAGAAACATCTCGAAAAGGAATTTTTCTGTGCTTTTGTCCTTTCCTTGTTGGATAAAATAAAAGACGGTGGCGACTCTTGCTTACCGCGACATTTTGCAAAAACAAACGCAAATACGAACCAGCATTCCAAAACAGTCAGTTCTCATTCCCACCGACCACAGTCGGGGTTGACGTTCAACGTCCCAAGTGATGGAGATGGAGACTTGCCCCTGGTTACTCTGCAATTCTTGAGAGATTTCTTGAAATCTTGATGGACTTCCCCAGGTACGCTGGATAGTGACATGTCATGTCCCCCTGTTGATAGGAGTTTTGACAATGGGAGCGCCATCCTTCTTGAATTGATTTTTTTCACTGAGAGAGCTTTCTTTCACTAGATATTCATTGTGTGAATTTCTCCACTATCAAACAATTAACCATATGCAAACAGTGATATTCAAGTAATGCAAAGTTTATGCTTGTCTTGAATTTTTGAAAAATGCGTTTTTAGCAAGTAAAGAAGTTTATAATTCAACTTTGGATTTTGAGTAAAGCCTTACAAGAGTCAGGATACCTTTTGTACAATATGCTTTCAAACTAACCCATGCTTCAATTAGGACTTTTGAAGGGCTGTAACGTGGCTTGGTTCACGGTTTAAGAAACAAAGGATGAAGGCTCAAAGTGTATTTGTACCCACCCGTTCTTCGTGATGTTCTTCAGTCCTAAGCTCAGTTAATTGTGCGTTTGAACTCCAATTGAGTCTGGAATGAAGTTTTGGCGATGGTTCAGACACGTTAAGTTTGTCGGAAGGCAATCATTTCTTGCAACATTTTTCATGTTGTTGAGGATTTAAAGTGACCTATTTTTTTGATTAGTTATCCCTAATTTTTTCCTGACTGTTCTTGTTTTGAGATTACAGTCAGCGGGATGCCCCAATTTTTCTTAAGTCTCCTTCGTAGGTTTTGACTAAGTGGGCTTTTCTTTTTGAGAGATAATGACTTCCTATGTGGTAGGGAACCATCATCGTCTTTTGATTCCAGAGAAATTTTTTTGATGTCATTCGTTGTATTACGAAATGAGAGTTTGCGGTTAAACGCGCGTTTGAATCAACTGAGAGACTACCCTGCCCCAGGTTTTGATTAAATGTTTCAAATTGTGTAAGAAAGAAAACTTCTACTTCTTTGGCTCAAAAGGGTTGACTTGGGATTATCTTCCTTATAACTCCAGTGTTTAGGATTTGAAAGAACGTTTGTATATCATTAGCTAGATCTGTTCAAAATCATATTGTATGAGATTATGGCATTGTTTTCGTCATCCTCCCTTTAAAGGCTTGTCACTTTTAGCAAGAGTTAAATGTCATAAAGTGAGTAAAAAGCATAGTTTAAATGTAATGAAAATGAGTGGATCAAATCAAGACAAACATATGCAATGAATTAATGAAACAAAGTTTGACATTAATAGATAAATGTTTGAATAACAAAAGAAATTACAATTGAATATTCAAATGAAACAAAAGTCTCCTTGTCTGAATTTGTCACTTTAGGTGGTGAGCTTTTGAGAGATGCAAGAAGAATTCAGTCTGGCCATCTTGTGTGAACTCCAGCATTCCTTCGTTGATCAGGTTTTGAATCTTGTACTTCAGCGCCTAACAATCGTTAGTATGGTGCCCCAGGCTGCCAGAATGATAAACACACCTTGCCTCCGGATTGTAGTTAGGAGAGGAAGTTTTCGGGCTCAGATGAGGGTTAATCACCGTAATCAACTTCATCTTCAACATGTGTTGCAATGCTTGTGACAGTGGCATGTTCATTTGGGTGAACTTCCTTTGAGGTCTTTCCACTCTTGGCTGATTGTTTCGGTGTTGTTGGCGAGGTCGTTGTTGGACCCGTGAGGTAGTAGCAAATTGGGGAGGTCTTCCGACTTCTTGTCTCATGGGGGGCTGAGCAGTGACTTGATTTCCAATCCTGATTGTTCCCCCCATACGGTTGCAACCGTCTTGACGAAAATGGTTGACAAGAACTTTCAGCTCTTCTTGTCCTTGAGCCAAATTTTGGATAAGAGCCATCTGCCCCACCAGTTGTCCCATCATTTAGACCTTCATTATGGCTATCTCGGTTTGTAGCCATTCCAACTGGTCATCTTTGTTTCCCTCAGGATTCCCCATGGTCATGCCCCTAGTGAGGAGAGCTTTCACCTCTTCTTTCCCCTTGGATAGGTTCAAGAACATCTCTTAAAGTTGAGCATTTTGAGCCTGGATGTCCTTGATAGTCTGCTCTAGAGCCATCTCTACTGGAATAAACAGTAGGAAGATAAGGAGACCTATATGGGAGAAACCTGTTATGATATGATGCATGATATGTGGATGCATGTTTTCAAGGATCCCACGGGGTAAACACAAGAAAAAGTTAGAGATTGAATTTTGATCAGCATCTTTGATTGGAGAACTTTGTACCGGTGGATATCCTTCCACGAGGATTAAGCTCACCATATCAAGTCGGTCATAGCCCTTGACTCAAGTTTGTTGTACTTGATCTTTACCGACGTTTGGTCAGAGGAAAATAAATCACCTTGCCCCTTGCTAGACATTTGGTTCATCACAACCTGCATCAAAGACCCTCGAGTTCCTTGAAATGGTTATTGAAAATGCTATGGTATGATGTTATGATGTTATGTACAAATATGCGAGGTAAGCAAGTGTATATACAAATAATCATATTCACACAAAGCAAACAAGTCCTTAGGTTTAGGCTTGCATGGAGTTTGTAGGTAAGTACCCTCTTGAAATTTAGTTGGCTCAACCTATCCTAGTTAATAGTAATTGGGTTCTAAGGAATCTCAATATCACTGGATTGTTTCCTTGGTCATTGTTTCAGCTCAAGCCTCTTTAATGGCGACCGAAATATTCCAAGAAACCAAACCTCAATGAGTGTAGTATCGAGTATCTACCAACTTCGGACTGCACCAAAGTCGGTCATCTCACTACATCCTAAAGGCCAAGTTGGTCGAGTAAGGGTTATAGGGTCAGTTGATGCTTCACGACACCACGCGGAGGCCCCGTGCTCTCCTTAACTGACTCAAGGGCTACTGGTACCAACCAAAGTGCCACATCAAGATAGCTACTTCTTCAACCGTGTCGGTATACCCTACACAGTTCCCTCACAATTTATTGCTACTTACCTAAAAAGTGTCCCCAAATCCGGGTGTAGGATTTAAAACAAACCCAAACAAGGAACCAAAATGTAAAGCATGCAAATCAAACAATGTAAGGAATTAAATGTGATCTAACCCTAAGGTAACCCCACTTTTAAGTTGATCCCCAGTAGAGTCGCAAGTTCTGTGATGCGGTGGGAGAACTGACTTGAGGTTTTGCGTTTGTGTTCGCAAATGTCGCGGTTAGCAAGAGTCGCGGCTGACTTTTCTTTTATCCAAAAGGAAAGGTAAAAAAGCACAGGAAAGACTTTTGAGATGTTTTCTTGAGTTAGGGGGGTAGATTATGAAAAGGGAAGGTGCTAGCACCCTTTTCATCCATGGTTTTCCATGGGCTCTTAGTTACTTGTTTAGATCACTTGCTTTTCTTTGTTTGAAATGGTGTTTGATGTGGTTTTGAAAGTATTTTGAAAAAAGAGGCCATTCGTCTAGGCAATATTTGTAATGATTCTCGTTCGTAAGAATGTATACAAAGATGTTTGTCTTTTGAAAATGATTTCAATGTTTTTTTTGTAAAATGTTTTGAAATGTGTGTGTTTGTTTTTTAAAATAGAAAGGATTGTTTGAAAAGGCTCAAGTAACTTAGAAGCTATCTACCTACTCAAATGTCTTTCTTGTGCATTTTTATTCCTTTGACATTGTTGACTTACCATTGACTTGGTAAGCAACCCTATATTTGGATGTAAACGGGACGGGCGCGGGTCATCGTATAACCATGATTAGCAATATTGCAAAATATATTAGAATTTTTTGAGGGACTAAGATCATTTTATAAGGCAACTTTGATAGCGTCATCGAGGGACTATGATCTTTTGATTTTTTTTTGTTTTACCAAGATACTTTGCATGCGTACTATGGCTATTTTCGTATAAGGAAACCAAGTAGAGAAACCTTAAGGGTGTTTGTGTGCAAGTGTGTTTTATTGCATGCATGATTTTATCTTGAATTAGGATTTTCTATTTCATTGATTTTATCTTGCCATACATATCCTAATTGCTAGCATTTACAATTGAAAGCGATAAAAATGCGGAAATGTAAAGTCCTACACTATTACAATATTTATGGGACGGGGATATATATGTACGAATGGGGATTGCAAGTAAAAATAAGTCCTAAGTTATTATTACAACCATATTGAAATGCATAACATAAGAAAGAAATGGACTTGTTTTAAAAGAATGTTTTTGTCTTAAGGAAATAAATTAAAAGGAAAATATTTCTATGTTTTTTATGTTAATATATAAAAAAGATGAAAAGGAAAATAAATGCAAGGTAGGAACAGCGTGTTGCTGCAAACAAGGAAACAAGGATCAGAAGTTCTAAAGCCAGACGCGTGGCTCAGAAGGAAGCGTCAGAATCAGAAGTTCTGATTTGGTACACTCTGAGGTCCTGCAAGAAACGTTAGAGGGAAAACACAGAGGTTCTGGGTGGTGTTCAACCAGTGAACCAAAAGTCAGAATTTCTGTATTACACTGAAACAATGAGCAAACTTCAGCAATTCAGTGTATTTGACATGCAAGGAGAACTCAAGTTCTGTGCTGTGTTAGAACAGTGAGTGAGTCATCAGAAGTTCAGTGTTGTGCTGAGCCAGCGAATGAACCTTAGCAGTTTAGTGCACTATCAGTATGTGAGAATCAGAAGTTCTATATTATGTTTCAACTCTTTTCTCATGTTAATCAGCACGTCAACAACTCACTCATTTTTGGCAAACAGTAAATCAGAAGAATAACAGCATAACAGTTCATAGAAGTTCTAATCCTAAGTCTGAGTCTAGCATTATTCTAGAAGTTCTGATCCATAGTTTTTCTATTCATACAATGATATGTACAACTTAATACTATGATATTTACATGTTAATGATGTTCAGAATGAAAATCAAGTAAAGTCAGAAAGACTTACCTGGAGCGTGCTTGGAGCTTTGAGTGACTGCCTCTGGATGTTCTAAGTCAGCAAAAGAGACGGAAGAGTGGTTGTGTCCTTTTGTTCAAAGGGAAGAACAAAGGTTTTGTTTTTGTGTATGAGAAATCTGGATTTTTACGAAGGTTTGACAACTTCCTTTTTTCTCTTTTGGCCAATCTCTCTCTTCAAAAGCAAGCCTCGCGAATGTGTGATGGAGCCAAGTATTTATAGTTGAATTTGCTGTGGCTTTGGGGGGGGGGGAAACAAATAGGATTTGAATCTGTTTTGGCATCCTATTCTTTTGCTTTTTCATCACAGTTTTCGTATGCTAGTTTGGTGTAATCATGGGATGCAGACATAGGCTGAACCAGCTGTTGGTCATAGGTCTGCAGCAAGTTGTATAAGCAGGGTTTTGGGATTCGGTCATGTTCTGACCAAAGCGTTGAAAATAGCCTTTATATGCTGAAGCGCTGCCTTGTCTTTGAAGCTAGCACGGTGGTTGTCAGCAGGAATTAAGGAAAAGCAAAAAGCAAAGCATGGGCTTAGTAGCTAAGTTGCTATCCCAAGACAGTAGAGGTACACGTGGTGAAAATCCTTTAGATAAAGACTTAGAAGGTGGTTATGAGCATTAAATGATGATGAGACTTATCACAACCAGAAATCCTGCAATGTGAAACTCTACACCAAGGCTTAGTTCTGTACCAGAAGTTCTGCTTCAGCGTAGCATCCCATCTTCTGATCCTCTTATCTTCTGGCTCCAGCATGTTCTGAAGGAGCTTTTAGGCTTCGTATTACGCTTTATTACCTTCTTTGCATTACCCTAGCAAACTCTGACTGAACTTGTGTAGATGCTGAAGAGCCATGTTCTGACTGAAGACTATGTGCTGAACCATGTTCTCAACTTCTGACTGCACCTGCCTGGAGGCTGGCTCAGAAGTTCTGAAGTGTCATTTTTCTTAAATACTTAGAAAAAATCCCAAGTACTTAGAAATTTGGATTTTCCAGAGAAAATTTGACTTTTGAACTTTTTGATGATACAAACTTCATATTCCAACATGTCTCGATGAAATATGATTTTTGAGATTTGATTTTGATCCAAAAGTCAAAGTTTGACTTTCCTGTGTGTCAAATGATCATTTTGCCCTTGTGAGTGATTTGCTTGGAAAAATGATAATTCAAGGCTTGGAATTGGATGGAAGCAAACTTGAAGATCCAAGGTGATTCCTTGAGAAATGAGAGGGCAAATTTTGGGGTGCAACACTATGCATCAAGCAAAAGTGCAGGGTAAGAAACCAATTTATTGGATTTATACAAAGAAGGTCCTGCAAGGAATACAAACAAAGCCCTGCAATAAGTTCCAATTGTTAGGCAAAGAAAGCAAACAAGTCACACAAGTAACCTTAGGTTTAGGCTTGCATGGATTCCATAGGTAAGTACCCTCTTGAAGTTGGGTTGGTTCAGTTTGTCCTAAATATAGTAATCGGGTTCTAAGGGATCTCAATATCACCGATCTTTCCCCCAAATTTTGTTCCGATAGACAATTGACTTGCCACCAAACAAAACTCAAGAGTCAAACCCCAATGAGTGTAGCATCGAGTATCAACCGACTTTGAGTTTACACCAAAGACGGCTATCTCACTACGTCCTAAAAAGCCAAGTTGGTCCATTAAAGTGCTAAGTTCAGTTGACGCTTTACGATACCATGCAACGGCCACGTATTCTCCTTGATTACTCAAGGGTTATCGGTACACACCAAAGTATCACATCAATGTAGCTACTATTTAAAACGTGTCGGTATACCCTGCACAAGTCCCTCACAGTTTATTGCTACTTACCTAAAAGGAATTCCCCGATCCGAGTTTAGGATCCAAATAACCCAAACAGATACCCTTAAAAGTAAATCAAACAAGACAAGCCAAAGAAGAAATTAAAATGACTTAGATCCTAAGGTAAACCGCACTTTATTTTTAGTTCCCCAGCAGAGTCGCCAGTTCTGTGATACGGTGGTAGAACTAACTGTTTAATACTGGTTTGTGTTTTTTGTTCATAAATGTTGCGGTAAGAAAGAGTCACCACCGACTTTTCTTTTATCCAACAAAGGAAAGGGTGAAAAGAACAGAAAAATAACTTTCGAGATTTTTCTGAGTAAGGGGGGTAGATTGTGGAAAGGGAAGGTGTTAGCATCCTTTCCATCCGTAGTTTTCCACGGGCTCTTAGATGCTTAGCTCATGTTTTGAAAATTTCTTGTGCTTTGTGTGTTTTGAAAATTGTTTTGAAAATGCCTTAGTGTGGCGATTCGCTTTGTGATAACTCTTGTATCAGTCTTCAAGAGTGTTGACAAGGCGAATATTTTTGAAAGTGTTTTGAAATATTTTTGTGTAGGTGCAAAAAGTTTTTTTGAGTAAGCATCTAAGAACTTATCTACTTACACTCAAAAAGGTAATTCTTTTCCTCCTAACCTTTAGACAGTGCTATCCTACTATTAGTGAGTAGGTAGCTCTATCGTTGGATGTATGAGGGACAAGCACGGGTCTTTGTTATAGTCATAGAAGGCAACATATGGGGATACCTTAGCATTTCGAAGGGACTTTCATGATATAGGCAACATCGAGGGACAAGATCATTTATCGTAGGCAACTCGAGGGACGTTAAGGTACTATGATCTTTATGATGACTTTTAGATTTAGGGTCTTTTGCTAAGATATCCCTATGTTCGAGGAACATGACCATTGTTTTCCGAGGCAACCAAGTGGGGAGTACCCTGGGGGTGCAAGTGTGCAACAGTGCATTTTTCAGTTATATTTATCTTGCAATTAGGGTTTTCTATTATTCTTTTTTATCTTTCCATACAATCCTATAAATCTAAGCATTGCATAAAATATAGTAGCAGAAGATAAATGCGAAAATGTAAACCTAAGCTATTACAGAGCTTTGGGGCAGTTACATAATAGTGAAGAGTGCGGAAAAAATCCTAAAACTATTACATCCTAGAAGCAATTACATGATAATGATGGAAAAAAAGCGGGAAAAATAAAGCTACGCTATTACAGTTGAATGCGTCATATACACTTTATCTAGGAAAATAGAAAATAAGATGAAAATAGCAAAGAAAATGTTTTGGTGATTTTTTATGAAAAAAATGATTTATGATAGTTAATTAAATAAACCTAAAAACCTAATTAATTTTTACTAATAAAAAAATGTTAATTTTGAAAAAAAGTTAATTAAAATACCTAAATCCTAAGTAGTTCGAATTAAAAAAAAGTTAGTTTTGAAAAAAATGTTAATTAAAAAAAACCTAAAAACCTAATTAACTTTAATTAAAAAAAGGTTAATTTTGAGGAAAAAAAAGGTTAATTAAAAAAAACCTAAAAACCTAATTAATTTTAATTTAAAAAGGTTAATTTTGAAGAAAAAAAGTTAATTAAAAAAAAACCTAAAAACCTAATTAATTTTAATTCAAAAAAAGGTTTTAAAAAAAGTTTATGTGTAATGATTAACAAGAAAGAATTAAATTTGCCAAAAAATAGATAGAGGAAGAAACATTAATGGAAGATAGGGTTAGAAAATACAAATAATGTAAATGTCAAGGGTGAGTGTTGAACCAAAAATTAATTTAAAACCTAAAATTAAAAAAAATCTAAAATTAATTATTCGAGTTTATTATAAAAAATCACAGGTTTGTAAAAAATGTTAGATTTTCTAAAAAAAGATTTTAAACAGAAAGAATAAAAATAGGTAAAAGGATAAATAGAAACGAAGAAAACCAAAACCAATACGAGTGGGTGTTGAACCCACGCCCTTAACCTCCTCAGGATGTCTGCCTTGTCATGCATTAGTGGTTGTTATAATCCGGCCTCAGTGTTTTGTAATAACCCTGCATGGGACCCTGTCTAAATCTGCAGTGTTGAATCTCATGAACACATTAAATAATTACTATATCATGAAATACAAATAAAGCAAATATATGAAATTTTGTAATGTTAAAACCGATATGACATGTATGAATGCTTCTACACCCTTTTGATCATTGAGATCAAATCAGCCTTACCCTTACTGGAGAAGTAATGAGATGGGGGTTTGTAATAAGGATGACTTGTTTGTAGTGAGATGGGGGTTTGTAACAAGGATTTTAAGATTTTTAGGATTCTTGAAGGAATTTGATATTTTGACAGTATTGTGGCAAACGTTTTTTTCTGTCTGTGTCCTGTTTGTGTGAAAAGAATGGGATTATATAATAGAAATTAGAGAAAAGATATGGGCTTTGAATGTGCAATTGGGTCTCCAATAACCACAAGCAATAGTGCATATTTTTAGTCACTTGAGTTCATCACGTTTCAGGCTAAATCAAAGGGACTTAAGTGCAATTTTTGAAGTTGAAATGTGAAAACAAAATATATCCGACATCGAGAACTAACTTATGTCCGAAAATGAGCTCAATCGGATAAACGGTGAATTCGTTATGAATTTTTGAACTTTCGTCTCAGACAAACTTATTTTGGGCTCCAGTGTCAACTCTGACACGTTCTTCAATAAAAAACTGGTATTAATGGGAGCAGAACATGGTCTCGACTTTGGAAGAAAAGTTGTAGATCTATGAGTCATTGATCTTTTGTAAAAATATGGGCCCGATCCAATAAAAATTGACCGAGTTATGAATTTTCGAAGTTTCGACCCAGATGAAATAATATTCAGCATTCAGGATTTTTGGCGCGTCACCCGCACTCTGAGCAAAAACCGAAGGTCTTTCGGATATCGTTCGAACTCGATACTTCCTGTGAAAACGTATCCAACTCAGTTTTTGAAATTTTTGCACCGAAACCAGCTCGATACGATGAAAATCGACCAAGTTATGATTTTCTGAACATGACGCAAATAAACTTCAGTCACAAATTTTCTGTATAAAAATACTTGATAAATCCATATTTTTTAAGACCTTCTGATTGAAATTGGCTTCCAGCCATGAGAGGTGAAAGCGTAGATGACGTCAAGGCGAAATTTATGCCACTAGAACGGGTTCAAAACGAGCCACTGTCTTCAAGTTATGAATTTTTTAGTGCGTAAAACCTGCACTTTCAGCAAACTTTTTCACCACATTTCTTCGAGAAAACTCACACATTCGGAGACCTTCTTTAAAGATTTGGCTCTCGAGCCGAACCTGAATTTGAGAATATGTTATCATATATATCTTAGCGAAATAACACCTGAATATGACGTGCCGGGTTGGACTTGTGAATCTTTGAACCCCGAATCGTTGCAAAACAGCGAACCAATCTTCAGCACGGAAAATACTCTGAGAGCATCCATTTGCAAAATAAACATCACTTGTAACCTGAAGAAGCTTGTTAAATTTACCTTGATCCAATAACCATAGAACCAATGATATACATGTATGTAATAGTGAAATGTAAGCCAAACAGGTCGAAATAAAGAGGCAAAATTTTGGGGTACAACAATCCTCTACTCGGATCTGGGGGAATTACTAAGTAAGTAGCAATAAATCGTGGGGACTGTGCAGCGTATACTGACATGGTTGAAGCGATGGATATGTTAGTGTAAAACATTTGTTGGCAGCAGTATCCCTTGAGTCCAGTCAAGGAGAATACAGGGCCTCTGTGTGGTGTCATGAAGCACTAACTGACCGTAGAACCTTTAATTGAACAACTTGGCCATTAGGAAGTAGTGAGATAGCCGACTTTGGTGCAGTCCGAAGTTGGTTGATACTTGATACTACGCTTATTGAGATCAGACTTTCGGGATATTTCAGTCACCAATAAAGAGGCTTGCAATGAAACAATTCCCGATGAAGAAAGATCAGTGATATTGAGATTCCATAGAACCCGGTTACTTTTGTTAGGACAGGTTAAACCAACTAAACTTCAAGAGGGTACTTACCTATGAACTCCATGAAAGCCTAAATCTAAGGATTTGTTGCTTTGCTTGTATATGTTTATTTGTACATAACATCATGACATCATACTATAGCATTTTCAATAACTATTTCAAGGGTATTAAGGGTTTGTGATGTAGGGATATATTGAACCAGACGTCTATCAAGGGGCAAGAGGATTTATTTTCCTCTAGCCAAATGATGTCAAAAAGCCAAAGAGTCAAGGGCTATGACCCACTTGACATGGTGACCTTGATTCTCGTGGAAGGACATCCAACGACACGAAGTTCTTCAATCAAAGTTATATTAAAAATTCAACTTCTAACATATCTTCTTGTGTTTACCCCGCAAGATCCTTGAAAAAATTTGCATTCGCATTACATGCATCACAACATAAGCAGTTTTTCCAAAACAAGTTTCCTCATCTTTCTACTATTTATTTCAGTAAGATAGATCTCGAGAAGACTGTGAAAGACTTGCAGAAACAAAATTCTCAATTTCAAGAAACCTTTCTCAACTTGGCCAAAGGGCAGCAAGAACTGATGTCACTGCTGGGTATGAAGAAGAAAACAAAGAAGAAAGTTGTAATCAACATGGGGAAGAGACTTAAGGGGCCCGTCAGACAAGTTCAAGTGGAAGAAGACTCCTCCAAGGAGGATGAGAATCAGGATGAAGATGCAAGGAGCACCTGTGCTAGAGGTGGTAATAATCCAATCTCTGGGGATAAGGACTATTTTGACGAACAATATCCACCCGGTGAAGACAAGTATAAGCAACTGGAAGATAAATTGAAGGCTGTGGAAATTCAAGCTGTGCCTGGCTTGGATTTTGGTGATTTGGGTTTGGTGTCCAGGGTAGTTATCCCCACAAATTCAAAATTACAATCTTTTCCAAGTACGATGGCATCTCGTGCCCATAGCTTCACTTGAGATCTTACGTCCAAAAAATCCAACCGCATACCATCGATAAGAAGTTATGGGTGCACTTTTTTCAAGAGAGTCTGTCTGGGACTCAATTGGAGTGGTTTTACCAGTTAGAAGGTTCCAACATCCATACCTGGGAGGACTTGGCCACTGCCTTTTACCACCAATATCAATATAACGCCGATCTTGCACCGGCCCGAGTGCAATTGCAAGGCATGACCATGGGTTCAAATGAGAGCTTCAGAGAATATGCCCAAAAGTGGAGAGACATGGCTGGCAGGGTGCAACCACCCTTAACTGACAGGGAGCTGGTTGATATCTTTATAGGAACTTTAACAGGAACTTTCTTCAATCACCTAATTGAAAGCTCTTTGGTTGGGTTCACCAAGCTGATTCTAACAGGGGAACAAGTTGAAGGAGGAATTAGAAGCGGAAAAATCTAGGTGGCTGCGTCTTTAAGTACTGAAAAGACGATGTATGTTGGAAAGAAAGAGTCCAACGTTATATATGGCCAGGAGGGACATGTTATAGGTAACCACAACCAATCTGTGGGAGTTGTGCTAATCTCTAATCCTATGCATGTGCAATAACATCAACAGGGGAATCAGCGTAAGGAGGTCGCACCTAAGAGACAATTCACCAAAATCAACATGTCATTGGCTCAAGCGTTAAAACACATGTTGAAGGAAAAGTTGATTACGTTAAAGGCTCCTCTTCAGAATCCCAATACTCCTGCTCCTAGTTACCATCCCAATGAAAGGTATGCATACCATTCCGATAGTCCTGTACATGATACAAATGGCTGCTGGGCTCTGAAGAACAAAATTAAAGATATGATTGATGCTAAGGAGATTGAGTTTGACCCTTCTGAGACTCGTAAAGTGATCGCCACTTCCATGACGAATCAAGACTAAGATTGAGAGCGTCAAGTTCATTTGAATTTTTCAATTGTAATTTATTTTGTTTGATTGAACAATTACTATTATGTCGAACTTTTGTTTCCATTAATGCATTGCATATGTTTGTTTTGAATTAATCCATGCATTTTCACTAATTTTAAAATTGTGCTTTTTATTCCCTTTTTGTGATATTCAACTCTCGTTAAAAGTTGTAAGCCTTTAGAGGGACGATGACGAAAACAATACCATAATCTCATACAGTATGCTTTTGGACAGATCTTGCTGATGATGTACAAGCGTTATTTCAATTCCTAAATAGTGGAGTTATAAGGAAGATAATCCCTAGTCAACCACGTTGAGCCTAAGAAGTAGGAGTTTCTTTTCGCACAAATTGAAACCTTTATGTCATAACCTAGGGCAGGGTAGTTTCTCAATTAATCCAAATGCGCATTCAGTCACAAGTTATCACTTTACAACTAAAACATCCTTCTGAATCAAAAGACAGTGTTGGTTCCCCATAAAATAGGAAGTCATTATCTCTCAAGAGAAAAGCCCGCTAAGTCAAAACCTATGAAGGAGATTTAAAAAAAACTTGGGCATCCCGCTGACTGTAGTCTCAAAATAAAAACAATCATGAAAAAAATTAGGGATAATAAAAGAGGTCATTACAAATCCTCAACAATAGAAAAATGTTGCAAAAATGACTGCCTTCTCAAATAAACTTCCAGTATCTGAACCATCACCAAAATATCATTCCGGATTCTATTGGGAGATAAACGCACAATTAACTGAGTATAGGGCTGAAGAACATCATGAAGAACGGGTGGGTACAAATAAACTTTGAGCTTTATCCTTTGTTTCTTGAAATGTGAACCAGGCCACACTACAACCCTTTAAAAGTCCTAATTGAAGAATGGGTTAGTTCGAAAGCATATTATTACAAAAGGTATTCTGACTCCTGTAAGGCTTATTGTAAATCCTAAGTTGAATTCATATTCTTACAAAATTCTTTGATTTTATAAAAATGCATTTTCAAAAACTTCAAGACAAACATAAACTTTGCATTGTTTGAATATCGTTGTTTGCATATGGCCAATTGGTCGACAACAGATAAATTCGCACGACAAATATCCAATGAATGAAAACTTTCTCAATAAACAGAATCACTTCAAAAGGAAATATGCCTCTAATGATAAATCCCCCATAATCAAGGGGGCATGACATGGTATTGTCCAACTCATCAGTGATAGTCAAGTCAAGATTCCAAGAAATTTCTCATAAAGTCCTGAATAGCCAGGGGCAGGTCTCCATCAGAATCACTTATTCCATATTTTCTCCTAGATACAGTTCAGATACGATCCAAATGAGGATGTCATTCTAACACCCATTCAATACATCTTTCAAATACAGTTCATATACGATCCAGATGCAGATGTCATTCTTACATTTATTCAATACATCTTTCAAATACAGTTCAGATACTATCCAGATGCGAATGTCATTCTGACACTCATTTAATACATCTTCCAAATATAGTTCATATACAATCCATATACGAATGTCATTCTGACACTCATTCAGTACATCTTTCAGATACGAGTCAGATACGATCCAGCTATGGATGTTATTCTAATACTCATTCCACTACATCATCCGACTTAGATTAAATCGGCCAAAGATTTATTCTAATACTTATCCCAGTTACAGTCAAGCTTATACTTAGTCTAATTTCTATAAACAATCACCTCTGGATGGCATCTATAAGCCCATCTCCGACAACTATCCATCATCTCTCAAAATGGAATCTCTAAGCCCATTCCCGATAATCAACAAACAGTTCACCTCATGCACAAGTGAGTGCAAATTTCTGGGCACTTAAGTTTTCAATCATCTTCCACCTTTGAGTCATGAATGGCGGACATGCCAATCTAACTCTTCAGCTTTAAGAAGATTAAACAGGGGCAGTTGTTGTACCCCAAAATTTTCCAACCCATTTTTCTTCAAGACTTTCTTCTAAATATCTCAAAAGCTCAAATATAACATTTTGACCTAATTATAGGGCTCAAGACATCTCCAAAGATACAAGTGTTTGATAGTTGAAATTCGAATCAACTGAGGAAAAGTCAATTATCACACAAAAGTCAAACTTTAACTTTTTGGTCAACATTGAACTTCAAAATCAAGAATCATCAAACCAATTAAAATTATCAAGCTTTATCATCAAGAATCACCAAAGTCAAGAAAAGTCAACAAAAAGTCAAAATTTCCAACACTTAGAAAAATTCTAAGTGTTTTGGCCTTAATGAATTCACTACTTCATGACAATTTTTCACTATGATGCAAGATGATTCAAGAAAAACTTCCAACAGGAAAGTTTTAAAGCTTGATGAATTCTACAACTTTGTTTTTATGGTGATATCAAAAAATTCTTAGATTTTAAGATATGAGCTCATAAAGTAATGACATTTTTGTATAAACACTTAGAGAAATGTCCAACAGATTTTGGTCAATTTTTATCTCAACTTCTTAGCCAATTTTCATCAAGTTCCAGTTTGATTTAACAAAAGTGGAAAACATTAAAAATGTAGAGGATGTCTCAAGCTTTCCAAAACATCCAAGAGCATGAATTTACCATACTTGAGCTAGGAGATTCAAGGGCCTGAAGTTGGGCATCCATTCTTGAATTGCAAGTCATTTTGTCGAAGAACATATAACAAAATCCTTATGCCATGCTGCATAATCTTTCTTTGCAGGTCTTTTGACTTGCAAATATATCCATAATCAGATGTTTACATAATTGATTGAACCATTATCCAAGTGATTCAAGTATTGCCCATTGCATTATTCCATTTATGGCACAAAGGCACCATTTCCATTCACATAAAGCATGCTTTATACAAAGTCAGCTCTCCTTGAGCCTCTCAACTATTTTTTCTTCACACACAATGTCAAAGCAAGAATCAACACGCCCAAAAACTCCTAGACACTTCATATCCCTTTTGTACCATGAACTGGGACATCAAATTTCACATAATTTGGTTGTTTCATCTCAACCGAACCAGAATTCTATAGCCTATGAAACAAACTCTCTAATCCTCTTAAACATTCTCTATAAATAGTGAGGCCATTTGCAAGCTAAAGGGCCATAAGTTTTTATTGTGTAGACAAGTTTCTCAAAACCCCTCATACTCTCAAAAAACCATAATTATCCACAAAACCTCCACTCTTGAGCTTCGAAGTCCAAATATTTGAAACTCTCACACCTTGCAAGTTCTGTCCAAACAAACCATCCAAACACTCCACATACATCATATAGGAGTCGTTCAAACACGAGAATAACTTTTGTTACATCATCATCACCATTTTCTAAAAACAACCACCCGCAACTTGACTTCTCCAACTCTAAATAAAAACATGAATTTCAGTTTCAAAGTAAGTTTTCTTGACTTTGAACTCTTAATACAAGCATCATTAATGGTTCATTCTTGAAGATAAAATGTAGATATCATACGTGGAGCTAAATATATGCTTACTTTTCATTTTAACTAACCATGTGTTAAGAACCTAGTTATATATGTGACAGAAGAATGTTAGAAGTAAAAAATAGCAGTATGAGTCTATGCATATCTCCATGAGTCGACTCATATTGGGTACAAAACAGGTTATAAGTCGATACAAGGCATTATGCATCAATGCATACTGTTATCAAGACATGTTACACAGAGACAAAATATGTATGAGTCGATGCAAAACACGAATGCATCGATGCAACCAAGAAATGAGTCGATGCAAACCATTATGTATCGACTCATACTGAGTTGGTTTTGAATTTAAAGAATAAGAAATGATATGTATTGATGCATAAGTGCATGAACCAATGCATCAATGCATAAGTGCATGCGTCAATGCATAAAAGTTTTTGTATCAATGCATAAGTGCACGTGTCAATACATAAAAGTTTTTTAAAACAATTTTCCTTTTTTTACATTATATTTATATTTCTTTATATTTTTATTGTTATTCATTATTCAATATGATTGTAATAGTAATTAGGTTTTATTTGCTTTCATTCCCCATTTGTAAATTTGTATCTCCCATCCCCTAAAGAATTGTAATAGCGTAGGACATTTAATTTCTTCAATTTATCGCTTATCATATTATTGTTAATAATTAGGGTGTGTATGGAAAGATAAAATCAATCTTAGATAACCCTAACTCAAGACAAAAATACATGAAATCAATATACTTTGCACACTTGCACCTCTAGGGTTAACCCACACTTGTTGCCTTGGATAAAATAGTCATGTCCCTCGAACATGAGATACTTTAGCAAAGACCCTCGAATACAAGATCGTAGTCCCTCGATGACCCTTCCATGTTTCCTTCGGTAAAAGATCTTATACCCTTAGAAAAAATTGCTAAGGTATCCTATAATGTTGCTTTCTATGACTATACGATGATGACCCACGCCCGTCCCTTCACATCCAAAGATATGACTTCCTACCAATCAATGGTAAGATAGCAATATCTAAAGGAGGAAGAAAAGAGCTAAGACTTTTTGAGTAGGTAGAACATTCATAGTTGCTTGCTCACAACCATTTTCAAAACATCTTTCAAACACACCAACACTTTCAAATGAAAATTTTTCAAAAGTCAAACACTTTGTATGCGTTCTTATAGAGACGAGAATCATTACAAAGTTCGCCTAAATGAGGGCACTTTTCGAAAATACTTTCAAAACTATCACAAACACATTTCAAACAAAGTATTTCAAATTGAGCTAGCAACTAAGAGCCCGTAGATAACTACGAATGAAAAGGGTACTAACACATTCTCTTTTCATAACATACCCCCCGAACTCAAGAAAATTACCAAAAGGTCTTTCTTATTCTTTTCAGTTTTTCTTTTATTGAATAAAAGAAAAGTCGGTGGCGACTCTTGCTATTCGCAATAATTGCGATCAAAAGCAAAACGCCCAAGTCAGTTCTCTCACTGTATTACATCTACCAGTTAATTTTATCTTTCCATACAAGCCTATTACTACACAGTTATATATATATATATATATATATATATATATATATATATATATATATATATATATATATATATATATATATATATATATATATATATATATATATATATATATATATATATATATATATATATATATATATATATATATATATATATATATATATATATATATATATATATATATATATATATATATATATATATATATATATATATATATATATATACAAGGCATAAAGTATAAGTACGGAAAAGTAAAGTCCTACACTATTATAGGGTCTTGGAGTAGTTACATGATTAAAAAATTATGCGGAAATTTAAACTAGGTTATTACAAAAAAAAACGTGCAACATATACAATTGTTTCTAGGAATTTAAATGCAAAATAAAAATAAACAAAAATGAAAGAAATATTATCCTAAAGTCCTAAAATCTAAAATATCATAAATCCATTTTTTGTGTATTTTTGGTTTCATTTTATATGTTAATAACAAAAAACCTAATGTCTAATTTTAATTAAAAATTACTTAATGTAATTGCAAAAACCTAATTCTAAATTAATTAAATTAATTGATAAAAAAGACTAAACCTAATTTTTGATTTTATAAGTTTTTTCTGATTTTTCATTGGATTAAAAATTATAGTTTAAAAAATGAACTAATGGAAAATTAATTAAGAAAGAAAAAGAGAAAAAGGGTTACAAATAAATAAGAAAAAAGGGTTGCAGGAGTTGGGGCTTGAACCTTTACATGCGATCACATTAACTTGTTCTAAACATCATCTTAAACACACATGAACATACAAGATTAGTTAGCAATGCGAAAAATAGAAGTTTAAAGTTTTGGAAAATTTACCCAACCGGTGTTCTTGAGAGAGCACGTTCTGGGATACCTCGAGCTTGTTAAAAGACTGGAAACGACTCATGGGATCTTCAGGAGTGTGTTTGGATGCTTGGTTTTGATGGAAAAAGCTTGGAAATAGGATTTCGACTTTGCCCTAAATCTTGATATTTTTGTGATTTCTTGAGACTTGCTTTGGAGGCAGAAATTTATGTGCTCTCTTCATCAATGATGTCCTATATTTATAAGCATCATATTAAGTCAACAAAAATGAATGGCAATCATGAGGAGTTAAGTGTGAATCAAACATGATAAAACATGTTTTCAAGCTTCCAAATTTGAAGATTCTTGTCAAAACCTTAAATCTGATCCAAAACAAAGCCCACATGCCTTGGTCCATCATTTGTTATTTTATTTAATTTATTTTGTATTTAATTGAATAAAAATCAAAATAAAATATAAATAAATAAATAAATAATCATGGTAAGGTATGAATGAGTATAGGAGTCCTCTATAAGGTCATGAACATGTTTAGACCTTAGAAGATAGGTCCACTAGTCCAAAATTTCAAAATTGCTCAATTGAGGTTTCATGTATTTCTAAAAAATTTGTCAACTTGCCCCAATCATAACTTTCTCAGATTTTATTGTATGAAGGTTATATTGTATTTTTTGGAAAGCTCAAGATGTCCCCTAAAACTCTTATGCTAGTGATTTTTTCACTTGAAGTCTTTAACCAAATGTAAATTGCTTTGATAAAAAATGTCTTTTTGTTAACTTTCAAAATGACCTGTAATGTTTTGGCTCATATATATCAAATGAAACATTTTTTGGACTTGATCTTAGAGTGACAAAGTTGTATATAATTGAATTTCCATCAAATTGAGATTTGGTTGAGAATTTTCTGATAAAGCATGTTAAAGTTATGCTTGGTCAAAGTTCAATTGACTTCTCCTAAAGAAAAATCCTAATTTAGCATTTCTTTACTTTTAATGAATCTTGAGTTTTCTTGATGAATCATGATCAAAACTTTATCAAATGATGAATGTGACCTCAAAATCTTGATTTTGACCAAAAATATTGAAGTTTGATTGTATGTTGACCACAGTTGACTTTTTGTCCAATATAGTTTACTTTCACTCATCTGAGCAATTGACTGAGTAAACTTGTGATGCAAGGCTTGAAACTTGTCACGAGGGTACCTTGAAGCATATGAGGAACCATGAAACTCACTTGAGGCATTATAAACTCAATTTTCTTTGAGAAACACAAATCATAATTATAGGCCATTGCTTAGGAGAGATGCTTGTATGTTCAAACTTGTGACACGGTGGCAGAACCGACTGTTATACTGGTTTGCGTTTTATGTTTTTTGTTTGCAAAATGTCGCTGTAAGCAAGAGTCGCCACCGACTTTTATTTCATCCAATCATGGAAAAGGAAAAGAACAAAAAAAACCTTTTTTCGAGATATTTTGAGTACGGGGGATAGATTATATAAAGGGAAGGTGTTAGCACCCTTTCTATCCGTAGTTACTAAGGGCTCTTAGGTACTTGCTCATTTTTCAAATTGCTTGTGTGTGTTTATCTTGAAAATGTTTTACTTCGTGATAACCCTTTTATCAGTCCTCAAGGATGTGACGAAGTTTGTTTTGAAAATTTATTTTGAAAGGTGTTTGTGTGAAAAAGTTTTTATTGAGCAAGTACTTAAGATTCTACCTACTCGAAAAAAGATTGTTCGTTCTATTTCCTTTAGACAACGCTATCCTACTATTAAGGAGTAGGTAGAACCGTCGTTGGAGTTGTAAGGGACACTCGAAAGGGACAAGTACAATCACTAAAGCAACAGTTATAACACTTTAGTAGTAACCCTAGAGTCTTAAGATCTTTTCGAGGCAACATCCGAATGGGACAATTTGAACTTTTTAGACTGGAGGGCAACCACTAAAATCTCCTATGCTTAATGATTGTTTACCGAAGGAAACCGAAGTGAGGTAAACCCTAGGAGTGAAATATGTGCATATGATTTGTTTCAGTTATTTAATCTTTGCACAATAGGTGATCTACCGTTTTAATTTTCCAGACATTCTTGCCATACAATCCTATTAGCATACATCTAGACAGTTAAATATTTGCAGGAATTAAAAATGCGAGAAAATAAACCTAGCTATTACAAGGCTTCGGGGATGGGGATTAATTACATAACCAAAGAATCGGGGATTAAAGCAGGAAATAAAACCCTAGTTTAACTATTACAAACCATTGGCAGATACAAAAATAATGGAGAAGAAATAATTAAATGCGCGGCGAATTAAATATGAGGGATGTTGAAAAATAACCTAAACCCTAATTGAAAGAAAAAGATTATTTTTGGGAAAAGAATTAATTGAGTTATGTACGACTAAAACCCTAATTCTAATTATTTTAATTATGAAAAAGAAATTGAAATTAACCTAATCTAGCTAAATTAAATAATTTCAAGAGAATAAAATATTTTGTACAAAAAGATTTTGTGTATTTTTTGGTTTTTTTATTTGAGAAAAGAAATATAATTGTAAAATTAAAACTTAGTTTCTATTTGATTTTAATTATGAAAAAGAAATTAACTTAACCTATATTTCTAATTAAATTAAAATAAACACTTTATTAAAAAATGCTTTTTTTGGTATTTTTGTGATTTATTGATTTTATGATTAAAAAAAAGGTAATTAATTTGGTGAAAAATAATTAAACAAAATAATAAAAGAAAAGAAATAAATAAAGAAAAAGAATATGGGCCTGTGTTGAATAGCAATTCTGGGGGGCGTCATTCTGAATTCTCTAAGGCCCAAAATGCTCCAAGCCTGGTCAATATTGGATCCTATGTAGCGTTGACTTGAACGTGTACCATGGTCCCTCATGGATGGAGTGTTAGATCTGATGGCACGCTGGATCAAGTGGCTGGATGTTGATGGAGTATGGTAGACCCTTTGATAAGAAGTGCATGCAATCTGCATTCAGAAAATAGGAAAATAGGCGTTGCGCGGCGAACCCAGGTCCTCTATCCTTTCCACTATGCTTGCTTGCCATATGCGCTACGCGCTTTTATTGTTAGTATAAGGAAAACAAAATATAATATAAAGAAATCAAGTCCCTGAATCCCATGCGCGCGAATTTTTAAATGGTCCAATGATGATTGGACACGCCATCATCTTCTCCAGGGAACCATCGCTTTTTGTATTGACCCTTTACCTACGGACAAACTCGTTACTATAGGCTATAGTGACGGTTTTTATGCGTAGCTAAAACCTGAAAAAATCTCAAAATGACATACAAGCAACTTGAATTCCATTCAAAGGCATGAATCAAGCCAACTTCATCCGCTGAACATGATGAGGCTCTTAATTTGGCCCAATTTTACCTCTAGCTAGGGTTCCCCAATTTGGAGCTCGCGAACCCTAACTATGGCAAATAGCTATTCCTGCATCAAAGCTTAAATCCAGGCTATCAAAATGCTTCCTGGAATGATCATAAACATGTATATGCAAACAAATTGGACTGAAAACGCATAAAACTAGAAGAACAAGTTTGAGTTCAGAGGATGCAAACCGTGATGTGTAGCTTGCGTTTCTGATGGTTTGATGACATGGGAATGATTGGAATAGCTTCAGTGCATGCCCAGGAAGAGATTGATGGGCTTAAATTGCTTTGAATCGTCCCCTAACCTGAAAACTGAATCACACTTTTTGCCAACTTTTTTGAGTTTGTTCTATGCCTCTCACGACTATTAACACTATTTTTTTGCTTTGTTCTTGTCCAATATATACCTAGGGATGAATTAGGGTTACAAACTTGGATTGAATCTTGTAATTTTATGAGATTTGATTTGATTCTTTTGCCATATGCAAACTTGCTATTTTGAGCCAAATCTTCCCTTTCTTGTACCAATTATGCTTGATTCGTTTTGGCCTTGATAATTCAGCATATTTTGATTGCCAACCTGTCCAAAAACCAAATCAAATCATATCTTTTCTATTATTCACCAGTTATTTGATTTAATTCAATTTTTAATTAATAAAAACTCAAAATAAATTGAAAAATGAAGAAAATAATGTGTGGGTGAATATTTGAGTCGTGGACCACATTATAAGTGCGGTGCAAGCATGAAAAGTTAGGCCCATTTAGCAAAAAATGTAATTTTGAGCACATTTAACTTTTGGCAATTTTGCAAAAAAGGTGAGCTTTGACAAGGCATATCTCCTGCAATTTTAACACTAGAGAGGTGTTCTTGGACTTTTTAGAAAGCTTAGGATATCCCCTAAGCAACCCTTTTAGTCTCATCTCAATTGAGTCTTCCATGTTTATGTAAGAAGCTTTGACCCAAAAGGTGTTTTTGTTGACTTTTCAAAAGGACCCATAATGTAGAAATTCATATCTTTTTATGAGTGCATATTTTGAACTTGTGGGATAAAGATGAGTTTTAGGGAATTGCATCCTCTTAAAAATGAGCTTTTGATGGAAACTTTCTGATAAAGCATGTGAAAGTTATGCTTGGTCAAAGTTGGGTTGACTTTTACTAAGAAACCCTAATTTAGCAACTTTTGGGTTTTGATGAATTTGGAACGTTCCTGGAGGAATCATGATCAATCCTTGATCAAATGATGAAAGTCACTTCAAAATTTTAAAGTTGAACAAAAAATCTTGAAGTTTGACTGTATGTGGGTCATAGTTGACTTTTGACCTAATACAGTCGATTCTCAAGCATCCGGGAAGTTGACTGAGCAAGCTTCTTGTGCAAGGCATGAAACTTGACATGTAGGGTCTTGAGAACATATTAAGACCGTGGAGAGAATATGAGACCTTTGTGGTTCACCCATATTGATGAAAATGAAAACCCTAATTTGAGGTACACTGCCTTAGGAGAGAGTTTGTCTGGTCCACCTTTGGGCAACCTTGAGCAAATTGAGGATCTCGAGGAGAATGTATTGAGTAAAATGAGAGGGAAAATTTTGGGGTACAACAGCTGCCCCTGCTCAATCTTCTTAAACCTGAGGATGTAGATTGGCTCGTTTGTCTTTCATGATCTGAAGGTGGAAGATGATTGAACACTAGAGTGCCCAAAAATTTGTACTCATCTGAGATGGTGCTGGACTATGTAGGTAGTATAGGGAATGGGCTTTCAGATGCCATTTGGAGGATATGACGAAGAATCGTCGGAGATGGGCTTAAAGATGCCACCAGGAATATATGACAGAGAATCATCGGATATGGGCTTAAAGATGCCATCCAGGGGATGTTGATTTCCTGAGATGTTCCTTTGTTGAGAGTCCTGTTCCTGTTGTTGATGAGGAATCTATTGAGGAATATTGGTATTTGTCTTGGGAGAAATAGAATTTTAGGCGCTTCAGTTGTCCGTTATTCTACTAGGGAAATGCGAAATCAATCGTGTTTGATCGGGTCCCGGTCTTACAGTGTTGTGAACTATTATCTGGAGAGAAGAGAGGAGGAACTTGGATAGTAAGGTTATAAGAAGGAACCTGGATAGTAGGGTTACTTTGATATGCAAGCCTGGATAGTAGGGCTGTGAGAAGGAACCTGGATAGTAGGGTTACTTCGATATGAAAGTCTGGATAGTAGGGCTGTGAAAAGGAACCTGGGTAGTAGGGTTACTTCGATACGAAAGCCTGGATAGTAGGGCTATGAGAAGCAACCTGGGTCGTAGGTTTACTTCGATATGAAAGCCTGGATAGTAGGGTTGTGAGAAGGAACCTGGGTCATAGGGTTACTTCGATATGAAAGTCTGGATAGTAGGGCTATGAGAAGGAACCTGGATAGTAGGGTTACTTCGATATGAAAGCCTGGATAGTAGGGCTGTGATAAGGAACCTGGATAGTAGGATTACTTCGATATGAAAACCTGGATAGTAGGGTTGTGAGAAGGAACCTGGATAGTAGGGTTACTTCAATATGAAAGCCTGGATAGTAGGGCTGTGAGAAGGAACCTGGATAGTAGTGTTACTTCGATTTGAAAGCCTGGATAGTAGGGCTGTGAGAAGGAACCTGGATAGTAGGGTTACTTCTATATGAAAGCCTGGATAATAGGGCTGTGAGAAGGAACTTGGATAGTAGGGTTACTTCGATATGAACGCCTGGATAGTAGGGTTGTGAGAAGGAACCTGGATAGTAGGGTTACTTCGATATGAAAACCTGGATAGTAGGGTTGTGAGAAGGAACCTGGATAGTAGGGTTACCTTGATATGAAAGCCTGGATAGTAGGGATGTGAGAAGGAACCTGGATAATAGGGTTACTTCGATATGAAAACTTGGATAGTAAGGTTGTGAGAAGGAACCTGGATAGTAGGGTTACTTCGATATGAAAGCCTGGATGGTAGGGCTGTGAGAAGGAACCTGGATAGTAGGGTTACTTCGAAGCAATAGTGTAGATTAGTTGGCCCGTTTGGTTTCAGGAACTGAGTCTCCATTAATCGTCTGTAGATGTGATCTGTATAACTGCTGACTTTGTTGAAGCTAGTCCTCTTCTCCTGAAATGATATCAGGGTTAGTTATATGCGATGTATGAAATGCAGGGTGAAATGATGTTCTCAAAATAAATGAGATCATGTTGTATATGATATGTATGTGTATATCATAATGCATGTTGATGAAATGCTATCGGGGTATACTCGTGTCTTGGGAAAATAAATCCCTGACGGTTGTTGGAGATTTGTAAATATTTTGTCGGGAAGAGATGCTGGAGAATAACTCTGTGGGGACCACCTTAGGGGAAGAGATACTATATTGGTAGACCTGCTGATCTGGAGGAATAAACTAAGTTGGGGATGAAATTTCGTTACTGGAGATGAAGAGCTCTGTTGGAGATTGAGCTTATATATCTGGAGAAAAAAACTCCGCCTGGGGATGAAATTTATTGACTCGTCCGCGATTATGAACCTCGGCTGAGTGTAGTTATGTTCTGTTTCGGGGAAGCTAACATCAATGCCTTTGGATACTTTTACTCTGTGGGGAGTGTATATACCAATAATTATGTTCCCAAGCTGGCTCTATCCCGGTACCTGCTGGGCAAAGTAACTGTAGGGTTTGACACTTCTTGTTTTTTCCTGTTTCTAGAATTACGAGTAATTGTCTTTTGTTTCTTATGTAAGTATTTATGAGCAGCAATCATTTTCAAATGCATATATAAAAAATAAATCATTGAACATTCTTGAAAAACAAAACAGAAAAATAAAAACGAATTGAAATTTTGTGAAAATGATTTGTATTGATTTTGAAGTCGGCCTGTAATAGGCGTTTTGTACAAAGAGGCTGACGCTCTAGTAAGAGAACGCCGCCGAAAGATAGAAATTATACAATTTGTGTAAAAGAAAGAAAAACAACTATGTGAAACGACCCTATTGGGTTCCAACTCTGCTATTGCCTTTATATCTTTAAGCGTCTCATCACTTTTCTACTTCGCTGAAGGTTGATCAGATTGGTTGGCGTCGTCCGAGCTTGATAGTCGATACCGATGTCTGGTCGTAAGATGATCCAATGAGACATAGTGATACGCTTCAATCCCTAACTTTTGCCTGGACCACCCTTTCGATTTTTCAGTCCACCGGGATACCCTTTTTTGCCCAAGCCTCCCTTTCGGGTTTTCGACTTGTCGGGTGTACAAATTTTTTCATTTTAATCCCTTACTTTTTCCCGAACCCTTTTGGTTCGCCGGGAAGCCCTTATTTTTGCCTAGGCCAGTCAACCTAGCGGGTCTTTGATTAGGCGTAGTATCTTTTCACTATGTCTGCATTGACAGGGTGAGGTAGGTCATCACCATCCATGGTGGTTAGAATCATATCTCCTCCCGAGAAAATGTTCCTCACCACAAATGGCCCTTCGTACGTGGGGGTCCATTTTCTCATGGGATCACCTTGCGGCAGTATGATGCGTTTGATCACTAGATCCCCGACTTGATATTCTTGACGACTGACTTTCTTGTTAAAAGCCTTGATCATTCGCTTTTGAAACGTCTGACCATGGTAGATAGCAATAAGTCTATTTTCATCAATTAGATTTAGCTAATCAAGTCAGGTTTGGATCCAGTCGTGTTCGTTCAAACCCGCATCCTTCATAATCCTGAGAGAGAGTATCTAGACTTCTATGGGTAGGACTGCCTCCATGCCATATACCAGAGAGTAGGGTGTTGCCCATGTCGAAGTCTGTGCTGAGGTACGGTACCCATGAAGAGCAAATGGCAACATCTCATGCCAGTCTTTGTATGTCACCATCATCTTCTGCACAATCTTCTTGATGTTCTTGTTAGCTGCTTCAACAGCCCCATTCATCTTCGGTCGGTAGGGAGAAGAATTATGGTGTTGTATCTTGAACTGTTTACAGAGCTCGGTGATCATTGTGTTGTTGAGATTTATACCATTGTCAGTAATAATCCTCTCTGGCACACCATATCAACAAATCAGATTGTGTCGGATAAACCGCGCAACAATGTTCTTGGTTACTGTAGCAAAGGAAGTTGCCTCAACCCACTTCGTGAAGTAATCAATGGCTACCAGAATGAAACGATGCTCGTTAGACGCAATAGGTCTGATCTCACTGATCATGTCGATGCCCCACTGTGATACGGTGGGAAGAACTGACTGTTTTTTGGAATGCTGGTTTGCGTTTGTTTTCGCAAAATGTCGCGGTAAGCAATAGTCGCCACCGACTTTTATTTTATCCAACAAGGAAAGGAAAAAAGCACAGAAAAATTCCTTTTTCGAGATGTTTCTGGGATTCGGGGGGTAGATTATAGAAAGGGAAGGTGTTAGCACCCTTTCTATCTGTGGTTATCCACGGGCTCTTAGGTACTTGCTCATATTGTTTTCAAAATTGCTTCCTTTGTGCTTGTGGGTTTGAAAAAGTTTTTGTTTTGAAAACTTCGATTTAACTCTTGCTTCTGTCCTCAAGAGTGTATGAAGTGTTTTTGAAAACTTTGTTCGAAAAGTGTAAGTGTGAAGAGTTTTTGTTTTGAAAGAGCAAGTATCTAAGAACCATCTACCTACTCGGAAAAAAGAATCATTCTATGCTAATTTCCTTTAGACAATGATATCCCACTATTAGTGAGTGGGTAGCACCGTCGTTGGAGTTTGAGGGTCAATTCGAATGCGGGACTTACGGTCACTAAAGCAATGCTAGGATGCCTTAGCGGTAACCCTAATGTCTTAGATCATTTGTTTTGAGGTAACAATATCCGAGGCAACCGTTTCGAGGCGACTGTGATCTTTTAGACAAGAGGGCGACCTCTAAAACGACCTATACTCAATGACCGCGTACGAAGGAAACCAAATGGGGTATACCCTAAGAGTGCGCATGTGCGAGTGTGTCATTTTCAGTTTTTTTGGTCTTTGTACATGTTAATGGTGATCTAAGTTGATTTTAGGTTAAAACATTCAGTCTTGTCATGCCATCCTATTATCAAACATCTAACAATTATAATTTGCGGGAAATAAAATGCGGAATTTAAGTTACAAGGCGTCGGGTATTTACATCGCCAAAGACAAACCCTTAAAAATAAATAAAGCGATAAAAAATAAATAAAGGTCCTATTAACTATTACAAACCGGAGGCAAGTACATTAATATGATAAAAATAACAAACGTGTGCGGGAAATTGGATCGAGCGCAAATTAGGGTTTTGACCCTTTTTTTGTTAAAGAGAAGTATCTTTTTTTGGTTTTTTTATTTAAGAAAGAAATTAACCTAAATTAATTACTAAATTAATAAATTAATTAATTAATAAATTAATTAATTAATAAAAATAAATTATTTTTGGGTTTTTGGTATTTTAAGAAAGAAATAAAAATTAATTGAATTAGTAAAAACCTAATTAAGTCTATTTTAATTTTAATTATTTACAAAAATATGTTAAAGTTATTCTAATTAAAACCTAAGTTAATTTAATTAGTATTTATTAATAAAAATAAAAATTAAAGTTTGATTTGATAAAGAAAATATTTTGTGATTTTATTTTATAAAGAAAAGAAATTTTTTGATTGGTTAGGATTTAAACAAAAATAATAAAACAATTAAAATAAACAAAATAAATAAAATAGAAAGGGAGAAGGGTTTAGGTCTGAAAAGGGGGCATGAATAGCAATGCTGAGGCCCAAAACACGCTGGCCTTGTTTGACCTTTTTGATTTGGTGTGCACGTGCTGACTTGGCTCCATGGTGGACCTTCAGATCCTGGCCACCAGATCTGGCCTTTGGCCATCTGGCTATTAGATGCTTGATGGTGTATGGTATGCTGCATGCTTGGATATGTACACAATCGCCTAAAATGCAAAATCAAATAGAAATTGGAGGACCTGGGATTCGAACCCAGGTCCTGATGGTGATTGGAACGCACGCTTGCCACTACGCTGTTTTGCTTCGTTTGTTAATAATATACAAAATAATAATAATAACACAAAACAAGCTAACGTGCCAGCAAAACAAAAATGCGCAGAAATTATTTGAACCGGCCAATCAGAGGAGGACACTGTTGTACCCCAAAATTTTCCCTCCCATATTCTTCAAGATTTGTCAGGATCAATCTTCAGATGATTCAAAATCCCTCAAGGGTTGCACAGTCTAATTGCCTCCTAACACAGTCAAAATTAGGGTTTTGGTTCTGACAAAGAAATTAAGGTTTTCAAGGGTCCAATCAAGTCCCGCATGCCTATATACATTGCCAAGCATCCATATGTCAAGTTTCAAGACTCACAACATCAAATTGCACAGTCAAAAACCCTAAATGCTCCACAGTCAACTGTAGGGGCAAAATGGTCATTTGACAGTCAAAAGTCAAAAAATTTGGTCAACATCTTATTTTGAATCCACAAACATCATTTGATCAATTCTTGATCATGATTTCACAAGCATGGCTCAAAAAGTCTCAAGATGCAAAAGTTTATATTTTTGGACAGCTGAAAAAGTCAACTGCAAATTGACCAAGGCATAACTTCTTCATGGTTTATCAGAAAAATTCCATCCAAAGCTCATTTTGAAGAGGATGACATTTTATACAACTCATCTTCACACTTCAAGTCCAAGAAATGCTCTCACAAAAAGTTATCAATTTCAACATTATAGGTCATTTTCAAAAGTCAACAAAAAGGCACTTTAAGTCAAAGACAATAACTTGAGATTGGTAAATCAAAATGACATGGTACCAAAGACATTGGTTAGAGGACTTCAAGACCTTTCCAAAATGTCCAAGAACATGATCATAGCTTCAAAATTGAGCAAGATATGCATTGGAGAAGTTGGGAAATTTTTGGGAATTTTGAAAAGTCAACTTTGCCTAAAACCCTTCAAAATTGCTAATGGGCCTCAATTTCTTTCATGAATCATTACCCGAAGGCTATGAACGACCCATTGAGTTCAAAGGGATTTATTTTCTTATTTTTAATTAATTAATTGAATTTTTAATCATATTAATTCATTTAATTAGATTTAAATATGAGAAAAATATCAAATAATGGTTTTAAATCTTTTTTGTGCAGCAAATATGTTCATTATATGCAAGAGATTTCGTGCACCATCTCAAGGGGACAATATCATCCATATTTGGCAAGATTGGCAAGGAAAAAAGATTGAAAAAGATGTGATAAAAATCAAATATTCAAAACATAAATGCATGGATCTTTGGGCTTGTTTTTGACCTAGTTTCATTCACTTACTTATGCACAACTCAACCATATTCCAATGGACACGAAAAACTGCTCAGAAAGACATAACCAAATTGCAAAATTTCCACCAAAAATTGAAAACTAAAATCATAGTTACAGGGCGTTTCAAAGCACAAAAAGCATTCTAATACGTTCCTGACATTGCTAGGAATCGATTGCAATCAAGAACAAGTCCCCATACTCCAAGAATTGGTAGAACAGAATCACTCTTTTCATGAATATATCCATAATCGATTTTTGATTTCCATGCATTATTCATGTGTTTTATTTGTTGATTTACACTAATAATGATGTTCTGAAGCTATTGGTAATATTTAATTGAACTAACGATGCTTGTATCCAAATATGCCATGGATGAAACCTAGGGTTTCAGAAGCTCCAAATTAGGGGTTCTCACATATGGAAAAATCGGACCTTCAAACCAGTGCAGACCAAATCGTTGCAGCAAGACGAATCCAATGAACTATTCGCGCCCTTTTTATATTTATCCCTCTTCTAATCGCTATTTTTGCAGTGTCCATTTAGTGGGGGTTTAAAACCCCCGCTATTTTCTTTATGTTTACAGAGAAAACGAAGAAGAAGCCTGGCGTGTCATCTTCTGGATGGACAGTTCAAATATTCAGCGCGCTTTTTGATTTGTACCACTAATGTTGTTTCTTTTTATATAATAATTATGCTCCATTACATTAACAAATGCACGCAACAGCTCAGTTGGTGGATGAGGTGTCCTGCAGGTATTGGGACCTGGGTTCGATTCCCAGGTCCCCCCATATGTTCAATAATTTTTATCTTAATATATTCCCATGCAGTTTCCATCCAACGTTTTACCTTGCACGCACACGCTCAAGCTTGCCACATACTCATGGAGATCAATCCAAAGGCTGCAGGAGAAGGTCTATCATGCACCTCAGTCAACCAAGGCACACACAAGCGTGGAAGGTCAAACAAGGCCTTGTTCAATGGGCCAAATTACTTCAAACAAACCTCCCAAATGGGCCTGATACCCCCCATGGTTTGCATCATTTTTAATTTTTATTTGATTTTCTTTTCTAATTTTTTTTAATGTTTTTTTAATTATTTCTTTTTTACCATAAAATAATTTTCACAATAATAAATCAGAAACTAAAAAATGTTTATTTTTTAATTAATATTTAATTCACTATTAATTTATTTTGTAAATAAACTCTAACAATTAATTAGATTAATTTAGGTTTCAATTTTAACACTTTTTCTTAATCAATAAAAATATGTAGAAATTAGGTTTTTTGACATTTTTATCTTTTTTTAATAAATAATCTTCTCTCATTATTATTATTATTAATTACTAAATATTTTTGTAAATAAATATGTAAATAATTAATTAGCATAAAATTAGGTTAACTTTAATATTTTTCATTAATAATTAAAAATAACTTAGAATTAGGGTTTCTCTTGATTTTCAATTTTCTTTATTTTCATAAATACAAAAACCTAAAAAAACATTTCTTTTCTTTAATTAAATAATAATTAGAATTTAATTTCAATTTAATTTCAAAAGGGTCAAAACCCTCGGACGTTCGATTTTATTTCTTTTTTCGCGCATTTATTTTCTTTTCGAATATTATGTAACTGCTCAAGGCTGTAATAGTAATAAGGTCTTTTAATTTCCGCATCTTTTACCAAACGGGTCTTTGTACTTTGGCGATGTATAGACCAGCGCCTTGTAATAGCGTAGGATTTATCTTTCCGCATTTAAATTTCCGCGCTTTTAAATTCTAATTGCATGAAAGAATGTGTGGCTAATTAAAAATAACTCGTAGCTCACAAATGCCCTGATCAAAGATAAATATTGACATGAAAATAACACACAAATTCACACACCACTTCTAGGGTACGCCTCACCTGTTGCCTTAACTTCGAAACGTGGTCGTCGAGTATAGGACGTTTTAGTAAGTCCTTATGTCCATGATCCAGTTGCCTCGAAACGGTTGCCTCGGATTAAAAAAGGATCAAGGGCATAAGGGTAGCTTCTAAGGTGTCCTACTATTACTCCGGTGACCATACTGTCCCTAAAAAACGAATTGACCCGAACACCTCCAATGGTGGTGCTACCTACCTCTCAATGGTGGGATGGCACTACCTTAAGGACATTTACACAGCCTAATTCCTTAGGGTAGGTAGATGACTCATAGATACTTGCTCTATTCAAAAACAAATCAAAACTCTTTTCACACCGACACTTTTCAAAAAGCTTTCAAAATAATTTTTCAAACACTCTTGAGGACTGATACAAGAGTCATTCTGAAATCTTTAAACAAAACTTTTTTCAAACCCACTCACACTTTGAAAAGCAAACACTTTTGAAAACACAATGAGCAAGTATCTAAGAGCCCATGGATAACCATGGATAGAAAGGGTGCTAACACCTTCCCTTTCTATAAATCTACCTCCCGAACCGAGAAACATCTCGAAAAGGAATTTTGCTGTGCTTTTGTCCTTTCCATGTTGGAGAAAATAAAAGACGGTGGCAACTCTTGCTTCCGCGACATTTCGCGAACCAGCGTTAAACAGTCAGTTCTAAATCCACCGATCACAGACACGATCTCGTCCCTGTCCTCAGACCTATAACAATGTTACCTGCGGATTTGAATCCGCAGCTAAATGCGCAGGCTTGCTCCAAAATGCATTACAGGCCACAAAAATGAGTTCTAAAGACATGGTTGTATTCTTCCTTCCCTCCCGGTCACAACCATGTCCCTCTTGTAGCCTAATTTCACCTGAAAAGGAAAACCCCAAAAATGCTTCCAAGAACCCTAACTATGGCGCTTTACATTACAGGTTAGTTAAACAAAATTGAGTGATGCAAAAAGCTTAGAAATGTTGTGAGGATTACAAATATGCAAGCAATTTGTTCAAAAGATGCAAGAATGATGAATTACGATTTCATGAACAGAACGGGTTATCGTGATACTTATAGAGTGCTATGGAGTTTGAGAATGCTTACTTTTGATCCAGATCGCTTGTGTGAACGCCCAGGAAGAGATTGGGACCGGTCTCAGCCTCTGAAAGTTCCTCTATCTATGGTTTCGATCTCAAGATTTTTGCCACTTTTTTCAATTTCTATTCTGCCTATGCTTGCCCTTTCCAACCCTTGTTTCGATCTCTTTTGCTTGCTTATGTACTATGGAATGTATTAGGGTAACAATTTTGGATTGAATCTCTCTAAATCAATGCATTGGAATTTGATTTGATTCACTCTTTACAACTTGCCAAATTTGTCAAATCTCAATCTTTTTGCACATGATATGGTGAGATTCGAGTTTAATGATGATATTGATGATAATTACAACCTGAAATAGCCAAAAAATCTTAGGTAATCAAAGCTTTGGATTTTATATGATTTAATTTGATTTAAAATGAATAAATTCAATAAAAAATCAAATAAAATAATAAAAACAAAATATGGGCTCATGGCTGAATCTAGGACACGTGGACAATGATGCAAGCTCAAATCAAGTGGAAAAGAATGGGCCCATTTGACAAAATTTGAAGTTTTGGGGATAGTTGACTTTTGGCAATTTTGCAAAAATGTCCAACTTCAACAATGCATAACTTTTTCAATTTTGAACTTTTGGAAGTGTTCTTTGACTTTTTAGAAAGCTTGAGATGTCCTCTAACCAACCCTTTTGATCTAATATCATTTTGATATTCTAAGCTCAAGTTATAAGCTTTGGAAAAAAAGGTGTTTTTGTTGACTTTCAAAAATGACCTATAATGTCCAAATTTGTAACTTCTTGTGAGTGCATTTTTTGATCTTGGGGTATGATGATGGATTGTATGAAATTGCATCCTATTCAAAATGAGATTTTGATGGGTCATTTCTCATAAAGTATGAGAAAGTTATGCTTGGTCAAAGTTGAGTTGACTTTTCCTGCAAAACCCTAATTTAGCAACTTTTGAGTCTTGATGAATTTTGAGCAATCCTTGATGAATCATGATCAACCCTTGATCAAATTATGAAATATCCTTCAAAATTATAATGTTGACAAAAAAATCTTGAAGTTTGACTGTTTATAGGTCACAGTTGACTTTTGCCCTAGCACAGTCGATTTTTGGACCTTTGAGCAATTGACTGAGCAAACTTCATCTTCAAGGCTTGAAATTTGGCATGGATGATCTTGATGACATATTAGGACATTGGGGAGAACTTGAGGTCATTTGGATTCATAGATCTTGATGCAACACAAAACCCTAAGTTGGGGTTGACTGCCTTAGGAGATGACTTGTCTGACCAACTCTTGAGCAATCTTGAGCCACTTGGAGATTTTTCTTGCAATGTTTCGAGAAATATGGGAGGGAAAATTTTAGGGTACAACACCCACATCTCAAATGGCCAAGGAGTTGTCAAGACGTTCAACATAACTGGAGGCACATGCACCTTATCAATGTAGACTTGGAATTTAGGACAAATTTGAGAGTGCTGATAACAATCGGCTTCCATAGTGGACCAGTAATACCCTGCCCGTAGGATCTTCTTAGCCATGGTGTGTCCACTGGAATGGATTCCGAAGGTGCCTTCATGCAGATCTGTCATGATCCTCTCTTCTTCGCTCTTATCTACACATCGTAATAGTGTGGAGTCATGGTTGCGTTTATAGAGGATTCCATTACTGAGGAAGAACTTTGCAGAGAACCTTCTCAGAAACTTCTTATCATTGACAGATGCCCCTTCGGGATATTCCTGAGCCTCAAGATACCTTTTGACTTTGTGAAACCAGGGTTTGTCTGCCACTTCTTCGGTGTCGATCTCACAGTAGTGTGCTGGTTCATCCAACCTCTCAATGGTAATCTGGGGAGCTTCATTGTCCCACCTAACCTTGAACATAGAAGACATGGTAGCTAGCGCGTCCGCTAACTGGTTCTCCTCTCGTGGGAAATGTTTGAAGGTTACCTCCTCAAAGTATGGGAGCAATGTCAGTACATACTCTTTGTAAGGAATGAGATTTGGGTGCTTCATACCCCACTCGCCTTTGATCTGACTTATCACCAGAGCGGAATCCCCGAATACACTCAAGAACTTGATCCTTAGGCCGATAGCATCCCTAAGACCCATGATACATGCTTCATACTCTGCCATGTTGTTGGTGCAGCTGAAACATAATCGGGCAATGAACGAAGTATCACAACCCTCAGGAGATATGATTACAGTGCCAATGCTGTTACCCAGTGAGTTTGAGGCTCCATCAAAATACATGGACCATCGGGATCCTTCCTCAGGTCCTTCATCCGGTCCAGGTTCTTCATAGTCAGTCACCAGCATAATATTCTCATCCGGGAACTCAAAATTCATAGACTGGTAGTCGTCCACAGCCTGATGAGCCAAATGATCAGTCAATACACTTCCCTTGATTGCTTTTTGGGTTGTATATTGTATGTCATACTCAGTTAAGATCATCTTCCACCTTTCTATCCTTCCGGAGAGAGCGGGCTTCTCGAAAATATACTTGATCGGATCCATATTCGATATCAACAAGGTAGTGTGAGTCAGCATATACTGTCTCAGTCGTTGAGCAGCCCATGCCAAAGCGTAGAAAGTTTTCTCGAGCAATGAGTATCATGTCTCACAGTCGGTAAACTTTTTGCTAAGGTAATAAATTGCATGCTATTTTCGACCAGACTCGTCATGCAGCCCCAGCACACACCCTATTGAATTGTCTAGCACGGTCAAGTATAATATCAAAGGTCTTCCTTCAACTGGAGGCATCCGAATTGGAGGTTCTTGAAGGTATTCCTTGATTCTTTCGAAAGCAGTCTGGCATTCATCATTCCACTTTACCACTTGATCTTTCTTCAGCAGCTTGAAGATTGGCTCACAAGTAGCATTCAGATGTGAAAAGAACCTGGCGATATAATCCAGACGTCCCAAGAAGCCTCTAACTTCCTTCTCTGTACGGGGAGCTGGCATTTCTTGTATAGCTTTTACCTTTGCAAGGTCCACTTGAATACCTTTGTCACTGACAAAGAAGCCCAGAAGCTTACCAGACCTTACCCCGAAGGTGCACTTGTCCGGATTTAATTTCAACTTGTATGTCTTCAACCTGTTGAATAACTTTTAGAGATGATCAAGGTGCTTTTCCTCAGTCTGAGACCTGGCTATCATGTCATCAACATAGACTTCGATCTCGTGGTGAATCATATCGTGGAACAAAGCGACCATGGTGCGCTGATAAGTTTCCCCAACATTCTTCAACCCAAAAGGCATCACCTTGTAGCATAAGGTGCCCCACTGTGTAACGAAGGTTGTCTTCTCCATGTCTTCAAGAGCCATCTTGATATGGTTGTAGCTAGAGAAACCATCCATGAAGTAGAAGATTTTGTGTTGCGCGGTGTTGTTGACCAGAACATCAATGTGAGGAAGTGGGAAGTCATCCTTGGGGCTTTCCCTGTTCAGATATCTGTAATCCACACACATCCGTACCTTACCGTCCTTTTTAGGTACCGAAACAACATTGTGACAACTAAGAATCCTGCATTGAACTGTTTCATAACCTCTGCCTTGATCTTCTCTGACATTTCAGGGCGCATGCGACGAACCTTCTATTTAACCGAAGGACATTCTTCTTTAGTCGGCAGGCGATGTACCACAATATCAGTGTCCAAACCAGGCATGTCTTCATAGGACCAGGCGAAGATTTCAACATAGTCGTGCAACATTTGTATCAACCTCTGTTTGACGCTAAGCTCCAGATTTGAACCTATTTTAACCTCTTTTCTGTCTTCCTCAGTACCCAAATTCACTGTCTCAATCGGCTCTTCATGAGGCTGTAAGGCCCTTTCTTCCTGTTGTAGTAGTCTAGCAAGTTCTCCTGGCACCTCACAATCATCCTCACCTTCGTCCTCAGCTTGGTTGATCGGATTTTTAAAGTCATAACTGGAAATAGCATAGTTGTTATCAATGGGATCCAGAGTGGATATGGATCTGCATTATGATACGTGAGTGTGTGTAAGAGAATAGCTGTTTTGATAAAGTGAAAAACAGAAAATAAAAACAGAGAGTGCAAAATTTGTATGTAAGAAACGTCCAATGCTTTATTAATGATATATGAAATGACAAATAATAGCCCTCATAAGCAAAGCCAAGGTGCCTCGGGCAAGGCACCGGGCTGTAAAGTTTCAAATTGTTTATTACAAATCTTAAAACAAATAAGTCAATTACTGTGGAATAAAAGAAACAGGTATGAAGTCCCTAGCCGTCCAATTACTCGGTCCACCGTTGGTTGTTGGGTAGATCCAGCTGTTAATGTCTGAGTCCTCTTCACTGTCTTCAATGGCGTTAATTCCCCGATTTATGATGTGTAGGGGAGGTCTTCCATCCCGAGTGTGTCTAACAGCCCTTTGAGCCCCTATAGTAAACCCCAAACCAAATTTGTCAGTTTTCTAAGTGAAATCAGGGAGCTGACCCCAATTGGCACACCCACCTTCTTCAACCACGGCCCTGGAGTCCTTGAGAGAATCCATCTTTAAAGGAGGTTTGTTGTTAGTAGTTGCAGTTGATGCTAGGATCTGAGGGACCTCTTCGAAGTTCTAACAAGGAGTTTCTATGAATTCCCCGTCCATCTCTACGTAGCGGAAGGAATTGAGGTGGCTCACCATGTATTCTTCTTCACCCCGCACTGTGATAATCTTTCCTTTCACTAGATATTTCAACATTTGGTGGAGTGTGGAAGTAACTGCCCCAGCCTCGTGGATCCAAGGACGACCCAGTAAACAAGAATACGACGGCCTGATATCCATCACATAGAATATGGACCCAAAAGTCTGAGAACCCACTTTGACAGGGATGTCCACCTCCCCGTGCACCGTTCTCTTTGATCCATCAAAATCCCTTACCACAATGTTACTAGGCTTTAGAGTTAGACCCTCACAATCCAAACGGTCCAACGCCTTCTTCGGCAGAACATTCAGTGAAGACCCGGTTTCTACCAGCACATGAGCAATAGTGGTGCCCCTGCATTCAATCGAGACATGCAGAGCATCATTATGCTTCCTTCCCTTCAGTGTTAAGTCTGCATCTGAAAAACCCAGCCCATTATTAGCAGTTAGTCTGGCCACACAATCTTTGAACTGGTCAGCTGAAGTCTCATGCAGCACATGCGCAGTCTTAAGAAATGCAATCAAATCCTTCGCGTGGGCTTCAAAACACAACAGCAAAGACAACATGGATATCTTTGATGGGGTCTACCCCAACTGCTCGACCATATTGTAGTCACTCTTCTTAATGATCTTTAGTATTTCCTCAATTTCTTGTTTAGAGGCTTCCACAACAATTTTCTTAGGCGCCTCTGTCTGGGCAGGCTCACCTATAATTTCCTTTCCGCGGGTATCAGACGATTCGCCGACAGGGGTAATAACTGGAGTAAGAACAGGAACAATAGTGGATGTACTAGCAAGAATAGCAGATGGAATGACAATAGGCTTGTTAACAGTCTTAGGGGAAATCTCGGGAGACAAGACCCTTCCACTTTGGGTGATTTTGGTGGTTCCGACAAGGTTATCAAGATCAGGATCAGCCTCTTCATCTTTCAGATCTTGTTTGATGCCATGATAGTACACATAGGCACCATAATGCCATGGGACAGCTTTGTCTGAGACATACGGGATAGGACCGGGAACAGTGATTATCAGCGGAGCAATTCTTGGAGCAGATGTAATCCTAACATGTCTTCTCGAGGAAACCTTGGAAGTATTGGCGGAAATGGTTATAATAGCAATGTATTCATATGGAATAGCGGGAACCAAAGTTTTCTCAAACATAATTTCTTTGTTATCTATCAGGCGTTGAACACCTAACTTCAGCAAATGGCAACCAGAAGGTAGAAACGAACACATGTGGCAACCTTCACCACAACCTGGAAATAAACCGGCCAACAGCAAATTCTTCTTGACAGTCATGAGAGGAGTAGAAACTTCATCGACAGAGGTAACAAACAAATCAATATCAACAACATTAACTCCACGACCGTGTTTAGGCATGGGAGAAGTTATGACATTTAGCTTTTCCGGAGCATTAAACTTTATTTCCTTGGCTTTGATCAAATCTTGTACTTTATTCCTCAGAGCCCAACAATAATTTGTATCGTGGCCAGGACTCTCATAATGATAGGCACATCGAGCATTCGGATTATATCGGGGAGATGTAGTATTTGGATTCTTGGGAGCCTCTCTCAAGGTTACCAAGTTGGATCTCAGCAGATGAGGTAGAACTTCAGCCAATGTCATGTTGATGCGGGTAAACTGTCGTTGTGGTCTTTCCACCCTTTGTTGATTGTTGCATTGTGGATCAACTACAGGTCTAGGTATCATCACGACACTTACTGTCTAACGATGTTCAGCCCTGTTTTGGCCCCTCGGGCTGTAGATAGCACTGGCTTCCTTCTTACCAGCAAAAGGCTTCTTTACTGAACTTGAAGAGGCATCCTTCTGTATTTTACTGCTCCGAATCCCAGCTTCTACTCTCTCCCCAGTTAGGATCAGCTCAGTGAAACCAGTTGATGAGTTGCCGATCAAATTATTAAAAAATGGACCATATAGCATCCCCAGGAACATATCAACCAACTCCCTATCAGACAACGGGGGTTGAACTCTCCCAGCGAAGTCTCTCCATTTTTGTGCATAATCTTTAAAGCCTTCATTTGCACCCATGGACATACTATGGAGTTGAGTACGCGTAGGAGCAAGGTCGGAATTGTACTGATACTGCTTGTAGAAAGTAGCAGCCAGATCTTCCCAGTTTCGGACATTGGTTCCCTCTAGCTGGTAGAACCATTCAAGCTGAGTCCCTGACAGACTATCTTGAAAGAAATAAACCCACATATTTCTATCAGTGGTGTGGGGCTGGATCTTTCTGACATAAGACCGGAGATGGAGTTTTGGACAGGACACCCTATCATACTTAGCAAAAATTGGAGCTTTGAACTTCTGTGGGATGACCACTCCCGACACTAATCCCAATTCTTTGAAATCTAGTCCAGGTATCCTCTGAACTTCCATGGCACTCGGACGGTCTTCCAACTGTTTGTATCTATCCTCAGCAGGAGGATATTGCTCATCATTGTAATCGATATCATTGTCAGAAATTGTAGGACTTGGGTCCTTCTCTTCTTCCTGATTCTCCCCTTCCTTAGATGAAGAGGTCAGATCGAGTTATCATTTCAACCTCTCTCCAAACCTTCTGCGCATATTCAGAATACCGGCAACCTTCTTCTTTTTCTTCTTTTCTTTCAGGATGAGGGATTTCAGATCCTCCTGCCCTTTTGCCAAACTTATGAACATTTGTTGGAACTGGGCGTTTTGTGCTTGAAGGTCCTTGATGGTTTGCTTGGAAGACATTTCTGCTGAAATAAACAGCGAAGAAGATGAGAAACCTGTAAGGGTACCTGTAACGATGTGTATGATAATAGGATGCGTATGCAATGATTTCAAAGACTTCGGGAAATTTAAATTTGCAAACCAAAATAAACAAAAACTTTATTAGTTGAATTTGAAGTTCAACTGGCTTTTAGGTGTTACGATTAAAAACAAATCTAAAACTATAAAAGACATAAAAATTCCCATGGATGCTTCCTCTTTGTGCCGAGATAATCATTCAGTCCTTTTTCCTCATGGAGTTGCTTTGTGAGCTCTAAGACCTTCCTCTCCTGAGCATGGAACTGATCCTTATAACTATCTCGCTCCTTCATCATCTGAATCTAAGACCTCTGTAATTCTTCAAGATCGGTGGGCATGTAAGGATAGAGAACCGTGTAAGGAATTCCTCCTTCAGTAGTGGGTTCCATAATCACTGGTAAAACGGACACATAGGGCATCATAAGCTTCTGGGCACGAGCTCGTACCCATTGGAGGTAAGGTTCCATAGGAATGGAAGTCTTTGGCCCTAAAGCCTTGGTGCCAGACCTGTTTAGCATGCCCCAAGTTCGTATGAACCTCTGGTAATACTCTTTAACATCATCCTCATAGTTGAATACAATGCCCTCGATAAGTAACTCATGGGGACCATCCCTTCGAGCATAACCAAATTGTCATAGAGCTAAACAAGGATTGTAGGTTATACCTCCTCTGATACCGAGCAATGGGACATTAGGGTACTCCCCGCAGAGGTCAATAATAGCAATGTTTTCCATAGCTCGAGAACACCAAAGAATATCTGTATGAGCGAGTGACATTATCCTTTGTGACCAACCCAAACCTTCTTCGTTCTTCAGTACAGACTTAGGGAGGTGAGAAATAAACCACCTCGATAACAATGGCATGCAGCACATAAGAATCCATCTTCTTTTCATGGTACGAGTATAGAGAGTGTGCAAAATATCTCCGAGCAAGGTAGGCACAGGGTTGCGAGAGAGGAAAATCTTGATAGCATTCACATCTGAATGAGTCTGGATTAGGGAATAGGACTAACCCATAGATTAGAAGATCCAAGACCTCCTCAAAAGCTTGAAAATCCATATCATCTCAAAACATCTGGGCCTTGTCTATCAGAAACTTAGCTAGAAAACCCTTGACTCCGCTTCTTATTTCCCAATTGGATACCACGTCGGCCCGTTTCAGATGCAAAGTTGAGGCAATGACTTCTGGCTTAGGAACTTCTTCTAGACCTGTAAAGGGAAACTGTTCAAGAATGGGTATATCCAGTAGTTGAGAGAATTCTTCCAAGGTAGGAACCAACTGATAGTCTGGAAAGGTGAAGCAGTGGTGCTTGGGATCAAAGAACTGAAAAAGTACACTCATCATCTTTTTATCAAAGTTTAAAGTAACCAGGTTGAGAAGTTTACCATGTCTCTTAGTGAATGCAGAAGTTTCAGAAACCCTTGATGCTAGCTCTTTGAGTTGGGAAGGTATCTTCACAAAGCTGATTCGTATAGTGTTTCTACGAACGAAAGCCATGATCTGCAAAACAGAACAAAGATAAATTCCCTTGGTCTTTGAAATGGTTAGTGCAATAAGAATGGGTGCCATGTTATGATGCATGATGTTATGATAAACCACAGGTATAGCAAACACAGGTATAACAAACACAGTCAAATCACACAAAATCCTTAAGCTTAAGGCTTGCATGAGGTTAAAGGTAGTACCCTCTTGAAGTTTAGTTGGTTTCAAACCTATCTCAAAAAGTAATCGGGTTCTAGAGGATCTCAATATCACTGACCATCATTTATCGGGCATTATTTCAGCTCAATCAATCTTTTCTTGCGGCCAAAATATCCTGAAATTCTGATCTCAATGAGTGTAGCATTGAGTATCAACCAATCCTCAACTCTACACCGAGGCCGGCTATCTCACTACTTTCTAATGGCCAAGTTTGTTCAACTAAGGTTCTAAGGTCCGTTAGTGCTTCACGACACCACGCGGCGGCCCGTATTCTCCTCGTTTCCCCACGAAGGATACCGGTACCAACCAAAGTGGCACACCAACACAGCCATCGCTTAAACCATATTGGTATACGCCGTACAGTCTCCACGATCTATTGATGTTTACCTAATGAGTGCCCCAAGATCCGGGTGTAGGATCTATAGTAACCCCAAGCAAACCCTCAAAAGTAAAGCAATCAAGACAATAAAGAGAAGCAATTTAATGACCTAGATCCTAAGGTATACCCCACTTATAAGTCCCCAGCAGAGTCACCAGTTCTGTGACACGGTGGCAGAACCGACTGTTATACTGGTTTGCGTTTTTTGTTCGCAAAATGTCGCGGTAAGCAAGAGTCGCCACCGACTTTTATTTCATCCAATCATGGAAAAGGAAAAAAGAACAGAAAAACCTTTTTTCGAGATATTCTGAGTACGGGGGGTAGATTATAGAAAGGGAAGGTGTTAGCACCCTTTCTATCTGTAGTTATCTACGGGCTCTTAGGTACTTGATCATTTTTCAAATTGCTTGTGTGTGTTTGTCTTGAAAATGTTTTACTTCGTGATAACCCTTGTATCATTCCTCAAGGATGTGACAAAGTTTGTTTTGAAAATTTGTTTTGAAAGGTGTTTGTGTGAAAAAGTTTTTATTGAGCAAGTACTTAAGATTCTACCTACTCGAAAAAAGATTGTTCGTTCTATTTCCTTTAGATAGCGTTATCCTACTATTAAGGAGTAGGTAGCACCGTCGCTAGAGTTGTAAGGGACACTCGAAAGGGACAAGTACAATCACTAAAGCAACAGTTAGAACACCTTAGTAGTAACCCTAGAGTCTTAAGATCTTTCCAAGGCAACATTCGAATGGGACAATTTGATCTTTTTAGACTGGAGGGCAACCACTAAAATCTCCTATGCTTAATGATTGTTTACCGAAGGCAACCGAAGTGAGGTAAACCCTAGGAGTGAAATATGTGCATATGATTTTTTTCAGTTATTTAATCTTTGCACATTAGGTGATCTACCGTTTTAATTTTCCAAACATTCTTGCCATACAATCCTATTAGCATACATTTAGACAGTTAAATATTTGCAGGAATTAAAAATGCGAGAAAATAAACCTAGCTATTACAAGGCTTCGGGGATGGGGATTAATTACGTAACCAAAGAATCGGGGATTAAAGCAGGAAATAAAACCCTAGTTTAACTATTACAAACCATTGGTAGATACAAAAATAATGGAAAAGAAATAATTAATTACGCGGCGAATTAAATACGAGGGATGTTGAAAAATAACCTAAACCCTAATTGAAAGAAAAAGATTATTTTTGAGAAAAGAATTAATTGAGTTATGTACGACTAAACCCCTAATTCTAATTATTTTAATTATGAAAAAGAAATTGAAATTAACCTAATCTAGCTAAATTAAATAATTTCAAGAGAATAAAATATTTTGTACAAAAAGATTTTGTGTATTTTTTGGTTTTTTATTTGAGAAAAGAAATATAATTGTAAAATTAAAACCTAGTTTCTATTTGATTTTAATTATGAAAAAGAAATTAACTTAACCTATATTTCTAATTAAATTAAAATAAATACTTTATTAAAAAAAATGCTTTTTTTGGTATTTTGGTGATTTATTGATTTTATGATTTTTAAAAAAAAGTAATTAATTTCGTGAAAAATGATTAAACAAAATAATAAAAGAAAAGAAATAAATAAAGAAAAATAATATGGGCCTGTGTTGAATAGAAATTCTGGGGGGTGTCATTCTGAATTCTCTAAGGCCCAAAATGCTCCAAGCCTGGTCAATATTGGGTCCTGTGTAGCATTGACTTGAACGTGTATCATGGTCCCTCATGGATGGAGCGTTAGATCTGATGGCACGCTGGATCAAGTGGATGGATGTTGATGGAGTATGGTAGACCCTTTGATAAGAAGTGCATGCAATATGCGTTCAGAAAATAGGAAAATTGGCGTTGCTGGGACCTGGGATCGAACCCAGGTCCTCTACCCTTTCCACTATGCTTGCTTGCCATCTGTGCTACGCGTTTTTGTTGTTAGTATAAGGAAAACAAAATATAATATAAAGAAATCAAGTCCCTGAATCCCACGCGCGCTAATTTTTAAATGGTCCAATGATGATTGGACACGCCATCATCTTCTCCAAGGAACCATCGCTTTTGGCATTGACCCTTTACCTACGGACAAACTCGTCACTATAGGCTATAGTGACGGTTTTTATGCGTAGCTAAAACCTGCAAAAATATCAAAACGACATACAAGCAACATGAATTCCATTCAAAGGCATGAATCAAGCCTACTTCATCCGCTGAACATGAGGAGGCTCTTAATTTGGCCCAATTTTGCCTCTAGCTAGGGTTCCCCAATTTGGAGCTCGCGAACCCTAACTATGGAAAATAGATATTCCTGCATCAAAGCTTAAATCTAGGCTATCAAACAGCTTCCTGGCATGATCATAAACATGTATATGCAAACAAATTGGACTGAAAACGCATAAAACTAGAAGAACAAGTTTGAGTTCAGAGGATGCAAACCGTAATGTGTAGCTTGCGTTTTTGATGGTTTGATGACTTGGGAGTGATTGGAATAGCTTCAGTGCACGTCCAGGAAGAGATTGCTTGCCTTAAATTGCTTTGAATCGTCCCCTAACCTGAAAACCGAATCACACTTTTTGCCAACTTTTTTGAGTTTGTTCTATGCCTCTCACGACTGTTAACCCTTGTTTTTTGCTTTGTTCTTGTCCAATATATACCTAGGGATGAATTAGTGTTACAAACTTGGATTGAATCTTGTAATTTGATGAGATTTGATTTGATTCTTTTGCCATATGCAAACTTGCTATTTTGAGCCAAATCTTCCCTTTCTTGTACCAATTATGCTTGATTCGTTTTTGGCCTTGATAATTCCACATATTTTGATTGCCAACCTGTCCAAAAACCAAATCAAATCATATCTTTGCTATTATTCACCAATTATTTGATTTAATTCAATTTTTAATTAATAAAAAATCAAAATAAATTTCAAAATGAAGAAAATAATGTGTGGGTGAATATTTGAGTCGTGGACTACATTATAAGTGAGGTTCAAGTATAAAAAGTTAGGCCCATTTAGCAAAAAAATGCAATTTTGAGCACATTTGACTTTTGGCAATTTTGCAAAAAATGTCAACTTTGACAAGGCATATCTCCTCCAATTTTAACCCTAGAGAGGTGTTCTTGGACTTTTTAGAAAGCTTAGGGTGTCCCCTAAGCAACCCTTTTGATATCATCTCAATTGAGTCTTCCATGTTTATGTAAGAAGCTTTGACCCAAAAGGTGTTTTTGTTGACTTTTCAAAAGGACCCATAATGTAGAAATTCATATCTTTTTATGAGTGCATATTTTGAACTTGTGGGATGAATATGAGTTGTAGTTAATTGCATCCTCTTCAAAATGAGCTTTTGATGGAAACTTTCTGATAAAGCATGTGGAAGTTATGCTTGGTCAAAGTTGGTTGACTTTTACTAAGAAACCCTAATTTAGCAACTTTTTGGTTTTGATGAATTTGGAACATTCCTTGAGGAATCATGATCAACCCTTGATCAAATGATGAAAGTCACTTCAAAATCTTGAAGTTTGACTGTATGTGGGTCATAATTGACTTTTGACCTAATACAATCGATTCTCAAGCATCTGAGCAGTTGACTGAGCAAGCTTCTTGTGCAAGGCATGGAACTTGATATGTAAGGTCTTGAGAACATATTAAGACCATGGAGAGCATATTAGGACTTTGTGGTTCACCCATATTGATGAAAATGGAAACCCTAATTAGAGGTACACTGCCTTAGGAGAGAGTTTGTCTGGTCCACCTTTGGGCAACCTTGAGCAAATTAAGGATCTCTAGGAGCATGTATTGAGTAAAATGAGAGGGAAAATTTTGGGGTACAACAAAAACCTTCAGTATTCTTGAGGAATTGAGAACCCTAGGAGAATGAGGAGGTGTCTGGAATCAATAGCCTTCAAAAATGGGAGGGTAAATTTTGGGGTACAACAACTGCCCCTGTTTAATTTCTTAAACCTGAAGAGATAGATTGACATGTCTGTCATTCGTGATTTAAAGATGGAGGAGGATTGAAACTTAATTGTCCATAAATTTGCACTCACATGTGCACAAAGTGACACTGTTAGTTGATTATACTGCTTGAATTGGCTTAAAGATGCCATTTAGAGAGGTGATAGAGTGTCTCCGGAGATGGGCTTACAGATGCCATCCAAAGTAACTGTTGATAGAAGTATCAGAAGGAGTCTACGCCTGACTGTGTCTGAAGAATTCTTTTTAGAAGGAAAATGCTCGCCAAAATTCAGTCTCTGGGGGGAATGCTTTTCAGAATAAACTTCTGAAGTAAAATGCTCGTCAGAATTCAGTGTTTGAAGGAAATCATTTGGTCATGCACATAGTCGCCCCATTCTGTTTTGGGAATTGATCTACAATCTATTTTTCATTGGTAAACCATGTTTCGAGAATTCATACCGCCTGGTCATATAGATAGTTGTCCTGTCCTATTTTGGAAATTAATTTGTGGCCTATTTTTCATTGGTAAATCTGTCATGTTTTAGGAATTCATACCGCCTGGTCATATAGATAGTTTCCCCGTCCTATTTCGGGAATTAATTTGTGACCTATTTTTCATTGGTAAACTCGTCTTATTTCGGGAATTCTTATTGCCTGGTCATTAAGATAGTTGTCCGATCCTGTTTCGGGAATTAATCTGTGACCCATTTTTCATTGGTAAACCCGTTCTGTTTCAAGAATTCATATCGCCTGGTCATATAGATAGTTGCTTCATCCTGTTTCGGGAATTAATCTGCGGCCTTTTTTTAATTTGTAAACCCGTCCTGTTTCAGGAATTCTACCACCTGTTCATATAGATAGTTGCCTCATCCTATTTCGGGAATTAATCTGTGACCTGTTTTTTGGTTGGTAAACTCGTCCTGTTTCAGGAATTCATACCGCCTGGTCATATAGATAGTTGCCTCGTCCTGTTTCGGGAATTAATCTCTGACCTATTTGAAAATTGTTGATGATATTTGTCTGTTTGTGAACTTTACCTGAAAACACAAAATTAGCTTTATGTAATGTCATGATGCATGTAATGCAATACATAATGATGCTCTCAAAATAAATGAGAATGTTATATGCGTTTCGGTATGTATATGCTATGATGTATTATGAAATGATGTATGGATGTTGTTGTACCCCAAAATTTACCCTCTTTATTTCGACCTTTTTGACTTAAACGCATATCATTGGTTCTATGATTATGGGATCAAGGTATATTTAGCAAGCTTCGTCAGGTTACAAGTGACGTTTATTTCGCCAATGGATGTTCTCAGAGTATTTTCTGTGTTGAAGATCGGTTTGTTGTTTCGCAATGATTCGGGGTTCAAAGATTCACAAGTCCAACCCGACATGTCATATTTAGGTGTTCTTTCGCCAAGATATACCTAATAACACATTCCCAAATTCAGGTTCGGCTCGAGATCCAATTCTTTAAAGAATGTCTTTGAATTTGCGATTTTTCTCGAAGAAATATGGTGAAAAGTGTGCTGAAAGTGCAACTTTTACGCACTAAAAAATTCATAACTTGAAGATCGTGACTCATTTTAAACCCGTTCTAGTGGCCAAAATTCCGTCTTGACGTCATCTACGTTTTCATCTCTCACGGCTGGAAGCCAATTTCGATCAGAAGGTCTTCAAAAATGCAGATTTATCAAGTATTTTCGTACAGAAAATTTGTGACAGAAGTTTATTTGCGTCATGTTCAGAAAATCATAACTTGGTCGATTTTCATTGTATTGAGCTGGTTCTGGTGCCAAAATTATACAAATTGAGTTGACTACATTTTCACAAGAGGTATTGGATTCGAACTATATCGAAAAGGCCTTTGTTTTATACCCAGAGTGCGCGTGACGCGCTGAAAATCCTGAATGCTGAATATTATTTCATTTGGGTCGAAAATTCTAACTCGGTCAATTTTTATCGGACCGGGTCCATCGTTTTACACAAGGACACTGACTCAGAGATCTACAACTTTACTTCAAAAGTCGAGACCGGGTTCTTCTCCGATCAATACCAGTTTTTTATTAAAGAACGTGACAGAGCTGACACTGGAGCCCAAAAAAAGTTTATCTGAGTCAAAACTTCAAAAATTCATAACTAATTCACCGTTTATTCGATGGAGCCTATTTTCAGACAGGAGTTAGTTCTCGATGTCGGCTACATTTTTATTTCACATTTCAACTTCAAAAATTGTACTTAAGCCCCTTCGATTTAGCCTGAAACATGACAGACTCAAGTGAATAAAAAAATGCACTATTGCTTGTGGTTATTGGAGGCTCAATTGCACATTCAAAGCCCATATTTTTTCTCTAATTTCCATTATATAATCTCATTCTTTTCACACAAACAACACAAAAAAAATCTTTGCCACAACTCTGTCAAAATATCAAATTCTTTCAAGAACCCTAAAAACCTTAAAATTCTTTTTACAAACTCTCATCTCACTACAAATAAGACATCCTTGTTACAAACCCCCCATCTCACTATATCTCCAGTAAGAGTAAGGCTGGTTTAATCTCCAAGATCAAAGGGTATAGAAGCATTTATACATGCCATATCGGTTTTAACATTATAAAATTTCATATATTTGCTTTATTTATATTTTATGATACAGTAATTTATTTAATGTGTTCATGAGATTCAACACTGCAGATTTAGACAGGGTCCTATACAGGGTTATTACAAGACACTGAGGTCGAGTCATAACAACCACCAATGCATGGCAAGACAGACATCCTGATGAGGTTAAGGGCGTGGATTCAACACTCACCCCTATTGGTTTTGGTTTTCTTCATTTCTATTTATTCTTTTACCTATTTTCCTTCTTTTTGTTTAAACCACGTTTTTCATAAAACTTAACATTTTTTACAAACCTTTGATTTTTCATAATAAACTCGAGTAATTAATTTTAGGGTTTTTTAATTTAATTTTAGGTTTTAAATTAATTTTTGGTTCAACGCCCACCCCTGACATTTACGTTATTTGTATTTTCTAACCATATTTTTCGTTGATGTTTCTTCCCCTATCTATTTTTTGGCAAACTTAATTCTTCCTTGTTAAAAATTACACATAAACTGTTTTTAAAACCTTTTATTTTAATTAAAATTAATTATGTTTTTAGGTTTTTTTTAATTAATCTTTTTTTTTCAAAATTAACCTTTTTTAATTAAAATTAATTAGGTTTTTAGGTTTTTTTTAATTAATCTTTTTTTTTTAAATTAACCTTTTTTTAATTCAAACTAATTAGGATTTAGGTATTTTAATTAACTTTTTTTTTAAAATTAACATTTTTTATTAATTAAAATTAATTAGGTTTATTATGTTTATTTAATTAATTATCATAAATCATTTTTTTCATAAAAAATCACCAAAACATTTTCTTTGCTATTTTCATCTTATTTTTATTTTCCTAGATAAAGTCTATAGGGCGTATTCAACTGTAATAGCATACCTTTATTTTTCCCGCTTTTTTTTTATCATTATCATGTAATTGCTTCTGGGATGTAATAGTTTTAGGATTTCTTTTCCGCACTCTTCACTATTATGTAAATGCCCCAAAGCTCTGTAATAGCCTGGGCTTACATTTCCGCCGTTACCTTCAGCTACTATATTTTATGTAATGCTTAGACTAATAGGATTGTATGGAAAGATAAAAATGAACGATAGAAAACCCTAATTGCAAGATAAATAACCGAACGAAATCATTTGCCCACTTGCAACTCTAGGGTAACCTCACTTGTTGCCTTCGGAAAAATAATGGTTATGTCCCTCGAACATAGGGATACCCTTAGGAAAGACCCTCGGTTAAAGTCATCATAAAGATCATAGTCCCTCAATGTCCCTCGAGTTGCCTACGAGAAATGATCTTGTCCCTCGATGTTGCCTACAAATATACAAATATATGATGACAGTCCCTTCGAACTGCTAAGGTATCCTTATATGTTGCCTTCTATGACCATAATGATGACCCGCGCCTGTCCCTCACACATCCAACGATAGGGCTACCTACTCACTAATAGTAGGATAGTACTGTCCAAAGGATAGGAAGAAAAGAACGACCTTTTCGAGTATAAGTAGATAAGTTCTTAGATGCTTGCTCAAAACAACTTTTTGCACCTACACCAAAATATTTTCAAAAACACTTTCAAAAACATTCTCCTTGTCAACACTCTTGAGGACTGATACAAGAGTTATCACAAAGTGAATCGCCGCACTAAGGCATTTTCAAAATAATTTTCAAAACACATAAAGCACAAGAAATTTTCAAAACATGAGCTAGCATCTAAGAGCCCGTAGATAACTACGAATGGAAAGGGTGTTAACACCTTTCCGTTCCATAATCTACCCCCTTACACAGAAAACTCTCGAAAGGTCTTTTTCTGTTCTTTTCACCCTTTCCTTTGTTGGATAAAAGAAAAAGTTGGTGGCGACTCTTGTTTACCGCGATATTTGCAAACAAAAAACGTAAAACCAGTAGTAACAAAAAATAGTCAGTTATGCCACCGTATCACAGAACTGGCGACTCTGTTGGGGAAAATTAATAAAGTGGGGGTATACCTTAGGATCTAGGTCTTTTTAAAAAATTCTTTCTTGTTTGTTTTGCCTGCTTTATCTTTAAGGGTTTTTGCTTGGGTATTGTTGAAGATCCTACACCCAGATCTGGGGACACTTTTTAGGTAAACAGCAATAGATCGTGGAGACTGTACGACATAGACCGGTATGGTTTAAGTGATGGTTATGTTGCTGTGACACTTTAGTTGGTACCGGTATCCTTCATGTTGAAACGAGGAGAATATGAGGCCGCCACATGGTATCGTGAAGCACTAACGGACCTTAGAACCTTAGTTTAACAAACTTGGCCATTAGAAAGTAGTGAGATAGTCGGCCTCGGTATAAAGCTGAGAATTGGTTAATACTCGATGCTACACTCATTGAGATCAGACTTTTGGGATATTTCGGCCGCAAGAAAAGATTCCCTGAGCTGAAACAATTCCCGATAAAGGATGATCAATGACATTGAGAATCCTTAGAACCCGGTTACTTTTCTAAGACAGGTTTGAAACCAACTAAACTTCAAGAGGGTTCTTACCTATGAAATCCATGCAAGCCTAAACCTAAGACTACTTGTGTGACTTGTTTGCTTTCTTTGCCTAATAATTTGAACTCATTGCAGGGCTTTGTTTGTATTCCTTGCAGGACCTTGTTTGTATAAATCAAATAAATTGGTTTCTTACCCTGCATTTTTGCTTGATGTATAGCATACACATCATAGAATCATAACATGACATATCATACTAACCATTTCAAGGATCTCGAGGGCATGTGATGCAGGTTATGATGAACCAGACGTCTAGCAAGGGGCAAGGGGATTTATTTTCCTTTAGCCAATGTCGTTAAAAGACCAAAATGCGATAATTTAAGTCAGGGGCTATGACCCACTTGATATGGTGAGCTTGACTCTTGTAGAAGGACCTTCAACGATATAAAATGCTTTAATAAAAGCTGTAAAGTTCAACGCCTAACATTATTCTTGTTTACCCCGCGAGATCCTTGAAAACATTTGCATATCATACATGTCATTGCATAACTGGTAATCTCCAGTACAGGTTTCTCATCTTTTTCGCTGTTTATTTCAATAATGGCTCTCAAACATGACAACAGAGATCTCCAAACTCAAGAAGCTCAGTTCATGGAAATGTTCCTAAACCTATCCAAGGGGCAGGAAGAGTTGAAAGCACTCCACATTGTGAACCTGGCCAAGAAAAATCCTGAAGACAATAAGGACGAACGGTTGGAACAACTGCAAGCTAAAGTTGAAATAATGAGAACCCAGATGTTGGGGCAGAGGGCTCTTATCCAAGGCCTAGCCCGGGGACAAGAAGAGCTGAGAGCCATTATCAAGAAACTTCGTCAAGATGGCTGCAGCCGTATGAAGCAAATAGTCGAGGTTGGGGACCAAGTCATTGATCAACTTTCGAGAAGATAAGAGGCTGGTTTGGTGAAGAGTGGATTTTTCCAAATTGCTACCACATCACGGGTCCAACAACAACCTCGCCAAAAACAACGGGTTAATCAGAGTAAGCCGGATATACCCAAAAGGCAGTTTACCAAACTCAACATGTCGCTGTCTCAAGCTTTGCAACACCTGTTAAGGATAAATCTGATTATGTTGATAGGACCTCATCCGAATCCCAAGACTTCTTCCCCTAACTACAAAACTGATGCAAGGTGTACATACTACTCCAACAGCCCGGGGCATGATACTGACGATTGTTGGAGGTTGAAATATAAAGTTCAAAACTTGATTGATGAAGGGGTGCTGGAGTTTACACAAGATGGTCAGGCTGAGTTCTTCTGCCATCCCTCAAAGACACACCATCTAAAGTGACAAGTTCAGGCAAAGAGGCTTTTGTTCATTAGAATTTTCAATTTGTAATTTTCTTTTGATTATTCGAACATCTATTCATGTCAAACTCGGTTACTTTATCAATGCACTGCATGTGTCTATTTTGAATCAATTCATTTGCATTCACTATATTTAAACTACTTCTTTTTTTGTGATATTCAACTCTCGATCAAAAGCTCTAAGCCTTTAGAGGGAGGATGACGAAAATGATACCATAATCTCCAAAGTATGCTTTTGAACAGACCCCGTTGACGATGTACAGGCGTTGTTTCAAATCCTAAACAGTGGAGTTATAAGGAATATAATCCCTAATCAACCCCTTCGAGCCAAAGAAGTAGGAGTTTTTCTTTTCACACAAATTAAAACCCTTAATCATAACCTGGGGCTGGGTAGTTTTCTCAGTTAATTCAGAGGCACATTCAGTCGCAATCTTCCGCTTCACACACAATGAATGGACTCGAAGACGTCCTTCCAAATCAAAAGACGGTGCTGGTTCCGTATAATCGTCAAGACAAGCAGTCATTATCTCTCAAAATAAAAGCCCATTAAGTCAAAACCTATGAAGGAGACTTAAGAAAAAAAACTGGGGCATCCCGCTGGCTGTAACCACAAAAGAAACAGTTCAGGTAAAAGAAGGGATAATAATAAAAAAGGAGGTCCTACAAATCCTCGACAAAAAAAATTACAAAATGACTGCCTCTTCCAAATAAACTTTCAGTATCTGAACCATCATCAAAACATCAAGGATAAGATGTCAGACTCAATTGGGATATGAACGCATAATTAACTGAGCATAAGACTGAAGAACATCACGAAGAGCGGGTTGGGTATAAATAAAATTTGAGCCTTTATCCTTTGTTTCTTGAACAGTGAACCAGGCCACGTTATAACCCTTAAAAGTCCTAGCTGAAGCATGGGTTAGTTCGAACACATACTATTACAAAAGATATCCCGACTCCTGTAGGGTTCGCTATAAATCCTGAGTTAACATCACACTTTTACAAAATTTGTTTGTTTTACTCAAAAAAAATTCCCTTAAGACAGACATAAGCTTTGCATTCCTAAAATACCATTGTTTGCATATGACTATTTGTTAAACAGCTGAGAAATTCACATGACGAATATCTAGTGAACAAAAACCTTCTCAATGAAAAGGATCACCTCAAGTGGAAAAACACTTCCAACCAAGGGGCACGGCATGATCATTGTTCATCATCTGGGGCAGTCAAGTCAAGACTCAAGGAATCTCTCAAAGATGCCAAGTAGCCAGGGGCAGATCTCCATCTGAGTCACTTGGGACATTGGGCATGAATTCCAGTAACGAATCCTGTACAATCGAGCAATCCTTCTGGCAGTGTGACAACAGTTACTACTAAGAACAGTGGACAGTGACCATTCTCCACACCCGGTGAACATGGACATAGTCAGAAAAGACTACGCATGAAAAGATTCGCTAGGTTGACTGGTCTAGGCAAAAATAAGGGCATCCCGGTGAACCAAAAGGGTTCGGGCAAAAATTAGGGATAAAAACAAAAAAAAAAAATTGTACACCTGGCAAGTCGAAAACCTGAAAAGGAGGCTTGGGCAAAAAAGGGTATCCCGGTGGACTGAAAATCTGAAAAGACAGTCCAGGCAAAAGTTAGGGATTAAAGCGTACGACTACATCCCGTTATCTTGTCACTTGTTTAATCAGTAGAAGGTTCATTACCCCAATCTGCATTCACCAAGGACTCCAAGAGTTGGGATAACAGTCAAACCATCTACAAAATCCCCGGTTGATATTTTCTACAACAGGTATCGAGACAGGGGCATTCTACTACAAGCTCACTGCCATATCCTCATATTACAACCTATTAATGTCATGTGTTCTCATACCCTCGGTAGAGCAAAATCTCTAAATTATTGCTCCAACGAAAACTCCCCAGTGAAGTCGCCAAGATTCTCAGGATTCCCCAAACGGATTACAGAGTTTCCCTTTCCCAACGGAAACATTCTGAATATACCAGATTCTCATCTAGAAACAGTTCAGGTATGATCCAAAGACGGATGTCATCCTGACACTTACTCTAGATTCTCATCTAGAAATAGTTTAGGTACGATCCAGACACGGATGTCATCCTGACACTTATTTCAGATCCTCATCTAGAAACAGTTCAGGTACGATCCAAAATGGATGTCATCCTGATACTTATTACAGACTATCTTCTAGCAACAGTTCAGTGCACAAAGCTTTCCTTCCCCAAACACGGAGTTACTTTCCCAAAAAAAATCCCTTCAGAGAGCCGATATCTATATTCCCCAACTGAATTTTATAATCGCAAGCAGTTCATAAAGTTTTCTCTCGAGCAGAGTTTATTTCTATGAATACAGAAGCTCAATCCCAAACAGAGTTTATTCCTCCAGCTACATAAATTCACCCCCCGGCAGAGTTTATTTCCCCGAATCGACAAAAAATTCCAGTAAATCACCTCCTCTCGCAAGCAGAGATATTCCCCCGCAGAGTTATTCTCAAGCAGATTCTCTCCCCGACAGAATATTCACAAGCAGAAAGGAGTAAATCTATGGCATAGTCATCTCCTTTCACCATCCCCAATGAATGTAGAAGAACCACTTTTCTACAACAGTCAGGAATTCAATTTCCAATACTCTCCAGCAGCAGTCAGGGATTTATTTTCCCAGACTCAGATATGTTACAATAGCATTTCATGTTCATACATCATGACGTGCGCATACATATTGCATACAGCATAATCTCATTTATTTTGAGAACATCGTCACACAATGCATTTCATGCATCGCATATAATTAATCCTATACCTTTTCAGGAAAGATGGTTATCATCAACAATTCCAACAGTTCAAGATTAAATTTGTGAAGTTATACACGTCATATCTGCAGACAACTAATGGAAAATCAGTTCTCGAAACCAAACGGGTTAACTAATCTACGGGATCAAAAGAGGCATCCCTACTACCCAGGCTTTTATTTCGAAGTAACCCTACTATCCAGGTTCCTTCTCATAGCCCTACTATACAGGATTTTATTTCAAAGTAACCCTACTATCCAGGTTCCTTCTCATAGCCCTACTATCCAGGCTTTCATTTCAAAGTAACCCTACTATCCAGGTTCCTTCTCATAGCCCTACTACCCAGGATTTATTTAGAAGTAACCCTACTACCCAGGTTCCTTCTCATAGCCCTACTACTCAGGCTTTTATTTCGAAGTAACCCTACTACCCAGGTTCCTTCTCACAGCCCTACTACCCAGGCTTTTATTTCGAAGTAACCCTACTACCTAGGTTCCTTCTCACAGCCCTACTACCCAAGCTTTATTTCGAAGTAACCCTACTAACCAGGTTCCTTCTCATAGCCCTACTATCTAGGCTCCTTTTCATGAATCACTTGACGCAGTTTTGCATGGACTTATCCCGAGAAAGCCCTATACAGGTTCCTTCTCTTTTATCTCTGGACAATAAAACCTGGACCAGACCAGATACGATTTATCTCATATTCCCTAGTAAGTCATTGTGAAGCTTGGAACACGACTAGATAGCAGTCATCCTTATCATCCTTAGTAAGGCACTGTGAAGCCTGGATTCCGACCAGATAACAGTTCACTTTTGTCTCTTCAATCAAGAGATGACTCCCCGGTAGAGTAACAGACAACTAAAGCTCCTAAAACTCTATGTTCCAAAATAGAGACCAACATTCCTCGGCGGAGTCCTCTCTAACAGCAAGAGTAGGAATTCCCCATAAAGGGATATCTCATGAAATCATCATTGTTATGGATGTATCTTTAAGCCCATCTTCGATGACTCTCTTTCATATTCTCTGGATGGCGTCTTTAAGCCCATCTCTGACAATCTTCCGTCATCTTCTCCAAATGGAATCTATAAGCCCACTCCTGATTATCTATACAATCAAGTATTATTTCAGACGAGTGCAAATTTTTAGAAACTCTAGTGTTCAATCATCTTCCACCTTCAGATAACAAAAGGCAGACCAGCCAATCTACATCCTCAGGTTTAAGAAGATTGAACAGGGGCAGCTGTTGTACCCCAAAATTTACCCTCTTTATTTCGATCGTTTTGGCTTACAAGTGACGTTTATTTCACCAATGGATGTTCTCAGAGTATTTTCTGTGCTGAAGATCGATTCATTGTTTCACAATGATTCGGGGTTCAAAGATTCACAAGTCCAACCCGACGCGTCATATTCAGATGTTCTTTCGCCAAGATATCCCTAATAAAATTTTCCCAAATTTAGGTTCGGCTCGAGAGCCAATTCTTTAAAGAAGGTCTTTGAATGTGCGATTTTTCTCGAAGAAATATGGTGAAAAAGTGTGCTGAAAGTGTAGTTTTTACGCACTAAAAAATTCATAACTTGAATATCGTGACTCATTTTGAACCCGTTGCAGTGGTTAAAATTTCGTCTTGACGTCATCTACGTTTTCATCTCTCACAGCTGGAAGCCAGTTTCGATCTGAAGGTCTTCAAAAATGCGGATTTATCAAGTATTTTCGTACAGAAAATTTGTGACACAAGTTTATTTGCATCATGTTTAGAAAATCATAACTTGGTCGATTTTCATCGCATTGAGCTGGTTCCGGTGCCAAAATTTCACAAATTGAGTTGACTACATTTTCACAAGAGGTATTGGATTCGAATGATATCCAAAAGGCCTTCGTTTTATACGCAGAGTGTGCGTGACGTGCCGTAAATCATGAATGCTGAATATTATTTCATTTGGGTCGAAATTTCAAAAATTCATAACTCGGTCAATTTTTATTGGATCGGGTCCATCTTTTTACACAAGGTCACTGACTCAGAGATTTATAACTTTGCTTCAAAAGTTGAGACCGGGTTTGTAACGCCCGTAATTTAATTAATTATTTAATTAAATTATTTTTGGAATATTTGAGAAGATATGTTATAATTAATTGGATTTAATTATATTATTAAGTGGTGAAATAATATTGAAGTATCATATTATTATTTGAAGTGGGCTTGTTTTTAAAGGAATAGAAGTAATAAGGGGTGTTTTGGTTTTAAGTCCAATACGGATTAAATAGAATAATAGGGTTATTTTATTGTTGTTGGAATAGAATAGAAAGAAGAAGCAGTAGAAGAATAAGGATTGAGAGGAGAACGTGCAAGCTGCTAGAGAAAGTGGAAAACTGCAAGCACGAGAATTCAACTGGAAATTGTAGAACAACCTTCAATCCAACGTAAGGGTGGGGTTCTAACTCTATAATTGGGTTTATGATGATTGATATATTGGGTTAGTGGTGATTGTTGTCTTGTTCTTGAATTGAGAATATATGATTGATGTATGATGAGAATTGATGAATTTCGATGAATATTGATGTCTTGATGTTGTTTAAATGATGTAGAATTATAAGGTAATTATGGGTGATGAATTGTCATGATTAGATTAAGTTTTAGGGCTTTAACTATGGAACCATAGTGAGATGCAGAGAAGGAAAAACACAAAATTATTGCAGTGATAAAAAACACAGAATTACGCTGGAACGATACCTGGTGTTGCTGTATGAGAATGATGGATTAATTTGGAGAATAGAGTTTGTCAGTATTGTTCTTAGTTAGGCTGATATCAGGAAAAGAATTAGAACAATAGGATGCATAGAAAACAACAGTCCTGATGTTAGACGTAGGTTGTTAGAAGTTGCGTGGCTTGGTGAAAGGTAGAAATTCTGATGTTAGAAGTTGCGTTGAATCATTAGAAAGTAACAATTCTAATGTTAGAAGTTGCATGAGTTAAAAGCTATGATGTCAGAGAACTGTGTCATCAGAAGTTGCATTAGTCAGAATTTGTATTAGTCAAAAGATAGGGTTAGTCAGAAGCTGCGATGATCAGAAGTTGTATCTGGTCAGAGGTTGGGCTAGTCAGAAGCTGTAATGATCAGAAGTTGCATCTAATCAGAGGCTGGGTTAGTCAGGAGTTGCATTAGTCAGAAGTTATAGTAGTCAGAAGTTATAGTAGTCAGAAGATTGTGTCGCCCAGAGGTTGTATCATTAGAAGCTGTGTACTTAGAAATGGCGTTGGTTAGAGGTTGCATGGTCAGAAGATGGGGTTGCCTTTACATTGTTTTCAAACAGAATGATGAACGTTAGATGCTTAGAAGCTGTTGTTTGAGCTATAACAGTAGGATAGTGTCGGTCTTGACGTTAGAGTTATAGAATGACGGTGTTGATTTACTGTGGAAATTAAAATACAGCTGAGTTGTTAGTGAGAAGTTATTAATAATATTGTGTTGATGATTTATAATAAATAAATGATGTTTGATAAATTATTTTGATGATCTGAGATGTTGATTACTTGAGATGTTTTTGAGATGTTAATTTGAGATGCTAAATTGAGATGTTTTTGAGATGTTAATTTGAGATGTTTTTGGGATGTTAATTTGAGATATTTTGAAATGATTTGAGATGTTGTTAACTTGAGTGTTATCATTATATTCATGGTTGTGTCGCATACATTGCATTTTTGAGATGGAGCTTATGCTCGTTGAGATGGCTTGTATTGGCGAATTTTGAGATGAAGGTTATGCCTTGTTGATGCCTCTATTAATTGGAAAAATTTTGAGATGGGAGTTCTGCTCCAATGGTATCACATGCATTTGCATAGTATTGAGTTGCATTATATGATTGCATAAAGAAGTGTATTTTAATGTTGATGAATGTGTATATACGTTGTAATTATTGTTGATTATGAGATGAGAAGTGGTGATGTTATTGATCTAATTTAATATATTAATTATCATGCGCTTTATTATATTGTTAGATATCTCACCCCTTCTGTTTGAATGTTGCCCTTATGTCGGTAACGTGCAGTTAATCGAGAGTGAAGGCTGTATACCTTCAGTAGTCCGAGTCGGTGTCATTGCTCTGATATGTAACACTCGGGGGGATGAACGCTTGCTATTTTTGATTGTTGATTATTATTAATATGTGTTGTTTCGAAGTTTTTTTTTGTTGTTAGAGATGTTATTAAGAATTCTGTTGCGTAGATGTTGAGTTATTTAATTAAAGATGTTATGATGGTTCATCCGATGTTTTAAGAGTGTTATATATCCATGATGAGATTCAATGAATTTTTTATAGAAGAATTTGTGACGTCCTGATCCGTTTGCATGATTGAATTTTATAACTCTGATTTATTTATATAATTTGTCGGGGTAGAATTGGGGTGTTACAAAGTTGGTATCAGAGAAAAAGGTTGGTCCGACCTTGTCATAGAGTCTTAGTTGTCTAACAGTCAAGTATTGTTATTTGAGTTCTAATCGTTGTTTATGTTGTAGTGAAAAGTTGAGATGGCTGGAAGGAATGATGATGCACTTGCTGCTGCTCTAGAAGTAATGGCTCATGCGATGGAAAATCAGCTGAATGCTGACGGGAATGCTGGATCTCGTAGCTTGGCGATCTTCCAAAGAGAGAATCCACCTACGTTCAAGGGAAAGTATGATCCTGACGGAGCATTGGAATGGTTGAAAGAGATTGAGAGAATATTTCGTGTGATGGACTGCACTCCAGTGCAGAAGGTTCGTTATGGGGCTCATATGCTAGCAGTCGAGGCTGATGACTAGTGGCTAGAGACTTGCCATAAATTGGAAGCTGCAGGTGAGAATGTCACTTGGGCTGTGTTCCGTAGGGAGTTTTTGAGAAAGTATTTTCCTGAAGATGTCTGTGGTAAGAAGGAAATTGAGTTCCTTGAGCTGAAGCAAGGAAGTATGTCTGTTGTTGAGTATGCTGCCAAGTTTGCTGAGTTGGCCAAGTTTTATCCGCATTAGGCTGAGGAAAATGCTGAGTTTTCGAAGTGTATTAAGTTTGAGAACGGGTTGCGCCCAGAGATTAAGAAAGTTGTTAGATATCATAAAATCCATGTCTTTGCTGATTTGGTTGATAGCTGTAGGATTTACAAAGAGGACAATAATGCTCATTACAAGATTATCAGTGAGAAGAGGGGTAAGCACCATCAGAATCGTGGTAAGCCTTATGATGCCCCAGCTAGTAAAGGTAAGCAGAAAGTTGGTCATGGTCAGAGGACTAGTGGGGGAGATGCTCCTGATGGTGTGGTTTGTTTTAAGTGTGGGAAACCTGGACACAAGAGTAATGTGTGCACTACTGAAGTGAAGAGGTGTTTCCTTTGTGGCAAGAACAGACATGTTGTATCTGAGTGTGAACACAAGAATGTGATTTGTTTCAACTGTAGAGAAGAAGGGCACATTGGTAGTCAGTGTTTGAAACTGAAGAGGGCTCACTCAAGTGGTAAAGTGTTTGCTTTGGTTGAGGATCAGACAACTGCTGAGGACGGGCTTATTAGAGGTACATGTTTCATTAATAGTACTCCTTTAATTACTATTATTGATACTGGTGCTACACATTATTTTATTGCTGCTGATTGTGTTGAAAGATTGGGTCTTATGTTGTCTTCTTTGGATGGAGAAATGGTCGTCGATACTCCAGCCAAGGGGTCGGTGACTACTTCTTTTGTGTGTTTGAAATGTCCCTTGTCGATCTTCGATAGAGACTTTGTTGTTGATTTGGTTTGTTTACCGTTAAGAGGTTTGGATGTGATTTTGGGTATGAACTGGTTAGAGCATAATTGTGTTCATATTAACTGTTATGACAAGTCTGTGAAGTTTTCTACTCTTGAGGAAGAGGAAGATGGTCTGTTGTCTGCTAGACAGTTGAGGAAGTTGATGCAGGAGGAAGCAGAGATGTTTTCATTGATGGCGTCGCTATCTGTAGAGACTCAAGCTATAATTGAGGAATTACAGGTGGTGTGTGAATTTCCTGAAGTTTTCCCTGATGAAATTCCTGACGTACCGCCAGAGAGGGAAGTTGAATTTGCAATTGATCTTATACCTGGTACCAGACCTGTGTCCATGGCACCATACATGATGTCTGCCTTTGAATTGTCTGAGTTAAAGAAGCAATTGGAAGAGTTACTTGAGAATAAGTTTGTAAGACCAAGTGTATCGCCGTGGGGTGCTCTAGTGTTGCTAGTGAAGAAGAAAGATGAAACTATGAGGCTTTGTGTTGATTATAGACAGTTGAATAAGGTGACGATTAAGAACAAGTATCTGCTTCCAACAATAGATGACTTAATGGACTAATTGGTGGATGCTCGTGTGTTTAGTAAGATTGATCTGAGGTCGGGTTACCATCAGATTAAAGTGAAGGATGAAGATATTCAGAAGACAACTTTCAGAATGCGTTATGGACATTACGAGTATTCGGTGATGCCTTTCGGTGTTACTAATGTGTCGGGAGTATTCATGGAATATATGAATCTTATCTTTCACACTTATTTGGATCGGTTCGTAGTGGTGTTCATTGATGATATTTTGATTTACTCTAAGTCAGAAGAAGAGAAGGCTGAACACTTAAGAATGGTATTGCAAGTTTTGAAAGAGAAGAAGTTGTATGCAAAGTTGTCCAAGTGTGAATTCTGGTTAAAAGAGGTTAGTTTTCTTGTTCATGTGATTTCAGGTAGTGGCATTGCTATAGATCTATCGAAGGTTGATGTTGTGTTGCAATGGGAAACTCCAAAGTCAGCTACTGAGATCAGAAGCTTTTTGGGATTAGCTGGTTATTATAGGAGGTTTATCAAAGGATTTTCTAAGTTGTCACTTCCGTTGACTAAGTTGACTTGTAAGGGTAGAGCATTTGTGTGGGATGTTCAGTGCCAAGAAAGTTTTACGGAATTGAAGAAGAGGTTGATGTCGGCTCCGATTTTGACGTTGCCTAATCCAGAAGAGCCTTTTGTGGTGTATTGTGATGCTTCTAAGATGGGTTTAGGAGGTGTGCTTATGTAGAATGGTAAGGTAGTTACTTATGCGTCAAGGCAGTTGAGGACTCATGAGAAGAACTATCCTATGCATGATTTAGAGCTTGTTGTTGTTGTTTTTGTGTTGAAGATTTGGAGGCATTATCTTTATGGTTCTAGATTTGAAGTGTTTAGTGACCATAAGAGATTAAAGTATTTGTTTGATCAGAAGGAGTTGAATATGAGGCAACGAAGATGGTTGGAATTATTAAAGGACTATGATTTCGGTTTGAATTACCATCAAGGAAAAGCAAATGTGGTAGCTGATGCATTGAGTCGAAAGACTTTACATATGTTGGCAATGATGATTAAAGAGTTGGAATTAATTGAGTAGTTCAGAGATATGAGCTTAGTTTACGAGGTTACTCCACAGAGTGTTATGTTGGGTATGTTGAAGATTAATAATGAATTTTTAGACAGTATCAGAGGAGCTCAGAAGTTGGATGTGAAACTGGTAGATTTGATGGTTGGGGTTGACCAGTCAGAGAATAATGATTTTAAGCTGGATGTGCAAGGTGTGTTGAGATTTCGTAACCGGATTTGTATTCCTGATGATGCTGAGATGAAGAAAGTGATACTTGAAGAGAGCCATAAAATTAAGTTGAGTATTCATCCAGGAGCTACAAATATGTATCAAGTTTTGAAAGGTTTATTTTGGTGGCCTGGGATGAAGAGTGATGTATCTCGGTTTGTGTATGCATGTTTGACTTGTCAGAAGTCGAAAGTTGAACATCAGAAGCCTGCATGATTGATGCAACCGTTGGAAGTTCCAAAATGGAAATGGGATAGCATTTCAATGGACTTTGTGATAGGATTGCCTAATACTTTAAGAGCACATGATTCGATTTGTGTGATTGTTGATAGACTTACGAAGTCAGCTCATTTTATTCCTATTAACATCAATTTTCCAGTGTCGAAGTTGGCTGAGATTTACGCTAGTGTGATTGTGAAGTTGCATGGTGTTCCTTTGTGCATTGTGTCAGATAGAGATCCAAGATTTACTTCTGATTTTTGGAAGAGTTTGCAAGAAGCGTTGGGTTCTAAGTTGAGATTGAGTTCAGCGTATTATCCTCAGACAGATGGTCAGACTGAACGGACTATTCAATCGTTGGAAGACTTGTTGAGGGCATGTGTTCTTGAGCAGGGAGGTTCGTGGGATATGTATCTTCTGTTGATAGATTTCACGTATAATAACATTTATCATTCCAGTATTTGGATGGCACCTTTTGAGGCGTTGTATGGTTGAAGATGTAGAACTCAGTTATGTTGGCATGAATCTGGTGAGAGTGTAGTACTTGGACCTGAACTTGTTCGTGATACTACCGTGAAGGTGAAGTTGATTCGAGAAAAGATGAAAGCTTCACAAAGTAGATAGAAGAGTTATCATGACAAGCGAAGGAAAGATTTAATTCCAAGCTGGTGACCATGATATGCACAAGAAGCTCACTTCTCGTTTTATTGGACCGTATTAGATTTTGGAGAGAGTGGGGAATGTTACTTATAGAGTGGCTTTACCGCCTAATCTTTCTAATTTGCATGATGTGTTTCATGTGTCGTAACTTCAGAAGTATATTTCAGATCCATCTCATGAGATTCATATGGATAATGTGCAAGTATAGGATAACCTTACGGTGGAGACAATGCCTGTACGGATCGCGGATCGTGAAATGAAGACTCTGAGGGGCAAAGAGATTGCTTTGGTTAAAGTGGTTTGGCTAGGAGCTGCTGGTGAAAGCATGACTTAGGAGTTGGAGAGCAAGATGCGAGACTCCTATCCTGAATTGTTTGATTGAGGTAAATTTTCGAGGACGAAAATATTTTAAGTGGGGGAGAGTTGTAACTCCCGTAATTTAATTAATTATTTAATTAAATTATTTTTGTAATATTTGAGAAGATGTGTTATAATTAATTGGATTTAATTATATTATTAAGTGGTGAAATAATATTGAAGTATAATATTATAATTTAATGTTGGCTTGTTTTTAAAGGAATAGAAGTAATAAGGATTGTTTTGGTTTTAAGCCCAATAAGGAATAAATAGAATAATAGGGTTATTTTATTGTTGTTGGAATAGAATAGAAAGAAGAAGCAGTAGAAGAATAAGGATTGAGAGGAGAACGTGCAAGCTGCTAGAGAAAGTGGAAAACTGCAAGCACGAGAATTCAACCAGAAATTGTAGAGCGACCTTCAATCCAAGGTAAGGGTGGGGTTCTAACTCTATAATTGGGTTTATGATGATTGGTATGTGGGGTTAGTGGTGATTATTGTCTTGTTATTGAATTGAGAATATATGACTGATGTATGATGAGAATTGATGAATTTCGATGAATATTGATGTCTTGATGTTGTTTAAATGATGTAGAATTATAAGGTAATTATGGGTGATGAATTGTCATGATTAGATTAAGTTTTAGGGCTTTAATTATGGAACCATAGTGTAATGCAGAGAAGGAAAAACACAGAATTATTGCAGTGATGAAAAACACAGAATTACGCTGGAACGATACCAGGTGTTGCTGTATGAGAATGATGAATTAATTTGGAGAATAGAATTTGTCAATATTGTTCTTAGTTAGGCTGATATCAGGCAAAGAATTAGAACAATAGAATGAATAGAAAACAACAGTTCTGATGTTAGACGTAGGTTGTTAGAAGTTGCATGGCTTGGTGAAAGGTAGAAATTCTGATGTTAGAAGTTGCGTTGAATCATTAGAAAGTAACAATTCTAATGTTAGAAGTTGCATGGGTTAGAAGCTATGCTGTCAGAGGAATTTGTCATCAGAAGTTGCATTAGTCATAATTTGTATTAGTCAGATTTTGTATTAGTCAGAAGATGGGATTAGTCAGAAGCTGCGATGATCAGAAGTTTTATCTGGTCAGAGGTTGGGTTAGTCAGAAGCTGTAATGATCAGAAGTTGCATCTAATCATAGGTTGGGTTAGTCAGGAGTTGCATTAGTCAGAAGTTATAGTAGTCAGAAGATTGCGTCGCCCAGTGGTTATGTCATTAGAAGCTGTGTAATTAGAAATGGCGTTGGTTAGAGGTTGTATGGTTAGAAGCTGGGGTGGCCTTTACGTTGTTTTCGAATAGAACGATGAACGTTAGATGCTTAGAAGCTGCTGTTTGAGCTATAACAGTAGGATAGTGTCGGTCTTGACGTTAGAGTTATAGAATGACTTGATTTACTGTGGAAATTAAAATACAGCTAAGTTGTTAGTGAGAAGTTATTAATAATATTGTGTTGATGATTTATAATAAATAAATGATGTTTGATAAATTATTTTGATGATCTGAGATGTTGATTACTTGAGATGTTTTTGAGATGTTAATTTGAGATGTTTTTGAGATGCTAAATTGAGATGTTTTTGAGATGTTAATTTGAGATGTTTTTGGGATGTTAATTTGAGATGTTTTGAGATGATTTGAGATGTTGTTAATTTGGGTGTTATCAGTATATTCATGGTTGTGTCGCATACATTGCATTTTTGAGATGGAGATTATGCTCGTTGAGATGGCTTGTATTGGTGAATTTTGATATGAAGGTTATGCCTTGTTGATGCCTCTATTAATTGGAAAAAATTTGAGATGGGAGTTCTGCTCCAATGGTACCACATGCATTTGCATAGTATTGAGTAGCATTATATGATTGCATAAAGAAGTGTATTTTGATGTTGATGAATGTGTATATACATTGTAATTATTGTTGATTATGAGATGAGAAGTGGTGATGTTATTGATCTAATTTAATATATTAATTATCATGCGCTTTATTATATTGTTAGATATCTCACTCCTTATGTTTGAATTTTGCCCTTATATCGGTAACGTGCAGGTAATCGAGAGTGAAGGTTGTATACCTTTAGTAGTCCGAGTCGGTGTCATTGCTCTGATATGTAACACTCAGGGGGATGAACGATTGCTGTTTTTGATTGTTGATTATTACTAATATGTGCTGTTTCGAAGTTGCTGTTTTGTTGTTAGAGATGTTATTAAGAATTCCGCTGTGTAGATGTTGAGTTATTTAATTAAAGATGTTATGATGGTTCATCCTATGTTTTAAAAGTGTTATATATCCACGATGAGATGCAATGAATTTTTTATAGAAGAATTTGTGATGTCCGGATTTATTTGCATGATTGAATTTTATAACTCTGATTTATTTATATAATTTTCCGGGGTAGAATTGGGGTGTTACAGGGTTCTGCTCCGATTAATACCAATTTTTTATTGAAGAATGTGTCAGAGCTGACACTGGAGTCCAAAAAAAGTTTGTCTGAGCCAAAACTTCAAAAATTCATAACTAATTCACTGTTTATCTGATTGAGCCCATTTTCGGACAAGAGTTAGTTCTCGATGTCGGATACATTTTGTTTTCACTTTTCAACTTCAAAAATTGCACTTAAGCCCCTGCGAATTAGCCTGGAATGTGACAGACTCAAGTGAATAAAAATATGCACTATTGCTTGTGGTTATTGGAGGCCCAATTGCACATTCAAAGTCCATATTTTTTCTCTAATTTCCATTATATAATCTCATTCTTTTCACACAAACAACACGAAAAAAAACTTTTTCCACAACCCAGTTAAAATATCAAATTCCTTCAAGAACCCTAAAAACCTTAAAATCCTTGTTACAAACCCCCATCTCACTACAAACAAGACATCCTTGTTACAAACTCTTATCTCACTACTTCTTCAGTAAGGGTTAGGCTGATTTGATCTCCATGATCAAAAGGGTGTAGAAGAATTCATACATTCCATATCGGTTTTAATATTATAAAATTTCATATATTTACTTTATTTATATTTCATGATATAGTAATTTATTTAATATGTTCATGAGATTCAACACTGCAGATTTAGACAGGGTCCCATGCAGGGTTATTATAAAACACTGAGGCCCGATCATAACAATCACCAATGCATTACAAGACAAACATCCTGAGGAGGTTAAGGGTGTGGATTCAACACCCACCCCTATTGGTTTTGGTTTTCTTCATTTCTATTTATCCTTTTATCTATTTTCCTTCTTTCTGTTTAAAATCACTTTTTTCATAAAACATAACATTTTTCACAAACCTTTGATTTTTCTTAATAAACTAGAGTAATTAATTTTAGGGTTTTTTAATTTAATTTTAGGTTTTAAATTAATTTTTGGTTCAACACCCACCCCTGGCATTTGCATTATTTATATTTTCTAACCATATTTTTCGTTGATGTTTCTTCCCCTATCTATTTTTTGGCAAACTTAATTCTTTCTTGTTAATCATTACACATAAACTTTTTTTAAAACCTTTTATTTTAATTAAAATTAATTAGGTTTTTAGGTTTTTTTAATTAATCTTTTTTTTCTTCAAAATTAACCTTTTTTTAATTAAAATTAATTAGGTTTTTATGTTTTTTTTAATTAACCTTTTTTTCAAAATTAACCTTTTTTTTCAAAATTAACCTTTTTTTAATTCGAACTAATTAGGATTTAGGTATTTTAATTAACTTTTTTCAAAATTAACAATTTTTATTAATTAAAATTAATTAGGTTTTTTAGGTTTATTTAATTAATTATCATAAATCATTTTTTTCATCAAAAATCACCAAAACATTTTCTTTGCTATTTTCATCTTATTTTTATTTTCCTAGATAAAGTCTATAGGGCGCATTCAACTGTAATAGCGTACCTTTATTTTTCCCGCTTTTTTTTATCATTATCATGTAGTTTCTTACGAGATGTAATAGTTTTAGGATTTCTTTTCCGCAATCTTCACTATTATGTAACTGCCCCAAAGCTCTGTAATAGCCTAGGTTTACATTTCTGCCTTTACCTTCAGCTACTATATTTTATGTAATGCTTAGACTAATAGGATTGTATGAAAAGATAAAAATGAACGATAGAAAACCCTAATTGCAAGATAAATAACCAAACTGAATCATTTGCACACTCGTACCTCTAGGGTAACCTCACTTGTTGCCTTCGGAAAAATAATGGTCATGTCCCTCGAACATAGGGATACCCTTAGCAAATACCCTCGGTTAAAGTCATCATAAAGATCATAGTCTCTCAATGTCCCTCAAGTTGCCTATGAGAAATGATCTTGTCCCTCGATGTTGCCTACAAATATATGATGGAAGTCCCTTCGAACTGCTAAGGTATCCCTATATGTTGCCTTCTATGACCATAACGATGATCCGCGCCTGTCCCTCACACATCCAACGATAGGGCTACCTACTCACTAAAAGTAGGATAGCACTGTCTAAAGGATAGGGAGAAAAGAATGACCTTTTCGAGTATAAGTAGATAAGTTCTTAGATGCTTGCTCAAAACAACTTTTTGCACCTACACCAAAATATTTTCAAAAACACTTTCAAAAACATTCACCTTGCAAACACTCTTGAGGGCTGATACAAGAGTTATCACAAAGTGAATCGCCGCACTAAGGAATTTTCAAAATAATTTTCAAAACACACAAAGCATAAGCGATTTTCAAAACATGAGCTAGCATCTAAGAGCCTGTAGATAACTACGGACGGAATGGGTGCTAACACCTTCCCTTTCCATAATCTACCCCCTTACTCAGAAAACTCTCTAAAGGTCTTTTTCTGTTCCTTTCACCCTTTCCTTTGTTGGATAAAATAAAAGTCGGTGGCGACTCTTGCTTACCGCGACATTTACAAACAAAAAACGCAAAACCAGTAGTAACAAAAAACAGTCAGTTCTGCCACTGTATCACAGATGCAATATGTCATTGAAGCGTATCGGTAGCTCCTTGTAACAATGTCTAACTGGGGAAAAAAATCTCGGATTGTTGTTGGGGATGAAGAAAGTGATTCTTCAATTTCTACTGGGAATAATTTTGCTGGGGATTCCTGCTTTCTGTTTGAGGAAGCTCCGCTGGGGATTTTCGACTTCCGCTTGAGGATAGAGGCATTCAAGGAGAGTCGGTCGTTCTTCGTTCTTTTTGTTGTAGGATTTGATTCTTACGTACCCTGAATGGGGATAAAAAATATGGATATCCCTCTAGTGTGCTATTTGTCCATGTTTCAGATACCGTAGAAACTCTCATAGGGATAACAACTTTGATTAAACCATGCTGGAGAAGAGAATTTTATTAAGGTTTTACGGCGTTGGAGTAATAAACTCCACTGGGGAATTAAATTATGTAGACTGTGTTGAGGAAATAAACTCTGATGGGGTTGGAATTTTATAGGCTGCACTGAGGAAGTCTCCACTTTATGCTGGGGAAATTATCAAACTTCCTTATCCGTTAGAGGATCTATTGAGGATGATGATCAGGTCAAGCTAATTATTAGGATTATGGAGGTGAACTGCTAGAAGATGCCCTAGTTTCTGCCTGAGGGCATATTAGACTTGCTAGGGAATATATATCTATTGGGGATGAGCTTGTGAAGATAGCTTTATAGAGATAATTCCATGGAGATTCCTCTGTGGGGATTTGTGGATAACTTAAACATTATCCCAACTCCTAGAGTCTTTAGTAAATGCTGATCAGAGTGATAAACAAGTGATGAGATAACGGGACATAGTCGTACGCTTTAATCCCTAACTTTTGCCTGGACTGTCCTTTCAGATTTTCAGTCCACCAGGATACCCTTTTTTTCCAAGCCGCCTTTCAGGTTTTCCGCTTGTCGAGTGTACAATTTTATTTATATGTCCCTAATTTTTGCCCGAACCCTTTTGGTTCGTCGGGATGCCCCTCATTTTTTCCTAGGCCAATCAACCTAACGAGTCTCTTTTTCATGCGTAGTATTTTTGACTATGTCTGTGTTCACAGGGCACGGGGAATTTTCATTGTCCATGGTAGTAAGTGTTGTAGCACTGCCATAAAATATTTTCTTGATCATACGTGGCCCTTCATATGCGGGAGTCTATTTTCCCTTGTGATTTGTCTGGTGCACCCGATGTTTGAAGTTATTGATCAACCATTGATTACAAGGTTTTTGATAGTCTTGACCTTCCTCGGTATTTTTTCTAAGAACTGTCACGACAGAATTTCACCATCTGATACTGCTAACATAGACAAGCAATTTAGTGATACCGAAGATTCATTTTTCATAGTGGCTTTTGCTGAAACTCGTGATCAATGTAACATGTCCCAAGTGATTAAGATGGAGATCTTCCTCTGGCTATTCAACACTTTTGAGAGATTCTTTGAATCTTTACTTGACTGCCACAGATGAGTTGGACAATAACATATCACGCCCCTTGATTTATAACCAATTGTATCCATGAAAGGCATGTTACTGGAAGTGTCTTTCTCTTTGACCCATCCTCTAATTCTATCCATTGGGAGGATTTTCATTCATTGAATATTCGTCATGCGAATTTCTCTATTGTTAAACACTTAATCATATGCAAACAGTGGTATTAAAATGCAAAGCTTATGTCTGTCTTGAAGTTTTAAAAAAATGCATTTTTTAGTAAAACAAATTTTTTAAGAATGTGATATCAACTCAGGATTTATAGTAAGTCTTACAGGAGTTAGGATACCTTTTTGTAACAGTATGTTTTCGAACTAACCCATGCTTCAATTAGGACTTTGAAGGGTTGTAACATGGTCTGGTTCATGGTTTAAGAAACAAAGGGTAAAGGCTCAAAGTTTATTTGTACCCAACCCGTTCTCCATGATGACCTTCAGTCCTATACTCAGTTAATTATGCATTTAGGTTCCAATAGAGTTTGGAATTATAGCACTGAAACTTGGTAATGGTTCAGAAACCGGAAGTTTATTTGAGAAGAGAGCCATTTTTTCTTGTAACATCTTTCTTTTGTTGAGGATTTCTAGTGACCTCTTTTTGACTTTATTATCCCTAACTTTTTCCTAAACTATTTTGTTTGAGATTACAGTCAGCGGGATGCCCCAGTTTTTTCCTAAGTCTCCTTCATAGGTTTCGACTTAGTGGACTTTTCTTTTGAAAGATAATGACTGCCCGACTTAATGATTACAGGGAACCATCACCGACTTTTGATTTGGAAGGATGTCTTTGATAGTACCTGGTGTGTAGGAAGGAAAAGCTTGCAATTGAATGCACAATTGAATTAACTGAGAAACTACCCTGCCCCAGGTTATGATTAAGGGTTTCAATTTGAATGAAAAAGAAAACTCCTACTTTTTTGGCTCAAAGGGGTTGACTAGGGATTAACTTCCTTATATCTCCATTGTTTAGGAAAATAATCAATGCATGTACAACGTTAGTAAGGTCTGTTCAAAAGCATACTGTATGAGATTATGGTATCATTTTCGCCATCCTCCCTCTAAAGGCTTATAACTTTTAACGAGAGTTGAATATCACAAAAAGGAAGTAAAAATCACAGTTTAAATATAGTGAAAACAAATGGATTAATTTAAGACAAACGTATGCAATGCATTAATGGAAAAAAAACAATGTTTGACATAAATATAAGTGTTCGAACAAACAAAAGAAATTACAACTGAAAATTCAAATGAACTGGACGCTCTCAATCTTAGTCATGATTTGGCATGGGAGCAGTGATCACATTTGGAGTCTTAGAAGGGTCAAACTCAATCTCCTTAGAATTAACCATATCTTGAATCTTGTTATTCAATGCCCAACATCCATTTGTATCATGTCCAGGACTATTATAATGGTATGCACACCTTGAATTAGGATGATAGCTATGAGCAGAAGTATTGGGATTCCGAGGAGGATCCTTAAACATAATCAACTCTACCTTCAACATGTCTTACAATGCTTGAGCCAATGACATGTTGATTTTGGTAAATTGTCTTTTGGGTGTATCATGCTTATGTTGATTACCCTGTTGTTGTTGTTGTTGCACTTGTGCAGGATTAAAGATCAATATTGCCCCCACAAATTGGTTGTGATCTCTCTTATTACGACCCTTCTGGTTGTACATAGCATTGGACTCTTTCTTCCTGTTGTATAACTTCTTCTGAGTATTGGAAGAGGTAGGCACCTGGATTTACCACTTCTGATTCCATTCTTGACACGTTCCTCTGTCAATATCAGTTCAGTGAAACCGATTAAAGAATTTCTAAATAGGTGATCATAGAAAGGACTTGTCAGCGTGCTCATGAACATGTCAACCAATTCCCTGTCAACTAAAGAAGATTGAACCATGCCTACGAGATCTCTTTATTTTTGGGCGTACTCTTTGAAGCTTTCATTAGAGCCCATGGACATACTCTGCAATTTCATACGATTTAGTGCGAGATCAGCATTATACGGGTACTTCTTGTAGAAAGTGGCGGCCAAATCTTCCCAAGTATGAATATTGGTCCTTTCTAGTTGATAGAACCATTCCAACTTTGTTCCAGACAGGCTCTCTTGGAAGAAATGCACCCATAACTTTCTGTCGGCACTATGGGGTTGGATCTTCTAGACATAAGACCTCAGACGAAGCTTAGGGCTAGAAAGATCATCATATTATGTGAAAGTAGGGACCTTGAATTTGGGAGGGATAATAACTCCCGAGATACAACCCAACTTCAAAATCCAGCCCAGGCACTCTCTGGATTTCCATGGCATTCAGACAATCTTCCAACTGTTTGTATCTTTCATTAGCGGGAGGATACTATTCATCATAACAGTCTTCTTCTTCTTCAGCAGGAATTTTGTCAGAACCAAGGTTTCTTCTTTTCTCAGGTTCAATACTTTTACCATCTTCCTGTTGATTGTCATCTTTATATGATGAGATATCAAACATTTGAGCCTACTTGGATGGACCTTTGAACCTTCTTCCTATGTTGAGGATGCCAATTGGTTTCTTTGTCTTTTTCTTCTTTTCTTTGGTGATGAGAGCCTTCAGTTCTTCCTACCCCTTGTCTAAATTTAGGAACATTTCTTGAAACTGAGCATTCTGGGCTTGGAGATCTTTGATGGTTTGTTCAAGATTCATTTTTGCTGAAATAAACAGTAATAAGATGATAAATTTTGTCCTGAGAATACCTGTTATGCAATGATATGGTATGTAAATGCATATGTATATGCAATTATTTCAAGGACCTTGTGGGATTTAAATTTGTTTAATCAAAAAGGAAACAAAGAAACTTAGTAGTAAGTTCAAATTATAACTGCCTTTTAGGCTTATAATGAAAACAAAATAGTTAAAATATAAAACTCCTAAGGCCTAAGGTATTAAGTCTCCGCTTCCTCTTTGTGTTGACATATGCATTAAGGTTATGCTCTTCGTGGAGTCGTTTCATCAGCTCCAATACTTTCTTCTCACTAGCATAGAACTGAGTCTTAAAGGTATCCCTTTCTTTCTTAAGTTGAATCCAAGACTTTTGTAGTTCCTCAAAGTCAGTAGGCATATCAGGATTAAGAATGGCACGAGGAACTTCTTCTTCAACAACTAGCTCTATGATCACTGGTAGGATAGCAGGATATGCCATTTTAAGATTTTGAGCACGAGATCGTACCCATATGAGGTAAGGCTCCAAAGGGATGGAGTTCTTATGCCCCAAAGTCTTGCTATCAATCTTATTAACCATGCCCTAAGCACGTGTAAACCTTTAACGGTAACTTTGAGGATATCATGCTCCAAAGGGATGGAGTTCTTATGCCTCATAGTCGAATACAATACCCTGGATGAGCATATCATGAGGGTCATCTCTTCGAGCATAACAAAATTTACATAGAGCCAGAGAAGGATTGTAAGTAATTCCTCCTCTTATGCCAAGGAGTGGTACATTAGCAAATTCCCCACAACGGTCAATGATGGTGATATCTTCCAGGGATCGGGAACACCAATGGACATCTGAATGAGCGAGTGACATCAACCTTTGAGACCACCTCAAACCTCATTCATTCTTCATCACTGATCGGGGGAGGTGCGAAATAAACCTCTTGGAAAGTAAAGGTATACAACACATCAGAGTTCCTCGCTTCTTCATAGTACGAGTGTGAATAGAATGCAGAACATCTCCAAGCAAAGTAGGCACCAAATTATGAGTAAGAAATATTTTGATGGCGTTCACATCTATGAGTTGGTATGAATTAGGGAACAACACCAAACCATAGATCAGCAAAGCCAAAATCCTCAAAAGCACAAAAACTCATGGCATCTAGAAACAACTGAGATTTCTCTACCAGAAATTTAGGAAGAAGACCCTTGACTCAATTTCTTGTTTCCCAATTAGATATGATGTCTGATTGTTTCAGATGTAAGGTTGTTGCAATATCTTCAGGTTTTGGAACTTGCTCTAGACCGGTAAAAGGTATTTGATCAAGAATAGGAACTCTGAGTAACTTAGAGAATTCTTCCATTGTGGGCACCAAATGATAATTCAGGAAGGTAAAATAATGATTCTTGGGATCAAAGAACTGGAACATAACACTCATCATGTCTTCTTTGTAATCGGGAGTAACCAAACTGAGTAGATGGCCGTGTCTTTTGGTAAGTTGAGAATTTTCGGTAACCTTTGAGACTAACTCCTCAAGTTTGGAAGGTACCCTTTCAAAGTTGATTCAAATATTATTTTTGCAGTCAGAAGCCATGACCTACAATAAAGGACAAAGATAAATCCCTAGATCCTTGAAACGGTTAGTGAAAATGTTATGATGTCATGATGTTATGTTCATGTTTAGACAAGAAGTAAACACAAACAAATCACACAATAGCCTTAGGTTTAAAGGCTTGAATGAGGTCCATAGGTAAGTACCCTTTTCTATTAGAGTTAAGTTGGATCAACCTGTCCTAAAATAGTAACCGAGTTCTAGGGATCTCAATATCACTAATCTTTATCACAAGCTTTATTTAGTACGACAACTGACTTGCCACCAAGAAAAACCCAAGAGTCGAATCTCAATGAGTGTAGCATCGAGTATCAACCAAATTTAGACTTCACCAAAGCCGACTATCTCACTACCTTCTAATGGCCAAGATGGGTCAATTAAGGTTCTAAAAGTCAGTTAGTGCTTATGACATCACACGGTAGCCCAATGTTATCCTCGACTTACTCAAGGAACATCAGTACAAACCAAAGTGTCACACTAATGTAACCATCACTTCAACCATATCGGTCTACACCGTATAGTTTCCATGATCTATTGCTACTTACCTAAGGCATCCCTAGATCCGGGTGTAGGATCTTACAAGTAAATAAACCCAAGTAAACCCTTAAAGTTAAAGCATACAGAGCACACAATTTAAGCAAGTAAAGTTAACTAAACTCTTAAGGTAACCCCTCTTTTAAAATTGTCGCCAACAGAGTCACCAGTTCTGTAATACGGTGGGAGAACTGACTCTTTTAGCATTTTATCGCAAATGTTACGGATAGCAAGACTCGCCGTCGAATTTTCTTTTATCCAATGAGAAAAGGTGAAAAGAACAGAAAAGACCTTTGATAGATTTTGAGTTCGGGGGTAAATTATGAAAAGGGAAGGTGTTAGCACCCTTTTCATCTGTAGTTATCTACAGACTCTTAATTTCTTAGCTCACTTTAAATTTGCTTTGTGTGTGTGTGATTTGAAAATATTTTTAATGCCAATTGTAAGGCAGGCTTTATAATAAATCTTGTATCAGTCCTCAAGAATGTATACAAAGTGTTTTTTTTTTAATATTTGTTTTGAAACGTGAGGTGTAAAAATGAATTTGTTTGTTTGAAACTGTTATGAGCCAGCAATTTGTTGAGTCTTACCCATTAAAGGTTGTTCTTGTTATTTTCCTTCTCCAGTAGAGATAGTATTATCCACATCATTAGTTGGTAGGTACCCCTATCTATTAGATGTCAAGGGGCAGGCACAGGGTCGTCGTGTGGTCATAGAAGGTAACATGTAAGGATACTTTAGCAATTCGAATGGACTATCATCATTTTTCTCGTAGCCTAATCAAATGGACTAGATCGTTTTATAGGCAACTCGAAGGGTCATTGAGGGATTATGATCTTTATTCGAAAGGGACCATGATGATATTGTTTAACTTAGGGTCTTTGCTAAAGTATTCTCGTTTTCGTGGGACGTGACCATTAGTATCGCAAGGCAACAAAGAGAGGTTACCCTAGAGGTGAAGTGTGCAGAGTGATTCAATTACAATTATATTATCTTGGAATTATTTAAGGTTATCTATCGATTAATTTTATCTTGCCATACAAGCCTATTACTATACAGTTATATATATATATATATATATATATATATATATATATATATATATATATATATATATATATATATATATATATATATATATATATATATATATATATATATATATATATATATATATATATATATATATATATAAGGCATAAAGTATAAGTGCGGAAAAGTAAAGTCTTATGGTATTACAGGGCCTTGGGGCAGTTACATGATAAAGAAATTATGCGGGAATTTAAACTAGGTTATTACAAAAAAACCGTGTGACCTATAAAATTCTTTATAGGAATTTAATTGTAAAAGAAAAATAAACAAAAATAAAAGAAAGATTATCCTAAATCCTAAAATCTAAAATATTAGATATCAATTCTTTGTGTATTTTTTGTTTGATTTTATATGTTAATAATAAAAAACCTAATGTCTAATTTTAATTACAAATTAATTAATGTAGTTGCAAAAACCTAGTTCTAAATTAATTAAATTAATTGATTAAAAAATGACTAAACCTAATTTTTTATTTTATAAGTTTTTTCTGATTTTTCATTGGATTAAAAAAATAGTTAAAAAATGAACTAATGGAAAATTAATTAAGAAAGAAAAAAATAAAAAGGGTTAAAAATAAATAAGAAAAAGGGTTGCAGGCGTTGGGGCTTGAACCTTTACATGCGATCATATTAACCTATTCTAAACATCATCCTAAACACACATGAACATACAAGATTAGTTAACAATGCAAAAAATAGAAGTTTAAAGTTTTGGGAAAGTTACCAAACCGGTGTTCTTGGGAGAACACCTTCTAGGATTCCCCAAGCATGTTGAAAGACTGGAAACGACTCCTGGGATCTTCAGGAGTATGTTTGGATGCTGGGTTTTGATGGAAAAAGCCTGGAAATAGGATTTCAACTTTGCCCTAAATCTTGATGTATTTGTGATTTCTTGAGACTTGCTTTGGAGGCACAAATTCATGTGCTCTCTTCACTGATGATGTCCTCTATTTATAAGCATCGTATTAAGTCAACAAAAATGAATGGCAATCATGAGGAGTTAAGTGTGAATCAAACATGATAAAACATGTTTTCAAGCTTCCAAATTTGAAGATTCTTGCCAAAACCAATTAAAAACCTTCCAAAACAAGTGAAACTCTTCCCATATTGAGGAAAAACGGGTTTTGGCAAGTTTGATATGTGTTCCTGTGCCTCAAATCTGATCCAAAACAAAGCCCACATGCCTTGGTTTCATCATTTGTTATTTTATTTAATTTATTGTATTTAATTGAATAAAAATCAAAATAAAATATAAATAAATAAAAAAAGCATGGTAAGATGTGAATGAGTTTAGGAGTCCTCTATAAGGTCATGAACATGTTTAGACCTTAGAAGATAGGTCCACTAGTCCAAAATTTCAATTTTTCTCAATTGAGGTTTCATGTATTTCTCAAAAATTTCTCAGCTTTCCCCAATCATAACTTTCTCAGATTTTATCGTATGAAGGTGATCTTGGACTTTTTGGAAAGATTAAGATGTCCCATAGAACTCTTATGTTGGTTTTTTTTCATTTTAAGTCCATAACCGGATGTAAATTGCTTCGAAAAAAAAGTCTTTTTGTTGACTTTCAAAATGACATGTAATGTTTTAGCTCATATATCTAAAATGAAGCATTTTTTATACTTGATCTTAGAGAGACAAAGTTGTAGAGAATTGAATTTCCATAAAAATGAGATTTGGTTTAGAATTTTCTGATGAAGCATGTGAAAGTTATGCTTGGTCAAAGTTCAATTGACTTCTCCTAAAGAAAAACCTTAATTTAGAGATTTTTGGCTTTTGATGAATCTTGAGTTTTCTTGATGAATCATGATCAACCCTTGATCAAATGATGAATTTGACCTCAAAGTCTTGATGTTGACCAAAAGTCTTAAAATTTGACTGTATGTTGACCATAGTTGACTTTTTGTCCAATATAGTTGATTTTCACTCATCTGAGCAATTGACTGAGAAAACTTGTGATTCAAGGCTTAAAACTTGTCATGATGGTACCTTGAAGCATATGAGGAACCATGAAACTCACTTGAGGCATTAGAAACTCAATTTTCTTTGTGAAACACAAAACCCCAATTGTAGGCCAATGCTTAGGGGAGATGCTTGTATGTTCAAATCCTTGAGTATTCTTGAGCAATTGAGAACCCTAAGAGCATGAGGAGGTGTCTTGAATCAATTGTCTTTAAAAACGGGAGGGAAATTTTTGGGTTACAACAGCAGGGTCTATGGTCAGCTGATGGCATGCAATCTCTAGGTCCAATCCGGGAATCTCAACTGCACTCCAGGCGCATACATCAACATTCTCCCTTAAGCAAGCTTTAAGCTGCAATCTTTACTCCTCTTGTAGGATCGTTCACGAGGGGGGTGATCTCAAAGTCTCCGTCTGGAATGGGTCGTACGGGATCTGAAAGTTCCTCACTATTTGCAGCTAGGGATGAACCTTCGTATTCGACCATGGGCTCTTTCCCTTTCTTGGAGGATGCCCCTCTCATGGAGGTGATATGTTGGAGGAGTTATGTCATCGGTGTCTCTGAGGGGGAGACCTTTACTATTTCCGCTCCAGAGCCTCCATCCTTTTGCTCTACTAGAGGATGATGGAGTTGGTTCGGTTAAGGGCATTGATTAGTGCTGCTATGGCTGGGTCGACATTCTGTAGAATAGGGAGCGGTTGCAGAATTTCTGGCTGGTCTTCAACAGGGTTCTTGGGAAACTATTCGTCTAAGAATAGATTGTTGTCGCAACCAACATCAATGGAATTCGGGGATGTAGTATGTCTATCACGGGCGCATGAGTTATCCTCGAGGTGAGGATGTTCTTGGCTTCCATTGGTCTTGCGTGTCGGGGAGAGCACAATCTTTCTAGATAGGTGGTAATCATTGTGATCAGCCATGATCGATGAATGAAGAGGATCTTTGGTCTGCAGATTTTAGGAATAGAAAACAGGAAAGATAGTTTCCCATTGTCGGCGTCACTGATCTTACCGGTTGATCAGAACCTGCAAGGTGGCCGAATGATGATCTTTAGACGGGCTGGAAGGAGGGTTGTACCTGCAGGCACTCTGACGATCAAGTAAGTGCGAGAACAAAAGAGATACAAGCAAAGTGTTAGGATTTTAGTGATAAATAGTTGATATTCGATACCTGACCCTCACATGAGTGAGGGTTTATATAGTTCCTGTGGCGCTTGACCATTGGTCTCTATTTTTGAGCCTAGATATGCGGGTTCACAAAAATAGGTAACTTCCAGGACTTGGTCAAACCAGGCAGGTGTGCCCGTAACTAGCCAATGGTTTCGAGGAGGAGGTAGGTTACAAGCAGTGGTCTGGTCGGTTCTTGGTTGTCTGGACAACTTGAGGTCGAGAAGACTGAGAGGCGCTCGTCAGTCGTCGTAGGTCGATGCTGGTCCAGGAAGACAAGCGACTGAAGGTGCCCGATAGGAGGCAGGGGAGTCCGGACCTAGGTTGCATGGATTGTGTCGAAGAAGGAGGTTAGATTGGGCCCACTCTAGCTGTTGGGCCAGTCCAGAATAGATATAAAGCATTTTCATAATATAAACCTCAAACGTGATAAGGAAGAACAAACATACAAGTGATATAAATCATTTTAATGATATAAACCTCAACTGTGATAAAGAAGAACAAACATACGTCAAACGAGTTTTGAAGAATATCGGTTGGAAGAGTTTTGATGAGATTGACGATGAAAATCCCATAGGGTATCTTGCAAAGAGAATGAAGTAATGAGCATTGATAGGTAAATGACAAGTTAGAAACTATCTAGTAGTCTGAAATATTTCATGCAAAATATGTGACGCGTCGGTTTATATAAAAATCAACGTGAAAGTATTAATTAAAAATTAAAAATATAAAAAATCACAATAGTGTCATATTTTGGGAATTCATTTAAAAGATATATCACGTCAGTTTTTTATGAAGTGACAAGGATTCAAAGTGAGCTCCCACATAGCTATATTCCCTCTTTTTTTTTAAAAAACCAAGGAGAAAGGTTGATTTTTTTAAAAAATAAAACATGGTGCTCCCAATACTTATACCCTCAATTATCTATTGTTCGAGGTGAAAGCTTTATCCAAAAAAAATTTTATTTGTAGTAGTGTTGATATGTCATAGTCTATAATGCCATAATGAAATATCACCATAGGAGGTACAATCGTCCAAAGCCTAAATATAACTAGTTTTAAAGTTATTAGAAGCAAGAAAAACAAGTCCATAAGCTTTGAATGGGCTAATTAAATATAAGGAAAGCAATGCAAGCCATTATCATTAACAAATCCTTAAAGGACAGACTGATTAGAAACTTAAGATGTCACAAAAACACTTGTTAGTAAGATATTCAAAAGTGACAAGTTGTCTTTGTCAAATTTCGAAATAGATATTAAATTTTTAGTTATGTCAGAAACATGAAGGATTTTTTTAAAAATCAACTTCGTGTTAGGTGTAGAATGATAAACAAACCAAGATGAACCAAAAGACTTAATAGAGATACTTCGACCATTACCTATATGAACTCTATCATTTCGTAAATGCATAGACTTACTTTGCATGATAGAATTAAATCATGTAAGGTGATGTGTAGCAATGGAAAAAATACAAGAAGTGTGAAGTCATTGTGGAAACTTCATCCACCTTATATTTGTTTTTCATTGCTTCCTAAACTAGATGAACTTCATAGTTCCACGATTATTTTCAATAAAATATGCATTCTTGAAACAATTCAATATATTTTATGATATTTTATGTTGTTAGTGTTTTATTGCTAAAATGTATGTTTTTTTTATTGTGTTTCATGTATTTATTGTGTTGTTTTATGTTGTTTTTGTTGATAAATATTCTCAAAAAAAGAACAAAACATTGCTAAGTCATAAGAAAAAGTTTTCTTGTGACTTAGCAATGTTTCGTTCTTTAAATTCTTATACATGTTGACAGTAGATGAAGTTTATTTTATTATGTACTATGTATATTGTTTGTTTCACTAACCTTTTAATGAAAATGCAATCATTTAAATTGACATAGAAACTTATAATCTAAAAATTAAGATGAAATTGAAAACTAACATATATCAATCAATATTTTCCGAATTGCATGCATCTCATTCTACACATTTTATATTCTTTAACACATAATAAATGGTGCAATGGTCTAATTCCTTCAATACATCGATATCTACATATTTAGTTTACCTCATTGTGGTCACTTATCATCTTGATTGTTATGATGATAAGTCATCATAACAATCACAATGATAAGCGACGATGATGAGGTAAACAATAAAAAAGATATAGTTGCATTGAAGGAATTCGACCATTGAACCATATATGTGTTAAAGAACATAAAATATGCATAATGAGACACATGCAATTAATACAGTGGCGTGTTTAAGTTGGTTTTCAAGAATAGTTTAGTTTTCAGATTATATAATTCATTACCAATTTTAATAGTTTTATTTCTTTAATAAGGTGTATGGTAAAACAAATAATATACATTAGTATATAATAAACTATGGGTACGTTCTACAACGGTTTTCTATATTAATCATGATCTAATGTAATTTATTTGCTTCTACTGGGTTTCGAACTCAGTATCATATATATCACAACAGTTGTTAAGCATAATTGTTGTGATATCACACACGCTTTCCACTATACTACAACAATCATAGGATCGTGATTGTTAGTAATAAATTTACAAAAACACTCTACATAACAACGCTTGGATCTGCGTGATTATATGTATTTTTCAACCGTTGTTAAATGTGATTTTTTTTCATAATAATGCAAATACCTCAACCTTGGTTTGATTGTCACCTACACACGTAATTTAACAAACATATTGAGTTCTTGCTGCATGGAGAAAATATTCATGATACTTGTGCCAACATTCAAGCGTAACATGTCTATATTTGCCACAAAAGTTGGCATGTTGACCTATCTTTTGAGCTACCTCCTCTAGATCAAACACAATCCCTAAACTGGACATTTATTCCCGTCCATGCATGCTATGACCTCCATGACCAAGAGCAGGTTAATGCTAAGATAAGTTTACTGAGACATTGGAGAATGAGAGTTCTTGACTGAACTTATCAAGATGAGCTTCCTGAATATAAAGCAGTGCTTCAACATCATAGATTGTAGGAAGATCAAGATGACCATCACAACATGTTGTATTCCTTGGGAATTACATTTAGGATAAGATCAATCTCGTCTTGTTCAGATATGTAATCATCTACGGGCAATACGGAATCTGCAATTGCTTTGATGGAAGGTACAAATTCTGAAGCAGGACGATTTAGTTTCATGGTAGTTTAAGGTTTAGTGAGTAATTGTCTTACCTGTGTTTTCATAATCATTGTGAAGTGCTTATGAAACTTATCCCATACTTCATATGATCATTTACAAGAGAGTGTAATTGGCAGCGCAAACCATGTGAGCAAAGCTTAGTTTAGAATTATCCAAGTTTCATATTCTGTTGGGATAGTGATATGAATATGATCTTCGTTTGTTTTGAACATAAGAGGAATTTTAGGATTCACAACAAATCTATGAAGCTTATTCAAAAGGATCCCACCTTCCACCTGCTGATTCCATATTAGATAGTTATTATCTTGCAGCTTGATAGAAAACTCGGGACCAAATGATAGAGAAAAATACAAGCTTGTAAAAAATGAAGTCACATCCTGTGAAATGGTTCTTGGACAATGGATATGGTTCATAAATTTTTTCCATTAAGAGCTTCAAGATGCACAATCAGATAAATGAGAAGAAATGAGAAGAAGTGATTAGGCTTGCAATAGGAAGTCTCAAAAGGAAATTGTAGATAACTTTGATGAGTTGGATATCTAATTAATTCTCATTATTCATAGATTCAAGTCTTAAACATTACATAATAATGAGACACTATATTTAAAGTTTTTTAAGTTGGCTGGGTTCTAACAAAATCTAACTACCACAACCACTTATAACCAACTCTAACCACCTTTCTAGTACTAGAGAATTTAGCCTAATACACTTGTTAAACTAATACTTATGATAACAAAAATAATACAATTGAATAGAGAATAACATACACAGAGATGTGAATACAAGCTTCTTATAAATATTTTGATGAAGACAACACTCTCCAATGATGCACTCAATAAGAAGAAGAAAAAGATTAAAGACGTGTTGCTTATTTGCAAAGCTTTGATCATTCAAGTGCTAAGGTATATGAAACCTTTAACAAATATAATCTTAGTGCTCAATGTTTTAAATCATTCATATATCATTTGAAAAATGCTTTTAAAATTGGATTGAGAATATTTGTTGAAAACTTGAAGCACTGCATGATAATGTTCCTTTTACTTAGAAATTTTTTTCAAAATCTTTCTTAGTGCAATCGATTGAAGTTTGAGAGCAATCAGTTGCAAGCACTATGTCACATTAAAAACTTGCAAATTTTTACTTTGCGCAATCGATTGTCCTTAATGTGCAATCAGTTGTCATTTGTTTTATTTTCAAAAAATTTAACGTTACAAAGTTGTGCAATCAATTGTCATTTTAGTGAAATCAATTGCACCTGAAGCATAATAGAAAATACTTTGTTTCATTGTATCCATTCATCATTTCTTCTCATAGAAAACATTTCATCTTTTCAAGGATACAAATTATGATTTTCTATCAACCATTGCCATGATTTTGAATGGTTGTTATCATCTATATAAAATGATTACAAAATTTTATTTTTCAGTTACCTCTTTCAATCAATTTAACATATAAAAAAAAACTCTCTGGATATTTTCACAAAACAGAAACTTCATCAAGTGATACTTTTGAGTCATATTTTTCATATCATATTCATAAAGTATCTTGAGCACTTAAGAGAGTATTGTGTTAATAAGTTTCATATTGAAAGAGAAAAATTCTTTCATAGGATTTATATACTACAAACTTACTTATTCAAAAACTCTTGGCGTATCACATCTTATTTTTCCCGGATTGTTGGAATTAAGATTGTGTAAAGTGTATTGCTTGTTTTTCCAGGATTGTTGGAAACAAGTGTGTGCAAGAAAAGAGAGGATTGTTTTATTTTCTTGGGGTGTATGTTTTCAATAGGATTGTTCTTGTTAACTTGGTTAAAGTCTTGTTTAGAAAGATATAAAAATAATAAAACCTCTTACATGTGGTAAGGGAACTAGACATACTCTCAGATTATAAGGGAAACTAGTATAAATATCTTGTGTTCTTTACTTTATGCACTTTACCGCTTTCATCGCTTAACTAAACCAGAAAAGTTAGAACCAAGATTCACAAAAACTGATAAAGTGTTAAAATCCTAATTCGCCCACCCTCAAAGCGCACTCCGTACTTACAAAATGTTATGATTCTATTTCTGATCTAAGTTTAAAACAGAAAAAGGTAATTATTTATAAATTGATCCTGTAACTTTAAAGTAGTGTTATTTGAATATCCAATATTTAACATCGTATCTGACATCGTATACTAATATCTCTATCTCTTTTCTACTTTTTCATTTATATACTTACGCAAATTCTATTAATACATTATTACATCTAAAAATCGGATTTAATCCTATGCAATCACTCTTTCCAAAACATATTTTGTTAATTTACTCTAAAATGGCCTAAATGCAGGATCCTGCAGTCAAATGTGACTGCAGTGAATCCATATCCCTAAAAATTACACTTAACACATTTTTAACATTCAAATTTCTGTGTCAAAATATTATTTCTCTAACTTTAAACTAACTATCTAGCAAAAAAATAGCATCTAATGTTAAGGCTATACAAATATTATACTTCAAGCATTTTAAAGAAAATTCTAATTGAAAAACTTGTAGTCCAAGAAAAATATATACTTGTAATTGTTGAGATACTTATTCATGATGATGATGTAAGTCATGAATCATGATCTCCTAGTCAAGCAAGCATTAGTGGGTCAACACAAACACATTTCTGTTTTATTTTTTAGCAGATCTCTCTCTCTCTCTCTCTCTCTCTCTCTCTCTCTATATATATATATATATATATATATATATATATATATATATATATATATATATATATATATATATATATATATATATATATATATATATATATATATATATATATATATATATATATATATATATATATATATATATATATATATATATATATATATATATATATATATATATATATATATATATATATATATATATATCTTAAACTAAACAACATACGCCATACATTATTCACCTTCTTCTTCACAAATTTCACTTCCTCATAAAATTAACCCACAAAAAAACATAACAAACATGTTTGGCACTGTGGTTCAGTAATAATGATTTCGCACTGCAAGACATATAGGAGACGGGCATTGATTCTCTCTCTGAGAATTTTTTTCAGTTGCCTCCAGTGAAATCCTCACCATTCAAAAACAAATGGGTGAGTTTTTTAAATAACAAAAAAAAACATGTGTTTTGATGGTTTAGATTTAACTGGACAAAAAAAATAAGTGAATTCTCCAATTGTGAGAATCCAAATCCATAACAGATGCATATTGGTCTCTTTCTATTGATAAGTTAATTAACAAATACAATAAATAAAATATCAAGAAAAAAATATGGGTGAGAAAGTTCCAACGGCACCTCAACAATTTAATGTGTCATTCACATGATCAATGACATAAGTTATATCATCCTCTGAGCTTTAATTTCCTAGTACAAAATAATGTGTTTAAGGAAGACAATAAGGCACAAGAAGCAATAGGCATAAATGTGATTTCATCTAACAGTTTAAAAAGCCAGAGCCTATTGTCAAGTTTTAAATGTCTGTCAAAAAAGTTCAGAGCAATAAAATTAGTTAAAATGAAAATCAAAGAGGCTAAAATCAATTATCATAAATTTCAAATAAAACAAAGTAACGACATGTTATGAAATCATTTAGAAAAGAAATGCCATTCAAGTGATCCAGCAGCATAGATTATTAAGTGCTCAGATTAATGTACAAAATCATTGAACAATCATTTGATAGAAAATTTACATGCAATATTGTTGCATCTGCAACGACCTGCAAGTTTATAAGTAAGATAAATTCTAATAGATATTATTTATATGTATGGTTCTTAAATGTAAAAACACAATTAATTGCTTATTGCTCAAATTGAAAGCATACTTTTGTTATAAATTACTATCCGACTACCAGGATTAGCTTGGAGAAAAACTCTGTCGGCTTTGAAACCGAGGTGTTTTACCGTGTTGGTATTAAAATCAAACCAAACTAATTCATTGTCTCTCTTTTTAAAGAATATTCGCCCTTCTTCCCCACTCCTATAGGAATCTCAAACCAAGGGAGCGATCCAACAGTAAGAAGTTTGTACCATAATTCCTCGACACCAATTTCTGTAAGTATAAGAGTGCACCTAAAAGGGGGGGGGGGGGGGGGGGTTGAATTAGGTACTTTAAAAGTTTTATCGTTTCAGTGATGATGGATGTTATTTTTCTGGTTTAGTGCATGAGTTTACAAATGTGTTTCTTTCTTTTCTGGTTTATGACTAGTGATGAAAGCGGTAAATGCAGAAAAGTAAAGAACACAAAGATGTATCTTGGTTCCCCTCACAGTCCAAGAGTACTTCAGTCCCCTTTCAACATGAAAGAGATTTCTTTATTGTTAGATCTCTAGACAAGACACCCTAGTCCTTCTATACAAGACTCTAACCAATAAAACCATCAAGAACAATCCTCTTAGATTTTCACTATGTCAATAATAAGAACAATCATCTCAAGGTGACCTTACTTGTACCCAACAATCCTAGAAAAACAAGATTTCAAAATCACTTGAACTTATTTTCAATAATCCTGAAAAATAAGCAAGTTAATAGCAATATTTGATTTGAGTGAGTTTGTAGTGTAATAATCACTATGAGTGATTTTATTAATGAATTGATCTTCTCTTCCAATGACAATAGTATACAATGACTCAAGATATATAATGCTCAAAGTTTTATGGTTAACAATATGTGAAAGTGTGCAGAAAACTTGTGTATGAAAATAAATAACAGCTTGAGTTTGATTTTTGAAAATTCAGAAAATATAATTGGAAGAGGTGTTGAAAATGAGTATTTATATGTCCATGGCACCTTTTTGAAACAACATAAAGTTCTGTAAATGAATCATGAACAATTGCCAAGATTGAGTGAAAGGTTTCCATGAAATGGTGTTATGAACAGGCATGTGTAGAGCTGCTCTTTTTCAAAATCGTGCAGCATGCAATCGATTGCACCCTTTGTGTAAATCGATTGCACGGGGGTTTCAACAGTTAGAAATTCAAATATTTTGAGTGTGCAATCGATTGCACGAGAGTGTAAATTGATTGCATTTGAAGTCAGTAGCAAAAATTGATTGAGTGCAATCGATTGCATAAACATGTAAATCGATTGCACTTAGAAACAATAGCAAATGTTTTAAAAAATTGAGGCATGCAATTGATTGCACTAATATGCAAATCGATTGCACTCAACTGAAAAAATATTTTTAGCTTAGAAAAACTTGAGTAAAGATTTAGACAATATAAAATATTTCTTTTGACCATTGAGCATCTATGTCTTAAGTTCAAAGTAAGTATTATCATTATACCTTGAAATTTTCTAAGTTCTTGAACTGAAGACTTTGTCCACAGATGCTTTTAGCTTGATCAATAAACTTTGCCTTCTTTGTCAATCATGGTTTGTCTTCATCAAAATGAACGTGCATTTGAGAAGCTTGATTTTACACTCTCCCCCTTTTTGATGATGACAAACGATCTTGCTTGATGCGTTGTAATTTCCGGAAAGAGCTTCCCCCCTAAGATATATAACTCCCCCTTTGTATGAGAAGCTTTGAAATAATTTGGATTTGCTCATCTTGAAGGATTCTTTGTACCTTAAAATATTAATACAAGGAAATACACAAGCATAAAGTATAACATCCTTATCCCCCTTTGACATTATCAAAAAGAAAGGAAAGATGCAATAAAAAATGGACAAAATATATGTAATAATATTGAAAGCTTAACCATAGTCATATTGCTTCATGATGCTTTTTCTCATCCTTTGATAAATGCATTAGTAGTTATCTTCATCAAAATATAATGTTTAAGATGCTTGACTCTTTTAGAAAGAACGAGAAACTCTTATGTGAATTCTCCCCATATCTTTGATAACTCCCTCTTGATCAAAGTTCTCCCTTGAATCATAGAGAATTTTCATCTTTCTTTTGGACTGCAATAGTTAGAGACAAGCATATATATATATATATATATATATATATATATATATATATATATATATATATATATATATATATATATATATATATATATATATATATATATATATATATATATATATATATATATATATATATATATATATATATATATATATATATATATATATATATATATATCTTCTCCCCCTTTGTCGTTAAAAAAAAGGATGGGAAAAGCCTTATAATACATAAAGAAATTATTGAAAGTAAAAACAATTTATACCAATGAGTTTCACCTCAAGAGTGACTTCATAAATCATTCATCTTTTGAGAACATGATGTTGAAGCCTTTGTCACAATGTTGACTTGTACTTAGAAGTTGTCTTTTATTCTTCAACATGAAGTACATCTTCAATGGATATGAAAGTTAGTGTATCAACTTTTCCAATGCCGAGAATTTTTCCTTTAAGGTATTTCCCATATGTGAAATAATCCTTGGACTTGAACTAGATTTGAAAGTTAGTGTACATCTTCCAACAAAAGCTTAGAGCCACCACTTATCAAAACATCATAGATTTAAAGTGGTCCTCAAACAAACCTACAAAATAAATTAAGTTTGATTTGGTACCCAATATGCTTTGGGTCCATCATAGTTAGTTCCTTTATTTACTCACACATAATGCCCACTTGCCACACTAAAGTTTCTAACATAGTAAGCATTAGGTGTGTGGCCTTTAATACCACAATAAAAACAAGTAGGTTCAAAGTTACTTATATATCTAGAAGGATAAGATTTATTCTTAACAAATCTTTTCTTTTTAGGATATTGATGAACTACTTTAGGTTTGTTCACTTTCTCTTTGGATGATTGATCACTAGCATTAACAAAGATATTTTTATTAGAACTTGATTTTGAAAACTTTGATTATCCAAGTCCACTTTTATCATTGGAATATCTTTGTTGACTAAGAACACTTTCTAATCCAATTTGACCTTTTTCATATCTTTCAATAACTCTTTTTAATTGGACAATTTGGAAAGAGAGTGATTCGCAATGCTTGCATACAAAATTTTGTTTTTGTTCATCACTTAATTTTTGTTTTTCTTCTTTGAAATCTTTTTCCATAGATTCACATTTTTCTTCTAAAGATGAAATTTGTTTCTTTTGAGATGAAATAGTTTTATACAGAATTTTACATTCATTTAATAGTTCATCTATAGCACCTTGTGCATCACTATCAAAAAGAGAAAATTCATTACTAACTTCATTGTCTTCATTATCGGAATGGTGTGAGGCGATCAATGCTAGATTTGCATTTTTATCACTATCGGAATCGAATGAAGAACTTATTTCATTATCCTCCCATGCAACATATGCATTTTTGTTCTTGAATCCCTTTTTGCTTTTGTAGCCACCTTTAAAAAATAAAGAAAAATGTTTGAACAACATATTTAAAAAAAGAAAAATATCTTTTTAATAAATTAATTAAATTATTGATTTTTTACCAATATTTAAATAGAATAAGAAATAATTTTTTTTTGTAAAATACATTAACAATTAAGTATATATTGATTGATTAATTTTTTTTCAATGTATAAAGCTTCAAGGATCTACTTTTTCTCTAAAAATCAATTAACAATAATAATTGGTTTCTAATTTATAAATTGGGAAAAAAATTAAATTTTAATTCAATTAGATACTTAATTGTTAATTGTTTTTAAGATAAGATGAGTATGATTTATATATTGAAAAAACTAAATTATTTAATTAGTTAATATTCATAATTTTTTGTGTTTTAAAAAATAGATTATTCATTTTTTGGTATATTAAAAAAATTATTTATCAATTAGTGTTGTTTAATTGGTTTTTAGAGAATGATTTTTTTCATGTACTTTATATGTTATAAATAAATAAATTTTCAATAGATTTGTACGCTTTATATATTTTTAATCAATTAATATTATTAATTGTTATTTTAGAGTAAAAAATAGATATTTAAAATTGCTTTATATATTGAAAAAAATTAAATAAAATTAGAAACTAGTATTGTTAGTTCTTTTTTAAAGAAAATAAATAGATCTTTGAGTATGCTTTATATATTGTGAGAAAATTAATTAATTAATATTGACAATTGACTTCTACAGAAAAATAAATCTCTAAGTGTACTTTATATATTGAAAAAATCAATTTTTTAATCAAATAGTATATACTTAATTGGTACATGTATTTCCGGAAAAATTAAATTTTTTCGTATATTTTTTATATTTAAAAAAATCTAAATTTTAATCAATTGATTGATTTATAGAGATAAATTTCTTTTAAAAAAATATTTTGTTCCTATATATTTTTCTTAGTATGAGTAGTTTTGTTATTTTATGATTGAATTAATTAAATTATTAAGATTTAAGATCGAGAAGATCAATATATTTGTGTTGGTGCAAGGTAATGAAGTGAGAGAAGAAGAATAGACAAAATGATAATAAGATTATTGTTTGTATATCAGATAGAGGAGATAAAATTGGATACAATATTGATAGACTAGTATAGCATATTTATACTAAATATTAAAAATGCCAAAAGGCCATATTAAAGAATAAGCATTGAGAATTATAGACATTAACTAAATTATATTTTCAATACCATCCCTTAATTTAGATATTCAATCAGAAGCTAACAACACCAATTTCATCTCTCAAGCGAATAAATTGATTTGTCTTAACAGCATTCGTCAAAAGATCTGCTAGCTGTTTCTGAGTACTGCAGTGCAGAACTTCTAACACTCTTTTCTGTACTTGACTTCTGAGAAAATGATACTTCGTCTCAATGTTATTGCTTCTTCCATATAGCACTGGATTCTTGGCAAGATCAATTGCAGACTTATTATCAATCATCAGCTTCAGAGGTTCCTCAACTTCAACCTTCAGATCATGCAAGAGATTCAGAAGCCAAACAGCTTGACAAGTAGCTATAGCACCTGCGATATACTCAGCTTCACATGTTGATAGAGCCACGACAGGCTATTTCTTGGAACTCCAAGAAATGGGACCTCCCAAAAATTTAAACAAATATCCAGAAGTACTTCTCCTGTCTATTCTGTCTCCACACCAGTCAGAATCAGAATAACTTACTAATTCTGATTTTGTCTTTCTTTCAGAAGGAAACAACACTCCATATTTCAGGGTTTCCTTGATATATCTCATAATTCTGACAGCAGCTTGAAAATGAGACCACTTTGGATTACTCATGAATCTGCTAACCAATCCAACTGCATAACAAATGTCAGGTCTAGTATTGTGTGATACGGTGGGAAGAACTGACTATTTTTTGGAATGCAGGTTTGTGTTTTGTGTTTTGCATTCGCAAAATATCGCGGTAAGAAAGAGTCGCCACCGACTTTTATTTTATCCAACAAGGAAAGGAAAAAAGCACAGAAAAATTCATTTTTCGAGATATTTCTGAGTACGGGGGGTAGATTATAGAAAGGGAAGGTGTTAGCACCATTTCTATCCATGGTTATCCATGGGCTCTTACGTACTTGCTCAATTGTTTTCAAAAGTTGTTTTCTTTGTGCTTGTGGGTTTGAAAAAGTTTTTGTTTGAAACTTCGATTTAACTCTTGCTTTTGTCCTCAAGAGTGTAATGAAGCGTTTTGAAAACTTTGTTCGAAAAGTGTAAGTGTGAAGAGTTTTTGTTTTGAAAGAGCAAGTATCTAAGAACCATCTACCTACTCGAAAAAAGGAATCGTTCTATGCTATTTTCCTTTAGACAATTCTATCCCACTATTAATGAGTGGGTAGCACCGTCGTTGGAGTTTTAGGGTCAATTTGAATTAGGGACATACGGTCACCAAAGCAATGTTAGGACGCCTTAGCGGTAACCCTAATGTCTTAGATCATTTGTTTTGAGGAAACAATATCCGAGACAACCATTTTGAGGCGAGTATGATCTTTTAGATAAGAGGGCGACCTCTAAAGCGACCTATACTCAATGACAGTGTACGAAGGCAACCAAGTGGGGTGTACCCTAAGAATGCGCATGTGCGAGTGTGTCGTTTTCAGTTATTTTTATCTTTGCACATGTTAAGGGTGATCTAATTTGATTTTAAGATTAATATCCAGTCTTGTCATGCAAACCCTATTATCAAACATCTAGCAGTTATAATTTGCGGAAATAAAATGCGGAATTTTAAATTACAAGGCGTCGGGTATTTACATCGCCAAAGACAAACCCTTTGAAAAATAAAATAAATCGATAAAAATAATTAAATGTCCTATTTAACTATTACAATCCGGAAGCAGGTACATTATTGGATAAAAATAAGTAATGCGCGCCGGAAATTGAATCGAATGCGAATTAGGATTTTGACCCTTTTGGTTAAAGAAAATGCCATCTTTTTGTTGTTTTTATTTGAGAAAAGAAATTAATTCCTAAATAAATTACTAAATTTAATTACAAAATAAATTAATTAATGAAGAAATAAACTATGACATATTTTGGATTTTTGTTATTTTAAGAAAGAAAATAAAATTAATTAAATTAGTAATTAAAACTTAATTAAATCTAATTCATTTTAATTATTTACAAAAATGTTTAAAGTTATTCTAGAATTAAAACCTAAATTAATTAATTAGTGTTTATTAATAAAATTAAAATTAAAATTTGATTGGATAAAAAAAAAGGTATTTTATGATTTTATTTGATAAAAAATAATTTTGTGATTGGTTAGAAAGTTAAATAAAACAATTAAAGTATATTAAATAAAAAAGCAAATAAAAGAGAAAAGAAGTGTTGGGCCTGTTTTTTGAAGGGTGTTGATAGCAATTTGAAGCCCAATATTGGCCAGCCCGTTTGACTTTTGTGATCCAGTGTGGGCGCATGGACTTGGCTCTTGGTGGACCTCTAGTCATTGGCCACCAGATCTGGCTCTTGGCCATCTGGCATTTAGATGGATGAGAGTGCACGGTAGGTTGCAAGCTAAAGCATGCATTGAATCACCTGAAAACCAAAATTATTGAGAAAGTGGGGGACCTGGGATTCGAACCCAGGTCCTGAGGGGAAATGCACTGCTCGCTTTGCCATTACACCATACTGCTTTAGTTGTTAACATAATAGATATTAATCATAATATATTAAAACAAAACAAATGCCAGCAAAAACAAAAAAAATGCGCAAAATTATTTGAATTGGCCAATGGACGGATGACACGAATTCATCCCTGTCCTCAGACCTGTAAAAAAAATACCCGCAGATTTGAATCTGCAGCTAAAAGCGCAGACCTATTCTAAAATTCTCTCCAGACCATATAAATCCATTCCAAGAACATGGTTCCATTCGTCATGGCCTCCTGATCAAAACCATGTTCTTCTTGAGTCTCAATTTTACCTGAAACAAAAGTCCCTAAAAACAACAACAAAACCTTAACCATGGTGTTTTGCAAAACAGGTCATATGAATGAAATTAAATGATACAGAAAGTTTGGAAATGTTCTTCTGATTATGAATATGCCATTAGTTTTCTCAAATGATGCAAGAACAAATCAAATCTAATTCAAGAACAGGGGTCGTTTTTGTGAGACTTACAACGCGTGTAGAGGCCTGAGGATGCGTGGTTTTGATAGAGTTAGCTTGTGTGAATATTCAGGAAGCGATTGGGACAAGTCTCGATCCCTGAAACTGTCTCTAACCTGAGTTTTGATCTCAAGCTTTTTTGTGATTTTTCTCACTTTTGTTCTGCCTCTTCCAACACTTGCCAACCTTTATTTTTGTGTGTTTAGCTTCCTTATGTAATGTGTACTGCATTAGGGTAAGAATCATGGTCCAAATCTCTCCATATCAATGCACATGAATTGGATTTGATTCCACCATTAAAACCTTCCAAATTTGTTTTAATTTGGATCTTTTTGTGCATACAAGCCTTGATTCGAATTTGATTCAAATAAGAGCTATATTCAAAGCCTAAAGCAACCAGAGAATCATGAATTATCAATGTCTTGGATTTTATATGATTTTATTTGATTTAAAATGAATAAATTCAAATAAAAATCAAATTAAATAATAAAAATGATATATAGGCACATGGATGAGGATAGGGAATGTGGGCTACAATGCAAACTCAATTCAAGTGGAAAAGAATGGGCCTATTTGGCAAAATTTGAAGTTTTGGGGATAGTTGACTTTTGTCAATTTTGCGAAAATGTCCAACTTCAACAATGCATAACTTCTTCAATTTTGAACTTTTGGAAGTGTTCTTGGACTTTTTAGAAATCTTGAGATGTCCTCTAACAAACCCTTTTGGTCTCATTGCATTTTGATATTCCATGCTCAAGTTATAAGCTTTGGCACAAAAGGTGTTTTTGTTGACTTTAAAAATGACCTATAATGTCCAAATTCATAACTTATTTTGAGTGCATTTTTTGATCTTGGCGTATGAAGATGGATTGTAGGGAATTGCATCCTATTAAAAATGAGCTTTGTATGGGTCATTTATCATAAAGTATGAGAAAGTTATGCTTGGTCAAAGTTGAGTTGACTTTTCTAACAAAACCCTAATTTAGCAACTTTTGAATCTTGATGAAATTTGAGCAATCCTTAATGAATCATGATAAACCCTTGATCAAATGATGAAATATACTTCAAAATGAGAATGTTGACAAAAAATCTTGAAGTTTGACTTTTTGTAGGTCACAGTTGACTTTTGCCCTAGCAAAGTCGATTTTTGGACCTTTGAGCAATTGACTGAGGAAACTTCTTCTGCAAGGCTTGAAATTTGACATGGATAATCTTGAGACCTGATGTGTCTGCGATCGACCTAATGTCTAACGGTATCTTAACTGCAAGTGCACAGTCTATTGCGGTAGTAATAAAAGGATGTCGAACCCACAGGGACTTCGTAATCACTCTAGTGTTGTAAAACAGGTTAGTTTAGCTAAGGCGGAAATTTGTCACGTTTGGTTTTTAGAAGTTTAAAACAAAAGGGAAACTAAATTCAATTAAGGGAATTAATATTAAAGTGGTCGGAGTGTAATGATTTGAACCTATGCGAATTAAGTTGTACCTAAGCATATAAAAATATTTAACTTAATTGTTCTGTAGTACTTATCAGTTTAAAAACCCTCGATTCACACTCTCGTGGTCTTACCTCGGATCATACTCCTAAAGCCAAATGTCTGCTCTCGCTAGTCCATAAGTGTTTAGAAAGCATCTTTTTGAAAACTAAATAAGTCTAATTCGTTTTAAAGCGCTCTCGCTGTATTTAAATCGAATGCCTAACTTTAGCTATCCGGTTAAAACCTCACACTCTCGTGGTCTTGATTTCTCCCTATTTCACTTTCTTTACTCTCGTAATAAAAAGCTTAATTTGAATTATAAAAAGTCACGGCCAGAAATTAAGTTGATTAAGGTTTTAGCTTAGAAAAACATTAATTTATTCGGTTATTTCATCACACCCCGACTACGGGTATTTAGCTACTCATAGTACTAGGAATTAAAAAGCAGGAAATAAATTCAGAAAACAATAGCGCATGCATCATAAATAAATAATAGAAATATAACATAAATAAATAAAATTTCAATTATGTCAAATACAATAAAAACCTGAAAAGCAATAAAATCCGAGATCCTTCTTCCACAAGCCGGCAAGATTGGAACGTCGGAATGAAAACTTAAATGGACGAAATTCGGAAATAAAATCGAGAATAAAAATCGGCAGAGCTTCCGCAAGGTTTTTGTGAACTAAAAACTCCTCCCTTCTCTTCTTTGAAGTCCAAGCTATTTATAGAGAATGAATACAGTTGGAATTATATTTCACGTTGCTAGATTCTTGGTTTGCTGAGAAAAATAAGGAGAAGGTGGTCTTGGAAGTTGGAGAAAAATAAGGAGAAGGTGGTCTTGGAAGTTGGAGAAAAATAAGGACGTATGCATGCTTTGCTTGACCACTTCATTTTGCTTTACCACGTCCAAAATACTTGTACTAAGCCTTGTTACGGTCGTAGCTGCTTTGTTACGTGCAGTTTTCATAAGCTAGCGCGTTACGTTCGTTGCAGGGGTGTGACGGTCGTCACACTCTTCCGAAGCGTCTTACGGTCGTGGCAGGGGTGTGACGACCGTAATAGCAGCAAAAATGGATTTTTTAGACAGATTTAACTTTTCTCTTTGGTCTTGGCTGCAATCTCGCACATTTCACGTTTCTTCTTAGTTTGAGCTGAGATATGTTGTACCTGCATAAAACCATACAAAACTCGGAATATTCGAGAGTTAATCGGGTAAATACGACATAAAACAGATAAATTTTATGGTAAATATATGATATGATTTCGCGTTATCAAGACCATATTAGGACATTGGATAGCACTTGAGGTTATTTGGACTCAAGGATCTTGATGCAACACAAAACCCTAATTTGGGGTAGACTGCCTTAGGAGAGAGCTTGTTTGACCAACTCTTGAGCAATCTTGAGCCACTTGGAGATTTTTCTTGCAATGTTTTGAGAAATATGGGAGGGTAAATTTTGGGGTACAACATATTGCATAAATACCTTAGAGAACCAAACAACTGTTTGAAAGTTGTAGTATCAACATAATCACCATCAGAGTCAGAATCCAATTTTTGATTGGTTCCTGATGGTGTCACAGCAACTTTGCAATTTTGCAACTTAAATCTCTTCAGAAGTTATAATTCGTACTTCAACTGATGCAGAATGATACCCTTCTTTGAGTACAGAATCTCCATCCCTAGAAAATATGTCATTTTTCCTAGATCTGTCATCTCGAACTCATTCATCATAACTTCTTTGAACTTCTTTATATCTTCTGGGCAGCTACCTGTTAGCAAAATGTCATCAACATAGAGTCATACTAGAATCATATTGTTATCAGAGTGTTGCACATAAACGCCATATTCCATCTCACATTTCTTAAACTTCTGCTTCTTGAAAAACGAATCAATTTTCAGATTCCAAGCTCTGGGAACTTGCTTCAGTCCATACAGAGCTTTATTCAACTTGTATACCATCCCTTCCTGATCTTTTTCACAAATCTAGTAGGTTGTGACACATAAACTTCTTCCTGTAATGGACCGTTAATTAATGCAGACTTCACATCCAAATGCATCAAAGGCCAATTTCTATTTGCAGCTAAAGCAATCACCAGTATGATTGTTTCATGCCTAGCTACAGGCACAAATACCTCAAAGTAATCTAGCCCAGGTTTCTGAAGAAAACCTCTAGCTACTAGTCTAGCTTTGTGCTTGCCAATTGAACCATCTGGCTTAAGTTTCAACTTAAAAACCCATTTGATGCTGGTGGCTTTTTTCTTATCTAGAAGTTTAGTCAATTTCCACGTTTTGTTACTTTCTATTGCCTCAAGTTCTTCTTTCATGGCATTCAACCATTCTTTCTTCTTAAGAGCTTCTTCAATGTCCACTGGTTCAGAATCTACTAACATGGTACACTGAACGACTTCTCCTTCAGAGTCAACTTCGTTATCCTGTAACATGTCAAAATTCGTAAACCTTCTTGGTTTTTGTATGATTCTCTGTGGTCTTTGAGCTTGCTTTGAAGTTGCGCCAGAACTACTACCTTCGGAGTTACCACCTTCAGAGTTTTCCCTTCCAGAACTATGATCACCACCAGATTCTGGATCATCATCAGCATCTAGATCAAAATCAGATCCATTGTCAGAATCTTCTTCTGACTCATCTTCAAAATCTTCAAAGTCAGATTCATCAACTGAACTTTCTAAAACATCTTCAGAGGCTAACTCTAGTGTTGGCAGTACACCAGAATTTGATTGAGACTTGTTACAATCCCATGTTTCAGACTCTTTCACCACAATGTCTCTGCTGATTTCAACTTTATTAGTTTCTGGACAATAAAGCTTATACGCACATGTACTGTGGTACCCCACCAGCAACATTACTTTGCTTCTATCATCTAGTTTTTGTCTTCTAGCTTCTGGAACGTGTTTGTAACAGACAGAGCCAAACACCTTCAGATGACTGACATTCTGCTTATCTCCAGTCCATTTTTCTAAAGGAATAACTTCCTTTAGCTTCTTTGTTGGACACCTGTTCAGAATATATGTTGATGTGGCAAAAACTTCTCCCCATAGCACGTGAGGTAGCTTTTTCTCTTTCAGCATGCTTCTGGTCATATCAAGCAAAGTTCTGTTTCTTCTTTCAGCAAGACCGTTGTGCTGAGGAGTATATGGAGCAGTAACCTCATGTTCTATTCCACTCTCCTCACAGAACTTCTGAAACTCTGTAGAGTTATACTCACCTCCACCATCCGTTCTCAGAATCTTTAACTTCTGACCACTCTGCTTCTCAGCCTTCACTTTGAACTTCTGGAACTCAGTAAACACTTTATGCTTGAACTTGATGAGTGTTACCCATGTCATTCTTGTGAACTCATCCACAAAAGACACAAAATATTTATATTCTCCAAGTGAAGGTACTGGAAATGGTCCACACACGTCATAATGTACTACTCCCAGAGCATGCTTCTCTCTAGGGGCTACTTCTGATGCAAATGGCAATCTGGGTTGCTTTCCTTTCATGCATATCTCACATGATTTCTCAGGCTTCACAATCTTCGAAATACCATGTACAAGCTTCTTAGAACATAGATGCCCTAGGCTTCTATAGTTCAAGTACCCCAATCTCTTATGCCACAGCTTATTGTCACCTTCAGCGCCTTCTACACTAAGACACATTGCTTCATCTGTTTCTACATTCACTTTGAAAGTTCTGTTGCTTCCTTGTTCAGACTTCATAATCAACTTCTGATTGGAATCATACAACGTCAGGAGATTGTTTTTCATAACAACTGAGAAACATTTCTCAATCAGATGACCCATGCTCATCAGATTGCTTCTGTTGTACCCCAAAATTTCCCTCTCATTTATCAAGAATTTGCTCACAATATCTCCTTTGGTTCAAGACTGCACTAGGGTTGATCAACTCAAGACACATCCTTAAGCATTGATGAATAAAATTAGGGTTTGAGATTGCACAAGTATATTTGAACTTCCAATGCCCCATGTGACTTTCATGTACTATGATGGACCCTTAAGATTACTCATGTCAAGTTTCAAGCTTTGGATCACAATTTTGCTCAGTCAATTGAGCAGTTGACCTAAAAATCAACTATATTGGGGGAAAAGTCAACTATGGTCAATTTATAGTCAAACTTAATAATTTTTTATCCACATAAAAATTTTAAACTCATATGTATCATTTGATCAAGTTTTGACCATAATTCCTCAAAAAATTTGATCAAATCTTCAAAAGGGCAAAATGGTCAAAATTAGGGTTTTGATTGGGAAAGGGTAATTTCTAATTTTTGACCTAGCAAATGATCAATTGGTTTAAGGCATGGTCTCAAGAGTACAATTGCATCATTTTTACCTAATGACATAGCTCAAATCATTGCTCAAGTCCAATGGATTGACAAATGAATTTTCAGTCAACTGATCAAAAGTCAATTGTATACTGAAAAGTCAAACTTTGATTTTTTGGTTAAAATCAAATGCCAAAAATCAAAGTTCATCAAAGAATGTCAAAATATGAAAATTATTCATCAAGAAATAAAAAATTCAAGATTTCATTTTGAAAAGTTAAAATTTCTAAACATAGAAATTTTTCTAAGTGTTGGAAATTTCTTATTCTTTTACAACTTTGAGCAAAATTTTCACCATGATGCAAGATGATTCAAAAGAAACTTTCAACATGAAAGTTGTAGATCTATATGAAATCTATAACATTGCTTTACACAACTTCTTCCAAAAGTTCTTGGATCTCAAGTTATAATTTTAAGAACACATGGTCATGAAACAAAACACTTAGTGAAATTTTGCCCTAATTTGGTCAGGATTTTGACCTAACTTCATGGCACTTTTTCATATAGTTCCAAGGGGAATTTTCAAAAGTGATTCGAATAGGTGTTGTATAGAATATTACAAGTTTTCCAAAATGTCCAAGAACTCCTTGAGATCATTTTTGAGTAGGGGGAATCGAAGAGATGAAGTTAGGGTTTTCACACTTGAATTACAAGTCATTTTATGATGAACAAGATTCAAAATTCCAACTTATGTTGCATAACCTCAACTTTGTAGGCCTCAAACTTGTTAGGCACTCCATAATTAATTGCTTGCACAGCTGTTATAGGTCTCATTTCAAGCATTCAATGCAAGGCCATGCTTTATATCCATTTTGGGAAGAAAGTGCACAATGCCATTTTGATAAAGTAGCTTTTTGCACAAAATTTGTTCTTGAGCCTTGCAATTGATTTCTTCTGATCATAAAAGTCCCATAACTCAAGAGAAGCTTGTCTAGACACTTACAATCACTCAGTCCATGCTTGTACTTACTCTTGAAACTTGTTTTCTCACTTTTCTTGAAAATCAAGTAACATAGCAATTAGCTTGTAACTTGTACTTCTGACTCTCCAAAGACTCAAGACCTTTTTCTTATACATACACAAGTCATTTTCCACAAATGACACGCATAATTGAGTCCTGAAAACACCAAGAACACAAAATCACCAAAAACACCTCAAAACTTGCCATTTTTGGGTTTTGAATTCAATCTCCAAATTTGCTTGTGCATTTCTTGGTAATTTACTTTCAAAAGCTTCTAAATAACATACACAAACAATTCCAACACATGCAACATCACTGTAACACCTCCATCATCATCCACCATTTTCAAAAATAGCACCTTGCACCTTAACTTCTCTAGAACTTCTCAGGCACTTTAAACTCAAGCTAAGCATCACATTAGCTTCCTGGGAACTTGAGGAAGCTAATCTAATCATTAGAACTCACTAAAAGCTACTCAAACTACAAACATGATACCCTCTTGCAAGGTAAGTTTTCTGACTTTTGAACTCTTCATACAGATATCATTATTGGTTTATTTGTGAATGAAAATGTAGATATCATTGCCCTAAAGCTAACCATGTCCATAGTTTTCATTTATATTGCTTTAGCTTAGAGAATTTTAAGATTGAAGTTTCTGAAATTTTTAGGGTTCATATTAGGGCCATTAAAATTCATGCTTGTCTTTGATCTATAATTTTATTGCTTTGCATTTCCGAAATCGTGAGGAAATTTGCTACAAGTTTCCTATTTACATTTTTCATTTTTGTTGAGAATTGAATGAGATACAGAGGTTCAGGCTGGGCGTGAGGTTGAAGATGAAGTTGGCCTCAGGAACGTGTTTACCATATATATTTATGATTTGATATTAATAAACGGATGTATAGCCACCCCAGTGGTAAAAGCGCGCGCCTGTGACTATAGGGACCTGGGTTCGAGCCCTAGTGGTACTCTTTTGGATTATTTTTTTACATTTTTTCACATGTTCTGACTTTTTTGGCAGCGCTGGGCCTCATCCCCTTGGGCCTTATGTTTTTTTTTTCACTTCTGACCCTCTTGCTGGCTATTCACACCCTGGCCCATTTTATTTTCTTTTTCTCATTTTTATTTATTTGTTTTCTTAAATATTTTATCTAATACTAAAAAATCAGAAAAAAATATAAAAACATTAGATTTATATTTTGATATAGTTTATTTATTTTTTACACAAAAATATTATTTTATTTAATCTTACTTTATTTATTTTACTAATTGATTTGTAAATTTAATTTAAAAACTAGGGTTTTAGTTATTTTCTTTTACACAACTCAAATATTTTATTTTGAAATATGAAAAGACCAAAAAATATTTTATAATACTATAAATTATTTTTAAGACAAAAAATATCAAAAAATATTCTTCTTATAAACTTAATTTTTTTTAATCAATTAATAGATTAGGATTTTATTTGATTTCTTTTCCTAGTAAATTTAGGTTTTACTTTTTATTAATTTAATTAATTATTTTTCTTTTAGTTAATTAGATTAAAACAAAACCCCTTTTCCCTAAAAAAATCCAAATAAAGGTCCTTTTTCTTTCCATTTTACATTCTTGTATATTTGTTCATTTTTGTACATTATCCAATTTCAATATGGTTGTAATAGATAATTAGATTTATTTTCTTGCAATCCTCATTTGTAATTTATACACCCAGTCCCACAAGTATTGTAATAGCGTAGTAATTTTAAATTCTGCAATTTATCGCTTTATATACAAATGCTAGTAATTAGGGTTTGTATGGAAAGACTAAAATCAATCAATTAGAAAACCCTAATCAAAGACAAATCAAAGCATGAAAATTAATACACTTGCACACAAGCACCCCTAGGGTAAAATCCACTTAACCACCTTACAAAAATAACCATATTAAGCATGTGAGGCATCTTAGAAAAAACAAGTAAAATACAAGATCATAGTCCCTCGATAACGCTAGTTATGTTGCCTTTCAAATGATCTTAGTCCATAAAAGGGAATGCAAAGATATCTTGCAACATTTCTAATCATGGTTATACGATGACCCACCCCGTCCCGTTTACATCCAAAGATAGGTTTACTTACCAATCCATGGTAAAATAACAATGTCAAAGGAAAGAGGAAATAAACAAGAAAGAGTTTTGAGTAGGTAGAATGTTCCTAGTTGCTTGCTCATTTTCAAACCAAAAACATCCTTGCTATTTTTAAAACAAACACCAACACTTTCAAAACATCTTTCAAACTTGAAACATTTTCAAAAGATCAACACTTTGTATACATTCTTATGAACGAGAATTATTACAAAGTTTGCCTAAACGATGGCGCCTTTTCAAAATACTTTCAAAGACCACTCAAAGCATATTTTCAAACAAAAGAAAGTGATCTAGCAAGCAACTAAGAGCCCGTAGATAACTACGGATGAAAAGGGTGCTAATACCTTCCCTTTTCATAATCTACCCCTCGAACTCAAGAAAATATCTTAAAAGGTCTTTCTGTTCTTTTCAGCCTTTCCTTTTGGATAAAAGAAAAGTCGGTGGCGACTCTTGCTAACCGCAACATTTGCGATAAAACTCAAAACAACCAAGACAGTTCTCCCACCATATCACAGAACTGGCGACTCTGCTGGGGGAAATTCTAAAAGTGGGGTTACCTTAGGGTTAGATCACATTTACTTGCTTTCTTTGTTTGACTTGTATGCTTTACATTATGGTTCTTTTTTTTGGGTTTGAATCCTCTACCCGGATTTGGGATACCTTATAGGTAAGTAGCAATACATTGTGGAAACTGTGCGGGGTATACCAACATGGTCTAAGCAATAGCTACGTTAGTGCGACATATTTGTGGGTATTGGTAGCCCTTGAGTAGTCAAGGAGAATATGGGGCCGCTGAGTGATGTCATGAAGCACTAATGAACTTTTAGAACCTTTACTTGACCAACTTGGCCTTTAGGACGTAGTGAGATGACTGACGTTGGTGCAGTCCGAAGTTGGTAGATACTTGATACTACACTCATTGAGGTTTGGTTTTTTGGGATATTTTAGTCGCCATTAAAGAGGCTTGCGCTGAAACAATGACCAAGGAAACAAACCAGTGATATTGAGCTTCTTAGAACCCAGTTACTATTGTTAGGACAGGTTTGATCCAACTAAACTTCAAGAGGTTACTTACCTATAAAACTCCATGCAAGCCTAAACCTAAGGACTTGTTTGCTTTGTTTGTGTATATTTACTTGTACATAACATCATGAACAACATAACATCATATTCATTCACTAAACATTTCAAGGATCTTGGGATTTATCTTTGTTCTGTTTTGTAGGACATGGATTCTATTCGCAGGAAAACCATTCAAGTCAATCTTGTAAGGATCCCTCCACAACTTAAACAGTTAACATCAAGGATTCCTGAGAATTCTCTGTTCACCGAAAGACATGGTCGTCTCCTAAACTTGGTCACCTCCAACACTAATGAAGACATGATGAAGGTGCTCTTTCAGTTCTTTGATCCTTTACACCATTGCTTCACATTTCCCGATTATCAACTTGTGCCAACTTTGGAAGAGTTCTCCCAACTCTTGAGGATTCCCATTCTCAATCAACTACCTTTAAATGGTACGGAAAGAGATCCAAAGCCAGAACAGATTGCTCAAGCTCTACACTTGCAACCATCTGATATCATAATTAATTGGGAAATAAGGAGTGGTGTCAAGGGTTTCCTAGCAAAGTTCTTGTTTGAGAAAGCCCAAACCTGTTGGAACTTTTTGGATTTGCAAGATTTTGAGGAAATTGTGGCTCTCCTCATCTATGGGATTGTTTTGTTTCCAAATCTTGACCAACTCATAGATGTGAACACTGTCAAAATCTTCATGTCTCGTAACCTGGTGCCTACTTTTCTAGGGGACATCCTACATTCTTTTCACACTCACACTATGAGGAAAAGAGGTATTCTTATGTGTTGCACTCCTCTCTTGTCAAGATGGTTTATTTTGCATCTTCCCCAATCTGTATTGAAGAACGAGCAAGGTTCAAGGTGGTCACAAAGGTTGATGACGCTCAAACATTCAGACATTCATTGGTGTTCTTGATCCTTAGAGAATGCTACTATTGTCGACCGTTGTGGAGAATTCCCTAATGTCCCTTTACTTGGCATTAGAGGAGGTATCACCTACAACCCTTGCTTAGCCTTAAGACAGTTTGGTTACGCTCGAAGGGATGGCCCACATGAGATGCTCATTCAAGGGTTAGTATTCGACTACGAAAGTGACGATCAAGGTCATCGCCAGAGATTTATTCGAGCTTGGAGGATGTTGAACAAGGTAGATAGCAAGACATTGGGGCATAATAATTCCATCCCTCTTGAGCCTTACCTCAAATGGGTACGAGCTCGTGCTCAGAGTCTTATGATGCCTTATCCCTCCATTCTCTCGGTAATCATTGAGCTTGTTGTGGAAGGAGATGTTCCATACACTATTCTGCATCCTGACATGCCCACCTTTCTTGAAGACTTACAAAGAGATTGGATACAACTCAAGGGGGAGCGAGATACTTTCGAGGCCCAATTATATGCTAGAGAGAAGAAGGTTTTGAAACTCACTAAGCAACTTCATGGGGAGTGGAGCCTGAATGCCTACATCGCACCAAAAAGGATGCGTACAACTTCTTTATCTTAGAGTTTTTGTATCTCTTTGTAAGCCTAAAAGAGGCATGATTTACTTAAGCTTTGATTTATTAATATGATGTGTGTTCCTTTTTGGTCTAAATCAATTTTAAATCTCTAAGTTCCTTGAAATCATTGCATATGCATCTACCATTCATCATAACATAAGCAGGTTTCTTGCAACAAGTCTCCTCATATTTCTACTATTTATTTCAATAAGATGGATCTCGAGCAGACGGTGAAAGACCTCCAAGCACAAAATGCTCAGTTCCAACAGATGTTCTTAACTCTAGCCAAAGGACAAGAAGAGTTGAAGACCTTGCTGGTTGAAGAAAAAAAGAAGAAAACAAAGAAAATAACTGGAGTTCTAAATATGGGAAGAAGATTCCAAGGACAAGCAAGAAGGAACCTAGACTTTGCAATGTCATCTGATGAGAAAGACAATCAAGATGGGAAAGGCAAGGAAGTAGTTACCCAGCTAGATTCAGAAGAGGAAGAGGAAGAAGAAGATTATTCTGAAGAACAATATCCTCCGGTCGACGACAAGTATAAGCATCTGAAAGATGGGTTAAGTGCAATGGAAATTCAAAAAGTGCCTGGACTGGACTTTGAGGAATTGGGTTTAGTATCTGGGATTGTCATTCCTCCAAAATTCAAGGCACCGGTGTTCGCCAAATACAACCGATTTTCATGTCCCAAAATGCACCTCCGGTCCTATGTGAGGAAAATACAGCCTCACACTGCTGACAAGGATTTATGGGTACATTTCTTTCAAGACAGTTTTTCTGGAACTCAACTTGATTGGTTTTATCAGCTAGAAAGAGCCAATGTTCATAATTGGGAAGATCTTTCTGCTGTCTTTTACAAACAATACCAATACAATGCATACCTTCTCCCACCGTACTCTACTTTAGAGTATGGCCATGGTTTCAAGTGAAGGCTTCAAAGACTACGCTAAAAAATGGAGGGACTTAGCAGGAAGAGTCCAGCCTCCCCTATCTGAAAGAGAGTTAGTAGACATTTTTTTGGGCACCTTGTCCGGTACTTTCTTTAATCACTTAATTGGGAGTTCCTCGGTAGGTTTTACCGAATTGATATTGACCAGAGAAAGGGTGGAAGTCAGGATAAAGAATGGGAAGATTCAAAAAGACGCATCCCCTGCTGCTGTAAGAAAACCATTCATTGGAAAAAAGAAGTTGTTGTTATATATCCTCAGAGAAATCAAGATAGGACTGAACACCGTCCAATGGTGGGGGCTGTCATGATTGCTAAACTTGCGCCTGCTCAACAAAGAAGCAACTAGCCAAGAACGGAAAGACCAATCAGACAGTTCACCCGAATTAATATGACACTATCTCAAGTATTTCCACATTTGTTAAGATCCAATCTAGTGACTTTGAAAGAAGCTCCAAAGAATCCTAACACAATCTCTCCTTGTTATCACCCTAATGTCCATTGTGCATACCATTCTGAGAGTCCCGGCCATGACACTAATAACTGTTGGGCTCTGAAAAACAAGGTACAAGACCTTCTTGAAGCTAAAGAGATTGAATTCGATGTGCCAGAAATTCCCAATGTCATCACTGCCCTTATGCCCAAGCACGGCAGTGATGTCAATGCCGTTGAGGAGGATATGTTTGTTACTTTAGTTGATGAACTTGTGACCCCATTCCTGACTATCAAAAAGAACTTGTTGAATGTCGGTTTATTCCCAAGTTGTGATGAAAGCTGTCAATTATGTTTATCCTCACCAACCAGCTGTCATTTGTTAAAAGCAGGCGTTCAATGCCTAATAGATGACAAGGAGATTTTGTTCGAAAAGACTTCTATTCCAACTGTTTCTTATAATGATGTTTCTATAGTGACCATTTCCGCCAATTCTTCCAGGGTCTCCACCAAAAGACCCGTTAGAATTACATCAGTTCCTAAAGTAGCCCCGTTGATAATTATAATTCCTGGACCAATCCTATATTCGTCATACAAAACCGTCCCGTGGAATTATGGAGGTGATGTCTACTATTACGGTATCAAGCAAGATTGGCCAGCTGTTGAAAATTCAAGTTTTGATAAAGTTGACTCTAATATCAGTAACATCGCATGGACTAGCAAGATAACCCGAAGTGGATGGGTATTCTCTCCAGAAATTACTCCTCCAAAAGCTATTTCTAGACCTGTAATCATTCTTGTTATTGTTTCTCCTCCAAAGGCTATTCCCAGTCCTACAATCATCTCTGCTAATACTCCTGTTGTCAAAACTGTTGCAGTCCCTGTTATCATCCCTACTGACATTCCTACTGCTGAGTCAGCCGAGACTCGAGGCAAAGGTATTTTGGTTGAGCCTGTCTAGACGAAGGCACAATCAGTAGCTATCCCTGAGACCTCCTAAAAAGAGATGGAGAAAATTCTAAAGATTATAAAAAGAAGCGACTACAACGTAGTCGAACAACTGGGGAAAACTCCATCAAAAATTTCCATGCTGGCTTTATTATTATGTTCTGAGGCTCATGCGAAGGCCTTGGTAAAATTCCTTAAAACTGCCCATGTACCCCAAGAAACATCTACCGATCAGTTCCAAGACTGCGTAGCCAGCTTGACCGCAGATAATGGTTTAGGTTTTTTGGATGCTGATTTAATGCCAATGGGGAGGAAGCATAACGAGGCATTACATATCTCAGTTGAATGCAGGGGCACGACTTTGGCTCATGTCTTGTTTGACACTGGTTCGTCTCTGAATGTGTTGCCTAAAAAGGCTCTTGATAGGCTTGACTGTGAAGGATTTACCTTGAAACTTAGCAACATAGTAGTGAGAGCCTTCGACGGCTCAAAAAGGATGGTGCATGGGGAAGTGGATATCCCCATAAAAGTTGGGACCCAAACATTTGATTCAACTTTTTATGTAATGGATATTCTCCCTTCATATTCCTGCTTATTAGGCCGACCGTGGATTCACAATGCTGGTGTCGTTACCTCTATGTGGCATCAAATGTTGAAATATCCGACTCAGGGGAAAATCATCATCGTTCATAGAGAAGAAGAGTATATGGTCAGTCATCTAAATTCCTTCAGATATGTGGAATTAGATGGTGAATTTATTGAAACTCTATTCCAACACTTTGAAGAAGTCTCACAAACTGAGGCAGTAACCAAGGCTGTTTCTCAAGTCCCTAAGATTACAAGGCCTCCGCTCAAGATGTCGTCTTTGAAAGATGCCAAGGCAGTGATAGAAGAAGGTGGGTGCACTATTTGGGGCCAACTCCCAGATATCCCATACAAATCTGACAAATTTGGTTTGGGTTTCACTTCAGGAGCCCATAAAGCTGTACGCCATGCTCGTGCCGGAGGACTACCCTTGAAGATCAGCAACCGCGAAGTCAACACAGTGGAGGATGATGAAGACTGTTATAACCTGGAGGATTGGATTTTCCCAACTGTCAATGGAGGGCTCGGCAATTGGGAAGCTAGAGACTTCGTCCCAATCACTTTTATCCAACAGTAATTTATCTTTAAATTTTGTCGGACCTGTAATATTAAACAATTAAGACTCTTAAAACCTTGTGTCTTACCCGAGGCACAATGGTCCATTTGTAAAGGTTATTATCTCATTTCCATATGACATCAATGGATCATGGACATTTTTGCATACAAAACTTTGTGCTCATTGTTTTTCTTTTTACATTTTCATTTCTTTCAAAGATAGCTATACTCTTACACATACTCACATTCAAAATGCAGATCTACATCCATTCAGGATCCCATGGGTAACAATTCTGCTATGGCCTTTTGTGACTCTGAAAATCTAATCTACCAAGCCGAAGACGAAGGTGAGGAAGATTGTGAAGTACCAGGGGAACTCGCCAGGTTACTACAATAAGAAGAGAGGACCATTCAGCCCTACGAAGAACTAGTGGACACAATTAACCTAGGTACCGAAGAAGACAAAAGAGAAGTCAAGATGGGTGCCAATATGGAACCCAATGTCAAAGAGTGTCTGATTCAATTGCTACACGATTATGTTGAAGTATTTTCCTGGTCGTACAAAGACATGCCAGGACTGGATGCAGATATCGTGGTACATCGTCTACCTACAAAAGAGGACTACCCTCCGGTAAAACAAAAGTTTTGTCGCATGCGACCAGACATGTCAGAGAAGATCAAAATGGAAGTCATGAAACAATTCAACACCGGATTCTTGGACATCAGCTCATATCCGCAATGGGTCGCCAATGTTGTTCCCGTGCCTAAAAAGGACGGCAAGGTATGAATGTGCATGGACTATAGAGTTTTAAATAGGGCAAGCCCTAAGGATGATTTCCCACTTCCCCACATTGATATTGTAGTTGACAATACAGCACAACATAAAGTGTTTTCCTTCATGGACGGTTTCTCAGGCTACAACCAAATCAAAATGGCGCCTGAGGATATGGAGAAAACAACCTTTGTCACACAGTGGGGCATATTCTGCTACAAGGTTATGCCATTTGGGTTGAATAACGCTAGGGCAACCTATCAGCGTGCCACAGAAGCTCTATTTCACGACATGATACATCATGAAATAGAGGTCTATGTGGACGACAAGATAGCCAGATCTCAAACAGAAGAAGAGCATCTTGACCATTTACAGAAACTCTTTGAGAGACTAAAGAAATACAAGATGGGGTTGAACCCGAATAAATGCACATTTGGGGTGAGGTCCGGTAAACTCCTAGGCTTTGTTGTCAGCAATAAAGGTATCAAAGTGGATCCCGCCAAGGTGAAAGCGATACAAGAGATTCCTGCTCCTCGTACTGAGAAGGAAGTCAGAGGATTCTTGGGACGATTAAACTACATTGCCAGATTCATTTCTCACCCGACAGCTACTTGTGAACCAATCTTCAAATTATTGAAGAAAGATCAAGTAGTCAAATGGAATAATGAGTGCCAAACTGCCTTCGACAAGATCAAAGAGTACCTGCAAGAGCCTCCTGTTTTGATGCCACCAGTCGAGGGAAGACCATTGATCATGTATCTAACTATTTTGGAAAATTCAATGGGGTGTGTGTTGGGGAAGCATGACGAGTCTGGACGAAAAGAGCATGTTATTTATTACCTGAGCAAAAAGTTTACCGACTGTGAAACAAGATATTCACTGCTCGAGAAAACTTGCTGTGATCTGGCATAGGCTGCTCGCCAGCTAAGATAGTATATGTTGACCCATACTACCTTATTGATATCTAAAATGGATCCAATAAAATACATCTTCGAGAAACCTGCCCTCTCTGGGAGAATAGCGAGATGGCAGATGATCCTGACCGAATATGACATACATTATACTACCCAGAAAGTAATAAAGGGCAGTGTACTAGCTGATCACCTTGCTCATCAAGTTGTGGATGACTACTAGTCCATGAAGTTCGAATTCTCAGATGAAGACATCATGATGGTAAACAACTATGAAGAATTCAGACCATATGACGGACCTGAACAAGGATCCCGCTGGACCCTAGTTTTTGATGGGGCGTCCAACACACTCGGCAATGGTATAGGTGTTGTAATGTTATCTCCTGAAGGATGTCATACTCCCTTTACTGCAAGACTCTGCTTCAATTGTACAAACAACATGGCAGAATACGAAGCGTGCATTTTTTGTCTCAAAGCTGCCATAGATTTGGGAATCAAATCCTTAAATGTATTCGGAGATTCAGATTTGGTCATCAGCCAGATCAAAGGGGAATGGGACACCAAACACCCTAACCTTATCCCCTACAAAGAACATGTGCTGACATTGATCCCACATTTTGAGAAGATTACCTTCGAGCATTTCCCGCGAGAAGAAAATCAGCTAGCAGGTGCACTAGCCACAATGTCATCCATGTTTAAACTTAAATGGGATAACAAGGCTCCCCAGATCACCATTGAACGAATGAATGAACCATCTCACTGTCACGAGATCCATACTGAATAAGTAGTGGACCATCCTTGGTCTCACAAAGTTAAGAGATAACTCGAGGCTCGAGAATATCCGGAAGGAGCTTTAGTCAATGATAAGAAGTTCTTAAGGAGATCCTCTACTAAATTCTTCCTTAGTAATGGCATTCTCTACAAACGCAACCGTGACTCTGTGTTACTCTATTGCATAGACAAGGTTGAGGCAGAAAAGATCATGGCTGATCTACATGAGGGCACTTTTGGCACCCATTCCAGTGGGCATACGATGGCAAAGAAAATCCTACGGGCATATTATTACTGGTTGTGATACGGTGGCAGAACCGACTGTTTTGAAAATGCTGGTTTGCATTTTGCGTTTTGTATTCGCAAAATGTCACGGTAAGCAAGAGTCACCATCGACTTTTATTTTATCCAACCGGAAAGGAAAAAAATACAGAAAAAATCTTTTTTCGAGACTTTGAGTACGAGGGGTAGATTATAGAAAGGGAAGGTGTTAGCACCCTTTCTATCCATGGTTTTCCATGGGCTCTTAGGTACTTTCTCATTTTTTAAATTACTTGTGTATGTGCTTTTTTTTTTGAAAAGTTTGACTTCGTGATAACCCTTGTATCAGTCCTCAAAGGTGTGACGAAGTTGTTTTGAAAGTTTGTTTGAAAAGTGTAAGTGTGAAAAGTTTTGATTTGAGCAAGTACCTACTAGCTTCTACCAACTCGAAAAAAAGATCGTTTTTATTCTTGTTTCCTTTAGACAACGATATCCTACTATTGAGAAATAGGTAGCACCGTCATTAGAATTGTAAGGGTCAATTCGTAAGGGACGTACGATCATTAAAGCAATGTTAGGACACCTTACTAATAACCCTAGAGTCTTAAGATCATATTCGAGGCAACATTTTCGAGGCAACATTTCCGAATGGGACTTTTGATCTTTGTTAGACGAGAGGGAAACCACTAAGACACCCTATACTTAATGACCGTTTACCGAAGTCAACCTAAGTGAGAGTATACCCTAAGAGTGCATATGTGCGAATGATTTGATTTAAGTTATTATCTTTGCACATTAGGGTTTTCTAGCCGTTTTAAATTATCATGCAATCTTGTCATACAATCCCATTAACATACATCTAAACAGTTAATATTTGCGAAAATTAAAATGCGAGAAAATAAACCTACGCTATTACAAGGCTTCGGGGTAGGGATTAATTACATAGCCAAAAAAAAAACCCATAAAGGACGATAAATAAAGAAAATCCTAGATTAAACTATTACATACCATAAACAGTTACATCAATATTGCAAAAAATAATAAAAATGCGCGATGAATCGAATGCAAAATAATTAGGGTCTTGACCACAACTATACCTAATTGTAATTTAATGGGAAAATCGTTTTTTTTTCGTTTTTGTGTTATTTAAGAAAATAAAGCTCAATTGAATAATAATTAAAAAAACCTAATTACTAATTAATTTTAATTTAAGAAAAATAATAAAATTAACCTATTTTTGTATTTATTTTTAAGAAAGAAATGAATATTAAATCAAGAGCCTAACCCTAATTTTTCTAATTGGTTTTAATTATATAAAAAAAATTTAGAATTTCCCTAAATTAAATTAAATTTGATAAAAAAAGAACAAACTAATTCTAATTTTTTGTAAACTCTTGATTTTATAATTTTTTGTGAAAAAGAAATTAATCTTGTTAAAAATAATTAAGCAAATAAATTAAATAAGAGAAATAAAATAGAAAAGAAAGAAAAATAGGCATGATTGCTCAGCAAAGGGGGGTGTGAATCTGATTTCTTGGCCCAACAACTCCTGGCCCTTTGACTTTGCCTAATCCTGTATGCACGCTTGTCTCAGGCGCATGGTGGTCCCTTCATTGTGGACACATTGGATCTGGCCATGAGCACATCAAATGGCTGATGTTTGAGAGCGTATGGAATACTCTTGAGAGTATGAAGCACTGGATTGACCTGCATTTGTTGAGAAAATAATAAAATGCACACGCCTGGGATCGAACCCAGGACGTGTGCATCAAAGGCCAGCATCCTCACCATCTGCGCTAACATTTTAGTTGTGACAATGATGAAACAAATAAAATATAATGCAAACAACGTGCCACGCCTCCCAAAACGCGTAGAAATTCAAACGAGCCATTCCCACACTGCCACGCCATCGTCTTCTCCATTGATTCAGTCGTTTTAGGTAAGAGGACTTTTACCTACGGACATCAAGCGTAGGTATAGACCCTGTTCATTCCAAAATCATGTACGTGCATGATAAATGAAAACCAATGGTACCAATCAACTCGTTTCAACCTCACGAGCATCATGGTACCATTATCAATGCCCAATTTTCCCTGTATGAGAAATCCCTAAAAATGAAGAACAAACCCTAGCCACAGAAGTTTTATGTTCAGTCAATAAAAATGCAATTGAATATAGTCATTAGCTTGCAAACATCTCAAAGATTACAAATATGCCAATCAATCATGCTAAATATGCCAGAATCAATATATTCGAATTCAAGAAAAGAGGCAAACTGTGTGAACCTTACAGGGTGATTCTGAGCGTGGGGAGGCTTGCTAACGATTGAAACACGATCCTGGGACGTCCAACAAATGATTGGTATGGTTAGAACGGCTTGAGATGGCCTGCAACTTGGAATTTGGTTTGCACTTTTTTTCTTGAATTTTTGCAATTGGTTCTCTGCATTTGCACGCCTCCAGCCTCTTCCTTTTGGTCTGCCCTTGTTCCTTATGTATAGTAGAGTGCATTAGGGTTAAAGTTTGTATCAAATCTTTTCCAATTATGAAGATTGATCAATGATTTCATCCTTGCACCAAATCTTTCCAAAACAAGAAATTTCAATTTTTTCTATCCATATGAAGCCTTGCACAATTTGATCTTGTCTCCAGCTGTATAATGAATCTAATCATGCACAAAATCTCAAGGTTTTATTGATTTTTGATATTTTCATTATTTTATATTGATTTTATTTGATTTAAATGAAATGAAATCAAAATAAACAACAAAAATAAAAGAATGACAAGTGGAAAGGCTCATGGGTAGTGGATCACATTACAAACTCAGTGCAAGCATAAAAAGTTGGCCCCATTTAGCAAAAAATGCAATTTTTGACACATTTGACTTTTGGCAATTTTGCAAAAAATGTCAACTTGGCCAATGCATAACTCTCTCAATTTTGACCCTAGAGATGTGTTCTTGGACTTTTTAGAAAGATTAAGATGTCCTATAAGCAACCCTTTTGGTCTCATCTCAATTGAATCTTCAATGTTCATGTATGAAGCTTTGATCCAAAAGGTGTTTTTGTTGACTTTCCAAAATGACCTATAATGTCCAAATTCATATCTTCTTGTGAGTGCATATTTTGAACTTGGGAGCTGAAGATGAATTGTAGGGAATTACATCCTCTTAAAAATGAGCTTTGGATGGGTCAGTTTTGATAAAGTATGAGAAAGTTATTCTTGGTCAAAGTTGAGTTGACTTTTCCTACAAAACCCTAATTTAGCAACTTTTGAGTTTTGATTAATTGTGAGCAATCCTTGAGGAATCATGATCATCCCTTGATCAAATGATTAATAATACTTCAAAATGAGAATGTTGACCAAAAATCTTGAAGTTTGACTGTATGTGGGCCACAGTTGACTTTTGCCCTAGCACAGTCGATTTTCAGGCATTTGAGCAGTTGACTGAGCAAACTTCCTATACAAGGCTTGAAACTTGACATGGATGATCTTGATAACATATTAGGACAATATTGAGCATTTGGGACCCTTTGGATTCAAGCATCTTGATGTAAAATGAAACCCTAATTTGAGGTAGACTGCCTTAGGAGAGAGTTTGTCTGGCCAACTCTTGGACTTCCTTGAGCAATTTGGGGACCTCACATGCCATGTATTGAGAAATATGGGAGGGAAAATATTGGGGTACAACAGCTTCCCCTATTCAATCTTCTTAAACCTGAGTGTGATGCGGTGGGAGAACTGACTTGAAGGTTTTGCGTTTTATCGCAAATGTCGCGGTTAGCAAGAGTCGCCACCGACTTTTCTTTTATCCAAAAGGAAAGGTGAAAAAGCACAGGAAAGGTCTTTGAGATTGTTTCTTGAGTTCAGGGGGTAGATTATGAAAAGGGAAGGTATTAGCACCCTTTTCATCCATGGTTTTCCATGGGCTCTTAGTTACTTGCTTAGATCACTTGCTTTGTTTTGTTTGAAATGGTGTTTGATGTGTTTCTGAAAGTATTTTGTAAAAGAGGCCATTCGTTTAGGCAATTTTTGTAATGATTCTCGTTCGTAAGAATGTATACAAAGATGTTTGTCTTTTGAAAATGATTTCAATGTTTTCTAAGATATTTTGAAATGTGTGTGTGTTTGTTTTTGAAAATAGCAAGGATTGTTTGAAAGGAAGCAAGTAACTTAGAAGCTACCTACCTACTCAAATGTCTTTCTTGTGCATTTTCTATTCCTTTGACATTGTTGACTTACCATTGATTTGGTAAACAATCCTATCTTTGGATGTGAACGGGACGGGCGTGGGTCATCGTATAACCATGATAGCAATGTTGCCAAGTATCTTAGCATTTTTTAGGGACCAAGATCATTTGGTTTAGGCAACTTTTGAATAGCGTCATCGAGGGACTATGATCTTATACTTGTTTTGTTTTGCCAAGATACTTCGCATGCGTAACATGGCCATTTTATTTTAGGCAACCAAGTGGGAGAAACCCTAAGGGTGCTTGTGTGCAAAATGTATCATTTTCATGCTTTTATTTTTGTCTTGTATTTAGGGTTTTCTATTTTGCTTTGTTTTATTCTTGTCATGCAAACCCTAATTTATTAATCATGGCATATAAAGCGATAAATTGTGTAATGTAAATATACTAAGCTATTACAACAATTTTTATGGGAGGGGGGAATACAAGTTTGAATGGGGATTTGCACAAATATAAAGCTAAATATATTATTACAACCAAATCGAACTTGCGCGAATTAAATAAATATAATACAAATATTTAAAATGCAATGCAATGTTCACGTTAGATAAATGTTTTATGTCTTGTTTTTGTATGAAAAAATATTTAATTTAAACCTAAAAATATAAGGAAAAAATAATATTTATTTTTGGAAGGGGATTAAACCCTAGTTTTTATTCAAAGAAAATAATGTTCTATATTATTATTTTGTGCATTTTTTGTATAATAAATAATAAATAATAAATAATATTATGCCTAAATACTAAAAATTTAAATATGTGTAAAAAATAAGTATTTATGAATATAAAAATGTATAATAAAAATATTAAATATATTTGATTATTTACAAACTTATTAAGAAAATAAATTCTATTCTTTCAAAATAAATCAATTTTTTATGTGGAAAAAATAAAAAATAAAATAAAATAAAAGTGTAAAAATAAAGAAATTATTTTTTAGGATTTTTTATCATTGAGAAAAATAAGCAAAAGTATAAAATAAAAAAAAAATATGAAGAAAAATATAAAAATATAAAGAGTTAGTCGGGGGGTGCAATAGCAAGTCAGGGGGGGTGTTTAGAAAAAACAAAAAGGCCCAAGCAACAAAAAGCCCAGAAGCCATCGTCCCTGTCCTTCGTTCATCTTCTTCGCGCGTTTCCCAATTCAATTTGTATCTTCCTTATGCTTGCATAAAAATGAAAACTCATAACATAAAAAATGTGGCATTTGAGCTCACGATTCCAACCATATAAATTATGTAACCTAACTATCAAAGAGAATATTGGAATCCCTAAATCATGACCTAAAAATTTCAGAGATTTCAAACTTCAAATTCTCTTAGCACAAGTAATATAAATGTAAAGTAATGATATGTACAGCTTCGTTATGATGAGAGCTACATTTTTTCTTCACAAATCGTGGCTTGAGGTTGCCTGTATAAAGAGATAGAGTTTAAGAAAATACCTCCTTCAACTGGAATCGTGTATGGCAATGTAGGGACTTTAATGGAGGCCTGATGATTGCTTGAGCTTCCTTGAGCTTCCCTGAATCTATTTCAACCCTTATCTTGCTCTGAGGATGGCTGGAACTCCCTGACCAAGTCCAAATGCAAGCTTCCAAGTTGAAAATGGAAGATGGTGAAACAGAGGTTACAGAACTAGGGTGATGGCTTGGATTGACTAGGTATCAAGTGTATGAGATGTTTGAATCAGTTAAACACAAAACACACGAGCCAAATGAGAGTTGGCTGAGCTTTTGCAGAAACTGTATGCTTAGGCAGATTTTTAGTGTTTTTCAGTTTCAGAGAGTTCTAGGTTCAATCCAAGCGTGTAATCTCTTGTACAATGTTTGCATATTAGTATAGAAGTGATACCAAGTCAGTTCTCCACTAGCTGTGCAAGCTTTAGCCCTTTTGCCACTTTTCTTGTACTTGAAGTAAAGTTGACAAGACCAATCCCACATGCTTGTACCAGATTGCTTTATGGCTGATAGGAGTTTGTACAAATTGCTTGAGAGCTGTAGAGTTTGCTTGTATCAAGGGAACAGGTCCAATGCTCCAAGTTGACAAAGTTGCAAAAGTGAATCTTTATGAAAATGGCAATGAAGCCTTTTTGCCCAAAATGGAAATACAACTTGTGTAAAGTTTCAAAAGCAAGGATAAAGGCTTTGTCAACTGAGTATGCATTTAATTAAGGAGTGTATATCAAGCTTAGGACCTGTAAAGCAAGAAACAATCAACATAGGTTTGGTTTGTAACTTGATTCTATGTGAAAATGGCTTGAACAAAAAGTGAGAAAATGCCAACTTCCTCTCTTCGATTCTCCCTACTCAAAAATGATCTTGGAGAGTTCTTGGACATTTTGGAAAGCTTGAAATGTGCTCTATAATCCATCTTTGAAATTAAATTTGAGATACCTCTTGGAACTAGGTGAAAAATTTCCATGAAGTTGGGTCCAAAACCTGCCTAAATTAGGGCAAAATTTCACTAAGTTATTTAGTTCATGGTCCTATATTCACAAATTCATAACTTTATATCCAAGCATATTTAGGGAAAAGCTTGTGAATCAAAGTTGTAGATTTCATGGGGATCTACAACTTTCATGTTGGGAGTTTTCTTTGAATCAAAATGCATCATGGTGAAAAAGTGGTGAAAAGTTGAGAAAAAATAAGAAAAATTTTATACTTAGAAAAATTCTAAGTTATGAAAACTTTCAAATTAAAACCCTAATTTTCAAATTTGGTTTTCTTGGTCAACAAGTTTCACATTTTGACATATCTTGATGAATTATGACCATTGGGACTTGATTTTGACCAAAAAAGTCCAAGTTTGACTTTTCAGTATACAGTTGACTTTTGATTAGTTGACTGCAAATTTCATTTGTCAATCCAATGAACTTGAGATCTTTTCAACCATGTAATTAGGTCAAGATGATTCCATTGAACCCTTGAAATCATTCTTGAACTCAATTGGTCATTGGCTAGGTTAAAAATCAGAAATTGCCCTTTTTCAGTCAAAACCCTAATTTTGACCATTTTGCCCTTTTGATGATTTGATCAAATTTCTTAAGGAGTTGTGATCCAAACTTGATCAAATGGTACACATGAGTATAAAATGTTGATTTGGATAAAAAATTATGAAGTTTGACTGTAAATTGGCCATGGTTGACTTTTCCCTAATACAGCTGATTTTTAGGTCAACTGTCTAATTGACTGATCAAAAATGTGGTTCAAGGCTTGAAACTTAACATGAGCAATCTTAGGGGTCCAAAATGATGTATGAAAGTCACATGGAGAATTAGTGATCCAAAAATCCTTGTGCAAACTCAAACCCTAATTTTGGGTTATCAGTGCAAGATGAGATGTCCTGAGTTGAGCAAACCCTGATCTTGTCTTGAGTCCAAGAAGTCTTGTGAGAAAAGTCTTGATAAATAAGAGGGAAAATTTTGGGTTACAACAGCTGCCCCTGTTCAATCTTCTTGAACCTTAAGAGTTAGATTGGTGAGCTTTGTCGTTCATTACTCGAAGGTAAAAGATGATTGGACACTAGAGTGCCCATAAATTTACACTCGACAAAGTGTAGTTGAGGGAATAGGCTTAAAGATGCCATTTGGAGAGGTGATAGATTCTTGTTGGAGATGGGCTTATAGATTCCATCCAGGAATGTTTGTTGAATTATAAATTGCAAGTCAAAAGAATAAGTATCAAAATGGTGTCTGTATCTGGAACATATCTGAGCTGTATCTGGAGACTGAATCTGTATGAGCGACAGAATAGCATCTGTGTCTGGAGCGTATCCGAGCTGTATCTGAACTTGAATCTGAATAAGTGTGAGAATGGCCACCGTGTCTGGAGCGTATCTGAACTGTATCTTGAAGTTGAGGTCTGAATGAGTGTCAGAATGGCATCCTTGTCTAGAGCGTATCTGAAATTGAGATCTGAATGAGTAATAGAATGGCTTCCATGTATGGAGTGTGTGTGAACTGTATCTGAAATTGAGATCTGAATGAGTAACAGAATGGCTTCCGTGTCTAGAGCGTATCTGAACTGTATCTGAGATCTGAATCTGAATGAGTATCAGGATGGCATCCGTATCTGGAGCGTATCTGAACTATATCTGATTGCATATTGTTAATGATAGCTTGTTAATCTTATCCTTAAAAAGGTAAAATGTTAGATGAAACACGAAGTTATGTTGCATGAAATGTATGATGTAATATATGCGTTTTATCAATGTTTATGATATGTGGATGTAATGCATGCGAATGTAAGCTGATTCGCTGTATTGCGGAGGAAAATAAATCCTTGACTGCTGCTGAGAATATGTGGATTCTTCATGTCTTGAAGTTGGAGTATTGACAAAAAAAATTGTTGTGAGCAATGCCATGTACTGCTTGAGGAATCTGCTTGGAGAATCCGGAGAATTTGATGACTCCTACTGGGGATTTTACAATAGGACTCCCCGTTCTGTTGGGGAACAAAGAAAACTCTGTGGGAGAAGCTTATTCCTGTTTGGAAAAAGTTCAGGAGTTTCGGTCGTCTGCCACTCTACTGGGGAATTATCCTAGGTTAGGGAGAAACAGAAGTTAGCCGTTATCTGGTTGATTTTCAGGCTTCAAGACAACTTGCTGGGGGATCTGGAGAAACGGGATGGTTTCCACCGAGGATTAATAGTTTGAAGTTTCAGCTCCATTGAGGATTTTAATGACGTACTGTAGGGATTGTTCATGGAACATCTTAAAAGACGTTTTCCTATTCTTTCAACTTGTCAGTAATTGTTCTTTTTCATTTTGTTTATTTGTAAACAGTAATTATGTTCAAATGCATATGTTCATTAATGAATCATTGGACGTTTTTGCAAATAAAAACACAAGTGTAAAGAAAAAGGCAAATAGTTTTCTGTACTTTGAAAGAGATATCTTTGTATTCACTTTGAATAAGTATTTTGTACAAAGGAGACAGGCTTCCTAGTAAGAGGATGGTGTCATAAAAATAGAAAAAATTTATACAAAGAAAGATAGATATATGTGATAATCCCATGGGGTTCCCATTCTGCTATAGCCTTCGTATCTCTGAATATCTTGTCTATCTGTTGCTTCGTCCGAAGATGATTGAATCTAACAGAACTCCGAGTTTGTCAGTGAAGAGGTTGAAGTTGTCCTCAAAGTGATCCAACGAGACATAGTCATACGCTTTAATTCCCTAACTTTTGCCTGGACCGCCCTTTCGGGTTTTCAGTCCACCGGAAAACCCTTTTTTGCCCAAATCGCCCTTTCAGGTTTTCAACTTTCCGGGTGTATAGATTTTTTTTATTTTATCCCTAATTTTTTCCTGAACCTTTTGGTTCGCCGGGATGCCCTTGTTTTGCCTAGGTGTGTCAACCTAGCGGGTCTCTTATGCGTAGTATCTTTTGACTATGTCTGCGTTCACAGGGTGTGGCAGGTCATCACCGTCCATGGTAGTTAAGATCATTGCCCCACCAGAAAAGATGTTCTTGATTACAAATGGTCCTTCATAGATAGGAGTCCATTTTCCCCTGGGATCACTTTGTGGCAAGATGATACGCTTGATCACAAAATCTCCAACTTGATATAACTGGCGTCTGACTTTCTTTTTGAAGGCCTTGATCATCCGTTTCTGATACATCTGACCATGGTAAACAGCAGTAAGCCTCTTTTCATCAATTAATTTTAGTTGATCAAGTCGGGTCTGGATCCAATCGTCCTCACTCAAACCTGCATCCTTCATGATTCTCAAAGAGGGGATCTGAACCTCAATAGGTAAAACAACCTCCATGCCATAAACCAAAGAATAGGGTGTTGCCCCAGTTGATGTGCGAGCCGTGGTACGGTACCCGCGGAGAGCAAACGGTAACATTTCATGCCAGTCCTTGTAGGTGACTGTCATCTTCTGTATGATCTTTTTAATATTTTTATTAGCAGCTTCGACTGCACCATTCATCTTTGTCCGATAGGGGGATGAATTGTGATGTTGAATCTTGAACTGCTCGCACAAGGCGATGATCATAGTATTGTTAAGGTTTGTACCGTTATCAGTGATGATCCTTTCTGGGATACCGTACCGACAAATGAGATTCTGCTTGATGAAGCGGGCAACAACATTCTTAGTAACGGATGTGAAGGAAGCTGCTTCGACCCACTTGGTGAAATAGTCAATGGCCACTAGAATAAAGCGGTGTCCATTGGAGGCTGTCGGCTTGATCTCCCCAATCATATCGATTCCCCACATAGCGAAGGGCCAAGGAGCTGTTAAGACATTTAGAGGAACCGGAGGCACGTACACCTTGTCTGCATAGATTTGACACTTATGACAGGTCCGGGAGTGTTGATAGCAGTCTGCTTCCATGGTAGACTAATAATAGCCTTCCCGTAGGATTTTCTTCGCCATCGTATTCCCACTAGAGTGAGTTCCAAAGGTACCTTCATGCAATTTAGCCATAATCCTTTCAGCTTCAATCTTATCCATACAATGGAGTAGAATATAATCATGATTACGTTTGTACAGGATGTCATTACTTAGGAAGAACTTAGCGGAGAATCTCCTTAGGAACTTTTTATCATTGATTGAAGCTCCTTCTGGATATTCTTGAGCCTCGAGATACCTTTTGACTTCATGAAGCCAAGGCTAGTCCACTACTTCTTCAGTATTAATCTCGTGACAGTGTGCTGGTTCGTCTATTCGTTCAATGGAGATCTGTGGAGCCTCGTTATCCCAATTAAGTTTAAACATAGATGACATTGTGGCTAGAGCATCTGCTAGCCGATTTTCTTCTCGCGGGAAGTGCTCGAAGGTATTCTACTCGAAATGTGGTAATAATGCAAAAACATGTTCTTTGTAAGGCATAAGGTTTGGATGCTTAGTGTCTCATTCTTCTTTGATCTGACTGATGACCAAAGATGAATCTCCAATCACAACTATGGATTTGATTCTCAAGTCTATGGCAGCCTTAAGACCAAAGATGCATGCTTCATATTCTGCCATGTTGTTCGTACAGTTGAAGCAAAGTCTGGAAGTAAAGGGAGTATGGCATCCTTCCGGAGATATGAGTACAGTGTCGATACCATTACCAAGTGCATTGGATGCCCCATCAAAGAACAGGGTCCATCGGGATCCTTGTCCAGGTCCTTCATATGGTCTGATTTCTTCACTATCGTCTAATGTCATGATGTCTTCGTCAGGGAATTCAAACTTCATGGACTGATAATCCTCTACAGCTTGATGGGCCAGATGATCAGCTAGCACACTGCCCTTTATAGCTTTTTGGGTCGTGTACTGTATGTCATATTCTGTTAGGATCATCTGCAATCTAGATATCCTCCCAGACAAAGCAGGCTTCTCAAAGATGTACTTTATCAGATCCATCTTAGATATCAGCAAAGTGGTATGAGTCAACATATACTGTCTTATCCGGCGAGCAACCCATACCAGAGCGCAGCAATTTTTCTCGAGCAGTGAATATCTGGTTTCACAGTCGGTAAACTTTTTGCTCAAGTAGTAAATAGCGTGCTCTTTTCGGCCAGACTCGTCATGCTGCCCCAATACACACCCCATTGAGTTCTCTAAAACGGTCAGATACATGATTAGTGGTCTTCCTTCGACTGGTGGCATCAAGATAGGAGGCTCTTGTAAATATTCTTTGAATTTTTCAAAAGCGATCTGGCATTCATCATTCCATCTAACTACTTGATCTTTCTTCAACAGTTTGAAGATTGGTTCACAAGTAGATGTTAGGTGAGAAATGAATCTGGCAATATAATTCAGGCGTCCCAAGAATCCTCCGTCTTCCTTCTCAGTGCGAGGAGCAGGCATTTCTTGTATTGCTTTAACCTTGGCAGGATCAACCTCGATGCCTTTGTTGCTGATAATGAAACCTAAGAGTTTACCGGACCGGACTCTGAATGTGCACTTGTTTGGATTCAATCTTAACTTGTACTCCTTCAATCTGACAAACAGCTTTTGCAAGTGATCAAGGTGTTCCTCTTTAGTTTGTGATCGGGCTATCATGTCATCTACGTAGACCTCTATCTCATGATGTATCATATCATGAAACAAAGCTACCATGGCGCGTTGATAGGTTACCTCGGCATTCTTCAGTCCGAATGGCATCACTTTGTAGCAGAACATACCCCACTGTGTGATAAATGTAGTTTTCTCCATGTCCTCAGGTGCCATTTTGATCTGGTTATATCCTGAGAATCCGTCCATGAAAGAAAATACTTTGTGTAGGGATGTATTATCAACCAGGATGTCGATGTGTGGAAGTGGAAAATTATCTTTAGGGTTGGCCATGTTTAAATCTCTATAATTCACGCACATTCTCACTTTGTCATCCTTTTTAGGCACGGGAACAATATTGGCCACCCATTGAGGATAGGAAGTAACAGCCAGAAATCCAGCATTGAACTATTTCATAACCTCCACTTTGATCTTCTCTGACATGTCAGGTCTCATGCGGTGGACTTTTTGTTTCACTGGTGGACAGTCTTCTCTTGTGGGTAGATGATTTACTACAATGTCTATATCGAGTCCCGGCATGTCTTTGTATGACCAGGCAAAGATCTCAATATAATCATGCAATAGCTGAATTAGGCGCTCCTTGACACTCGGCTCTAGATTGGCACCCACTTTGATTTCCTTTTTATCTTCCTCGGTACCCAAGTTGATTGTATCCAACAGCTCCTCATGAGGCTGAATAGCTCTTTCCTCTTGTTGTAGTAGTCTGGCCAATTCCCCTGGCACTTCACAATCTTCCTCACCTTCGTATTCGGCTTGGTAGATCAGATCTTCATAGTCACTGAAGACTATAGCAGTATCGTTACCCATGGGATCTATAATGGAAGGGTACCTGCATTTATGAGTGTGGGTGTGTGTAAGGGTATAGCCATCTTTAAACAATAAAATGTAAAAAGAAAGACAATGAGCACAACAAGTTTATATGTGAAAAAGCGTCCATGATTCATTGAATGTCATATGAAAATGAAATAAAAACCCTTACAAATGGACCATTGTGCCTCGGGTAAGACACAAGGTTTTTAAAGTGCGAATTGTTCGTGAATATTACAAGTCCAATAGAAATGTAAAAGATAAATTACTGAGAGATGAAAGTTATTGGGACAAAGTCTCTGGCTTCCTAGTTGCGAAGTCCTCCGCTGACAGTAGGAAATATCCAATCTTTCAAGCTGCCATCCTCTTTATTTTCTTCTACTGCATTGACGCCTTGGTTGCTAATCCTCACAGGTGTCCCCCCAGCACGGGCATGGCGCACAGCCTTCTGAGCAGTTGAAGTAAACCCCAAGACACACTTGTCTGATTTGTACGGAATGTCTGGAAGCTTCCCCCAGATGGTGCATCCACCCTCTTCCACTACTGCCTTTTCATCCTTTAGAGATGACATCTGAGGTGGAGGTCTTGTGATCTTAGGAATCGAGGATACCACCTTGGTTACCGCTACTTCTGGAGAGACTTCTTCAAAATGTTGGAAAGGGGTTTCAATGAACTCGCCATCTAACTCCACATATCGGAAATAATTCAGATGACTAATCATATACTCCTCCTCCCCATTGACAGTTATGATCTTTCCTTGGACCGGGTACTTCAGCATCTGATGTAATATGGAGGTGACAGCATCGGCATTGTGGATGGCGAGTTCATCGAAACGCCTTTCCAACATTTTGAGGAAGTTTCTCCTGAGGTAGCAGTTGCGAAGATAATGGTTGAGGTACCTATCGTTCCCAAGCATGTGCCTAGGATGGCATCTCTCAAGGACGCATAGGCGGTAATCAAAGAAGGGAAGAGTACAGTATGGGGGCAGTTGCCTAATTTTCCCCATAAGATAGACAAGTTTGGGTTAGGATCACTCACCATGGAATTAATGTTGTTGAAGATGAAGATGAAGAAAGCCACTTTGAAGATTGGATCTTTCCAACCGTCGAAGGGGGTTTAAGCAACTGGGAAGCAAAGGATTTTATTCCCATCACCTTTATCAACCAGTAATTTTATCTTTGAACAATTTCCTATTTTCGGTCTGCAATAACTAAAACAATTCGTACACTATTTTCAGCTCATGCCTTGCCCGGGGCATGTAGGTCCATTTGTAAGGGCTTGATTTTCTTCATTATCATATGCCATGTTTTAATGAATCATTGGACGTTTTTCATCTATAAACTGTTGTGTTCATTTTCTTTCCTTTTGCATTTTTGTTTGTTTAAGGATGGTTATCCCTTACACACACCCCACACTCACAAATGCAGGTACCCATCCACTCCGGATTCCATGGGTGACTATTCTGCTTTAGCCTTCGGTAACTCTGAAGACTTGGTCAATCATGCTGAGTCCGAAGTTGACGAAGATTGTGAAGTGCCAGGAGAGTTAGCCAGACTTCCGCAACAAGAAGAGAGGGCTATTCTGCCTCACGAAGAGTTGCTAGAAACCATCAACTTGGGAACAGGGGAAGACAAGAAAGAGGTAAAAGTGGGTGCTAACCTGGAACCAAGTGTCAAAGAGCGCTTAGTGCAGTTGTTGAACGAATATGTTGAGATATTCGCTTGGTCCTATGAAGACATGCCGGGATTAGGCACAGATATCGTGGTTCACCGTCTCCCTACAAGAGAAGACTGTCCACCGATCAAGCAAAAGGTCCGCCGAATGAGGCCCGACATGTCTAAGAAGATCAAAGCTGAGGTAATGAATCAATTCAACGCTGGCTTTCTGGCTGTTACTTCCTATCCACAGTGGGTTGCTAACATTGTGCCGGTTCCTAAGAAGGACGACAAAGTCAGAATGTGTGTGGACTATCGGGATTTAAATAGGGCTAGCCCTAAAGATGATTTTCCACTGCCACACATTGACATCTTGGTTGACAACACAGCTCAACACAATGTATTTTCCTTCATGGAAGGATTCTCGGGCTATAACCAGATCAGAACGGCACTCGAGGACATGGAGAAAACTACTTTCGTCACTCAATGGGGTACCTTCTGCTACAAAGTGATGCCATTCGGACTGAAGAATGCAGGGGCAACCTATCAACGCGCCATGGTAGCTTTGTTTCATGATATGATACATCATGAGATCGAAGTTTATGTAGACGACATGATAGCTCGATCACAGACAGAAGAGGAACACCTTGATCATTTGCATAAGTTGTTTGCCAGGTTAAAGGAATATAAGCTCAGACTAAACCCAAGCAAGTGTACCTTTGGAGTTAGGTCTGGTAAACTTTTGGGATTTATTGTCAGCAACAAAGGCATCGAGGTTGATCCAGCTAAAGTAAAGGCTATATAAGAAATGCCTGCCCCTCACACTGAAAAGGAGGTTAGAGGATTCTTGGGACGCTTAAACTATATTGTGAGGTTCATCTCTCACCTGACATCTACCTGTGAGCCAATTTTCAAACTGTTGAAGAAAGATCAGGTAGTTGAATGGAACAAAGAGTGTCAAGTTGCTTTTGATAAAATCAAGGAGTATTTACTAGAACCTCCTATCTTGATGTCGCCCGTCGAAGGAACGTCGTTAATCATGTATCTAACTGTTTTGGATAACTCAATGGGGTGCGTGTTGGGCCAACATGACGAGTCTGGACGAAAAGAGCATGCCATTTATTACCTTAGCAAAAAATTTATCGACTGTGAGACTCGCTAATCACTGCTCGAGAAAACTTGCTGCGCTTTGGTATGGGCTGCTCGCCGGCTAAGGCAGTATATGTTGACTCATACCACTTTGCTGATTTCCAAGATGGATCCGATTAAGTATATCTTCAAGAAGCCTGCTTTATCTGGAAGAATCTCTAGATGGCAGATGATTCTGACTGAATATGATATCCAGTATACTACCCAAAAAGCTATAAAGGGGAGTGTACTAGCTGACCATCTAGCTCATCAAGCCGTCGAAGATTACCAATCTATGAGATTCGACTTCCCTGACGAGGACATCATGACATTGGACAACATTGAAGGTAACGGACCGTATGACGGACCTGAACAAGGATCCCGATGGACCCTGTACTTTGATGGTGCTTCAAATGCACTTGGCAACGGTATCGGTGCAGTACTCATTTCTCCTGAAGGTTTCCATACACCTTTCACTGCCCGACTTTGCTTCAGCTGTACCAACAACATGGCTGAATATGAAGCTTGCATATTTGGTCTCAAGGCTGCTATAGACTTGGGAATCAAATCTTTGGTCGTATTTGGGGACTCGGCTTTGGTTATCAGTCAAGTCAAAGGAGAGTGGGACACTAAACATCCTAATCTTATCCCATACAAAGAACACGTCTTGACATTGTTGCCTCATTTCGAGCAAATTACCTTCGAGCATTTCCCGCGAGAAGAAAATCAGCTAGCAGATGCTCTGGCTACAATGTCTTCCATGTTTAAACTCAACTGGGATAACGAGGCTCCCCAAATCACCATCGAGCGAATGGACGAACCAGCACACTGTCATGAGATTAATACCGAAGAAGTAGTGGAACAACCCTGGTTTCATGAAATCAAAAGGTATCTCCAGACTCGGGAATAACCTGAAGGAGCTTCCCTCAATGACAAAAATTTCTTAAGGAGATTCGCTGCCAAGTTCTTCCTAAGCAATGGCATCCTTTATAAGCGCAGCCATGATTGTGTTCTACTTCGTTGTGTGGACAAGGTTGAAGCGGAGTTGATCATGACTGATATACATAGTGGCACATTTGGCACCCACTTGAACGGACATACGATGGCTAAGAAGATTCTAAGGGCAGGCTACTACTGGTCCACCATGGAAGCTGATTGTCATCAACATTCCCGTACCTGCCATAAATGCCAAGTCTACGCCGACAAGGTACATATTCCTCATGTTCCTCTCAACATTCTGACAGCTCCTTGGCAATTCGCAATGTGTGGCATTGACATGATTGGAGATATCAAGCCTACGGCATCCAATGGACATCGCTTCATCTTGGTTTCTATTGATTACTTCACCAAGTGGGTCGAAGCAGCTTCCTATGCCTCTGTTACAAAGAATGTGGTTGCCCGCTTCATCAAGCAGAACTTCATATGCCAGTATGGTATCCCCGACAGGATCATTACGGATAACGGTACAAATTTGAACAACACCATGATCACCGCTCTATGCGAACAGTTCAAGATTTATCATCACAAGTCATCTCCCTATCGGCCGAAGATGAACAGTGTTGTTGAAGCCGCGAACAAAAACATCAAGAAGATCATTGAAAAGATGACAGTCACCTACAAGGAATGGCATGAGATGTTACCGTTTGCTCTGCATGGATATCGTACCACGGCACGTACTTCAACAGGGGCAACCCCCTTTTCTTTGGTATATGGAATGGAAGTTGTTCTACCTATGGAAGTTCAGATTCCTTCCTTAAGGATTATGAAGGATGCTGGTTTGAGTGAAGACGATTGGATTCACACCCGGCTTGATCAACTTAACTTGATCGACGAGAAATGACTTACTGCTATTTGTCATGGTCAGACGTATCAAAAACGAATGATCAAGGCTTTCAACAAAAAGGTTAGGCGTCAGGTATATCAAGTCGGGGACCTTGTAATCAAGTGGATCATCTTGCCGCAAAGTGATCCCAGGGGAAAATGGACTCCTACCTACGAAGGACCATTTGTGATCAAAAACATCTTTTCTGGTGGGGCCATGATCTTAACCACCATGGAAGGCGATGACCTGCCGCACCCTGCGAACGCAGACATAGTCAAAAAATACTACGCATAAATGACCCGACAAGTCGAAAACCCGAAAGGGCGACTTGGGCAAAAATGGGCATCCCGGTGAATCAAAAACCCGAAAGGGCGGTTCAGGCAAAAATTAGGGATAAAACAAAAAAAATCTGTACACCCGGCAAGTTGAAAACCCGAAAGCGCGACTTGGGCAAAAAAGGGTTTCCCGGTGGATCGAAAACCCGAAAGGGCGGTCCAGGCTAAAGTTAGGGAGTTAAAGCGTATGACTATGTCTCGTCGGATCACTTTAAGGATAATCTCTTCACCAACAAAGCTCCAAGCTTCTGATCAATCCAATCATCTGCGGACGAAGCAACGAATGGACAGATACTCAGAGTTGTGAAAGTTATAGCAGAATGGGAACCCCATGGAATTGATACACATAGCCATCTTCCTTTTGTATAAAAATTTTCTCAATTTTTACGACAACATTCTCTTACTAGGATGTCTGTCTCCTTTGTACAAAAATACTTACAAAAGTTAATACAAAGATACTTCAAAGTGCATAAATTTATTTACTTTTCTTTGCCCTTTTACACTTATGTTTTATTTGAAAACGTCCAATGTTTTGTTAAATAGGCATATGCATTTGAATATAATCATTGCTTACAAATAAAACGAGATTGAGAAAAGATAATTACTGATAGGTTGAAGGTGTAAGAGCATATCTTTGTGCTGTTCCAGGAGAAACCCCTTATAATACATCATTCAGATCCACAACAAAGTTAAAACAACAGAGTACATATCCCCAACGGAGTTAAGCTTCAAGATCCCCAGCGGAGCCAGTACATTCTAAACTGGATTCCCCAGCTGAGTTAAGTTTCAAATTTCCCACCAGAGTTCAAACTCCCGATCCCCAGTGGAGCCTGAAAACCCTGAAAAACCTATCCCCCAACGGAACCAGAATATTCTAAACCTTCTTCCCCAGAGAAGTAAAATTTCCAATTGTTCAACTTCCCTCAATTTCCCCAGCAGCTAGGATGATTCCCCAGTAGATTGGCGTACAAACCAAGCTCTTGATTTCACCGGCCGAGTATACATTCTCCCCACAGAGTTATCTCCTAACAAATCAAAGATTCTTGGTCTCATTTCTCCAAGCAGAAGCCTCCTAGGTGTTAACTCCCTAATAGAGATTTTCAGAGTTTTCCTTATTTCCCAGGAAAGTCATGAAGGATCCTCATTCCCCGCAGAAGTTGTCAGAACCCTTGTAAATCCCCACAAATCACTAAGGATTTTCAATCCCCAGCATTGGTCCCAGGATTTCTCCTTCTCAAAGCAATCAGAGATTCTTTAATCCCTAAGCAGTCAGCAAGGATTTCTCATCTTCAACAATCAAAGATCCTTTGGAATCCTCAGCATTGGTCAAAGATTCACTTTCCCTGGCAGCAGTCAAGAATTTCATTGTCTCCAGTTATCAAGGATTTATTTTCCTCAGCAAGACAGCTATTCAGCTTACATACATAACCATTACATTCATATATCATAAACATGGATGACAGTTCATTGCATCATACATATCATGCAACATAACTTTGTGTTTTAGCTAACATTTTACCCTTTTCAGGATAAGATTAAAAGGCTATCGTTAACAATTATTCAGATACAGTATGGATACACCCCACACACGGCGGTCATTTTATTACTCATTCAAAACTCCAAGTCAAAATATAGTATGGATACACCCCAGACACGGCGGTCATTCTACTACTCATTCAGACTTCAGCAATCAGATACAGACTAGATACGCTCCAGACACGGCAGCCATTATATCTCTCATTCAGATTCAACTATCAACTACAAGTTCAGATACACTCCAAACACGGATGCCATTCTGGCCTTTACACCAACAGTTTGATTCTCCCTAGTGCAGTCGCCACGGAAGTCTTTCTGTCACTTATTCATATCCCAGTTACAGTTTCAGATACACTCCAGACACGGAAGTCATTCTGCTACTCATACAGATCTCAACTTCAGATACAGTCCAGATACACTTCAGACACGGTTGCCATTCTGTCACTCATTCAGAACTTATCCCCAGCACACAGTTGCTTCATACACAGATGTTTCTCTGTTACCCATTCACAATACAGATACACTCCAGACACGGAAGTCATTCTTATATTCATTCAAAGTCCAAATATAGTTATAGCTCAGATACGCTCCATACACGGACGCCATTCTTTCGCTCATACAAACTCAGTCTCCAGATACAGTTCAAATGCATTCCAGACACGGATACCATTCTGATGCTCATTCTTATGACCTACAACATTGCAATTTAACAAACATTCTTGGATGGTATCTTTAAGCCCATTTCCTCAGCTATATTTGGACGAGGGCAAATTTACGGGCACTCTAGTGTCCAATCCTCTTTTACCTTCGAGTCGCGAAAGGAAAACTTGCCAATCTAACTCTTCAGGTTCAAGAAGATTGAACAGGGGCAACTGTTGTACCCCAAAATTTTCCCTCTCATCAACTTTTTCTCATCACAAGATCCTTGGAACTCAAGGTCAAGCTAGGGTTTGCTCTGCTCAAGACACCTCCTTGCACTGTTGACCTAAATTAGGGTTTGAGTTTCCATAGGGATGTTTTGACCCACAATGCCCAAAATGACTTTCATACTTCATGTTGGACTCACAAGTTTGTCCATATCAAGTTTCAAGCCTTGATTCAAATTTTTGCCCAGTCAATTGGATTGTTGACCTAGAAATCAGTTGTATTGGGGAAAAGTCAACTGTGGCCAATTGACAGTCAAATATCATGAAATTTGACCCACATCAACATTATGAACTCATATGAATCATTTGATCAAATTTGGATCACAATTCCACAAGAAATTTGATCAGATCACCAAAAGGGCAAAATGGTCATTTTTAGGGTTTTGACTGTACAAGGGATATTTTTGACTGATTGACCTAGCCAATGGAAAATAAAGTTCAACCATGGACACAAGGACTCAATGAAATTGTCTTGACCCACTCAACAAGTTCAAAAGATCTCAAATGCATAGGATTGACAGATGAATTTTTCAGTCAACTGATCAAAATTTGACTGTATACTGAAAAGTCAAACTTTGACTTTTTGGTCAAAATCAAGTGCCAAGGGTCATTTTTCATCAAAACATGTCAAATTATGAAACTTGTTCATCAAGAAACCCAAAAATGCAAATTAGGGTTTAAAATGAAAAAATTTCATAACTTAGAAAATTTCTAAGTTATGAAATTTTCTTATTTTTTCCTAACTTTACCCCATATTTTCACCAAGATGAAAATGGATTCAAGCAAAACTTATAACATGAAAGTTGTAGTCCATCACAAATTCTACAACTTTGATGCACAAAGTTTTCTCAAAAGAAGCTTGGATCTCAAGTTATGATTTTTGGAACAAGGGTACCTAAAACTTTTAACTTAGAGAAATTTTGCCCTAGTTTAGGCAGGATTTTGACCCATCTTCTTGGCCATTTTTCACATAGTTCCACTTGGAGTTTCAAGTTACATTTCAAATATGGATTATAGTACATGTTTCAAGATTTCCAAATTGTCCAAGAACTCCTCAAACACCTTTGTGGTTATGGAGAATCGAATGCTTGAAGTTGGTAAAAACTCACTTTGTAACCATGGCCAATACATGTTCATACCAAGTTGCAAATCTGACCAAGCTAGATTTGTGCATAATTACAGGCCTCTAAACCAATTTGTACTCAACAATTAAATGCAAATACATTGGTCTAAGGTTTTTTTTTTGGACATTAGAGGATTGTACACAAGTTTAATCCCTAAATGGTAAAAGGCACATTATCATTTTTGCAAAAGGTTGCTTTATGTCAAACCACTAATCCTTGAGCCTTGAACAAGATCTTATGCTGTCAAACAAATCCACTAATTAGAGGGGCTAAGAGGGTAGTATGTAGGGTGATAATATGGCTTGTACAAGCCTGTAACTTCACTTCCACTTTCTTGCTTCATAACCAAGCAATTTGTCAAAAACAAGAGAACACACACATCTGAGAAAACCAACTCAAACAAAGTTGTCAAACAAGTTTCTCATACCCTAGCAAGCCAGAAGCACGAGCTCTTCACCACTCAAACCTCCTCTTACTCAAAATCTCCATTTTTTTTTTGCAAAACAGGGCCAGTTCTGCATTTTGCAAGCCACCATCAAATTCCCTCGTGCGTTTTGTCCAAAACTACTTCAAACACATTCCAATCAACCTACCTGAGCTATCCAGACCATTCACAAGTTGTTGTAACTCCATTAACACACATTGCCATTTTTGTTTGGAAGCTTTGCAGGTTGAGTTTTGTAGCACGATTCAGGCCACTTCAAAACAAACCAAGCATTGGGAAAGGTTCAGTGGACATCAGTCAAGCTCAAAAGAACCTCAAACACCATTGGAAGTTACTACATTGTCCAGCTCGAAGTCAACTGAAACAGGTATTTCATGAACTTCTATCTCTCTATTTAGGAATAGTTAGACTTAGGTTTGTGAATGAAAGATGTTGTATTAATAGCCCTGAAGCCATACATGTGCTTAGTTTTCATTTATATTAATCGTGCTAGGAGAATTTCATCCATGAACTTTCTGAAAAAACTAGGTTAGAAATTAGGGCCATAGATATTCTCTCTGGTCTTTGAGAGTTAGCTTGAGTTTTTTATATGGTTAGATTCGTTGTTTGATGCTCTACAAGTTTCATGTTATGAGTTTTGTCAAAAAAGCACAGAATCAGGAGATACAAGTTTGTATGGAAAACGCGCGTTTTGGTGTTTGAACAGAGGAAGAAGATGAAGTCCTTGGGCTGGGCCTGGTTATTTTTGCTTCTAACACTTGTTTTTTCAGCTTCACGCCCCCTGGCCCATTTCTTGTATTTTTTTTTATCATTTTTACATTTTTATTTCATTTCTGATTTTGATATTTTATTTTTAAATATAAAAAATACTTAAAAAATATTTTCATAAATTTTTATATTTATTTGGTATTTATTTTAATTATTTCCACCATTTAAATGATTAAATACTTTATATTATTTTGTTTAAAACTTAAAAATAAATGTAAAAAATACCTATATTTTTATTTATTATTTTTATTCATATTTAAAAATATTTTCTTGAAATACATACATTTTTGTAAATAATTTATTTTATTCTTCACACACTTAATATATATATATATATATATATATATATATATATATATATATATATATATATATATATATATATATATATATATATATATATATATATATATATATATATATATATATATATATATATATATATATATATATATATATATATATATATATATATATATATATATATATATATATATATATATATATATATATATATATATATATATATATATATATATATATATATATATATATATATATATACTTTATTTTATTAAATAATTAGAAATAAAACACAAAAATATTACATTTTATTTTTATTGATATTTTATACTAAAAAATACCTTTTTTAAATATACTTTCATTTTTATACATGTTAATATATTCTTGTACATAAATAATACATTATATTTATTTTCCTAAGAAATTAGGGTTTTTGCCCTAAAAACAAATAAAATTAATTTTTTATTTATTTCTTTATATTTCTTCACATTAAAAATACTTTTTGCATACATGAACAAATAAAAACTTTTTTTGCATAATACATTTTATGTAATATTTATTTATTGTATTTATTAAATATTGTATATTTAAATATTATGCCTTGCAAATTCAATTTGGATGTAATAGTAATTAGGGTTTTAATTTCTTGCAAGATAATCCCCAACTCAAATTTGTACCCCCCTCCCTATATCATGTTGTAATAGTGTAGAATTTAAATTCTCGCACCTTTAAATGCTTTCAATTATGCCATAATTAGACTTAGGGTTTGTATGCCAAATCAAAACCAACAAATAGTTTGACCTAGTCAAAGACAAAAATGCATGAAAAACAAACACAATGCACACTTGCACCCCAAAGGTTACAATCCACTTGTTGCCTTAAAAAATGGGCCATGGTATGCACGTCAAGTACTTTGGCAAAACAAAAACAAAACAAAAGATCATAGTCCCTCGATGACGCTATCTGAGTTGCCTAAACAAAAATGATCAAGTCCCTCAAGAAAATTGCCAAAAATACTTGACACTATTGCTATCATGGTCTATACGATGACCCGCGCCTGTCCCGTTTAACATCCTAACACAAGGTTGTTCACCAAATACAATGGTGAAGCAACACTGTTAAAAGGGTTAAAAACATAAGAAAGATCTTTGAGTAAAATAGGGTTGACAACTCTTAGTTACTTGACCAAAGCTTGCAAAAACATCCTTGCTCTCTTCAAAACACACTTCACAACACAATTTCAAAACCCTATTTTCAAACATTGAAAACTTTTCAAAAGACAAAAACACCTTTATATACATTCAAACAAGAATCATTATAAAGGTTGCCACAACGATGGCCTCTTTTCAAAATATCTTTCCAAATCACACACAAAGCACCATTTCAAACAATTGAAGAGCACCATTTCAAACAATTGAAAAGCAAAACAAGTGATCTAAGCAAGTAACTAAGAGCCCATGGATAACCATGGATAGAAAGGGTGCTAATACCTTCCCTTTCTATAATCTACTCCCCGAATCCAAGAAAACATCTAAAAGGTCTTTCCTGTGCTTTTTGACCTTTCCTTAGGATAAAATAAAAAGTCGGTGGCGACTCTTGCTAAACCGAAACATTTGCGAACACAAACGCAAAATCCCAAGTCAGTTCTCCCACCGTATCACAGTTGGATACCTTTTTTCAATAGAGGGCAGTCAAATGATGAGGATAGGCAAACATGGCAGTCTTTGTCACAACCTGGGAATATACCATCTTTCAACAAATTCAACTTAATGATCAGGAGCGGAGTCAACAGTTTATCCATGGTAGCAACAAACAAATCTTCTTCAATAGCGTTGGCATTGTGACCATGCCTAGGCATTGGAGCGGAAATAACATTTGGTTTCTCAGGCGCTTCAAACTCAACTTCCTTCGCATCTATCAGGTCTTGAATTTTGTTCTTCAGAGCCCAACAATTATTAGTGTCGTGCCCTGGACTTTCAGAATGTTATGCGCATCTGGCATTGGGATGGTAATGAGGAGATATAGTATTGGGATTCTTTGGCGCCTCTTTTAAAGTGGCCAGATTCAACTTCAGAAGATGTGGTAGAACCTGAGTTGGAGTCATGTTAATCTTGGTGAATTGCTGAACTGGCCTTTCCACCCTTGGCTGGTTATTTCTTGGCTGGTATGATGCAGGCTTTGGAATTATAATATCCCCCACCGTTGGTCGGCGTTCAGTTCTTCCTTGATTCATGTGTGAATAAACAACAGATACTTCCTTCCTTCCAGTGAAGGGTTTTTTCACAGCTGTAGAGGCAGACGCGTCCTTCTGAATCTTCCCACTTCTTATACCAGCTTCCACCCTCTCGCCGGTTAAAATCAATTCAGTAAACCCTGCAGAAGAACTCCCAATCAGATGATTGAAGAAAGGTCCTGATAGAGTTCCCAAGAACATGTCCACCAACTCCCTTTCAAACAGAGGGGGTTGCACCCTTCCGGCTAGATCTCTCCACTTTTGCGCATAATCTTTGAAGCCCTCATTGGAAACCATAGCCATACTCTTAATCTGAGTACGGGTAGGCGCCAAGTCAGCGTTGTACTGGTATTGTTTATAGAAAGCGGCGGCCAGGTCTTCCCAATTATGGACGTCGGCCCTTTCCAACTGGTAGAACTAATCAAGTTGCGTTCCTGATAAACTGTCTTGGAAAAAGTGGACCCACAAGTCTTTGTCGGCAGAATGTGGCTGAATCTTCCTGACATACGATCGGAAGTGCATTTTAGGACAAGACACCCCATCATACTTGGCAAATAATGGCACTTTAAACTTTGACGGGATCACAATTCCTGACACCAGCCCCAACTCTTCAAAATCTAGCCCTGATACTCTCTGGATTTCCATAGCGCTTAATCACTCTTCAAGGTGTTTGTACTTGTCATAAGCCGAAGGGTATTGTTGTTCAGAGTAGTCCTCCTCTTCCTCTTCTTATTCAGAATCTGATGGTACTACCGTTTCTTTTCCTTTTCTTTCCCCTTCATCAGATGTTGTTGGAAAATCTAAGGTCCTTCTAGCTTGTCCCTGAAACCTTCTGCCCATGATTACCACACCAGTTGGCTTCTTCTTCTTTTTCTCTTTCTCTTTCTCTAGCAGAGTCTTCAGTTCCTCCTGCCCCTTGGCCAAGGTCATGAGTAACTGTTAAAATTGTGTGTTCTGAGCTTGAAGATCTTTGGTCGTTTGTTTGAGATCCATCTTACTGAAATAAACAGTAGAGAGATGAGGAAACTTGTTGCAAAGACCTGTTTATGTTTATGATGAATAATATGTATTCATGTAATGATTTCAAGGATTTAGAAATTCAAATTTGTTTCAAACAAAAATAAACACACGTCATATTAATAAGATAGAATTTGAGTACATCAATGCCCCTTGGGCAAAATAATACAAAATTCTAAGGTAAAAAGACATTGTGCATCCTCTTTGGTGTAATGTAGGTATTGAGAGTCTGCTCTTCATGAAGTAGCCGAGTGAGTTCCAAAACCTTCTTCTCGCTTGCGTAGAATTGGGCTTCGAAAGTATCATGCTCTCCTTTGAGTTGTATCCAATCCCTTTGTAGGTATTCGAGTGACGTAGGCATGTCAGGATGTAGGATAGTGTATGGAACTTCTCCTTCCTTAACAGGCTCAATAATCACTGGGAGAATGGAGGGATAAGGCATCATAAGACTTTGAGTGGGGGTTCGTACCCACTTGAGGTAAGGCTCAAGAGGGATGGAATTATTGTGTCCCAAAGTCTTGCTATCCACCTTGTTTAGCATCCTCCAAGCTCGGATGAATCTCTGGCGAAGTCCTTGATCGTCGTTGTCTTAGTCGAATATCAGGCCTTGAATCAACATATCATGTGGGCCATCCCTTCGGGCATAACCAAATTGTCTTAGAGCTAAACACGGGTTGTAGGTGATGCCTCCCCTAATGCCAAGTAGAGGGACATTAGGGAATTCCCCATAACGATAAACAATAATAGCATTCTCTTTGGATTGAGAGCACCAATGAATATCTGAATGTTTAAGTATCATTAACCTTTGTGACCACCTCAAACCCTGCTCATTCTTCAAGACTAATTGGGGAAGATGAGAAATAAACCATCTTTCCAGGAGAGGAGTACAACACATAAGAACACTTATTTTCCTCATTGTACGAGTGTGAAAAGAGTGTAGGATATCCCCAAGCAATGTAGGCACCGGGTTGCAAGACATGAAGATTTTGACAGCGCTTACATCTATGAGTTGGTCAGGATTAGGGAACAAGACCATCCCATAGATGAGAAGAGCTACAATCTCCTCAAAAGCTTGCAAGTCTAGGGAATTCCAACAGCTTTGGGCCTTCTCAAACAGAAACTTTGCCAAGAAGCCTTTGACACCACTTCTAGTTTCCCAATGAGTTGTGACATCAGATGAGTGCAAGTGCAGGGCTTGAGCAATCTCCTCTGGCTTTGGATCTCCTTCCGTACCGTTGAAAGGTAGTTGATTGAGAATAGGAATTCTCAGAAGTTGAGAGAATTCTTCCAAAGTGGGCACAAGTTGATAGTCAGGAAATGTGAAGCAATGGTGAAAAGGGTCAAAGAACTGGAAGAGAACCTTCATCATATCCTCCTCTGTGTTGGAAGTGACCAAGTTGAGTAGACGACCATGTCTCTAGGTGAATGGAGAGTTCTCAGGGATCCTTGAAGCTAGCTCCTTGAGTTGTGGAGGAATTCTCACAAGGTTGATTTGGATAGTTTTCCTGCGAAGTGAATCCATATCCTACAAAACAAGAACAAAGATGAATCTCTAAAATCCTGGAAATGGTTAGTGAATGCACATGATGTTCATGATGTCCATGATGTTTATGTACAAGCATGCATATACAAACAAATCAAGCAAGTTCTTAGTTTAGGCTTGCATGGGGTTTCATAGGTAAGTACCCTCTTGAAGTTTAGTTGGCTCAACCTGTCCTAACAATAGTAACCGGGTTCTAAGGAGCTCAATATCACTGGATTGTTTCCTTGGTCATTATTTCAGCTCAAGCCTCTTTAATGGCAACCAAAATATCCCAAGAAACCAACCCTCAATGAGTGTAGTATTGAGTATCTACCAACATCGGACTACACCAAAGCCGGTCATCTCACTACATCCTAAAAAGGCCAAGTTGGTCAAATAAAGGTTCTAGAAGTTCATTAGTGCTTCATGACATCACTCAGCGGCCCCGTATTCTCTTTGATTGACTCAAAGGCTACCGGTACCCACAAATATGTCACACTAACATAGCTATTGCTTAGACCATGTCGGTATACCCCGCACAGTTTCCACAACGTATTGCTATTTACCTATAATGTTTCCCAAATCCGGGTGGAAGATTCAAATCCAAACAAAGAACCATAATTGTAAAGAAAACAAGTCAAACAATATAAGCAAATAAATGTGATCTAAACCCTAAGGTAACCCCACTTTTAAATTTTCTCCAGCAGAGTCGCCAGTTCTGTGATGCGGTAGGAGAACTGACTTGAAGGTTTTGCATTTTATCGCAAATGTCGCGGTTAGCAAGAGTCGCCACCGAATTTTCTTTTATCCAAAAGGAAAGGTGAAAAAGCACATGAAAGACCTTTGAGATTGTTTCTTGAGTTCGGGGGGTAGATTATGAAAAGGGAAGGTATTAGAACCCTTTCATCCATGGTTTTCCATGGGCTCTTAGTTACTTGCTTAGATCACTTACTTTGTTTTGTTTGAAATGGTGTTTGATGTGTTCTTGAAAGTATTTTGTAAAAGAGGCCATTCGTTTAGGCAATCTTTGTAATGATTCTCGTTCGTAAGATTTTATATAAAGATGTTTGTCTTTTGAAAATGTTTTCAATGTTTTGTAAGATGTTTTGAAATGTGTGTGTGTTTGTTTTTGAAAATAGCAAGGATTGTTTGAAAGGGAGCAAGTAACTTAGAAGCTACCTACCTACTCAAATATCTTTCTTGTGCATTTTCTATTCCTTTGACATTGTTGACTTACCATTGATTTGGTAAATAACCCTATCTTTGGATGTAAACGGGACGGGCGTGGGTCATCGTATAACCATGATAGCAATGTTACCAAGTATCTTAGCATTTTTGAGGGGCCAAGATCATTTTGTTTAGGCAACTTTTGAATAGCGTCATCGAGGGACTATGATCTTATACTTGTTTTGTTTTGCCAAGATACTTCGCGTGCGTAACATGGCCATTTTATTTTAGGAAACCAAGTGGGAGAAACCCTAAGGGTGCTTGTGTGCAAAATGTATCATTTTCATGCTTTTGTTTTTGTCTTGTATTTAGGGTTTTCTATTTTGCTTTGTTTTGTTCTTGTCATGCAAACCCTAATTTACTAATCATGGCATATAAAGCGATACATTGTGTAATGTAAATATACTAAGCTATTACAACAATTTTTATGGGAGGGGGGAATACAAGTTTGAATGGGGATTTACACAAATATAAAGCTAAATATATTATTACAACCAAATCGAACTTGCGCGAATTAAATAAATATAATACAAATATTTAAAATGCAATGCAATGTTCATGCTAGAAAAATGTTTTATGTCTGGTTTTTGTATGAAAAAATATTTAATTTAAACCTAAAAATATAAGGAAAAAATAATATTTATTTTTGGAAGGGGATTAAACCCTAGTTTTTATTCAAAGAAAATAATGTTCCATATTATTATTTTGTGCATTTTTTGTATAAAAAAATAATAAATAATAAATAATATTATGCCTAAATACTAAAAAATTAAATATGTGTAAAAAATAAGTATTTATGAATATAAAAATGTATAATAAAAATATTAAATATATTTGATTATTTACAAACTTATTAAGAAAATAAATTCTATTCTTTCAAAATAAATCAATTTTTTATATGGAAAAAATAATAAAATAAAAAAAATAAAAGTGTAAAAATAAAGAAATTATTTTTTAGGATTTTTTATCATTCAGAAAAATAAGCAAAAGTATTAAATAAATAAAAATATGAAGAAAAATATAAAAATATAAAGAGTTAGTCAGTGGGGGTGCAATAGCAAGTCACGGGGGATGTTTAGCAAAAACAAAAAGGCCCAAGCAACAAAAAGCCCAGAAGTCATCGTCCCTGTCCTTCGTTCATCTTCTTCGCGCGTTTCCCAGTTCAATCTGTATCTTCCTTATGCTTGCATAAAAATGAAAACTAATAACATGAAAAATGTGGCATTTGAGCTCACGATTCCAACCATATAAATTATGTAACCTAACTATCAAAGAGAATTTTGGAATCCCTAAATTGTGACCTAAAAATTTCAGAGATTTCAAACTTCAAATTCTCTTAGAACAAGTAATATAAATGTAAAGTAATGATATGTACATCTTTGTTATGATGAGAGCTACATTTTTTCTTCACAAATCGTGGCTTGAGGTTGCCTGTATAAAGAGATAGAGTTTAAGAAAATACCTCCTTCAGTTGGAATCGTGTATGGCAATGTAGGGACTTTAATGGAGGCCTGATGATTGCTTGAGCTTCCTTGAGCTTCCCTGAATCTATTTCAACCCTTATCTTGCTCTGAGGATGGCTGGAACTCCCTGACCAAGTCCAAATGCAAGCTTCCAAGTTGAAAATGACAGATGGTGAAACAGAGGTTACATAACCAGGGTGATGGCTTGGATTGACTAGGTATCAAGTGTATGAGATGTTTGAATCAGTTAAATACAAAACGCACGAGCCAAATGAGAGTTGGTTGAGCTTTTGCAGAAACTGTATGCTTAGGCAGATTTTTAGTGTTTTTCAGTTTGAGAGAGTTCTAGGTTCAAGCCAAGCGTGTAATCTCTTGTACAATGTTTGCATATTAGTATAGAAGTGATACCAAGTCAGTTCTCCACTAGATGTGCAAGCTTTAGCCCTTTTTCCACTTTTCTTGTAATTGAAGTAAAGTTGACAAGACAAACCCCACATGCTTGTACCAGCTTGCTTTAGGGCCAATAGGAGTTTGTACAAATTGCTTGAGAGCTGTAGAGTTTGCTTGTATCAAGGGAACAGGTCCAATGCTCCAAGTTGACAAAGTTGCAAAAGTGAATCTTTATGAAAATGGCAATGAAGCCTTTTTGCCCAAAATTGAAATACAACTTGTGTAAAGTTTCAAAAGCAAGGATAAAGGCTTTGTCAACTGAGTATTCATTTAATTAAGGAGTGTATAGCAAGCTTAGGACCTGTAAAGCAAGAAAAAATCAGCATAGGTTTGGTTTGCAACTTGATTCTATGTGAAAATGGCTTGAACAAAAAGTGAGAAAATGCCAATTTCCTCTCTTCTATGTGAAAATGGCTTGAACAAAAAGTGAGAAAATTCCAACTTCCTCTCTTCGATGCCATTTGGAAGTTAATGACGGAAGATGGGCTTAAAGATGTCATCCAAAGAAGTGTCGATCGCATAGGAGATTCCTTTGCGACAACCCGTGTACCTGTTGTTGGGGAGGACTTCACTGGGGAATGTTGGTCTTTGTTTTGAGAGAGAAATAGAGTTTTAGGAGCTTCAGTTATCCGTTACTCTACCGGGGGAATAAATCCGGTTTGGGAAACAGAAGTGAATTGCATATTTGATCGAGGTATATGCTGTATCGCGACTTCCTGGGGGAATGTGAAATCAATTGTGTTTGATCAGGTCCTGGTCTTACGGTGTTGTGGACTGCTGTCTGGGGATAAGAGAGGAAGAAACTGGATAGTAGGGTTGTGAGAAGGAACCTGGATAGTAGGGTTACTTCGATATGAAAACATGGGTAGTAGGGCTGTGAGAAGGAACTTGGATAGTAGGGTTACTTCGATATGAAAGTCGGGATAGTAGGGTTGTGAGAAGGAACCTGGATAGTAGGGTTACTTTGATATGAAAGCATGGGTAGTAGGGTTGTGAGAAGAAACCTGGATAGTAGGGTTACTTCGATATGAAAGCCTGGGTAGTAGGGCTGTGAGAAGAAACCTGGATAGTAGGGTTACTTCGATATGAAAGCCTGGGTAGTAGGGCTGTGAGAAGGAACCTGGATAGTAGGGTTACTTCGATATGAAAGTCAGGATAGTAGGGCTGTGAGAAGGAACCTGGATAGTAGGGTTACTTCGATATGAAAGCTTGGGTAGTAGGGCTGTGAGAAGGAACCTGGATAGTAGGGTTACTTCGATATGAAAGCCTGGGTAGTAGGGATGTGAGAAGAAACCTGGATAGTAGGGTTACTTCTATATGAAATCCTGGGTAGTAGGGTTGTGAGAAGAAACATGTATAGTAGGGTTACTTCGATATGAAAGCCTGGGTAGTAGGGCTGCTCTTGTTGCACCGATGATTACTCTGTTTAGCTTCGAGTGTTGATCATGGACTTGCTGGAAATTGTTGATAATAATTTATTTCCGTGAAATAAATACAGGGTTAGCTATATTTGATGTATGAGATGCATTGTGTATTGACGCTCTCAAAATAAATGAGACCATGTTATATGTGGTGTATGCATATGTCATGATGTGTGAACATCAAATGCTGACGTGATAATCTGAACCGGGGAAAATAAATCCCTGATTGCTATGAAAACCAAAGTTCCTCCACCTCTGTTGGGGATGGTGAACAAAGATGACCATGCTGGGGCTTTGCCCCTTGACTGGAGAATATTCTGCTGGAAGAGAACCTGCCTGAGGATAACTCTGCGGGGAATAACTCTGTCGGAAAGGAAATACTCTGTTGATGGATCATGCTGATCTGGAGAAATAAACTCAGCTGGGGATGAATTTCCATTGCTGGTGATAATGAATTCAGTTGGAGATTGAATTTCTGCTTGTGAGAGAAATAAACTCCGCTTGGGGGAAAAACTTACCGACTCACTCGCAAATGTGAACCTTAGATGGGGAGAGTTATGCCATGTTGGGAAAGTTAACACCACCGTCTTTGGATACTTCTTACCCTGTGGGGAGTGTATGTACCACTTCTCATGTTCTCCAGCTGGTTCTATCCTTGTACCTGATGGGCAGAGTAACTGTAAGGCTCAGACACTTCTTGTTTGTCCCTGTTCCTGGAACTACGAGTAATTGTCTTTTGTTTCTTATGTAAATATTTATGAGCAACAATTATTTTTAAATGCATATATCAAAAAATGAATCATTGGACATTCTTGCAAAATAAAACACAAAAAGAAAAAACAAGTTTGAAATTTCTTGTGAAAATGAATTGTATGGATTTTTGAAGTTGTCCTGTAATAGGCGTTTTGTACAAGAGGCTGACGTCCTAGTAAGAGAACGCCGCCGAAGGATAGAAATTATACAATTTGTGAAAAAGAAAGAAAAACAGATATATGAAACAATCCCACAGGGTTCCAACTCTGCTATTGTCCATATATCTTCGAGCGTCTCATCACTTTTTCGCTTGATCGAAGGTGGATCGGGTTGATTGGCGCCATCCGAGCTTGATAGTCGATACCGAAGTCTGGTCGCAAGATGATCCAATGAGACATAGTGTTGCGCTTCAATCCCTAATTTTTTCCTGGACCGCTCTTTCGGGTTTTCAGTCCACCGGGATACCCTTTTTTGCCCAAGCCGCCTTTTCAGGTTTTCGACTTGCCAGGTGTACAGTTTTTTTCATTTTCATCCCTTACTTTTGCCCGAACCCTTTTGGTTCGCCAGGAAGCCCTTATTTTTACCTAGGCCAGTCAACCTAGCGGGTCTTTGATTATGCATAGTATCTTTTCATTATGTATGCATTGACGGGGTGAGGGAGGTCGTCACCATCCATGGTGGTTAGAATCATAGCTCCTCCCGAGAAAATGTTCTTAACCACAAATGGGCCTTCATATGTGGGGGTCCATTTTCCCCTGGGATCACCTTGCGGTAGTATAATGTGTTTGATCACCAGATCCCCGACTTGATATTCTTGGCGTCTGACTTTCTTGTTAAATGCCTTAATCATTCGCTTTTGATACGTCTGGCCATGACAAATAGCAGTAAGCCTCTTTTCATCAATTAGATTCAGCTGATCAAGTTGGGTCTGGATCCAATCGTCTTCGCTCAAACCCGCATCCTTCATAATTCAGAGAGAGGGTATCTGAACTTCAATGGGTAGGACTGCCTCCATGCCATGAACTAAAGAATAGGGTGTTGCCCCTGTCGATGTCCTTGTCGAGGTATGGTACCCATGAAGAGCAAATGGTAACATCTTGTGCTAGTCTTTATAGGTCATCGTCATCTTCTGCACAATCTTTTTGATGTTCTTATTAGCTGCTTCAACAGCCTCATTCATCTTCGGCAGGTAGGGAGAAGAGTTATGCTGTTGTATCTTGAACTGTTTACAGATCTCGGTGATCATTGTGTTATTGAGATTTGTACCATTGTTTATAATGATCCTCTCGGGTACACCATATCGACAGATCAAATTGTGTCGGATAAACCACCCACGACGTTCTTGGTTACTGTAGCAAGGGAAGCTGCCTCGACCCACTTTGTAAAGTAATCAATAGCTACCAGAATGAAACGATGCCCGTTGGACGCAGTAGGTCTGATCTCGCCGATCATGTCGATGCCACACATTGCGAAAGGCCAAGGAGCTGTCAAAACATTCAGAGGAACTGGAGGTACATGCACCTTATCAGCATAGACTTGGAACTTATGACAGGTTCGAGAATGCTGATAACAATCGGCTTCCATAGTAGACCAGTAATATCCTGCCTGTAGGATTTTCTTTGCCATGGTATATCCACTGGAATAAGTTCTGAAGGTACCTTCATGTAACTCTGCCATGATCCTTTCTGCCTCGCTTTTGTCCACACATCGCAGTAAGGTTGAATCATGGTTACGCTTATAAAGGATCCCATTACTGACAAAGAACTTCGCAGCAAACCTTCTCAGAAACCTCTTATCATTAACAGATACCCTCTTGGGGTATTCTTGAGACTCAAGATACCTCTTTACCTCGTGAAACCAGGGTTTATCTACTACCTCTTCAGCCTCAATGTCATAACAATGTGTGGGTTCGTCCAACCTCTCGATGGTAATCTGGGGAGCTTCATTGTCCCACCTGACTTTGAACATAGAAGACATGGTAGCTAGCGCGTCCGCCAGCTGGTTCTCTTCTCTCGGGAAGTGTTCAAAGGTTATCTCCTCAAAATGTGGGAGCAATGTCAGTACATACTCTTTGTAAGGAATAAGATTTGGGTGCTTCATATCCCACTCGCCTTTGATCTGACTGATCACTAGAGCATAATCTCCTAATACACTCAAAAACTTAATCCTCAGGTCAATAGCAGCTTGAAGACCCATGATGCACGCTTCATACTCCGCCATATTGTTGGTGCAGTTAAAACATAACCGGGCGAGGAACAGAGTATGACAGCCCTCAGGAGATATAATTACAGCGCCAATGCCATTACCCAAAGCGTTTGATGCTCCATCAAAATACATAGACCATCGGGATCCTTCCTCAGGTCCTTTATCCGGTCCAGGTTCTTCACAGTCGGTCACCAACATGATATTCTCATCCGGAAACTCGAAATTCATGGACTGGTAGTCATCCACGGCCTGATGTGCCAAATGATCCGCCAATACACTCCCTTGATTGCTTTTTGGGTTATGTATTGGATGTTGTGATACGGTGGGAAACTGACTTGAGGTTTGCGTTTGTTTTCGCACTTGTTCGGTTTAGCAAGAGTCGCCACCGACTTTTTATTTTATCCTAAAGGAAAGGTTAAAAAGCACAGGAAAAACCTTTGAGATGTTTTCGTGGGTTCGGGGGGTAGATTATGAAAAGGGAAGGTATTAGCACCCTTTTCATCCATGGTTATCCATGGGCTCTTAGTTACTTGTTTTAGATCACTTTCCTTGATTTTCAATTGTTTGAAATGGTGCTTTGTGTGTGTGGTTTTGAAAATGTTTTGAAAAAAGATGCCTTGTCTAGGCAACCCTTGTAACAATTATTTACTCGAATGTTTTAAAAAAGGTGTTTGTCTTTTTGAAAAGATGTTTTCAAGGTTTTGAAAGTTGTGTTGTGGAGTGTGTTTTGAAAGTAGGCAAGTGTGTTTTGCAAGTTTGATCAAGTAACTAAGAGTTGTCTACCCCTAAATTTACTCAAAGATTTTTCTCATGTTTTAATCCTTTTAACAGTATTGTTCCACCATTGTATTTGGTGGACAATCTTGTGTTAGGATGTTAATGGGACGGGCGCGGGTCATCGTATGGACCACGAATGCAATGGTGCCAAGTGTCTTTGGCAGTTTTGCTTGAAGGGACTATGATCATTTTGTTTAGGCAACTTCGAAAGCGTCATCGAGGGACTATGATCATTTGATTTGTTTTGTTTTGCCAAAGAAACTCAACATGCAAGCATGGCCCATTTTTGAAGGCAACAAGCGGGATTACCCTAAGGGTGCAAGTGTGATTGGTGTATTGATTTTCATGCATTTATCTTGTGTTAGGTTATCTAACGGTTGATTTTATTGGCATACAAACCCTAAGTCTAAGCATGGTATAATTGAAAGCGATAAATTGCGGAAATTTAAAGTCCTAAACTATTACAAATAAGTATCCGGGGATGGGGGTACAAATATTTACAAATGGGGGATGAGACTTGTCGGAATAGTAGTGTCCAAATAATATTTACAACCAAATCGAATCGCATTCTCAATGTAAAATGTAGCAATGTATAAGCATAAAAGCAATGCATCAAAAGTATTTGTGTAAGTGTATATGATTATTTACAAGTGATGCAAATATGTATTTATTAAGTATTATTATCTTTTTTGTGTTTTTGTTAATATGTACAAACAAATGTTCTAAAGAAAAATATTTTAAGTTAAAGAAAATTAATATTTATACATTTTAGTTAATGTTACATAAACAAAAGGGTTTTAAAGAAAAAGTATTTAACTAAAAACAAGCTAACTATTTATGTATCTTTTAATGTTTTATATACAAGAAAATTATTTAACTCCAAATTTTATTCTTATGTATTTTTAATTATACTAACTAAAATAAAAAGTAATTAAGAAAGTTTTATATAAAAAAGAGTTAATGTATTATTTTATTTACAAAATAAGTGGTGTTATATAAAAAGAAAATAAATAAAAGTATTTAGTTTGAATAAATAGAAAATAAAAAAAAGAGTTAAATGGGCTTAGGGGATTTATGGCCCAAACAAAACAAATAAGACTAGGACAGGGGGGTGTAAGGCGTCTGGATTCTGATGGGCTTTAAGCAATTGTTCCAGAGGCAGGCCCAATGGCACACGTTTGACACATTTTGTTTTAGGGTTGAATGAGTTTGTCTCAGAATTAGGGTTGCAAGCTTTTGCTCAGAACGGCGCCGCTTCCATCCTTGTCCTCTTCATATCTTCCTCGCTCTTGAGCCACGCTTCTGATGCTCCTCCTTTTGTCTCAGATACCAGATGCCTTCTTCCATCTTCCCTCTCTCCATGTTGTATCCAGGCGATGTTGTAAGGTATATGATTTATGTCCTTATGTCTCAACGCGTTTTTAGGTTTTTTTAGATTTCCATTCTTGCATGTCTTGTCTCTTTATTGATTTTTATATGTTATCTGTTTCTGTGTGAGGTGTGGAAAAGAAAGGGAAGAGTTTTATACCTTTGGAGAGGAGACGAGGAGTGGGCTGGAGGTGTCTTAGGCAGCTGAAGGCGGAGGGAGTATGATGCTGTGAGCTTTTGCTGGAAATCTGGTACTTTGTATCTCGCTTTAGGTTTTATGATGATAATTTTCTGAAAACCCCGTGACAGTTGCTTCTTTTCCTCTTTTGAATACTTGCTTGCTCGCTTTGATTGCTTGCTTGATTGCTTGCTTGCCTGGTTTTTTGTTCAATGATGATTTGATTCTGAGATTTGGATTTGTATATCCTATGAGGAAGCTAATTCTGAGGCATTATTGGCTATTGATCTTCTTCCTCGCTTTTTTGGTTTGGCTACTCAATGATGAACATCAGTTCTGAGAGTTTGGAATTTGTTTGATTCTGAGTTTAGGCTTTGAACAGTTTGTAAGCTTGTTTGGCTTTTTAGAGGCTTTTGATGCTTTGAGTTGGTTATTTGGAATGGCTTGAGACCGGTTTGTGTTTGACAGGCTGATTGAGGTTTGTGGGCTTGTTGTTTGAACTGGTAGTTTTTGATGAACAAGCTTTTTAGGCTTTACAGGGCTTGAGGTTACAGGCCTTTAGGGCTTGTAGGCTTCTGGTTTGATATACTGGTTTTGACAAGTTTAAAGGAAGCTTTGAGGCTTATGTTTAGCAGGGCTTAAGGGTTTGAACAGGTTTGAGATAGTTTTGACTTGAATGTTTCAATGCAGTTTTGCTTGCTTAGGCTTGTGTTGCTGTAAGTTGGAAGGCAGGAGTTTATATTTTTTCGTGTGAACTCGTCTCCTCTGTTTTGTAGGCAGGCTGTTTGTTTTTAACAAGTTTTTGAATTTGTTTTCTTTGCTTTTGGCTTCTCCTTTTGGTATTATGCAGGCAAGTCTCCTTGATATAGGCTTCAGGCTTGTTTTTTGAAGTAAGTCTTGGTTTGAATGCCAATGCTTGAGCAGGTTGCAAGGCTTGAGGTTTACAGTTTTTTGTGATATCTTTTCCTGTGTGCATTCTGCCCCCCCTCTGACAGTATCCTGATTTTGTTATATTTATCTTTAGGCCTTCCTGGAAAACTGTAAGCCTGCTACTTTCTCTCTTTTTCTCTCTCCACAGAAAGCACATATTGCTTAGACTGTACTATCTACTCTGAGAAAGGGTTGGCTGGAAAGTGATGAAGTGAAATAAGTTTGTTTGCATTGTATCTTTCCTCTGCATACTTCCTGTTTTTTTTTTCTTTATGTCTTGCTTTTGCTAGCTTGTAGGCAGCTTTGACAGTTCTGCACTTGGTTGGCCATTTTGACTTAGTTTGGTTTTGACAGCTTAGTTTGCCTTTGTGCATTGTTTGTTCAGTTTGAACTTTGTACTTGGTTTGGAATATTCATTTGGCTGTTCAGTTTGCCTCTTTGGTTGACAATTTGGAATTATGCAGCATTGTATATTTCCATGTAGCTTGGTGCATTTAATTGCTTGCAAACATTTTCTATCCCTCTTTGTGAACCAAGAGTTTTCTTGTGATTTGCAGGGAGAGCGAAAAACTGATTCCGGCCAATCACTTTTAATGATCAGCTTTTTTATGATTAATTGTCTGCCTTTTTAATTAAATTCATCTGCATTTGACTTCTTCCTTTTCTTTGTTTTTGCAGATAAAAATTAATTGAGCAAAGGGGAGCAGCAGTGAAAGATGAAGACTTAGGAAACTTTAGGATAGCTTTATTTTATTTCCAATTATTTGTAATAACATTATTTGTAAATACTGTAAATGTATTCAAATAACATTTGTACTAATAATTAAAAATAAATAAAAACTCTTTTGTCAATTAATCTCTTTTAATTCTTCTTCAATTGTTTATTTAATTATTTATATTTCTTAAATTATAATAACTGGAAAATATCCAATAATTTTAACTTAGAAATGATAAATAATCAATAAACGTCCGGCGTTCCGAATAATCAAAAGTATTGCACAGTCAATCACAATAAATGCCCATATGTCCTTTCCTTTTACTGATTAAGCCAAACACTGCAAATTCTCAATTCAAATGCCTCAGCTTTTATCCCAGATGTTTAGACAGAAATCTTGAACAAACGTCACAACCATGTGACAGTCAATTAAAACACTGTGGATTCAAATTCTTCTGAAAATGCGCGTGCAAACCCTGATTCTTGATTTATTTGTCAAAGAAACGTTCGCCTGATCAAACCCTGAGCCCAAACTCAAACAAATTAACCAAGACCCTGATAATCTGTTTGACTGATTCAAAATCAACGAAAAACCCTAATTTTATCTGACTGATGAGAAAAGTTTGTTTGACCGATTCTTAAACCAATCTGAAAAATCAGGAAAAGTCTGAAGCTGTGATTTCTTGTGAAAAAGAGAGAGGGCAAATTTTGGGGTACAACAGTTGCCCCTGTTCAATCTTCTTGAACCTGAAGAGTTAGATCGGCAAGTTTGCCGTTTGCGTCTCGAAGGTAAAAGGAGATTGGACACTAGAGTGCCCGTAAATTTGCACTCGTCAGAACATGGATGCGGGAATGGGCTTAGAGATGCCATTTGGAGGTGGGCTTAAAGATTCCATCTGGAAGGGGAGACAGAATCTTGTCGGGGATGGGCTTAACAATGCCACCTGGAATGTTTGTTGACCTGTATGTCATTGAAATTGAAGCTTAATAATCTTATCCTGAAAAGGGTAAAATGTTAGCTAGAACACAATGTTATGTTGCATGAAATGTATGATGCAATACATGATATATCAATGTTTATGACATGAATGTAATGATTGCGCATGTAAGCTGATGAGCTGTCTTGCTGAGGATAGATGGATCCTGGATAGCCGGAGATAATAGATTCTTGACTGCTGTCGGGGAAAGTATATCCTTGACTGCTGCAGGGGGTTGCAAGAATCTTAGGATCGTTGAACATGAGAAGTCCTGGAACCGCTGTTGGGAGAATCAGGAGCTTGGGCTGTATGCCACTTCGAGAATGAGAATCTTCATTCTGTTGGGAAATATCAAGAACTCAGGTTATCTGCCACTTTGAGAATGAGAATCTTCATTCTGTTGGGAATATCAGGAGCTTGGGCGTATGCCAATCTACTGGGGTTTCAAGGATGAGAGTCTTCATTCTGTTAAGGGTCAGAAACTGGGAGTATACCAATCTTCTGAGGTTTTAAAGATGAGAATCTTCATTCTGTTAAGGGTCAAAAACTGGGAGTATACCAATCTTCTGAGGTTTTAAGGATGAGAATCTTCATTCTGTTAAGAGTCAGAAACTGGGAGTATACCAATCTTCTGAGGTTTTAAGGATGAGAATCTTCATTCTGTTAAGAGTCAGAAATTGGGAGTATACCAATCTTCTGAGGTTTTAAGGATGAGAATCTTCATTCTGTTAAGGGTCAGAAACTGGGAGTATACCAATCTTCTGAGGTTTTAAGGATGAGAATCTTCATTCTGTTAAGAGTCAGAAACTGGGAGTATACCAATCTTCTGAGGTTTTAAGGATGAGAATCTTCATTCTGTTAAGGGTCAGAAACTGGGAGTATACCAATCTTCTGAGATTTTAAGGATGAGAATCTTCATTCTGTTAAGAGTCAGAAATTGGGAGTATACCAATCTTCTGAGGTTTTAAGGATGAGAATCTTCATTCTGTTAAGAGTCAGAAACTGGGAGTATACCAATCTTCTGAGGTTTTAAGGATGAGAATCTTCATTCTGTTAAGGGGAACAGATTTTTAGGAGCTTCAATTGTCCATTATTCTGTTGGTGGTTGTAACTTCCAGCAGGTGATGAAGGAATTTGAAACTTGAAATGTAATTTGTTTTGGAGAATAAATCCTTGCCAAAGGTTGGGGATTGGAAGTCTTTGGACATCCTTGTTGACTGCTGATTGCTTTGGGAGCAAGATCTTCAATGGTTGAGGGATTTCAAGGCCACTGCTAGGGATTGAAAATCCTTGGTGATTTGGGGAATGAGAATTCTGATGATCTCTAATGGGGAGTTTAGAACCTGGGAGACCCATGCTGGAGGAGTGAGACTGAGAATCTTCAATCTGGTGGGAAATATCTCTGTAGGGAGAGTGTTCACTAGTCTGGTTCCGCTGGGGATTGATAGTTGGAAGTTTTAACTCCGCTGGGAATTAACAGCTTTGACTTCACTGGGGATAGAATTTTCAGATTTTAGGGCTCCACTGGGGAACTAAAACTTGAACCTGAGGGGAATTAAGTTCAGGAAGGCTCTCTGGCTGGGGAAATCAGCTTTGAGGAAGCTTTTGTTCTGCTGAGGATCCTGAAGTTTAACTCTGTTTGGGGATTAAGTTCTGGATTTTAACCTTGTTGAGGCATTTGGAGTTTAACTCCGCTGGGGATTCTTTCGGAAAGGGCATCAAGATATCTATTTGTACCTTTAACCTATCAGCAATCATCTTTCTTGATTTGTAAGAAAATGATTATGTTCAAATGCATATGCCTATTTAACAAAACATTGGACGTTTCTCAAATTAAACATAAGTGTAAGAAGCAAGAGGAAGACAAAGCGAATTTCTGTATTTGGAAAAGCGTTTGTATTAACTTTTCATGAGTATCTTTGTACAAAGGAGACAGACATCCTAGTAAGAGGGTGTTGTCATAAAAATTTTATACAAAAGAAAGATGGCTATGTGTAACAATTCTATGGGATTCCCATTTTGCTATAGCCTTCACAACTCTGAATGTCTGTCCATTCGCTGCTTCATCCGCCGATGACTGGATTGATCAGAAGCTCGGAGCTTGTTGATGAAGAGATTGTTCTTTAAAGTGATCCGACGAGACACAGTCATACACTTTAATTCCCTAACTTTTTCCTGGATCGCCCTTTCGGGTTTTCAATCCACCGGGAAACCCCTTTTTGCCCAAGCCGCCCTTTCGGGTTTTCGACTTGCCGGGTGTACAGATTTTTTATTTTATCCCTAATTTTTGCCTGAATCGCCCTTTCAGGTTTTCGGTTCACCGGGATGCCTATTTTTGCCCAAGTCGCCCTTTCGGGTTTTTGACTTGTCGGGTTGTTTTATGCGTAGTATCTTTTGACTATGTCTGTGTTCGCAGGGTGTGGCAATTCGTCGCCGTCCATGGTGGTCATAATCATTGCACCACCAGAAAATATGCTCTTGATCACAAATGGTCCTTCGTAGGTAGGGGTCCATTTGCCCCTGGGATCACTTTGCGGCAAGATAATCCGCTTGATTACGAGATCTCCGACTTGGTATACTTGACGTCTGACTTTCTTGTTGAAAGCCTTGATCATCCGTTTTTGGTACGTCTGACCATGGCAAACAGCAGTGAGTCGCTTCTCGTCGATCAAATTGAGTTGATCAAGTCGGGTCTGAATCCAATCGTCTTCACTCAAACCAGCATCCTTCATAATCCTTAAAGAAGGAATCTGAACTTCCATGGGTAGGACAGCTTCCATGCCATATACCAAAGAAAATGGGGTTCCCCCTGTTGAGGTACGTGTCGTGGTACGGTATCCATGCAGAGCAAACGGTAACATCTCATGCCAGTCCTTGTAGGTGACTGTCATTTTCTGTATGATCTTCTTGATGTTTTTGTTCGCAGCTTCAACAGCACCGTTCATCTTCGGCCGATAGGGAGATGAATTGTGATGATAAATCTTGAATTGTTCGCATAGAGCGGTGATCATAGTATTGTTCAGATTCGTACCATTGTCTGTGATGATCTTGTCGGGGACACCATATCGGCATATGAGGTTCTGCTTGATGAAGCGGGCAACCACATTTTTTGTAACAGAGGCGAAGGAAGTTGCTTCGACCCACTTGGTGAAATAGTCAATGGCGACCAGGATGAAGCGATGTCCATTGGATGCCGTGGGCTTGATCTCTCCAATCATGTCAATGCCCCACATTGCGAATGGCCAAGGAGCTGTAAGAACATTGAGAGGAACAGGAGGAATGTGCACCTTATCGGCGTAGATTTGGCATTTATGGCAGGTACGGGAGTGTTGATAGCAATCAGCTTCCATGGTAGACCAGTAATAGCATGCCCTTAGAATCTTCTTAGCCATCGTATGTCCGCTCAAGTGGGTGCCAAATGTACCGTTGTGTATCTCAGTCATAATCAACTCTGCCTCAGCTTTGTCCACACATCGGAGTAAAACACAATCATGGCTGCGTTTATAGAGGATGTCGTTGCTCAGGAAGAACTTGGCAGCAAATTTCCTTAGGAACTTCTTGTCATTTACGGAAGCTCCTTCGGGATATTCTCTAGTCTGGAGATACCTTTTGATTTCGTGAAACCAGGGTTGTTCCACTACTTCTTCGGTATTAATCTCGTGACAATGCGCGGGTTCCTCCATTCGCTCGATGGTGATTTGGGGAGCCTCATTATCCCAGTTGAGTTTAAACATGGAAGACATTGTAGCCAGAGCATCTGCTAGTTGATTCTCTTCTCGCGGGAAATGCTCGAATGTGATTTGCTCGAAATGAGGCAACAATGTCAAGACATGTTCTTTGTATGGGATAAGATTAGGATGTTTAGTGTCCCACTCTCCTTTGATTTGACTGATAACCAAAGTCGAGTCCCCAAATACGATCAAAGATTTGATCCCCAAGTCTATAGCAGCCTTGAGACCAAAGATGCAAGCTTCATATTCAACCATGTTGTTGGTAGAGCTGAAGCAAAGTCGGGCCGTGAAAGGTGTGTGGCAACTTCCGGGGAAATGAGTACCGCACCGATACCGTTTCCAAGTGCATTTGAAGCACCATCAAAGTACAGGGTCCATCGGGATCCGTTTTCAGGTCTGTCATACGGTCCGTTACTTTCAATATTATCCAAAGTCATGATGTCCTCGTCCGGGAAGTTGAATCTCATGGATTGATAATCTTCGATAGCTTGATGAGCTAGATGATCAGCTAATACACTCCCCTTTATAGCTTTTTGGGTAGTATACTGGATGTCATACTCAGTCAGGATCATTTTCCATCTAGCGATTCTTCCAAATAAAGCAGGCTTCTCGAAGATATACTTGATAGGATCCATTTTGGAAATCAACAGAGTGGTATGAGTCAACATATATTGTCTTAGTCGGCGAGCAGCCCATACCAAAGCGCAGTAAGTCTTCTCAAGCAGTGAGTAGCGAGTCTCACAGTCGGTAAACTTTTTGCTAAGGTAATAAATGGCATGCTCTTTTCGACCAAACTCGTTATGTTGGCCCAGTATGCACCCCATTGAATTGTCCAAAACAGTCAGATACATGATCAGCGGTCTTCCTTCGACGGGCGGCATCAGAATAGGAGGTTCTAGCAAATACTCCTTGATCTTATCGAAAGCAGCTTGGCAATCGTCATTCCATTCAACTACCTGATCTTTCTTCAATAGTTTGAAAATTGGTTCACAGGTAGACGTCAGATGAGAGATGAATCTGGCAATATAGTTCAAGCGCCCCAAGAATCCTCTAACCTCCTTTTCAGTACGGGGGGCGAGCATCTCTTGTATAGCTTTTACTTTTGCTGGATCGACCTTAATGCCTTTGTTGCTGACAATAAATCCTAGAAGTTTACCAGACCTAACTCCAAAGGTGCACTTACATGGATTCAGCCGGAGTTTGTACTCCTTCAACCTGGCAAACAGCTTTTATAGATGTTCAAGGTGTTCCTCCTCTGTTTGTGATCGAGCTATCATGTCGTCTACGTAAACCTCGATCTCATGATGTATCATATCATGGAACAAAGCCACCATGGCACGCTGATAAGTTGCCCCTGTGTTCTTCAGCCCGAACGGCATCACCTTGTAACAGAAAGTACCCCATTGTGTAACAAAGGTTGTTTTCTCCATGTCCTCGGGGGCCATTTTGATCTGGTTGTAGCCCGAGAATCCATCCATGAAGGAAAACACCTTGTGCTGAGCTTTGTTGTCAATAAAAATGTCTATATGCGGTAGCAGAAAATCATCTTTAGGGTTGGCCCTATTCAAATCCCGGTAGTCCACACACATTCTGACCTTGCCATCTTTTTTAGGAACGGGCACGATGTTAGCAACCCATTGTGGATAGGATGTAACAGCCAGAAAGCCAGCATTGAATTGCTTCATTACTTCAGCTTTAATCTTCTCTGACATGTTGGGCCTCATTCGGCGGACTTTTTGCTTGATCAGTGGACAATCCTCTCTTGTAGGGAGACGGTGAACCACTATATCTGTGTCTAAACCCGGCATGTCTTCATAAGACCAGGCGAAGATTTCAACGTACTCATTCAACAGTTGTATCAAGCGTTCCTTGACACTTGGTTCCAGATTGGCACCCACTTGTACTTCCTTCCGGTATTCCTCTGTTCCTAAGTTGACAGTTTCCAACAACTCTTCGTGAGGCAAGATGGCCCTCTCTTCTTGTTGTAGAAGTCTGGCTAGCTCTCCCGGTACTTCACAATCCTCGTCATCTTCGTACTCAGCCTGATTGACCAAATCTTCAGAGTTATTGAAGGATACAACAGAATAGTCACCCATGGAATCCGGAGTGGATGGGTACCTGCATTTGTGAGTATGGGTGTGTGTAAGGGATAGCCATCCTTCAACAAACAAAAATGCAAAAGGAAAGAAAATGAACACCGCAGTTTATAAATGAAAAACGTCCAATGATTCATTAAACATGGCATATGATTATGAAGAGAATCAAAACCCTTACAAATGGACCTACATGCCCCGGGAAAGGCACGAGGTGAAAAAGTAGTGTGCATATTGTTTTAGTAATTATTACAGACCAACAGGAAATGTTCGAAAGATAAATTACTGATTAATGAAAGTAATGGGGACGAAGTCCTTCGCCTCCCAGTCTTACAGTCCCCCTTCGATGGTTGGGAAGATCCAATCTTCAATGTTGGCCTCTTCGTCTTCGTCTTCCAAGGCATTGATTCCATGAGGAGAAATTTTGATGGGTGTCTTTTCAACTTTTGAGCGGCGCATAGCTTTTTGCCCCGCAGCGGTGAATCCCAACCCAAACTTGTCTGTCTTGTGGGGAAAGTCAGGTAACTTACCCCATGTTGAGTTCTTCCCTTCCTTCATTGCAGCCTTTTCGTCTTTCAGAGATGCCATCCTGGCCACCTGCTTGGGTACCTCAGTTACCGTCTTTGCTACTGCAACCTCGGGAGAGACTTCCTCAAAGTGCTGGAATGGTGTTTCAATGAATTCGCCGTCCACTTCCACATACCGAAAGGAGTTCAGATGACTGATCATGTACTCCTCCTCACCGTGTATAGTTATGATTTTTCCCTTAACAGGGTATTTCAACATCTGATGCAGAGAGGAAGTGACTGCCCCAGCATTATGTATCCACGGTCTTCCTAGCAAGCAAGAGTATGATGGGCGGATGTCCATCACGTAGAAAGTTGAGTGGAATACTTCAGTGCCCACCTTGATGGGAATGTCGACCTCCCCATGCACCATTCTTTTAGACCCGTCGAAGGCCCTTACAATGATATTACTTGGTTTCAGCTCCAAGCCTTCACAATCCAATCGATCGAGAGCCTTCTTAGGCAGCACGTTTAGAGAAGAACCAGTGTCGACCAAGACATGGGCGAGAGTGGTTCCTCGGTATTCGACGGACACATGTAATGCGTCATTGTGCTTTCTTCCCTTCGGAGTCAGGTCAGCATCAGAGAAACCCAGACCGTTGTCGGCGGTAAGGCTGGCTACACAATCCTGGAATTGATCGGTTGAGGTTTCCTGGGGCACATGGGCTGTCTTCAAAAACCTTATCAAGGCTTTGGCATGATCCTCCGAACAAAGCAGCAAAGCTAACATGGATATCTTCGAGGGGGTTTGCCCCAGTTGCTCTACCACGTCATAATCACTCTTCTTAATTATTTTCATAATCTCCTCCATTTCTTTCTTAGAGGTTTCGGGGATGACCAATGGCTGAGCCCTCGTCCTGACGAGCTCATCTTGGATCCCTTTCCCCTTATCAGCAGAAGTAGGAGGGACAACCACAGGGGTGATGGCTTCTTCGATCAACGGAGTTCTTGCAGAAAGTTTTATCGGTGCAGGAGTAACTTTGGCAGCAGCTGAGGGTCCAAAGATTGCCTTTGGAGGGGCAATCTCTGGAGAAAATATTCTCCCACTTCGGGTGATCTTACTCGTACCGGCAATGTTTCCAATGTCGGTAGTCTCTTCGTTAGAGCTCTCTTCAGTTATCTCAATTTGTTTAACACCATGGTAGTAGATTTCTCCACCATAATTCCATGGTATTGATTTGTCAGATTTGTAGGGGGCAGGCCCAGGCATGGTTATTTTCAGAGGAACAAACTTCGTAGCGGATGTAATCTTAATAGGCTTTTTAGGGACCTTGGAAAGATTGGTGGAAATGGTGATTATTGAAACATCTTCGATAGGGGTTGGAGTAGCAGGAATCTTTTCGAAAAGAATTTGTTGGTTGTCCATTAGGCCTTGGATGCCTATCTTCAGTAATGGACAGTCAATTGGTAGGGAGGAACAACAGTAGCAGTCTTCTTTACAGCCTGGGAAAATCCCAGCTTTCAACAGATTCAACTTGATTGTTAGTAGTGGAGTTACCAGATCATCAACAGCAGAAACATACAGATCTTCTTCAACAGCATGGACGTTGTGACCATGCTTTGGCATCGGAGCGGATATTACGTTCGGTTTCTCAGGGGCGTCGAACTCAACCTCTTTTGCGTCTATCAAGTCTTGAATTTTATTCTTTAGCGCCCAACAATTGTTGGTGTCATGTCCGGCGCTATCAGAATGGTAGGCACATTTAGCATTGGCATGATAGTATGGAGATGTGGTGTTAGGGTTTTTTGGTGCCTCCTTTAAACCAGTTAGATTCAACTTCAACAAATGGGGAAGAACTTGTGCAGGCGTCATATTGATGCGGGTAAATTGTCATTGTGACCGTTCTACCCGTTGCTGGTTAGGTCTAGACTGATTGGTACGAGGCTGATCATTTGACGAATTTTGAATCATCACGGCCCCTACAGTCGGCCGGCGCTCAGTTCTCCCCAATCCTTTTTGAGAATACACAACAGCTGCTTCCTTCTTGGCTGGAAATGGCTTTTTAACAGTTGTAGATGCAGAGGCATCCCTTTGAATCTTCCCATTCTTAATACCAGCTTCCACTCGTTCGCCAGTCAGAATCAATTCAGTAAACCCTGCGGAAGAGCTCCCGATCAAATGGTTGAAGAATAGGCCAGATAGGGTCCCCAAGAACATATCAACTAGTTCCCTATCTGAAAGAGGTGGCTGCACTCTTCCGGCCAAGTCGCGCCTTTTCTGGGCGTATTCTTTGAATCCCTCATTTGAGGCCATCCCCATACTTTGTAACTGAGTACGGGTTGGCGCCAAGTCAGCGTTATATTGATACTGGCGATAAAAGGCAGCCGCCAAGTCTTCCCAGTTATGCACTTCTGACCTCTCAAGCTAGTAAAACCATTCTAGCTGTGTACCAGACAGGCTATCTTAGAAGAAGTGTACCCAAATATTTCTATCGGACGTATGAGGTTGAATTCTTCTGACATACGACCTCAGGTGCATCTTCGGGCAAGACAGTCCATCATATTTTTCAAAGATTGGCACCTTAAACTTTGGAGGGATCACAGTTCCAGCAATCTATCCCAATTCCTCAAAATCTAACCCGGGAACCCTTTGCAGCTCCATAGCTGCCAGTCTATCCTCCAGGTTTTTGTATTTGTCGTCCGCTGGCGGGTATTGTTGCTCTGAGTAGTCTTCATCTTCCCCAACCTCTTCCTCTTCAGCCTCGGACTCGGAAGGTATTGCAGCCCCTTTTCCTTTATCGGTCCCCTCATCAGATGTGGAGGGGAATTCAAGAACTCTCCTGGCTTCATTCTCAAATCTTCTTCCCAGTGTAGCTATCCCAACTCTTTTCTTCTTCTTTTTCCCTTTTTCTTGCTCTTTATTCCCCAGTAATGCTTTAAGATCCTCCTGACCCTTTGCCAAGGTCATAAGGAGTTGTTGAAACTGCGAGTTTTGTGCCTGCAAATCTTTGACCGTCTGTTCGAGATCCATCTTACTGAAATAAACAACAGAAAGATAAGGAAACCTGGTGTGGAGACCTGTTTATGCATATGATGAATGATATGTTTATTCATGCAATGCATTCAAGGATTTAGAAATTCAAAGTTGTTGCAAACAAAAAGAACACACGTCATATTAATAAAAAGGAATTTGTCAGTACATAAATGCCTCATGGGCCAAATATTACAAAAACTTCTTAAGGTAAAAAGACGTTGCGCATCCTCTTTGGTGCGATGTAAGTGTTGAGGGTCTCCTCCTCGTGAAGTCGGCGGGTAAGCTCTAAAACCTTCTTCTCACTGGCGTAGAAGCTGGCTTCAAAAGTATCCCTTTCTTCCTTGAGTTGGATCCAACTCTTCTGCATCTCCTCCCATGATGTTGGCATGTCAGGATGTAGGATGGTGTAAGGAACCTCTCCTTCCTTAACAGGCTCTTTGATCAAAAGGAGAATATGAGGGTAAGGCATCATAAGACTCTGGGCTCGGGTTCGTACCCACTTGAGATAAAGCTCAAGAGGGATGGAGTTCTTATGCCCCAGTGTCTTGCTATCTACCTTGTTAGGCATCCTCTAAGCTCTGATGAATCTTTGGCGAAGTCCTTGCGCATCGTTGTCGAAGTCAAAAACTACGTCAGGAATCAGCATGTCATGAGGGCCGTCCCTCCGTGCATATCCAAATTGTCTCAAAGCTAGACAAGGGTTATAGGTAATGCCTCCTCTAATGCCAAGTAATGGAACATTAGGGAACTCACCACAATGATCGACGATGATGACATTTTCTCTGGACCGAGAACACCAATGTACATCAGAGTGCGTGAGGGTCATCAACCGTTGTGACCACCTTAAGCCTTGCTCATTCTTCAAAACAGATTGTGGAAGGTGAGAAATAAATCACCTTGCAAGGAGAGGAGTACAACACATGAGAACCCCTCTCTTTCTCATTGTTCGTGTGTAAAATGAGTGGAGGATGTCCCCAAGTAATGTAGGTATAGGATTCCTGGATAGGAAAATTTTGACAGCATTGACATCTATGAGTTTGTCAGGATTTGGGAACAAGACCAACCCATAAATGAGAAGTGCCACAATTTCTTCAAAGGCTTGTAGATCCAATGAATTCCAACACTCTTGTGCCTTCTCAAACAAGAATTTTGCCAAGAAGCCTTTGACACCACTTCTAGTTTCCCAATGCCCCTTGATGTCAGATGGTTGCAAGTGTACTTCTTGAGCAACATCTTCAGGCTTTGGTTCTTTTTCCGTACCGTTGTAGGATAGTTGATTAAGAATAGGAATTCTCAGGAGTTGAGAAAATTCCTCCAAAGTAGGCACCAACTGGTAGTCGGGGAATGTGAAGCAGTGGTGAAGGGGGTCAAAGAACTGGAACAACACTTTCATCATGTCTTCTTCAATGCTGGTGTTGACTAGGCTGAGCAGTCTACCATGTCTTTCACTGAAGAGAGAGCTTTCGAGAATTCTAGATGTGAGCTCCTTGAGTTGAGGAGGGATTCTCACAAGGTTGACTTGGATAGTTTTCCTGCGAAGAATTTCCATGACCTACAAAACAAGAACAAAGATGAAGATCCAAACCCTTGAAATGGTTAGTGGATGCATATGATGCTTTATGATGTTTATGATGTATGCACAAACACATGTACAAGCAATTCACACAAAAACCCTAGTTTCAGGCTTGCATGAGGTTTCATAGGTAAGTACCCTCTTGAGTGTAGTTGGCTTAAAAACCTGTCCTATAAATAGTACCCGGGTTCTAAGGAGCTCAATATCATTGGATTGTTTTCCATGTTCATTGTTTTGGTTTAGCCACTTAACTAGCGACCAAAATATTCCAAGAAAACAACCCTCAATGAGTGTAGTATCGAGTATCTACCAACTTCGGACTGCACCAAAGCCGGTCATCTCACTACCCCTAATAAAAGACCAAGATGGTCAAGTAAGGTTCTAGGTCATTAGTGCTTAGTGACATCACTCAGCGGCCCTGTACTCTCCTTGATTGAACTTAAGGGTTACCGGTACTCACAAATATGTCGCACTAATATAGCTATTGCTTCAACCGTGTCGGTATACCCCGCACAGTTTCCACAACGTATTGCTATCTATGAATGTTTCCCAAATCAGGGTGTAAGATTTCAAGCCCAAACAAGAGAGCCACAAAGGTAAAGCAATCAAAGCAAACAATTAATCATGCAAAAGGGTGATCTAAAACCCTAAGGTAACCCCACTTTTAAATTATTCCCCAGCAGAGTCGCCAGTTCTGTGATACGGTGGGAGAACTGACTTGAGGTTTGCGTTTGTTTTCGCACTTGTTCGGTTTAGCAAGAGTCGCCACAGACTTTTTATTTTATCCTAAAGGAAAGGTTAAAAAGCACAGGAAAAACCTTTGAGATGTTTTCGTGGGTTCGGGGGGTAGATTATGAAAAGGGAAGGTATTAGCACCCTTTTCATCCATGGTTATCCATGAGCTCTTAGTTACTTGTTTTAGATCACTTGCCTTGATTTTCAATTGTTTGAAATGGTGCTTTGTGTGTGCGGTTTTGAAAATGTTTTGAAAAAAGATGCCTTGTCTAGGCAACCCTTGTAACAATTCTTTACTCGAATGTTTTATAAAAGGTGTTTGTCTTTTTGAAAAGATGTTTTCAAGGTTTTGAAAGTTGTTTTGAAAGTTGTGTTGTGGAGTGTGTTTTGAAAGTAGGCAAGTGTGTTTTGCAAGTTTGATCAAGTAACTAAGAGTTGTCTACCCCTAAATTTACTCAAAGATTTTTCTCATGTTTTAATCCTTTTAACAATATTGTTCCACCATTGTATTTGGTGGACAATCTTGTGTTAGGATGTTAACGGGACGGGCGCGGGTCATCGTATGGACCATGAATGCAATGGTGCCAAGTGTCTTTGGCAATTTTGCTTGAAGGGACTATGATCATTTTGTTTAGGCAACTTCGAAAGCGTCATCGAGGGACTATGATCATTTGATTTGTTTTGTTTTGCCAAAGAAACTCAACATGCAAGCATGGCCCATTTTTGAAGGCAACAAGCGGGATTACCATAAGGGTGCAAGTGTGATTGGTGTATTGATTTTCATGCATTTATCTTGTGTTAGGTTATCTAGCGGTTGATTTTATTGGCATACAAACCCTAAGTCTAAGCATGGTATAATTGAAAGCGATAAATTGCGGGAATTTAAAGTCCTAAACTATTACAAATAAGTATCCGGGGATGGGGGTACAAATATTTACAAATGGGGGATGAGACTTGTCGGAATAGTAGTGTCCAAATAATATTTACAACCAAATCGAATCGCATTCTCAATGTAAAATATAGCAATGTATAAGCATAAAAGCAATGCATCAAAAGTATTTGTGTAAGTGTATATGATTATTTACAAGTGATGCAAATATGTATTTATTAAGTATTATTATCTTTTTTGTATTTTTGTTAATATGTACAAACAAATGTTCTAAAGAAAAATGTTTTAAGTTAAAGAAAATTAATATTTATACATTTTAGTTAATGTTACATAAACAAAAGGGTTTTAAAGAAAAAGTATTTAACTAAAAACGAGCTAATTATTTATGTATCTTTTAATGTTTTATATACAAGAAAATTATTTAACTCCAAATTTTATTCTTATGTATTTTTAATTATACTAACTAAAATAAAAAGTAATTAAGAAAGTTTTATATAAAAAAGAGTTAATGTATTATTTTATTTACAAAATAAGTGGTGTTATATAAAAAGAAAATAAATAAAAGTATTTAGTTTGAATAAATAGAAAATAAAAAAAAAGAGTTAAATGGGCTTAGGGGATTTATGGCCCAAACAAAACAAATAAGACTAGGACAGGGGGGGTGTAAGGCGTCTGGATTCTGATGGGCTTTAAGCAATTGTTCCAGAGGCAGGCCCAATGGCACACATTTGACACATTTTGTTTTAGGGTTGAATGAGTTTGTCTCAGAATTAGGGTTGCAAGCTTTTGCTCAGAACGGCGTCGTTTCCATCTTTATCCTCTTCATCTCTTCCTCGCTCTTGAGCCACGCTTCTGATGCTCCTCCTTTTGTCTCAGCTACCAGATGCCTTCTTCCATCTTCCCTCTCTCCACGTTGTATCCAGGCGATGTTGTAAGGTATATGATTTCTGTCCTTATGTCTCAACGCGTTTTTAGGTTTTTTTTAGATTTCCATTCTTGCATGTCTTGTCTCTTTATTGATTTTTATATGTTATCCGTTTCTGTGTGAGGTGTGGAAAAGAAAGGGATGAGTTTTATACCTTTGGAGAGGAGACGAGGAGTGGGCTGGAGGTGTCTTAGGCAGCTGAAGGCGGAGGGAGTATGATGATGTGAGCTTTTGCTGGAAATCTGGTACTTTGTATCTCGCTTTAGGTTTTATGATGATAATTTTCTGAAAACCCCGTGACAGTTGCTTCTTTTCCTCTTTTGAATGCTTGCTTGCTCGCTTTGATTGCTTGCTTGATTGCTTGCTTGCCTGCTTTTTTGTTCAATGATGATTTGATTCTGAGATTTGGATTTATATAGCCTATGAGGAAGCTAATTCTGAGGCATTGTTGGCTATTGATCTTCTTCCTCTCTTTTTTGGTTTGGCTACTCAATGATGAACATCAGTTCTGAGAGTTTAGAATTTGTTTGATTCTGAGTTTAGGCTTTGAACAGTTTGTAAGCTTGTTTGGCTTTTTAGAGGCTTTTGATGCTTTGAGTTGGTTATTTGGAATGGCTTGAGACCGGTTTGTGTTTGACAGGCTGATTGAGGTTTGTGGGCTTGTTGTTTGAACTGGTAGTTTTTGATGAACAAGCTTTTTAGGCTTTACAGGGCTTGAGGTTACAGGCCTTTAGGGCTTGTAGGCTTCTGGTTTGAAGGCTGTTAGGTTTGCTGGTTTGATATACTGGTTTTGACAGGTTTAAAGGAAGTTTTGAGGCTTATGTTTAGCAAGGCTTAAGGGTTTGAACAGGTTTGAGATAGTTTTGACTTGAATGTTTCAATGCAGTTTTGCTTGCTTAGGCTTGTGTTGCTGTAAGTTGGAAGGCAGGAGTTTATATTTTTTCGTGTGAACTCGTCTCCTCTGTTTTGTAGGCAGGCTGTTTGTTTTTAACAAGTTTTTGAATTTGTTTTCTTTGCTTTTGGCTTCTCCTTTTGGTATTATGCAGGCAAGTCTCCTTGATATAGGCTTCAGGCTTGTTTTTTGAAGTAAGTCTTGGTTTGAATGCCAATGCTTGAGCAGGTTGCAAGGCTTGAGGTTTACAGTTTTTTGTGATATCTTTTCCTGTGTGCATTCTCCCCCCGCTCTGACAGTATCCTGATTTTGTTATATTTATCTTTAGGCCTGCCTGGAAAACTCTAAGCCTGCTACTTTCTCTCTTTTTCTCTCTCCACAGAAAGCACATATTGCTTAGACTGTACTATCTACTCTGAAAAAGGGTTGGCTGGAAAGTGATGAAGTGAAATAAGTTTGTTTGCATTGTATCTTTCCTCTGCATACTTCCTGTTTTTTTTTCTTTATGTCTTGTTTTTGCTAGCTTGTAGGCAGCTTTGACAGTTCTGCACTTGGTTGGCCATTTTGACTTAGTTTGGTTTTGACAGCTTAGTTTGCCTTTGTGCATTGTTTGTTCAGTTTGAACTTTGTACTTGATTTGGAATATTCATTTGGCTGTTCAGTTTGCCTCTTTGGTTGACAATTTGGAATTATGCAGCATTGTATATTTCCATGTAGCTTGGTGCATTTAATTGCTTGCAAACATTTTCTATCCCTCTTTGTGAACCAAGAGTTTTCTTGTGATTTGCAGGGAGGGCGAACAACTGATTCCGGCCAATCACTTTTAATGATGAGCTTTTTTATGATTAACTGTCTGCCTTTTTAATTAAATTCATCTGCATTTGACTTCTTCCTTTTCTTTGTTTTTGCAGATAAAAATTAATTGAGCAAAGGGGAGCAGCAGTGAAAGATGAAGACTTAGGAAACTTTAGGATAGCTTTTTTTTATTTCCAATTATTTGTAATAACATTATTTGTAAATACTGTAAATGTATTCAAATAACATTTGTACTAATAATTAAAAATAAATAAAAACTCTTTTGCCAATTAATCTCTTTTAATTCTTCTTCAATTGTTTATTTAATTATTTATATTTCTTAAATTATAATAACTGGAAAATATCCAATAATTTTAACTTAGAAATGATAAATAATCAATAAACGTCCGGCGTTCCGAATAATCAAAAGTATTGCACAGTCAATCACAATAAATGCCCATATGTCCTTTCCTTTTACTGATTAAGCCAAACACTGCAAATTCTCAATTCAAATGCCTCAGCTTTTATCCCAGATGTTTAGACAGAAATCTTGAACAAACGTCACAACCATGTGACAGTCAATTAAAACACTGTGGATTCAAATTCTTTTGAAAATGCGCGTGCAAACCCTGATTCTTGATTTATTTGTCAAAGAAACGTTCGCCTGATCAAACCCTGAGCCCAAACTCAAACAAATTAACCAAGACCCTGATAATCTGTTTGACTGATTCAAAATCAACGAAAAACCCTAATTTTGTCTGACTGGTGAGAAAAGTCTGTTTGACCGATTCTTAAACCAATCTGAAAAATCAGGAAAAGTCTGAAGCTGTGATTTCTTGTGAAAAAGAGAGAGGGCAAATTTTGGGGTACAACAGATGTCATACTCGGTTAGGATCATCTGCCATCTCTCTATTCTTCCGGACAGGGCAGGCTTTTAGAAGATATACTTGATTGGATCTATTTTTGATATCAATAAGGTAGTGTGAGTCAGCATATACTGTCTCAGCCGGCGAGCAGCCCATGCCAAAGCGCAGAAAGTTTTCTCGAGCAATGAGTATCGGGTCTCACAGTCGGTATACTTTTTTCTACGGTAGTAAATAGCGTGCTCTTTTCGGATAGACTCGTCATGTTGTCCCATCACACACCCCATTGAACTATCCAGTACTATCAAGTATAAGATCAGAGGTCTTCCTTCAACTGGAGGCATCAGAATTGGTGGCTCTTGGAGGTATTCCTTGATTCTTTCGAAAGCGGTCTGACATTCATCATTCCATTTTATCACTTGATCTTTCTTCAACAACTTGAAGATTGGCTCACAAGTAGCAGTCAGGTGTGAAATGAACCTGGCGATGTAATTTAGACGTCCCAAGAAGCCTCTAACGTCCTTCTCTGTGCGGGGAGCTAGAATTTCTTGTATGGCTTTTACCTTGGCAGGGTCCACCTGAATACCCTTATCACTGATGATGAAACCCAGCAGCTTTCCAGACCTTACCCCAAAGATGCATTTGTTCGGGTTTAACCTCAGCTTGTACGTTTTCAACCTGTCAAACAGTTTCTGAAGATGATCAAGGTGCTCTTCCTTAGTCTGAGACCTGGCTATCATGTCATCAACATAAACCTCAATCTCATGGTGAATCATGTTATGGAACAAAGCAACCATGGCACACTGATAAGTTGCCCCAACATTCTTCAACCCGAACGACATGACCTTGTAGCAAAATGTGCCCCACTGTGTAACGAAGGTCGTCTTTTCCATGTCCTCAGGAGTCATCTTGATCTGGTTGTAGCCATAAAAACCATCCATGAAGGAGAAGATCTTGTGCTGCGTGGTGTTGTCGACCAGAACATCGATGTGAGGATGTGGGAAATCATCCTTGGGGCTTTCCCTGTTCAGATCTCTATAGTCCACACACATCCGTACCTTACCATCTTTCTTAGGCACCGGAACAACATTGGCAACCCACTGCGGATAAGAAGTGACAGCTAAAAATCCCGCGTCGAATTGTTTCATGACCTCAGCTTTGATTTTCTCAGACATCTCGGGGCGCATACGGCGAACCTTCTGCTTTACCGGAGGACATTCTTCTTTGGTTGGTAGGCGGTGTACCACAATATCAGTGTATAAACCAGACATGTCTTCATAGGACCAGGCGAAGATCTCAACATAGTCGTGTATCATCTGTGTCAACCGTTTTTTGACACTAGGATCCAGATTCGCACCTATCTTAACTTCTTTCATGTCTTCCTCTTTACCCAAATTCACTGATTCAACTGGCTCTTCATGAGGCTGTATGGCCCTTTCTTCCTGCAGTAACAGTCTAGCAAGTTCTCAAGGCACCTCACAATCATCTTCACCTTCGTCCTCAGCTTGGTTGATCGGATTTTCGAAGTCACAACTGGCAGTAGAAGAGTTGTTATCAATGGGATCCATAGTGGATATGGATCTTCATTATGATACGTGAGTGTGTGTAATAAAATAGCTGTTTCTGATAAAGCGAGAGACATAAAAAAGAAAAACAAGGAGCGCAAAATTTGTAATGCAAGAAACGTCCAATGTTTTATTAATGATTTATGAAATGACAAATAATAAGCCCTCACAAGCAAAACTGAGGTGCCTCGGGCAAGGCACTGGGCCGTAAGGTTTCAAACTGTTTATTACAAATCTTAAAACAAAAAGTCAATTACTGCGGAATAAAAGAAACAGGTATGAAGTCCTTCTCCGTCCAGTTGTTCAGTCCACCATTGGTTGTTGGGTAGATCCAACTGTCGATGTCTGAATCCTCTTCATTGTCTTCAATTGCATTAACTCCATGATTGCTGATGTGTAGAGGAGGTCTTCCAATCCGTGCGTTCCTAACAGCCTTTTGTGCCCCTGCAGTAAAGCCCAAACCAAATTTGTCAGTTTTGTGCGTGAAATTAGGGAGCTGACCCCAATTGGTACACTCACCTTCTTCATTTACATCCCTGACATCCTTGAGAGAAGCCATCTTTAGCAGAGGTTTGTTGGTAGCAACTTCAGTTGACGCCAAAGTCTGAGGGACCTCTTCAAAGTTCTGACAAGGGGTTTCGATGAATTCCCCATCCATCTCCACATAGCGGAAAGAATTGAGATTACTCACCATATACTCCTCCTCACCTTGCACCGTGACGATCTTTCCCTTCACCAGGTATTTCAGCATTTGATGGAGCGTGGAAGTCACTGCCCCAGCCTTATGAATCCAAGGGCGACCCAGCAAACAAGAATATGATGGTCTGATATCCATCACATAGAAGGTGGATGCAAAAGTCTGAGAGCCAACTTTAACAGGGATGTCCACCTCCCCATGCACCATTCTCTTTAACCCGTCGAAAGCCCTGACCACAATATTGCCCGGCTTTAGAATCAAACCTTCACAGTCCAGACGGTCTAACGCTTTCTTTGGCAGAACATTCAATAAGGACCCGATATCCACCAGTACATGGGCCATAGTAGTTCCCATGCATTCGATCGAGACGTGCAGAGCATCATTATGATTTCTCCCCTTAGCGGTCAGATCTGCATCTGAGAAACCCAACCCATTGTCGGCAATCAGGCTAGCTACGCAATCTTTGAATTGATCGGCTAAAGTTTCTTGCGGCACATGTGCAGTTTTGACGAATACAATTAAAGCCTTTGCATGGGCTTCAGAACACAACAACAAGGACAACATGGAGATTTTTTATGGGGTTTGCCCTAGCTGCTCGACTATGTTGTAGTCTCTCTTCTTAATAATCTTAAAAATTTCCTCTATTTCTTGTTTAGAGGTTTCTACAATGATCTTTTTAGGGGCCTCCGTCCGGGCAGGCTCACCCGTGATTTCTTTGCCCCGAGTCCCAGATGGTTCGGCAACAGGGGTGATAATTGGGGTAGAAACTGAGGCAGTAGTTGATGTAATAGCAGATGGAATGACAACAAGTTTGTGAACAGTCGGAGGGGAAATCTCGAGAGAAAAGAGTCTTCCACTTCTGGTGACTTTTCTTGTCCCAACAATATTACTGATGTCCATATCGGCCTCTTCAGCCCTCAAATCTTGTTTAACACCATGGTAATATACATCAGCATCGTAATGCCATGGGATAGCTTTATCTGAGGTATATGGGATGGGACCCGAAGCGGTGATTATTAATAGGGCAATTCTTGGAACGGGTGTAACCCTAACAGGTTTTCTCGAGGAAACCTTGGAAGGGTTGGCGGAAATGGTGATAATGGCAACATCTTCAAACGGAATCATAGTCTTCTCAAACAAAATTTCCTCATTATCCATCAGGCGCTGAACACCTGACTTCAATAAACAGCAACCAGAAGGTTGAATTGAACACATGTGGCAACCTTCACCACAACCCGAAAATAAACCGGCCAACAACAAATTCTTCTTAACCGTCAACAAAGGAGTAGAGATCTCTTCCACAGAGGTTACAAATGAATCAGTGTCTACAACATTGATTCCATGACCATGCTTGGGCATAGGAGCATTTATAACGTTGGGCTTTTCCGGAGCATCAAACACAATCTCTTTAGCTTCCAGCAAACCTTGCACTTTATTCCTCAGAGCCCAACAGTCGTTTGTATCATGACCTGAACTTTCGGAGTGATAGGCGCAGCGGGCATTGGGATTATATCTAGGAGAAACAGTGTTTGGATTCTTGGGAGCCTCTTTCAAGGTTGCCAAGTTGGATTTTAACATATGAGGCAGGACTTCAGCCAAAGTCATGTTGATTGTTGCATTGTGGAGCAACTATTGGTCTTGATATCACTACGGCATTTACTATTTGACGGTGTCCAGGTCTGCTTTGGCTCCTCGGGCCATAGACTGCACTAGCTTCCTTCTTACTAGGGAAAGGCTTCTTTACTGCACTTGATGAAGCATCCTTCTATATCTTACTGCTTCGAATGCCAACTTCTACTCTCTCTCCAGTCAAAATTAACTCAGTAAACCCAGATGACGAACTGCCGATTAGATGATTGAAAAATGTACCAGATAGCATCCCTAGAAATATGTCAACCAACTCCCTATCAGACAAAGGGGGTTGGACTCTTCTAGCATGGTCTCTCCACTTTTGAGCATAGTCCTTAAAACCTTCACTTGCACCCATAGACATACCCTGGAGCTGAGTACGAGTAGGAGCAAGGTCGACGTTGTACTGATATTGCCTGTAAAAAGTAGCAGCAAGGTCTTTCCAGTTTTGGACACTGGCTCCTTCCAACTGATAAAACCATTCAAGTTGAGTCCCTGATGGACTATCTTGAAAGAAGTGTACCCACAAATTTCTATCAGCAGTGTGGGGTTGGATTTTTTTGACATACGAGCGGAGATGGAGTTTTGGACAGGATGCTCCATCGTACTTGGCAAAAACCGGATCTTTGAACTTATGAGGGATCACCACTCCCGATACCAATCCCAGTTCTCTGAAATCTAAACCAGGGATCTTCTAAATCTCCATAGCACTCAGACGGTCTTCTAAATGCTTGTACCTATCCTCGGCAGAAGGATATTATTCATCATCGTAATCCGTATCATTATCAGAAACTGTTGGACTAGGGTCCTTTATCCTTTCTTGGTTCTCCCCGTCTTTGGATGAGGAGGTCAGATCAGTTGATTGTCTTATCCTTTCTCTGAATCTTCTACCCATGTTCAGAATACCGACCTTCATCTTCTTCTTCTTCTTCTCTTTCAGAATCAGGGTCTTTAAATCCTCTTGCCCTTTAGCCAAACTTAAGAAAATTTGTTGGAATTGGGTGTTCTGTGCCTGAAGATCTTTGATGGCTTGATCAGAAGACATTTTTGCTTACATAAACAGCGAAGAAGATGAGAAACCTGTAACGGTACCTGTAATGGTGTGCATGATAATGGGATGCGCATGTAATGGTTTCAAAGACTTTGGGAGATTTAAATTTGCAAACTAAAAATAAACAAACTTTATTGGATTAACTGGTAAAAGGTTCAACAATGCCTTTAAGGCATTACAAAAGAAGTAAATAAAACACACTAAAAGAAACTATGAAAACAAAATCAAAAGTCCCACGGACGCTTCCTCTTTGTTCCGATGTAGTCGTTGATCACTCTTTCTTCTTCGAGCTGCCTGGTGAGCTTCAAAATCTTCCTTTCTTGCTCATGGTACTTTTCCCGGTAAGTATCCCTCTCCTCTTTCAGCTGAATCCAAGACCTCCGTAACTCCCCAGGATCAGTGGGCATGTAAGGATATATAACTGTGTAAGGAACGCCCTTTTCATTGGTGGGCTCCACAATTACTGGAAATACGGCTTCATAAGGCATCCCAAGCTTCTGGGCACGAGCTCGGACCCATTGGAGGTAAGGCTGCATAGGAAGGGAAGTCCTTGGTCCCAAATCTTGGGGGTCAGATCTGTTCATCATGCCCCAAGCTCGTATAAACCTCTGGCGGTGCTCCTCAACGTCCTCCTTGTAGTCAAATGCAATATCCTCAAGAAGTAGCTCATGGGGACCATCCCTCCGAGCACGACCAAATTGTTGCAAAGCTAGACAAGGATTGTAGGTTATACCCCCTCTGATTCCAAGCAATGGGACATTAGGGTATCCCCCACAACGATCAATAACAGTAGTGTTTTCCATAATTCGGGAACTCCAAAGAATATCTGTATGGGCAAGTGACATTATTCTGTAAGACCATCCCAAACCTTCTTCGTTCTTCAGCACAGACTTGGGGAGATGCGAAATAAACCACCTCAACAGCAATGGTATGCAACACATGAGAGTTCCTCTTCTTCGCACGGTACGAGTATAAAGGGCATGCAAGATATCACCCAGTAAAGTAGGCACAGGATTACGAGAAAGGAAAATCTTGACAGTGTTTACATCTACAAAGGAATCCGGATTCGAGAAGAGAACCAAACCATAGATAAGGAGATCCAAGATATCTTCGAAATCTTGAAAATCCAAACTATCCCAGAATAGCTGAGCATGGTCTATCAGAAATTTGGCTAAGAAACCTTCGACCTCGCGTCGTGTTTCCCAATTGGATACTACATCAGCTCGTTTCAAATACAGAGCTGAGGCGATGTCTTCTGGTCTAGGAGCTTCTTCCATGCCTGTGAAGGGTACCTGTTCAAGGATGGATATGCCAAATAAGTGAGAGAACTCTTCCAAGGTAGGAACCAGCTGGTAATCTGGAAAGGTGAAGCAATGATGCACAAGATCGAAGAATTGAAAAGTACTCTCATCATCTGCTCATCAAGATTTAAGGTGACCAGGCTAATAAGTTGACCATGTCTCTTAATAAAGATAGAAGTCTCAGATACTCTTGAGGCTAACTCCTTAAGTTGAGCATGTATTTTCAAAAAGTTGACTCGGATGGTATTTATGCACACGGAAGCCATAATCTGCAAAACAGAACAAAGATAAATTCCCTCGGTCTTTCAAATGGTTAGTGTAATGAAGCATGAATGCCATATTATGATGCATGATGTCATGGTAAACCACAGGTATAGCAAACATAGATTTTGCAAACACAGATATTGTAGACATAGTCAAATCATACAAAGCCCTTAGGTTTAAGGCTTGTGTGATCGGTGGAAATAGAACTGACTGTTTTTTAGCTGGTTTCGCGAAATGTCGCGGTAAGCAAGAGTCACCACCGTCTTTTATGTTCTCCAACATGGAAAGGACAAAAGCACAGCAAAATTCCTTATTCGAGAATGTTTCTCGGTTCGGGAGGTAGATTATAGAAAGGGAAGGTGTTAGCACCCTTTCTATCCGTGGTTATCCACGGGCTCTTAGGTACTTGCTCTTATGTTTTCAAAAATGTTTGCTTTTCAAGTGTGTGTGGGTTTTGAAAAAGTTTCGTTTGAAAAATTTCTAAGTAACTCTTGTATCTGTCCTCAAGAGTGTATGAAAAATTTGTTTGAAAACTTTTAGAAAGTGTGGGTGCGAAAAGTAGTTTTGTTTGTTTTGAAAAGAGCAAGTACTTAAGAGAAATCTACCTACTCTAAGGAATTAGGCTGTGTAACAGTCCTTTAGATAGTGCTATCCCACCATTGAGAGGTAGGTAGCACCGTCGTTGGAGGTATTCGGGTCAATTCGATTATCGGGACAGTGTGGTCACCGAAGCAATGGTAGGACACCTTAGAAGTAACCCTAATGTCCTAGATCCTTTTTATCCGAAGCAACCGTTTCGAGGCAAATGGATCTTTTGGACAGAAGGGCGACCTCTAAGACACCCTATACTTGATGACCACGTTCGAGGCAACCGGTGAGGCGTACCCTAAGAAGTGGCATGTGCTTTGTGTGTTGTTTTTCAGTTAAGGTTATCTTGTATGATATTTGTGAGCTACGGATTGGTTTTATTTTTCATACATTCTTTCATGCATTTTTTAACAGTTAGGAGTGCGGAAAATAAATTGCAAAAATGTAAATCTAGCTATTACAAGGCGCGGGTCTATACATCGCCAAAAAACAAAAACCCGTTTTAAAATAAGAATGCGAGAAATAGCAAATAAAGAGATAAACCTAATTAACTATTACATTTCCGGAAGCAGTTACATAAATATAATGAATTAAAATAAATTGCGCGCGAAAGAATGAATCGGGACGTCCTAAGGGTTTTGCCCCTTTTTTAAGAAAGAATTGAATTTTTGTCTTTTTTTGTAATTAATGAAATTAAAATTAATAACTAATTAATTAATTAATTAAGAAAATATTTTTTGTGTTTTTATGTTTTAATGAAATAAAATAAAATAAAAGAATTAAAAATGTCAAAAGAAAAGCCTAAGTCTAAATTATTTTATTTATTGTAAAAAGGTATTAACGTTAACTAATTAAACTAATTTAATTTAATTTACATTTATTTACAAAATAAGTTAATAAATAATAAAATGTTCTTTTTTTTGTTTTTTATGAATTTTTATAAAAAAATAGTTTGTTAGGTTAATTAACAATAATGATAATAATTAAAAAAGGAAAATAAAAAGAAAAGGAAAATAGAAAAAAAAAGAAATAGAAACCAATGGGGGTGTTGATGGCCCAATGGAGGTGTGAAGCCTGGAAATTGCTGGCCCATTAACCAGCCTTGTTGACTTTTGGAGATTGCCTGGAGCACGTTGACTGGAGAATATAGTGTTCAGCGCTTTTTGGCCCTCGGATTGATGATCATGGCCACTTGGCATGTGGAACGCTGAAGGTTCATGGTGAAACGCACTGGGCATCCTGCACACAAATACATAAGAAAAAATGATATGGAATTTTGGGGGACCTGGGAAGAACTTACAGCGCGGTATGATGGATCTTAGGACGTGGCAAGGGTTGCTTTAGCTTCAGGGGATGGCAAAGAAGAGAGTCACGTTCTCCTTTTGGCCTGAAAATGCTTGCAATACTCCTTTTGATCTCACACTTTTTTTGACACTTTTTGGATTTTGCTCTGGCCGTTTGTGCAATGTTCTAGGTTGTGAATGAGGCTTGCATATATAGTAATGAGTGAGAATAAGTCACATTTAGGAGCCTTTAACCATTGCAATTAAGCTTTGGATTTTGTCTTAACCACCATTAAAGGCCTTTCAAAGCTTGTTCAAAATTTGAATTTTCATGCCTAAATGAGCTTAGAACGAAATTGGTAGGTTGCAAATGCTTCATGAAGGCTATTCAAACCATAAGATACCATTTAATTAATTTTTTTAGATTTACTTGAATTATTATGGATTAAAATGAATTAAATCCATAAAAATTAAATAAAAATAGAAAAATAATTATTTGGTCTTGAAATTGATCATGGGACACGTGGGTGGCATGACAAGGCTGAATCAAGTGGAAAAAAGTGGGCCCTTTTGTCAAAAATTGAAGTTTCAAGGATAGTTGACTTTTGCCATTTCACAAAAATTTTCCCAACTTCTCCAATGCATATCTTGCTCAATTTTGATCATATGAACATGTTCTTGGACATTTTGGAAAGGTCTTGAAGTCCTATAACCAATGCCTTTGGTCCCATGTCATTTCTAGTTACCAATCTCAAGTTATGGTCTTTGACTTAAAATGCCTTTTTGTTGACTTTTGAAAATGACCTATAATGTTGAAATTGATAACTTTTTGTGAGAGCATTTCTTGGACTTGGAATGTGAAGATGAGTTGTAGGAAATGTCCTCCCCTTCAAAATGAGAATTGGATGGGATTTTTCTGATGAACCATGAAAAAGTTATGCCTTGGTCAAGTTACAGTTGACTTTTCAGCTGTCCAAAAATAGAAACTTTTGCATCTTGATGATTTTTGAGCCATTCTTGTGGAATCATGATCAAGACTTGATCAAATGATGATTGTGGCTTCAAAATAAGATGTTGACCAAAAATTTTGACTTTTGACTGCCAAATGACCATTTTACCCCTACAGTTAATTGTGAAGCAAATGAGGCTTTTGACTGTGCAATTTGACCTTGTGAGCCTTGAAACTTGGCATATAGATGCTTGACAATGTGTATAGGCATATGGGACTTGATTGAGCCCTTGAAAACCTCAACTTCCTTGCAGGAACCAAAACCCTAATTTGACTGGCTTAGGAGGGTGTTTGAACTGTGCAACCCTTGAGTAGACTTGAGCAAATTGAGATGATGCTTGTCAAAACTTTGAAGAATATGGGAGGGCAAATTTTGGGGTACAACAGTTTCCCCTGTTCAATCTTCTTAGACATGAGGATGTAGATTGGCTAGCGTGCCTTTCGTGATCCGAAGGTGGAAGATGATTGAACACTAGAGTGCCCAGAAATTTGCACTCACATAGTAGAATATCAGCAGTGTGATGTCGGGAATGGGCTTACAGATGCCATTTGGAGAGATGATGGATAGGAGGATGGGCTTATAGATGCCATCTGGAGGCGTGACAGAACCTTGTCGGGAATGGGCTTATAGATGCCATTTGGAAATGTGATGGATGAGAGGATGGGCTTATAGATGCCATCTAGATATGTGACAGAACCTTGTCGGGAATGGGCTTATAGATGCCATTTGGAGACTGTTGATAGGTGGATGGGCTTATAGACGCCATCTGGAGATGGTCTGTTGAACTGTAATTTTTGTAAGTTGAAAGAGGGAACCCGTGTAGGGTTGTCTGACGATGAGCTCGTGTAAAACTGCATCTTGGAAAGAAGGACACCTGTGTAGGGTTGACTGATGATGAGCTCATGTAAAACTGCATCTTTGGAGGAAGGAAACCTGTGTAGGGTTTACTGATAATGAGTCCGTATAAGACTGCATCTGAAATGGAGAAGGAACCTGTGTAGGGTTACTGATGATGAGTCTGTGTAAAACTACGTCTGGGGCTGAGAAGGAAACCTGTGTAGGGTTTACTAATGACGAGTCCGTGTAAAACTACGTCTGGAGTTTGAGAAGGGAACCTGTGTGGGGTTACTTTGATGATGAGTCCGTGTAAAACTGCATCCTGGAAGAAGTAAAACCTGGGTAGGGTTTTTGATGATGAGTCCGTGTAAAACTGCATCTTTGAAGAAGTAAAACCTGGGTAGGGTTTCTGATGACGAGTCCGTGTAAAACTGAGTCTTTGGGAAGAGAGAACCTGTGTAGGGTTTCTTTGACAACGAGCCCGTGTAAAACTACGTCTGGAGAGAGAGAACCTGTATAGGGTTTCTTCGGGATAAGTTCGTGTAAAACTTCTGGAGGAACCGGGGTAAGGTTACTGCAGGATAAGTTCGTGTAAAACTTCTGGATGAACCGGGGTAAGGTCATCTTGAGATAAGTCCGTGTAAGACTTCTAGATGAACCGGGGTAAGGTCATCTTGAGATAAGTCCGTGTAAGACTTCTGGAGGAACCGGGGTAAGGTCACCTTAGGATAAATCCGTGTAAGACTTTGGGAGGAACCGGTGTAGGGTTACCTTGAGATAAGTCCGTGTAAGACTTCTGGAGGAACCGGGGTCAGGTTACTGCAGGGTAAGTTCGTGTAAAACTTTTTGATGGACCGGGGTAAGGTCATCTTGAGATAAGTCCGTGTAAGACTTCTGGAGGAACCGGGGTAAGGTTACTGCAGGATAAGTTCGTGTAAAACTTATTGATGAACCGGGGTAAGGTCATCTTGAGATAAGTCCGTGTAAGACTTCTGGAGGAACCGGGGTAAGCTTACTGCAGGGTAAGTTCGTGTAAAACTTCTTGATGAACCGGGGTAAGGTTATCTTGAGATAAGTCCGTGTAAGACTTTTGGAGGAACCGGGGTAAGGTTATTGCAGGGTAAGTTCGTGTAAAACTTCTTGATGAACCGGGGTAAGGTCATCTTGAGATAAGTCCGTGTAAGACTTCTGGAGGAACCGGGGTAAGGTTACTGCAGGATAAGTTCGTGTAAAACTTCTTGATGAACCGGGGTAAGGTCATCTTGAGATAAGTCCGTGTAAGACTTCTGGAGGAACCGGGGTAAGGTTACTGCAGGGTAAGTTCGTGTAAAACTTCTGGATGAACCGGGGTAAGGTTATCTTGAGATAAGTCCGTGTAAGACTTCTGGAGGAACTGGGGTAAGGTTACTGCAGGATAAGTTCGTGTAAAACTTCTGGATGAACCGAGGTAAGGTCATCTTGAGATAAGTCTGTGTAAGACTTCTTCTGAAAGAAAAGGAACCGACGTAGGGTTACTTTGATGATAAGTCTGTGTAAGACTTCGTCTGAAAATTGAGAAGGAACCGGTGTAGGGTTGCCTGATGATGAGTTCGTGTAAAACTACACCCGAGGTTGAGAAGGAACCGGTGTAGGGTTGCCCGTTGATGAGCCCGTGTAAGACTTCTTCTGAAAGAAAAGGAACCGGTGTATGGTTGCCTGAGGATGATCAAGTAGATAATTGTCCTGTTTGGTTTCGGATATTAACCCACGATCAGTCGTCCACAGAATTTTCCTGGCTTGTTACCGGTGTTGATTTGGAACTATAAAGGTAGATGGTAATCATCTTTTGATTGACTTTTTTCTGAAAAGGCAAAGTATTAGTCATATGCAATGTCATGATGCATGAACTGCATGATTTTAAGATGTTCTCAAAACTAAATGAGATTTGTGGTGTATGATGCGTATGCATGTCATAATGTATGAAGATGTGACGTTTATGAATGTATTTTCGTCTGGGAAAATAAATCCTTGACGAGTGCCTGGAGCTTGTTGCATCCTGGGCTGATGTTTGAAGAGTAGAATTCTTCGTTTCCGCTGAGGTTGATGATTGCAAGAATAAACTGGTAGGAGAAGATGGCTTCGTTGGGGGATAAACTTGGCGAAGAGATTACTCTGCGGAGAATTACTCTGTGGGAAGAGATACCTTGCTGAGGTTTTGATGATAACTCTGCTGGGGATTCCGTTGATAAGCTCTGTTGGAAGATTTGATGAACTCCGCTGGGGATAGGAAGAGCTTCGCCGAGGACGATCTTTCCGTGGTAATTAGCTGAGGATAACCCAGTTATAAGCTCTGGTGGGGAATAACCTTTGAATATGGTCGGGGAGAGACGTATGTACTCTGCAGGTGATAAGCTTCCAGAATCTACTGGGGAGATTGATTCAACTTTCCCGGGGAAACTTTTGGACTGTACTGGGGAATGGCTCCACTAGGGTGTCTTGTATTCCGCCGGGGAACAATCTTATATTAAGACTACCGGGGATGCTTGTTTAGGAACATCTGTATACTCCTGTTGAGTAATGTTGAGATTTTTTTTGGGGGTACCCAACTTCCTTAAGGCTGACAGTAGACCAACTCTGCTTGGGGAGAGTACCACTGACTTGCTGGGGATACTGGGCCTTTTTAGGGCTGACGGGAGACCAACTCTGCTCGGGAAAGAGTATTGCTGAGTCTTGTCTTACTCTGCGGGGAGTGAAGGTATCTGGGTTATGTTCTTCAGCCGAACCTACCTTGGTACCTTGGTTGACAGAGCAACTAGACCGTTTGGACAACTCATTATTGCCCCTGTTTTTGATGTGGGAGAAGAAGATACCTTGTGGAGGTGCTTGATAACTGCCGATCGACAAATCTTCTTCTGGTAGGCAAGCGACGAGATGATGGGACATAGTCGTACGCTTTTGATCCCTAACTTTTGCCTGGACCGCCCTCTCGGGTTTTCAGTCCATCGGGATACCCATTTTTGCCCAAGCCGCCTTTTCAGGTTTTCGACTTGCCAGGTGTACAGATTTTTCTATTTCATCCCTTATTTTTGTCCGAACCCTTTTGGTTCGCCGGGAAGCCCTTATTTTTGCCTGGGTGTGTCAACCTAGCGGGTCTTTGATTATGCGTAGTATTTTTTCGACTATGTCTGTGCTCTCAGGATGTAGAGAGGTGCCCCTGTCAGTAGTGTTGCATTGCCCTACTACCAGAAGATCTTCGTTTGATCGTCCAATGCCCCAAGTGATCCAGGTAGAAATTTGCCCCGTGTTGATTGGCCTTTTGAGAGATTCTCCGAATTTTGACTTAACTGCCCCCGATGATGGACGATGATCATGCCGTGCCCCTTGATTGGAAGTGTTTTTTCCATTTGAGATGACCTTTTGTTGAGAAGGCTTTTGTTCACTAGATGCTCGTCGTGCAAAGTTCTCTGCTGTTCAAACAAATAATCATCTGCAAACAATGTTATTTTGAAAATGCAAAGCTTATGTCTTTTTTGAAAATGCATTTTTTCATAAAAACAAGTGAATTTTTTTTTTGAACCGTGATGTCAACTTGTTATTTTACCGCAAGCCTTAAGGAGTCAGGATACCTTTGGTAACAGTATGCTTTCGAACTAAACCCATGCTTCAGCTAGGAATTTTTAAGGGTTGTAGCGTGGCCTGGTTCACGGTTTAAGAAACAAAGGATAAAAGCTCAAATTTTATTTGTACCCACCCATTCTTCGTGATGTTCTTCAAACCTAAACTCAGCTGATCGTGCGTTAGACCTGGTTTGAGTCTTCGGCCTGATATACCGGTGATGGTTCGGGTATTGACAGTTCATTTGGAATAGGCAGTCATTCCCCTTTTTTTTTGTTGAGGGTTTGTAGGACCTCTTTCTTTTTTTATTTCATTATCCCTGTCTTTTGCCTGAACTGTTTCTTTTCGTATTACAGTCAGCGGGATGCCCCAGTTTTTGTAAGTCTCCTTTATAGGTTTTGACTTATATGGGCTTTCATTTTGAGAGATAATGACTGCTGTTGTACCCCAAAATTTTCCCTCCCATATTCTTTAAGATTTGCAAAGAGCATGCTTCAAAATCTCTCCAAGGGTTGCACAGTTCAAGGGCCTCCTAACAGTCAAAAAATAGGGTTTTGGTTCTGACAAAGAAGTTGAAGTTTCCAAGGGTCCAATCAAGTCCCATTTGCCTATAAACATGGTTAAGCATCCATATGTCAAGTTTCAAGACTTACAGCACAAAATTGCACAGTCAAAAACCCTAATTGCCCTACAGTCAACTGCAGGGGCAAAATGGTCATTTGACAGTCAAAAGTTCAAATTTTTGGTCAACATCTTATTTTGAAGCCACAAACATCATTTGATCAATTCTTGATCATGATTTTCAAGGCATGGCTCAAAAAGTCTCAAGATGCAAAAGTTTCCATATTTGGACAGTTGAAAAAGTCAACTGTAACTTGACCAAGGCATAACTTCCACATGGTTTATCAGAAAAATTTCATCCAAAGCTCATTTTGAATATAAAGGCATTTCCAACAACTCCTCTTCACACTTCAAGACGAATAAATGCCCTCACAAAAAGTTATCAATTTCAACATTATAGGTCATTTTCAAAAGTCAACAAAAAGGGACTTCAAGTCAAAGGCCATAACTTGAGATTGGTAAATCAAAATGACATGGGACCAAAGGCATTGGTTATACGACTTCAAGACCTTTCCAAAATATCCAAGAACATGATCAAAGCTTAAAAATTGAGCAAGATATGCCATGTGGAAGTTGGGAAATTTTTGGGAATTTTGAAAAGTCAACTTTACTTCAAATGCCTCAAATTTGCTAATGGGCCACATTTTCTTCCAAGATTCATCATCCAAAGGCTATGCACGACCATTTGGCCCAAAGGGGATTTATCTCATCATTTTTATTATTTATTTGAATTTTTAATCACAATTAATTCATTTAATTAAATAAAATATGGAAAAAAATACTAAACCAATACATTTGAATCTTTTTATGCAGTATAATCACTCATTGGCTACTCAAGATTTCGTGCATACCAAAATTGGAAGGTTTGGCTATGATTGACATCAAAATCATATGGAAAAGATTTGAAAGATATTCATGGAAAATCAAATATCTCATACATCAATGCATTGATCTTTTGGCTCAGAATTTAACCCTAATTCATTCCATACATAAGGAAGAAGCTAAACCTAAAGCTAGAGACCTGAAAGCTGCGCCTCATCTCAAGAACAAAGTTTGTACTTTTTGTCAAAATTTTCAAAACTGAAAACACGATTCCAAAGAGTTTCAAGGTAAAACATTGACTCCATTACATTCCTGAGGCATCAGGGAACATTTCTGGATCAAAACCATTGATTCTAACGCAAAGAATTGGTAGAAACATGTCTCACTTTTCATGAAAATATGCATAATCGTGTTTCAATTTCTGGGCATTTTTCATACCATTTAATTGTTGTTTTACACTAATCTAATCATGCTGAAGCTAACCATGTATTTTAATTGAGTTTTTGTGCATTGTATGAGAAATCACCATTGAAGCTTTCTAGGTTTTCAGAGGTCACGAATTGGGGCTTCCTTGTTCTGGAAAAATTGAGACATGAGACCCACGCCATTAGAACCAGAAGATCATGACCAATTGATTCCATACCTCGCGCCTAATTTATGAACCACTATGGCCTATTCTCTATTTTTCTGTTCATCATTTAGTGGGGGTTTAAAACCCCCGCTATTTAGTTTGTTTTTTCAGGCAAAACGCAGAACGAGTGGAGAAGAAGGCATGCTGTCAACCGGCCATTGGTCTATTCAAGTTTAGCGCGTTTTTTTGAATTAACGTCATTAACGTGTTTTGTTTTATATATTATTTATTTTCCATTAATGTTACAAAGAAAGCAAATGGCATAGTTGGTTGGTGCGTTGTCCTCTGAACATTGGGACCTGGGTTCGATTCCCAGGTCCCCTCACTTCCTTAATATATTTTGTTTCCCTGTGATTCTATGCAGCTTGCCTCCTGGAGTCTATCATGCAGCCTTGTATCCAAGCGTGCCACACGTCCCATGGCATCAGTCCAATGGTCCAGATCTAAGGCCTATGGAATGATTCAGTCAACGAATCCACACGTGATTGCCAGAAGTCAACCAGGCCAGGAATCAAATGGGCCTAACTGCTGGCCATATACCTCCAAACTGGGGTCAACACCCCCAAGGGTTTGCAATTCTTTTCTTTTTTTCTATTTTTCCATTATTTGTGTTAATTCAATTATTTCCTTTTAATTCTTTAAATTAATATATTTTCATAACATAAAAAATAATAAAAATCAGAAAGTCACAAAATAAAATATATTTTATTTAAATATTATTTTTGTAAATAAATGTTATCAATTAATTTAGTTTTTTTTAATTCTAGGATTAATTTTAACGTTTTCTTAATAAACTTAAAAAATTTGTAGAATTAGGGTTTTAAACACTTTTATCCTTTTTTCCTTTTTTCACCATATTAATTATTAATTATTAATTATGATTTTTTGTAAATAAATTACCATGTAAATAATTAGATTAATCTTTGGTTCAACTTTAACATATTTCTTAATAAATAAAAATAGTTAGAATTAGGGTTAATTAACTTTTTAATTTCGTTTAATTCTCTCATTAAAATTCATAAATACAAAAAAATTCAAAATAATTTCCTTTCCCATTTAATTTAATTAATTTCGTAATTCTAATTTAATTTCGTTAAAAAGGGTCCAACGCCCTCGCTTTCGATTATCAGTTCGTTTCGCGCATTTATTTCCTTTCTTATAATACGCATGTAATTCTCCCAAAGCCATGTAATAGCTTAATTACGACATTTTTACTTTCCACTTTATTTTATTTCAAATCGGGTCCTGGTTTAATTTGGCGATGTGGACCCGCGCCTTTGTAATAGCGTAGGACTTTTAACTCTCGCATCTTTTTAACTGTTAACTATTGCATGAAAGAATGAATGTCAAAATAAAAGCAACGCGTAGATCACCAATGCATGAACAAGATAAATGTAAATGAACATGACACATAAAACACACACCACCCCTAGGGTGCGCCTCATTGTTGCCTTGCCCCTCGAAAGGTGATCGTCGAGTAGAGGATGTTTTAGTAAGTCCTCATGATCCAGGAACCTGGCATGAGGGTAGCTTCTAAGGTGTCTTCCCATTGCTCTGGTGATCACCATGTCCCGAACCTTCGAATTGACCCGAACACCTCCAACGGTGGTGCTACCTACCTCTCAATGGTGGGATGGCACTACTTTAAGGACATTTACACAGACGAATTCCTTAGGGTAGGTAGACGACTCTAGATATTTGCTCTAATTTCAAAACAAATCAAAAATACTTTTCACACCGACACCTTTTCAAAAAGCTTTCGAAAGCAATTTTTCAAACACTCTTGAGGACCGATACAAGAGTCGAACTGGAATTTTCAAGGAAACTTTTTAAAACCCACAGTTGAAAAGCAAACAAACCATTTTGAAAACACAAATGAGCAAGTATCTAAGAGCCCATGGATAACCATGGATAGAAAGGGTGCTAACACCTTCCCTTTCTATAATCTACCTCCCGAGCCGAGAACAATCTCTATAAGGAATTTTTCTGTGCTTTTGTCCTTTCCATTCGGAGAAAATAAAAGACGGTGGTGACTCTTGCTTCCGTGACATTTCGCGAACCAGCGCTAAACAGTCAGTTCCAGATCCACCGATCACAGAACTGGCGACTCTGCTGGGGAAATCTTTATAAAGTGAGGTGTACCTTAGGATTAGTTCATAACTGTGTTTTCAATTGTATTGAATTGCTTGCTTTAAATTGTGGGACTGTCTTGGGAGTTCTATAGATCCTAACCCGGATCTGGGGATACCTTCTTAGAAAGTAGCAACAAGGCTGTGAGGGAACTGTGCGTGGTATACCGACATGGTTGAAGCAGTATGCTACATTGATGTGGCACTTTGGTGTGTACCGGTAACCCTTGAGTTCAGTCAAGGAGAGTACGGGGCCTCCGCGTGGTGTCGTGAAGCATCAACTGACCTTAGGAACCTTAATTGAACTATCTTGGCCTCTTTAGGGTAGTGAGATAACTGACTCTGGTGCAGTCCGAGGTTGGTTGATACTCGATACTACACTCAATTGAGGGTTGCTTTCCTGGAATATTTCGGTCGCCAGTTCAGTGGCTAAATCGAAACGATGAACAATGAAAGCAATCCAGTGATATTGGGACCCTTAGAACCCGGTTACTTCTGATAGGACAGGTTGAGCCCACCAACTTTAAGAGGGTAATACCTAGACCCCATGTTGGCTTAAACTCTAAGGGCTTCTCTTGTGTGACTTGTGTGCCTTCCGACTTGACTACTTGTATGCTTGTTATCTGACACATGAACTACTTGCAGGTTTTGTTCATAGTCCTTAATTGGGACTCATAACAGGGTTTGCTAAGTTTCTTGTAGGTTTTGTTTATAGTCCTTAATTGGGACTCATAACAGTGTGTACTGAGTTTCCTGCAGGTTTTGTTTACAGTCCTCAATTGGGACTCATAACAGGGTTACTTACGTCACTCCATGCATACCATAACATCATACCATTGCATACATCCTAACCCATTTCAAGGATCTCAAGGGCTTGTGATGCAGGTCAGGATGAACCAACTGTCCAGCAAGGGGAAAAGGGGATTTATTTTCCTCTAGCCAAGGTTGTCAGGGGCTATGACCCACTGGATATGGTGAGCTTTTGACCCTTGAAGAAGGATTCTCAACAACATGCAGTTCCTTCAATCAAGCTACCGGATCCCAATTCTAACAATTTCTTGTTTGCCCCGCGAGATCCTTGGAAACATTGCATACATGTCATACATATCATCATCATAACAGGTATCCTTGTTGCAGGTCACTTACCTTTCTCGCTGTTTATTTCAGCAATGGCTTCCCAACAAGATAACCAGGACCTTCTTGCTCAAGAGACTCGGTTCGGGGAAATCCTCCTGAATCTATCCAAGGGGAAGGAGGAGCTAAGGACACTTCTCATGGAGACTTTGGTCAGGAACAGCGCTGAGGACGAACGGCTGAAACATCTGCAAGCTGAAGTGGATGCAATGAGAGCCCAGATGCTGGGGTAGGTGACTATCATCCAAGACTTAGCTCAAAGACAAGATGAGCTCGGGGTTCTCGTCAACCAACTGCTTCGGGGTAACCAACTGGGGCAAATGTCTAAGGGTAAAGAGACAGTCATCATTCAACCATCTTTGAGACAAGGAGATAAGGGGAGAGCTCCTCAAATGGCTCCAGTGTCCCAAATTCAGCATCAACCTCACCAGCTTCAGCCAGACAAGCCCAGGAGGCAATTCACCCAGCTCAACATGTCGCTGTTTCAAGCTTTACAACGTCTGTTGAGATTGAATCTGATCACATTAAGGGCTCATCCCCGGAACCCCAACACAGCATCTCCTATCTATGATCCCAATAAAAGGTGTGCCTACCACTCTGCCAGTCCAGGACATGATACAAATGAGTGTTGGGCTCTGAAGAATAAGATCCAGGACCTGATTGATGAAGGAGCATTGGAGTTCACACAAGATGGTCAGGCCGAGTTTTTCTACCATCCCTCCAAGGCTCACCATTTGAAGTGACAAGCCCTGAGACGAAAAGACTTTTGTTCATTAGGATTTTCAAGTTGTAATTTTCTTTTGTTCAAACATTTACTCATGTTAAACGTTGTTATTCCATTAATGCATCGCATATGTCTGTTTTGAAGCAATATATTCGTATTCACTATATGCAAATTATTTTCATATTTTTTCTGATGATCAACGCTCGATTAATAATTCTAAGCCTCTTTAGGGAGGATGACGAAAACGATACCACAATCTACAGTATGCTTTTGAACAGACCCCGCTGATGAAGTACAGGCATTGTTTCAATTCCTAAACACTGGAGTTATAAGGAAGATAATCCCTCGTCAACCCCTTTGAGCCAAAGAAGTTGGAGTTTTTCTTTTCGAAAATTAAAACCCTTAATCATAACCTGGGGCAGGGTAGTTCTCCCAGTTGATCCAAATGTATAACAAATAGCACCAAAGAGGTCCTTACAAAACAAAGAAAGACAGTGATGGTTCCGAATAATCAATAAAGAAAGGCAGTCATTATCTTTCAAAATAAGAACCCATTAAGTCAAAACCTAAGAAGGAGACTTGCAAAACTGGGGCATCCCGCTGACTATAATCACAAAAGAAACAGTTCAGGCAAAAAACAGGGATAACAAAATCAAAAAGAAAGAGGTCATACAAACCCTCAACAAAAACAAAAAAAAATGACTGCCTATTCAAAATAAGCTATCAACATTCGAATCATCACCGGAATATCAAAGCAAAGACTCAAACAAGGTCTAACGCATGATCAACTGAGCTTAGGTTTGAAGAACATCACGAAGAGCGGGTGGGTACAAATAATTTGAGCCTTTATCCTTTGTTTCCTAAACCGTGAACCAGGCCACGTTATAACCCTTAAAAGTCCTAGCTGAAGCATGGGTTAGTTTGAAAGCATACTGTTACGAAAGGTATCCTGACTCCTTAAGGCCTACAGTATATACGGAGTTGACATCACGTTTTACAAACATTCACTTGTTTTATGAAAAAGAATGCATTTTCAAAATCTTCAAGACATACATAAGCTTCGTATTTTTAACATAACTTTGTTTGCATATGACTTTTTGTTTGAACAACATAGAAATTCGCACAACGAATGCCTAATGAACAGAAGCACTTCCAATCAAGGGGCATGATATGATCAGGGTCTATTATCTGGGGCAGTCCAATCAAGATTCGGAGAATCTCTCAAAGGCCAAACAACCTGGGGCAAATCTCCGCCTAAGTCACTTGGGGCATTCCAACAACGAATCTTGCCTGATCAAACGTCTTCTGGTGGCATGGCAAAACAATTCTAACAGGGGCAATTCCCTACATTCCGAGAGAACGGACATAGTTGAAAATACTATGCATAATTAAAGACCCGCTAGGTTGACAAACCTAGGCAAAAACAAGGGCTTCCCGGCGAACTAAAAGGGTTCGGGCAAAAATAAGGGATGAAATGAAAAAATCTGTACACCCGGCAAGTCGAAAACCTGAAAAGGCGGCTTGGGCAAAAATGGGTATCCCGGTGGACTGAAAACCCGAAAGGGAGGTCCAGGCAAAAGTTAGGGATCAGAGCGTACGACTATGTCCCGTCATCCTGTCACCTGCCTACCAGAAGAAGGTTTGTCCATCAACAATTATCAGCACCTCACAGGTCTTCCTCTCCCACCTCAGAAACAGAGGCAATAGTGAGTGGTCTAAGCGATCTAATTGCTCTGTCCACCAAGGTACTAAGGTAGGTTCAGCTGAAGAACATAACCAGTACATCTTAATTCCCCAGAGAGTGAGCCAGCAAGTCAGTGCACTCTCCCCAAGCAAAGTTATACAGTAAACCTTAAGGAAATTGGGTATTCTCCAGTAGATCTCAACATTCCCCAGCAATATACATGCATTCTTAACAAGCATCCCCGGCAGTCTTGGCCTAAAGATTGTTCCCCGGCGGCACATCAAACGTTCAATGGAGTCACTTCCCCGATGCAGTTCAAAGCTTCCCCAGGAGGGTCCAATCCAGTTTCCCCAGGAAAGTTGAATCATCTCCCCAGCAGTAAGCTTACCCCCAGTAGATTCTGGAAGCTTCTCCCTCGAAGAGCATGAATGCGTCTCCCGGCTTTATTCAAAGAGTTATTCCCCTACCAGGATATAACTGGGTTATCCTCAGCCAAAAGCCACGGAAAGATCGTCCTCGACGAAGCCTTCTTATCCCCAGCGAAGTCTATTAACACTTCCAATATAACAAGGGTATCCCCAGCGAAGTCTATTAACACTTCCAACACAACAATGGTATCCCCAGGGAAGTTATCATTAACCTCCCAGCAAGTATCTCTCTCCCTAGAGAGTATTGTTTCCCAGCAAGATCGTTAGAGTGCTTTTCTCCCCGCAGAGTGTTCTATTCGCCAAGTTTATTCCCCAACGGAGTTATCTTCTCCTACTGGTATTCTTGCAACTAATATCCCCAGCGGAAGCAAAAATCTATTCTCCAACATCAGCCCAGGATGTGACTTCCCGGCACCCGTCAAGGATTTATTTTCCTAGACGACAAACATACATTAATAAACATCGCATTTTCATACATTATAGCATGCATATACGCATCATATCTCACAAATCTCATTTATGTGGAGAACATCATCGCTTGATTCATATCATGCCTTGCATATAACTGACCTTTACCTTTCAGAAAAGATCCAGTTAATTTCTCAGCTATATTCCAAGACCTAGACCGGTTCAGTTAAATCGACCCTAAGATTTTACTGTTTCTTATCCAGTCAAAGGCCTTCTCTGGTTCAGTCAGATCGACCCTAAGATCTCCCTGTTTCTTATCCAGTTGAAGATTTCAAGACCTAAACCGGTTCAGTTAAATCGACCCTAAGATTTTACTGTTTCTTATCCAATCAAAGGCCTTCTCTGGTTCAGTCAGATCGACCCTAAGATCTCCCTGTTTCTTATCCAGTTGAAAATTTCAAGACCTAGACCGGTTCAGTTAAATCGACCCTAAGATTTTCCTGTTTCTTATCCAGTCAAAGGCCTTCTCTGGTTCAGTCAGATCGACCCTAAGATCTCCCTGTTTCTTATCCAGTTAAAGATTCCAAGACCTAGACCGGTTCAGTTAAATCGACCCTAAGATTTTTCTGTTTCTTATCCAGTCAAAGGCCTTCTCTAGTCTAGTTAAATCGACCCTAAGATTTTCCTGATGAAGACTCAGTAGAAGATATCCAAGATTCTCTCAGCGTTTCTGTTGAGGTTGAAGTCGCCCAAGATTCTCTCAGCGTCCCTGTTGAGGTAGTAATCGCCCAGGTTCTCTCAGCGTTCCTGTTGAGGTAGAAATCGTTCAAGGTTCTCTCAGTGATCCTGTTGAGGTAGTAATCGTTCAAGATTCTCTCAGCGTCCCTGTTGAGGTAGTAATCGCCCAGGTTCTCTCAGCGTTCCTGTTGAGGTAGCAATCGTTCAAGGTTCTCTCAGCATTCCTGTTGAGGTAGTAATCGTCCAAGGTTCTCTCACCGTCCCGTTGAGGTAGTAACCACCCCTGGTTCATTCATCACCTTTTTGAAGCTCCAGATTCAATTCCTGTAACCAGTCAGGGCGCATCTATACAAAGAGTTTGAAGACCAGTACCTGCAACAGGCCAGGTAATCATTTTCTTTTCAGGTACGCAAGTTCTCGCTAAGGAATCCCCTACGCGATTGACACCCAGATGGCATCTATAAGCCCATCCACCTTCCATCATCTTTTAGCATGGCATCTATAAGCCCATCATCCTATCCATCAATCTCCAAATGGCATCTATAAGCCCATTCCCACCATCACACTACTATGTGAGCGCAAATTTCTGGGCACTCTAGTGTTCAATCATCTTCCACCTTCGAATTACGAAAGGCACGTCAGCCAATCTACATCCTCAGGTCTAAGAAGATTGAACAGGGGCAACTGTTGTACCCCAAAATTTGCCCTCCCATATTCTTCAAGATTTGCAAAGAGCATGCTTCAAAATCTCTCCAAGGGTTGCACAGTTCAAGGGCCTTCTAACAGTCAAAAACTAGGGTTTTGGTTCTGACAAAGAAGTTGAAGTTTCCAAGGGTCCAATCAAGTCCCATTTGCCTATAAACATGGATAAGCATCCATATGTCAAGTTTCAAGACTTACAACACAAAATTGCACAGTCAAAAACCCTAATTGCCCTACAGTCAACTGCAGGGGCAAAATGGTCATTTGACAGTCAAAAGTTCAAATTTTTGGTCAACATATTATTTTGAAGTCACAAACATCATTTGATCAATTCTTGATCATGATTTTCAAGGCATGGCTCAAAAAGTCTCAAGATGCAAAAGTTTCCATATTTGGACAGTTGAAAAAGTCAACTGTAACTTGACCAAGGCATAACTTCCACATGGTTTATCAGAAAAATTCCATCCAAAGCTCATTTTGAATATAAAGACATTTCCAACAACTCCTCTTCACACTTCAAGACCAATAAATGCCCTCACAAAAAGTTATCAATTTCAACATTATAGGTCATTTTCAAAAGTCAACAAAAAGGGACTTTAAGTCAAAGGCCATAACTTGAGATTGGTAAATCAAAATGACATGGGACCAAATGCATTGGTTATAGAACTTCAAGACCTTTCCAAAATGTCCAAGAACATGATCAAAGCTTAAAAATTGAGCAAGATATGCCATGTGGAAGTTGGGAAATTTTTGGGAATTTTGAAAAGTCAACTTTACTTCAAATGCCTCAAATTTGCTAATGGGCCACATTTTCTTCCAAGATTCATCATCCAAAGGCTATGCACGACCATTTGGCCCAAAGGGGATTTATCTCATCATTTTTATTATTTATTTGAATTTTTAATCACAATTAATTCATTTAATTAAATAAAATATGGAAAAAATACTAAACCAATACATTTGAATCTTTTTATGCAGTATAATCACTCATTGGCTACTCAAGATTTCGTGCATACCAAAATTGGAAGGTTTGGCCATGATTGACATCAAAATCATATGGAAAAGATTTGAAAGATATTCATGGAAAATCAAATATCTCATACATCAATGCATTGATCTTTTGGCTCAGAATTTAACCCTAATTCATTCCATACATAAGGAAGAAGCTAAACCTAAAGCTAGAGACCTGAAAGCTGCGCCTCATCTCAAGAACAAAGTTTGTACTTTTTGTCAAAATTTTCAAAACTGAAAACACGATTCCAAAGAGTTTCAAGGCAAAACATTGACTCCATTACATTCCTGAGGCATCAGGGAACATTTCTGGATCAAAACCATTGATTCTAACGCAAAGAATTGGTAGAAACATGTCTCACTTTTCATGAAAATATGCATAATCGTGTTTCAATTTCTGGGCATTTTTCATACCATTTAATTGTTGTTTTACACTAATCTAATCATGCTGAAGCTAACCATGTATTTTAATTGAGTTTTTGTGCATTGTATGAGAAATCACCATTGAAGCTTTCTAGGTTTTCAGAGGTCACGAATTGGGGCTTCCTTGTTCTGGAAAAATTGAGACATGAGACCCACGCCATTAGAACCAGAAGATCATGACCAATTGATTCCATACCTCGCGCCTAATTTATGAACCACGATGGCCTATTCGCTATTTTTCTGTTCATCATTTAGTGGGGGTTTAAAACCCCCGCTATTTAGTTTGTTTTTTCAGGCAAAACGCAGAACGAGTGGAGAAGAAGGCATGCTGTCAACCGGCCATTGGTCTATTCAAGTTTAGCGCGTTTTTTTGAATTAACGTCATTAACGTGTTTTGTTTTATATATTATTTATTTTCCATTAATGTTACAAAGAAAGCAAATGGTATAGTTGGTTGGTGCGTTGTCCTCTGAACATTGGGACCTGGGTTCGATTCCCAGGTCCCCTCACTTCCTTAATATATTTTGTTTCCCTGTGATTCTATGCAGCTTGCCTCCTGGAGTCTATCATGCAGCCTTGTATCCAAGCGTGCCACACGTCCCGTGGCATCAGTCCAATGGTCCAGATCTAAGGCCTATGGAATGATTCAGTCAACGAATCCACACGTGATTGCCAGAAGTCAACCAGGCCAGGAATCAAATGGGACTAACTGCTGGCCATATACCTCCAAACTGGGGTCAACACCCCCAAGGGTTTGCAATTCTTTTCTTTTTTTCTATTTTTCCATTATTTGTGTTAATTCAATTATTTCCTTTTAATTCTTTAAATTAATATATTTTCATAACATAAAAAATAATAAAAATCAGAAAGTCACAAAATAAAATATATTTTATTTAAATATTATTTTTGTAAATAAATGTTATCAATTAATTTAGTTTTTTTTTATTCTAGGATTAATTTTAACGTTTTCTTAATAAACTTAAAAAATTTGTAGAATTAGGGTTTTAAACACTTTTATCCTTTTTTCCTTTTTTCACCATATTAATTATTAATTATTAATTATTATTTTTTGTAAATAAATTACCATGTAAATAATTAGATTAATCTTAGGTTCAACTTTAACATATTTCTTAATAAATAAAAATAGTTAGAATTAGGGTTAATTAACTTTTTAATTTCGTTTAATTCTCTCATTAAAATTCATAAATACAAAAAAATTCAAAATAATTTCCTTTCCCATTTAATTTAATTAATTTCGTAATTCTAATTTAATTTCGTTAAAAAGGGTCCAACGCCCTCGCTTTCGATTATCAGTTCGTTTCGCGCATTTATTTCCTTTCTTATAATACTCATGTAATTCTCCCAAAGCCATGTAATAGCTTAATTACGACATTTTTACTTTCCACTTTATTTTATTTCAAATCGGGTCCTGGTTTAATTTGGCGATGTGGACCCGCGCCTTTGTAATAGCGTAGGACTTTTAAATCTCGCATCTTTTTAACTGTTAACTATTGCATGAAAGAATGAATGTCAAAATAAAAGCAACGCGTAGATCACCAATGCATGAACAAGATAAATGTAAATGAACATGACACACAAAACACACACCACCCCTAGGGTGCGCCTCATTGTTGCCTTGCCCCTCGAAAGGTGATCGTCGAGTAGAGGATGTTTTAGTAAGTCCTCATGATCCAGGAACCTGGCATGAGGGTAGCTTCTAAGGTGTCTTCCCATTGCTCTGGTGATCACCATGTCCCGAACCTTCGAATTGACCCGAACACCTCCAACGGTGATGCTACCTACCTCTCAATGGTGGGATGGCACTACTTTAAGGACATTTACACAGACGAATTCCTTAGGGTAGGTAGACGACTCTAGATATTTGCTCTAATTTCAAAACAAATCAAAAATACTTTTCACACCGACACCTTTTCAAAAAGCTTTCGAAAGCAATTTTTCAAACACTCTTGAGGACCGATACAAGAGTCGAACTGGAATTTTCAAGGAAACTTTTTAAAACCCACAGTTGAAAAGCAAACAAACCATTTTGAAAACACAAATGAGCAAGTATCTAAGAGCCCATGGATAACCATGGATAGAAAGGGTGCTAACACCTTCCCTTTCTATAATCTACCTCCCGAGCCGAGAACAATCTCTATAAGGAATTTTTTTGTGCTTTTGTCCTTTCCATTCGGAGAAAATAAAAGACGGTGGCGACTCTTGCTTCCGCGACATTTCGCGAACCAGCGCTAAACAGTCAGTTCCAGATCCACCGATCACAACTGCTTGTCTTTATGCTTATTCGGAACCATCACTGTCTTTTGTTTTGTAAGGACTTCTTTGATGCCATTCGCTGTGCACTTGGATCAACTGAGAGAACTACTCTGCCCCAGGTTATGATTAAGGGTTTTAATTTTCGAAAAGAAAAACTCCTACTTCTTTGGCTCAGAGGGGTTGACGAGGGATTATCTTCCTTATAACTCCAGTGTTTAGGAATTGAAACAATGCATGTACCTCATCAGCGGGGTTTGTTCAAAAGCATACTGTAGATTATGGTATCGTTTTCGTCATCCTCCCTCAAGAGGCCTAGAATTATTAACCGAGCGTTGATCATCACACAAAAATATGAAAGCAATTTGCAATATAGTGAATACGAAATAATTACTTCAAAACAGACATGTGTAATGCATTAATGAAATAACAACGTTTGATATGAATAAAATGTTTAAACAATCAAAGAAAAATACAACTTGAACATTCGAATGAACAAAAGTTTCTTAGTTTGAACTAGTCATCTCAGATGGAAGATTCTCAGCAGAAGATGTTCATTTTACCACCCGGCATGAACTCTAGCACCCTTCCGTCGATCAAGTCTTGAATCTTGTTCCTCAGGCTCCAACAGTCGTCAGTGTCATGTCCAGGGCTTTCAGAATGGTAGACACACCTTTCATCAGGATTGTATTTTAGGGAGGTTATGTTGAGAGTCTTAGGAGGATCCTTTAAAGCAATCAGCTTGACCTCCAACAAGCGTCTCAGTATCAGTGATGATGGTATACCAGTCTCCGAGAAATGTCTTCCAGACGTATTTCGCCTATGCCGATTATCCTGTTGATGCTGGTGAGGTTGATGCTGGGCTTGTGACCCTGAAGCAAACTGAGGAGCTTTTCCCCGGTCTTATTGCCCCACAGGTGGTTGAATGATGGCTTTCTCTTTAACCTTAGATGTTTGCCCCAGTTGGTTATCCCGAAGCAGTTGGTTGACGAGAACCCTGAGCTCTTCTTGTCTTTGAGCTATGTCTTGGATGAGAGCCATCTGCCCCAGCATCTGGGTTCTCATTGTATCTTCCTCAGCTTGCAGACGTTTCAGCTGTTCGTCTTTATCATCTTCTGGACTGTTCCTGACCAAAGTCCCCATGAGGAGTGTTCTCAGCTCTTCCCGCCCCTTGGATAGATTTAGGAGGATCTCCCCGAACTGAATCTCTTGGGCATGAAGATCCTGGTTGTCTTGTTGGGAAGCCATTGCTGAAATAAACAGCGAAGAAGGTAAGAGACCTATACCAAGGGTACCTGTAATGCAATGAGATGTATGTATGCATGCAATGTTTTCAAGGATCTCATGGGGTAAACAAGAAAATTGTTAGAATTTGAATTTTGTAGCTTGATGGAAGGAACTTCATGTTGATGAGAGTCCTTCTTCAAGAGTCAAGTCTCACCATATCGAGTGGGTCATAGCCCCTGACTCAAGTCATTAACCTTGGCTAGAGGAAAATAAATCCCCTTTACCCCTTGCTGGACATTTGATTCATCATGACCTGCATCACAAAACCCTTGAGGTCCTTGAAATGGATTAGTCCTTATGTAGGATGCATGCAATGGTATGATGGTATGATGTTATGTTATGCGTGGAGTAATGTAGGTAAACCCTGTTATGAGTTCCAATTAAGGACTGTAGACAAAAACTGCAAGGAAACTCGTGTTGTTAGATAACAAGTATGCAAGTAGTTCAAGTATGAAGGCACACAAGTCACACAAGACAGCCCTTAGAGTTCAGGCCAGCATGAAGTTTGGCGTACTACCCTCTTGAAGTTGGTGGGCTCAAAACCTGTCCTATCAAAAGTAACCGGGTTCTAAGGAGCTCAATATCATTTGGTCGTTTTCTATGTTCATTGTTTTGATTTAGCCACTGAACTGGCGATCAAAATATTCCAAGAAAACAACCCTCAATGAGTGTAGTATCGAGTATCAACCAACTTCGGACTGCACCAAAGTCAGTCATCTCACTACCCCTAAAGAGGCCAGGATGGTCAAGTAAGGTTACTAAGGTCAGTTGATGCTTCATGACACCACGCGGCGGCCCCGTACTCTCCTTGACTTGACTCAAGGGTTACCGGTACTCACCAAAGTGCCACATCAACGTAGCAAACTGCTTCAACCGTGTCGGTATACCCCGCACAGTTCCCTCACAGTTTATTGCTACTTTCTAAAAGGTATCCCCCAGATCCGGGTTAGGATCTATGAAACTCCCAAAGCAGGCCCACAATATTAAATCAAGCAAAGCAAACAATTGAAAACATGATGATGAACTATTCCTAAGGTACACCCCACTTATTATGTTCCCAGCAGAGTCGCCAGTTCTGTGATCGGTGGAAATAGAACTGACTGTTTTTTAGCTGGTTTCGCGAAATGTCGCGGTAAGCAAGAGTCTCCACCGTCTTTTATGTTCTCCAACATGGAAAGGACAAAAGCACAACAAAATTCCTTATTCGAGAATGTTTCTCGGTTCGGGAGGTAGATTATAGAAAGGGAAGGTGTTAGCACCCTTTCTATCTGTGGTTATCCACGGGCTCTTAGGTACTTGCTCTTATGTTTTCAAAAATGTTTGCTTTTCAAGTGTGTGTGGGTTTTGAAAAAGTTTCGTTTGAAAAATTTCTAAGTAACTCTTGTATCTGTCCTCAAGAGTGTATGAAAAATTTGTTTGAAAACTTTTAGAAAGTGTGGGTGCGAAAAGTAGTTTTGTTTGTTTTGAAAAGAGCAAGTACTTAAGAGAAATCTACCTACTCTAAGGAATTAGGCTGTGTAAGAGTCCTTTAGATAGTGCTATCCCACCATTGAGAGGTAAGTAGTACCGTCGTTGGAGGTATTCGGGTCAATTCGATTATTGGGACAGTATGGTCACCGAAGCAATGGTAGGACACCTTAGAAGTAACCCTAATGTCCTAGATCCTTTTTATCCGAGGCAACCGTTTCGAGGCAACTGGATCTTTTGGACAGAAGGGCGACCTCTAAGACACCCTATACTTGATGACCACATTCGAGGCAACCAGTGAGGCGTACCCTAAGAAGTGGCATGTGCTTTGTGTGTTGTTTTTCAGTTAAGGTTATCTTGTATGTTATTTGTGAGCTACGAATTGGTTTTATTTTTCATACATTCTTTCATGCATTTTTAAACAGTTAGGAGTGCGGAAAATAAATTGCAGAAATGTAAATCTAGCTATTACAAGGCGCGGGTCTATACATCGCCAAAAAACAAAAACCCGTTTTGAAATAAGAATGCGAGAAATAGCAAATAAAGAGATAAACCTAATTAACTATTACATTTCCGGAAGCAGTTATATAAATATAATGAATTAAAATAAATTGCGCGCGAAAGAATGAATCGGGACGTCCTAAGGGTTTTGCCCCTTTTTTAAGAAAGAATTGAATTTTTGTCCTTTTTTGTAATTAATGAAATTAAAATTAATAACTAATTAATTAATTAATTAAGAAAATATTTTTTGTGTTTTTATGTTTTAATGAAATAAAATAAAATAAAAAGAATTAAAAATGTCAAAAGAAAAGCCTAAGTCTAAATTATTTTATTTATTGTAAAAAGGTATTAAAGTTAACTAATTAAACTAATTTAATTTAATTTACATTTATTTACAAAATAAGTTAATAAATAATAAAATGTTCTTTTTTTTGTTTTTTATGAATTTTTATAAAAAAAAATAGTTTGTTAGGTTAATTAACAATAATGATAATAATTAAAAAAGGAAAATAAAAAGAAAAGGAAAATAGAAAAAAAAAAAAATAGAAACCAATGGGGGTGTTGATGGCCCAATGGAGGTGTGAAGCCTGGAAATTGCTGGCCTATTAACCAGCCTTGTTGACTTTTGGAGATTGCCTGGAGCACGTTGACTGGAGAATATAGTGTTCATCACTTTTTGGCCCTCGGATTGATGATCATGGCCACTTGGCATGTGGAACGCCAAAGGTTCATGGTGAAACGCACTGGGTATCCTGCACGCAAACACATAAGAAAAAATGATATGGAATTTTGGGGGACCTGGGAAGAACTTACAACGCGGTATGATGGATCTTAGGACGTGGCAAGGGTTGCTTTAGCTTCAGGGGATGGCAAAGAAGAGAGTCACGTTCTCCTTTTGGCCTGAAAATGCTTGCAATACTCCTTTTGATCTCACACTTTTTTTTGACACTTTTTGGATTTTAGGTAAGAGGACTTTTACCTACGGACATCAAGCGTAGGTATAGCCCTTGTTCATTCCAAAATCATGTACGTGCATGATAAATGAAAACCAATGGTACCAATCAACTCGTTTCAACCTCACGAGCATCATGGTACCATTATCAATGCCCAATTTTCCATGTATGAGAAATCCCTAAAAATGAAGAACAAACCCTAGCCATGGCAGTTTTATGCTCAGTCAATAAAAATGCAATTGAATATAGTCATTAGCTTGCAAACATCTCAAAGATTACAAATATTCCAATTAATCATGCTAAATATGCCAAAATCAATATATTCGAATTCAAGAAAAGAGGCAAAATGTATGAACCTTACAGGGTGATTCTGAGTGTGGGGAGACTTGCTAACGATTGAAACACGATCCTGGGACGTCCAACAAATGATTGGTATGGTTAGAACGACTTGAGATGGCCTACAAATTGGAATTTTGTTTGCACATTTTTTCTTGAATTTTTGCAATTGGTTCTCTGCCTTTGCACGCCTCCAGCCTCTTCCTTTTGGTCTGCCCTTGTTCCTTATGTATACTAGAGTGCATTAGGGTTAAAGTTTGTATCAAATCTTTTCCAATTATGAAGATTGATCAATGATTTCATCCTTGCACCAAATCTTTCCAAAACAAGCAATTTCAATCTTTTCTGTCCATATGAAGCCGTGCACGATTTGATCTTGTCTCCAGCTGTATAATGAATCTAATCATGCATAAAATCTCAAGGTTTTATTGATTTTTGATATTTTCATTATTTTATATTGATTTTATTTGATTTAAATGAAATAAAATCAAAATAAATAACAAAAATAAAATAATGACAAGTGGAAAGGCTCATGGGTCGCGGATCACATTACAAACTCAGTGCAAGCATAAAAAGTTGGCCCCATTTAGCAAAAAATGCAATTTTGGATACATTTGACTTTTGGCAATTTTGCAAAAAAGGTCAACTTGGCCAATGAATAACTCTCTCAATTTTTACCCTAGAGATGTGTTCTTTGACTTTTTAGAAATCTTAAGATGTCCTATAAGCAACCCTTTTGGTCTCATCTCAATTGAATCTTCCATGTTCATCTATGAAGCTTTGATCCAAAAGGTGTTTTTGTTGACTTTCCAAAATGACCTATAATGTCCAAATTCATATATTCTTGTGAGTGCATATTTTGAACTTGGGAGATGAAGATGAATTGTAGGGAATTACATCCTTTTCAAAATGAGATTTGGATGGGTCATTTTTGATAAAGTATGAGAAAGTTATGCTTGGTCAAAGTTGAGTTGACTTTTCCTACAAAACCCTAATTTAGCAAATTTTGAGTTTTGATGAATTGTGAGCAATCCTTGAGGAATCATGATCATCCCTTGATCAAATTATGAATAATACTTCAAAATGATAATGTTGACCAAAAATATTGAAGTTTGACTGTATGTGGGCCACAGTTGACTTTTGCCCTAGCACCGTCGATTTTCAGGCATTTGAACAATTGACTGAGCAAACTTCCTATGCAAGGCTTGAAACTTGACATGGATGATCTTGAGAACATATTAGGACAATAGTGAGAATTTGGGACCCTTTGGATTCAAGCATCTTGATGTAAAATGAAACCCTAATTTGAGGTAGACTGCCTTAAGAGAGAGTTTGTATGGCCAACCCTTAGACTTCCTTGAGCAATTTGGGGACCTCACTTGCCATGTATTGAGAAATATGGGAGGGAAAATTTTGTGGTACAACACTGGTCTACCATGGAAGCAGATTGCTATAACATTCTCGAACGTGCCACAAATGTCAGATCTATGCTAACAAGGTGCACGTACCTCTGGTTCCTCTGAATATCTTGACGGCTCCTTGGCCTTTTGCTATGTGAGGTATCGACATGATTGGGGAAATCAAACCAACAGCCTCTAATGGACACCGCTTCATCTTAGTGGCCATTGACTATTTTAAAAAGTGGGTTGAGGCAGCCTCTTTCGCTTCTGTTACCAATAATGTTGTAGCCCGATTCATTAAACAAAATCTCATATGTCGGTATGGTATCCCAGAGAGGATCATCATAGACAATGGTACGAATCTAAACAATACTATGATCATCGCCCTGTGCGGGCAATTCAAGATCCAGCATCATAATTCTTCCCCCTACCGGCCAAAGATGAATGGTGTTGTCGAAGCCGCGAATAAGAACATCAAAAAGATCATACAAAAAATGACAGTCACATACAAAGACTGGCATGAGATACTACCATTCGCTCTCCACGGGTATCGTACCACAGCGCGTACATCAACTGGGGCAACACCCTACTCTCTGGTATACGACATGGAGGTTATCTTTCCTATTGAGTTCCAGATCCCCTCTCTGAGAATTATGAAGGATGAGGGTTGAATAAAGAAGATTGGATCCAAACTCGTCTTGATAAATTAAACTTGATTGATGAGAAAAGGCTTACCGCTGTCTGTCATGGTCAGATGTATAAAAATGGATGATCAAAGCTTTTAACAAAAAGGTCAGACGCCAAGTATATTAAGTCGAGGATTTGGTGATCAAACGTATCATATTGCCGCAAGGTGATCCCAGGGGCAAATGGACCCCTACATACGAATGACCATCTGTGATTAAAATCATATTCTTTGGTGGAGCAATGATCTTAACTACTATGGATGGCGATGATCTGCCGTACCCCGTGAACGCGGACATAGTTAAAAGATACTACGCATAAGAGACCCGCTAGGTTGACATACCTAGGCAAAACAAGGGCATCCTGGTGAACCAAAAAGATTCAGGCAAAAATTAGGGAAAAAACAAAAAAAAAAATCTATACACCCGGCAAGTTGAAAACCCGAAAGGGCGACTTGGGCAAAAAAGGGTATTCTGGTGGACTGAAAACCCGAAAGGGCGGTCTAGGAAAAAGATAGGGAATTAAAGCGTATGACTATGTCTCGTAGGATCACCTTACGGACAACCTACAAACTCGACGGTTATGATCAATTCAATCAGCTTCGGACAAGGCAACAAATAGATAAGATGCTCAGAGACACGAAAGCTATAGAAGAATGGGAACCCCATGGGATTATTTCAGATAGCTATCTTTTCTTTGTATCAAATTTTCATGTTTAAGACGACATTCTCTTACTAGAATGTTTGTCTCATTGTACAAAAAATACTTACTCAAAGTCAATACAAAGATGTCCCTTTGAAAGTGTAAAACTATCTGTTTTTCTTTACTCTTATGTTTTATTTACGAAAACGTCCAATGATTTATTTTTGAACATATGCATTTGAACGTAACTACCGTTTACAAACGAATAAAATAGAAAGACAATCACTAATGTCTTTAAGAAATATAGAAATCTCTCTAAGCTATTTCCATAAAATCCCCCGCAGTATGCAGTTTAATCCCCAGCAGAACAAAACTTCCAGTCATCACTCCCCATTAGAAGTCGCCAAATTTATCAGGATTCCCCAACAGGATTTTACAAGCAGTACACAGAATTTCCCTTACAACAAAGTTTATTTCTCTAAGTGGTAATTCATCAGCACTTCAAAACATGAAGGCTTGCACTCCGTATCCTTAGCAGCATTCGGGGATTTATTTTCCCCAATCCAACAAACAGTGCAGCAGATTAGCTCACATACGCATACATCGCATCCATATATCATAAACATAGATAACATGAATGCATGTATCGCAATATCATTATACCATGCATTTCATACAACATGACTTTTCATATTAGCTAACATTTTACCCTTTTCAGGATAAGGTGAATCAATAGCTACCATTAACAATGTTCAAAGGCTCTTAGATACAGTTCAGATACGCTCCAAATATGGATGCCATCCTGATACTCATTCAGATTCAACTTTCAGATACAGTTCAGTTACGCTCCAGATACGGATGCCATCATGATACTCATTTAAATTCAACTTTCAGATACAGTTCAGATACGCTCCAGACACGGATGTCATCCTGATACTCATTCAGATTCAACTTTCAGATACAATTCAGATACGCTCTGGACACGGATGCCATCCTGATACTCATTCAGATTCGAATCTTAGCAATCATTTTTGAATTGCATCTTTAAGCCTATTCCCTATACCATCAACCTTCACATCACCGAGTGCAAATTTCTGGGCACTCTAATGTCCAATCATCTTCCACCTTCGAGTCACGAATGGCAAAAACTCGCCAATCTAACTCTTCAGGATTAATAAGATTGAACAAGGGAAGCCGTTGTACCCCAAAATTTTCCCTCTCATTTATCAAGAATTTTCTCACAAGATCTCCTTTGGCTCAAGACTGCACTAGGGTTGATCAGCTCAAGACACCTCTTTAAGCACTGATGACCAAAATTAGGGTTTGAGGTTTCACAAGGATATTTCAACTTCCAATGCCCCATGTGACTTTCATGGACTATGATTTACCCTCAAGATTACTCATGTCAATTTTCAAGCTTTGGATCACACTTTTGCTCAGTCAATTGAGCAGTTGACCTAAAAATCAGTTGTATTGTGGAAAAAGTCAACTATGACCAATTTACAGTCAAACTTCATAATTTTTTATCCACATCAACATTTTAAACTCATATGTATCATTTGATCAAGTTTGGACCATAATTCCTCAAGAAATTTGATCAAATCTTCAAAAGGGCAAAATGGTCAAAATTAGGGTTTTAACTGGGAAAGGGCAATTTCTGATTTTCGACCTAGAAAATGATCAATTGGTTTAAGCCATGATCTCAAGAGCCCAATTGCATCATTTTGACCTAATGACATAGCTCAAAACATTGCTCAAGTCCAATGGATTGACAGATGAATTTTCAGTCAACTGATCAAAAGTCAACTGTATACTGAAAAGTCAAACTTTGATTTTTTGGTCAAAATCAAATGCCAAAGATCACAATTCATCAAATCATGTCAAAATATGAAACTTATTCATCAAGAAATCAAAAATTCAAGATTTCATTTTGAAAAGTTAAAATTTCTAAACTTAGAAATTTTTCTAAGTGTTGGAAATTTCTTATTTTTTTACAATTTTGAGCAAAATTTTCACCATGATGCAAGATGATTCAAAAGAAACTTTCAACATGAAAGTTGTAGATCTCCATGAAATCTACAACATTTATTTACACAACTCCTTCCAAAAGTGCTTGGATCTCACGTTATAATTTTAAGAACACATGGTCATGAAACAAAACACTTAGTGAAATTTTGCCCTAATTTCGTCAGGATTTTGACCTAACTTCATGGCACTTTTTCATATAGTTTCAAAGAGAATTTTCAAAAGTTATTCAAATAGGGGCTATAGAACACATTACAAGCTTTCAAAAATGTCAAAGAACTCCTTGAGATCATTTTTGTGTAGGGAGAATCGAAGAGATGAAGTTAGGGTTTTCACACTTGAATTACATGTCATTTTGTGATGAACAAGATTCAAAATTCAAACTTATGTTGCATAACCTCTAATTTTCAGGCCTCAAACTTGTTAGGCACTCCATAATTAATTGCTTGCACAGCTGTTAGAGGTCTCATTTCAAGCATTCAATGCAAGGCCATGCTTTATATCCATATTGGGAAGAAAGTGCACAATGCCATTTTGATAAAATAGCTTTTTGCACAAAATTTGTTCTTGAGCCTTGCAATTGCTTTCTTCTGGTCATACAAGTCCCATAACTCAAGAGAAGCTTGTCTAGACACTTACAATCACTCAGCCCATGCTTGTACTTCCTCTTGAAACATGTTTTCCCACTTTTCTTGAAAATCAAGTAACATAGCAATTAGCTTGTAACTTGTACTTCTGACTCTCCAAAGCACTCGAGACCTTTTTCTTATACATACACAAGTCATTTTCCACAAATCACACGCATACTTGAGCCCTGAAAACACCAAGAACACAGAATCACCAAAAACACCTCAAAACTTGCCATTTCTGAGTTTTGAATTCAATCTCCAAATTTGCTCGTGCGTTTCTTGGCCTTTTACTTTCAAAAGCTTCTAAATAACATACACAAACAATTCCAACACCTGCAACATCACTGTAACACCTCCATCATCATCCACCATTTTCAAAAACAGCACCTTGCACCTTGACTTCTCCAGAACTTCTCAGGCACTTTCAGCTCAAGCTAAGCATCACATTAGCTTTCTGAGAACTTGAGGAAGCTAATCCAATCATTGGAACTCACTAAAAGCTACTCAAACTCCAAACACGATACCCTCTTGCAAGGTAAGTTTTTTTACTTTTGAACTCTTCATACAGGCATCATTATTGGTTTATTTGTGAATGATAAATGTAGATAGCATTTCCCTAAAGCTAACCATGTCCATAGTTTTCATTTATATTGCTTGAGCTTAGAGAATTTTAAGATTGAAGTTTCTGAAATTTTTAGGGTTCAGATTAGGGCCATTAAAATTCATGCTTGTCTTTGATCTATAATTTTATTATTTTGCATTTCTGAAATCGTGAGGAAATTTGCTACAAGTTTCCTGTTTACATTTTTCATTTTTGTTGAGAATTGAATGAGATACAGAGGTTCAGGCTGGACATGAGGTTGAAGATGAAGTTGGCCTCAGGAACGTGTTTACCATATATATTTATGGTTTGATATTAATAAACGGATGTATAGTCACCCTAGTGGTAGAAGCGCGCGCATGTGACTAAAGGGACCTGGGTTTGAGCCCCAGTGGTACCCTTTTGGATTTTTTTCACATGTTCTGACTTTTTTGGCAGCGCTGGACCTCATCCCCTTGGGCCTTATGTTTTTTTTCACTTATGACCCCCTTGCTGGCTATTCACACCCTGACCCATTTTATTTTCTTTTTCTAATTTTTATTTATTTGTTTTCTTAAATATTTTATCTAATACTAAAAAATCTAAAAAATATAAAAACATTAGATTTATATTTTGATATAGTTTATTTATTTTTTACACAAAAATATTATTTTATTTAATCTTACTTTATTTATTTTACTAATTGATTTGTAAATTTAATTAAAAAACTAAGGTTTTAGTTATTTTCTTTTACACAATTCAAATATTTTATTTTAAAATATGAAAAGACTAAAAAATATTTTATAATACTATAAATTATTTTTAAGACAAAAAATACAAAAAAAATATTCTTCTTATAAACTTAATTTCTTTTTTTAATCAATTAATAGATTAGGATTTTATTTGATTTCTTTTCCTAGTAAATTTAGGTTTTACTTTTTATTAATTTAATTAATTATTTTTCTTTTAGTTAATTAGGTTAAAACAAAACCCCATTTTCCTTAAAAAAATCCAAATAAAGGTCCTTTTTCTTTCTATTTTACATTCTTGTATGTTTGTTCATTTTTGTACATTATCCAATTTCAATATGGTTGTAATAGATAATTAGATTTATTTTCTTGCAATCCTCATTTGTAATTTGTACACCCCCCTCCCACAAGTATTGTAATAACGTAGTAATTTTAAATTCCGCAATTTATCGCTTTATATACAAATGTTAGTAATTAGGGTTTGTATGGAAAGACTAAAACCAATCAATTAGAAAACCCTAATCAAAGACAAAACAAAGCATGAAAATCAATACACTTGCACACAAGCACCCCTAGGGTAAAATTCACTTGGCTACCTTACAAAAATAACCATATTACGCATGTGAGGTATCTTAGCAAAAACAAGCAAAATACAAGATCATAGTCCCTCGATGACGCTAGCTATGTTGCCTTTCAAATGATCTTAGTCCCTAAAAGAGAATGTTAAGATACCTTGCAACATTGCTAATCATGGTTATACGATGACCCACGCCCGTCCCGTTTACATCCAAAAATAGGGTTACTTACCAATCCATGGTAAAATAACAATGTCAAAGGAAAGAGGAAATAAACAAGAAAGACTTTTGAGTAGGTAGATTGTTCCTAGTTGCTTGCTCATTTTCAAACCAAAAACATCCTTGCTATTTTCAAAACAAACACCAACACTTTCAAAATATCTTTCAAACTTGAAACATTTTCAAAATATCAACACTTTGTATACAATCTTACAAACGAGAATTATTACAAAGTTTGCCTAAACGATGGCGCATTTTCAAAATACTTTCAAAGACCATTCAAAGCACATTTTCAAACAAAAGGAAGTGATCTAGCAAGCAACTAAGAGCCCGTAGATAACTACGGATGAAAAGGGTGTTAATACCTTCCCTTTTCATAATCTACCCCCCGAACTCAAGAAAACATCTCTAAAGGTCTTTCCTGTTCTTTTCAGCCTTTCCTTTTGGATAAAAGAAAAGTCAATGGCGACTCTTTCTAACCGCAACATTTGCGATAAAACGCAAAACACCCAAGTCAGTTCTCCCACCGTATCACGGCTTCTAATACCAGGAACATACCAAACATCTTTGATCATAATGTCTTTCCCATTCTTCACTCTAACTCTGACATCTCCCATACCTTCTGCATTAAGATACTTATCGTCAGCACATCTGATCTTTGTTCTCCTTATGGAGTCAAAGTCTGCCATCCATTGTTTGTTTCTAGTTAAGTGATTTGAACAACCAGTGTCCATATACCATCAATCTTCTGAGGATTTTCCATCAGAATCAGAAGCCATTAGTAGCACAGGTTCATCATCAGAGTTTCTTTTAGCCATATACGCTTCTTCTGATTTCCTTTCCTTGTTCGACCTACAATCTCTGGCAAAGTGGCCAAATTGTTTACAAGAGTAACATTGAACCTTTATTTTGCCATACCTCTCCTTTCCTTTATGATATCTCTTATCATCAGAAGTTGAGGTTTCTGACTTCTGGGATCTATCACCACGTTTATTCTGCTTTTGGTCTTTCTTGATAAAAGAAGCCTTCAGATCTTGCTCAACTTCCCTCTCAGAAGTTCTCTCAGATAGACGTAACTCTTGTGCTTCTAAGCTGCTTTGCAATTCTTCTATTTTTATGGTTTCCAGATCTTTAGAATGTTCAATAGAAGCAACAATGTAATCAAACTGAGGGGTAAGCGATCTCAGAATCTTCTCTATGATTACCTGTTCAGACAGAGTTTCTCCACACGCCTTCATCTCGTTAGTGATCAGAATCACTCTAGAGATATATTCAGAAACTTTCTCACTGCTCTTCATGTTCAAGTTCTCATATTGCTTTCGCAAGGATTGGAGCTTCACCTTCTTTACTGATGCATCACTAGTAACATCTCACCAGTAAATCCCATGCCCCTTTTGACGTTGTTGAATCAGCAATCTTCTCGGACACACTTTTATCCTCACACTGATGGATATAGAATAGAGATTTCTGGTCCCTCTTCCTCATCACCCTCTCAGCAGTTCTCTGTTCTTTAGTTGCGTCTGCTGCAGCTGGTACATAATCATCTGTAACCAGATTCAGAATATCTTGCGCACCAAATAACACACGCATTTGTATCATCCATCTGTTCCAATTTTTGCCATTAAAAACTGGGAGTTTTGTGTTCAAACTACTGCCTCCACTCATTTTAAACCTTGCACACTTTTTTCAGATCTTCACACGCACACTGTTTTCTAACCCACAGAATCAGATTTTGTTCAAGATTTCAACAGAAAATCAATGAACCAAAATCAAACACATAGCTCACAATCACTCGTGTTTCCCAGGAAAAACAGAACCAAGTGCTCTATATACCAATTTATTGGTGCAAGGTAATGAAGTGGGAGAAGAAGAATGAACAAAATGATAACAAGACTACTGTTTATATATCAAATAGAGGAGATAAAATTGGATACAATATTGATAGACTAGTATAGCATATTTATACTAAATATTGAAAATATCAAAAGGCTCTGTTAAAGAATAAGCATTGGGAATTATAGATATTAACTAAATTATATTTTCAATAATTTGGAGATGATCCAAATCCTTCAGATAAAGGGAGTAATGAAATTTCAATGTATCATTATTCTTTGATTTTCTTTTTTGAATTCTTTGATATGTCGAAAAAAAAAGATTTAATTGATTCGAGAGAAAAAGATTTTAAAAAGACAAATTCTTATTTATTCATTTAAAAAAGTTGAATAACTTTACCAACTAAGTTGTCAAATATTGATAGGACCCGTCTCTATTTTATTATATTATTTTATAATTACAAGTTTACCCCAAATACATTAAATGTATATTATCATTTCTAAAATCAATCGACTATTCATTGTTCCTCAATTTAGACCATCTTTTTATTTCTTGTCATTACGTTCAACCAGCTTAATCATGTAATTTGTTGCTCCACTTAGAGATTTCAAATTAATATATGAATGCCACCATTTTTTTTCTTTTATAATAAATTTACAAAACAATTTACTTTTGATATATTTAAATGTTTATTAAATATGTTAAAATAAATTATTAATATATTTATTATATTTAAAAACAAAATATTTATTATTAAATTATTTTATTTTAAAATTACATTATCTTTAAAGTCATTGAAAGTGAGAATGTTGGTGTTATCGAGACCCATGTACCACTTTAATACGAAGATCTGAATCTCGTAGCCTTTCTCCGCGACAAAAAGACTCTCCCCCGCAGAGATATCAACGAAATGAGTCTCGGAGCCCCTCTCTGCAACAAACCAGGCGCCACTCTCGGCTGAAAAGGTCGTAGCCCGCAGTCATTAAGAAGCGCAATCACACTTCATCGCACAAGGAGCCATAATCCCCCGTTCCCCGCACCACTACAGAAGGCCTTGGCTCAGTTCTTCCCCATCGTGCTCATTAGTCCGGAGTGACAAAGACGACCCCCGTCGGGATGGATAAGCTGCCGCCTCTGGCTACTTATGACGACACGGAAGACCCCGATGATCACATCGAGAGCATCAACGTCATGCTCAGATACCACAATGTCAGGGACTCCATCATGTGCAGGTTGTTCCCCACAACCCTAAGGAAATATGCCATGGCATGGTACAAAAGCCTCGCCCCAAAATCCATCACCTACTGGAGGCATCCGAATACCTAGTTCACCAAAAATTTCACCGCCTCTCGACGACACCCAGAGTCCAAAGTGTCGCTAGAGGCGATCATCTAGGGGAATGATAAACCTCTCAGAGCTTACATCGAGCAGTTCAATTGAGAAGCCACTCAAGTCCCACAACTGGCCGCATGAAGAAATACATGCTCAAGAGAGGACTACGTCTTGGCAACGATTTCAGAAAGGCAGTTGGCATCAGGACGCCCCATTCGCTTGGCAAATTTCTCTGCAAGACCCAATCCTACATCCAATATGAGGAGAAAGAGGTTGCTAACAACGCTCGAGACTCTAGAGTCTCGAAGTATGAAGATGTTGTAGCTCCCGACGAGGCGGGGAGAAAAGAAGAGATTATAGGCCCCGTAACTCCCGCGAGTATAGAGGCCCAGCGGGCCATTTCACTGAGTACACTATACTCACTGCTCCCTACGAGTGTATCCTCGCCGAGTGTATCAACACTGAATTCAAGCAGGGTGGCATTCGAATTCCTAGGCCTACACCTCCTAAGCCAAACGTCGACAAAACCAAGTATTGCAGTTTCAATAAGAGACACGCCCATGCCACCGTAGACTAAATTTACCTCAAGGATGCAACCGAGACCCTTATTAGGGAAGGTCTTTTGAGGTAGTACAGCAAGAGGAATGAGGCGAAGAAGGTCGAGGAGGAAACACCAATATCTGACGATGACGCCAACTTACAGGTCGCCATGTGCGTCTCCTGGATTGAGGACTTCTACGTCCCTAAGGAGGCCGACATGCCTTTGTCTACTCACATATTGATGGCCTGGAGCCAAAAAATTTCTTTATAGCTACTAAGGTCAGATTCCAGCTTCTTCGCCTTCTCCTCAAAGGCCGACTTCGCTAAATGTAGTTTTTCCAACACAGCAGTAGAGCTAGTCTCTTCGCTCGTGAGGACCACGACCATTGTAACAACCTATTTCTACCCAACGAATTATATAAAATCAGAGTTATAAAATTTCTAACAAACAAATGGAATGTTACACTTTCAACTTGGAAACAACGACGTTCAATCACCTATAGTTCAGATACATAACACATAAAATTCGGATGAACCGATAACAACCTGTTTAGTCTTTAAAAATAAAACAAATTTCGTTCCTACGCAGTGGATTCACAAATTCAACTGAAAACACCATAACATCTTTTCCAACTCAAAACGACTTTAAGACAACAAGTCTTTAATGAAAACAACTTAAAAATTCAGCAACATAATGAAAACGAATAATAAATAAAACATGTGTTCATCCCCCGGAGTACTACGTATCAGAGCGATAACACCGACTCGAACTAACGAAGGTAACAACTATCATTCTTGATTACCTGCACATTACCAACAGAGGACAACGTTCAAACAAAATGGGTGAGATATCGAACCATATAATTGAGTGTATGGTAAACAATTTGTTAGATCAGATTATATAAAATCATCACTTCACAACTTTCAACCAACATCAATCATCACAAGTTAACAACACAACATGTTAAATATGCAACACGGAATGTGACTCGTTACTATTGGAAATGTAATTTATTTAATGTCCACAATTCCCAATACTTACTCTTTATTAGGGCCTTTTGGCATTTTCAATTTCTAGTATAAATATGCTACCTAGGCTATCAATATTGTATCCCAAATTCATTCCTCTATTTGAATATTAAGAAGTAGTCCTCTTTGTTATCATTCATTGTTCATTCTTTATCTCTCCTTCCATTACCTTGCACCAACAAATTGGTATCTAGAGCTTTTGGTTCTGTTTTTCCTGAGAAACGCGAGTGGTTGTGAGCTGTGTGTTTGAGTTTTGTTCTTTGATTTTCTGTTGAAATCTTGAACAAAATTCTGAACAGAATTTTGATTCTGTGGGTTGGGAAACAGTGTGTTTAAGATCTGAAAATCCGTGCAAGGTTTAAAATGAGTGGAGACGGTAGTTTGAACACTAAACTTCCAGTTTTTAATGGCAAAAACTGGAACAGATGGATGATACAAATGCGTGTACTGTTCGGTGCACAAGATGTTCTGGATCTGGTTACAGATGGTTATGTACCAGCTGCAGCAGATGCAACTGAAGAACAGAGAACTGCTGAGAGGTTGATGAGAAAGAGGGACCAGAAAGCTCTATTCTATATCCATCAGTGTGTGGATGAAAATGTGTTCGAGAAGATTGTTGATTCAACAACGTCTAAAGGGGCGTGGGATTTACCGACGAGATGTTACGGTGGTGACGCATCAGTAAAGAAGGTGAAGCTTCAATCCCTACGAAAGCAATATGAGAACCTGAACATGAAGAGCAGTGAGAAAGTTTCTGAATATATCTCCAGAGTGATTCTGATCACTAACGAGATGAAGGCGTGTGGAGAAACTCTGACTGAACAGGTAATCATAGAGAAGATTCTGAGGTCGCTCACTCCTCAGTTTGATTACATTGTTGTTTCTATTGAACATTCTAAAGATCTCGAAACTATGAAAATAGAAGAATTACAAAGCAGCTTAGAAGCACAGGAGTTACATTTGTCTGAGAGAACTTCTGAGAGAGAAGCTGAGCAAGCTCTGAAGGCTTCTTTTGTCAAGAAAGACCAGAAGCAGAATAGACATAGTGATAGATTCCAGAAGTCAGAAGCCTCAATTTCTGATGATAAGAAGTATCATAAAGGAAAAGAGAGGTATGACAAAAGGAAGGTTCAATGCTACTCCTGTAAACAATTGGGCCATTTTGCCAGAGATTGTAGGTCAAACAGGGATAGGAAATCAGAAGAAGCATATATGGCTAAGAGAAACTCTGATGATGAACCTGTACTGCTAATGGCCTCTGACTCTGATGGAAAATGCTCAGAAGATTGGTGGTATATGGACACTGGCTGCTCAAATCATTTAACTGGAAACAAACAATGGCTGACAGACTTTGACTCCAGAAGGAGTACAAAGATCAGATGTGCTGACGATAAGTATCTTAATGCAGAAGGTATGGGAGATTTCAGAATTAGAGTGAAGAATGGGAAAGACATTCTGATCAAAGACGTCTGGTATGTTCCTGGTATTAGAAGCAATCTGATGAGCGTAGGTCAGCTTATTGAGAAAGGTTTTTCAGTTGTTATGAAAAACAATCTTCTGACGTTGTATGATTCCAATCAGAAGTTAATTATGAAGACTGAACAAGGAGGCAACAGAACATTCAAGGTGAATGTAGAAACAGTTGAAGCAACGTGCCTTAATGCAGAAGGTGCTGAAAGTAACAGTAAGCTGTGTCATAAGAGGTTAGGGCACTTAAACTATATAAGCTTAGGGAATCTATGTTCTAAGAAGCTCGTACGTGGTATTTCAAAAATTGTGAAGCCTGAGAAGTCATGTGAGATATGCATGAAAGGTAAGCAACCTAGATTGCCATTTACATCAGAAGTAGCCCCCAGAGCGAAACATGCTATGGGAGTAGTACATTCTGATGTGTGTGGACCATTTCCAGTACCTTCACTTGGAGGAAACAATTACTTTGTGTCTTTTGTGGATACGTTCACAAGAATGACATGGGTAACACTTATCAAGTTCAAGCATGAAGTGTTTACTGAGTTCCAGAAATTCAAGGTGAAGGCTGAGAAGCAGAGTGGTCAGAAGTTAAAAATTCTGAGAACAGATGGTGGAGGTGAGTATAACTCTACTGTGTTTCAGAAGTTTTGTGAGGAAAATGGAATAGAACATGAGGTTACTGGTCCATATACTCCTCAGCACAACGGTCTTGCTGAAAGAAGAAACAGAACTCTGCTTGATATGACCAGAAGCATGCTGAAAGAAAAAAAGCTATCTCACGTGCTATGGGGAGAAGCTGTTGCCACATCAGCATACATTCTAAACAGGTGTCCAACGAAGAAACTGAAGGAAGTTGTTCCTTTAGAGAAATGGACTGGAGATAAGCAGAGTGTCAGTTATCTGAAAGTGTTTGGCTTTGTCTGTTACAAACACGTTCCAGAAGCTAGAAGACAAAAACTGGATGATAGAAGCAAAATAATGTTGCTGGTGGGGTACCACAGTACAGGTGCGTATAAGATTTATTGTCCAGAAACTAATAAAGTTGAAGTCAACAGAGACATTATGGTGAAAGATTCTGAAGCATGGGATTGGAACAAATCTCAATCTGATTCAGGTGTAGTGCCAACACCAGAGTTATCCTCTGAAGATGTTTTAGAAAGATCAGAAGATGAATCTGATTCTGAAGATCCTGAAGATTCTGAAGATCCTGAAGATTCTGAAGATGAGTTAGAAGAAGATGATCCAGATACTGATGATGATCCAAAATCTGGGGGTAATCATAGTTCTGGAAGGGAAAACTCTGAAGGTGGTAACTCTGAAAGTAGTAGTTCTGGTGCAGCTTCAGAACAAGCTCAAAGACCACAGAGAATCAGACAAAAACCCAGAAGGTTTGCAGATTTTGACATGCTGCAGGATAATGACGTGACTCTGAAGGAGAAGTCGTTCAGTGTGCCATGTTAGTAGATTCTGAACCAGTGGGCATTGAAGAAGCTCTCAAGAAGAAAGAATGGCTTAATGCCATGAAAGAAGAACTTGAGGCAATAGAAAGGAACAAAACTTGGAAATTGACTAAACTTCCAGATAAGAAAAAAGCCATCAACGTCAGACGGGTTTTTAAGTTGAAACTTAAGCCAGATGGTTCCATTGGCAAGCACAAAGCTAGACTAGTAGCTAGAGGTTTTCTTCAGAAACCTGGGCTAGATTATTTTGAGGTGTTCGCACCTGTAGCTAGGCATGAAACAATCAGACTGGTGATTGCTTTAGCTGCAAATAGAAACTGGCCTTTAATGCACCTGGATGTGAAGTTAGCATTTCTGAACGGTCCATTACAGGAAGAAGTTTACGTGTCACAACCTCCTGGATTTGTGAAAAAGAATCAGGAAGGGATGGTATACAGGTTAAATAAGGCTCTATATGGACTGAAGCAAGCGCCTAGAGCTTGGAATCTGAAAATTGATTCATTTTTCAAGAAGCAGAGATTTCAGAAGTGTGAGATGAAATATGGAGTTTATGTACAACACTCTGATAGCAATATGATTCTGGTGTGTCTCTATGTTGATGACATCTTGCTAACAGGTAGCTGCCCAGAAGATATAAAGAAGTTCAAGGAAGTTCTGATGAATGAGTTCGAGATGACAGATCTAGGAAAAATGACATATTTCCTAGGAATGGAGATTATGTACTCGAAGAAGGGTATCATTCTGCACTAGTTAAAATATGAACAAGAACTTCTGAAGAGATTTAAGTTGCAGAACTGCAAAGTTGCTGTGACACCATCAGAAACCAATCAAAAATTGGATTCTGACTCTAATGGTGATTCTGTTGATTCTACAACCTTCAAACAGTTGGTTGGCTCTCTAAGGTATTTATGTAATATTAGACCTGACATTTGTTATGCAGTTGGATTGGTCAGCAGATTCATGAGTAATCCCAAGTGGTCTCATTTCCAAGCTGTTGTCAGAATTCTGAGATATATTAAGGGAACTCTGAATTATGGTGTTGTTTCCTTCTGAAAGAAAGACAAAGTCAGAATTAGTAAGTTATTCTGATTCTGACTGGTGAGGAGACAGAGTGGACAGGAGAAGTACCTCTGGATACTTGTTTAAATTTCTGGGAGGTTCCATTTCCTGGAGTTCCAAGAAACAGCCTGTTGTAGCTCTGTCAACATGTGAAGCTGAGTATATCGCAGGTGTTGTAGCTGCTTGTCAAGCAGTTTGGCTTCTGAATCTCCTACATGATTTAAAGGTTGAGGTTGAGGAACCTCTGAAGCTGATGATTGATAATAAGTCTGCAATTGATCTTGCCAAGAATCCAGTGCTACATGGAAGAAGCAAGCACATTGAGACGAAGTATCACTTTCTCAGAAATCAAGTTCAGAAAGGAGTGTTAGAAGTTCTGCACTGTAGCACTCAGAAACAGCTTACAGATCTTCTGACGAAGGCAGTTAAAACAGATCAATTTCTTTGCTTAAGAGATGAAATTGGTGTTGTTAGCTTCTGATAGATTATCTAAATTAAGGGATGATATTGGAAATGTAATTTATTTAATGTCCACAATTCCCAATACTTACTCTTTATTATGGCCTTTTGGCATTTTCAATTTCTAGTATAAATATGCTACCTAGGCTATCAATATTGTATCCCAAATTCATTCCTCTATTTGAATATTAAGAAGTAGTCCTCTTTGTTATCATTCATTGTTCATTCTTTATCTCTCCTTCCATTACCTTGCACCAACAGTTACAATGCACATGCATGTGGTACCAATAGAGTAAAACTCCCAACTTAGAAATCTGCCAATTAATAGAGGCATCAACAAGGCATAAGCCTTCAACTTAATTTGTCAATCCAGGCTAACTTATCAAGCATCAGCTCCAACTTGATATGCTATGTATGTGATCGCACTAAATCGCACTATGTTTCTGACTCAAATATCACATGTTTTCCTTAGTTTTTATTATCATTTTCTCGTATTATGTTCCTTTTTCCTTTGTTTTCAGGATTCTTGTCATTTCAGAGCCTTCTGTGAAGAAACGAGCCAAAACGCCAAGAAATTAGGGTTTTTTAAGATATTCTGCACTTATGGCGTTCAGCGTCGCGCCGGCTACAGGGAACGCGATGACGTGGCCCACTTTCACCCAAAGACCAACTGCCACGTTCCCATGATCTGGCAGTTCCTGCCACCGCGCCCGCGGCCACTGCCACCGCGCCCGCGGCCTTCACAAAAGTTTTCTCGCTCAGGAGAAGTTGAGGGGCATGCTGGTCTTTACGCATCTCAAGGATCCTCTATAAATAGTTTTCGATTTTTATTTTTTAGTTTCATCCAAGCTTAGTACAATCTTAAGCCATATACTATCAGTTTCTGTAAAGTAATAATCTCTTCACATCGGGGAGTTATTGCGATGTAGATTGAGTTGTAATCGAGTCTTGGAGCACTTTGGTTGAAGTTCATCATACCAGTCTTACCATTCCGCAGATTTGTATCAGATTCAAGTCTCCGACTGGAGCAAGGTTCTATTTTATTGCATTTCTTTACTTATAATTGCTCTTACCATAGTCTACACGTTTTATAGACTCTAAATGCTCTTACCGTAGTCTACACGTTTTATAGACTCTAAATGCTCTTACCATAGTCTACACGTTTTATAGACTCTAAATGCTCTTACCATAGTCTACACGTTTTATAGACTCTAAATGCTCTTACCATAGTCTACACATTTTATAGACTCGCACTTATTATGTCTGGCTAAACTATAAAGGTTTGGATGTAATGATTGTCATCATGGTCGTGTTCCAATTATCATGTTAGTGAAAATACTCTGGGGATGTTTTGCTTTTAACTTAAGTCAATTATGTTTAAATGTTTATTGGGTAAGATCGAAACCCGTCCAAACTAATGATACGACTTGATTATTATTTAACCAAACGAAAAGAGCGAAAACCATTGATTGGTTAAATAGGAATCATTGACCTTTTTAGAAAACGATTTTGAAACTATTTTCGGACGCGTTTGTAGGTTTGAAATCTGACTCTTGGTCAAAAGCCAAAAGTCTCTTTAAGTTAATCTTTCCAAGTAAAATTACTTTTCTGTTAAGTCAAAACTATCAATTTCTTAAAAATAGGTTTACCTCTTTAACGCGGAAGGCACCCTTTATATGTGACAATAAAGGAATTTAATTTAAAGAGTAAATTCGGTTCTTAGTAGTCAAAAGCTACAAGTTCCCGTTAAATTGATTCTTTGCTATCAATAGAAAATACTGCCCCATAAGTAGTTTCATCTACGCATGACCGGACCAATATCTGATTACATGATTTACATTCCAACCTGTCTTTTAAACTGTTATTTACCTCGCTCATTTACTTTGTTGCACTGCACTCACATCAATATTCTTGTTCACCTTAGATAAGCACCTTAGCAATAGAGTTGATAGATTGACAATTGGTCTCTGTGGTTCGATAATCTTATATATTACTTCGATAGGCTGTGCACTTGCAGTACTATATTTAGGCTATACGTTACAGATCCCATCAAGTTTTTGGCGCCGTTGCCGGGGACCAACTTCGTCAAATTTCGTACCCTATTGTTATCCCGTTTAGACTAAGGCTATTCTAGCCGGTAGATGCGTAGAAATCGTAGCACCGGTAACCTAATAGATCCTTTAGTAGAACCTGAACGTTACGCTCGTGCCCGTCTTTTTATACGCAAGATAAGAAGAGTAATGGCAGAAGATCGTAACCAAAGACCACTCAAGGAATTCGCCCAACCATCTAACGAGGAACCTAGTTCTAGTATAGTAAACCCTACTATAACTACCAACAACTTTGAACTAAAGCCCTCATTATTACAATCAGTACAACAAAACCAATTCACTGGTCTCGCTACCGAGAACCCGAATCAACATTTAAAGGTATTTATCCAGTTAGCTGACACCCTTAAGGAAAATGGAGCCACACCCGAAGCTATCCGTTTAAGACTGTTTCCTTTTTCCCTTAGAGGTAAAGCTCACGACTGGTTAGACGCCCTTCCAGCTAACTCAATAACAACTTGGGAAGACCTTAGGAGAGCTTTTCTTGCGAGATATTTTCCACCAAGCAAGACCGCTGTTCTTAGGAACCTGATCACTTGTTTCACCCAAAACCAAGGCGAATCACTTTTTGATGCCTGAGAGAGATATAAAGAACTTTTAAGAGCTTGTCCGCACCATGGCCTGGAGAAATGGTTAATCATACATACCTTCTATAATGGACTCCATTACAACACAAAGATGTCCATAGACGCTGCCGCTGGCGGAGCGTTGATGAACAAACCTTACCCTGACGCTTGTGCCCTAATAGAGGACATGGCCCAAAACCACGCCCAGTGGGGATTAGAACGAGCGACAGTAGAGAAAAAGGAGAGCCATGGAGGAAAGCATGAGATAAGTTTCATGGACATGATTAATGCCAAGATGGACGCCCTAGCTTTGAGAGTCGAGAACATGTCTCAAAACCCAACCACAGTAGCAGCAATCCAATCGGAATGCGAACTCTGTGGAACTCAAGGACATCAAACCGTTGACTGTAACCTTTTGAACGAATCTAGCTCAGACCAAGTTAACTATACCCAAGGGAACCCTTTCTCGAATACCTACAATCCTGGATGGAGGAACCACCCGAATTTCTCTTACAAAAACAATAACCCTATCCAAAATCCCGGACCTTCGAGACCTCAAGGATTCCAAACGCAAAAACAAAACCAACCTATACAAATAGTGCCCCCAAGACCAAACCTTAAAGAAACCATAGACACCTTTATTCAGACTCAAACTCAGCAAAATAAGGAGTTTATGAACCAACACATTCACACGAACGAACTAGTTACTCAACTGGCAACCAAGTTTGACCAGATGATAACCCACACCAAAATGCTTGAGACTCAGATTTCCCAAGTAGCACAAAACACCTCTGTACAAGTTGCACCTGGAGGACAATTTCCTGGACAAACTCAACCAAATCCAAAAGGCCAAGCAAATTCTATCACCTTAAGAAGTGGAACTGCTTATGAAGGGCCTAGAAATCCTAACTTAAGCGCATCAGAAAAACCTATGGAAGATGCTACACCTAAAGACCAGGTAGAGGAACCAGAGAAACCAGAAAAGCAATCAAAACCAGAACCAGGGAATAACACTCAACAACCTTATAAACCACCTATTCCGTTCCCACAGAGGCTGAAAAACACCAAAGTAGAAAACCAGTACCAAAAGTTTATTAAGGTAATAGAGAAACTCCATGTAGAGATTCCTTTTACTGAAGCTATAACCCAGATACCATCATATGCTAAGTTCTTGAAAGATATTTTGACCAATAAACGGCGACTCGATGATCCCAAGCCTTTAGAATGTCATTCTATATCCGAAAATAAACTCGCCAAGAAAGATAAAGACCTTGGAAGTTTTTCTATCCCTTGCATCCTAGGTAACCATATGACAGACAAAGCATTTTTAGACTTAGGAGCAAGCGTAAGTCTGATGCCTCTGGCCGTCTGTAAGAGGTTAAAATTAGGAGAACTTCAACCTACTAAGATGTCCTTACAACTAGCTGATAGATCTGTCAAATATCCCATGGGTATTTTAGAAGACATATCTGTCAAGATTGGTCAGTTGTACATTCCGACCGACTTCGTCGTAATGGATATTAAAGAAGATGAAGACATCCCAATCCTCTTAGGAAGACCATTCCTATCGACCGCCGGAGCTATAATAGATGTTAAGAAAGGGAAACTGACTTTCGAGGTAGGAGATGAAAAGATTGAGTTCATTTTATCAAAGTTTTTAATGACACCAGTGATAGGAGATGCGTGTTATGCCATCGACGTCATTGACGAATGTGTAAATGAGCTCGAACAAAACGAATCTTTAATCAAATTACCATCAACCCCTATTTTAGAGGATGACGGATTTAAGAGTATCGAACCGTACATTGACGACAACCTTTTCGAAAGCTTAGCTCTTACCCCTGACCTTATGCCGCGTACTGAGAAACCCACTATAGAACTTAAGGAACTACCCAAGAATCTAAGATATGAGTTTTTGGATGAGGAGATGAATAGACCTGTTATAATTAGCGCCGCTCTAAACCAAATAGAAATAAATCAACTCTTAGATACCTTGCGAAAATATCCCTCAGCTTTAGGGTATAAAGTTTCAGATTTAAAAGGTATAAGCCCATCCGTATGCATGCATCGGATTATGCTAGAAGAAGATTCAAAACCCTCAAGAGAACATCAAAGAAGAATAAACCCTATCATGAGTGATCTAGTCAAGAAAGAAGTTCTTAAGTTATTAGAAGCTGGTATCATATACCAAATTTCGGATAGTGAATGGGTAAGCCCAGTCCATGTGGTACCCAAGAAAGGAGGTATCACTGTTCTGAAAAATGAGAAAGGTGAGCATGTGGAAAAACGAACAGAAGGAGGATGGCGTATGTGTATAGATTACAGAAAGTTGAATAAGGCAACGAGAAAAGACCATTTCCCTCTCCCATTTATAGATCAGATGCTTGAACGTCTAGCAAGACACTCATATTTCTGCTATCTTGATAGGTATTCGGGGTTTTTCCAAATCCCTATTCACCCAGAGGACCAATAAAAAACCACATTTACTTGCCCTTATGGAACATTCGCTTATAGACGAATTCCCTTTGGACTCTGTAATGCACCTGCCACTTTCCAACGTTGTATGATGTCAATTTTCGCAGACTTCCTAAATGGAATTATGGAAGTATTTATGGACGATTTTTCAGTGTGTGGGTTTGATTTCAAAAACTGCCTCTCAAACTTAGAGAAAATCTTAAAAAGATGTGTGGAAGTAAACCTTGTGTTGAATTGGGAAAAGTGCCACTTTATGGTAAATGAAGGGATAGTCTTGGGACACATTATTTCTGAAAGAGGTATAGAAGTTGATAAGGCCAAGATAGAAGTTATAGAAAACCTAAACCCACCTAAGACCGTTAGGGAAGTAAGAAGTTTTCTAGGACATGCCGGGTTCTACCGACGTTTCATCAAGAATTTTTCCGGAATAACAAAACCTTTAACTAACTTATTGATGAAGGATGTCGAGTTTGAATTCGACCAAAAATGTCTTGAGGCCTTTGAATTTTTAAAGCAAGCTCTTATTTCAGCACCTATCATAAGACCACCTGATTGGACACAACCCTTTGAAATCATGTGCGATGCTAGTGATTTCGCTGTAGGAGCTGTACTAGGGCAAAGAAAAGACAAGAAACTGCATGCTATTTACTACGCTAGTAGAACACTAGACGCTGCCCAGCTAAATTATACAACCACAGAAAAGGAATTGCTAGCCGTAGTTTTTGCTATTGATAAATTTCGATCTTATTTGGTGGGAGCAAAAATAATAGTATACACAGATCATGTAGCAATCCGGTACTTGTTAAGTAAGAAAGATGCTAAGCCTAGATTGCTCAGATGGGTTCTTTTACTCCAAGAATTTGACTTGGATATTAAGGATAAAAAAGGAGCTGAAAACTTAGTAGCTGATCATCTCTCTAGGTTAGAGCACCTTAAACCTGAACTTATACCTATAGACGATCACTCTACTTATGAAAGATTAATAGCTGGGATAAACTCAACTGAAGAAGAGACCTATGAGGAAATCTCAACCTTGAACAACATACCATGGTACGCAGATATTGTGAATTATCTGGCCGCTGATATCATACCCCCTGACTTAAGCTACCAACAGAAGAAGAAGTTTTTTAGTGATGTTAAACACTTCTTTTGGGATGAGCCCCTCATATTCAAAAGAGGAATAGATAATATATTCAGACGATGTGTGCCGGAAGAAGAAGTAGGCAACTTCATTAAACATTGTCATGCTGCACCTTATGGTGGACATGCAAGCACATCTAAAACATGCGCCAAAATATTTCAAGCAGGTTTTTATTGGCCTACTGTATGGTGCGATGTCCACACTTACATTACAAAATGTGACCGATGCCAACGCACTGGGAACATCTCAAGACGTGATGAAATGCCTTTAAGTAACATCCAAGAAGTGGAAATATTTGATGTCTGGGGTATAGATTTCATGGGACCTTTTCCTTCCTCAATGGGTAACAAGTATATCCTAGTAGCTGTCGATTATGTCTCAAAGTGGATAGAAGTTGTTGCATCACCCACAAACGATACCAAGGTAGTTATCAAACTGTTTAAGAATATTATTTTTCCTAGGTTTGGAACCCCGAGGTTAGTCATAAGTGATGGAGGATCGCATTTTATATCTAAGATATTTGACAAGCTTCTAAGCAAATACGGAGTAAAACATAGAGTAGCAACACCATATCACCCGCAAACCAGTGGCCAAGTAGAAGTATCGAATAGGGAGATTAAGCAGATCCTAGAGAAAACTGTATCATTATCCAGAAAAGACTGGTCTGGAAAACTTAAAGACGCCTTATGGGCTTATAGAACGGCTTATAAAACCCCTATTGGAACAACTCCTTATCAATTGGTTTATGGAAAGTCCTGTCATTTACCCTTCGAACTAGAACATAAAGCCTATTGGGCCATTAAATCCTTGAATCTAGATTACCTAAAAGCCGGAGAAAAACGTATCCTGGACATTCACAAGCTGGAAGAGCTTCGCTTGAATGCCTATGAGAATGCCATCATATATAAGGAAAGAACCAAGATGTGGCATGATAAAAAAATCATCAAGAAAGATTTCAACATTGGTGACCCTGTTCTCCTATTTAACTCAAGGTTACGACTTTTTCCTGGTAAGCTTCGTTCAAGATGGACATGTCCATTTGAAGTGTCAAAAGTTCTAAAGTCTGGAGCAGTAGAAATCAAAAAACAATTCATGCGCTCCATTTGTGGTAAATGGACAAAGACTGAAGCTATACAAAGGAGGCGATTTTCCTGTTGACTACTCTAGTCATATTCTTATAGACCCACCAATACCCACATAAAGTAAGATCTAATCGTCAAGCTAAAGACGTTAAACAAGCGCTGCATGGGAGGCAACCCATGGTTTATTCTTAATTTTATTTTATTTTATTAATTTATATATGTTTTATCTGGACTAATTTCTTGTGTTTATATTTTCAGGATGCAATACCCCGATGGTATGGTTGTGATTTTCAGGGATGAAGCACAAAAAGCCCGATTTGCTACCTTATCTGCTAGACCTATGGTACCCACTAGGTACCCCGATCAGAGCTGCATGGAGGCACTCGGGATTGAGCCAAGTATTAGGTATCTGTGCAACCAACTTGGCTGGGATTGTTATGCTAATGATGTCCACAAAACCTACAGGAACCTTACTCTGGAGTTTCTTAGCTCTGTGGATTATAACCCACGGGTGGGTGAAGGAGATGAGCGAGGACGCCTAAGTTTCAGATTGTTTGGTACCGAGTATACCCTGACCATCAAAGAATTTGGGGATTTGCTTGGTTTCCAAACTGGACCGTCCGCTATCACTGAGTTACCATTGAGTTACTATATGGACAGAGATATTGATAAATTTTGGCAGGACATTACTGATGGAGCCAGCCTTGACCCCTCTACCCAGCTGTCCAGGAAGATCCATAACCCAGCTTTCCGATACTTCGAGATGATTCTGTGCCACACTTTCTTTGGGAGGAGTTACTGTGACCACTTAGTCACCGCTGAGGAGATCATTTTCCTATATTGTGCCAGTCAGTCCAAACCTATAGCTAGTGGAGGTTTTCTGATAGAGAGCCTCGAGCAGACTGCTCGATCCACTGTAGGACTTATTCATTCCGGAGGGAATGTAACACAGATAGCTTCTGCTTTGGGTTTGGACAGTATGATAGCACAGCTGACCCCATATTGTGGATATACTTTCCTGGATTTAGACTTTTGCATGGATCGTGGGCTCATGAGGAGGGCCTCTTTCCACCCATATCAGTACAGATTGCTCATCGATGACCAGACAGTTTACACCTTCACACTGCCAGACCCTCAGATGACTTGTGTTTCCAACCCTGCTAATTGGAACTATTCTGTAGAAGGTTGGGGAGAGATATCAGAGTATGCCCTAGAATATACTCCTGCTTCCGAAGATCCCACTCCAGAATACACTCCTGCTTCCGAAGATCCTACTCCTGAATACACTCCTGCTCCCGAGGACTCTACTCCAGATCACACATCCCGACCCGAGGTTACACGCACTACTGTTCTTACTAATAACCTCAGCTTGCAGGAACCTGATATTCGCACTTTGTTGACTGTTATGCGCACTGAGATAGCCACTCTCCGCAATAAAGTGGATGACCTTCATTTACAGTTGGAACTGAATGATGTTACCTTTGTTGGTGAGTTAGATGAATTAGCTCACGAGGTGGCAGAGATTCGACGCCAGCTGACTGAGCTGCGTGGCCCAGACACTCCTGCAGAGCATCCTCCCGGTTGGTGATAGATCTGTGTTATTCACAAGATCTCTAGTTCTAGTATTATTAGTATTATGTTGATTTCCTTTTCAGACTCATTTTTATTTGCATTATCTGTTTCCTGCATTATTAACTATTTTGGTGACCCGATGTCCGTACCTATATATATATATATATATGCATATGTGTTTTTTTCTCTATATATATCTTTCGTTTATGCAAGACAAGGAGGGAAGGTGGTTACTTCCTCATGGTTGGAGGTGCAGGTGTACCCAGTGTTGTTATTCCTTGCACCCGTCGTACTGATATCAGATTTGAGCGTAACTGGACCTACGATCTCAACGCTCCTGCTTTTATTGGTCCGTTGCCCCCAAATCTACCTTTAAATGAGGGTAACAACACTGATGATGAGTACGATTTCCGTACGGAAGAACCACCCCACTTTTCACCACCACACACGACACCATCTACTTCTAACCCACATGCAGGTACAGCTCCTAGTTTCCATGTCACTGAGGATATGTGGCGTGAGCATATGGCCCGAGAGGCCCAGAGGGACACCCTCCTTGCTACTTTGCAGCAACAGGCGACCGATAACATGTCCTTCATGCGAGCATCCCAACAGCAAAATGCTAGCTCTCTGCGCACTATTATGGAAAGTCAGCTGGCTTTCCAGAGACAACAGCACCTTAACCAGACCACATACGCTCGTCACTTCCAATTGATGGAGGCAACCCAAGGCACCCTCATTGGTAGGACCCAAGAGCTACAAGCGGCAAATGCCGCCTTGACAGAGAGAATGGAGCAGCTAGTTTTGGACCGAGAGAGCCGCCGTCGCAGCCGTAGCCGCCGTTCCGGTCGTACCAACCAGGATGGTGAAGGTCCTAGTGGCCCCCACTAGCGTTTTCAGGTACCTCCTCCTACCTTATTTTGGAACATTGAGGACAATGTCCGATTTAAGTGTGGGAGGAGCATTTATCGCTTTTATTTCCCGCTTTTATTTCCCGTTTTTCCTGCTTTTATTTCCCTTCCGCATTTTTTTCTTTTAGGTATGTTATATTCGTAGTTAATAAAATGCATGTGATAGGCGAGTCTTTCTGCGTAGTGTACCCTTTCATTTCCCCCACTTTTTAGCCTTACAAAATTTTTACAAAATCTTTTTCAAAGAATTGTGGTTGATTTTAAGGATTTGGGCTATGAGACAAGTCCTAGATAGGGTCTATTTCTTGGGCACTCACTTTTTGAAAAATTCGTTATCGTTTTAACACAGTAAGCCTTTTTGAACATTTAGATTAGATCCTTTCTTCCCAATATGCTATGATTTTGAATAAAACTGTACAAATAGGTCTTCAAGTAGTTTATCTTAGCAGTCAGCTCTGGCCTAAGCATGCTCTAAGTGTAGGATCGATGAATATAAGTGGATGATCTCTATTTTGCCTTAAAAGTTTATAAAATAAAGTATGAATACGACTACGAGTTGGGTGATCCTCACAAAGATTACTCAACTCACGAAAGTTGTAAGCACTAATAAAAACAAAGAAAAAAATATATATAAGGCACATCCGTTGTAGTTGGTCCAGAGGTATCTGGTGCTGGACTTGGTAGGGCGGACTACGGTCCGATCCCCCGCAACTGCAAATGGGTAAAATAAAAAGGGGTTAAACCAACTCTTGTACCAGAATCCCATCACTTGAGATCAGAGTCACTAACCGGTCACTACACCATGAGTATGTACGGATAACAGGCTTAATGTGATTGCGCCTGAATGAAAAAGGACCTCGTACAAAAAGAAGTCTTAGCATAGTAAGGATATTAGGATCGATCTGTATACTTATGAGATTTATGTCTGCATTTCTGCGAGTAGTGTAATTATGATACCCTTGGTTCAGATAGTTAGTGCCTGACAACACACCCTTACTCGAACTTAGAAGCCCTCTTTGCCCAAAACCTGTATACACCATAATTTTCTTTCATCTACTTCTAAGAGTTGTTGCTTGAGGACAAGCAAAGGTCTAAGCGTGGGAGGATTTGATCGCACTAAATTGCACTATGTTTCTGACTCAAATATCACATGTTTTCCTTAGTTTTTATTATCATTTTCTCGTATTATGTTCCTTTTTCCTTTGTTTTCAGGATTCTTGTCATTTCAGAGCCTTCTGTGAAGAAACGAGCCAAAACGCCAAGAAATTAGGGTTTTTAAAGATATTCTGCACTTATGGCGTTCAGCGCCGCGCCGGCTACAGGGAACGCGATGACGTGGCCCACTTTCACCCAAAGACCAACTGCCACGTTCCCATGATCTGGCAGTTCCTGCCACCGCGCCCGCGGCCACTGCCACCGCGCCCGCGGCCTTCACAAAAGTTTTCCCGCTCAGGAGAAGTTGAGGGGCATGCTGGTCTTTATGCATCTCAAGGATCCTCTATAAATAGTTTTCGATTTTCATTTTTTAGTTTCATCCAAGCTTAGTACAATCTTAAGCCATATACTATCAGTTTCTGTAAAGTAATAATCTCTTCACATCGGGGAGTTATTGCGGTGTAGATTGAGTTGTAATCGAGTCTTAGAGCACTTTGGTTGAAGTTCATCATACCAGCCTTACCATTCCGCAGATTTGTATCAGATTCAAGTCTCCGACTGGAGCAAGGTTCTATTTTATTGCATTTCTTTACTTATAATTGCTCTTACCATAGTCTACACGTTTTATAGACTCTAAATGCTCTTACCATAGTTTACACGTTTTATAGACTCTAAATGCTCTTACCATAGCCTACACGTTTTATAGACTCTAAATGCTCTTACCATAGTCTACACGTTTTATAGACTCGCACTTATTATGTCTGGCTAAACTATAAAGGTTTGGATGTAATGATTGTCATCATGGTCGTGTTCCAATTATCATGCTAGTGAAAATACTCTGGGGATGTTTTGCTTTTAACTTAAGTCAATTATGTTTAAATGTTTATTGGGTAAGATCGAAAGCCGTCCAAACTAATGATACGACTTGATTATTATTTAACCAAACGAAAAGAGCGAAAGCCGTTGATTGGTTAAATAGGAATCATTGACCTTTTTAGAAAACGATTTTGAAACTATTTTCGGACGCGTTTGTAGGTTTGAAATCTGACTCTTGGTCAAAAGCCAAAAGTCTCTTTAAGTTAATCTTTCCAAGTAAAATTACTTTTCTGTTAAGTCAAAACTATCAATTTCTTAAAAATAGGTTTACCTCTTTAACGCGGAAGGCACCCTTTATATGTGACAATAAAGGAATTTAATTTAAAGAGTAAATTCGGTTCTTAGTAGTCAAAAGCTACAAGTTCCCGTTAAATTGATTCTTTGCTATCAATAGAAAATACTGCCCCATAAGTAGTTTCATCTACGCATGACCGGACCAATATCTGATTACATGATTTACATTCCAACCTGTCTTTTAAACTGTTATTTACCTCGCTCATTTACTTTGTTGCACTGCACTCACATCAATATTCTTGTTCACCTTAGATAAGCACCTTAGCAATAGAGTTGATAGATTGACAATTGGTCTCTGTGGTTCGATAATCTTATATATTACTTCGATAGGCTGTGCACTTGCAGTACTATATTTAGGCTATACGTTACAGATCCCATCAGTATGCAACCCAATATGAATGTCAGGATAGCAACAACAAAATTTTATAGCAACGCAACAACAAACCAACATTGACCATAAGCCCACAAATTAACATTTTACCCATAATTAGAGGCAACAACATCACCTGCTAATTCACATTTTTCAGTAAAGAACACAATACAACGAGTCAACCAAAATTTACTATAAATAAACTGCGTAATTATTCGGACTATTACGACAATTTGCGGTTAATTAATTATCAACTAAAAATTCTATTATTTCTACTTACAAAACGTCTATAATATTATTATACTAATAATCCTAAATTACTATTAATAATTATTATCATTAATGAAATATTTTATATTATAAACTTAAAAATAGATTTTCTTTATTTTAACACGTACAGACACAGTATGTGTGTTGTTATAGTAAGATTCAATTGTTAGATATATTTCAATATTATTATTATTATTATTATTATTATTATAAAATATTTTATATTTTTAAATCAGAACGTGACATCTAATTTTAAACATGAGTGCAGCTACAGTCGCTTTGCAGTACCAACTTGTTATATCTATTACTTGTTCTATACCAATTTGTTATTGTATCAGAACATAGTGGCTACAGTATTATGCTAACTTGGATTCCAATTGTTAACATATGGCCGCTACAGTAGTAATCAATATGCTACACCTTTTAACTTGTTTACCAAAGTGTTAAATATCTACTACAGTAACGTAAATTCTATATCAAATTGGTAAACAGCATGCACTTTTATTTAAATATGAAATACTATATGTATTGGTAAATTGAAACGTGATGCCGCTACAGTACAACCGGTTGTCATTCTCAATTTTAATATATATATATATATATATATATATATATATATATATATATATATATATATATATATATATATATATATATATATATATATATATATATATATATATATATATATATATATATATATATATATATATATATATATATATTAAATTGGATTATTACACATCTCACAATTTCACTAATATATCAATTCTAAACACAAACAAAAACAATTTTATAATTCAATCTCACATACGATTCATCACATACCCTATTATAGAGTCAGGATCCCACAATTAACTTGGATTGATGGTTGCTCTAACTCTTCGATTCCACCTAGCTTTGCCTCCTCTTTGTACTTTTATGTATCTCTTCCAAAACCTATTTTTTCTCCTCTTACTTATACTTCTATTTCTTATTATTTCTAAAGTAACTAATATAATAATATTATCATATTCTTATTTTGTCTTATTGCGCTTAAATTCCTACACATCCCTTTCTACTACTTCTAACATTAAAATAGACTCACATAAATAATAATAGTATTATTCAATAATAATCCTACAACTTAATCAACTAATTAATTCAACTAACAACGACACAACTTAAATCAATATTTCACAACTTTGAAAATTTAATCGGAAAAATATTCAAAAATATTTAATTAAATAATTAATTAAATATTGAGTGTTACAACTCTCCCCCACTTAAAATATTTTCGTCCTCGAAAATTTACCTTGTTTGAACAACTCAGGACAGGAGTCCCGCATCTTGTTTTCCAACTCTCACGTCATGCTTTCTCCGACAGCTCTTAACCAGACTACTTTCACTAAAGCAATCTCCTTGCCTCTTATAGTCTTTATTTCACGATCTGTAATTCGTACAAGCATCGTCTACATAGTAAGATTATCCCGTACTTGCACATCATCCATATGTATCTCAGGAGATGGATCTGACATATACTTCCGGAGTTGTGACACATGGAACACATCGTGCAAATTCAAAAGATTAGGCGGTAAAGTCACTCTATATGTAACCTTGCCAACTCTGTCCGAAATTTGATACGGACCAATAAAACGAGGAGTGGACTTCTTAGACTTCAATGCATGCCCAACACCAGTCACATGTGTAACTCCCAGAAACACATGGTCACCTGCTTGAAATTCTAAATCCTTCCTACGTTTGTCATGATAACTCTTCTGTCTACTTTGGGAAGCTTTCATCTTTTCTTGAATTAACTTCACCTTCTCGGTAATTTCTCGAACAAGTTCAGGTCCAAGTACTGCGCTTTCCCCAGATTCATGCCAACATAAAGAAGTTCTACATCTTCGACCATACAACGCTTCAAAAGGTGTCATTCCAATACTAGAATGATAACTATTATTATAAGTGAAATCTATTAACGGAAGATAAGTATCCCAGGAACCTCCCTGCTCAAGAACACATTCTCTCAATAAATCTTCCAACGACTGGATAGTCCTCTCCGTCTGACCATCCATATGAGGATGATACGTCGAACTCAACCTCAACTTAGAATCCAACGCCTCTTGCAAACTCTTCCAAAAATATGAAGTAAACCTTGGATCTCTATCTGAAACAATGCACAAAGGAATACTATGCAGTTTCACAATTACACTAGTATAAATCTCTACCAACTTTGATATTTGAAAACTGATGTTAATAGGAATAAAATGAGCCAACTTTGTAAGCCTATCAATAATTACCCAAATTGTATCATTCTCTCTTAAAGTATTAGGTAACCCCATCACAAAGTCCATCGAAATGTTATTCCATTTCCATTCTGGAACTTCTAACGGTTGCATCAACCCTGCAGGCTTCTGATGTTCAACTTTCGACTTCTGACAAGTTAAACATGCATACACAAACCGAGCCACATCACTCTTCATTCCAGGCCACCAAAACAAATTATTCAAATCTTGATACATTTTTGTAGCTCCCGGATGAATGCTTAACTTGCTTCTATGACTTTCCTCGAGAATCACTTTCTTCATCTCTGCATCATCAGGAGTACAAATTCAATTACGGAATCTCAACACACCTTGTGCATCTAGCTTAAAATCTTTATTCTCGGATTGATCGATCCCAACCATCGAGTCTACAAATTTCACATCTAACTTTTGGACTTCTTTGATATTGTCCATAAATTCATTGTTAATTTTCAACATTCCCAACATAACACTCTGTGGTGTCATTTCGCAAACTAAGCTCATATCTTTGAACTGTTCAATTAATTTCAACTCTTTAACCATCATTGCCGACATATGTAAAGTCTTTCGACTTAACGTATCAGCCACCACATTCGCTTTTCCTGGATGATAATTCAAACCGAAATCGTAATCCTTTAACAACTCCAACCATCTTCATTGTCTCATGTTCAATTATTTTTGATCAAATAGATATTTTAGACTCTTATGGTTACTAAATACTTCAAATCTAGAACCATAGAGGTAGTGTCTCCAAATCTTCAGCATAAAAACAAATGCAGCAAGCTCTAAATCATGCGTAGGATAGTTCTTTTCATGAGTCCTAAAATACCTTTATGCATAAGCAACTAACTTTTCATTCTGCATAAGCACACCTCCTAAACCCATCTTGGAAGCATCACAATATACCACAAAGGTTACCTGGATCAGGTAATGTCAAAATTGTAGCCGACGTCAATCTTTTCTTCAATTCTGTAAAACTTTCTTCACACTGAACATCCCACACAAAAGCTCTACCTATACAAGTCAACTTAGTTAACGGAAGTTCCAACTTAGAAAAACCTTAGATAAACCTTCTACAGTAACCAGCTAATCCCAAAAAGCTTCTAATCTTGGTAGATGACTTTGGAGTTTCCCATTGCAACACAGCATCTACTTTAGATGAATCTACAACAATATCACTACCTGAGATAACATGACCAAGAAAACTAATCTCCTTTAACCAAAATTCACACTTAGACAACTTTGCATAAAACCTTTTCTCTTTCAAAACTTGAAATACTATTCTTAAGTATTCTGCATGCTCTTCTTCCGATTTAGAGTAAATCAAAATGTCATCAATGAACACCATTACAAACTGTGATACGATGGGAGAACTGACTTGAGGTTTTGCGTTTGTGTTTGCAAATGTTGTGGTTAGCAAGAGTCACCACCGACTTTTATTTTATCCAAAAGGAAAGGTAAAAAAAGCACAGGAAAGACCTTTGAGATTGTTTTTGAGTTCGGGGGGGTAGATTATGAAAAGGGAAGGTGCTAGCACCCTTTTCATCCATGGTTTTCCACGGGCTCTTAGTTACTTGTTTAGATCACTTGCTTTGCTTTGAAATTGTTTGAAATGGTGCTTGGTGTGGTTTTGAAAGTATTTTGAAAAGAGGCCATTCGTTTAGGCAATCTTTGTAACGATTCTCGTTTGTAAGAATGTATACAAAGATGTTTGTCTTTTGAAAATGTTTTCAATGTTTTGTAAGATGTTTTGAAATGTGTGTGTGTTTGCTTTTGAAAATAGCAAGGATTATTTTGAAATGGGACAAGTAACTAGAAGCTATCTACCTACTCAAATGTCTTTCTTGTGCATTTTTATTCCTTTGATATTGTTGACTTACCATTGATTTGGTAAGAAACCCTATCTTTGGATGTAAACGGGACGGGCGTCGGTCATCGTATGGCCATGATAGCAATATTGCCAAGTATCTTAGCAATTTGGAGGGACCAAGATCATCTTTGTTTAGGCAACCTTTTGATAGCGTCATCGAGGGACTACGATCTTATATTTGTTTTGTTTTGCCAAGATACTTCGCGTGCGTAACATGGCCATTTTATTTTAGGCAACCAAGTGGAGATACCTTAAGGGTGTTTGTGTGCAAGTGTGTTTTATTGCATGCATGATTTTATCTTGAATTAGGATTTTCTATTTCATTGATTTTATCTTGCCATACATATCCTAATTGCTAGCATGTACATTCGAAAGCAATAAAAATGCGGAAATGTAAAATCCTACGCTATTACAATATTTAGGGGGCGGGGGATACACACTTATAAATGGGGAATCCAACGAGAAAAATAAAGAAAAATAACAAGAGGAAGAAAAAGAGAAAGAGGAAGGGGGTCCGCGCGCTTCTGAGAGGAAGTCATAAGTTCTGACCCAGGCCTGCTGCAGGATATCAACCTGTTAGTGAAAATGTATGAGTCAGAACTTCTGACTCTGGTGCGCTACAAAACAGAAACCTGTTAGTGGGAAGGTCAGAAGTTCTGACTCCCGTGCGCTGTAAAACAAAAATCTATTAGTGGGGAAGTCAGAAGTTCTGACCCTGCTGGGAACACAACAATTTTCAGAAGTTCTGATATCATTGATAACAAAACAGGTCTCGAAAATGCTGGCGTCAAAGTCAGAACTTGGTTTCCTGTGCTAGTCAGAACATTTGTAATTTGGTTATTTCTCCCCAAAACAGAAAACATGCCTATGGCACTTTCAGCAGGTATCATGGCGCCTCAGAAGTAAAGAGAAACAGAAACAAAAAAATCAGAGGCAAGTATGCCTTTGCTAATTCTAACTCCGAGTCTCAGTTTCTTCCAGATAGTTCTGAGTTGATTCGTTCTCCACTTAAGCATGCAGAGGCGTAAAAATCTCAGAACATAAACAAACATCATAAGCATGATATTTACATTGTGTTTATTGAGCATGCAAATCTGATGATGCTTATCAGCATGGTGAGAGTCAGCAGGTGCTTACCTTGTTGTTGGAAGAAAATATGTGAATTGGAGCTAGCTTTAGCTTTGATGGTGTTCTGGACAAATTCTTTGTATGAGTGGATAGAGGGTATATATGTGGTCAGAAACTGTACGGGCGTTCTTTAGTTAGGAAAACAAATTGGGTGCAAATGAAGTTTTAAGGCAGGAGATTCAAAGCTGCGTTTAAGGCTCTTGAAACACTAGGAATTTTGGCAGAGTTTCACAATGTTTTATAACTAGAATTTTTTGTGTCTCTTCTAGCAATTTTTATGGGTTTTTTTTGACCGGGGTCTTTTAGTGGACAATGGTGCTCTATTTATAGGCAAGGCTTCGTGAATTTTTTAAACGTTTAAGTGGCGCCAATACCATGCAATAGGTGTTGACTTGCTCTTGAAGGAAGTTCATGAAAAGTTGTGATGATGGACAACTTTTTAGCCTAGGCCGGAACAGTAAGCGAGGATTAAGGAAAAGTGACACCCATAGGCGAAAAGTGGCGCATAGATCCATGCCTAAACCTGCACGAGGGTGTTACTATGCCACACGTAGAGAGACCCCTTGGATGAATGCTCAAAAGTGGTTGTGAGCATTAATAAGCATTAAATGGTGATGAGATTTGTCAAAAATCATAAATCTTGTAATAGGGGATTTTGCATCATTACCTAAAACCTGGGCCAGCAGTCCTGCTTCACCAGAAAACAATGCAAACCAAGCTCTGACCTTGGCCTCCTGCTGCCTCAGCAAATTCTGAGGGTTTTCCAGACTTTCCAACATGTTCTTTTGATCTGCCTCTGAAAACTCTGGACTTAGAGATTCTGCTTCAGTATTACACCCAATCTGCTGATCCCATTACCTTCTGATCCCAGCATGTTCTGAAGGAGTTTTTAGGCTTCGTTGCTTTCTTTGCATTTCTCTAGCAAACTCTAGCTGAACTTGCGTAACTGCTGAAAGAGCCATGTTCTGTTTAAAGATTACGTGCTGAACCACGTTTACAACCTCTAACTGAGTTGGTATAGCTGCTGAAGAGCCACCTTCTGACTGAATGTTATGTGCTGAGCCAAGTTTACAACTTCTGACCGTTTCTGCCTGGAGGTTGGTTCAGAAGTTCTGAAGTGCCATTTTTCTTAAACACTTTAGAAAAATTCTAAGTATTTAGAATTTAACTTTTTCAAGGTAAAAAAAATTGACTTTTGAGCTTGCAAATGACCACTTTGCTCTTGTAAATGGTTTACTTGGAAAGGAATGATAATTCAGGGCTTGGATTTGTTTAAGAGAAACTCTGAGAATCTAGGATGATTTCCTGAAGAACGAGAGGGCAAATTTCGGGGTACAACAGCTGCCCCTGTTCAATCTTCTTGAACCTGAAGAGTTAGAATGGTGAGCTTTGTCATTCGTGACTCAAAGGTAAAAGACGATTGGACACTAAAGTGTTCGTAAATTTTCACTCGACAAAGTGTAGTTGAGGGAATGGGCTTAAAGATGCCATTTAGAGAGGTGACATAGTCTTGTTGGAGATGGGCTTGTAGATGCCATCCAAGAATGTTTGTTGAATTGTAAGTTATAAATCAAACGAATAAGTATCAGAATGGTGTACGTGTCTAGAACGTATCTGAGCTGTATCTGGAGACCGAATCAGTATGAGCAACAGAATAGCATCCGTGTTTGGAGTGTATTTGAACTGTATCTGAACTTGAAATCTGAATGAGTATCAGAATGGCCTCCGTGTTTGGAGAGTATCTGAATTGTATTTGAAAGATGAATCTGAGTGAGCATCAGGATGGCATCCGTGTCTGGAGCGTATCTGGACTTGAAATCTGAATAAGTGACAGAATGGAAACCGTGTCTAGAGTGTATCTGGACTGTAATCTGAATACGTGACAGAATGACTTCCGTGTCTGGAGTGTATCTGTACGGTAACTTGAAGTTGAAGTCTTGAATAAGCAACAGAATGGCTACCGTGTCTGGAGCGTATCTGGACGGTAATCTGAATACGTGACATAATGACTTCTGAGTCTGGAGTGTATCTGTACGGTAACTTGAAGTTGAAGTCTTGAATAAGCAACAGAATGGCTTCCGTGTCTGGAGCGTATCTGAACTTGAATCTGGATAAGTGACAGGATGACTCCCGTGTTTGGAGTGTATCCGCATTGTATCTGAAATTAAATCTGAATGAGTGACAGAATAGAATCCGCGTCTGGAGCGTATCTAAATTGTATCTGAACTAGACTCTGAATGAGTAACAGAATGGCGTCCTTGTCTGGAGCGTATCTGTACTGTATCTTGAGTTGAGATTTGAATGAGTAACAGAATGACTTCCGCGTCTGGAGTGTATTTGTACTGTACTTGAAACCTTTGAACATTGTCAATGGTAGTTGTTAATCTTATCTTGAAAAGGGTAAAATGTTAGTTGAAACACAAAGTTATGATGTATGAAATGTATGATGCAATATATGTGTTTTGTCAATTGTTTATGATATGTGGATGTGATGTATGCGCATGTAAGCCGATTTGCTGTATTGCTGAGGAAAATAAATCCTTGACTGCTGCCGGGGGAAATAAATCCTTGACTGTTGAGGATAAGAAATCCTTGGCGACTTGTCTAGGGATATAGGGATCCTTCATGTTTTGAAGTTGGAGTATTTGACAAAAATTCTGTTGTGAGCAATGTCGTATACTGCTTGAGTAATCTTCTTGGGGAATCCAGAGAATTTTGATGACTTCTACTGGGGATTACACAATGGGAATCCTTGTTCCGCTGGGGAATAAAGAAAACTCTGATGACTTCTGCGGGGAATTAATAAAGAGAATCTTCATTCTGTTGGGGAGTAATGAAAACTTTGTGGGGAAGAAGGCTTACTGTTGGGGAGTAGGTTCAGGAGTTTGGGTTGTCTGCCATTCTACTAGGGAGTTATCAGAAGTTGTTGTCTAGTTTTTAGGCTTCAAGATAACTTGCTGGGGAATTTGGAGAAACTGGATGGTTTCTGTTGGGGATTGATAATTAGAAGTTTTGGCTCCGCTGGGGATTGAGAGTTTGAAGTTTTAACTCTGATGGGGATTAAGGGTTTGAAATTTTAGCTCCGTTAGGGATCTAGATGATGTACTTTAGGGATTGCTCGTGGAATAGCTTAAAGACGTTTTCCTATCCTTTCAGTCTGTCAGTAATTGTTCTTTTCCATCCTGTTTATTTGTAAACAGTAATTATGTTCAAATGCATATGTTCATTAATGAATCATTGGACGTTTTTGCAAATAAAAACACAAGTGTAAAGAAAAAGGCAAATAGTTTTCTGTACTTTGAAAGAGATATCTTTGTATTTACTTTGAATAAGTATTTTGTACAAAGGAGACAGACATCCTAGTAAGAGGATGGTGTCAATAAAAGTAAGAAAAATTTACACAAAGAAAGATAGCTATGTGTAAAAATCCCATGGGGTTCCCATTCTGATATAGCCTTCGTGCCTCCGAATATCTTGTCCATTCGTTGCTTCGTCTGAAGATGATTGAATTGATCAGAAGCTCAGAGTTTGTCAGTGAAGAGATTATCCTTAAAGTGATCCGACGAGACATAGTCATACGCTTTAATTCCCTAACTTTTTCCTTGACCTCCCTTTCTGGTTTTCAATCCACCGGGAAACCCTTTTTTGCCCAAGTCGCCCTTTCGGGTTTTCAAATTGTCGGGTGTACAGATTTTTTATTATTTTATCCCTAATTTTTGCCCGAACCTTTTTGGTTCGCCGGGATGCCCTTGTTTTTCCTAGGTGTGTCAACCTAGCGGGTCTTTTATGCGTAGTATCTTTTGACTATGTCTACGTTCGCAGGGTGTGGCAGGTCGTCATTGTCCATGGTGGTTAAGATCATTGCCCCACCAGAAAAGATGTTCTTGATCACAAATGGTCCTTCATAGGTAGGAGTCCATTTGCCCCTTGGATCACTTTGTGGCAAGATGATGCGCTTGATCACTAGATCTCCAACTTGATATACCTGGCGTCTGACTTTCTTGTTGAAAGCCTTGATCATCCTCTTTTGATACGTTTGACCGTGGAAAACAGCAGTAAGCCTCTTTTCGTCAATTAGGTTCAGTTGATCAAGTCGGGTCTGGATCCAATCGTCTTCACTCGAACCTGCATCCTTCATGATTCTCAAAGAGGGAATCTGCACCTCGATAGGTAAAACAGCCTCCATGCCATAAACCAAGGAATAGGGTGTTACCCCAGTTGATGTGCGAGTCGTGGTACGATACCTGTGGAGAGCAAACGGTATCATCTCATGCCAGTCCTTGTAGGTGACTGTCATCTTCTGTATGATCTTTTTGATGTTTTTGTTAGCCGCTTCAACTGCATCATTCATCTTTGGCCGATAGGGGGATGAATTGTGATGTTGAATCTTGAACTGCTCGCACAAAGCGGTGATCATAGTATTGTTAAGGTTTGTACCATTATCAGTGATGATCCTTTCGGGGATACCGTACCGGCAAATAAGATTCTGTTTGATGAAGCGGGCAACAACATTCTTAGTAACAGATGAGAAGGAAGCTGCTTCGACCCACTTGGTGAAATAGTCAATGGCCACTAGAATAAAGCGGTGTCCATTGGAGGCTGTAGGCTTGATCTCTCCAATCATGTCGATTCCCCACATAGCGAAGGGCCAAGGAGTTGTTAAGACAAATAGAGGAACTGGAGGCACGTGTACCTTGTCTGCATAGATTTGACACTTATGACAGGTCCGGGAGTGTTGATAGCAGTCAGCTTCCATGGTAGACCAGTAATAGCCTGCCCGTAGAATCTTCTTTTCCATCGTATACCCACTAGAGTGAGTGCCAAAGGTACCTTCATGCAATTCAGCCATGATCTTTTCAGCTTCAATCTTGTCCACACAACGGAGCAGAATAGAATCATGATTACGCTTGTACAGGATGTTGTTACTTAGGAAGAACTTAGCTGAGAATCTCCTTAAGAACTTTTTGTCATTGACTGAAGCTCCTTCGGGATATTCTTGAGCCTCGAGATACCTTTTGACTTCATGAAACCACGGTTGGTCCGCTACTTCTTCGGTATTAATCTCGTGACAGTGTGTCGGTTCGTCCATCCGTTCAATGGTGATTTGGGGAGCCTTGTTATCCCAATTAAGTTTAAACATAGATGACATTGTAGCTAGAGCATCTGCTAGCTGATTTTCTTCTCGCGGGAAATGCTCGAAGGTAATCCGCTTGAAATGTGGTAACAATGTCAAAACATGTTCTTTGTAAGGGATGAGGTTTGGATGCTTAGTGTCCCACTCTTCTTTGATCTGACTGATGACCAAAGCTGAGTCCCCAAACACATCTAAAGATTTGATTCCAGAGTCTATGGCGGCCTTAAGACCAAAGATGCATGCTTCGTACTCTGCCATGTTGTTCGTACAGTTGAAGCAAAGTCTGGCAGTGAAAGGAGTATAGAATCCTTCCGGAGATATAAGCACAACGCTGATACCGTTACCAAGTGCACTGGATGCCCCATCAAAGTACAGGGTCCATCGGGATCCTTGTTCAGGTCCGTCATATGGTCTGATCTCTTCGCAGTTGTCTAATGTCATGATGTTTTCGTCAGGGAAGTCAAACTTCATGGACTGGTAATCTTCTACAGCTTGATGAGCCAGATGATCAGCTAGCACACTGCCCTTTATAGCTTTTTGGGTAGTGTACTGTATGTCGTATTCTGTTAGGATCATCTGCCATCTAGCTATCCTCCCAGATAGAGCAGGCTTCTCAAAGATGTACTTTATCGGATCCATCTTAGATATAAGCAAAGTGGTATGAGTCAACATATATTGTCTTAGCCGGCGAGCAACCCATACCAAAGTGTAGCAAGTTTTCTCGAGCAGTGAATATCTGGTTTCACAGTCGGTAAACTTTTTGCTCAGGTAATAAATGGCGTGCTCTTTTCGGCCAGACTCGTCATGCTGCCGCAGTACGCACCCCATTGAATTCTCTAAGACGGTCAGATACATGATTAGCGGTCTTCCCTCGACGGGTGGCATTAGGACAGGAGGTTCTAGTAAATACTCCTTGATTTTATCGAAAGAAATCTTACATTCATCGTTCCATCTGACTACTTGATCTTTCTTCAACAGCTTGAAGATTGGTTCACAAGTAAACGTTAGGTGAGAAATGAACCCGACAATGTAGTTTAGGCGTCCCAAAAAACCTATGACTTCCTTCTCAGTGCGAGGAGCAGGCATTTCTTGTATAGCTTTGACTTTGGCAGGATCAACCTCGATGCCTTTGTTGCTGACAATGAAACCTAAGAGTTTACCGGACCAGACTCCGAATGTGCACTTGTTTGGATTCAATCTTAGCTTGTACTCCTTCAATCTGACAAACAGCTTTTGCAAGTGATCAATGTGTTCTTATTCAGTTTGTGATCGGGATAGCATGTCATCTACGTGGACCCCTATCTCATGATGTATCATATCATGAAACAAAGCTACCATGGCGCGTTGATAGGTTGCTCCGTCATTCTTCAGTCCGAATGGCATCACTTTGTAGCAGAACGTACCCCACTGTGTGACAAATGTAGTTTTCTCCATGTCCTCAGGTGCCATTTTGACCTGGTTATAGCCTGAGAATCCGTCCATGAAAGAAAATACTATGTGCTGGGCTGTATTGTCAACCAGGATGTCGATGTATGGAAGTGGAAAGTCATCTTTAGGAATGGCCCTGTTTAAATCTCTATAATCCACGCACATTCTCACTTTGCCGTCCTTTTTAGGCACGGGAACAATGTTAGCAACCCATTGAGGATAGGAAGTAACAGCCAGAAATCCAGCATTGAACTGTTTCATAACTTCTACTTTGATCTTCTCTGACATGTCAGGTCTCATGTGGCGGACCTTTTGTTTCACTGGTGGACAATCCTCTCTTGTGGGTAGACGGTGTACCATAATGTCTGTATTGAGTCCCGACATGTCTTTGTATGACCAGGCAAAGATCTCAACATAATCATGCAACAACTGAATTAGGCGCTCCTTGACACTCGGCTCTAGATTGGCACCCACTTTGATTTCGTTTTTATCTTCCTCAGTACCCAAGTTGATTGTATCCAACTGCTCCTCATGAGGTTGAATTACTCTTTCCTCTTGCTGTAGTAATCTGGCCAATTCCCTTGGCACCTCACAATCTTCCTCACCTTCGTATTCGGCTTGGTAGATCAGATCTTCAGAGTCACTGAAGGCTATAGCAGTATCGTTACCCATGGGATCCGGAATGGAAGGGTACCTGCATTTGTGAGTGTGGGTGTGTGTAAGGGTATAGCCATCTTAACACAATAAAATGTAAAAGAAAGGCAATGAGCATAAAAGGTTTATATATGAAAAAGCGTCCATGATTCATTGAATGACATATGTAGATGAAATAAAAAACCCTTACAAATGGACCGTTGTGCCTCGGGTAAGACACAGGGTTTTTAAAGTGCAAATTGTTTGTGAATTATTACAGTCCAACAGAAATATAAAAGATAAATTACTGCGATATGAAAGTTATCAGGATGAAGTCTTTGGCTTCCCAGTTGCAAAGTCCTCCACTGACAGTAGAAAATATCCAAACTTCTAGGCTGCCCTCCTCTTCATTGTCTTCTACCGCATTGACGCTTTGGTTGCTAATCTTTATCGGTGGCCCCCCAGAACGGGCACGGCGCACAGCCTTCTGTCCAGTCGAAGTAAATCCAAAGCCAAACTTGTCTGATTTGTAAGGAATGTCTGGAAGCTGCCCCCAGATGGTGCACCCCCCTTCTTCCACTACTGCCCTTGCATCCTTATGAGATGACATCCGAGGTGGAGGTCTTGTGATTTTAGGAGTCGAAGATACTGCCTTAGTCACTGCTACTTCGGGAGAGACTTCTTCTAAATGTTGGAAAGGGGTCTCAATGAACTCGTCATCTAACTCCACATAATGAAAGGAATTTAGATGACTAATCATATACTCCTCCTCCCCATGGACAGTTATGATCTTCCCTTGGACGGGGTACTTGAGCATCTGATGCAAGGTGGAGGTGACAGCACCGACATTGTGGATCCAGGGGCGTCCTAACAGACATGAATAAGAAGGACGGATGTCCATCACATAGAAGGTCGAATTGAAAACCTGGGTTCCCACCTTGATTGGGATGTCCACCTCCCCGTGGACCATCCTCTTAGAACCATCAAAAAATCTCACCACTATATTGCTGGGTTTTAGAGTCAGCCCCTCGCAATCCAACCTATCAAGGGCTTTCTTCGGCAAGACGTTTAAAGACGATCCAGTATTAACTAAGACATGAGCTAAGGTTGTTCCTCTGCACTCCACTGATACATGTAATGCCTCATTGTGTTTTCTCCCCCTGGGTGTCAAGTCAGCATCCGAGAAGCCCAGGCCATTATCAGTTGTCAATCTGGCCACACAGTCTTGGAACTGGTCGGCAGACGTCTCTTACGGCACGTGAGTTGTCTTTAGAAATTTTACCAGAGCCTTGGCATGGGCTTCAGAGCAAAGCAACAGGGCTAGCATCGAGATCTTGGAAGGGGTTTGCCCCAGTTGTTCAACCACATCATAATCACTCTTCTTAATGATTCTCAGGATTTCTTCCATCTCCTTCTTGGATATTTCAGGAATAGCTAATGATTGAGCCTTCGTTTGGACAGGCTCCTCTTGAACGTTCTTTCCTTTATTCTCAGCAGTGGAAGTAGGGATAGGAATTGCATTGTCTTTGTTGGTGGGTACGCTTGCAGGTACAATTACTGGTGCAGAGGTAATCTTAGGAACGACCACGGGTCCAAAGACTGTTGTTGGAGGAGCAATCTCTAGAGAGAAGATCCTACCACTGCGGGTGATCTTGCTAGTTCCAACAATATTGCTAATGTCGGAACTGTCCTCTTCGGAGCTTTCTTCTTCGGCAATTAGTTCAATCTGTTTAATACCATGGTAGTAGATTTCTCCACCATAGTTTCATGGTATTGAGTTATCTGATTTGTATGGGGTCGGCCCGGGCATTGTAATCTTAAGCGGAGCAGTCTTTGGAGCAGGTGTAATCCTAACGGGTCTTTTAGAGACCCTGGAAGGATTGGTGTAGATGGTTATTATTGAAACTTCTTTCACTGGAACGGGTGAAACAGGAGCATTCTCAAACAAAATTTCTTGGTTATCCATCAGTCGTTGGATACCTTTCTTCAACAGAGAACAGTCAAATAGGGAGGATAGGCAAGCATGGCAGTCTTTGTCACATCCTGGGAAGATGCCAGCTTTCAACAAATTCAACTTGATAATCGGGAGCGGAGTTAACAGTTTATCCATAGTAGCAACAAACAGATCTTCTTCAATAGCGTTGGCATTATGACCATGCCTCGAAATTGGGGCGGAAATAACATTTGGTTTCTCAGGCGCTTCAAATTCAACTTCCTTCGCGTCAATCAGATCTTGAATCTTATTCTTCAGAGCCCAACAGTTGTTGGTGTCGTGCCCTGGACTTTCAGAATGGTACGCGCATCTGGCGTTGGGATGGTAATGTGGAGAAGTAGTATTAGGATTCTTTGAGGCCTCTTTCAAAGTGGCCAGATTCAACTTCAAGAGATGTGGTAGAACTTGGGCTGGAGTCATGTTAATCTTGGTAAATTTCCAAACTGGCCTTTCTACCCTTTGCTGATTAGTTCTTGGCTGGTCTGATGCAGGCTTCGGAATCATAACAGCCCCCACTGTTGGTCGGCACTTGGTTCTTCCATGATTCCTCTGTGAATAGACAGCAGACACTTCCTTTCTTCTGGTGAAGGGTTTTTTCACAGCTGCGGGGGCAGACGCATCCTTTTGAATTTTCCCACTTCTTATACCAGCCTCCACTCTTTCGCCAGTTAAGATCAATTCAGTAAATCCTGCAGAAGAACTTCCAATCAGGTGATTGAAAAAAGGGCCTGAAAGAGTTCCCAAGAACATGTCCACCAACTCCCTCTCAGATAGAGGAGGTTGCACCCTTCCGGCTAGGTCTCTCCACTTTTGCGCGTAATCTTTAAAGCCCTCATTGGAAACCAAGGCCATACTCTGTAGCTGAGTACGGGTTGGCGCCAAGTCGGCATTGTATTGATATTGTTTATAGAAAGCGGCGGCCAGGTCTTCCCAATTGTGGATTTCAGCCCTCTCCAACTGGTAGAACCAATCAAGTTGCGTTCCTGATAAACTGTCTTAGAAAAAGTGGACCCACATGTCTTTGTCAGCAGAATGTGGTTGCATCTTCCTGACATATGATCTAAGGTTCATTTTAGGACAAGACACCCCATCATACTTATCAAATAGTGGCACTTTAAACTTTGGAGGGATTACAATTCCTAACACCAACCCAACTCTTCAAAATCTAGCCCTGGTACCCTCTGGATTTCCATAGCGGTTAGACGCTCTTCCATGTGTTTGTATTTGTCATCAGCCGGAGGGTATTGTTGTTCAGAGTAGTCATCTTCTTCCTCTTCTTCTGCTTCAGAATCTGATGGTACTGCCGTTTCTTTTCCTTTTGTTTCCCCTTCATCAGAAGTTGTTGGAAAATCTAAGGTCCGTTTGGCTTGTCCCTGAAATCTTCTGCCCATGATAACCACACCAGTTGGCTTCTTCTTTTTCTCTTTTTCTTTTTCTAGCAAAGTCTTCAGCTCCTCCTGCCCCTTGGCTAAGGTCATGAGCAACTGTTGAAATTGTGAGTTCTGAGCTTGCAGATCTTTGACTGTTTGTTCGAGATCCATCGTACTGAAATAAACAGTAGAGAGATGAGGAAACTTGGTGTGAAGACCTATTTATGCTTATGGTGAATGATATGTATTCATGCAATGCTTTCAAGGATTCAGAAATTCAAAATTTGTTTTAAACAAAAAAAGAAACACACGTCATATTTAATAAGATAGAATTGTTAGTACATCAATGCCCCTTGGGCAAAATAATACAAAATTCTAAGGTAAAAAGACGTTTTGCATCCTCTTTGGTGCAATGTAGGTGTTGAGAGTTTTCTCTTCGTGAAGTAGCCGAGTGAGTTCCAAAACCTTCTTCTCGCTTGCATAGAATTGGGCTTCGAAAGTATCACGCTCTCCCTTGAGCTTTATCCAACTCCTTTGTAGGTCTTCGAGTGATGTTGGCATGTCAGGATGCAGGATGGTGTATGGAACCTCTCCTTCCTTAACAGGCTCTATAATCACTAGGAGAATGGAGGGATAAGGCATCATAAGACTTTGAGCGCGGGTTCGTACCCACTGAGGTAAGGCTCAAGAGGGATGGAATTCTTGTATCCCAAAGTCTTGCTGTCTACCTTGTTTGGCATCCTCCAAGCTCGGATGAACCTTTGTCGGAGTCCTTGGTTGTCGTTGTCGTAGTTGAAAACCAATCCTTGAATCAGCATATCATGTGGGCCATCCCTTCGGGCATAACCAAACTGTCTCAGAGTCAAGCACGGGTTGTAGGTGGTGCCTCCCCTAATGCCAAGTAGAGGGACATTAGGGAATTCCCCACAATGGTCAATGATGATAACATTCTCTTTGGATCGAGAACACCAATGAATATTTGAATGGTTAAGTGTCATTAACCTTTGTGACCACCTCAAACCTTGCTCATTCTTCAAGACTGATTGGGGAAGATGATAAATAAACCATCTTGCCAGGAGAGGAGTGAAACACATAAGAACACCTCTTTTCCTCATTGTACTAGTGTGAAAAGAGTGGAGGATATCCCTAAGAAATGTAGGTACCGGGTTGCGAGACATGAAGATTTTGACAGCGCTCACATCTATGAGTTGGTCAGGAATAGGGAACAAGACCATCCCATAGATGAGAAGAGCTACAATCTCCTCAAAAGCTTGCAAGTCTAGAGAATTCCAACAGCTTTAGGCCTTCTCAAACAGAAACTTTGACAAGAAGCCTTTAACACCACTTCTAGTTTCCCAATGAGTTGTGACATCAGATGAGTGCAAGTGCAGAGCTTGAGAAATCTCTTCTGGCTTTGGATCTCTTTCTGTACCTTTGAAAGGTAGTTGATTGAGAATAGGAATCCTCAAGAGTTGAGAGAATTCTTCCAAAGTGGGCACAAGTTGATAGTCAGGAAATGTGAAGCAATAATGCAAAGGGTCAAAGTACTGGAAGAGAACTTTCACCATATCCTCCTCTGTGTTGGAAGTGACCAAGCTGAGTAGACGACCATGTCTCTCGGTGAATGGAGAATTCTCAGGAATCCTTGAAGCTAGCTCCTTGAGTTGTGGAGGAATTCTCACAAGGTTGATTTGGATAGTTTTCCTGCGAAGTGAATCCATAACCTACAAAACAAGAACAAAGATGAATCTCCAAAATCCTTGAAATGGTTAGTGAATGCATATGATGTTCATGATGTCCATGATGTTATGCACAAGTATATATGTACAAGAAAATCACACAAGTTCCTAGTTTAGGCTCGCATGAGGTTTCATAGGTAAGTACCCTCTTGAAGTTTAGTTGGCTCAACCTGTCCTAGAAATAGTAATCGGGTTCTAAGGAGCTCAATATCACTGGATTGTTTCCTTGTTCATTGTTTCAGCTCAAGCCTCTTTACTGGCGACCGAAATTTTCTGAGAAACCAACCCTCAATGAGTGTAGTATCTAGTATCTACCAACTTCGGACTGCACCAAAGCCGGTCATCTCACTACATCCTAAAAGGCCAAGTTGGTCAAGTAAAGGTTCTAGAAGTTCATTAGTGATTCATGACATCACTCAGCGGCCCCGTATTCTCTTTAATTGACTCAAAGGCTATCGGTACCCACAAATATGTCGCACTAATATAGCTATTGCTTAGACCATGTCGGTATACCCCGCACAGTTTCCACAACGTATTGCTATTTACCTATAATGTTTCCCAAATCCGGGTAGAGGATTCAAAACCCAAACAAAGAACCATAATTGTAAAGCAAACAAGTCAAACAATTTTAAGCAAGTAAAGGTGATCTAAACCCTAAGGTAACCCCACTTTTAGAATTATCCCAAGCAGAGTCGCCAGTTTTGTGATACGGTGGGAGAACTGACTTGAGGTTTTGCGTTTGTGTTCACAAATGTTGCGATTAGCAAGAGTCACCACCGTCTTTTCTTTTATCCAAAAGGAAAGGTAAAAAAAGCACAGGAAAGACCTTTGAGATTGTTTTTGAGTTCGGGGGGTAGATTATGAAAAGGGAAGGTGCTAGCACCCTTTTCATCCATGGTTTTCCATGGGCTCTTAGTTACTTGTTTAGATCACTTGCTTTGCTTTAAAATTGTTTGAAATGGTGCTTGGTGTGGTTTTGAAAGTATTTTGAAAAGAGGCCATTCGTTTAGGCAATCTTTGTAATGATTCTCGTTCGTAAGAATGTATACAAAGATGTTTGTCTTTTGAAAATGTTTTCAATGTTTTGTAAGATGTTTTGAAATTTGTGTGTTTGCTTTTGAAAATAGCAAGGATTATTTTGAAATGGGACAAGTAACTAGAAGCTATCTACCTACTCAAATGTCTTTCTTGTGCATTTTTATTCCTTTGATATTGTTGACTTACCATTGATTTGGTAAGCAACCCTATCTTTGGATGTAAACGAGACGGGTGTTGGTCATCGTATGGCCATGATAGCAGTATTGTCAAGTATCTTATCAATTTGGAGGGACCAAGATCATCTTTGTTTAGGCAACCTTTTGATAGCGTCATCGAGGGACTATGATCTTATATTTGTTTTTTTTTGCCAAGATACTTCGCGTGCGTAACATGGCCATTTTATTTTAGGCATCCAAGTGGAGTTACCTTAAGGGTGTTTGTGTGCAAGTGTGTTTTATTGCATGCATGATTTTATCTTGAATTAGGATTTTCTATTTCATTGATTTTATCTTGCCATACATATCCTAATTGCTAGCATGTACATTCGAAGCAATAAAAATACGGAAATGTAAAATCCTACGCTATTACAATATTTAGGGGGCAGGGGATACACACTTATAAATGGGGAATCCAGCGAGAAAAATAAAGAAAAATAACAAGAGGGAGAAAAAGAGAAAGAGGGAGGGGGCCAGCGCGCTGCTGAGAGGAAGTCAGAAGTTTTGACCCAGGCCTGCTGCAGGATATTAACCTGTTAGTGAAAATGTATGAGTCAGAACTTCTGACTCTGGTGCGCTGCAAAACAGAAACCTGTTAATGGGGAGGTCATAAGTTCTGACTCCCATGCGCTGCAAAACAAAAATCTGTTAGTGGGGAAGTCAGAAGTTCTGACCCTGCTGGGAACACAACAATTTTCAGAAGTTCTGATATCATTGATAACAAAACAGGTCTCAAATGTTGGCGTCAAAGTCAGAACTTCGTTTCCCACTGTGCTAGTCAGAACATCTGCAATTTGGTTATTTCTCCCCAAAAAAGAAAACATGCCTATGGCACTTTTAGCAGGTATCATGGCGCCTCAGAAGTAAAGAGAAACAGAAACAAAAAAATCAGAGGCAAGTATGCCTTTGCTAATTCTAACTCTGAGTCTCAGTTTCTTCCAAATAGTTCTGAGTTGATTCGTTCTCCACTTAAGCATGCAGAGGCGTAAAAATCTCAGAACGTAAACAAACATCAGAAGCATGATATTTACATTGTGTTTATTGAGCATGCAAATCTGATGATGCTTAGCATCATGGTGAGAGTCAGTAGGTGCTTACCTTGATGTTGGAAGAAAATCTGTGAATTGGAGCTAGCTTTAGCTCTGATGGTGTTCTGGACAGATTCTTTGTGTGAGTGGATAGAGGGTATATATGTGGTCAGAAACGGTATGGGAGTTCTTTAGTTAGGAAAACAAATTGGGTGCAAATGAATTTTTAAGGCAGGAGATTCAAAGCTGTGTTTAAGGCTCTTGAAACACTAGGAATTTTGGCAGAGTTTCACAATGTTTTCTAACTAGAATTTTCTGTGTCTCTTCTAGCAATTTTTCTGGTTTTTTTTTACCGGGGTCTTTTAGTGGACAATGGTGCTCTATTTATAGGCAAGGCTTTGTGGATTTTTTTAAACGTTTAAGTGGCGCCAATACCATACAATAGGTTCTGACTTGCTCTTGAAGGAAGTTCATGAAAAGTTGTGATGATGGACAGCTTTTCAGCCTAGGCTGGAACAGTAAGCGAGGATTAAGGAAAAGTGACACCCATAGGCGAAAAGTTGCACATAGATCCATGCCTAAACCTGCACGAGGGTGTTACTATTCCACACATGGAGAGACCCATTGGATGAATGCTCAAAAGTTGTTGTGAGCATTAATGAGCATTAAATGGTGATGAGATTTGTCAAAAATCAGAAATCTTGTAATAGGGGATTTTGCATCATTACCTAAAACCTGGGCCAACAATTCTGCTTCACCAGAAAACAACGTAAACCAAGCTCTGACCTTGGCCTCCTGCTACCTCAGCAAATTCTGAGGGTTTTCCAGACTTTCCAGCATGTTCTTTTGATCTGCCTCTGGAAACTCTGGACTTAGAGATTCTGCTTCAGTATTACACCCAATCTACTGATCCCATTACCTTCTGATCCCAGCATGTTTTGAAGGAGTTATCAGGCTTCGTTGCTTTCTTTGCATTTCTCTAGCAAACTCTGGCTGAACTTGTGTAACTGCTAAAAGAGCAATGTTCTGTTTAAAGATTACATGTTGAACCACGTTTACAACCTCTAACTGAGTTGGTGTAGCTGCTGAAGAGGCACCTTCTGACTGAATATTATGTGCTGAGCCAAGTTTTCAACTTCTGACCGTTTCTGCCTGGAGGTTGGTTTAGAAGTTCTGAAGTGCCATTTTTCTTAAACACTTTAGAAAAATTCTAAGTATTTAGAATTTAACTTTTTCAAGGTAAATTTTTTTGACTTTTGAGCTTGCAAATGACCACTTTGCTCTTGTAAATGGTTTACTTGGAAAGGAATGATAATTCAGGGCTTGGATTTGTTTAAGAGAAACTCTGAGAATCCAGGATGATTTCCTGAAGAAAGAGAGGGAAAATTTCGGGGTACAACACAAACCGATCCAAATAAGTATGAAAGATACGGTTCATGTACTCCATGAATACTCCCTCCGCATTAGTAACACCGAAAGGCATCACCAAATACTCATAATGTCCATAACGCATTCTGAAAGCCTTCTTCTGGACATCTTCATCCTTCACTTTAATTTGATGATAACCTGACCTCAAATCAATCTTAGTAAACACTCGAGCACCCACCAATTGATCCATCAAGTCATCTATTCTCGGAAGCGGATACTTGTTCTTAATCGTCACTTTATTCAATTGTCTATAATCAACACAAATTCCCATACTTCCATATTTCTTCTTTACTAGTAACACTGGAGCTCCCCACGGTGATACACTTGGTCTTACAAATTTCTTTTCAAGTAACTCTTCCAATTGCTTCTTTAATTCTGATAATTCAGATGCAGACATCATGTATGGTGCCATAGAAACAGGTCTGGTACCAGGTGAAAGAACAAGATTAGTTCTGACCTATCTCAAGAGTTTTGATGATAACTAAATTATACTTAAGATAATTTATACTCTGATGAATGTGTTTGAATGTCTCAGTTAATGTTCTGACAGAAAACATTCTGAAGTGCTAAGCAAAAATAATGTAGAAGTTCTTTGATAAAAGAACCTTTTCTTCAAGCTCATCTGCTGACTCTGGTAAGACACTTTATTTGTTAAATATATCTTCTAACTTTTTGTAGGTTCCTTGCTCAGAAGATAACTTGAAAGCAAGCGCTGTTCAAAGTTCTTAGCAAGCAACGCACTGCCTAGAAGATGAGTGAAGCATGTTCTGACTTAAAGACATTGGAGAAAATTCTGAAATAACGTTAAGATCAACTTGTCTTGTCAAAGCGAAGGAAATATGTTCTTACATTCTGTCATTTGCTCATTAATGCAAAGACGGTTGAAAGCACTCAAGTGCCTACAACTAGTTTCTTGGAAAATGGAATATTGAAAGGAAACACGCAAGCATTTAATGCTCTCCAACTTTTCTGAAGGCAGTAACGGTCTTATTGTTCCTACTATAAATAGAAGGACGTTTATTGCAAGCCAACGACTAAGTGAACCAATCAAATTTTCAAGCAGAAGCAAGAAACTACGTGAAAGATCCTAAGCTCACAAACTCATTGTTCATACAATTTGTGCATTATATTCTAAGTTAAAAATCACAATTGTGATATAGCTTGATTAGAAGCAAACTCTATTTCATTATCTGTAAAGATGAAACTCCTGTATTTATTCCTTGAGAGACCAAGTTTGGTCAGATTTCTCAAGCAGACTAGGACTAGATTTAAGTCTTAGTGGTGTTAGTCACTTGTAAGATTACTTGTGCATTGTTAGTCACAACAGTTGTTGTGTGTTTGTAATTGTTGTACCCCAAAATTTTCCCTCCCATATTTCTCAAAATATTGCAAGAAAAATCTCCAAGTTGCTCAAGGTTGCTCAAGATTGACCAGACAAGCTATCTCCTAAGACAGTCTACCCCAAATTAGGGTTTTGTGTTGCATCAAGATCCTTGAACCCAAATGACCTCAAGTTCTCCCCAATGTCATAATATGTTATCAATATCATCCATGTCAAGTTTCAAGCCTTGCAGAGGAATTTTGCTCAGTCAATTGCTCAAAAGGTCCAAAAATCGACTGTGCTAGGGCAAAAGTCAACTATGACCTACATACAGCCAAACTTCAAAAAAATTTGTAAACATTCTCATTTTGAAGGATATTTCATCATTTGATCAAGGGTTGATCATGATTCATCAAGGATTGCTCAAGATTCATCAAGATTCAAAAGTTGTTAAATTAGGGTTTTGTAGGAAAAGTCAACTCAACTTTGAGCAAGAATAACTTTCTCATACTTTATGAGAAATGACCCATACAAAGCTCATTTTGAATATGATGCAATTCCATACAATCCATATTCATACCCCAAGATCAAAAAATGTACTCACAAGAAGTTATGAATTTTGACATTATAGGTCATTTTTGAAAGTCACCAAAAACACCTTTTTTGTCAAAGCTTATAACTTGAGCATGGTCTATCAAAATGATATGATACCAAAAGGTTTGGTTAGAGGACACCTCAAGATTTCTAAAAAGTCCAAAAACACCTCCAAAAGTTCAAAATTGAAGAAGTTATGCATTGTTGAAATTGGACTTTTTTTGCAAAATTGCCAAAAGTCAATTATCCCCAAAGCTTCAAATTTTGCCAAATGGGCCCATTCTTTTCCACTTGATTTAAGTTTGCATTATTGCCCACGTGCCCTGGCTTCAGCCATGTGCCTGTATCTCATTTTTATTATTTAATTTGATTTTTATTTGAATTTATTCATTTTAAATCAAATAAAATCATATAAAATCCAAGGCATTGATAACTCATGATTTTTTTTGGTTGTTTTAGGCTTTGTTTACAGCTAGCATCACCATCAAATTCGAATCAAGGCTTGTATGCACAAAAAGATCAAAATCAAATCAAATTTGGAAGGTTTTAAATGGAGATCAAATCAAATTCATGTGCATTGATATGGAGAGATTTGGACCAAGTTTCTTACCCTAATGCAGTACACATTACATAAGCAAGTTAAAGCACACGAAATAAGGGTTGGCAAGCATTGGTAGAGGCAGAACAAAAGTGAGAAAAATCACAAAAAAGTTGGAGATCAAAATCCAGGTTAGAGGCAGTTTCAGGACGCGAGAGTGGTCTCAATCGATTCTTGGCCATTCACACAAGCTAACTCGATCAAAACCACACATCCTCAAGCCTCCAAACGCGCTGTAAGTCTCACGCTATTCACCCATGTTCTTTATTTCGATTTGAATCATTATGGCATCTATTGAACAAACTAATAGCATATTTGTAACCCTCATATCATTTGCAAACTGATGGTAATAGCCAATTTCATTTATGTGCCCTGTATAGAAAATCACCATAGCTAGGGTTCTTCGTTTGCTTTTAGGGTTTTCTGTTTCAGGTAAAATTGAGACACAAGAAGAACATGGTTTTGATCAGGAGGCCATGACGAACCGAACCATGTTCTTGGAATGTATTTATATGACCTGGAGAGGATTTTTAAACAAGGCTACGCTTTTAGCTGCGGATACAAATCCGCAGGTAATTTTTACAGGGGTTTGAGGACAGGGACGATGAGGTGTCCTCCGTCCATTGGGCCATTCAAACCAAGCGCGCCTTTTTTTTGTTTTTTCTGGCATTGGAATTGTTTTATTATATTATTAATTCTTTGTGTTATACTAACAACTAAAACAGCCTGGCGTAGTGGTAAGTGAGCATTTGATATACCTTCAGGACCTAGGTTCGAATCCCAAGTCCCCCTCTTTCTCAATATTATTATTTTTCAGGTGATTGTATGCATACTCTAGCTTGCAATCCACCATACATCTTCATCCATCCAAGCGCCAGATGGCCAAAAGGCCAGATTTGGTGGCCAAGCGTTGAAGGTCCACCAAGGTGCCAGTTAACGCACGTGTACCAGATCCAAAAAGTCCACACGGGCTAGCATATAATGGGCCAAGAATTTGCTTTCTACACCATCCAAAACAGGCCCAACACTCCTCTCTCTTTTATTTATTTTGTTTTGTTTTATTAATTGTTTTACTTTATTTAATTAATTTTCTAACCAATCACAAAATTCTCTTTTTTTCAAATAAAGTCACAAAAATATTTTTATTCAATCAAATTTTAAACTTTGATTTTTCTTAATAAATTTATTAATTGATTAGGTTTTTAATTAGAAAACATTAATTCATTTTTGTAAATAATTTTAATTAATTAGATTTAATTAGATATTAACCACTAATTTAATCATTTTTAATTTCTTTCCTAAATAATCAAAAACTCCAAAAATAAATTATTTTGTCATTTAATTAATTTAATTTAATTATTTAACTTAGGATTAATTTCTTTCTTAAAATAAAAACAACAAAAAAGCAGTTTCTTTTAAAAGGGTCAAAACCCTAATTGTGCATCCGATTTAATTTTGCGTCGCGATTTATTTATTTTTATCAAATAATGTATCTGCTTCCGGATTGTAATAGTTAAATAGGACATTTAATTATTTTTATCGCTTTACTTTATTTTTCAAAGGGTTTGTCTTTGGCGATGTAAATACCCGACGCCTTGTAATTTAAATTCCGCATTTTAATTCCGCAAATTATAACTGCTAGATGTTTGATAATAGGGTTGCATGACAAGACTGAATGTTAATCTTAAAATCAAATTAGATCACCTTCAACATGTACAAAGATAAAAATAACTGAAAATGACACACTCGCACATGTGCACTCTTAGGGTACACCCCACTTGGTTGCCTTCGTACACGGTCATTGAGTATAGGTCGCTTTAGAGGTCGCCCTCATGTCTAAAAGATCATAGTTGCCTCGAAACGGTTGCCTCAGATATTGTCGCCTCAAACAAACGATCTAATACATTAGGGTTACCTCTAAGGCGTCCTAACATTGCTTTGGTGACCGTAAGTCGCGCATTCGAATTGACCCTTAAACTCCAACGATGGTGCTACCTACTCACTAATAGTGGGATAGTATTGTCTAAAGGAAAATAACATAGAACGATTCCTTTTTCGAGTAGGTAGATGTTTCTTAGATACTTGCTCTTTCAAAAACAAAAACTCTTCACACTTACACTTTTCGAACAAAGTTTTCAAAACACTTCATACGCTCTTGAGGACAGAAGCAAGAGTTAAATCGAAGTTTCAAAACAAAAACTTTTTCAAACCCACAAGCACAAAGAAAACATTTTTGAAAACAATTGAGCAAGTACCTAAGAGCCCGTAGATAACTACAGATATAAAGGGTGCTAATACCTTCCCTTTCTATAATCTACCCCCCGAACCCGAGAAATATCTCAAAAAAGGAATTTTTCTGTGCTTTTTTCCTTTCCTTGTTGGATAAAATAAAAGTCGATGGTGACTCTTGCTTACCGCAACATTTTGCGAATATAAAACGCAAAATGCAAACCAGCATTCTAAAAAATAGTCAGTTCTCCCACCGTATCATAGAACTGGCGACTCTACTGAGGAAATTTTTAATAAGTGGGGTGTACCTTAGGAATAGTTCATAATGTTTTCAATTGCTTGACTTGTATGCTTTATCTTTGTGGGTTGAATTGGAGTTAATATAGATCCTAACTCGGATCTGGAGGATACCCTTTAGGTAAGTAGCAATAAACTGTGAGGGAACTGTACGGTGTAGACCGATACGGTTGAAGCAGTAGCTACGTTGGTGTGGCACTTTAGTATGTACCGATATCCCTTGTGGCGCAACGAGGAGAATATGGGTCTGCTAAGGGGTCATTAAGCACCAACTGACCTTAGAACCAATAATTGACCAACTTGGTCATAGAAAAGTAGCAGTATGTTACACTCATTGAGACCAAACTCTCGCGATGATTCCGGCTGCAAGAAAAGGTTGCCAAACTAGAATTATGACCGATCGAGGGTGGTCAGTGATATTGAGATCCTCTAGAACCCGGTTACTATTTCTAGGACAGGTTGAACCAACTAAACTAAAAGAGGGTAATACCTAAACTCTTTGCCAGCCTGAAATCTAAGGGCTACTGTGTGACTTGTTTGCCCTTACCATGTTTGCTATCTGTGAATACTTGTGGTGTTTTTCTATCATAACATCATGCATCATGACATTGCATGCATCTTGGATCAGACTAACCTATTTCAAAGACAGAGGGGATTCATCGTTGTTCTGTTTTGTAGGTCATGACCTCTATGCGTAGAAACACTACTCGGATCAACTTTGTCCAGATTCCCACTCAGCTTAAGGATTTGGTTGTAAAGATTCCAGATACTTCCTCTTTTATCATAAGACATGGTCACCTCATGGGTTTGGTCACCTCCAAGATGGATGAACAGATGATGAGTGTCTTAGTCCAGTTCTTTGATCCACTGTACCATTGCTTTACTTTTCCGGACTACCAGTTAGTCCCTACCTTGGAAGAGTTCTCTGATCTTCTTGGTATCTCCATTTTAGAGCAGACCCCGTTCACAGGTTGGGAGAAAGTTCTTAGGCTGGAAGAGATTGCTTCAGCCCTCCATCTGACAAAGGCTGAGGTAATGTCTAACTGGGAGACTAGAAGTGGGACAAAAGGATTCTTGGCTAAATTCTTGGTTGATCGGGCTAATCAGTTCTGGGAAAGTCTAGACTTTCATGCTTTTGAAGACATTCTGGCTCTTCTCATATATGGTTTGGTGTTGTTTCCTAACTCAGATTCCTTTGTTGATGTGAATGCGGTGAAGATCTTCATTTCCCGTAATCCAGTACCCACTCTCTTGGGTGACATTTTTCACTCTCTTTATGCCTGTACTGCTCAGAAACGGGGAGCCCTTATGAGTTGTGCACCACTGCTGGCGAGGTGGTTTATTTCTCACCTCCCCAAATCAGTTCTGAAGAACAAGGAAGGCATGGGTTGGGCCCACGGGATTATGTCTCTTTCTCACATGGACATCATTTGAACTAATAAGGACATGGAAGACGTAGCTATCATTGATCGTTGTGGGGAATACCCCAATGTTCAACTGCAAGGAATCAATGGAAGGGTCACTTATAATCCGTGTTTGGCTTTACGTCAGTTTGGGCGAGCTAGGAGGGAAGGACCTCATGAGTTGCTAATGCCAAGTATTGTCTTTGATTTCCAAGGGGATAGTGACGAGCATCGCCGCAGGTTCATACGAGCTTGGGATAGGGTGCACAGGTCTGATCCACACGAGTTAGGTGTAAAGACTTCTCTTCCAATGGAACCATATCTCCGTTGGGTTTGTATACGTGCTCAAAAGCTGGGAATGCCGTACGAAGCTGTCTTGTCTGTGATTGTTGAGGTTGCTGATGAAGAAGGGGTTCCACCTACCATCCTCCACCCGTACATGCCTACTGACATTGGGGCATTAAAGAGGTCTTGGATGCAGCTAAGGGAAGAACGGGATACTTACAGAGAAAAGTATCACGAGCAAGAGCGAAAGATCCTGAAGTTAACAAGGCAACTGGAGAATGAGCAGATCCTCAATGACTATGTCAGCACCAAAGGCAAACGACCATGGGAGCACTGATGTCTTTTGATTATTTCTAGTTTTGATTTGCTTTTCAGTATTTCCCTTTTTGCAATGCCTTAAAGGCATCTGTTGAACATTTGAATTCGAAGTTTATCTAATAAAAGTGTGTTTCATTTTGGTTTACGAATTTGAATCTCTAAAGTCTTTGAAATCATATCATGCGCATTTCATTCCATGCACCTCATAACAGGTACCCTTACAGGTTTTCTCATCTTCTTCGCTGTTTATTTCAGCATATCATGTCTGCTGAAACATCAACTGATCAAGCTATCAAGGCTCTACAGGCTCAAAACGCTCAATTCCAGGAAATGTTCATGAATTTGGCTAAGGGTCAGCAAGATCTGAAGACCCTTATCCTGAAAGATAAGAAGAAGAAGAAGAAGAAGAAGAAGAAGACAATCCTCCTGAACATGGGTCACAGGTTTGGAAACAGGTTGCGAGATGAAGTCAATCTATCCCACTCATCTAGAGGGGGAGAAAACCAAGAAGAAAGGAGGGTTCCTAGCCCTGTGGTATCTGATCATGAGACTGACTTTGACGAAGACCAGTATCCTCCGGCTGAGGATAGGTATAAACAGCTTGAAGACCGGTTAAGTGCCATGGAGATCCAGAAGGTCCCTGGATTGGACTTTGGTGATCTGGGTTTGTCATCTGGGGTGGTGATTCCCCACAAGTTTAAATCACTAGCCTTTGCTAAATACGATGGGGTTTCTTGTCCAAAGCTACACCTCTGTTCGTATGTTAGGAAAATTCAGCCATACACTGCTGATAAGAACCTCTGGATCCACTTCTTTCAAGACAGTCTTTCAGGGACTCATCTTGAGTGGTTTTACCAGCTGGAAGGAGCTAGTGTCCATAATTGGGAGGATTTGGCTGCTGCTTTCTACAAGCAGTACCAATATAATGTCGACCTTGCTCCCACGTGTACCCAACTTCAGGGTATGTCTATGGGTGCGAGCGAAGGTTTCAAAGACTACGCTCAGAAGTGGAGGGACCTTGCTGGAAGAGTACAACCCCCGCTGGATGACAGGGAGTTGGTAGATATGTTTCTGGGGACCTTGTCTGGTCCGTATTTCAACCATTTGATTGGAAGTTCATCGTCCGGGTTTACCGAGCTGATTATGACCGGGGAAAGAATTGAGGCCGGTATCAAGAGCGGTAAAATACATAAAGGTGCCTCGTCATGCACCGAGAAGAATCCTTTTAAAAAGGATTCCAGTGATGTTTATAGTTCAAAAAGCCATAATAGACCTGAACACCGCCAAGCTGTTAATGCGGTTGTTATTTCAAGACCAACGGTTGCCGCACAACGTAACAATCAGCCAAGGGCCGAGAGGCCATGAAGACAATTCACTCAGCTCAACATGACTTTGTCTCAAATTCTGCCACAGTTACTGAAAACCAACTTGGTGATTCCGAAAGAGGCCCCGAAGAATCCAAACACAACATCACCGATGTACAATCCGAACGCCCGCTGTGCTTTTCATTCTGATAGCCCGGGGCATGATACAAATGATTGTTGGGTCCTGAAGAATAAGGTACAGGATTTAATCGATGCTAAAGAGATTGAGTTTGAAGCGCCAGAAAGGCCTAATGTTGTGACTGCTCATATGCCCAAGCATGGAGTGAATGCTATAGATGAAGACTCGTTTGTGGTTTCTGTGAAAGACATTGTTACTCCATTGATGACTGTAAAGAAGAACCTTCTGCTAGCCGGTTTATTTTCGGGCTGTGACGAAGGTTGCCATGTGTGTGTCGTCCTACCTACTGGTTGCCATCTTTTGAAGTCAGGTGTCCAACGCCTGATGGATAATAAAGAACTTCTGTTTGAGAAGACTATTGTTCCTTTGATTCCTACTGAAGAAGTTGCTATAATCACCATTTTCGACAATTCTTCCAAGCCTTCCTCGAGAAAGCCTGTTAGAATTACATTTGTTTCAAGAATCGCTCCCTTGATCATTACTGTTCCTGGGCCTATCCCTATACATCCGATAAAGCTGTCCCGTGGCATTATGGGGCTGACGTGTACTATCACAAAGTTAAGCAAGACTTGAGTGCTGAAAAGACTGATACTGACGTCAGCAATATTGTTGGACCTGCCAAGGTCATCCGCAGCAGAACACTTTTCTCCCCTGAGATCTCTCTGCCAGTTATTCGGATGCTTGTTGTCATTACACCTGTCAGTACACTTGTTACTGTCCTTGTTCAAGTTCCAATTTTTACCCCTGTCGCCGAGTCATCTAACACTCGGGGCAAAGGGACCACTGGTGAGCCTACCCAGACGGAGGCACCAAAGAGGATTACTGTTGAGGCCTCTAGACAAGAGATGGAAGAAATTTTGGAGATCATCAAAAAGAGCGACTACAATGTAGTCGAACAGCTGGGGCAAACCCCGTCCAAAATCTCTATGTTGTCTCTGTTTCTATGCTCAGAAGTCCATGCTAAGGCTCTGATTGCTTTCTTGAAGACTGCACACGTGCCGCAGGAGACATCAGCTAATTAGTTTAAAGATTACGTGGCTAGTTTGATAGCAGATAATGGGTTGGGTTTCTCCGACGCCGACTTGACTACTAAGGGGAAGAATCACAATGATGCCCCGCATGTCTCTGTTGAATGCAGGGGCACTACTCTAGCTCATGTATTGGTGGATATGGGGTCTTCGTTGAACTTTCTGCCTAAGAAAGCTTTGGACCGGTTAGACTGTGAGGGGTTGGAGCTGAAGCCAAGTAACATTATTGTTAGGGCCTTTGACGGGTCCAAGAGAATGGTACACGGAGAAGTGGATATTCCAGTAAAGGTTGGTTCTCAGATTTTTTCATCTACATTCTATGTGATGGACATTCGGCCATCTTATTCTTGTTTACTGGGTCGCCTGTGGATCCACAAAGCTGGGGCAGTCACCTCTACGCTTCACCAGATGCTGAAATACCCAGTCAAGGGGAGAATTGTTACAGTATGAGGAGAAGAGGAGTACATGGTGAGCCACCTCAGCTCTTTCCGATATGTAGAGATGGATGGGGAGTTCATTGAGACTCCGTTTCAACATTTTGAAGAGGTTCCCCAGTCACTAGCATCAGCTGAAACTATTACTGAAGATCCTCCAATGAAGATGGCTTCCCTCAAGGATGCTCGGGCTGTTGTTGAGAAATGTGGTGTGCAAATTGGGGCCGACTCCCTGATTTTGCACATAAGACTAACAAGTTTGGTTTGGGTTTCACTGCAGAAGCTCAAAGGGTTGTACGGCGTGCACAGAGCGGAGGAACTCCCCTATTTATCAACAATTCAGGAGTAAATGCCATTGAAGACGATGTTGAAGAATCTGAGTTCGACAGTTGGATCTATCCTACTACTGACGGTGGCCTGAGCAATTGGACAGCAAAGGACTTCATCCCAATTTCTTTTGTTACCCAGTAATGAGACTTTTGTTTTGAATTTGTAACAGACAATTTTTAAACTTTAAGGCCTGATGTCTTACCCGGGGCACCGTGGTTTTGTTTGTGAGGGCTTTATGTGTGTCATCTACATATATCATTAATAAAAGCATTGGACGTTTCTTGCATTTCAAATTTTGCGCTCTTTGTTTTTCTTTTATTATATATTGCAAAACAGCTATTTTACACACACTCACATATACAGGTCTACATCCACTCTGGATCCCACTGATAACGACTCTGCTACTGCCGGTTATGACTTCGAAAGTCCGATCAACTTAGCCAAAGATGAAGGTGAAGATGATTGCGAAGTGCCTGGTGAACTTGCTAGACTCTTACTTCAGGAAGAGAGGGTTATACAACTGCATGAAGAGGCAGTGGAAACAATGAATCTGGATACAGAGGTAGACAAGAAAGAGGTAAAGATCGGTGCAAATCTGGAAGCTAGTGTTAAGCAACGGTTGATTTAGATGCTGCATGACTACGTTGAGATCTTTGCCTGGTCTTATGAAGATATGCCTGGGTTGGATACCGATATTGTGGTTCACCGATTACCTACCAAGGAAGATTGTCCTCCACTGAAACAGAAAGCCCTCCAAATGCGCCTGGAGATGTCTGAGAAAATCAAGGCTGAAGTTATGAAGCAGTTTGACGCCGGTTTTCTAGCAGTTACTTCTTACCCACAGTGGGTGGCCAATGTGGTTCCTGTGCTGAAGAAGGATGGTAAAGTTCGAATGTGTGTTGACTATAGGGATATCAATAGGGAAATCCCCAAGGATGATTTCCCTCTATCTCATATCGATGTTCTGGTTGACAACACCGCACAGCACAAGGTCTTCTCCTTTATGGATGATTTCTCCGGTTATAATCAGATTAAAATGGCTCCCGAAGACATGGAGAAGACAACCTTTGTTACTCAATGGGGTACCTTTTGCTACAAGGTCATGCCTTTTGGATTAAAAAATTCTAGGGCAACGTATCACTGCGCCATGGTTGCTTTGTTCCATGACATGATCCATCATGAGATTGAGGTATACGTCGAAGACATGATTGCAAGGTCCCAGACTGAGGAAGAACATCTTGACCACCTTCAGAAGCTATTTGACAGGTTAAAGTTGTACAAGCTAAGGTTAAACCCGAACAAGTGCACCTTCGGGGTGAGATCTGGTAAGCTGTTGGGTTTCGTCGTAAGGATAAAGGTATTCAAGTGGATTCTGCAAAGGTGAAGGCTATACAGGAAATTCCAGCTCCCCGAACAGAAAAAGAAGTCAGAGGCTTTTTGGGACGTTTGAACTATATTTCTCGATTCATCTCACACCTGACTGCTACTTGTAAGCCAATCTTCAAGTTGATGAAGAAAGATCAAGTGGTAAGATGGAACAATGAATGTCAGGCCACCTTTGAAAGGATCAAAGAATATATCCAAGAGCCACCCATCCTGATACCGCCAGTCGAAGGGAGACCTTTGATCTTATACTTGACAGTACTCGACAACTCAATGGGGTGTGTGTTGGGTCAGCATGACGAGTCTGGCCGAAAAGAGCATGCTATTTACTACCTTAGCAAAAAGTTTACCGACTGCGAGACCCGATACTCGTTGCTTGAGAAAACTTGTTGCGCTTTGGCATGGGCTGCTCGCCGGCTGAGACAGTATATGCTGACTCACACTACTCTGTTGATATCAAAGATGGACCCAATCAAGTATATCTTCGAGAAGCCTGCCTTGTCTAGAAGAATAGCAAGATGGCAGATGATTTTGACTGAGTATGGCATCCAGTATACGACCCAAAAGGCAATCAAGGGAAGTGTGTTGGCAGATCATTTGGCACATCAAGCAGTGGATGATTACCAGTCTATGAACTTTGAATTTTCGGATGAGAATATCATGATAGTAACTGATTGTGAAGAACCTGGACCGGATGAAGGACCTGAGGAGGGATCCCGATGGTCTATGTACTTTGATGGAGCTTCAAACACTTTGGGTAATAGCATTGTCACCGTGATTATATCTCCTAAAGACTCTCATACTCCGTTTACTGCCCGACTATGTTTCAACTGCACCAACAACATGGCGGAGTATGAAGCGTGCATCATGGGTCTTCGAGCAGCTATTGACCTAAGGATTAAGTTCTTAAGTGTTTTCGGAGATTCCGCTCTCGTGATCATTCAGATCAAAGGCGAGTGGGATACGAAACACCCTAATCTTATTCCTTACAAATAATATGTGTTGACGTTTCTTTCGCACTTCGAGAAGATAACCTTTGAACACTTCCCTAGAGAGGAGAATCAGTTGGCGGACGCGCTGGCTACGATGTCTTCTATGTTCAAAGTTAATTGGGACAATGAGGCTCCCAGGATTACCATTGAAAGGTTGGACGAACCTGCACATTGTTGCGATATTGAGACTGAAGAGGCAACGGATAAACCCTGGTTTCAAGAGGTGAAGAGGTATCTTGAAGCTCAAGAATAGCCCGAGGGTGCATCTGTTAATGATAAGAAGTTCCTGAGGAGGTTCGCGACAAAGTTCTTCATCAATAATGGCATCCTTTACAAGCGTAACCATGATTCAACCTTACTGAAATGTGTGGATAAGGACGAAGCAGAAAGAATCATGGTAGATTTACATGAAGGTACTTTCGGAACTCATTCCAGTGGACACTCCATGGCAAAGAAGATCCTACGGGCAGGATATTATTGGTCCACAATGGAAGCTGACTGTTATCAGCATTCTTGTACCTGTCACAAGTGCCAAGTCTATGCTGATAAGGTGCATATACCTCCAGTACCCCTGAACGTCTTGACAGCTCCATGGCCTTTTGCAATGTGGGGCATTGACATGATCGGCGAGATCAGACCTACTGCATCCAACGGGCATCGTTTCATCCTGGTAGCTATTGATTACTTTACGAAGTGGGTTGAAGCAGCTTCCTTTGCTATTGTAACCAAGAACGTCGTGGCACGATTCATTCGGCACAATCTGATTTGTCGATATGGTGTACCAGAAAGGATCGTTACAGATAATGGTACAAATCTCAACAACAAGATGATCACCGAACTCTGCAAGCAGTTCAAGATACAGCATCACAACTCATCTCCCTACCGGCCGAAGATGAATGGGGTTGTCGAAGCGGCTAATAAGAACATTAAGAAGATTGTGCAGAAGATGACAGTGACATACAAAGACTGGCACGAGATGTTACCTTTTTCTCTTCATGGGTACCGCACCTTAGCGCGAACATCAACAGGGGCAACACCCTATTCCTTGGTTTATGGCATGGAGGCCGTCTTGCCCATTGAAGTTCAGATACCCTCTCTTCGGATTATGAAGGATGCAGATTTGAGCGAAGATGACTGGATTCAGACCCGGCTTAATCAGCTGAATTTAATTGACGAGAAGAGACTTACTGCTATTTGTCATGGTTAGACGTATCAAAAATGGATGATCAAGGCATTTAACAAGAAATTCAGACGACAAGAGTATCAAGTTGGGGACCTGGTTATCAAGCGCATCATATTACCACAAGGTGATCCCAGGGGCAAATGGACCCCTACCTACGAAGGGCCATTTGTGGTTAAGAACATTTTCTCAGGAGGAGCTATGATTCTAACCACCATGGATGGTGACTGTTGTACCCCAAAATTTTCCCTCCCATTTCCTCAACATTTTCTCATCACCAGACCTTTGAAGATCAAGATCCAATTAGGGTTTCCTCTGCTCAAGATTTCTCCTTGCACTGGTGGACCCAAATTAGGGTTTGTGTTTGCACAAAGATGTTTTGACCTAAAATGCCTAAGATGACTTTCATACTTCATATTGGACTCCCAAGTTTATCCATACCAAGTTTCAAGTCTTGATTCCAAGTTTTGCCCAGTCAATTGGACAGATGACTTAGAAATCAGCTATATTGGGGAAAAAGTCAACTGTGGCCAATTGACAGTCAAATCTCATGAAAATTGACCCACATCAACATTATGAACTCATATGGACCATTTGATCAAATTTGGATCACAATTCCACAAGAAATTTGATCAGATCATCAAAAGGGCAAAATGGTCATTTTTAGGGTTTTGACTGCACAAAGGCAATTTTTGACTGTTTGACCTAGCCAATGGCAAAACAAGCTCACATATGGACTCAAGGACCCCATGGAATTGTCTTGACATGCTCAACAAACTCAAAAGATCCCAAGTACACAAGATTGACAGTTGAATTTCCCAGTCAATTGATCAATTTTGACTGTACACTGAAAAGTCAAACTTTGACTTTTTGGTCAAAATCAAGAGTCAAGATTCATTTTTCATCAAAACATTTCAAATCATGAAACTTGTTCACCAAGAAACCAAGAAATGCAAATTAGGGTTTAAAATGGAATTTTTCATAACTTAGAATTTTTCTAAGTTATGGAAAACCCTAATTTTTTCCCAACTTTGCCCCACTTTTTCACCATGATTCATTTGGATTCAAAAAAAAGTCAAAACATGAAAGTTGTAGCTTGTTGCATAATCTACAACTTTGATTCACAAAGTTTTCTCATTTGAAGCTTGTATCTCAAGTTACAAATTTTTGAATAAGGGCACTAAACCATTCTTAACTTAGTGAATTTTTGACCTATTTTGACAAGTTTTTCTACCCCACTTCAAGGCCATTTTCCATACACTTCCACTTGGAATTTCAAATTGCACTTCAAAGATGGATTGTAGTACACATTCCAAGCTTTCCAAAATGTCCAAGAACTTCTCAAACAACCTCATGGTTAGGGAGAATCGAATTTTACAATATAGCAAAAACTCACTTTTGAATTGGCCATTTTTCATGTTCATAAGTTATGCAAACTTCTCAAAACCAGCATGCCCTTGATTACAGGTCCTTAAACCAAGTTACACTCAATAATTTAATGCTTGTTCATTGTGTCAAAGTGTTATTCTATGAGTTCAAGTATTACATACAAGTTTAATCCATTTTTAGATAAAGCAAAATAGCCATTTTTGAAAAGTCATGCTTTATGTCAATTGGTAAATCAAGCAAGTACAAACCAAATCTCTTTAGCACAAGATTATGAACAAATCACTCTGATCAAGAGAAGTTTTGCAGCAGGATTAGGGGTCCTCTACATGCCTAGAAACACAAGTTGCCTTTGTTTGCTTAAGAGTGAAGAAACATTGCATAACTCATACCAACTACCATATCAGCTCAAAAAACAAAAGAACAAAGTTATCAAACACATTTCACACAACACAACCAAGCTAATACACGAGCCCTTAGCCTTCAAAACACCCTCCATCTCAGAATCACTCTCAAACTGCAAAAACAGGGCAGGCCCTGCAGTTTGAGTGCTATCTCTCATTTCTCTCGAGCTCTCTTGCCCAAATCAGTTCACACACCTTCCATACCATCTATGCAAGCTAACCAAAAGCAAAAGCACGATCTGTAACACCTCCAAGCCACTTCACCATTTTTGTTTTTCTGTTTTGCAGTAGAAGTTCTCTAGCACGATTTAGGGAGTTTCAAGACAAAGTAGAACTTGGAATAGCATCCTTACACTTCAAGGAAGCTACACAAATCATCATCTTGCTCTGAAAACTCCTCCATTGCAAAGCACGATTCCAACTGAACAGGTATCTTCATGAAGTTCTATCTCTCTTATTAGGCATTGTTAGTTTTAGGTTTGTGAAGAAAATATGTCACAATCATAGCCCTGAACATGCCCATATAGTTAGATTTCATTTATATTATGTGTGCTGCAAGAATTTTGAGTCTGAACATGGCATGAAAGTTAGGTCAGAAATTGGGGGAGAAGAAATTCTCCCTCATCTTAGAGAGTTAAGTCAAGTTCTTTACATGGTTGAATTCGTCTTCTCATGCTCTACACTTTTCATGTTATGAGTTTTGCTTGAAAGTCCAGGAATCAAGAGATAGAAAACGCGTGGGTGATGTTGTTCAGAGGTTGAAGATGACTGGTTCTGGGCTGGGCCTGGAATACTTTTCTTATTTGCACCACTCTTTTGCTTTCGCACCCCCTAGGCCCATTTGGTTTATTTTTAATGATTTCTGACTTTTTCTTTTTTTGATTGATTCATTTATTTTTTCTCATGTTATTAAAAATATAAAAATCCTTTTTCTCACCATTTTTTTAATTTATTAGGTATTTATATGATTTTCTTTTGATTTGTACCTAAATAAATAAATATATACATTTCATTAAAATATTGAGAAATATGTAAAAATATTTTTATTTTCATTTTTTTATTTTATTATACCTTCTGAAAATATTTTACATAAAAAATGCTTTTTTTACAAATATTAAAAATTATTATTATTTATATGTATAACACATATTTAAAATAATACATATATACATATATTTATTAATATATTTAGGGTAAATACAAAATATATACACTTTTTGTTTTTTTTATTATTATTATTAATATTTAATATAAGAATACATTTTTGACAAATACTTCACTTTATTTTATTTTGTACATAATAAATAAATACTTGTATTAAATTAAATAATAATACCTTTCATTTAATAAAAATTAGGGTTTTGCCCTAAATTCAAAAATACTCCAAAAATATTATTTTTTTATTTTCTTTTTATTTTACATAAATAATCCTTTTTTTTTCATACATATAAAAAACCATTTTTTGCATTCTTGCATATTTGTTCTATTTTTATTTTATTTATGCAATTAAGTTACCTTGCAAATATTCAATATTGATGTAATAGCCTAGATTCAATTTCCTGTCTAAATACCTCCCCATTTGAAACATTGTACCCCCCTCCCTATATTATTGTGTTGTAATAGCGTAGGAATTTAAATTTCGCACTTTATCGCTTTCTAAATACAATGCTAGAATTAGGGTTTATATGCGAATAAAAAAATGAACAAAATAGTTGGACCTAATATAAGACAAACAAGCATGAAAATGGACACACAAACCACACTTGCACCCCCTAGGGTATTCCACTTGTTGCCTTTCAAAAATGAGCCATATTGCATGTTAGGTCTCTTTTGGCAAAACAAACAAATTGAATGATCATAGTCCCTCGATAACACTTTTCAAAACAAACAAAAACAAATGATCAAGTCCCTTAAAGAAAATGCCCAAAGATACTTAACACCGTTGCAATTATGGTCTAAACGATGACCCGCGCCCGTCCCTTTCACATCCTAACATGAGATTGTCCACCAAATACAATGGTGGAACAAACTTATTAAAAGGGTTAAAACATAGCAATAAACTTTGAGAAATTTAGAAGTAGATAACCTCTTAGTTACTTGAATCAAACTTGCAAAAACAAAACACTTGCCTATTTTCTAAACCACACATCACTACACTTTCAAAACAACTTACAAAAATAAATGAAAACCTTTGCAAAAGACATACATCTTTGTATACATCCCCACATGGATCATTACAAAGGTTGCCACCACATTGGCTTCTTTTCAAAACATTTTCAAACCCACACACACAAGCACCATTTAAAACAATTGAAAACAAAAGGCAAGTGATCTAAGCAAGTAACTAAGAGCCCATGGATAACCATGGATAGAAAGGGTGCTAATACCTTCCCTTTCTATAATCTACTCCCCGAACCCAAGAAAACATCTCAAAAGGTTTTTGCTGTGCTTTTTAACCTTTCCTTAGGATAAAATAAAAAGTCGGTGGCGACTCTTGCTCAACCGAAATATTTGCGAAAACAAACGCAAAACCATAGTCAGTTCTCCCACCGTATCACAGAACTGGCGACTCTGCTGGGGAGAATTTTAAAAGTGGAGTAACCTTAGGGCTTAGATCACCCTCTTGCATGACTAATTGTTTGAATTGTTTGCTTTATACTTTGGCTCTATTGTTTGGGTTTTCAAATCCTACACCCGGATTTTGGGAAACATTCATGGATAGCAATACGTTGTGGAAACTGTGCGGGGTATACCGACACGGTTGAAGCAATAGCTATATTAGTGCGACATATTTGTGAGTACCGGTAACCCTTGAGTTCAATCAAGGAGAGTACGGGGCCGCTGAGTGATGTCACTAAGCACTAATGACCTAGAACCTTACTTGACCATCTTGGCCTTTTATTAGGGGTAGTGAGATGACCGGCTTTGGTGCAGTCCGAAGTTGGTAGATACTCGATACTACACTCATTGAGGGTTGTTTTCTTGGAATATTTTGGTCGCTAGTTAAGTGGCTAAACCAAAACAATGAACAATGAAAACAATCCAGTGATATTGAGCTCCTTAGAACCCGGTTACTATTTATAGGACAGGTTTTTAAGCCAACTACACTCAAGAGGGTACTTACCTATGAAACCCCATGCAAGCCTGAAACTAGGGTTTGGTGTGATTTGCTTGTACATATGTTTTGTGCATACATCATAAACATCATGAAGCATCATATGCATTCTCTAACCATTTCAAGGGTTTTGGATCTTCATCTTTGTTCTTGTTTTGTAGGACATGGAAATTCCTCGCAGAAATACCATTCAAGTCAACCTGGTGAGAATCTCTCCTCAGCTCAAGGAGATCACCTCAAGAATTCCGGAAAACTCATCCTTCAGTGAAAGACATGGTAGACTGCTCAGCCTAGTCAACACCAACATTGAAGAAGACATGATGAAAGTGCTATTCCAGTTCTTTGACCCTCTTCACCACTGTTTCACTTTCCCTGATTATCAATTGGTACCCACTTTGAAGGAGTTTTCTCAACTCTTGAGAATTCCTATCCTTAATCAACTACCCTTCAACGGTACGGAAAAGGAACCAAAGCCGGAAGATGTTGCTCGAGCATTACATCTACAACCATCCGACATCAAGGGTCATTGGGAAACCAGAAGCGGCGTCAAAGGATTCTTAGCAAAATTCTTGTTTGAGAAGGCACAAGAATGTTGGAACTCATTGGACCTACAAGCCTTTGAAGAGATTGTGGCACTCCTTATCTATGGGTTGGTCTTGTTCCCAAATCCTGACCAATTGGTAGATGTCAACGCTGTCAAAATCTTCTTGTCCAGAAATCCAATACCAACATTGCTTGGGGACATTCTTCACTCATTTTACACACAAACAATGAGAAAGAGGGGTGTTCTCATGTGTTGTACTCCTATCCTTGCAAGGTGGTTTATTTCGCACCTTCCACAGTCTGTCTTGAAGAATGACCAAGGTACAAGGTGGTCCCAACGGTTGATGACTCTCACTCATTCTGATGTGCATTGGTGTTCTCGGTCCAGAGAAAATGTCATCATTGTCGATCGTTGCGGAGAATTTCCTAATGTTCCTTTACTGGGAATTAGAGGGGGTATCACCTACAACCCTTGCCTAGCTTTGAGGCAATTTGGATATGCACGGAGGGATGGCCCTCATGATATGTTGATTCCTAGCCTAGTTTTTGACTTCAACAACGATGCGCAAGGACTTCGCCAAAGATTCATCAGAGCTTGGGGAAAACTCAACAAGGTTGATAGCAAGACTCTGGGACACAAGAACTCTATCCCTCTTGAGCCCTATCTCAAGTGGGTACGAGCCCGAGCCCAAAGTCTGATGATGCCTTATCCTCATATACTCCCAGTGATTAAAGAGCCCGTCAATGAAGGAGAGGTTCCCTACACCATCCTACATCCAGACATGCCTAAATCGTGGGAGGAAATACAGAAAAGTTGGATTCAGCTCAAGGAGGAACGGAATACTTTTGAAACTAGCTACTACGCCAGTGAAAAGAAGGTTCTAGAGCTTACCCGCCGACTCCACGAGCAAGAGGCCCTCAATACCTACATCGCGCCAAAGAGGATGCGCAACGTCTTTCTGCCTTAAGAAGTTTATTTTGTAATATTTGGCCCATGGGGCATTTATGTACTGACAAATTTCTTCTTATTAATATGACGTGCGTTCTTTTTTGTCTAAAACAATTTTGAATGTCCTAAATCCTTGAATGCATTGCATACATAAGCATACCATTCATCATGTGCATAAGCAGGTCTCATTCCAGGTTTCCTTATCTGTCTGCTGTTTATTACAGTAGGATGGATCTCGAGCAAACAATCAAAGACCTATAGGCTCAGAATGCACAGTTCCAGCAACTCCTGATGACCTTGGCTAAGGGTCAGGAGGATATCAAGACTCAATTGGGGAACAAAGACCCAGTGAAGAAGAAGAAAAAGAGACTCGGGGTGGCTACTTTGGGGAGAAGATTTGATGGAGAAGCTCGAAGAGTGCTTGAATTTCCTCCTACTTCGGATGAAGGGACCAGTAAAAGAGATGGAGTTGTGGTGCCTTCCGAGTCTGATGCGGAAGAAGAAGAGGTTGAAGAGGATGAAGATTATTCTGACCAGCAATACCCTCCAGCTGATGATAAATACAAAGGGTTAGAAGACAGATTAGCCGCCATGGAATTACAAAGGGTACCTGGTTTGTATTTTGAAGACTTGGGTTTGGTTGCCGGGATTGTGATTCCCCCAAAGTTCAAAGTGCCAGTGTTTGTGAGGTATGATGGGCTGTCTTGCCCAAAAATGCATCTTAGGTCCTACGTGAGAAAGATCCAACCCTATACGGCAGATAAAAACCTTTGGATTCATTTCTTTCAAGACAGCCTTTCTGGAGCTCAGTTGGAGTGGTTTTATCAGCTAGAAGGAACCAGTGTCCGGAATTGGGAAGATTTGGCCACCGCTTTCTACAAACAATACCAATACAATTCTGACCTTGCCCCTACTCGTACCCAACTTCAGGGTATGTCGTTAGGAACAAGCGAAGGATTCAAAGAATACGCACAAAAATGGAGGGATTTGGCTGGCAGGGTGCAGCCTCCTTTAACCGATCGTGAACTTGTTGATATGTTTCTAGGAACCCTATCTGGGCCTTTCTTCAATCATCTAATTGGTAACTCTTCCGCGGGGTTTACCGATCTGATCTTAACGGGCGATAGAATAGAAGCTGGCATCAAGTCAGGAAAGATTCAGAAGGTTGTTGCTGCAAGTACTGAGAAGAGGCCGTTTAAGAAAGAAGCAAGTGCCGTCTATGGTCCTAGAAGACAAGGCAAGCCAAAAAGTCACCAAGCCGTCAATGCTCTGGTCATTTCAAAACCTGTTGCTGCTCCTCAGCAGTACAATCAACAAAGAAGTGAAAGGCTCAAGAGGCAGTATACTCGGCTGAGTATGACCTTATCTCAAATTTTACCTCAACTGCTATCAACCAATTTGGTGACCACCAAAGAAGCTCCTAAAGTCGTGAATACTGCGTCTCCTAAGTATAACCCAAATGCCCGGTGTGCTTATCATTCTGATAGTCCCGGGCACACTACTGATGATTGCTGGGCCTTGAGAAACAAAGTGCAAGATCTTATCGACGCGAAGGAAATTCAGTTTGAAGCGCCTGAGAGGCCGAATGTTGTAACTGCCCCTATGCCCCAGCATAGGGTAAATGCCATTGAGGAAGAATTGTATGTTGTTTCGGTGAATGAAGTTGTTACCCCTCTTTTGACTGTTAAGAGGAACTTACTACTAGCCGGTTTATTTCCGGGTTGTAGTAAGGGTTGCCTCCTGTGTGCTCTTATCCCTACCGGTTGTCCACTGCTGAAATCAGGCATCCAAAGCCTGATGGATAGCAAGGAAATTCTATTCAAGAAAACTGCTGTTCCGTCTGTTTCCGTTGAAGAAATATCTGTTGTCACAATCTACAATCCTGCCAAAGCTCCCGTAAAGAAACCAGTCCAAGTTATGTCTGTTGCACCCATCACTATTACTGTCCCGGGGCCTCTCCCGTATGAGTCTGATAAAGCGGTCCCATGGCATTATGGATCCGATGTGTATGTGCTCAGGGTGAAGCGGGAGTTCAACACCAATACCAGTATCAGTAACATCACTGGTCCCGCCAAGATTACCCGCAGTGGTAGGCTCTTCTCGCCTGACATTGCACCGCCAGTTATCCGAAAACCTCTCACCATCACACCCGCAAGTGTGCATGTTCCAGTTCAAGTTCCTGTGTCTACTACTGCCGCCGAGTCTTCTGATACTCGGGGCAAAGAAGTTGCTACCGATTTGCCTGCCAGGACGGAGGCACCAAAGAAGACTGCTGTGGAAGCCTCCCAGCAAGAAATGGAGGAAATTCTTAAAATTATCAAAAAGAGTGACTTTAATGTTGTTGAACAGTTGGGGCATACTCCCTCCAAAATCTCTATGCTATCATTGCTGCTATGCTCAGAGGCCCATGCAAAAGCCCTGATTTCATTTCTGAAAACGGCTCATGTGCCGCAAGAGACTTCCGCGGATCAATTCACCGACTGTGTGGCTAATTTGACGGCTGACAATGGCTTGGGGTTCTCAGATGCAGACCTTACCGCCAAAGGGAAAAATCACAATGATGCCCTGCATGTTTCCATAGAATGCAGGGGAACTACTCTCGCACATGTGTTAGTGGATACCGGTTCTTCCCTGAATGTTTTACCCAAGAAGGCATTAGATCGCTTGGATTGTGAGGGTTTGGAGTTGAAACCTAGTAACATCATTGTTAGAGCCTTCGACGGTTCTAAGAGGATGGTGCACGGTGAAGTAGACATCCCTATTCGTGTGGGTTCCCAAGTTTTCGGCTCAACATTCTATGTAATGGATATTCGTCCATCTTACTCCTGCTTGTTGGGTCGACCCTGGATTCACAAAGCTGGGGCAGTAACTTCCACTTTACACCAAAAGCTCAAATACCCTGTCAAAGGGAAGATTGTTACTGTGCAGGGTGAGGAGGAATACATGGTGAGTCACTTGAATTCATTCTGGTATATCGAGATGGACAGGGAGTTTATTGAAACCCCCTTTCAGCATTTTGAGGAGGTACCTCCAATTTTGGCATCAGCTGAAGCAGTAGTTGAAGAAGACTTTCCGTTGAAGATGGCATCCTTGAAGGATGCCCGGGCTGTAATCGAGAAAGGCAATTGTGCAAACTGGGGTCAGCTTCCTGACTTCACTCAAAAGAATGACAAGTTTGGGCTGGGCTTTACCGCAGAGGCTCAGAGGGCTGTGCGCAAGGAAAGGATCAGAAAGGCTCCGGTGTTTATCTCCAACCCAAGGGTGAATGCTGTTGAGGAGGATATGGAGGAAGCAGAGTTTGACAGTTGGATCTACCCGACTACCAGCAACGGACCAAGCAACTGGACGGCAAAGGATTTTACACCTATCACATTTGTCACGCAGTAATTAATTTCTTTTGATTTCCAATTTGTAACAAACAATGTGTTAAAACTTTTATTGGCTCGGTGTCCTACCCGGGGCATCGTAGCTCCATTTGTGAGGGCTTTTTGTATGACATTTCCATATATCATCAATCAAAACATTGGACGTTTGTTGCATTTCAAATCTTATGCTCCTTTTTTTTCTTTCTGTGTTATATATATTGCAAAACAGCTATATTTACACACACTCACTTATACAGGTTTCAATCCACTCTGGATCTCACTGGCAACAGCTCTGCTACCGCCAGTTATGACTTCGAGAATCTGATCAACTTGGCCGAAGACGAAGGTGAAGATGATTGCGAAGTGCCTGGTGAACTCGCAAGACTGCTACTCCAGGAAGAGAGGGCTATTCAACCACATGAAGAGCCGGTGGAAACAATTAACCTAGGTACCGAGACAGATAGGAAAGAGGTCAAGATTGGTGCCAATCTAGAGATCAGCGTGAAGCAACGATTGATCCAGATGCTACAGGATTACATGGAGATATTTGCTTGGTCCTATGAAGATATGCCTGGTTTGGATGCCGACATTGTAGTTCATCACCTGCCGACCAAAGAAGACTGCCCTCCGGTAAAGCAAAAGGTTCGCCGCATGCGCCCAGAGATGTCCGAAAAGATCAAGGCTGAGGTTATGAAGCAATTCGATGTCGGGTTTCTTGCGGTAACTTCTTACCCTCAATGGGTTGCTAATGTAGTGCCAGTACCGAAGAAGGACGGTAAAGTAAGAATGTGTGTCGACTATAGGGACTTGAACAGGGCAAGTCCCAAGGATGACTTCCCCTTACCTCACATCGATGTTCTTGTTGACAATACTGCACAACACAAGGTGTTCTCCTTCATGGATGGTTTTTCAGGGTATAATCAGATCAAGATAGCCCCGGAGGATATGGAAAAGACTACCTTTGTGACTCAGTGGGGCACCTTCTGCTATAAGGTCATGCCATTCGGTTTGAAAAATGCTGGGGCAACCTATCAACGTGCCATGGTTGCTTTATTTCATGATATGATCCATCATGAGATTGAGGTATATGTTGATGACATGATTGCAAGGTCCCAAACTGAGGAAGAACACCTTGATCATCTGCGGAAGCTGTTCGACCGACTCAAGTTATACAAGCTGAGGTTGAATCCCAACAAATGCACCTTTGGGGTAAGATCCGGAAAATTGTTAGGTTTCATTGTAAGTGATAAGGGTATTCAAGTGGACCCTGCCAAGGTTAAAGCCATTCAAGAGATGCCAGTCCCTAAGACAGAGAAAGAAGTCAGAGGCTTCCTGGGACGACTGAATTACATTGCCCGATTCATCTCACATCTGTCTGCTACTTGTGAGCCAATCTTCAAATTACTGAAGAAAGATCAAGTAGTACGCTGGAACGATGACTGTCAGGCTGCCTTTGAAAGGATAAAAGAATATCTCCAAGAGCCACCCATTCTTATGCCACCAGTGGAAGGAAGACCTCTAATATTATACTTGACAGTACTTGATAACTCAATGGGGTGTGTGCTGGGGCAGCATGACGAGTCTGGCCGAAAAGAGCACGCTATTTATTACTTGAGCAAAAAGTTTACCGACTGTGAGTCTCGTTACTCACTGCTTGAGAAAACTTGCTGCACTCTTGTATGGGCTGCTCGCCGGCTGAGACAGTATATGCTGACTCACACTACCTTGTTGATTTCAAAAATGGATCCCATCAAGTACATATTTGAAAAGCCTGCTCTGTCTGGGAGAATAGCGAGATGGCAAATGATCTTGACAGAATATGATATCCAGTATACAACTCAGAAAGCTATTAAGGGAAGTGTACTGGCAGATCATTTGGCACACCAACCTGTGGACGATTACCAATCATTGAACTTTGATTTTCCGGACGAAGACATCATGGTGGTAACTGACTGTGAAGTACCTGGACCAGATGAAGGACCTGAGGAAGGATCCCGATGGTCTATGCATTTTGATGGAGCCTCCAATGCTTTGGGTAACGGCGTCGGCGCTATCATATCTCCCAAAGGAACTCATACTCCACTCACCGCCCGATTATGCTTCAACTGCACCAACAACATGGCAGAATATGAAGCATGTATCATGGGTCTACAAGCTGCAATCGACTTAAGGATCAAGTTTCTGAGTGTCTTCGGAGATTCCGCTCTCGTGATCAATCAGATCAAGGGCGAGTGGGATACGAAACACCCAAATCTTATTCCTTACAAGGAGTATGTGTCAACCTTGCTTCCTCACTTTGAAGAGATAACCTTTGAACATTTCCCAAGAGAGGAGAATCAGTTAGCGGACGCGTTAGCTACGATGTCTTCCATGTTCAAAGTCAAATGGGACAATGAGGCTCCCCGGATCATCATCTGGAAACTGGACGAACCGGCATACTGTTGTGATCTTGAGACTGAGTTGGTGACTGAGAAACCTTGGTACCATGAGGTGAAGAGATATTTGGAAGCTCAGGGGTACCCTGGAGGTGCATCTGTCAACGACAAGAAGTTTCTAAGAAGGTTTGCAGCAAAGTTCTTCCTTAGCAACAGCATCCTGTATAAGCGAAACCATGATTCAACCTTACTGCGTTGTGTGGATAAGACTGAAGCAGAAAGGATCATGGAAGAACTGCATGAAGGTACATTTGGAACGCATTCCAGTGGACACACCATGGCTAAGAAAATCCTTCGGGCAGGATATTTCTGGTCCACAATGGAAGTTGATTGTTACCAACTCTCGAACTTGTCATAAATGCCAAATCTATGCTGACAAGGTACATATTCCTCCAGTTCCTCTGAACGTCCTGACGGCACCTTGGCCTTTTGCAATGTGGGGGATTGATATGATCGGTGAGATCCGACCGACGGCATCCAATGGGCATCGCTTCATCTTGGTAGCGATCGATTATTTCACGAAGTGGGTTGAGGCAGCTTCCTACGCCACAGTAACCAAGAGCGTCGTGGCACGTTTCATCCGGCATAATCTGATCTGTCGGTACGGCGTCCCGGAAAGAATCATTACGGACAATGGTACCAATCTCAACAACAAGATGATCACTGAGCTCTGCGAACAATTCAAGATACAGCACCACAACTCTTCTCCCTACCGGCCGAAGATGAATGGGGCTGTAGAAGCAGCTAACAAAAATATCAAGAAAATTATGCAGAAGATGACAGTGACTTATAAGGATTGGCATGAGATGTTACTGTTCGCTCTTCATGGGTACCGTACCTCAGCAAGGACGTCAACCGGGGCAACTCCCTTCTCTTTGGTCTATGGCATGGAGGCAGTCTTGCCAATTGAAGTCCAGATACCCTCTCTCCGAATAATGAAAGATGCAGATCTGAGTGAAGATGACTGGATCCAGACTCGACTTGATCAATTAAACCTGATTGACGAAAAGAGACTCACCGCTATCTGTCATGGTCAAATGTATCAAAAACGGATGATCAGGGCATTTAACAAGAAAGTCAGACCGCAAGAGTATCAAGTTGGGGACCTGGTAATCAAACGTATCATCCTTCCTCAAAGTGATCCCCGGGGCAAATGGACCCCCACTTACGAAGGGCCATTTGTGGTTAAACATATGTTCTCAGGGGGAGCCATGATCCTAACCACCATGGACGGTGACGACCTTCCTCACCCCGCCAATGCAGACATAGTGAAAAAATACTACGCATAAATAAAAGATCCGCTAGGTTGACATACCTAGGCAAAAATTAGGGCTTCCCGGCGAACCAAAAGGGTTCGGGCAAAAATAAGGGATGAAATGAAAAAATCTGTACACCCGGCAAGTCGAAAACCTGAAAAGGCGGCTTGGGCAAAAATGGGTATCCCGGTGGACTGAAAACCCGAAAGGGCGGTCCAGGCAAAAATTAGGGATAAAGCGTAATACTATGTCTCATTGGATCACTTCGCATCCGGAATTCGGCATCAACTATCTGGCTCAGACTTCGGCATCGACCAATCAACTTCATCTTCAACTAGGCAGCAAAGCGATGAGACGCTTGGAGACATAAAGGCGATAGCAGAGTTGGAACCCAGTAGGATTGTTCACATAGCTGTTTTGTTTTCTTTTCAAAATTTGTAAATTCTATGTTATTTGGCGGCATTCTCTTACTAGGATGTCAGCCTCTTGTACAAAAAACGCCTATTCACAGGCAAAATTCAAATCAAAACGAATTCACTTGTCCATACAAATTGCCATTGTTTTTCCTTTTTCTGTTTTGTCTTGCGACGAACGTCCAATGTTCATTTCTGATATATGCATTTGATATTAAATTGCTGATTCATAAATATTTGCACATGAAACGAAAGATTAATTACAGGAGACATCAGAAACAGGGGCAATGTGAAATTGTCTGATGCAGTCTAGTTGCTTTGTCCGCCAAGGTACCAAGGTGGATTCGACTGAAGAATGTGACCAAACGATCCCAGCTCCCCGCAGAGTAAGGCGAGATTCAGCAATACTTTCCCCAGTGAAGTCACCAACTTTCCCCGGCCGGTCTAAAGGCTATCCCCAGTAGATTCTGGAAGCTTGTTCCCTACGGAATACGGACGTCTCTCCCGAGCTTTATTCAGAGTTATCCCTCACAAGGGCTTATAACTGGGTTATCCTCAGCTATTTGCCACGAAAGATCGCCCTCGACAAAGTTCCTTCAATCCCCGGCAGAGTCTATCGTTGGTATTCCTCAGCGGAGTTTATCATCATTATCCCCAGCGGAATCTGTCATTAAAATCCTCAGCAGGCCTCTCATCAAAACTTCAGCAAAGTATCTCTGCCACAGAGCGATTCCCCGGCCAGTCGTCAAGGATTTATTTTCCTAAGACGAAGTTACACTCATAAACATTTCACATTTCATACATCTTGCTTACATACATGATAAAGTGCATACGACACTATCTCATGTTGAACATCATGACATCATGTATATCATACATCATGACATTGCATACAACTTATGTTTTTGCCTTTTCAGGGAAGAAGACAATCCTAAAGACAACTACCTTCAACTATCACAAATTCCAGATTCGATACCTGTAGCTAGCCAGGGCACATCTGAGAGTGATCAGTTTCCAGACTCGACTCCTGTATCTAGCCAGGGCACGTCTGAAGAGTTCGAAGATTCGATTCCTGTATCCAGCCAGGGCATATCTGTTGATAACTATTTCCGGATTCGATTCCTGTATCCAGCCAGGGCATATCTGTTGACCACATTTCCAGACTCGACTCCTGAATCTAGCCAGGGCACGTCTGAAGAGTTCGAAGATTCGATTCCTGTATCCAGCCAGGGCATATCTATCGACAACTATTTCCGGATTCGATTCCTGTATCCAGCCAGGGCACATCTGTGAGCAACCATTTGTAGACTCGACACCTGTATCTAGCCAGGGCATATCTGCATAAAGAGATTGAAGATCAAACACCTGTAACAAGCCAGGAAAACATCTGTCTTTCTCAAATACACAAGTTCTCGCCAAGGAATCTCTTATGTGATCAACACTTCCAAATGGCATTTGTAAGCCCATTCCCGACATCACATTGTTGAGACTCCAACATGCGAGTGCAAATTTCCGGGCACTCTAGTGTCCAATCTCCTTTTACCCTCGAGTTACGAAAGGCAAACCTGCCAATCTAACTCTTCAGGTTCAAGAAGATTGAACAGGGGCAACTGTTGTACCCCAAAATTTGCCCTCCCATTTCCTCAACATTTTCTCATCACCAGACCTTTGAAGATCAAGATCCAATTAGGGTTTCCTCTGCTCAAGATTTCTCCTTGCACTGGTGGACCCAAATTAGGGTTTGTGTTTGCACAAAGATGTTTTGACCTAAAATGCCTAATATGACTTTCATACTTCATATTGGACTCCCAAGTTTATCCATACCAAGTTTCAAGTCTTGATTCCAAGTTTTGCCCAGTCAATTGGACAGATGACTTAGAAATCAGCTGTATTGGGGAAAAAGTCAATTGTGGCCAATTGACAGTCAAATCTCATGAAAATTGACCCACATCAACATTATGAACTCATATGGACCATTTGATCAAATTTGGATCACAATTCCACAAGAAATTTGATCAGATCATCAAAAGGGCAAAATGGTCATTTTTAGGGTTTTGACTGCACAAAGGCAATTTTTGACTGTTTGACCTAGCCAATGGCAAACCAAGCTCACATATGGACTCAAGGACCCCATGGAATTGTCTTGACATGCTCAACAAACTCAAAAGATCCCAAGTACACAAGATTGACAGTTGAATTTCCCAGTCAATTGATCAATTTTGACTGTACACTGAAAAGTCAAACTTTGACTTTTTGGTCAAAATCAAGAGTCAAGATTCATTTTTCATCAAAACATGCCAAATCATGAAACTTGTTCACCAAGAAACCAAGAAATGCAAATTAGGGTTTAAAATGGAATTTTTCATAACTTAGAATTTTTCTAAGTTATGGAAAACCCTAATTTTTTCCCAACTTTGCCCCACTTTTTCACCATGATTCATTTGGATTCAAACAAAAGTCAAAACATGAAAGTTGTAGCTTGTTGCATAATCTACAACTTTGATTCACAAAGTTTTCTCATTTGAATCTTGTATCTCAAGTTACAAATTTTTGAATAAGGGCACTAAACCATTCTTAACTTAGTGAATTTTTGACCTATTTTGACAAGTTTTTCTACCCCACTTCAAGGCCATTTTCCATACACTTCCACTTGGAATTTCAAATTGCACTTCAAAGATGGATTGTAGTACACATTCCAAGCTTTCCAAAATGTCCAAGAACTTCTCAAACAACCTCATGGTTAGGGAGAATCGAATTTCACAATATAGCAAAAACTCACTTTTGAATTGGCCATTTTTCATGTTCATAAGTTATGCAAACTTCTCAAAACCAGCATGCCCTTGATTACAGGTCCTTAAACCAAGTTACACTCAATAATTTAATGCTTGTTCATTGTGTCAAAGTGTTATTCTATGAGTTCAAGTATTATATACAAGTTTAATCCAATTTTAGATAAAGCAAAATAACCATTTTTGAAAAGTCATGCTTTATGTCAATTGGTAAATCAAGCAAGTACAAACCAAATCTCTTTAGCACAAGATTATGAACAAATCACTCTGATCAAGAGAAGTTTTGCAGCAGGATTAGGGGTCCTCTACATGCCTAGAAACACAAGTTGCCTTTGTTTGCTTAAGAGTGAAGAAACATTGCATAACTCATACCAACTACCATATCAGCTCAAAAAACAAAAGAACAAAGTTATCAAACACATTTCACACAACACAACCAAGCTAATACACGAGCCCTTAGCCTTCAAAACACCCTCCATCTCAGAATCACTCTCAAACTGCAAAAACAGGGCAGGCCCTGCAGTTTGAGTGTTATCTCTCATTTCTCTCGAGCTCTCTTGCCCAAATCAGTTCACACACCTTCCATACCATCTATGCAAGCTAACCAAAAGCAAAAGCACGGTCTGTAACACCTCCAAGCCACTTCACCATTTTTGTTTTTCTGTTTTGCAGTAGAAGTTCTCTAGCACGATTTAGGGAGTTTCAAGACAAAGTAGAACTTGGAATAGCATCCTTACACTTCAAGGAAGCTACACAAATCATCATCTTGCTCTGAAAACTCCTCCATTGCAAAGCACGATTCCAACTGAACAGGTATCTTCATGAAGTTCTATCTCTCTTATTAGGCATTGTTAGTTTTAGGTTTGTGAAGAAAATATGTCACAATCATAGCCCTGAACATGCCCATATAGTTAGATTTCATTTATATTATGTGTGCTGCAAGAATTTTGAGTCTGAACATGGCATAAAAGTTAGGTCAGAAATTGGGGGAGAAGAAATTCTCCCTCATCTTAGAGAGTTAAGTCAAGTTCTTTACATGGTTGAATTCGTCTTCTCATGCTCTATACTTTTCATGTTATGAGTTTTGCTTGAAAGTCCAGGAATCAAGAGATAGAAAACGCGTGGGTGATGTTGTTCAGAGGTTGAAGATGACTGGTTCTGGGCTGGGCCTGGAATACTTTTCTTATTTGCACCACTCTTTTGCTTTCGCACCCCCTAGGCCCATTTGGTTTATTTTTAATGATTTCTGACTTTTTCTTTTTTTGATTGATTCATTTATTTTTTCTCATGTTATTAAAAATATAAAAATCCTTTTTCTCACCATTTTTTTAATTTATTAGGTATTTATATGATTTTCTTTTGATTTGTACCTAAATAAATAAATATATACATTTCATTAAAATATTGAGAAATATGTAAAAATATTTTTATTTTCATTTTTTTATTTTATTATACCTTCTGAAAATATTTTACATAAAAAATACTTTTTTTACAAATATTAAAAATTATTATTATTTATATGTATAACACTTATTTAAAATAATACATATATACATATATTTATTAATATATTTAGGGTAAATACAAAATATATACACTTTTTGTTTTTTTTATTATTATTATTAATATTTAATATAAGAATACATTTTTGACAAATACTTCACTTTATTTTATTTTGTACATAATAAATAAATACTTGTATTAAATTAAATAATAATACCTTTCATTTAATAAAAATTAGGGTTTTGCCCTAAATTCAAAAATACTCCAAAAATATTATTTTTTTATTTTCTTTTTATTTTACATAAATAATCCTTTTTTTTTCATACATATAAAAAACCATTTTTTGCATTCTTGCATATTTGTTCTATTTTTATTTTATTTATGCAATTAAGTTACCTTGCAAATATTCAATATTGATGTAATAGCCTAGATTCAATTTCCTGTCTAAATACCTCCCCATTTGAAACATTGTACCCCCCTCCCTATATTATTGTGTTGTAATAGCGTAGGAATTTAAATTTCGCACTTTATCGCTTTCTAAATACAATGCTAGAATTAGGGTTTATATGCGAATAAAAAAATGAACAAAATAGTTGGACCTAATATAAGACAAACAAGCATGAAAATGGACACACAAACCACACTTGCACCCCCTAGGGTATTCCACTTGTTGCCTTTCAAAAATGAGCCATATTGCATGTTAGGTCTCTTTGGGCAAAACAAACAAATTGAATGATCATAGTCCCTCGATAACACTTTTCAAAACAAACAAAAATAAATGATCAAGTCCCTTAAAGAAAATGCCCAAAGATACTTAACACCGTTGCAATTATGGTCTAAACGATGACCCGCGCCCGTCCCTTTCACATCCTAACATGAGATTGTCCACCAAATACAATGGTGGAACAAACTTATTAAAAGGGTTAAAACATAGCAATAAACTTTGAGAAATTTAGAAGTAGATAACCTCTTAGTTACTTGAATCAAACTTGCAAAAACAAAACACTTGCCTATTTTCTAAACCACACATCACTACACTTTCAAAACAACTTTCAAAAACAAATGAAAACCTTTGCAAAAGACATACATCTTTGTATACATCCTGTTGTACCCCAAAATTTTCCCTCCCATATTCTTCAAGAAATGGCCAAGTCATGCTTCAAAATTCCCCAAGGGTTGCATAGTGCAAAGGTCTCCTATACAGTCAAAATTAGGGTTTGTGTTCTGATCAAGAAAATGAAGTGTTCAAAGGGCCAATCAAGTCTCACATGCCTATAAACATGGTCAAGCATCCTCATATCAAGTTTCAAGACATTCAGCTCAAAATTGCACAGTCAAAAACCCTAATTGCACTACAGTCAACTGTAGGGGCAAAATGGTCATTTGACAGTCAAAAGTTCAAATTTTTGGTCAACATATCATTTTGAAGTCACAAACATCATTTGATCAATGCTTGATCATGATTCTCAAAGTTTGGCTCAAAAATCATCAAGATGCAAAAGTTTCCTTATTTGGACAGCTGAAAAAGTCAACTGTAAATTGACCAAGGCATAACTTTCACATGGATTATCAGAAAAATTCCATCCAAAGCTCATTTTGAAGAGGAAGAGATTTCCTACAACTCATCTTCATACTTCAAGTCCAAGAAATGCTCTCACAAAAAGTTATCAATTTCAACATTATAGGTCATTTTTAAAAGTCAACAAAAAGGGACTTTAAGTCAAAGGCCATAACTTGAGATTGGTAAATCAAAATGACATGGGACCAAAGACATTGGTTAGAGGACTCAAAAACCTTTCCAAAATGTCCAAGAACATGAGCAAAGCGTAAACATTGAGCAAGTTATGCCTTGTGGAAATTGGGAAATTTTTGGATATTTTGAAAAGTCAACATTGATTCAAATGACCTAAAATTGCTAATGGGCCCATTTTTCTTCCATAATTCACCATCCATGGCATGTGCACGACCACTTGGCCCAAAGGGAAGTTTTATTCATTTTTTATTTATTTATTTGAATTTTTATTAATAATAATTCATTTAAATCAAATTAAATACATGAAAAATGCTTAACCTAAAGTTTTAAATCTTTTTGTGCATGTTTTACTCTCAATATTCCGTGCCTAGCTCAATATAGAAAGATTTGGATTGAATTGATCTTAATTGGAACAAAAGCACATGGAAAATATTTGGTTAAAGATCTTAAAAATCAAATTTTTAAAACCATGAATGCAAGAGATTTGGATGATTCTTTTTAACCTAATTCACTACTACATATGCAAGGATCACAACCCTAGTGCAAAAACACACGCAGCTGCTCAGAAACCTAACAATCAAACTTAGAAAATTTGTCAAAAAATTCAAAACTGAACAACAAATTCTAGGGCGATTCAAGGCATAATTCTTGTCTCATTAGCTTCCTCAAGGTTCACTGAACGTTTCCCAATCAAAAACATCCCTCAAAACCTCAAGAACTGGTATACAGAACTTGGAATATCTCATGAAAAATTCATAATCGTGTTTTAAAATCTATGCATCCTCATAACATTTTATTCATTGATTCATATTCCTGATGAAATTCTGAAGCTAACCAATATATTTAATTGTATTTTTATGTGCTATATACGATTTCGCCATTGATGATATTTAGGGTTCAGGAAGCTTCAAATTGGGGGTTTTTAATTAAAGAAAAATTGGCCCTCAAGACCACCACCATTCAACTCAGCGCGTCTGGACGATCTCAAACATACCCTCGCGCCTAATTTATGGAGCCCATAGGGCTAATCGTTATTTTTCCAAAACTGGCCTAAGAGAACACATCAAAAAACCGTTGCCTATGTTTCTTTTGTTTCAGGAAATAAAAACCACGCGAGGAAGACGATAACGTGTGAAGCGTGGATTGGTCAGTTTAAAATTCGCGCGCAGACCCACTAACCTTTTGTTTTCTTTTTATAATATTTGTTAGTTATTAAATAATCAAAACGCGTGGAATGGTGCAGTGGTAAGCGAGAGTGTTGGTGATGTACATGACCTGGGTTCGAGCCCCAGGTCTTCATTATTTCCCATATTATTTTGCAATCCATGTTCATATGTAGGTTCAACATCCAAGCGTACCATACGCCCTCCAGATCAAACCATTCACAAAGCCAGGGAGATCAAATCAACGGCTCAGATCCCAGGAACATGGTGCACCTTGGTCAACGCCTCTGCACGTGAGTAAAAAAGTCCACAAGGCCAGGAATTGAATTGGGCTCAAAATGCTTGGACTTAACCTCCTATTTGGGGTCTGAACCCCCAGGTTTGCATATTTTTTAGTTTCTTTACTTTTTTTTGTATTATTATTTTTACTTCTTTTTTATTATTGTTTTATAAAATTAGTTTTATTATTTTCATAAATAGAAAAAATACCACATAAAAAAAATCAGAAAAGAGTTAAAACAATAAATAATTTTTATTTTAGTATTTTCTTAAATAAATTTGCATGTAATTAAACTTAGTTTTAAATTAGGTTGTAATTTTAATTCTTTTCATAATAAAATCTAAAAAACATAGAATTAGGCTTAATTAATAATTTTTTCATCTTTTTATTTTTTTCTTTCGTAAATAATTAAATAGTTAAATATTTATTTTTATAGCTAAATTGCATGTAAAAATTAGGATTTATTTTAGGTTAAAATTCAATATTTTCTTAAATAAATTAAAAATAAAATAGAATTAGGGTTAGTATTTAATTTTAATTAATTCCTCTTTTATATTAAATACTAAATACTAAAAAATACCAAAAACAATTTCTTTTCCTTTTTTAATTAATTAATTCCATGTAATTTTAATATTATGCAAAAAGGGGTCTAACGCCCTCGTTTCGATTTAATTTCTTATTAATTCGCATATTTCTTTTATTTCGCTTAAATATCTATGTATCTCTCCCAAGGCCTTGTAACATTTTAAATACTTCTCGCACTTTTAATTTCTTTATCTTTTCCGTCAAATCGGGTCCTGGTTTAATTTTGGCGATGTGGACCCGCGCCATTTGTAATAGCTTTAGATCTTTACTTTCCCGCAAATATTTTAACTGTTAATCAAAAGCATGAAAGAATGTATGGACAAAATAAAATCAAGCGTAGAACACCAATAACATGACAAGATAAATGCAAATGAAAACGACACACGAATCGCACACACCACCCCTAGGGTACGCCTCACTGTTGCCTTGCCTCGAAAGGTGATCGTCGAGTAGAGGATGTCTTAGTAAGTCCTCATGATCCGGGAACCTGGCATGAGGGTAGCTTCTAAGGTGTCTTCCTATTGCTCTGGTGATCACCATGTCCCGAACCTCGAATTGATCCGAACACCTCCAACGGTGGTGCTACCTACCTCTCGATGGTGGGATGGCACTACTTTAAAGGACATTTACACAGACGAATTCCTTAGGGTAGGTAGACGACTCTAGATACTTGCTTTAATTTCAAAACAAACTCAAAAACTCTTTTCACACCGACACTTTCAAAAAGCTTTCAAAACAATTTTTCAAACACTCTTGAGGAATGATACAAGAGTCGATCTGAAATCTTTAAACGAAACTTTTTCAAACCCGCTCACAATTGAAAAGAAAACACTTTTGAAAACACAATGAGCAAGTATCTAAGAGCCCATGGATAACCATGGATAGAAAGGGTGCTAACACCTTCCCTTTCTATAACCTACCTCCCAAACCGAGAGCAATCTCTTTAAGGAATTTTTCTGTGCTTTTGTCCTTTCCATTTGGAGAAAATAAAAGACGGTGGCGACTCTTGCTTCTGCGACATTTCGCGAACCAGCGTTAAACAGTCAGTTCCAGATCCACCGATCACAGAACTGGCGACTCTGCTGGGGATAAACTTAAAGTGAGGTGTACCTTAGGGCTAGTTCATAACTGTGTTTTCAATTGTATTGACTTGTCTGCTTTAAATTTGTGGGTTGCATGGGAGTTACATAGATCCTAACCCGGATCTGGGGATACCCTGTTTAGGTAGCATAAGCTGTGAGGGACCTGTCCGGCGTAGACCGACACAGGTGAAGCAGTGGCTACGTTGGTGTGGCACCTTAGTCTGTACCGATATCCCTTGTGTCGCAACGAGGAGAATATGGGTCTTCTAAGGAGTCATTAAGCACCAACAACCTTAGAACCTTAATTGACACAACTTGGCCTTTAGAATTGTAGCAGTATGCTACGCCCATTGAGGCTAAACTCTTGTGATGGTTCTGGCCGCAAGAAAAGATTGCGATGCTGGAGTTATGACCGATTGAGGGTAGTCAATGATATTGGGATCCTCTAAGAACCCGGTTACTTTTGATTAGGACAGGTATGAACCAACAAACTGAAAGAGGGTAATACCTAGACCCCATGCTGGCCTAAACTCTAAGGGCTCTTTTGTGTGACTTGTGTGCCTTCGTACTTGACTATTTGCATGCTTGTTATCTGACACATGAGTTACTTGCAAGTTTTGTTTATAGTCCTCAATTGGGACTCATAACAGGGTTTACTAAGTCTCTTGCAGGTTTGTTTATAGTCCTTAATTGGGACCCCTAACAGAGTGTACTGAGTTTCTTGCAGGTTTTGGTTTGCAGTCCTTAATTGGGACTCGTAACAGGGTTTACCTACATTACCCCATGCATAGCATGACATCATACCATTGCATACATCTTAACCCATTTCAAGGATCTCAAGGGCTCGTGATGCAGGTCATGATGAATCAAACATCTAGCAAGGGGAAAAGAGGATTTATTTTCCTCTAGCCAAAGTTGTCAGGGGCTATGACCCACTTGATATGGTGAGCTATGACTCTTGAAGAAGGTTCCCCTAACCAAGGTTGTTTGGAAATCAAAACCAGACATGATGACTAAAGTCAGAGGCTATGACCCACTTGATATGGTGAGCCTTTGACCCTTGGAAGAAAGACTCTCAACAAATATGAAGTTCTTTCAATCAAGCTACCGGATCCAAATGCTAACAAATTTTCTTGTTTACCCCGCGAGGTCCTTGAAAACATTACATGCATGTCATACTCATCATTGCATAACAGGTATCCTTGTTGCAGGTCACTTACCTTTCTCGCTGTTTATTTCAGCAATGGCTTCACAACAAGATAACCAGGGTCTTCACACTCAAGAGACTCAGTTCAAAGAGATCTTCCTAAGCCTATCCAAGGGGCAGGAAGAGTTGAGGACATTCCTCATGGGGAATCTGATCAGAAAGAGTCCTGAAGATGACAAGGACGAACAGCTGAAACGTCTACAAGCTGAGGTAGACACATTGAAAACCCAGATGCTGGGGCAAAGGGCCCTCATTCAAGGTTTAGCTCAGGAGCAAGGAGAGCTGAGAGCCATGATCAGCTAACTTCCTCAAGGCATGAAGCAACCAGCCCAACTCAGGGACCAGGTCATAGAACAGCTTCCAAGAAGGCAAAGGTCGGGTCCAATGAATAGACCTCTCCGAGTTGCTACTACTTCTCAGGTCCAACAACGACCGCGCCAAGAACAGCGGGTTGATCAGAACAGGTCGGACGAGCCTAAGAGACAATTCACCTACATCAACATGTCATGGTCACGAGCTTTGCAGCACATGTTAAGGATGAACCTGATTGCGGTGATCAACCCTCCTGCAAACCCAAAGACTTCCTCTCCAAATTACAACCCAGAAGCAAGGTGCGCTTACCATTCTGGTAGCCCGGGGCACGATACTGAGGACTGTTGGGCACTGAAGTACAAGATTCAGAATATGATCGATGCTAAAGAGATCGAGTTCGAGCTCGCCGAGACTCCCAATGTGATCATTGCTCCCTTGTCAAAACATGGCTAGGATTGAGAAATTTTTGTTCATTAGAATCTTTCAAGTTGTAATTTTCTTTTGATTATTCAAGCATTCCATTCATATCAAACGTTGTTATTTCATTAATGCATCGCATATGTCTGTTCTGAAACAATATATTCGTATTCACTAAATGCAAATTATTTTCATATTTTTTTTCTGATGATCAACTCTTAAATGATAATTCTAAGCCTCTTGAGGGAGGATGACGAAAATGATACCGCTATCTTTACAGTATGCTTTTGAACAGACCCCGCTGATGAGGTACAGGCATTGTTTCAATTCCTAAACACTGGAGTTATAAGGATGATAATCCCTCGTCAACCCATCTGAGCCAAAGAAGTAGGAGTTTTTCTTTTCGAAATTTAAAACCCTTTATCATAACCTGGGGCAGGGTAGTTCTCTCAGTTGATCCAAGTGCATAACAAATGTCACCAAAGAGGTCCTTACAAAAAAAAAAGACAGTGATGATTCCGAATAATCATAAAGAAAGGCAGTCCTTATCTCAAAAATAAAAACCCATTAAGTCAAAACCCATGAAGGAGACTTACAAAACTGGGGCATCCCGCTGACTGTAATTCCAAAAAAGGAAACAGTTCAGGCAAAAAAGAAAGGGATAACAAAAATCAGACAAGAAAGAGGTCTTACAAACCCTCAACAAAAAAGGAATGACTGCCTATTCAAAATAAGTTATCAACATCCGAATCATCGTTGGAGCATCAAAGCAAAGACTCGAACAAGGTCTAACGCACGATCAACTGAGCTTAGGTTTGGAGAACATCACGAAGAGCGGGTGGGTACAAATAATTTGAGCCTTTATCCTTTGTTTCTTAAACCATGAACCAGGCCACATTACAACCCTTAAAAGTCCTAGCTGAAGCATGGGTTAGTTCGAAAGCATACTGTTACGAAAGGTATCCTGACTCCTTAAGGCTTACGGTAAATACGGAGTTGACGTCACGTTTTACAAACATTCACTTGTTTTATGAAAAAGAATGCCTTTTTAAAATCTTCAAGACAGACATGAGCTTTGCATTTTTAACATAACTTTGTTTGCATATGACTTTTTGTTCGAACAACAGGAAAATTCGCACGATGAATGCCTAATGAACAGAAGTACTTCCAATCAAGGGGCCGGTATAATCATGGCCTATTATCTGGGGCAATCCAATCAAGATTCGGAGAATCTCTCAAAAGTCAAATAGCCTGGGGAAAATCTTCGCCTGAGTCACTTGGGGCATCCCAACAACGAATCTTGTCTGATCAAACACCTTCTGATGGCATGGCCAAACACTTCTAACAGGGGCACCTCCCTACATCCTGAAAGCATGGACATAGTCGGAAAAAATACTACGCATCATCAAAGACCCGCTAGGTCGACATACCTAGGCAAAAATAAGGGCTTCCCGGCGAACCAAAAGGGTTCGGGCAAAATAAGGGATGAAATGAAAAAAATCTGTACACCCGGCAAGTCGAAAACCTGAAAAGGCGGCTTGGGCAAAAATGGGTATCCTGGTGGACTGAAAACCCGAAAGGGCGGTCCAGGCAAAAGTTAGGGATCAAAGCGTACGACTATGTCCTGTCATCTTATCATCTGCCTACCAGAAGAAGGTTTGTCCATCAACAACTATCAGCACCTCACAGGTCTTCCTCTCATACCTCAGAAACAGGGGCAATAAAGAGTGGTCTAAGCAATCTAACTGTTCCATCCTCCAAGGTACCAAGGTAGGTTCAACTAAAGAACATAACCGGCATATCTCAATTCCCCAGAGAGTAAGTAGTCAGTACACTCTCTCCAAGTTATATTATCAGGCCTTAAGGAAGTTGAGTATACTCCAGCAGATCTCAACATTCCCCAGCAGCATACTCATAACAAGCATCCCCGGCAGTCTTGATTTAAGATTGTTCCCCGGCGGCATATCAACATTCAAAGGAATCACTTCCCCGCAGTCAAAACTTCCCCAGGAAAGTCCAATCCAGTTTCCCCGGGAAAATTGGAATTTATCTCCCCAAGCAGTAAGCTTATCCCTAGTAGATTCTGGAAGCTTATCCCTCACAGAGCACGAACGCGTCGTCCGGCTTTATTTAAAGAGTTATTTCCTTAACAGGATATAACTGGGTTATCCTCAGCCAAAAGCCACGGAAAGAGCGTCCCCGACGAAATCTCTTTACCCCCGGCGAAATCTATCAATACTTCCAGCAATAAGGGCATCCTCAGCAAGTTACTATCAACACTCAGCAAAGTATCTCTCTCCCCACAGAGTATCACTCCCCAGCATGGTCGCTAGAGTATTGTTCTCCCCGCAGAACCTTCCATTTGCCAAGTTTATTCCTCAACGGAGTCATCTTCTCCTACCGGTATTCTTGCAGTTATTACCCCCAGCGGAAGCGAAAGCTTATCCTTCAATATCAGCCCAGGATGTGACTTCCCGGCACCCGTCAAGGATTTACTTTCCTAGACGAAAAACACATACATAAACATCACATACATCATTATAGCATGCATGACGCATCATATCATACAAATCTCATTTATGTTGAGAACATCATTGCTTGATCCATATCATACATTGCGTATGACTGACTTTTATCTTTCAGGAAAGATTCAGCTAAATTCCCAATCATATTTCAAGACCTAGACCGGTTCAGTTAATCGACTCTAAAGATTTCTTATCCAGTCCAAGGCCTTCTCTAGTCCAGCCAAATCGACTCCCAACAGATTTTTCTGATGAAGACTCAGTAGAAGTTATCAGGTTATAATTTCCTATTGGTTCTCTCTCCGACGGTGCATGAGATTTCCATTTTAGGTTTGTCTTTTAGATTATATTTTCCTATTGGTTCTCTCTCCGACGGTGCATGAGATTTCCATTTTGGGTTTTTCTTTGAGATTATAATTTCCTATTGGTTCTCTCTCCGACGGTGCATGAGATTTCCATTTTAGGTTTTTCTTTGAGATTATAATTTCCTATTGGTTCTCTCTCCGACGGTGCATGAGATTTCCATTTTAGGTTTTTCTTTGAGATTATAATTTCCTATTGGTTCTCTCTCCGACGGTGCATGAGATTTCCATTTTAGGTTTTTCTTTGAGATTATATTTTCCTATTGGTTCTCTCTCCGACGGTGCATGAGATTTCCATTTTAGGTTTTTCTTTGAGATTATATTTTCCTATTGGTTCTCTCTCCGACGGTGCATGAGATTTCCATTTTAGGTTTTTCTTTGAGATTATATTTTCCTATTGGTTCTCTCTCCGACGGTGCATGAGATTTCCATTTTAGGTTTTTCTTTGAGATTATATGTCCTATTGGTTCTCTCTCCGACGGTGCATGAGATTTCCATTTTAGGTTTTTCTTTGAGATTATAATGTCCTATTGGTTCTCTCTCCGACGGTGCATGAGATTTCCATTTTAGGTTTTTCTTTGAGATTATATTTTCCTATTGGTTCTCTCTCCGACGGTGCATGAGATTTCCATTTTAGTTTTTTCTTTGAGATTATATTTTCCTATTGGTTCTCTCTCCGACGGTGCATGAGATTTCCATTTTAGGTTTTTCTTTGAGATTATATTTTCCTATTGGTTCTCTCTCCGACGGTGCATGAGATTTCCATTTTAGGTTTTTCTTTGAGATTATATTTTCCTATTGGTTCTCTCTCCGACGGTGCATGAGATTTCCATTTTTAGGTTTTGCTTTGAGGTTATAATTTCCTTTGGTTCTCTTCCCGATACTGCGAAGATGGTAATTTCCACCAAGTTTTCTCAACGAGCGTTGTTGAGATTAAAGTCATCCAAGGTTCTCTCACCGTTCCTGTTGAGGTAGTAACCATCCCTGGTTCATTCATCACCGTTTGAAGCTCCAGATCCAACTCCTGTAACCAGTCAGGGCACATTTATACAAAGCATCTGAAAACCAACTCCCGCAACGTGTCAGGTACTCATTGTTCTTTTGCAGGTATGCAGGTTCTCACTAAGGAATCTCTTACGCGATCAACACCCAGATGGCATCTATAAGCCCATCCACCTTCCATCATCTCCTAGCATGGCATCTATAAGCCCATCATCCTATTCATCAATCTCCAAATGGCATCTATAAGCCCGTTCCACAATCACACTGCTACTATGTGAGCGCAAATTTCTGGGCACTCTAGTGTTCAATCATCTTCCACCCTCGGATTACGAAAGGCACGTCAGCCAATCTGCATCCTCAGGTCTAAGAAGATTGAACAGGGGCAACTGTTGTACCCCAAAATTTGCCTCCCATATTCTTCAAGAAATTGCCAAGTCATGCTTCAAAATTCCCCAAGGGTTGCATAGTGCAAAGGTCTCCTATACAGTCAAAATTAGGGTTTGTGTTCTGATCAAGAAAATGAAGTGTTCAAAGGGCCAATCAAGTCTCACACGCCTATAAACATGGTCAAGCATCCTCATATCAAGTTTCAAGACATTAAGCTCAAAATTGCACAGTCAAAAACCCTAATTGCACTACAGTCAACTGTAGGGGCAAAATGGTCATTTGACAGTCAAAAGTTCAAATTTTTGGTCAACATATCATTTTGAAGTCACAAACATCATTTGATCAATGCTTGATCATGATTCTCAAAGTTTGGCTCAAAAATCATCAAGATGCAAAAGTTTCCTTATTTGGACAGCTGAAAAAGTCAACTGTAAATTGACCAAGGCATAACTTTCACATGGATTATCAAAACAATTCCATCCAAAGCTCATTTTGAAGAGGAAGAGATTTCCTACAACTCATATTCATACTTCAAGTCCAAGAAATGCTCTCACAAAAAGTTATCAATTTCAACATTATAGGTCCTTTTCAAAAGTCAACAAAAAGGGACTTTAAGTCAAAGGCCATAACTTGAGATTGGTAAATCAAAATGACATGGGACCAAAGACATTGGTTAGAGGACTCAAAGACCTTTCCAAAATGTCCAAGAACATGAGCAAAGCTTAATAATTGAGCAAGTTATGCCTTGTGGAAATTGGGAAATTTTTGGATATTTTGAAAAGTCAACATTGATTCAAATGACCTAAAATTGCTAATGGGCCCATTTTTCTTCCATAATTCATCATCCATGGCATGTGCACGACCACTTGGCCCAAAGGGAAGTTTTATTCATTTTTTATTTATTTATTTTAATTTTTATTAATAATAATTCATTTAAATCAAATTAAATACATGAAAAATGCTTAACCTAAAGTTTTAAATCCTTTTGTGCATGTTTTACTCTCAATATTTCGTGCCTAGCTCAATATAGAAAGATTTGGATTGAATTGATCTTAATTGGAACAAAAGCACATGGAAAATATTTGGTTAAAGATCTTAAAAATCAAATTTTTAAAACCATGAATGCAAGAGATTTGGATGATTCTTTTTAACCTAATTCACTACTACATATGCAAGGATCACAACCCTAGTGCAAAAACACACGCAGCTGCTCAGAAACCTAACAATCAAACTTAGAAAATTTATCAAAAAATTCAAAACTGAACAACACATTCTAGGGCGATTCAAGGCATAATTCTTGTCTCATTAGCTTCCTCAAGGTTCACTGAACGTTTCCCAATCAAAAACATCCCTCAAAACCTCAAGAACTGGTATACAGAACTTGGAATATCTCATGAAAAATTCATAATCGTGTTTTAAAATCTATGCATCCTCATAACATTTTATTCATTGATTCATATTCCTGATGAAATTCTGAAGCTAACCAATATATTTAATTGTATTTTTATGTGCTATATACGATTTCGCCATTGATGATATTTAGGGTTCAGGAAGCTTCAAATTGGGGGTTTTTAATTAAAGAAAAATTGGCCCTCAAGACCACCACCATTCAACTCAGCGCGTCTGGACGATCTCAAACATACCCTCGCGCCTAATTTATGGAGCCCATAGGGCTAATCGTTATTTTTCCAAAACTGGCCTAAGAGAACACATCAAAAAACCGTTGCCTATGTTTCTTTTGTTTCAGGAAATAAAAACCACGCGAGGAAGACGATAACGTGTGAAGTGTGGATTGGTCAGTTTAAAATTCGCGCGCAGACCCACTAACCTTTTGTTTTCTTTTTATAATATTTGTTAGTTATTAAATAATCAAAACGCGTGGAATGGTGCAGTGGTAAGCGAGAGTGTTGGTGATGTACATGACCTGGGTTCGAGCCCCAGGTCTTCATTATTTCCCATATTATTTTGCAATCCATGTTCATATGTAGGTTCAACATCCAAGCGTACCATACGCCCTCCAGATCAAACCATTCACAAAGCCAGGGAGATCAAATCAACGGCTCAGATCCCAGGAACATGGTGCACCTTGGTCAACGCCTCTGCACGTGAGTAAAAAAGTCCACAAGGCCAGGAATTGAATTGGGCTCAAAATGCTTGGACTTAACCTCCTATTTGGGGTCTGAACCCCCAGGTTTGCATATTTTTTAGTTTCTTTACTTTTTTTTGTATTATTATTTTTACTTCTTTTTTATTATTGTTTTATAAAATTAGTTTTATTATTTTCATAAATAGAAAAAATACCACATAAAAAAAATCAGAAAAGAGTTAAAACAATAAATAATTTTTATTATAGTATTTTCTTAAATAAATTTGCATGTAATTAAACTTAGTTTTAAATTAGGTTGTAATTTTAATTCTTTTCATAATAAAATCTAAAAAACATAGAATTAGGCTTAATTAATAATTTTTTCATCTTTTTATTTTTTTCTTTCGTAAATAATTAAATAGTTAAATATTTATTTTTATAGCTAAATTGCATGTAAAAATTAGGATTTATTTTAGGTTAAAATTCAATATTTTCTTAAATAAATTAAAAATAAAATAGAATTAGGGTTAGTATTTAATTTTAATTAATTCCTCTTTTATATTAAATACTAAATACTAAAAAATACCAAAAACAATTTCTTTTCCTTTTTTAATTAATTAATTCCATGTAATTTTAATATTATGCAAAAAGGGGTCCAACGCCCTCGTTTCGATTTAATTTCTTATTAATTCGCATATTTCTTTTATTTCGCTTAAATATCTATGTATCTCTCCCAAGGCCTTGTAACATTTTAAATACTTCTCGCACTTTTAATTTCTTTATATTTTCCGTCAAATCGGGTCCTGGTTTAATTTTGGCGATGTGGACCCGCGCCATTTGTAATAGCTTTAGATCTTTACTTTCCCGCAAATATTTTAACTGTTAATCAAAAGCATGAAAGAATGTATGGACAAAATAAAATCAAGCGTAGAACACCAATAACATGACAAGATAAATGCAAATGAAAACGACACACGAATCGCACACACCACCCCTAGGGTACACCTCACTGTTGCCTTGCCTCGAAAGGTGATCGTCGAGTAGAGGATGTCTTAGTAAGTCCTCATGATCCGGGAACCTGGCATGAGGGTAGCTTCTAAGGTGTCTTCCTATTGCTCTGGTGATCACCATGTCCCGAACCTCGAATTGACCCGAACACCTCCAACGGTGGTGCTACCTACCTCTCGATGGTGGGATGGCACTACTTTAAAGGACATTTACACAGACGAATTCCTTAGGGTAGGTAGACGACTCTAGATACTTGCTTTAATTTCAAAACAAACTCAAAAACTCTTTTCACACCGACACTTTCAAAAAGCTTTCAAAACAATTTTTCAAACACTCTTGAGGAATGATACAAGAGTCGATCTGAAATCTTTAAACGAAACTTTTTCAAACCCGCTCACAATTGAAAAGCAAACACTTTTGAAAACACAATGAGCAAGTATCTAAGAGCCCATGGATAACCATGGATAGAAAGGGTGCTAACACCTTCCCTTTCTATAACCTACCTCCCGAACCGAGAGCAATCTCTTTAAGGAATTTTTCTGTGCTTTTGTCCTTTCCATTTGGAGAAAATAAAAGATGGTGGCGACTCTTGCTTCCGCGACATTTCGCGAACCAGCGTTAAACAGTCAGTTCCAGATCCACCGATCACACATCCCCACATGGATCATTACAAAGGTTGCCACCACATTGGCTTCTTTTCAAAACATTTTCAAACCCACACACACAAGCACCATTTAAAACAATTGAAAACAAAAGGCAAGTGATCTAAGCAAGTAACTAAGAGCCCATGGATAACCATGGATAGAAAGGGTGCTAATACATTCCCTTTCTATAATCTACTCCCCGAACCCAAGAAAACATCTCAAAAGATTTTTGCTGTGCTTTTTAACCTTTCCTTAGGATAAAATAAAAAGTCGGTGGCGACTCTTGCTCAACCGAAATATTTGCGAAAACAAACGCAAAACCATAGTCAGTTCTCCCACCGTATCACAGTGACGACCTTCCTCACCCCGTCAATGCAGACATAGTGAAAAAATACTACACATAAACAAAGACCTGCTAGGTTGACTGGCCTAGGCAAAAATAAGGGCTTCTCGGCGAACCAAAAGGGTTCGGGCAAAAATAAGGGATGAAACTGAAAAAATCTGTACACCCGGCAAGTCGAAAACCTGAAAAGGCGGCTTGGGCAAAAAGGGATATCCCGGTGGACTGAAAACCCGAAAGGACGGTCCAGGCAAAAATTAGGGATCAAAGTGTAACACTATGTCTCATTGGATCACCTGCAACCAGACTTTGGTATCAACTATCAAGCTCGGACGACATTAATCAATCTGATCTACCTTCAACCAAGTAGCAAAGTGATGAGATGCTCGAGGACATAAAGGCAATAGCAGAGTTGGAACCCAGTGGGGTTATTCACATAGCTGTTTTGTTTAGTTTTTCACAAATTGTATAAATTCTATTCGTTCGGCGGCGTTTCTCTTACTAGGACGTCAGCCTCTTGTACAAAAACGCCTATTTACAGGCCAAACTTCAAAAATCAATACAATTCATTTTCAGAGAAATTTCAAACTGTTTTTTCTTTTTTTGTTATGTTTTGCAAAGAACGTCCAATGTTCATTTTTGATATATGCATTTGACATTAATTACTGCTCATAAATATTTACATGCGAAACAAAAGACGATTACTGGTAATATCAGAAACAGGGGCAAATGAGAAATGTCCAAACTGTACGGTTGCTCTATCCACCAGGTACAAAGGTAGTTTTAGCTGAAGAATATGGTTGAGATGCATTCACTCCCCGCAGAGTAAGACAGTAATGTTAACTCTCCCCAGTTGAGACTTGCAATTGTGAATCGGTAATATTCTCCCCAAGTAGAGTTCATCTACCATCAGCACTGAAAGGTCTTAATATTCCCCAGCGGAGTATGAGAATATTCCCCGGTAGAGTACAAGATATCCCCAGTGGAGTTTGAAATTTTTTCCAGCGCAGTCTGAAAAAGCTTCCCTAGTGGAGTTTGGAGAATTATCCCCAGTAGACTTTGGAAGATTGTCCCCAGCAGAGCTCAAAGGATTATCCCCATTAGAGTCTAAAAGGGTTATCCCCAGTGTAGTCGCAACTGAAAGATCATCCCCAGCGGAGTTCTTTCCTTTCACAAACAGAAGTCAATCTCCAACAGGATTCAGTATCACCAGCAAACGGTAATTCATCCCCAGCGGAATTTATCGGTGGAATCCTCAGCAGAACATCTCTTCCCCACAGAGTAACTTCCTCGTCAGCTTATTCCTCAGCGAAGTTATCCTCTCCTGCAGGTTTATTCTCACAATCATCTTCATTCACTACCTCCAGCGGAAAGGAAGAATTCAACTCTTTTTCTCCAGCAGCTATCCGGGATTTATTTTCCCCAGCTAAAAACATTACATTTCCATACATCATGACACATGCATATACGCATCATACGACACAATCTCAGTTATTTTGAGAACATCATTGCTTGATACATATCATGCATTACATACAACTAACCTTTACTTTTCAGGAAGGATGCGGTTAAATTCTCACAAAATTCAAAGCTATGAAGCTTTTATCTCAGTCGAACTACTGACCAGTTCTTAAATCTCAACCAAATTATCCTCAGTTGAATTATAGATAAGGTCCTAAATTTCGACAAGTTCCTCCGTCGAATTACAGACGAGTTCTTAAATCTCAGCAGAGTTTTCTCAGTTGAATTACGGACAAGTTTCTTAAATCTCGATGAAGATGTTTCCCAAAGTCGAACTACTGACTAATTCTTAAATCTCAACAGAATTATCCTCAGTTGAATTACAGATAAGGTTCTAAATCTCGACAAGTTCCTCCGTCGAATTACAGACAGGTTCCTAAATCTCAACAGAGTTTTCTCAGTTGAATTACGGGCGAGTTCTTAAATCTTGATGAATATGTTTCACTCAGTCTAATTACTGACCAGTTCTTAAATCTCAACAGAATTATCCTCAGTTTAATTACATACAAGGTCCTAAATCTCGACAAAGTTCCTCCGTCGAATTACAGACAGTTCCTAAATCTCGGCAGAGAAGTTTTCTCAGTTTAATTATGTGAGAGTTCTTAAATCTCGATGAAGATGTTTCCCCAAGTTGAATTACTGACCAGTTCTTAAATCTCAACAGAATTATCCTCGGTTGAATTACAGACAAGGTCCTAAATCTCGACGAAGTTCCTCCGTCGAATTACAGACAGTTCCTAAATCTCGGCAGAGAAGTTTTCTCAGTTGAATTACGGACAAGTTCTTAAATCTCGATGAAGATATTTCCCAAAGTCGAACTACTGAACAGTTCTTAAATCTCAACAGAATTATCCTCAGTTGAATTACAGATAAGGTTCTAAATCTCGACAAAGTCCTCCGTCGAATTACAGGCAATTCCTAAATCTCAGCAGAGTTTTCTCAGTTGAATTACGGGCAAGTTCTTAAATATCGATGAAGATGTTTCCCCCTAGTTGAATTAAGGACAAGTTCTTAAAACTCAGCAGAGATGTTCTCTCAGTTGAAGTACAAGCAAGTTCCTAAATCTCAACAAAGATCAGACTTCCCCAGCGGAATCTTCCACAACAACAGGTATACAAGCTCTCACTAAGGAATCTCTTAGGAAATCGAAACTTCTTCAGATGGCATCTTTAATCTCATCCTCCCGTCACCAATCTCCAAATGGCATCTGTAACCCCATTCCCAACATCACAAGGCTGATACCACTTCATGCGAGTGTAAATTTTTGGGCACTCTAGTGTTCAATCATCTTCCACCTTCGGATCACGAAAGGCTCCAAATCCAATCTACATCCTCGGGTTTAAGAAGATTGAACAGGGGCAGATGTTGTACCCCAAAATTTTCCCTCCCATATTTCTCAAAATATTGCAAGAAAAATCTCCAAGTTGCTCAAGGTTGCTCAAGATTGACCAGACAAGCTATCTCCTAAGGCAGTCTACCCCAAATTAGGGTTTTGTGTTGCATCAAGATCCTTGAGTACAAATGACCTCAAGTGCTCCCCAATGTCCTAATATGTTCTCAAGATCATCCATGTCAAGTTTCAAGCCTTGCAGAGGAATTTTGCTCAGTCAATTGCTCAAAAGGTCCAAAAATCGACTATGTTAGGGCAAAAGTCAACTGTGACCTACATACAGTCAAACTTCAAAAAATTTTGTCAACATTCTCATTTTGAAGGATATTTAATCATTTGATCAAGGGTTGATCATGATTCATCAAGGATTGCTCAAGATTCATTAAAATTCAAAAGTTGCTAAATTAGGGTTTTGTAGGAAAAGTCAACTCAACTTTGACCAAGCATAACTTTCTCATACTTTATGAGAAATGACCCATCCAAATCTCATTTTGAAGAGGATGAAATTCCCTACAATCCATCTTCATACCCCCAAGATCAAAAAATGCACTCACAAGAAGTTATGAATTTTGACATTATAGGTCATTTTTGAAAGTCAACAAAAACACCTTTTTTGTCAAAGCTTATAACTTGAGCATGGAATATAAAAATGAGATGATACCTAAAGGGTTGGTTAGAGGACATCTCAAGATTTCTAAAAAGTCCAAAAATACCTCCAAAAGTTCAAAATTGAAGAAGTTATGCATTGTTGAAGTTGGACTTTTTTGCAAAATTGCCAAAAGTCAATCATCCCCAAAGCTTCAAATTTTGCCAAATGGGCCCATTCTTTTCCACTTGATTTAAGTTTTCATTATTGCCCATGTTCCCTAGCTTCAGCCATGTGCCTATATCTCATTTTTATTATTTAATTTGATTTTTATTTGAATTTATTCATTTTAAATCAAATAAAATCATATAAAATCCAAGGCATTGATAACTCATGATTTTTTTGGTTGTTTTAGGCTTTGTTTACAGCTAGCATCACCATCAAATTCGAATCAAGGCTTGTATACATAAAAAGATCCAAATCAAATCAAATTTGGAAGGTTTTAAATGGAGATCAAATCAAATTCATGTGCATTGATATAGAGAGATTTGGACCAAGTTTCTTACCCTAATGCAGTACACATTACATAAGCAAGCTAAAGCACACGAAATAAGGGTTGGCAAGCATTGGTAGAGGCAGAACAAAAGTGAGAAAAATCACAAAAAAGTTGGAGATCAAAATCTAGGTTAGATGCAGTTTCAGGACGCGAGAGTGGTCTCAATCGATTCCTAGCCATTCACACAAGCTAACTCGATCAAAACCACGAATCCTCAAGCCTCCAAACACGCTGTAAGTCTCACGCTATTCACCCTTGTTCTTTATTTCGATTTGAATCATTCTGGCATCTATTGAACAAACTAATAGCATATTTGTAACCCTCATATCATTTGCAAACTGATGGTAATAGCCAATTTCATTTATGTGCCCTGTATAGAAAATCACCATAGCTAGGGTTCTTCGTTTGCTTTTAGGGTTTTCTGTTTCAGGTAAAATTGAGACACAAGAAGAACATGGTTTTGATCAGGAGGCCATGACGAACTGAACCATGTTCTTGGAATGTATTTATATGGCCTGGAGAGGATTTTTGAACAAGGCTACGCTTTTAGCTGCGGATACAAATCCGCAGGTAATTTTTACAAGGGTTTGAGGACAGGGACGATGAGGTGTCCTCCGTCCATTGGGCCATTTAAACCAAGCGCGCGCATTTGATATACCTTCAGGACCTGGGTTTGAATCCCAGGTCCCCCTCTTTCTCAATATTATTATTTTTCAGGTGATTGTATGCATACGCTAGCTTGCAATCCACCATACATCCTCATCCATCCAAGCGCCAGATGGCCAAAAGGCCAGATCTGGTGGCCAAGCGTTGAAGGTCCACCACGGTGCCAGTCAATGCACGTGTACCAGATCCAAAAAGTCCACACGGGCTAGCTGATAATGGGCCAAGAATTTGCTTCCTACACAATCCAAAATAGGCCCAACACTCCTCTCTCTTTTATTTATTTTGTTTTGTTTTATTAATTGTTTTATTTTATTTAATTAATTTTCTAACCAATCACAAAATTCTCTTTTTTTCAAATAAAGTCACAAAAATATTTTTATTCAATCAAATTTTAAACTTTTATTTTTCTTAATAAATTTATTAATTGATTAGGTTTTTAATTAAAAAACTTTAATTCATTTTTGTAAATAATTTTAATTAATTAGATTTAATTAGATATTAACCACTAATTTAATCATTTTTAATTTCTTTCCTAAATAATCAAAAACTCCAAAAATAATTTATTTTGTCATTTAATTAATTTAATTTAATTATTTAACTTAGGATTAATTTCTTTCTTAAAAAAAACAACAAAAAAGCATTTTCTTTTAAAAGGGTCAAAACCCTAATTATGCATCCGATTTAATTTCGCGTCGCGATTTATTTATTTTTATCCAATAATGTATCTGCTTCCGGATTGTAATAGTTAAATAGGACATTTAATTATTTTTATCGCTTTACTTTATTTTTCAAAGGGTTTGTCTTTGGCGATGTAAATACCCGACGCCTTGTAATTTAAATTCCGCAAATTATAAGTGCTAGATGTTTGATAATAGGGTTGCATGACAAGACTGAATGTTAATCTTAAAATCAAATTAGATCACCTTCAACATGTACAAAGATAAAAATAATTGAAAACGACACACTCGCACATGTGCACTCTTAGGGTACACCCCACTTGGTTACCTTCGTACACGGTCATTGAGTATAGGTCGCTTTAGAGGTCGCCCTCCTGTCTAAAAGATCATAGTTGCCTCGAAACAGTTGCCTCGGATATTGTCGCCTCAAAGAAACGATCTAAGACATTAGGGTTACCTCTAAGGCGTCCTAACATTGCTTTGGTGACAGTAAGTCCCGCATTCGAATTGACCCTTAAAATCCAACGATGGTGCTACCCACTCACTAATAGTGGGATAGTATTGTCTAAAGGAAAATAACATAGAACGATTCCTTTTTCGAGTAGGTAGATGGTTCTTAGATACTTTCTCTTTCAAAAACAAAAACTCTTCACACTTACACTTTTCAAATAAAGTTTTCAAAACACTTCATACGCTCTTGAGGACAGAAGCAAGAGTTAAATCAAAGTTTCAAAACAAAAACTTTTTTAAACCCACAAGCACAAAGAAAACATTTTTGAAAACAATTGAGCAAGTACCTAAGAGCCAGTAGATAACTACGTATAGAAAGGGTGCTAATACCTTCCCTTTCTATAATCTACCCCCCGAACCCGAGAAATATCTCGAAAAAGGAATTTTTCTATGCTTTTTTCCTTTCCTTGTTGGATAAAATAAATGTCGGTGGTGACTCTTGCTTACCGCAACATTTTGCGGATACAAAACGCAAAATGCAAACCAGCATTCTAAAAAACAGTCAGTTCTCCCACCGTATCATAGTAATCAATTGATTATAGTGGATTAAGTCCTTGTTGAGAAAGGCGAAATCACCTTGGCGGGTGGACTGGAGTAGTTTGAGTTCAAATGAACCAGGATAAAAATAACTGTGTTCTTCCATTATTGTTTGAGCTTTATTTTGAAAACGAAAAGAGTCACTTATTCAACCCCCCTTCTAAGTGTTCTCTTACACCTTAAATTGGTATTAGAGCTTGACTCTGAGCTCAACACTTAACCGTGTCAGGAAAAGATCCAGAAGAAAACACAATGGCTGCTGAACAAAACAATAATAGTTACAACAAACCTTCAGTGTTTGATGGAGAAGACTTTGAGTACTGGAAAGATAGACTAGAAAGTTTATTTCTAGGTCATGATAGTGATCTTTGGGATATAGTCTTGGATGGTTACAAACATCCTACAGATTCAGAAGGAAACAAAGTGGATAGAAAAAATATGGATATACAACAAAAAGCTGATTTTAAAAATCATCATAGAGCTAGAAATATTTTTCTAAATGCTATCTCTAAAGTTGAATATGAAAAAATCACTAATAGAGATACAACGCATGATATGTTTGAGTCTCTCAAAATGACTCATGAAGGAAACGCTCGAGTTAAGGAGTCTAAAGCTCTGGCTTTAGTTCATAAGTATGAAGCCTTTAAAGTTGAAGAGAACGAGTCTATAGAAGCAATGTTCTCTAGGTTTCAAACTCTGATCGCTGGTCTGACAGTTTTGAACAAAGGATATACCAAAGCAGATCATGTGAAAAAGATCACCTGAAGCTTACCCAGAAGATGGGCACCAATGGTCACTACTTTCAAAGTGTCAAAAGATCTGAACAATGTATCTCTGGAGGAACTCATCAGCACTCTCAGAAGTCATGAGATTGAACTGGATGAGCACGAGCCTCAGAAGAAAGGTAAGTCTCTGGCTCTTAAATCAATTAAGAAATTTGATACTAACGCTTTTCAGGCTGAAGAGGAAAACTCTGAAGAATCAGTGTCAGAAGAAGACGAACTATCCTTTCTCTCCAAAAGGATCAATCATCTATGGAAGCACAGACAAAAGAAGTTCAGAAACTTCAAGAAGTCAGAAGATAAAGCAGAATATTCTGGATACAAAAAGTCAAACAGAAGAGAGATCATCTGTTATAAATGCAAAGAACCTGGTCACTACAAAAGTGATTGTCCAAAGCTTCAAAAAGAAAAACCAAAGAAGAGATTTGGTAAGAAGAAAGGAATGATGGCGACCTGGGATGACTCAGATTCTTCTGAAGATGAATCTGGTTCTGAAGATGAAAATGCCAATTGTTGTACCCCAAAATTTGCCCTCTCATGTTTTCAAGGGTCTTCCCTTACATGGTTGGTCACAAACCCTTGCCTAAGGAAAATAAAGTTTTTTGAAGATGAACAAAGTGACTTTCGATTGGCATCTGGGAAAAGTCTTCGATTGGGTATCCAAAATCCTTCGATACAGGCTTGACTCACCAGTCTTCGATTGGGCATTTGGCACTCTTCGATCAGACTTTGATTAGTAAGCTTCGATTAGGTGTTTGGAACCCTTAGATCAAGCTTTGGTCTACAAGTCTTCGATTGAGCGTTGGACCCCCTTCGATCAAGTCAATTTCACAATGCTTCGACTACGCATTAATTACTTCAGGCTTACCTTCGACTCACGAGGCAAGAATCTCCTACAAGTTTGTTTCAACTCACAAAGGAAAAGGCCTTTCAACTTGCCAGCGCACCAGGCAAGAGGCTCATTCGAAGAACCTGTAAATGACTCATTCGAAGAACATGTAAATGACTCATTCGAAGAAGCATTCAGAAGGCCCATTCGAAGGGTACATAAGAAGTCCATTCGAAGGAGGCAACTCAATACCAATCGAAGAGCATGGCCTGGAAGCATTCGAAAGTCAAAGGTGTCCAGGTTCATTCAAGATTCCAAAGAGACATGAATATTTCAAAAAAGGAAATCTTTTAATATGTCTGATTCTTGTCTCATGGCTTTAAAGGCCTGTTTAATTGGTTGTCTCTTGCCGTTACTAGACCATCATACTCCTATAAATACAAGGGCAAGCATACAGTGCCAGGGGGGAACAAAAAACGAAAAAGGAGAAAAAGAAAGGAGGACGAGGATTTGGAGATACGCTGCCCACAAACCCACCAAAGGTTATCAACAGTTTCATAAGTAATCCAACCCAAATCAGCCATTCAGCAAACATCTCCACACCCAGAGCCACAGATTATACATCTTTAATTGTTTCTCCTTCGAATCTCAGGATAAAACAAACCCAGACCCAGATTCAGCAGATTCAAATTGAGGAAGGATTCGAATTGGGAGGAGATTCGAATTAGGGGGTAAAGTCCCCCCTGGATCTTTAACATTTGTCTCGTTTTTGCAGGAAATATCTTCTCAGAATCTTGTTCAGAGCTTCGAAGCTTAGCAGCTTAGCTTCGAACTGGATCCAGGGTTCCCAGATCGAAGGATGACATATCCAGATCGAACACCCCCAAAGTGCAACCCCTCATGCACCTTCGATCAAGCCTCTTCACTGGATCGAAAGACAGCCCACACCTCTTTCGATCCAGGCCTCCAGAATTATACCTTTCTTGATTTACTGCCTGTTCCTTCGATTTCATCTTTGTTTTGACTATTTTATTTCTTTTTTTCAACATAAAATCAATTAAAAAAAACCACAAAAACATTAGGCTAGTTTTTTCTATTAAATTAACTTTGTTAATTAATCATTTAATTATCTTAACATTTTCTCAAAACCAAAATTAAGAAGATTTAGATCATTTACCCAAAATAAAATAAAACAACAAAAAGATTTTATTCTTAGGATTTTTAGAGGTTATTTTCAGATTCGCGCGCGTTTATTTTATTGTAACTGCCTACTGGTTTGTAATAGCTTAACTAAGACTTTTACACTTTACTGCTTTATTCCCCCAATTTTGGACATGTAAATAATCCCCCTCCCTGAAGCCTTGTAATAGCGTAGGATTTACAATTCCCGCACTTTAAATTCCTATACATATATTAACTGTTTAGATGTATGCTAACTAGGATTGCATGACAAGATCTGAAAACAAACGGTAGAACACCTAAATATACAAAGATAATATAAACTGAAAATTGACACACTCGCACATGCCACTCTTAGGGTACGCCTCACTTGGTTGCCTCGAACGTGGTCATTGAGTATAGGAAGTTTTAGAGGTCGTCCTCTTGTCCAAAGATCATAAGTTGCCTCGAAACGGTTGCCTCGGAAAAATGATCTAAGACATTAGGGTTACCGCTAAGGCGTCCTAACATTTCTTTAGTGGCCACACGTCCCTTAAATCGAATTGACCCGAAAACTCCAACGACGGTGCTACCTACTCCTCAATAGTGGGATAGCATTGTCTAAAGGACATTTGCACAGTTTAGTTCCTTTTTGAGTAGGTAGATGTTCTTAAGTACTTGCTCCTTTTAAAACAAAACAAAACTTTTCGCACTTACACCCCTTTTAAAACAAAAACTCTTTTCAAACCCACAAACACAAAGAAAAGCAAACTTTTGAAAACATAGTGAGCAAGTACCTAAGAGCCCGTGGATAACCACGGATAGAAAGGGTGTTAACACCTTCCCTTTCTATAATCTACCTCCCGAACCCGAGAAATATCTCAAAAAGGAATTTTTCTGTGCTTTTTTCCTTTCCTTGTTGGATAAAATAAAAGACGGTGGCGACTCTTGCTTACTGCGACATTTTGCGAAAACAAACGCAAAACACGAACCAGCATTCCAAAACAGTCAGTTCTCATTCCCACCGATCACAGAAATGGCGACTCTGCTGGGGACCTTTAAAAGTGGGGTTACCTTAGGGTTTAGATCACCTTTACTTGCTTACCTTGATTTCTTTGTTTGCTTTACACTTGGTTCTATTGTTTGGGTTTGAAATCCTCCACCCGGATTTGGGAAACATTCATAGATAGCAATACATTGTGGAAACTGTGCGGGGTATACCGACACGGTTGAAGCAATAGCTATATTAGTGCGACATATTTGTGAGTACCGGTAGCCTTTGAGTCAATCAAAGAGAATACGGGGCCGCTGAGTGATGTCACTAAGCACTAATGAACTAGAACCTTACTTGACCATCTTGGCCTTTTTTAGGGGTAGTGAGATGACCGACTTTGGTGCATTCCGAAGTTGGTAGATACTCGATACTACACTCATTGAGGATTGTTTTCTTGGAATGTTTTGGTCACTAGTTAAGTGGCTAAACCAAAACGATGAACATAGAAAACAATCCAATGATATTGAGCTCCTTAGAACCCGGTTACTATTTTTTAGGACAGGTCTTAACCAACTGAACTGAAAGAGGGTAGTACCTAAGCTCCATGCCAGCCTGAAAACTTAAGGTTGTTTGTGTGACTTGTGTGCCTTCAAACTTGAACTACTTGCACATTCTTGTTATCTGACAACATGAGTTCCTTGCAGGTTTTGTTTACAATCCTTATCCGATAATTTGGATTTATTGCAGGGTTTACTTACATCACTTTGCACTTTTGCTTAAACGCATATCATACACATCATAACATCATGCCTTAACATTTCCTTAACCATTTCAAGGATCTCAAGGGCTTGTGATGCAGGTTATGGTAAATCAAATGTCCAGCAAGGGGCAAAGGGGATTTATTTTCCTCTAGCCAAAGTTGTTTAGAAATCAAAACACGATAACTTGAGTCAGGGGCTATGACCCACTCGATATGGTGAGCTTGACTCTTGAAGAAGGACTCTCAGCAACATGAAGTTCCTTCAATCAAGCTACCAGATTCAGATTCTAACAGTTTCTTGTTTACCCTGCGAGATCCTTGAAAACATTGCATACATATATCATACATATCATTGCATAACAGGTCTCCCAGTACAGGTCTCTTATCTTCTTCGCTGTTTATTTCAGCAATCATCATGTCTACTGAACCTTCAACCGAGCAAGCTATCAAGGCCCTCCAGGCCCAGAATGCCCAATTTCAAGAGTTGTTCATGAATCTAGATAAGGGTCAGCAGGACCTGAAGACTTTGATTCTGAAGGAGAAAAAGAAGAAGAAAAAGAGGACCATCCTGTTCAACACTGGACGCAGGTTTAGAAACGGGCTGCAGAATGAAGTTGATTTGACCACCTCATTTGGAGGGAAAGATAGTCCAAAAGAAAGGAGGGCCCCTAGCCCTATGGTCTCCGACAACGAGACGGACTATGATGAAGAACAATATCCTCCTGCTGAGGATAAGTACAAACAGTTGGAAGACCGTTTGAGCGCTATGGAGATACAGAAGGTGTCCGGTCTGGACTTTGGAGATCTAGGTCTATCCTCTGGGGTGGTGATTCCCCATAAATTCAAGCCACCTGCCTTTGCCAAGTATGACGGAGCTTCCTATCCAAAGCTGCACCTCCGGTCATATGTAAGAAAGATCCAGCCTTACACTGCTGATAAGAACTTGTGGATCCATTTCTTTCAAGGCAGTCTTTCAGGGACTCAGCTTGAGTGGTTCTATCAGTTGGACGGAGCCAGTATCCGCAGCTGGGAGGATTTGGCTACTGCGTTCTATAGGCAGTATCAGTATAACTCCGACCTCGCTCCTACGCGTACCCAACTCCAGGGTATGTCAATAGGGACGGGTGAAGGATTTAAAGAGTATGCTCAAAAGTGGAGAGACCTTGCCGGAAGGGTGCAACCACCTTTGGCTGATCGTGAGCTTGTTGACATGTTTCTGGGGACCCTGTCAGGTCCGTTCTTTAACCATCTGATTGGAAGCTCTTCTGCTGGGTTTACAGATCTTATTCTGACTGGCGAAAGGGTCGAAGCTGGCATCAAAAGTGGGAAGATTCAAGAAGCTACACCTTCTGATGCTCAGAAAAAGCCCTACAATGGGAAGAAAGAGTCCAACGTTGTGTATGGTCAAAAGGGTCGTCATGACCAATACGTAGGAGAAATCTTGATCTCTAATCCTACGCCTGCTCAACAAAGACAGGGGCATCGGCGTAAGGAGGTCATGCCTAAAAGAAAATTCACTAAGATCAACATGTCACTGGGTCAAGCGCTACAACACATGTTGAAGGCAGAGCTGATTACATTAAAGGCTCCTCTCCGGAACCCAAATACTTCCGCTCCTACCTATCATCCCAATGAAAGGTGTGCATACCACTCTGACAGTCTGGGACATGACACAAACAACCGTTGGGCTCTGAAGAACAAGGTCCAAGACATGATTGATGCCAAGGAGATCAAGTTTGACCCTCCGGAGACTCCAAACATAATCACTGCTCCTATGACGAATCATTGAAAGCTTTTGTTCATTTGAATTTTCAAGTTGTAATCTCTTTGTTATTCAAACAATCATCTATTAATGCCAAACTTTGTTTCATTAATGCATTGCATATGTTTGTCTTGATTTGATCCAATCATTTTCATTACATTTAAACTATGCTTTTTACTCACTTTATGACATTCAACTCTTGCTAAAAGTTACAAGTCTTTAGAGGGAGGATGACAAAACAATGCCATACAGTATGCTTTTGGACAGACCTTGCTGACGATGTACAGGCGTTTCTTTCAAATCCTAAACACTGGAGTTATAAGGAAGATAATCCCTAGTCAACCCCTTCGAGCCAAAGAAGTAGGAGTTTTCTGTTTTAAACACAAATTGAAACCTTTAATTTAAACCTGGGGCAGGGTAGTCTCTCAGTTAATTTAAAAGATGCGCATTGAAGTCGCAAAACTCTCAGTTCATAATACAACAAACGACATCAAAAGCATTCCTCTGGAATCAAAAGACAATGGTGGTTCCTTATTTCATAGGCAGTCAATCTGTCAAAAGAGAAAAGCCCACTGAGCCAAAACCTATAAAGGAGGCTTAAGAAAGCTGGGGCATCCCGCTGACTGTAATCTCGAAAACAGAAACAGTCAGGCAAAAGTTAGGGATAACAAATCAAAAGAACGAGGTCTCTACAAATCCTCAACAACATGAAAAATGTTGCAAAAATGACTGCCTTCCAACAAATTCAACTTGTGTGAACCATCACCAAAAACGTTGTTCCAGACTCATTAGGAGTTCAAATGCACAATTAACTGAGTTTAGGATTGAAGAACATCACGAAAAAAGAGTGGGTACAAATATAATTTGAGCCTTTATCCTTTGCTTCTTAAACCGTGAACCAAGCCACGTTACAACCCTTCAAAAGTCCTAATTGAAGCATGGGTTAGTTCGAAAGCATACTGTTACAAAAGGTATCCTGACTCCTGTAAGGCTTTTCTCTAAATCCTGAGTTTGAAATTTCTTAGCAAAATTTCTTTACTCGCTAAAACGCATTTTCAAAAAAAAAAAACTTCAAGACAAACATAAACTTTGCATTACTTGAATATCATTGTTTGCATATGGCTATTTGTTTAACAGCGGAGAAATTCACACAATGAATATCCAGTGAACAAAAGCTCTCTCAGTGAACAAAATCAATTCAAGAAGGATGACACTTCCATTGACGAATCTCATATCAACAGGGGGACTCGACATGTCACTATCCAGCACACCTGGGGCAGTCCAGTCAAGATTTCAAGAAATCTCTGAAGAAGTGCAGAATAACCAGGGGCAAGTCTCCATCTCCGTCGCTTGGGGCATTGAACATCAATCTCAGTGAAGGGTTACGTACAATTAAACATTTTCTGGCAATGTCACAAACACTTGCTACTGGGGGCAATGACAAATCTCCCCAAAATCCTTCTCATAGGATGACTCCCAACAAGGGTTTAATCTCTGAAAACCTTTCCCCAGCTGAATCAATCTCAAGAATCCTCGAGGACTTCCCCCAACGAAGATGTCACCTCTCTAGCGGACTGACGACAGGGTTTATTTCCCCAACAACATCAGGATTCCCCAGCTTGAGTTTGCCTCTCCGACTACTACAAATCAAAGGACCACAACTCCTCTTCCCCAGTAGACTACTCTACAATCCCCAGCAAGTTACTGTGAAACCTGGACCTGACCAGATATTCGACTCCACAGTAGAGCAACGAACGAATAAGACTCCTAAACTCTTTTCCCAAGCAGAAATAAACATACTCCCCACAGAGTTTTCAATATCCCCCAGCGGAGTTCTCCTCAAACAACAAAGCAGGGATCCCTGGTGGAAACACTTTGAGCAAAGTCCAAGACAAAATTACACTTCAACAACATTCATAACATATACATACAAAATACATATGACACAAATCTCATTTTATTTTGAGAACATCATTACACAATGCATACATCATGACATTGCATACAACTAACTCTTTACCTTTTCAGGAAAGATCAATCAACAGGAAAAGATCATCATCTTCTGAGCTTCCTTCTAGAGACAGTTCAAATGCGATCCAGATATGGCTGACATTCTGATACTTATTCCAAATTCCTTCTAGAGACAGTTCAGATGTGATCCAGATATGGTTGACATTCTGATACTTATTCCAAATTCCTTCTAGAGACAGTTCAGATGCGATCCAGATATGGCTGACATTCTGATACTTATTCCAGATTCCTTCTAGAGACAGTTCAGATGTGATCCAGATATGGCTGACATTCTGATACTTATTCCAGACTCCTTATAGAGACAGTTCAGATGCGACCCAGATATGGCTGACATTCTGATACTTATTCCAAATTCCTTCTAGAGACAGTTCAGATGCGACCCAGATATGGATGACATTCTGATACTTATTCCAGACTCCGTCTAGAGACAGTTCAGATGCGATCCAGATATGGCTGACATTCTGATACCTATTCCAGACTCCTTCTAGAGACAGTTCATATGCGACCCAGATATGGCTGACATTCTGATACTTATTCCAGACTCCTTCTAGAGACAGTTCAGATGCGACCCAGATATGGCTGACATTCTGATACTTATTCCAGACTCCTTCTAGAGACAGTTTAGATGCGATCCAGATATGGCTGACATTCTGATACTTATTCCAGACTCCTTCTAGAGACAGTTCAGATGCGACCCAGATATGGCTGACATTCTGATACTTATTCCAGACTCCTTCTAGAGACAGTTCAGATGCGACCCAGATATGGCTGACATTCTGATACTTATTCCAGACTCCTTCACGAGACAGTTCCTAGATCTTAATGAAGATGTTTCCCTACGTCATAGTATGGACGAGTATTATAACCTCAACGGTATACTCCACTGAGCACGAGTCAGTTCCTAGATCTTGATGTTCTCCTCCGTCATAGTGTGGACAAGTTCTATAACCTCAGCGGTATACTCCATTGAGCACGAGACAGTTCCTAGATCTTGATGAAGATGTTTCCCCCCAATTGAATTATAGACAGGTTCTTAAAACTCAGCTGAAGCATTCTCTCAGTTGAAGTATATGAAGGTTCCTAAATCTCAACAAAGTTAGACTTCCCCAACGGAATCTTCTACAACAACAAGTATGCAAGTTCTCGCTAAGGAATCTCGTATGCGATCGACACTCCTGCAGATGGCATCTATAAGCCCATCCTCCTACCAACAATCTCCAAATGGCATCTGTAAGCCCATTCCCGACATCACAATGCTGATACTACACCATGCGAGTGCAAATTTCTGGGCACTCTAGTGTTCAATTATCTTCCACCTTCGGATCACGAAAGGCTCGAAAGCCAATCTATATCCTCAGGTTTAAGAAAATTGAACAGGGGCAGCTGTTGTACCCCAAAATTTCCCTCTCATGTTTTCAAGGGTCTTCCCTTACATGGTTGGTCACAAACCCTTGCCTAAGGAAAATAAAGTTTTTTGAAGATGAACAAAGTGACTTTCGATTGGCATCTGGGAAAAGTCTTCGATTGGGTATCCAAAATCCTTCGATACAGGCTTGACTCACCAGTCTTCGATTGGGCATTTGGCACTATTTAATCAGACTTTGATTAGTAAGCTTTGATTAGGTGTTTGGAACCCTTCGATCAAGCTTTGGTCTGCAAGTCTTCAATTGAGCGATGGACCCCCTTCGATCAAGTTAATTTCACAATGCTTCGACTATGCATTAACTACTTCAGGCTTACCTTCGACTCACAAGGCAAGAATCTCCTACAAGTTTGTTTCGATTGACAAAGGAAAAAGCCTCTCAACTTGCCAGCACACCAGGCAAGAGGCTCATTCGAAGAACCTATAAATGACTCATTAAAAGAACATGTAAATGACTCATTCGAAGAAGCATTCAGAAATCCCATTCGAAGGGTACATAAGAAGTCCATTCGAAGGAGGCAACTCAAGACCAATCGAAGAGCATGGCCTGGAAGCATTCGAAAGTCAAAGGTGTCCAGGTTCATTCAAGATTCCAAAGAGACATGAATATTTCAAAAAAGGAAATCTTTTAATATGTCTGATTCTTGTCTCATGGCTTTAAAGGCCTGTTTAATTGGTTGTCTCTTGCCGTTACTAGACCATCATACTCCTATAAATACAAGGGCAAGCATACAGTGCCAGGGGGGAACAAAGAACGAAAAAGGAGAAAAAGAAAGGAGGACGAGGATTTGGAGATACGCTGCCCACAAACCCACCAAAGGTTATCAACAGTTTCATAAGTAATCCAAGCCAAAGCAGCCATTCAGCAAACATCTCCATACCCAGAGCCATAGATCATACATCTTTAATTGTTTCTCCTTCGAATCTCAGGATAAAACAAACCCAGACCCAGATTCAGCAGATTCAAATTGAGGAAGGATTCGAATTGGGAGGAGATTCGAATCAGGGGGGTAAAGTCCCCCCTGGATCTTTAACATTTGTCTCGTTTTTGCAGGAAATATCTTCTCAGAATCTTGTTCAGAGCTTCGAAGCTTAGCAGCTTAGCTTCAAACTGGATCCAGGGTTCCCAGATCGAAGGATGACATATCCAGATCGAACACCCCCAAAGTGCAACCCCTCATGCACCTTCGATCAAGCCTCTTCACTGGATCGAAAGACAACCCACACCTCTTTTGATCCAGGCCTCCAGAATTATACCTTTCTTGATTTACTGCCTGTTCCTTCGATTTCATCTTTGTTTTGACTATTTTATTTCTTTTTTTTAACATAAAATCAATTAAAAAAAACCACAAAAACATTAGGCTAGTTTTTTCTATTAAATTAACTTTGTTAATTAATCATTTAATTATCTTAACATTTTCTCAAAACCAAAATTAAGAAGATTTAGATCATTTTCCCAAAATAAAATAAAACAACAAAAATATTTTATTCTTAGGATTTTTAGAGGTTATTTTCAGATTCGCGCGCGTTTATTTTATTGTAACTGCCTACTGGTTTGTAATAGCTTAACTAAGACTTTTACACTTTACTGCTTTATTCCCCCAATTTTGGACATGTAAATAATCCCCCTCCCCGAAGCCTTGTAATAGCGTAGGATTTATAATTCCCGCACTTTAAATTCCTATACATATATTAACTGTTTAGATGTATGCTAACTAGGATTGCATGACAAGATCTGAAAACAAACGGTAGAACACCTAAATATACAAAGATAATATAAACTGAAAATTAACACACTCGCACATGCCACTCTTAGGGTACGCCTCACTTGGTTACCTCGAACGTGGTCATTGAGTATAGGAAGTTTTAGAGGTCATCCTCTTGTCCAAAGATCATAAGTTGCCTCGAAACGGTTGCCTCGGAAAAATGATCTAAGACATTAGGGTTACCGCTAAGGCATCCTAACATTGCTTTAGTGGCCACACGTCCCTTAAATTGAATTGACCCGAAAACTCCAACGATGGTGCTACCTACTCCTCAATAGTGGGATAGCATTGTCTAAAGGACATTTGCACAGTTTAGTTCCTTTTTGAGTAGGTAGATGTTCTTAAGTACTTGCTCCTTTTAAAACAAAACAAAACTTTTCGCACTTACACCCCTTTTAAAACAAAAACTCTTTTCAAACCCACAAATACAAAGAAAAGCAAACTTTTGAAAACATAGTGAGCAAGTACCTAAGAGCCCGTGGATAACCACGGATAGAAAGGGTTCTAACACCTTCCCTTTCTATAATCTACCTCCCGAACCCGAGAAATATCTCAAAAAGGAATTTTTCTGTGCTTTTTTCCTTTTCTTGTTAGATAAAATAAAAGACGGTGGCGACTCTTGCTTACCGCGACATTTTGCAAAAACAAACGCAAAACGCGAACCAGCATTCCAAAACAGTTAGTTCTCATTCCCATCGATCACACCAACCTAGCTCTGATGGCTATCACAGAAGAAGACTTAGACTATGAGTCAGAATAAAGAGAGGTATTTTCTGAATTTTCTAGAGAAGAACTTGCTGATAGTTTATCAGAACTTCTGGAAAACTATAGTAAGCTCAAAATCAAATACAAGAAACTCAAGAAGAGTCTTGCATCTGATCTTGGGAAACTTGAAATAGAAAAATCTGAACTTTTAGAAAACAATTTTAAACTTAAAAAGGAAATTCAAAATGTTCAAAAGAATTTTAGTTTAGAGTCTGTGTCTAGTTCAAAAGATATTCTGAAAGAATATGACTATAGCTTTCAATCTTTTCTTGCTAAAGGCATAGACAGAAGCAAAATGGCTTCAATGATCTATGGAGTTAGTGGGAAAAACAGAAGAGGAATTGGATATGAACCTCACAAAGGGAAGGAGACATACATTCCAAAACCTGTTGCTAAAATGACCTTCACTTACAAACCTCTGAATAAGCAATTTAAGTTTGGACACTCATATGATATAAAATATACATCACATTCTGGAAACTCATATGCTAACCCAAAAGGACCCAAAAAGATATGGGTACCTAAGGATAAAATAATATTTGTTGCAGATGTCCTTAACAGCTCAATTGAAACACCAGTTATGGTACCTGGACTCTGGGTGCTCACGACACATGACGGGAAAAGGTATATGTTCCAAAGCCTGGAACTTAAAGCTGGAGGAGATGTGAAGTTTGGAGGTAATCAGAAAGGGAAGATTATTGGTTCTGAAACCATAGGAAACAATAACCTTCCTTCTATCTCCAATGTTTTATTAGTAGAAGGATTAGCTCATAATCTATTGTCCATAAGTTAATTAAGTGACAATGGCTATGACATTATCTTCAATCAAAACTCCTGTAAAGTTGTAAGTCAAAAAGATGGATCAATCCTCTTTTCTGGCATGAGAAAGAACAACATTTACAAAATTGATTTATCAGATCTTAAATCTCAAAATGGCAAATGCCTTTTGTCTATTAGCAATGAGCAATGGGTATGGCATAGAAGATTGGGACATGTCAGTCTTAGAAAAATCTCTCAACTAAATAAATTAAATTTAGTCAGAGGACTTCCCAATCTGAAGTACAACTCAGAAGCTCTGTGCGAAGCATGCCAAAAAGGAAAATTTTCAAAACCTTCCTTTAAATCTAAAAATGTTGTCTCTTCCTCTAAGCCATTAGAGTTACTTCATATTGATCTGTTTGGGCCAGTTAAAACTGCATCCATCAGAGGCAAGAAGTATGGATTGGTCATCGTTGATGACTTCAGCAGATGGACATGGGTAAATTTTTTAAAACACAAGGATGAGTCACATTCTGTATTCATTGACTTCTGTACTCAAGTGCAAAATGAAAAAGATTTTAAAATCACAAAAGTCAGAAGTGATCATGGTGGTGAATTTGAAAATCATTATTTTGAAAAGTATTTTAAAGAAAATGGTATTATTCATAATTTTTATTGTCCTAGAACTCCCCAGCAAAATGGAGTTGTAGAAAGAAAGAATAGAACATTAAAAGAAATGGCCAGAACCATGATCAATGAAACAAATATGGCTAAGCACTTTTGGGCAGAAGCTGTGAACACAACATGCTACATTCAGATTAGAATCTCTATAAGACCTATTCTTGAAAAGACTCCCTATGAATTATGGAAAAACAGAAAGCCCAACATTTCTTATTTCCATCCTTTTGGATGTACTTGTTTTATTCTAAACACCAAAGAAACTCTGAACAAGTTTGATTCCAAAGCACAAAAGTGTTTTCTGCTTGGATACTCTGAATGCTCAAAAGGCTATAGAGTATACAACACAGAAACTCTGATTGTTGAAGAATAAATCTAAGTCAGGTTTGATGATAAGCTTGGTCAGCAACAGCCAAAGCAAATTGATTTTTCTGTAGGTACAGAAGATCATCCTTCAAACTCTGAAAGTTCAGAAGCAAAAGGAGACTCAGAAGTAAAAGAAGACTCAAAAGATCATCCTCTTGACAATGCTCTGAACAATCTCAGGATCTCTGACCAACCCACTCAGAAAAGGTTTCCTAGAATATCTTCAGCTCATAAAGAAGACGTAATCATTGGAAGAAAAGAAGATCCCATCAGAACAAGATCCTCTCTCAGAATCAATGAAGATTATTTTTTTGGTTTGGTCTCTCTGATTGAGCCAACTACCATTGATGAAGCTCTGAAATATAATGATTGGATCTTAGCAATGCAAGAAGAACTAAATCAATTCTCCAGAAATGATGTATGGAATCTAGTTCCAAGACCCAAAGGATTCAATGTTATAGGAACCAAATGGGTTTTCATAAACAAATTGAACAAACAAGGAGAAGTAATCAGAAACAAAGCACGACTGGTTGCACAGGGTTATAGTCAACAAGAAGGAATTGATTATAATGAAACCTTTGCCCCAGTCGCCAGGTTGGAATCTATAAGATTATTAATTTCTTTTGCTGTACAAAATAATATTTCATTATATCAAACGGATGTTAAAAGTGCATTTCTAAATGGCTATATTGAAGAATAAGTATATGTCCATCAACCTCCTGGATTTAATGATTCAAAACATCCAGAACATGTTTTTAAATTAAAAAAGTCTTTGTACGGTTTAAAACAAGCTCCCAGAGCTTGGTATGATCGTCTGAGTAATTTTCTATTAGAAAAGGATTTTACCAGAGGGAAAGTGGACACAACTCTTTTCAGAAAGACATTTAAAAATGATATTTTAATTTGTCAAATTTATGTTGATGATATAATTTTTGGAACCTCTAATATCTCCTTTGGAAGAGAATTTGCTAAGACCATGCAGGCAGAATTTGAAATGAGCATGATGGGAGAATTGAAATTCTTTCTGGGAATTCAAATCAACCAGACTCCAGAAGGTACTTTCATACATCAGACGAAGTATGTTAAAGAACTTCTGAAGAAATTTCAAATGTCAGAAAGCAAAGATGCCAAGACTCCTATGCATCCAACCTGCATTCTAGGTAAAGATGAGGTAAGTATGAAAGTAGATCATAAGCTCTATAGAGGTATGATTGGATCCCTTCTCTATCTGACTGCATCTAGACCTGATATACTATTTAGCGTGTGCTTGTGTGCTAGATTCCAATCAGATCCTAGAGAATCTCACTTAACAGTTGTTAAGAGAATTCTTAGGTATCTGAAAGGTACTACTAATCTGGGTATGTGTTACAGAAGATCACAAGATTACAAACTAGTAGGTTATTGTGATGCTGACTTTGCTGGAGATAGAATTGAAAGAAAGAGCACCTCTAGAAGCTGTCATTTTCTGGGTGACAATCTTATCTCGTGGTACAGCAAGAAGCAAGCAACAATTTCATTATCAACCACAGAAGCTGAATATATATCTGCTGCTGGATGTAGCTCTCAGAGACCAGAGAAGCTGAAAGGATGAAGAACCCCAAATCCAAGAGGAATTGGATTCCTATGGGGAGGTTAATATCAGACATTCTGACTGAGAATGGTCTGATTGCTCACCTAAAAGAAGCAAATCTTCTGGGGGAGCTAGAACCTATATGTGGTAAGACTATGACTGGAAAGAACTTGCTGAAAAGGAAAATTATTGACAAGCTGCTGGTGGAAACCACTCAGCGTGTGTCAGTTGTTGTGAAGAGGAGAAGGATTCCTATTGCTGACTTTCCTATGTTCAACTCAGGAGATCATCCTCGTATCATCTTGCACTATCTTGAAATCTGCAAAGAAACAGGATCACCCATTGATCCAGCTTGGCTTCAAGGAAGAAATCAAGTTGCTCCTGATGTTGTTCTCCAAGAATCTGTGAAGAGAAAAGTTGTAGAAGGACCTTCTGACACTCCTCAGAAGAAGAAAAAGAAGACAGGTAAACATGCTGAAACTATCCTTGTTTATGATTCTGTAAATGTATCTGCATCTGCTGAACCCTCTCAAACCTTAGGAGACTTAGATGTTGACATTGATCTGACCTTACCATCTGAACCCCTTGCTGACAACCCTCGTAAAAATCAGGTTTTATCAGATTTAAGTGACCTCGACTCTGATGAACACTCTGATAGCCAATCAGAACCCTCTCAATCAGAACCCCCTGAACCATCTATTTTTCAACCCATTCCTACTGAACGTTTTTCAAGACCCCCTCCCAGACCTCTATCACCCAGACCCACTGGATGGTATGATGCTGGCTCTTGGAGAATTCCAGGGATAAATGAACCTCTAGCCACTATAAAGCCATCTTTCAACCTACCATCTGAAAACATTTTTGATATGAATCAACCACAGCCTCAAAATCCCATTCCCACTCCTGATTATACAATAATAATTTCGCCTGATGTAACTCCACCCACTTCACCAAAACATACAACACCAATCTCACCTACACTCTCACCCCCTCAAATTCTAGAACAAAAACCTTTTGAACAAACTGAAACTGCTGAACCATCCGTACCTCATGAAATATCAGAACCTCCTATTTTTGTTGACCAACCTGACCTACCAATAAACCTGAACCCAATAGCTTTTTAAGAACTTTAGTGGATTTTCAATCTCTACAATTATTGAAAAACAAAACTTACAAGAAGGTTGTCCCTAAACCTGTTCATCCCGATGTAAATACTTTGTTTCAGAATTTTATAACAAATGTTCAAGCATGGTTACAACCGCTGAAAGAAGATTGCTCCAGAAGCGTGAACACAGCTGCAACAGATCTTCTATGGGAAACCTTCAGAAGAACTTTGGATGCTGAATCACGGAAGTTACAGGACTTATGCCACTTTCAGGTGCTGGATAACTTTTCCAAACTTCTGCATGCTTTCAAGACAGAAGTTGCTGACACTTAGAATAAGAAGTCTTCATTAATGATTGCTGATACACCAGCTGATAAGATGGACATATCAGAAGATGAATCTGAAGAATCCTCTGAAGATTCAAATCCTATGGCTATTGTTCTATTGAATTAACCTTCTGTTACGGCTGGACCTGAACCAGTGCCAACTCTTGCAATGGATCTGGGCACTCTGCTTTCCACCTTCTTGAATTCTGACTCAATGGTTGCTGCTTCTAAGCCTGTTTCTACTGAAGCTTCATCATCCTCTGCTCCTACCTCACTCATTATGGACACTCTGAAAGAGCTAAAGAAGGAGAATGAAGTCATAAATGAACGCTTGGATAAGCAAGACCAAACAAATCAAGAAATCAAGAACTGGATGGTGAAACAAGAGGAATCTGCCTCTGAGATCAAGAATCTTCTGATGGCGCTTGTTACTAAAAGATCCTAGTTTCTGTTTTGTCTCTTGTCTTTTGTTTGGATGTTTTGTTTGTACTTCTGGATATTTATTTTTTAACTTTTTTATGAAATCTTTTATAATTTCTCATTTATTTTTTTACACCTTTTGATTATGCCAAAAAGGGGGAGAAAATGTGCATTCTTGAACTAATCATTGTTTAACAGTTATGGGACTAAGTCTCAGACATTCTAACAAATTTGCAAGAATTCCTTCTATGCAAAAGAATTTTTTTTGCAGGTATCACTTTAACTCTGAAAGAATATTTCAGCTGAACATCATCTTCTTGAAGAAGTTCTGAAGAAATCCAAGAAGACTTTATATTGCTCTGATAAAATAATCTCAGGATGTTTTATACATAGAAATATTCATTTCAGGGGGAGATTCTTATCTCTTATCCGTTTCTTTTCTTTATCTAAAATATTTTTTTGTCATCATCAAAAAGGGGGAGATTGAAAGAACAAGATTAGTTCTGACCTATCTCAAGAGTTTTGATGATAACTAAATTATACTTAAGATAATTTATACTCTAATGAATGTGTTTGAATGTCTCAGTTAATGTTCTGACAGAAAACATTCTGAAGTGCTAAGCAAAAATTATGTAGAAGTTCTTTGATAAAAGAACCTTTTCTTCAAGCGCATCTGCTGACTCTGGTAAGACACTTTATTTGTTAAATATATCTTCTAACTTTTTGTAGGTTCCTTGCTCAGAAGATAACTTGAAAGCAAGCGATATTCAAAGTTCTTAGCAAGCAACACACTGCCTAGAAGATGAGTGAAGCATGTTCTAACTTAAAGACATTGGAGCAAATTCTGAAATAACGTTAAGATCAACTTGTCTTGTCAAAGCGAAGGAAATATGTTCTTACATTCTGTCGTTTGCTCATTAATGCAAAGACGGCTGAAAGCACTCAAGTGCCTACAACTAGTTTCTTGGAAAATTGAATATTGCAAGGAAACACGCAAGCATTTAATGCTCTCCAACTTTTCTGAAGGCAACAACGGTCTTATTGTTCCTACTATAAATAGAAGGACATTTATTGCAAGCCAACGACTAAGTGAACCAATCAAATTTTCAAACAGAAGCAAGAAACTACGTGAAAGATCCTAAGCTCACAAACTCATTGTTCATACAATTTGTGCATTATATTCTAAGTGAAAAATCACAGTTGTGATATAGCTTAATTAGAAGCAAACTCTATTTCATTATTTGTAAAGATTAAACTCATGTATTTGTTCCTTGAGAGACCAAGTTTGGTCAGATTTCTCAAGCAGACTAGGATTAGATTTAAGTCTTAGTGGTGTTAGTCACTTGTAAGATTACTTGTGCATTGTTAGTCACAACAGTTGTTGTATGTTTGTAATCAATTGATTATAGTGGATTAAGTCCTTGTTGAGAAAGGCGAAATCACCTTGGCGGGTGGACTGGAGTAGTTTGAGTTCAAACGAATCAGGATAAAAATAACGGTGTTCTTCCATTATTGTTTGAGCTTTGTTTTAAAAATGAAAAGAGTCACTTATTCACCCCCCCTTCTAAGTGTTTTCTTACCCCTTCACCAGGTACAAGATCAATAGCAAATTTGACTTCTCTCTCTAGCCGTACATCAAGAATTTCATCAGGGAAAACTTCAGGAATTCACGCACCACTTGCAATTCCTCAATTATAGCTTGATTCTTGACAGACAGCGACACCATCAACAAGAACATTTGAGCCTCTTCTTGCATCAACTGCCTCAACTGTCTAGCAGACAACAGACCAGCTTCCTCATCTTCAAGAGTAGAAAACCTCGCCGACTTATTATAACAGTTAATATGAACGTAGTTATGTTCTAACCAATTCATGCCTAAAATCACATCTAACCCACTTAAAGGCAAACAAACCAAATCAACAGCAAAATCTCTATCGAAGATCAACAAAGGACACTTTAAACATACAAGAGAAGTAGTCACAGATCCCTTAGCTGGAATATCGACGATCATTTCTCCATTCAAAGAAGACAACATAATACCCAATCATTCAACACAATCAACAACAATAAAGCAATAAGTTGCACATGTATTAATAATAGTAATTAAAGGAGTATTATTAATGAAACATGTACCTCTGATGAGTGTGTCCTCATTAGCTATCTGAGTCCCAGCCAACGCGAACACTTTACGACTGGTTTGCGCCTTCTTTGGTTTCTGACACTGACTACCAATGTGTCCTTCTTCACCATAATTGAAGCAAATCATCTCTTTATGCTTGCACTTAGATATAGCATGTCCAGTCTTACCACAACGGAAACACCTCTTCACCTCAACAGTACACATGTTACTCTTATGACCATGTTTTCCATATTTAAAGCAAACCACACCAGCAGGAGCGTCTCCCCCCACTAGTTCTCTGACCCTGAGATACTTTCTATTTACCTTTACCAGCTGTGGCATCGTAAGGCTTACCATAGTTCTGTTGTTGCTTACCCCTCTTCTCATTGATAATCTTATAGTGAGCATTATTATCTTCTTTATAGATCCTAAAACTATCAATTAAATTGGCAAAGACACGAATCTTCTGGTATCCAACTGCCTTCTTGATCTCTGGGCACAACCCATTCTCAAACTTGATGAACTTTGAAAATTCAGCATTTGCCTCGCTGTAGTGCGGGTAAAACTTAGCCAACTCAACAAACCTTACAACATATTCAGTAACCGACATACCCCCTTGCTTAAGCTCAAGAAACTCGATTTCCTTCTTACCACGAACATCTTCATGGAAATACTTTCTCAGAAATTCCTCATGGAACACAGTCCAAGTGATATTTTCACTTGCAGCTTCCAACCTCGGATGAGTATCTAGCCATCAGTCATCAACCCCAACTGCTAGCGTGTGAGTACTATAATGAACCTTCTGTGATGAAGTGCAGTCTATCACACAGAAGATTCTCTCAATCTCTTTCAAATAATCCAACGCTCCGTCCAGGTCATACTTACCCTTGAAGGTAGGCGGATTCTCCCTCTGGAAGGTCGCCAAGCTACGAGATCCAGCATTCCCGTCAGTGTTCGGGTGATTCTCCATGGCATGCGCCATTGCTTCTAAAGCAGCAGCAAGTGTAGCATTATTCCTTCCAGCCATCTCAACTTATCACTACAACATAAACAACGGTTAGAACTCAAGTTAACAATACTCGATTGTTAGACAAAACTACGACTCAACAACTTGGTCGGACGGATAGATCTGCTCTGATACCACTAATGTAACACCCCATTTCTACCCAATGAATTATAAAAAATCAGAGTTACAAAATTTCCAACAAACAAATGAGATGCTACACTTTCAACTTAGAAACAACGACGTTCAATCACCTATAGTTCAGATACATAACCCATAAAATTTGGATGAACCGATAATAACCTGTTTAGTCTTTAAAAATAAAACAACTTTCGTTGCTACGCGGCGGATTCACAAATTCAACTGAAAACACCATAACATCTTGTCCAACTCAAAACGGATTTAAGACAACAAGTCTTTAATGAAAACAACTTAAAAATTCAGCAACATAATGAAAATCAACAATAAAGAAAACATGTGTTCATCCCCCCGAGTGCTACGTATCAGAGCAACAACACCGACTCTAACTAACGAAGGTAACAACTATCCTTCTTGATTACCTGCACATTACCAACAGAGGACGATATTCAAACAGAAAGGGTGAGATATCGAACCATATAATTGAGTGTATGATAAAATATTTATTAGATTAGATTATATAAAATCACTACTTCACAACTTTCAACCAACATCAATCATCACAAGTCAACAACACAACATGTTAAATATGCAACACGGAATGCAACTCGTAACAATGCACATGCATGTGGTACCAATGGAGCAAAACGTCCAACTTAAAAATCTACCAATTAAAAGAGTCATCAACAAGGCATAAGCCTTCAACTTAATTTGCCAATCCAGACTAACTTACTGAGCATCAGCTCCAACTTGATATGCTATGTATGCGACCCAATATGAATGTCAAGATAGCAACACCAAAATTCTATAGCAACGCAACAACAAACCAACATTGGTCATAAGCTCACAACTTAATATTTTGCCCATAATTAGAGACAATAACATCACCTGCTAATTCATATTTTTTAATAAAAAACACAATACAACGAGTCAACCAAAATTTACTACAAATAAACCGCGTAATTATTCGAACTATTACGACTATTTTCGATTAATTAATTATCGGCTAAAAATTCTATTATTTCTACTTACAAAACTTCTACAATATTATTATACTAATAATACTAAATTATTATTAATTTTTATTATCGTTAACGAAATATTTTATATTATAAACTTGAAAATAAATTTTCTTTAATTTAACACATACAAACACAGTATGTGTGCTATTAAAGTAGGTGTGCCGCTACAGTAAGATTCAATTGTTACATATATTTCAACATTTATTATTATTATAATGAAATATTTTATATTTATAAATTGGAACGTGACATCTAATTTTAAACTGAGCGCAGCTACACTCGATTTGCAGTACCAACTTGTTATATCTATTACTTGTTCTATACCAATTTGTTATTGTATCAGAACATAGTGGCTACAGTATTATTATAACTTGGATTCCAATTGTTAACATATGGCCGCTATAGTACTAATCAATATGCTACACCTTTTAACTTGTTTACCAAAGTGTTAAATGACCACTACAGTAACGTAAATTCTATATATGTATTGATAAATTGAAACGTGATGCCGCTACAGTACAACCGATTGTCATTCTCAATTTTAATATATATATATATATATATATATATATATATATATATATATATATATATATATATATATATATATATATATATATATATATATATATATATAGGATTATCAAACATCTCACAATTTCATCAATATATCAATTTTAAATACAAAGAGAAACAATTTTACAACACATCTCACATACTATTCATCACATATCATATTATAGAGTCAGAACTCCGTCCTTAACTTGGGTTGAAGGTTGCTCTGACTCTCCGATTGTATCTAGTTTTGCCTCCTCTTTGCATTTCTACGTATCTCTTCCAAGACCCTTATTTCTTCTTCTGTCAAAATATATTCTTTCTCATCTTACTGATATTTATACTTCTTATTATTTCTAAAGTAATTAATATAATAATAATATTATCATTCTATTATTCTTATTTTGTCTTATTAAGCTTAAATTCATACACCTCCATTTCTACTACTTCTAACATTAAAATAGACCCACATAAATAATAATAGTATTATTCAATATTAATCCTACAACTTAATCAATTAATTAATTCAACTAAGAACGACACAACTTAAATCAACATTTCACAACTTCGAAAATTTAATCAGAAAAATATTCGAAAATCTTTAATAAAATAAGTTATTAAATATTGGGTGTTACAACCATCTCCAAAACTCTCATCATGGCAGCGACATCTTCGGCCAATTTCTTTCTCTTGCTCGTCGAATCGAGACCCTAGATGACCAGAGACTCTGCACGAGGTACGTTCAGAGGGAACCTGTAACACCCTGAAATAATTATATTATTTATTTAATTATTTAATTTAATTATGATGAGTTTTTGTGATGATTATGTGATGTATCGATGATCATGGTGCTTTATATGATGTTTTGTGTGGCGTATGGTGGGGTAGTAGGAATTAAGGGATATTGAGTATTTTAAATAATATTGGGATAATTAGAATAATCAAATAGAAATTATTTTGATTATTAAAATAGAATAAATATTGGTATTAGATATGATAAGGACGAAATAGTCTATTGTGATAGGTTAAATGAGGGAAAAGATGGAAGACCATATTAGGAGTCCAAAGGTTAAACAAGGAATAAGGGAAAAGAGCCCAATTATATACGATCGTAGAAGAAGAGAAGAACGCTTGGAAAAGTTAGGGCTCAGAGAGAACAAAGGAATTTTTGGTAGAACACGAAGAATGAGGATCAATTGCTAAGAGATTATAAGGTAATTGGTGTTTATCGTTGTTATTATAATCAATCTAAGGTTTAGATAATTATAGGTTGGTGTTTGGGATTTGTTAATGAGGCTATCATGATGTTTTAACGATAAATTGATGAAATTGAGATGTTGTTATGTAATGAATTGGTGCATGAAATGTATGTTATGATGTGTTGATGTTACATGATGAAACTATGAGTAATTATGGTGAATTGAGATCTGTAATGTGAAGGAATTGTAGGAAATTGGGACTGGTGCAGTGCATAAATTGCAACAGAAAAAGATTGTTTGCGTTGCAGCGCCGGGCGATGGATATGGGCGCCGACCGATGGAGCTTCGCTCCAGCAGCGCCAGGTGAGAAGGTGGCAATGGGTAAGGGTTAAAAATAAAGCCCCTGGATTTTTGTATGGGGATGATCCCTCGCTAGAGCGTCGTAGGGAAATGTTGAGACGAGGAAGGAAGTGTCGGGCAAGCATGAGGTAGCATCGGGCGGTGGAGACCAAAAATGGAAAGTTGTGTTGTCGCTCCCACGTAGTCGGGCGATCATATGGCGATGGACATCAGTAGCATTTTAAAAGTGTCATAACTTGAGTTTCAGGACTCCGATTGACGCGCCATTCAAAGCGTTAGAAAGCTGACGTGATGAACTATATCTTGATGGAATAAAATATGATATATGTAGTGTTTGTCTACTACCTAGGCTTTAATTAATAAGATGATTCAATGATTGTTTTAATATGACGTGTGTATGTGATGAACTATTGATGCTATTACGATGCTATTTTGTATTATGAAATATGTGTTGTCATCGTGATGATTTATATGAATGATGATGCATTTTGACTAGTCGTGGTCATGTTGTTATTGAGATATTTCGCATCATGCATTCATATCATTTTTAAGGCATGATCTAGTGATGGTTGCAAGATATTATTCTAATGAATGTTGTAGGAAGAATAGTCCAGTGATGGCCTTAATCCTATAGTGTGGATTGAATGCAAATTATGATGTGCTCTAGTTGCAAGCTGGAATCGATCCTATTGGTGGGGATCTTTGGAGAAAGGATGACAGTGTCATCAGTGAAGTTTTGGTACCACATGCATGATTCTAATGAAGTTGCATTACATTATATGTGGCATTGCATGATGATTGGATTGAATGATTCCTTTTGAATGTGTATTTTGTGATATTTGCTAATTGATATGAATACTATGTATTTGATGAATATTATGATGATGTTAAGGTGTGATTACAACATGTGGTATTTCTTTGATGTTGGGTTATAACTACTATATTTACTCCTTATGTCTTTTATAATGACTGCGATTTACTCACTCTTTATGTTTGAATGTTGCCTCCACGTGGGTAATGCACAGGTGATAAGGAATAGTCCGTCGGAGCTTAGAGAATAGTCGTCAGAGTGATTTGTTTATTTTCGTAGATTTTTAGAAGGTCTTGATCTGATATGTAATATCGGGGATGGGATCGTTTGTTTATGAAATGACTATGTCATCTTGTTTATTTTGAGATTTGAACTACCCTTGTAGTATTTGAGTTGTTTTGTTTGATGAATATAATGTTTGAATTATGAATTTCCGCCGCGAGTTAATTAAAAATCTATGGTTGTTACCCGTGAAGTATTTGATATAATTGATTTTGAAAACCCGTGTTACGAAGCAGGATATCTTGATTTATTATATGATTGTTTGTATGAAGATGTGACACCTTTTTTTGTACATTACTCTGATCTATTTATCAATTTAATTGCGAATATTTCCTTCAGGTTTAGAAGGGTGTTACATTAGTGGTATCAGAGTAGATCGGTCCATCCAACTAGGTTTTCTTATGATGTTTATGTCCTTTCGGCCTCTTAGTGTGAGTACACTGTCAATACGTGTCTCTGACGTTAGTTTTCTGTGTGTAGAATGGCCGGAAGAAATGATTCTGCAATTGTTGTTACCTTGCAGGCTATTGCTCAGGTTATGAAACATCAACCTAATGTTGGTGGGAATGATAGATCCCATGTTTTGGAGACATTTTAGAGGAATCATCTACCTTTTTTCAAAGGTAGATACGATCCTGATGGAGCGCAAACTTGGCTCAAGAGATTGACATGATCTTTCGAATCATGCATTTCTTAGAGGCGCAAAAGGTGCAATTCGGTACACATCAATTTGCAGAGGAAGCTGATGACTGGTGGTTTGGTACCCATCAGAGAATGACAGCGGTGGGCAAAGCTATTACTTGGGTTGTGTTAGCAGGGAATTTTTGAGGAAGTACTTTCCCGAGCATGTGCGTAAAAAGAAGGAGATTGAGTTTCTAGAGTTGAAAAAAGGGAACTTAACTATGACTGAGTATACTTCGAGATTTGTGGAACTGGCAAAGTATTATCCATATTACAGTGAAGCGACTATTGAGTTCTCAAGGTGTATTAAGTTTGAGAATAGTTTGTGTTCGGAAATCAAACAGGCAATTGGATATCTGCATATCCATGTGTTTTCAGAGTTGGTGAACAATTGTAGAATCTATGAAGAGGACATCAAAGCTCATTCAGCTCACTACAAGAGTTTGAACGAGAAAGGGGAAATAAGTATCAAGATCATAAGAAGCCTTATGATGCCCCAACTGATAAAGGGAAACAAAAGGCTTATGATAGGAAGAAGACAAGTGAGGGAGGAGTTCTCGCTCATGTCAAGTGTTATAGGTGTGGTGAACAAGGTCAACATTCTAATTAATGAATGTGATAATAATGTGTCGAGGTGCTAGAAATATGGTAAAACGGGTCATCATGATCCTGAATGCAATAACGACGGTCCAACTTGTTTAAATTGTGGAGAGTATGGTCACGTTAGTACATAGTTTCAAAAGTCGAAGAATGACACTGCTGCCCAGACCAATGGTAGAGTGTTTACTTTGAGTGGGTCGGAGGATTCCAAGGGGGGCAACTTGATTCGAGGTACTTGTTTTATTAATGATGTTGAATTGGTTGCTATTATTGATATTGGTGCTACTCATTCGTTTATTTCACGTGAATATGCTCATATGTTGGGATTGAAGTTGTCAAGTATGAATGGTAATATGGTAATATATACTCCTGCTAGTAGTTCTGTTACTACTGCTCTTGTGTGTTCAAAATTCCCTCTGACCACTTATGGTAAGATTTTTGTGATATATTTTGTGTGTCTTCATTTACACCAAATTAATGTTATTCTTGGGATGAACTAGTTGGAGATTAACTATGTTCACATCAATTGTTATAGTAAGACTTTGGGTTCCCTAAGTTCAGTGATAATGGATAATTGATGTTGTTGTCTGCTAAGCAAGTGGAGGAGCTTGTGGAAGATGAAGCTTTGATGTTTTCAATGTTTGTGTCGCTACAATTTGAGAGTGAAACTGCAAGTATGGATTTACCGGTTGTCTGTGAGTTTCCAGAAGTGTTTCTAAATGACATCAGTGATTTACCTTGACGGCTTCAAGACTTTCCTTCCTTTTAGCCTAAGGTTGATGTTCCTTGATGCTGAAGTTTGTTTTGCAATGGAGCTGATAGAAAGAAGATATCAACCAAGATGACTTGACATCTTAATTGATGACTGGCTCCATGTTGCTGTGCTTAGTAGCTTTTGAAGAATTAGCTGACTTTTGTGTATTGCTGTGATATTGGGTTGTAATTTTTAATATAGTTGTTTTAGCCAAAATTTTCTAAAGGGGAGATTGTAAGTTTCTTATTTTTAAAGATTGGCATAAATTTTTGTAATACTCCAACAAGCTGTCTTTGGAAAATTTTGAAATAGATAATAAATTTTTAGTTATGTCAGGAACATGAAGGATTTTTTTTAAAATCAACTTCGTGTTAAGTGTAGAATGAGAAACAAACCAAGATGAACCAAAATACTTAATAGAGATACTCCAGCCATTACCTATATGAACTCTATCATTTCGTAAATGCATAGACTTACTTTGTATGATGGAATTAAATCATGTAAGGTGATGCGAGGCTCCTGAATTTGCAAACCACTATTGGAACTTCAATTCTTGTGGCATGGAATACTCCTGAGTGTACACCTAGGAATATGTTGTGGCAATCATAGTAGTTAGAGTATTGGAGTTAGCAGGTGTATCAACACTACTACAAAACACGCAAACAACAATACCAAAGTCACCACAGTTCTTCCAAACACCGTGGTGACATCTCTAAACTCAGGTGCGTAACATTTTTATTTATTTATTAATTATAAATTGTTAAGATATAATAATGGTTGGGTAACACACTGTGGTGATACAATCAAGCTTTCATGGGTTCAAACCTCGGCACCCTCAAATATTGTATTCCTTCAACATTAATTCTTTTTTAAATAATATATCATCACGATTATGTTATTCAATCGTTGTGATAAATTTGTTTTGTTTTTTACTTAAAATAATATATCATCACAGTTCTTCTTATCAACTGTGATGAAAAGTGATATTTTATTTATATATAAACGAAAGTATTTATTGCCCATTTCATAACAACTGTTACTCTCTAAGGAAAACCCTAAACATAAAACTCTTAAAGGAAGCTTAAAGGATACCTGAACTGAACAATGTCCAGCACAAACTTTGACAGCGACGAAGATGGTATGTTCTCTTGCTCTCTCTTTCGATCTCTATTTACTCTTTACTGGAATATGGTTTTAGGGTTTGGTTTCAACTTCAACATCGTACAATAAGGGTTTTGCACTTGTGGAAATTTGAAACGTGTGTGATTCTGTTAGAAAAGAGAGAGGGAAAACTTCAAGGTTTTGTTGACATTTAAAAGAATGATGTTATTGCTATTGGTTTTATTGTGAGGATGCTCATGGTTGAAGTTTGTTGTGTATTCTTGCAAGTTAAGGGGATGCTACATGGTGATGATGATGGTGGTAACAAGCGTATAGTATGAGTTGATAAGGTACATATGGTTTGTGTAGCAATAGAAAAAAATACAAGAAGTATGAAGTCATTGTGGAAACTTCACCCACCTTGTATTTCTTTTTCATTGCTTCCTAAACTAGATGAACTTCATAGTTCCACGATTATTTTCAATAAAAGGTGCGTTCTTGAAACAATTTAATATATTGTGATATTGTACGTTGTTAGTGTTTTATTGCTAAACTATATGTTTTTTTTATTGTTTTGCATGTATTTGTTGTGTTGTTGTATGTTGTTTTTGTTGACAAATGTTCTCAAAATAAGAACAAAACATTTATAAGTCATGAGAAGAAGGCTTCTTGTGACTTAGCAATGTTTTTTTCTTTAAATTCTTATACATGTTGACATTAGATGAAGTTTTGTTTATTATATACCATGTATATTGTTTGTTTTACTAACCTTTTAATGAAAATGCAATAATTTAAATTGACATAGAAACTTATAATCTGAAAATTAAGATGTATTTGAAAATCAACCTATATCAATTAATGTTTTCTGAATTGCATGTGTCTCATTCTACACATTTTATGTTTTTTAACACATAATATATGGTTCAATGGTTTAATTCCTTTAATACATCGATATCTACAATTTTACTTTAGCTCGTCGTAGTTGCTTATCATCTTGATTGTTAAGATCATGATTGTTATGATGATAATTTATCATAACAATCACGATGATAAGAGACGATGATGAGGTAAATAATAATAAAAGATATTGATGCATTGAAGGAATTTTACCATTGAACCATATATGTGTTAAAGAACATAAAATGTGCACGATGACTCGCATGCAATTCGGAATACAATGGCGTGTTTAAGTTGGTTTTCAAGAATAATTTAATTTTCAAATTATATAATTCATTACCAATTTTAATGGTTGTATTTCTTTAATAAGGTGTATGGTAAAACAAGCAATATACATTGGTATATAATAAACTATGGGTACGTTCCACAACGGATTTCTATTAACGATGATCTAATGTAATTTATTTGCTGCTACTGGATTTCGAACCCAGTATCGTATATATCACAATAGTTGTTAAGCATAACCTTTGTGATATCACACGCGCTTTCTAGTATACTACAACAGTCTCAAGACCGTGATTGTTAGTAATAAATTTACAACAACAATCTACACAACAACGCATGGACCTGCGGGATTATATGTATTTTCTAACCGTACTTAAATGGGTTTTTCATAATAATGCAAATACCTCAACCTTGGTTTGATTGTCACCTACACACATAAGTTAACAAACACACTGAGTTCTTGTTGCATGGAGAAAATATTCATCATACCCATGCCAACATTCAAGCATAACCTGTCCATATTTGCCACAAAGTTAGCATGTTGGCCTATTTTTTGAGCTACCCCCTCTAGAGAAAACATAATCCCTAAACTGGATGTTTCTTCCACGTCCATGCATGCTATGACCTCCATGACCAAGAGCAGATTAATGCTGAGACAAGTTTACTGAGACATTGGAGAATGAGAGTTCTTGCCTGGACTTATCAAGCTGAGCTTCCTGAACATAAAGTAGTTCTTCAACATCATAGATTGTAGGAAGCTCGGAATGACCATCACAACATATTGTATTCCTTGGTAATTACATTTAGGATAACATCAATCTGGTCTTGTTCAGATATGTAATTATCTACGGGCAATATAGAATCTGCAATTGCTTTGATGAGAGGTACAAATTCGGAAGCATGACAATTTAGTTTCATGGTAGTTTTGAGTTTAGTGTGTAATTGTCTCACTTTTGTTTTCATAATCACTGTGAAGTGCTTGTGAAATTTATCCCACACTTCATATGATTATTTACAAGAGAGCATAAGTGGTAGCACAGACCATGTGAACAGAGCTTGGTTTAGCATTATCCAAGTTTCATATTCTGTTGGGATAGTGATTTGAAGATGATCTTCGTTTGTTTTGAACATAAGAGGAATTTTAGGATTCACCACAAAGCTATGAAGCTTATGGAAGAGGATCTCACCCTCCACATGTTGATTCCACATCAGATAGTTGTTATCTTGCAGCTTGATAGAAAACATGGGACCAAATGATAGAGAAAAGTACGAGCTTCTAAAAAATGAAGCCATATCCCGTGAAATGGTTCTTGGACAATGGAGATGGTTCATAAATTTTTGCCATTGAGAGCTTCAAGATGCACAATCAAAGAAATGAGAAGAAATGAGAAGAAGTGATTAGGCTTGCAAAAGGAATGCTCAAAAGGCGATTGATACCATTTTAAAATTATTAGATAACTTTGATTAGTTAAATCTTTAATTCATTCTCATTGTTCATAGATTCAAATCTTAAATATTACATAATAATGAAAATACTATATTTAGAGTTAGTTGAAGTTAGTTTGGTTCTAACAAACTATAACTACCACAACCACTTATAACTAACTCTAACAACCTTTCTAATACTAGAGAATTTAGCCTAACACACGTCTTATACTAATACTTATAATAATAAAAATAATACAATTGAATATAGAATAACATACACAAAGATGTGAAGACAAGCTTCCTATAAATATTTTGATGAAGACAACACTCTCCAATAATGCACTAAAAAAGAAGAAGAAATAAAAGATTAAAGACATGCTTCTTATTTACAAAGCTTTGATCATTCAAGTGCTAAGGTATATGAAACCTTTAATAAATATAATCTTAGTGCTCAATGTTTTAAATCATGCATATATCATGTGAAAAATGTTTTTAAAATTGGATTGATAATCTTTGTTGAAAACTTGAAGCACTACATGATAATGTTCCTTTTACTTAGAATTTTTTTTCAAAATCTTTCCTAGTGCAATCGATTGCAGTTTGAGAGCAATCGGTTGTAAGCACTATCTCACGTTAAAAACTTGCAAATTTTTACTTTGCGCAATTGATTGTCCTTTCTGTGCAATCGGTTGTCATTTGTTTTATTTTTAAAAAATTTAACATTACAAAGTTGTGCAATCAATTGTCATTTTAGTAGAATCGATTGCACCCGAAAAAGAATAGAAAAATACTTTGTTTCATTGCATCCATTCATTATTTCTTCTCATGGAAAACATTTCATCTTTTCAAGGATAAATTTTTTGATTTTCTATCAATCATTGCCATGTTTTTGAATGGTTGTTATCATCTATATAAATTGATTTCAAAAATATATTTTTCAATTTCCTCTTTCAATCAATTTAACAGAGAAAAAAAACTCTCTGGATATTTTCACAAAACATAAACTTCATCAAGTGATATTTTTGAGTCATATTTTTCATATCATATTCATAAAGTATCTTGAGCATAAGAGAGTATTGTGTTAATAAGTTTCATATTGAAAGAGAAAAATTCTTTCATAGGATTTATATACTACAAACTTACTTATTCAAAAACTCTTGTTGTGGTAAAGAGACTAGACATACTCTCGAATTGTGAGAGAAACTAGTATAAATCTCTTGTGTTCTTTACTTTCCTTACTTTACCGCTTTCATCGCTTAACCAAACCAGAAAAGTTAGAACCAAGATTTATAAAAACATGATAAAGTCTTAAAATCCTAATTCACCTTCCTTCTTAGGCGCACTATGTACTTACAAAAGATTATAATGTTATTTATGATCTAAGCTTAAAACTGAAAAAAGTAATTGTTTATAAACTAATCCTATAACTCTAAAATAGTGTTATTTGAACATTAAATATTTGACATCGTATATAACACCGTATATTAATGTCCCTATCTCTTTTCTACTCCAATAATACATTACTACATCTAAAATTACAGTCCCTGCATTTTGTGTATTGTTTGGGTTGTTAATGTCATTTACTCTCTCTATTATTTTCTCTTTCCAATATATCTTTTGTTAATTTACCCTAAAATGGCCTAAATGCAGGATCCTGCAGTCAAATGTGACTGCACTAAATCCATATCTCTAAAAATTACACTTAAACATATTTTTAACATAATTTAAGTATCAAAATATTATTTCTCTAACTTTAAACTAACTATCTAACAAAAAAATAGCATCTAATGTTAAGGCTGTACAAATATTATACTTCTAACATTTTAAAGAAAATTCAAACTGAAAAACTTGTAGTCCAAGAAAATATATATTTGTAATTGTTGAGATACTTATTCATGATGATGATGTAAGTCATGAATCATGATCTCCTAGTCAAGCAGGCGTCAGTGGGTCAACACAAACACGTTTTTGTTTTGTTTTTTTAGCAGAGATCTATGTTTCAATCTTTTTTCTCTCTCTCCCCCAAACTAAACAACATACACATACATTATTCACCTTCTTCTTCTTCTCAAATCTCACTTCTTCATAAAATTAACCCATAAAAAAAAACATAACAAGCATGTTTGGCACCGCAGTTCAGTAAAAATGATTTCGCACTGCAAGATATATAACAGACAGGCATTGATTCTCTCCCGTGAGAATTTTTTCAGTGACTTCCAATAAAATTCTCACCATTCAAAAACAAATGGGTGATGTTTTTAAATAATAAAAAAATATAAAGCATGTGTTTTGTTGGTTTAGATTTCATCGAACAAAAAATAAATGAATTCTCCAATGGAGAGAATTCAAATCCATAACAGATGCATATTAGTCTCTTTCTGTTGATAAGTTAATTAACAAATATAGTAAAGAAAATATCAAGAAAAAAATAAGGGTGAGAAACATCCAGCAGCACCTCAACAATTTTTAATGTATCGACGTAAGTACGGAATAATGTGTTTAAAGAGTATTTATAAGTAAAAATATTGGAGTTAAAACTCGAAGATCAAAATACACATTTCTTCTACATAAAATTTTTTTTGGAACAACATATTTAAAAAAAGAAAAATATCTTTTTAATAAATTAATTAATTAAATTTTTAATTTTTTTCCATATATAAATAGCATAAGAAATATTTTTTTTTCCTGAAATACAAAAACAATTAAGTATTGATTGATAAATTTATTTCAATGTATAAAGCTTCAAGGATCTTCGTTTTCTCTAAAAATAATTAACAATAATAATTGATTTCTAATTTATAAATTGGGAAAAAAATTAAATTTTAATTCAATTAGATACTTAATTGTTAATTGTTTTTATGATAACATGAGTTGGGTAATTTTACCAACTTAATGGTCAAATATTGATAGATTTCTATTGTATTATATTTTAATAATATATGCTATTATTTTATAATTACAAGTTTACCCAAATACATTAAATGTACATTATCATTTCCAAAGTCAATTGACTACTTACTCTTCCTCAATTTTAGACCATCTTTTCACTTCTTACCATCACGTTCAACCAGCTTAATCATGTAATTTGTTGCTATACTTAGACCACTTTCAACTCTGGTTTTTTAGATTGGATTGTCAGCTTAACATTGAAATTGTCAACAAAAAAGTTGTTTCAACTAGTGAACGATACAAATATAAGCAACGGCTCTTTATATTTTTTTATTATTAAAATAATCAATTGTGAGATTCAATAACAATTTTAAATCAAATAAAATTTAGTATGAATAAAATATTAATATACAAAATAAAATTGTGAAACCCAATATAAGTTCTTTAAAATTGCACAATTGGAGTGAAAAATAGAATGAGTTACTTCAAGATGATGTAGCGTAATGGGTCCCACAAAGAACCCAAATATGAGTAGCACCATTGAATATGCTCTTAGAATTTCAAATTAATATATGAATACATCATTTTTTTCTTCTATAATAAATTTACAAAAAAAATCACTTTCGAAATATTTAAATATTTATAAAATATGTTAAAATAAATTATTAATATATTTGTTATATTTAAAAATAAACTAATATTATTAAATTATTTTATTTTAAAATTATATTATCTTTAAAGTCATTATTTCTCTTTATTAAAAATTTAATTTAATTGAAAGTAAATTCCAAAATTTTAATTAATTAAAGACCATAAATTGATTTATATTCATATTTATTCAAAATTAATTAAGTTAGATTGAGTGGTAATATAAAACTCTTTTTTTTAAATAAAGTAAATTGTATTATTAATCATAATAAAACTGATGATTATTTTCAATTTATTTAGGGGGAAATTTGAACAAATATATTTTGAAGTAACAAAGTGAAAATTTAGCACTAAATTGATATACATGATCAAAGTAAATATTGTAAATTGATCTAATAAAATAAATAAATAACAATCAAAGAGGCTAAAATCAATTATCATAACAATCAAATCAACTAAAGGAGCCGAATGTTAAGAAATCATTTAGAAAAGGAATGTCATTCAAGTGATCCAGCAGTACGGATAGATTATTAAGCGCCCAGACTAATGTACAAAATCATTGAACAATCATTTGATAGCAAATTTACATGCAATAATTGTCGCATCTGTGGCAACCTGTAAATTTGTAAGTAAGATAAATTCTAATAGCTATTATTTATAGATCTAGTTCTTAAACGAAAAAACACAATTAATTATTTATTGTTCAAATTGAAAGCATACTTTTGTTATAAATTACCATACAACTACTAGGATTAACTTGGTGAAAAACTCAGTCGACTTTGAAACCAAAGTGTTTAACCGTGTTGGTATTAACATCAAACCAAACAAATTCATTGTCTCTCTTTTTAAAGAATATTTCGCCCTTCTTCCCCACTCCTATAGGAATTTCAAACCAAGGGAGCGATTCAATAGTAAGGAGTTTGTACCATGATTTCTCGGCACCAATTTCACTTAACACTGATATATCAAAAGTAGATATCTCAAAAGTACGCATATTATGATGATATGTGAACAAGACAATGGAGTCATTTAACACTGATAATCTCGTACAACACTCTCCAGCAAATGAGGGAATGGGTATGTTAATGAAAACCTCACTGCTCAAGTCAAATGATATTAAAGATGCCTCGTCATAATTATCATTTCTATTTAAATTCAACCAATGGCATACTCCATCCAAGTATACTCGAAAAGTCTCAAAACCAGAATTATACTTAGAACAACTAGGCATATCAATTTCAATTTTCTTCCAAGAGTTATTTTTTAAGCTATAAATCTCCCAAAAGGGATTTAATGATTTATCTCGCGCCAATTTTAAATCTCTACCAGATGGCTGAAAAATGTGCAACTTAGGTCTTATCGATGTATTACGAATGAACTTATAGTCATCTCCAACACAGTCATAACCAAATCCATGAAGATTATGAATAATACTATAACAAACTGAAGCTCCAAAATTTAGGGTAGCAGGTGGGATAAATGACTCAAAAGGGCTTGAACGAATGACCTTCAATTCATTGGTAGATGGGTTCCACAATACAATTTTGTGTCAAATAGGATCCTCAAAACAAAGCATGCCATTAACACACCCAAAACCAAAAAATATCCATCAGTCCATTTGATTTGGCCAATCTAGTTCCACCATATTCTCAAAACCCTCACCAGAAAGAGAATGCAATTTCTTGTGACCGTGGATATTGTTAGATTTAATCTATATTTTAGGAATATCTTTTAGATATTAATCTATATTTTAGGAATATCCTTTTAGAGGATATTATTATATCTTTTTATATGTTTGTTAGAGGATATTTAGGATTTTATTTTGTATATAAATAGCCTAGTGAGGTAGCTCAATGTAATCATTGTAAATAATTATTCCTTATTTTGTAGCTATCATTAAATATATTTTTCTTTTGCCTTTCATCTCTTCTTTGTGCGCCAACAATTGGTATCTAGAACTCCGGTTCGAAATCCACAGGGAAAACAGAAAACACGAGAGAACAGTGAGGTGATGTGTAATAATCGTTGTTTCTGATTTTGGGGATTTGAGAAACACTGCTTTGTTGAATTTCTGCATAAATTGCACAAGGTAGAAGATGAACGGAAACGACGACGATGTCCATTCCAAGCTTCCAGTATTTGATGGAAAAAACTGGAATCGTTGGAAGATCCAGACATGCATGTTATTTGGTTCTCAAGATGTGTTAGATCTTGTCACCGATGGCTATGATCTGTTAGAAGCAGACGCAATAGAGGCACATAAGATAACACAGAATTCACCAAGGAAGAAAGATCAGAAGGCATTATTCTACATCCATCAATGTGTGGATGCAAATGTTTTTGAGAAGATTGTTGATTCTGAAACAGCAAAGGCTGCGTGGGACACATTAGTCAGATGTTACGGTGGTGACGTATCAGTGAAGAAGGTGAAGCTTCAGTCTCTCAGAAAGCAATATGAGAATCTCAACATGAAGGACAACGAGAAGGTTTCTGAGTACATCTCTAGAGTGATTATGATTACTAATAAGATGAAAACTTGTGGAGAAACTATTTCTGAATAAATAATCATTGAGAAGACCTTGAGATCTTTAACTTCTCAGTTTGATTACATTGTGGTAGCAATTGAATATTCCAAATATCTGAGCACCATGAGAGTTGAAGAGCTACAAAGTAGTCTAGAGGCGCATGAGTTGCGTATGAATGCGAGAACTTCAGAGAGGGAAGTAGAGCAGCATGCTCTGAAAGTAACTTCTGGTAAGAAGTATCAGAAGCAGGCTTGGTCAGAAGCCAGGAAGAAAATTAAGGATGGTCAAAGGTCAGAAGCTTGAAACTTTGATAGGCATAAGAATGTCCAGAAGGGAAAGGAGAAGCCTGGAAAGAATAATGTTCAATGTTACTGTTGTAAGAACTTTTGTCACTATGCGAAAGATTGTTGGTCAAACAAAGAAAGGAAGTTAGAAGAAGAAAATATAGCCAGAGGAGAGTCAGATGATGAACCCGTGCTATTGATGGCTTTTAAACCTGATGATCTGAATTCATTAGAATGGTGGTATATGGACACAGGGTATTCAAACTATCTTACTGGAAACAAGAAATGGTTAGTTGATTTTGACTCTGGGAAGAGTACAAAGATCAGATATGCTGATGATAAATACCTCAATGCAGAAGGTATCGAAAATGTCATAACCACTCTAAACAATGGGAAAGCAACAATGATCCAGAATGTATGGTATGTACCTAGCATGAAAAGCAATTTGATGAGTGTACGACAACTGATTGAGAAAGGTTTTTCAGTTACCATGAAATACAATCTTCTGAAGTTGTATGACTGTAATCAGAAGCTAATTATGGAGTCAGAATAAGGAAGGAACATAATATTCAAGGTGAATGTTATAACTGCAGACTTTGACTCTGAAGAAGATACAGAAGGCGAAGATGATTCTGACTCTGACTCCGATGGTGATCCATACTCTGAAGGCAGTCAAGGTTCTGGAGAAAGTCCAATTTCTGAAGCAAGTGCTTATGAAGGGGAAAATTCTGGTGTCCAAAGTTCTGAAGGTCCAGTTCAGAGATGACAAAGAGTCAGAAGCATCCCAAAAAGATTTGCAGAGTCTGACATGTTACAAGACACTGAAGTAGACTCTGAAGGAGAAGTTATTCATTATGCAATGTTAGTAGACTCTGAACCCATGAGTACGGAAGAGGCTCTTAAGCAGCAAGTTTGGTTACATGCCATGAAATAAGAATTTGATGTTATAGAGTGAAACAAGACTTGGAAGCTGACAGAACTTCCAAAAGGAAAGAAAGCCATCAGTGTTAGATGGATTTTCAAGCAGAAGCTAAATCCAGATGGATCAATTGGCAAACACAAAGCAAGATTAGTAGCAAGAGGCTTTCTACAGAAGCCTGGGATAGATTACATTGAAGTATTTGCACTTGTAGCGAGACATGAAACAATCAGACTAGTGATTGCAATAGCTGCTAACAGGAATTGGCCTCTGATGCATTTAGATGTAAAATCTGTATTTCTGAATGGTTTATTATAAGAAGAGGTATACGTGTCACAACCTCCTGGATTTGAGAAAAATAATCAGGAAAGGATGGTGTTCAAATTACACAAAGCCTTGTATGGATTGAAGCAAGCGCCCAGAGCTTGGAATTTGAAGATTGATTCGTTTTTCAAGGAACAAGGGTTTCAGAAGTGTGAGATGGAGTATGGTGTTTATGTTCAGCACACTTCATAAGGTAATATGATTCTGGTTTGTTTGTATGTTGATGACATATTATTCACATGAAGTTTTGAACAAGAGATAGTTGAGTTCAAGAAAGTTTTAACGAATGCGTTTGAGATGACAGATCTTGGGAAAATGAGTTTCTTTCTAGGGGTGAAATTTATGTACTCTGAGAAAGGAATCATTTTGCATCAGATGAAGTATGAACTAGAGCTTCTGAAGAGATTTGAGCGAGAGAATTGCAAAGTTTCTATCACACCTGTTAATACGAATCAGAAGTTGGACTCTGATTCTGATGGAGAGGATGTGGATGCTATAACCTTCAAACAAATGGTTGGTTCTCTAAAGTATTTGTGTAATATCAGACATGATATTTTCTATGCAGTTGGAATGGATAGCAGAAAGGTATGTGAAGGGAACTCTGAAGTATGAAGTGTTATTTCCATTTGGAAGAAAGATTGAATCAAAACTTCTGAGTTATTCAGACTCTGATTGGTGCGAAGATAGAGTGGATAGAAGAAGTATTTCTGGGTACTTATTTAAATTTCTGAGAGATCCTATTTCTTAGTGTTCCAAGAAGCAACCTATTGTTGCGCTGTCAACATGTGAAGTTGAATATATTGCAGGCGCTCTGACTGCATGCCAAGTTGTGTGGATTATGAACTTGATGATTGATAACAAGTCTGCAATCAATCTTGCCAGGCAGATGTTCTAACAAAGGTTGTCAAGACTTCGCTTGAGGGATGAAATTGGTATTGTCAGTTTTGGATAAAATATAAATTAAGGGATAGTGTCAAATTTAATCTATTGTTAGAGGATATTTAGGATTTTATTTTGTGTATAAATAGTTTATGTAATTCATTGTAAATCATTATTCCTTATTTTGTAGCCATCATTAAATATTATTTTTTTGCCTTTCATCTCTTATCATGAAAGTAGGATTGTCAAATAAGAGAGACCATGATTTACAAACACATTCAAATCGCTTCAAAGATTTAAAAGACAATTTAGATAGAATAGATAAAGCAACATCATCATTTATATAATTGATCATCTTATCATCAAATACAACCATAAATTTCTCCATCTACGATACAGACGAAAGCAATCAAATTATTCGGAAAGACAAAAAGGATCAACTTATCAGAAAATAAAAAATTTAGAGTAAAATGACATACCGAATTTTAAAGTCTCTCTTTGCTCACGTGAAAATAAAATGTGAAAATAAAATGGAGATAAAGGTCGAAGGGTTTGAGATTAGCCCCGCTGTTTTAAAAGGTTAGACAGAAAGAAGAAGATAATAAACAATTTGAGCGTGTGGAAGAAGGGTTATAAACAAGTGTATTTATAAGTAAAAACATTATAGTTAAAACCCAAAAATCAAAAATACACATTTCTTCTACATAAAAAAAAGTTGGAACAACATATTTAAAAAAGGAAAAATATCTTTTTAATAAATTAATTATTTTAATTTTTAATTTTTTTCCATATATAAATAGCATAAGAAATATTTTTTTTCTAAAATACAATAACAATTATATATTGATTGATAAATTTTTTTTCAATGTATAAAGCTTCAAGGATCTTCGTTTACTCTAAAAATCAATTAACAATAATAATTGATTTCTAATTTATAAGTTGGGAAAAAAATTAAATTTTAATTCAATTAGATACTTAACCGTTAATTGTTTTAAAGATAACATGAGTATGATTAATATATTGAAAAAATAATTATTTAATTTTCTTAATTTTTTCGTGTTTTAAAAAATAGATTATTTCATTTTTTGGTATATTAAAAAAAATATTTATCAATTAGTGTTGTTTAATTTGTTTTTAGAGAAAATAGATTTTTTTTTCATTTGCTTTATATGTTAAAAATAAATAAATTTTCAATAGATTTGTACGCTTTATATATTAAAAAAATTAAATTTTTAATCAATTAATATTGTTTATTGTTTTTTAGAGTAAAAAATAGATATTTAAAATTGCTTTATATATTGAAAAAAATTAAATAATTATTAATTAGTATTGTTAGTTCTTTTTTAAAGAAAATAAATAAATCTTTGAGTATGCTTTATATATTGTGAGAAAATTAATTAATTAGTATTGACAATTGACTTATAGAGAAAAATAAATGTTTAAATGTGCTTTATATATTGAAGAAATCAATTTTTAATCAAATAGTATATACCTAATTGTTACATGTATTTTCGAAAAAATTAAGTTATTTTATATATTTTTTATATTTTAAAAAAATCAAAATTTTAATTATTTGGATGATTTATAAAGATTATTTTCCTTTTAAAAAATATTTTGATCCTATATATTTTTCTTAGTATGTGTAATTTTGTTATTTTACCATTAAATTAATTAAATTACTAAGATTTAAGATTGAGGAGATCAATATATTTGGAGATCATTATTCTTTGATTCTCTTTTTAGAATTCTTTGATATGTAGAGAAAAACAATTAACCAATTCGAGAGAAAAAGCTTTAAAAAAGGTAAATTCTGATTTACTCATTTAAAAAAGTTGGATAATTTTACCAACTTAATTGTCAAATATTGATAGATCTCTATTTTATTATATTATTTATATTAGATGCTATTATTTTATAATAAAGGTTTACCCAAATACATTAAATGTACATTATCATTTCCAAAGTCAATGGACTATTTACTCTTCCTCAATTAAGAACATCTTTTCATTCCTTATCATCACGTTCAACTAGGGTGTTCGTGGTGCAGTTTGAACGGTTTTAAAGCAAAAAATTACTCGAACTGCAAGAGAAAAAAATGTGCGGTTCGGTTAGCTTATAAAAATAAAATCGAATCAAACCAAATCAAATTAATGCGATTTGGATTAGTTCGGTTGGTGTGATTTTTTTATAAAAAAAATATTTAGCCATACATACACATATATAGAAAAATATAATTTTGTTTTTAATCATTCATACATTACCATAAAAAATTTCTAATTGTCAAAATAAGTTTATAATTTGTTACATAAAATTGTGTATTATAATTTTATCTAAATCTAAAGAATGATATACATAAGATTGCATTCTTAAATAAATATTATATAAAGAATACGATAAAAATATATTTTATGATAATAGTATTTATAAATAAATAATATTTCATTTTTTATGATTTGTAAGTTAAAATACATATCATACAAAGAATATGATAAAATATACACATAATACATGTTGATTTCTCTAAATAATTAAAGAAATATATTGATTAATAAGATTTAATAACATAATGCGGTTTGGTTCGGTTCGGTTTACAAAATACAAACCGCAAACCAAATCAAACCACGCGGTTCTATTAGAAAATGATCCAAACACATTCGAACCAAATGCGATTTTTTACAATTTCGATTTGGTTCAGTTCGGTTTTACGTTTTTTTGTTGGGCCAATTTGGTTTTGAACACCCATACGTTCAACCATCTTAATCATATAATTTGTTGTTCCACTTAGAGATTTCAAATTAATGTATGATTGCACCATTTTTTTCTTGTATAATAAATTTACAAAAAAAAATAACTTTCAAAATATTTAAATGTTACTAAAATACGTTAAAACAAATTATTAATATATTAATTAAAGACCATAAATTGATTTATATTCATATTTATTCAAAATTTAATTAAGTTAGATCAAGTGGTAATATGAAACTCTATTTTTTTAAAAAATAACGTAAATTGTATTATTAATCATAATAAAACTGATGATTATTTTCAATTTGTTTAGGGAAAAATTTGAACAAATATATTTTGAAGTTACAAAGTAAAAATTTAGCACTAAATTGACATACATGATAAAAGTAAATATTGTAAATTGATCTAATAAAATAAATAAATAACAATCAAAGAGGTTAAAATCAATTATCATTACAATCAAATCAATCAAAGGAGCATCATGTTATGAAATTATTTAGAAAAGAAATGTCATTCAAGTGATCCAGCATTATGGATAGATTATTAAGCGCTCAGACTAATGTACAAAATCATTGAACAATCATTTGATAGTAAATTTACATGCAATAATTGTCGCATCTGCGACAATCTCTAAATTTGTAAGTAAAATAAATTCTACTAGCTATTATTTATAGCTCTATTCTTAAATGAAAAACACAATTAATTGCATATTGCTCAAATTGAAAGCATACTTTTGTTATAAATTACCATGCGACAACCAGGATTAGCTTGGTGAAAAACTCGGCCGGCTTTGAAACCAAGATGTTTAACCGTGTTGGTATTAAAATCAAACCAAACAAATTCATTATCTCTCTTTTTAAAGAATATTTCTCCCTTCTTCCCCACTCCTATAGGAATCTCAAACCAAGGGAGCGGTCCAACAGTAAGGAGTTTGTACCATGATTCCTCGGCACCAATTTCACCTAACACAGATATGTCAAAAGTAGATATCTCAAAAGTACGTATATTATGATCATATGTGAACAAGGCAATGGAGTCATTTAACACCGATAATCCCGTACAACACTCTCCAGCAAATGAGGGAATGGGTGTGTTAATGAAAGCCTCACTGTTCAAGTCAAATGATATTAAAGACGCCTCATCATAATTATTATTTCTATTTAAATTCAACCAATGGCATACTCCATCCAAGTATACTCGAAAAGTCCCAAAGCCAGAATTATACTTAGAACAACTAGGCATATCAATTTCAAGTTTCTTCCAAGAGTTATTTTTTAAGCTATAAATCTCCCAAAAGGACTTTAATGATTTATCTCGCGCCAATTTTAAATCTCTACCAGATGGCTGAAAAATGTGCAACTTAGGTTTTATCGATGTATTACGAATGAACTTATAGTCATCTCCTACACAGTCATAACCAAATCCATGGAGATTCGGAATAATACTATAATGAACTGAAGCTCCAAAATTTAGGGTAGCAGGTGGGATAAATGACTCAAAAGGGCTTGAACGAATGACCTTCAATTCATTGATAGATGGATTCCATAATACAATTTTGTGCCAAATAGGATCCTCAAAACAAAGTATACCATTAACACACCCAAAACCAAGATATATCCATCGGTCCATTTGATTTGGCCAATCTAGTTCCACTATATTCTCAAAACCCTCACCAGAAAGAGAATGCAATTTCTTGTGACCGTGGATATGTAAGATGAGAGATGTATCATCGTCGTAAGAACATTTGGAGAAAAAATTGCGGCGATACAGAGTCATAAAAGTAGGATTGTCAAATAAGAGAGACCATGACTTATGAACACATTCAAATCGCTTCAAAGATTTGAAAGACAATTTAGATAGAATAGATAAAGCAACATCATCATTTATATAATTGATCACCTTATCATCAAATACAACCACAAATTTCTCCATCTGCGATACAGACGGAAGCAATCAAATCATTCAGAAACACAAAAAGGATTAACTTATCTGAAAATAAAAAATCCAGAGTAAAATGACATACCGAATTTTAAAGTCTCTCTTTACTCACGTGGAAATAAAATAGAGATGAAGATTGAAGGGTTTGAGATTAGTCCCGCTGTTTTAAAAGGTCAGACAGCAAGAAGAAGATAATAAACAATTTGAGCGTGTGAAAGAAGAGTTATAAACAAATATATTTATAAGTAAAAATATTGGAGTTAAAACCCAAAGATCAAATACACAATTCTTTTACATAAAAATAAAAGAAAAATATTGGAACAACATATTTAAAAAAGGAAAAATATCTTTTTAATAAATAAATTAATTTAATTTTTAATTCATTTCCATATATAGATAGCATAAGAATTTTTTTCTTCCTGAAATACAATAACAATTAAGTATATATTGATTGATAAATTTTTTTCAATGTATAAAGTTTCAAGGATCTTCGTTTTCTCAACAAAAAAAATCAATTAACAATAATAATTGATTTCTAATTTATAAATTGGGAAAAAAATTAAATTTTAATTCAATTAGATACTTAACCGTTAATTGTTTTTAAGATAACATGAGTATGATTAATATATTGAAAAAAAAAATTAATTTTTTAATTTTCTTAATTTTTTCGTGTTTCAAAAAATAGATTATTTCATTTTTTGGTATATTAAAAAATTATTTATCAATTAGTGTTGTTTAATTTGTTTTTAGAGAAAATAGATTTTTTTTTCATTTGCTTTATATGTTAAAAATAAATAAATTTTCAATAAATTTGTACGCTTTATATATTAAAAAATTAAATTTTTAATCAATTAATATTGTTTATTGTTTTTTAGAATAAAAATAGATATTTAAAATTGTTTTATATATTGAAAAAAAATTAAATAATTATTAATTAGTATTGTTAGCTCTTTTTTAATAGATCTTTGAGTATGCTTTATATATTGTGAAAAAATTAATTAATTAGTATTGACAATTGACTTATAGAGAAAAATAAATCTTTAAGTGTGCTTTATATATTGAAAAAAAATCAATTTTTAATCAAATAATATATACCTAATTGTTACATGTATTTTCGAAAAAATTAAGTTATTTCGTATAGTTTTTATATTTAAAAAAAAATCAAAATTTTAATTAATTGAATGATTTATAAAGATTATTTTCCTTTTAAAAAATATTTTGCTCTTATATATTTTTCTCAGTATGTGTAACTTTGTTATTTTACCATTAAATTAATTAAATTATTAAGATTTAAGATTGAGGAGATCAATATATTTGGAGATGATCCAAATCCTTCTGACAAAGGGAGTAAAGAAATTTCAATGCATCATTATTCTTTGATTCTCTTTTTAGAATTCTTTGATATGTAGAGAAAAACACTTAACCGAGCCGATTCGAGAGAAAAAGATTTAAAAAAGGAAAATTCTGATTTACTCATTTAAAAAAGTTGGATAATTTTACCAACTTAATTGTCAAATATTGATAGATCTCTATTTTATTATATTATTTATATTAGATGTTATTATTTTATAATAAAAATTTACCCAAATACATTAGTCATGTAATTTAGAATATCTTTTCATTCCTTACCATCACGTTCAACCATCTTAATCATGTAATTTGTTGCTCCACTTAGAGATTTCAAATTAATATATGATTACACCATTTTTTTCTTGTATAATAAATTTACAAAAAAAAAATCACTTTGGAAATATTTAAATGTTTATAAAATACGTTAAAATAAATTATTAATATGTTTATTATATTTAAAATAAACTAATATTATTAAATTATTTTATTTTAAAATTACATTATCTTTAAAGTAATTATTTCTCTTTATTAAAAATTTAATTTAATTGAAAGTAAATTTCAAAATTTTAATTAATTAAAGACCATAAATTGATTTACATTCATATTTATTCAAAATTTAATTAAGTTAGATCGAATGGTAATATGAAACTCTTTTTTTTATATTTTAAATAAAGTAAATTGTATTATTAATCATAATAAAACTGATAAATATTTTCAAATTATTTAGGGAAAAATTTGAAAACATATATTTTGAAGTTATAAAGTGAAAATAGCACTAAATTGACATACGTGATCAAAGTAAATTTCGTAAATTGATCTAATAAAATAAATGAATATTTTTAAATTCATATTTTTCTTAAATAAAATAATAAATTTAACATCTTTCATAAGGTAAATTATCACTCCCAATAATAATGACTTCGGACCGCAAGACACATAACATACGAACATTGATTCTCTACCGTGAGAATATCTTTCGGTGGTCTTTAGTGCCATTCAAAAACAAATAGGTGAGTTTTTTAAATAATAAAAAAATATAAAGTATGTGTTTTGATGGTTTAAAAATATATATTTAGCTAGACAAAAAATAAGTGAATTCTCCCACGAAGAGAATTCAAATCCATAACAGATACATATTGATCTCTTTTTGTTGATAAGTTAATTAACAAATACAATAAAAAAATATCAAGAAAAAAATAAGAGTGAAAAAGTTTCAACGGCATGTCAACAATTTAATGTGTCATTCACATGATCAATGACATAAGTTATATCATTCTCTAAGCTTGAATTTCTTAGTACAAAATAATGTGTTTAAGGAAGACAATAATGCACAAGAAGCAATAGACATAAATGTGATTTCATCTAACAGTTTAAAAAGCCAAACCCTATTGTCAAGTTTTAAATGTCTGTCAAAAAAGTTCAGAACAATCAAATTAGTTAAAATAAAAATCAAAGAGGCTAAAATCAATTATCATAACAATCAAATCAACTAAAGGAGCAGCATGTTATGAAATCATTTAGAAAAGGAATGTCATTTAAGTGATCGAGCAATATGGATAGCGAATTTACATGCAATAATCGTCGCATCTGCAACGACCTGCAAGTTTATAAGTAAGATAAATTCTAATAGCTATTATTTATAGCTCTGGTTCTTAAATGAAAAAACACAATTAATTGCTTATTGCTCAAATTGAAATAATACTTTTGTTATAAATTACCATGCGACAACACGGATTAGCTTGGTGAAAAATTCGGTCGGCTTTGAAACCAAGGTCTTTAACCGTGTTGGTATTAAAATCAAACCAAACAAATTCATTGTCTCTCTTTTTAAAGAATATTTCGCCCTTCTTCCTCACTCCTATAGGAATCTCAAACTAAGGGAGCGGTCCAATAGTAAGGAGTTTGTACCATAATTCCTCAGCACGAATTTCACCTAACACTGATATGTCAAAAGTAGATATCTCAAAAGTACGCATATTATAATGATATGTGAACAAGGTACTGTAACTGGTTTTAAATTTGAGAGTCGCCACCCTTAATTTTATCCTAAGGGAATATAAAGGATAACCCTAAAAGTTAAAGATTCTAGATTTTTTAGACTCAGTTCTAGACGAAGGGAAGGTGTTAGGCACCCCTCATCTACCTTATTCACAAGGATACTAGGGTTAGAAGCGCGATCTTAAGAAATGGGATTTTAATTTTTATTAGGGGAACTCTCTACGATTTTAGTCGCATATGCTTACGTATCCTCTTAGAAGGAATCAAAGTCGCAATTTGTAATTCACAGTTGGTTTAGGTTTTTTATGGATTACAAAGATATTCGCATTTTCCGCATGTTTAGTCTAGGTGTTATGAATAGCAAAGATTGTTTGACTAAACGCGCAGTCGATTTGAATGAATTCACAATCATTTTTAAAAGTTATTTATTGAATTAATTTAATTTTGAAAATAAATTATAGTTGGTTGAATATTTTTTAATATATTAATTATTGAATAAATTCTATTTAAATGCATGGATAAAAATAAACTTTAATTCAATAAATAAATAAAATATTTTAATGAGTTTAGAAAATAAAAAAGTGTGATAAATAATAATAATAATATTGAGTAAATTAAATATATTTAAAAGTATACAAGAAAATTTATAATTAATAAAAGAAAATGTAAAATTATAAAAATAATGAAATAAATAAAATACATAAAATAAATAAAATATTAAAAAACACAGAAGGGTGTAAAATATATAGGGGTAGTAAAATGGTAGAGTGCTAAAAGCATGTGTCTGAATTCAGATGTTAAATTCAAGCCCAAAGGCCAAGGGGGTGCTTATATGCTCACTTCGGAAAAGATGAGTAAACAGTAACTTCTAAAAAAGAGAAGGAAGTAGATTAGGGCAGGCTAACAGCGCCAGGAAATGTATGAGAACTCGCATGTCCTGTCTATGTAACATATTCGATGGTTTTATACTAAACAGACAAATAGAGGGTGTCAAAAGCCAGGGCCCTAGTCCAGATTTTGGACTTGGCACATTTTGGCCTAGGGATGTACTTTTGTACTGATTAGCAAAAATAATAAAAAAAAGGGTGTATTAGCAATTGGGTTAAGCCCAACATGGTTTGGGATGGGCTTGTCTGGACAACATGCGCGTGATTATAGGGTAACATGGTAGGGATACGTGTTTAGGGTCGTATGATTGGGATCGAGTGGATATGGGCGAGGGAGTATGATAACGACTATGGGGGACGCGCATAGGATTACTAAGTTAATATAATTTCATTTTTTCACAAAAGAAAACAAACCCCCATTATGTTATATCCTCTATCGTCCCTCACCCTTTTTCTCTCTCTTTCTCTCTCTCTCTCTCTCTCTCTCTTTCTCTCACCCTTGTCTCGTCTTCTTCTTTACAGAAAACAACAACAACACCTTCAACCCCCAAAACCCTAAAATGGAGGCGATATTCAAAACCCCAAAACCCACAAAAAACAGAATCCCCTTAAGCCAACACCACGAAAATCCTAAATCGTGGTCAAAACAAAGCTACGAATTTACTAACCTTCTCTCGCTGTGAATCTTTAAATTCCTTTGGAAATCTGACGAATCCCTCTAATCTCTTTTCCTTGGTTTTAGGTTTAACTGACGGTTGCGGTGGCGGGTTAAGAATTTTGGGTTTCATATGTTAAAACCCTAAACCTATGTGAAGAAGAAGCTCCAAGAAGTTTCAATGACCGAATCACCCTTCACTATCTTCTTCTACTCCTTCTGTAATTTTTTTTTTGTTTCTGTAGTTGTTTTTTCGTAGCAATCTCTTCCTCTGTTTTTCTCTCTAATTTTCGTCTGTAATTTCTTGTCCCTTTTCTGTGTAATTTTTGTCCGTTTTATAGTGACTTAGGGTTAGTAGAGATTAGGAAATAACTTTATTGTGTCTGTAATTTTCAATTGGATTAATTAGGGTTGAAATAGATTTAGGAAACAATTTGGAATCTGTCTGTAAATTGTATTGATTGTAATCGGGAAACTTAACTAGTTTCTGGAGTTGTTTGATCTTGTTCCTGCTTTAATTCATTCAATTTTGATAGGCTTTGAACTGTTTTGATTATTTTTGTTTTCGACTGATTTCGTTTATGTTTGCAATTTGTGGATATGAAAAACATTAAGTTCGATTCAAACAGTAGTTGTTAGCAAGCGATGCTCTCTGCATAGTAACTGTGTGCGTTTCTTTCCATTGGGCCTACAATTTTTTGGAGCATGTATTTTTTTGGATTTGGAATTGGGCCATGCGCCTATTATTATTCTGGGCCTGGGCTGGTTACAAATAAGAAACCTTTTTTTTGTTGAGAATTCTCTTAAATAAAAAACAGAAATCCATTATACTGTTTTTAATTAAAACAAAATTAATATAATTGATAAAATTAATATTTAATATTAGTGATATTGATAAAAAATAATGTTATAACAATAATAATAACAACAATTTCATTCATATTTAAAACAAACCAAAAAAATTGACGGGCCCTCTTATTGGGCTTTAGAAAAAAAAAGCAGATTGCCTTATTAAAACCTAAATGGGCTTATTGTTTTATATTTCAAAATACTAAATTGTTTTCAAAGAAAACTTGCAATGGGCCTCCCTATTGGGTTTTAATAAAAGAAAGAGTTATTTTGTACACCCTTCTCAAAAGGAAAGAAATCTCAATGGTCCTTAAAAAAATTACTTCATACATTTTTCCAACCCTATTCAAAAAATTAAAATGGGCTTTATTAAAGACAAGATTTGTTCACACTTCCTTTAAAGCAATATACCTCCCTTAGCTTGAAATAGATTTTTATTAAATCCTAATGGGCCATCAGATGTTGATGGTCCATTTTGGATCGATACACCCTTCTTCTACGTTTTACTCCTCCCATATAAAATTTAGATAATACGATTTATTTAAATAGAAACCTAAATATAATATAAGGGTAGGGAAAATTTGGGGTATGACAGCTGCCCCTATTTAATCATCTTTCGATTGAACAATGTGAGAATATGTAGGTCTTGTATGTTTTAATCGGAAGTTTATTAAATATTGGAAGACCCCGATATTTATCTGAAAGATCATAAGAGTGCATTGTACAACGTTCTTATGAAGGTGAAGATTAGGAATAGGTGATGACGTATCATCTTACCAGCATTTGAGCCAAAATTTCGATTTAATTTAGACATGATGAGACAGATAGTTTGTCAGTATCTAAAAGAAATGGTAAATTTTGCATATTTACCATAACCTAGGAGGTAAATGATACAAGTTTGAAAAGTTGACTTATCAATGCTTGGAGACTAATATAGTAAGTTTTGATTTGATTTGATCGTGTTTATTCATTGCAACCTAGGGAATAGATAAAACAAAGTTGGATAATACATTGCTGCATGGGTACTGATGTAAAGAGCTATATCCCAAAAGAAAACTGATAACAATATTGTTGCATGGAGACTAATACAATGAGTTAAATCGAGGGAGAAACTCTGATGATGTCATTGCTTCCTGGAGACTGACGCCATGGATTATATCATAGAAAAAGTTTGATAATAATATTGTAGCATGAAGACTAATGCAATGGACAAAGTATGGTAATAACATTTTTGCATGGAGGTTGATGCAATGGGTCAAATTGCAGATTTCGCAACATTGCTGCATGGAGCCTGACACAATGAGCTATATCTCAAAGAATAAAACATATTATTGTTTAGAGACTGACATAATAGATTATATTATAGGTAAGGGAACCACATTGTTGCATGGAGACTGATACAATGAGCCAAATTGTTGATTTCGCAATATTGCTGCATAGAGTATGACGCAATGAGTTGTATCACAAAGAAGGGGAACACATTACTGCGTGGAGACTAACGCAATAAGTTGAATTGCATATTTCACACATTGTCGCATGGAGACTGACACAATGGGTCGATTTGCTGATTTCACAACATTGTTGCATAGAGTCTGATATAATAAGCTAGATCGCAAAGAAAGAACATATTGTTGCGTGGAGACTGACATAATAAGTTAAATTTCAGATTTCACACATTGTCGCATAAAGACTGACACAATGAGCTATATCACAAAGGAGAAAACAATATTGTTGCGTGGAGACTGACGCAATGTGTTAGATATAGAGGAAGTTGTTTTGAGTGGCCCAAATCTTATATAACTAAATCAGAGATAAGAATGGATTTTTTTACTGGTTGTTCGTTTTCAACCGAGGTATAAACTAATGGAGAGACCTAAGATCTTGGCTCTGTTTGTAGTAGGTTTCGATAAATGCCATGCATGATGTATATGCATGATATCCTAGATCAATATGGAACCCAAAGTGTATATGTAATGAGTGTGTGTATGCCCCAAATATATATATGTGTGCAAAATATGTGTATATGCCCCAAAAAATTGTGGAGAATGTTTTTTGTATTCTTTCTTTTTAAACCATTGGCTTTGAGTTACCACCTGTTGTACCCCAAAATTTTTCCTCCCATATTTCTCAACATATGGCAAGTGAGGTCCCCAAATTGCTCAAGGAAGTCCAAGAGTTGACCAGACCAACTCTCTCCTAAGGCAGTCTACCTCAAATTAGGGTTTCCATCTTCATCAAGATGTGTGAACAATAAAAGACCCAAATGCCCACCATTGTCCTAATATGTTCTCAAGATCATCCATGTCAAGTTTCAATCCTTGTAGAGGAAGTTGGCTCAGTCAATTGCTCAAATGCCTGAAAATCAATTGTGCTAGGTCAAAAGTCAACGGTGGCTCACATACAGTCAAACTTCAAGATTTTTGGTCAAAATCCTTATTTTGAAGTATTATCCATCATTTGATCAAGGGTTGATCATGAATCCTCAAAGATTTCTCACAATTCATCAAAACCCAAAAGTTACTAAATTAGGGTTTTGCAGGAAATGTCAACTCAACTTTGACCAAGCATAAATTTCTCATACTTTACCAGAAATGAACCATCCAAAGCTGATTTTGAAGAGGATGCAATTACCTACAGTTCATCTTCAGCTCCCAAGTTCAAAATATGCACTCACAAAAAGATATGAATTTTAACATTATAGGTCATTTTGAAAAGTCAACAAAAACACCTTTTGGGTAAATGCTTCATACATGATCATGGAAGACTCAATTGAGATGATACTAAAAGGGTTGCTTATAGGACATCCTAAGCTTTCTAAAAAGTCCAAGAACACCTCTCTAGGGTCAAAATTGAGAGAGTTATGCATTGGCCAAGTTGACCTTTTTTGCAAAATTGCCAAAAGATAAATGTGCTCAAATTTGCATTTTTTGTCAAATGGGCCTAGTTTGTCATGATTGAATCTTGCTTATAATGTGGTCCACGACTCAAATACTTATCCACCATTTGTTTGCTTCATTTTTCAATTTATTTTGATTTTTTATTAATTAAAAGGTGAATTAAATCAAATAAATGATGAAAATTATCAAAGATTTGATTTGATTGGTTTTTTTGACAGGTTAGCAACCAAGATTTGATGAGCTTGCATGATCAATTCAAATCAAGGCTGATTGGGACAAGAAAGGAATAATTTGGCTCAATATAGCAAGTTTACATATGCCATGAAAATCAAATCAAATCTTGAAAACTTCCAAAGATGTGATCAATTTTTACAACCCTAATGCACTCCATGATATATATTGAACGCAACCAAGGCAAAAGGGGGGGGGGGGGGGTTAACAGTTGTGCAGAGCCAAGAACAAAACTTCAAAAATTCAAGAAAAAGTGGTGATCCAATTTCCATCCTAGAGGCCAATTCAAGCCATTCTCACGATACCAACAGACTCCTGGACATCTCCATAAGGGATTTCAATCAATTGCAAGCCTTCTCACGCCTGGAATCGTAAGTACAGAGGCCACGGTTTATCTCAAAATTTTGATTTCGTTTTCATTGATTTACACATCATTAGCACGTTTGATTCATATATTCTTGTTTATCATTGAGTTTGCAAGCTTTTAGTATTGTTTAATTGCGTTTTTAGTACAGGAATCAAGAGATGCCATAGTTAGGGTTTCGTGTTCTTGTTTAGGGTTTTCCAATGCAGGCAAAATTGGGCGTTGATTCTGGTACCATGATACTCGTGAGGATGAGACGAGTTGATTGATACCAGCCATGGTCATTTATCTTGCTTGTGGATAATTTTTGAGATGCACGGGTCTGTACCTACAGCAAGGTGTCTGTAGGTAAAAGTATCTTGGGCTAAAATGACGGTTGGGAGGAAGAAGACGATGTGTGGCACTCACTGGTTTGGTGGTTTGAATCTTAGCGCGTTCTTGAATACATTATAGGTTTTTTTGATTATATTATTTTACTTCCATTATGTGTATAACAAAAATGTGTGGCTCAGTTGGCAGGCAGGCATTGGAGTTGAATATAAGGGCCTGGGTTCGATCCCCAGGTCCCAACCTTTGTTTCATATTATTTTGCTTCACATAATCAGGTACACCACATGTCCAAACATCCACCATGCAACTCAAGATCTGGCCATCAAATGCATCCTCAGTCCAGATCCCAGGCCTGTCCATTGAAAGTCCACCATGTACTCCAGGTCAACATATGCATCAGACCTGGCAAAGTCAAAACAGGCCTTAGCCTTGTTGGGCCCAAAAATTCAGTTTCCACCCCCAGAATTGCTAATGATGCTAGGCCCATTTCTAAATTTTCTTTCTTATTTTTATTCTTTTTATATTTCTTTTAATTATTTTTAATTAACAAATTAATCTTTTTTTATAAAAATCATAGAATCAAAAATTCATAAAAAAATTAGAATTAGTTTTTTTATATATTATCAAAGTTAATTTAATTTAGTGTTAACTTAGGGAAATTGTAATTTATTTTCACAAATAAAATCAAATAGAAATTAGGTTAAAGTGCTTGATTTGATTCTTTTAGTTTTCTCAAATAGATAAAACACAAAAATAGTTTTTTTCATTTGAATTAATTTTTTTTCTTAATTTAAAATTAATTAGAATTAGGATTTTCTTTTTTTAATTAGTTTATTATTTTCTTAAACAACAAAAATAACAAAAAACATGTTTTCTTTAATCAATTACAATTAGGTTTAGTCAAGGGTCAAAACCCTATTCGTCTCGCATTTAATTCGCCGCGCCCTTGTTATTTATTTTGTCAAATATTATTGTAACTGCTCACTGGTTTGTAATAGTTAATTTAGGGTTTTTACTTATCGCTTTTCCCCGGGTTTTTGGCTATGTAATTAATCCCCCTCCCCGAAGCCTTGTAATAACGTAGATTTATTTTCTCTCATTTTAATTCCTGCAAATATTTAACTGTTTAGATGTATGCTAATAGGATTTTATGATAAGAATGCATGGCAAATTAATACGGTTAGAAAACCCTAATGTGCAAAGATAAATAACTGAAAACAAATCACTCGCACATATCACTCTTAGGGTATACTCTCACTTCGGCTGCCTTCAGTAAACGATCATTAAGTATAGGACACTTTAGTGGTTACCCTTCTGTCTAAAAAAGATCAAATGTCCCGTTTGGATGTTGCCTCGGAAAGGTTGCCTCAGAAATGTTGCCTCGAATATGATCTTAAGACTCTAGGATTACTACTAAGGTATCCTAACTTTGCTTTAGTGATCGTACGTCCCTTTCAAATTGACCCTTACAACTCCAACGATGGTGCTACCTATTTCTCAATAGTGGGATAGCGCTGTCTAAAGGAAACAAGAATAGAAACGATCTTTTTTCGAGTAGGTAGATGCTAGTAGGTACTTGCTCAAATCAAAACTTTTCACACTTACACATTTCAAAACAATTTTCAAAACAACTTCGTCACACCTTTGAGGACTGATACAAGGGTTATCACGAAGTAAAACATTTTCAAAACAAAGCACATACACAAGCAATTTTAAAAAGATGAGCAAGTACCTAAGAGCCCATGGAAAACCATGGATAGAAAGGGTGCTAACACCTTCCCTTTCTATAATCTACCCCCCGTACTCATAATATCTCGAAAAAGGATTTTTTCTGTACTTTTTCCTTTCCGATTGGATGAAATAAAAGTCGGTGGCGACTCTTGCTTACCGCGACATTTTGCAAACACAAAATGCAAAATGCAAACCAACATTCAAACAGTCGGTTCTGCCACCATATCATACCATCTCCCCGACATTGTGTGTTGCATCATCGTGGTATCTTTGATTTGAACATGATGGAAAGTTATCAGTAAGATCTTGATGTTTGTATCATAAGTGTAGGCATAGCATATGCATATACATAGTCGTGGATATAAGCGTAGATGTGGATACAAACGTGACTTTTCTTTCGATATTTTCTAACCGAAATGTTTTTTGATGTTTTATCAAGTGCTTTTACTTGTCAAATCCTCGAATTTATTTCAATACGATATTCAAAAGAAACAATCGTAGTATTTTGCAAACAAGTCTGAAAAAGAAAAAAAACATAATTCATCTTATATAAAAAGTATAAGTTTTACTGATATGTGTTGTACCCCAAAATTTGCCCTCCCATATTCTTCAAGATTTGTCAAGATTCATCTTCAAATGGTTCAAGATTTCTCAAGGGTTGCACAGTCCAAATGCCTTCTAAGCCAGTCAAAATTAGGGTTTTGGTTCTTTCAAGGAATTTGAGGTTTTCAATGGCTCAATCAAGTCTCATAGGCCTATACACATTCTCAAGCATCTACATGCCAGGTTTCAAGACTCACAATGCCAAATTGCACAGTCAAAAGCCTTATTTGACCCACAGTCAACTGCAGGGGCAAAATGGTCATTTTACAGTCAAAAGTCAGAATTTTTGGTCAACATCTTATTTTGAGTCCACAATCATCATTTGATCAAGTCTTGATCATGATTCCACGAGAATGGCTCAAAAATCATCAAGATGCAAAAAGTTACTATTTTTGGACAGCAGAAAAGTCAACTGTATCTTGACCAGGGCATAACTTTTTCATGGTTCATCATAAAAATCCCATCCAATGCTCATTTTGAAGGGGATGACATTTCATACAATTAATCTTCACATTCCAAGTCCAAGAAATGCTCTCATAAAAAGTTATCAATTTCTACATTATAGGTCAAATTCAAAAGTCAATAAAAATGCACTTTAAGTCAAAGGCCATAACTTGAGATTGGTAAATCCAAATGACATGGGACCAAAGTAATTGGTTAGAGGACTTCAAGACCTTTCCAAAATGTCCAAGAACATGTTCATATTATCAAAATTGAACAAGATATGCATTGGAGAAGTTGGGAAATTTTTGTGAATTTGCAAAAGTCAACTTTGCTCAAAACACTTTGTTTTTGATAATGGGCCTCAAATTTCTTCTTGAAACTTTATCCAAGGCCTATGCACGACCCATCAAGATTATTTGAATTTATTTTCTTATTTTTTATTAATTAATTGTATTTTTTATCAATATTAATTCATTTAATTAATTTAAATTGTAGGAAATACAAAGATTTGATTTCTCAATCCTTTTGTGAAGCAAGAATGACCTAATCATGCTGGAAATTTCGTGTACCAATCAAGGATATCAAAATCTCCCAATTTAGCAACTTTTTCCAATCAAAAAGATTCAAAAATATTTGATTTTCAATCAAATATACAACCATCAATTTCATGGATTTCTTTGCAAGATTGTGACCTAGTTTCATTCTACTATATATACATAAGCCAACTCTAATCATGCACACGTGAAAGCTGCTGCAAGAAAGCCATAACCACTTTGAAAAAAACTCAAGAAATTTGAAAACTGATTTCCATGTTCTAACGTGATTCAAAGGCTTTTATTGATTCTAATCTATTGCAGGGGTTCCCAGAAACGTATTGCAATCAAAACCAAGCCCTAAAGCTACAAGAGTCATCAAGAACAATTTAACGATTTGCGTTTTTTTTCCAGCATCGAATTGCTTATTTCATGCATCATTAACATGATTTTGTGTTTGTTTTGTATTGCTTGAACTCATATGAAGCTGATGGTATAGTTTAATTGGATTAAAATGCACAGAATCGTAAAACGCCATTGATGAATTCTAGGGTTCTTGAACTCTAAAATTGGGGATTTACAGTACAGGAAAAATTAGGCCTTATAAGACCCATGATTGAATTCAGGAGACTCAGACGAACACGTTGGCACCCTCGCGAAATATTTCTATTAACCACACGCCTAATCGCTATTTTTCCTCGTTACAGTTTGTGGGGGTTAAAAACCCCCGCTATCTAACTTTGTTTTTTACAGGCAAACGAGGAAGACGAAGGACATGTTAGTATGTGGTTGGCTAATTCAAAAAGGGCGCGCGTTTTATTTGTGTTACAGCATATTGGGTTTATTTCTTAATATTATATTTACTTATTGTTATAATAACAAACGTAGGCAAATGGCATAGTGGTTAATGCGCTGGATGGTAACCATTGGGACCTGGGTTCGAATCCCAGGTCCCCCAAAACCCTTGTTTCTATTTTTTCCTATGTGTTCACATGCAGGTTGCCCAAAAGAGTTTACCATGTACCTCACGCCTCAGCATGCCAAGTGGCCACAGTCACAGATCCAATGGTCCAAAGCTGGATGACCATCATACACCTGGTCAATGCACGTGCAGATAGTCTCCAAAGTCAAAGCAGGCTTGAAACAAATGGGCCAGAATTTCCAAACAAACCTCCTTAATGGGCCAGCACCCCCTGGTTTCTTTATTCTTTATTCTTTTACATTTTAATTTTTATTTTATTTTACTAATTATTATTATTATTACTTAATTAACTTAATTAATATTTTTCATAATAAATTCAGAAAACTAAAAATGTAAATATTTTTATTATTATTATTATTATTATTTATTAATTTCACTTTATTTTTTGTAAATAAATACTAACAAATTAATTTAGTTTAATTAGGTTTAATTTTGACTTTTTCACAATAAATAAAATTATCATAGAATTAGGGTTTTACTAACTTTTAATCATGTTTTCTTTTTTTATTTATTTCATTAAAACATTAAAACATTAAAAAACTTAAAAAACATTTCTTTTATTTAATTAATTAGAATTAGGTTTAATTAAATGCAAAAAGGACCAAAATTTCTTTCTTTCTCGAAAAGGGTCAAAACCCTAAGGACGTCCCCGATTTAACTTCTTTGCGCACATATTATTTTTTGATCATATTTATGTAATTGCTCCGAGGATGTAATAGCATAATTAGGACCTTTTTATCTCTTTCTTTATTTTCTCGCATTTACTTTTCAAGGGTTGCTTTTGGCGATGTAAATACCCGATGCCTTGTAATAGCTTAGATTTACTTTCCGCAATTTATTTTCCGCGACTATTAACTGCTATGCATGACAAGACTTGCCTGAAAATTAAAATCAACTCGTAGCTCACCATGAAATATGCAAAGATAGTTTAACTGAATCCTGACACACTCGCACATGCCACTCCTAGGGTACGCCTCACTTGGTTGCCTCGACGTGGTCATTGAGTATAGGGTGTTTTAGAGGTCGCCCTCCTGTCTAAAGATCCAAGTTGCCTCGAAACGGTTGCCTCAGATAAAAAGGATCTAGGACATTAGGGTTACCGCTAAGGTGTCCTACTATTGCTTTGGTGACAACATGTCCCATATAATCGAATTGACCCGAATAACTCCAATGACGGTGCTACCTACTTCTCAATAGTGGGATAGTACTGTCTAAAGGACATTTACACAGCTTAATTTCTTTTAAGTAGGTAGAGGTTCTTAGATACTTGCTCTTTCAAAACAAAAATACTTTTCGCACTTACACTTTCAAACAAAGTTTTCAAACAAACACTTCATACACTCTTGAGGACAGATACAAGAGTTAAATCGAAGTTTTCAAACAAACTTTTCCAAAACCCACAAACACAAGAAAAGCAAAACATTTTGAAAACATAGTGAGCAAGTACCTAAGAGCCCGTGGATAACCACGGATAGAAAGGGTGCTAACACCTTCCCTTTCTATAATCTACCTCCCGAACCGAGAAACATCTCGAAAAGGAATTTTGTTGTGCTTTTGTCCTTTCCCTGTTGGAGAAAATAAAAGACGGTGGCGACTCTTGCTTACCGCGACATTTTGCGAACCAGCATTCCAAAATAGTCAGTTCTATTTCCACCGATCACAATATGCCTTTGAATAGGTGTGAGTACAAGATGCAATTCCTGAAAAGAGGTAATTACAGAAAAAATTTAAAACTGTAAATGGTAATTTCTACTGCTGTTTTCCCAATATCCTTTTGATAGCTATCAATCTTCTTTGCTTCTGAGTTGGATGATTTGGATCTAACTCTTTCTTCATGGTTTGTGGTTGCAGTTCTTAGATTGCAGTCACTTTGTTCTTTATTTCTTTTGGATAAGATCCCTAATTTTTTCCTGGATCGCCCTTTCGGGTTTTCAATCCACTGGGATAAATATTTTTTTTGTGTGTCCCTAATTTTTTCTTGGATCGCCCTTTTGGGTTTTCAATCCACCAGGACGCTCCTTTTTGCCTAAGTCGCTTGTTTAAGGTTTGGTCTTAGCGAGCTTTCTTATGCATAGTATTTTTTGACTGCGTCTGAATTTGTCGAGTGCGATAGTTATTCCCCATCCATTGTTGTGAGGATAAGACCACCACTGAAGAATATTGTTTTTACCATATATAGACCTTCATAGTTTGGTGTCCATTTAACACATGAATCGAGGCAAGGTAGAAAAATCTTCTTGAGTACTAAATCCCCTTCTTTGAATAATCGAGGGCAGATTTTCTTGTCGAAGGCTTTCTTCATTCACTTCTGATATAATTAACCATGGCATAAAGCTGTCAAGCGTTTCTCTTCAATGAGGTTGATTTGATCAAGTCGTGTTTGAACCCACTCAGCTGCTTCAAGCTTTATTTCCATTATCACTCTGAGTGATGGAATTTCTATTTCAATTGGGAGTACTACCTAAATGCCATATACTAGAGAAAAAGGAGTCACGCCTGTTGATGTGCGTATAGAGGTACGATAGCCATGTAGAGCAAAAGGAATCATTTTGTGCCAATATTTGTATGTCTTCAACATTTTCTGAATGATTTTCTTGATATTTTTATTGGCAGCTTTGATAACCCCGTTTATCTTGGGTCGGTATGACGAAGAATTGTGATGTTCGATCTTGAAATCGTCGCATAGCTCTTTCATCATTTGTTGTTTAGATTAGACCCGCTATCAGTTATGATCCTATTCGGAACCCCGTATTTGCATATGAGATTTTTCTTAATGAATATGGTGACCACTTGGCTTGTCACATTTGCATATGACGCTGATTCTACCCATTTGGTAAAGTAATCAATGTCGACTAGTATGATTCGGTGTCTGTTAGATGCTTTCGGTTCGATTATACCTATGATATTAATTCCCCACATTGAGAACGACCAAGGAGAACTCATGACATTTAGGGGAGTAGTTGGCACATTCATTTTATCAGCGTAGATTTGGCTCTTGTGATAGGTTTTTGTGTAATGATAACAATCTTCTTCCATTGTTAACCAGTAATACCCTGCTCATAGAATTTTTCTTGCCAAAGCATGCCCATTTGTATAGGTTCTGAAAGTGCCTTCATGGATTAATCTCATAAGTGTATCCACTTCTTGTTTCTCCATGCACCTGAGTAACATCATATCATAGTTTCTTTTATATAATACATTACCACTCAGAAAGAACTTTGAGTCCAGCCTTCGCAGAGTTTGTTTATCGATGATAGAGGCATTTTCTGGATATTCTTATTTTTCAAGATACCTCTTGATGTCATAGTCATCTGGTCCTTCTTCAATAGCGAGGCAATGTGTAGGCTCTTCAAAATGTCTGGTAGTAATTCACTGCTCATGGTTAGGCCAGGTTGCCTTAAACATGGCTGATAAGGTTGCTAAAGCGTCTGCCATCTAATTTTATTCTCGTGGGATGTGATGAAGGTATTCTCGGTGAATTCCATAGCTAGATTTAAGACATAATCCAAATATAGAATCAAGTTGGGGTGTTTAGTGTCCCATTCACCTTTGACTTGGTATATGACCAACGCAGAATCTCCAAATACTTCAAGATATTTGATTCTTAGATCGATGACAACTTCTAGACCTAGGATGCATGCTTCATATTCGGAGATATTGTTGGTGCACTCAAAACATAACCTTGCAGTATAAGGTTTCTGATAGTTATTTGGAGAAGTAAAAAATGCCCCGATATCATTCCCCAATGCATTTGAAGCTCCATCAAACATGAGCGTCCAATGTGCCCCTGGTTCAGGTCCTTCGTCGGGCCCTGATATTTTGTAGTCATCTATAGCCATAACATCTTCATCTGGAAAGTCGAACTCCATTGGTTGATATTTCGGCAACGGTTGATGAGCTAGATGATCAGCTAGTACACTACCTTTGATGGCCTTTTGAGTAACATAATGTATGTCGTACTCCGATAATAACATTTTCCATCGGGAAATCTTCCCTGTAAGAGCTGTTTTTTCAAATACATACTTTAAAGGATCCATTATTGCTATTAACCATGTGGTGCATGTTAACATGTATTGCCTCAATATTTTAGTAGCCTAAGCCAATGCACAACAAGTCTTCTCGAGGAGTGAGTACGTGGTTTCGTAGTCAGTGAATTTCTTACTTAGGTAGTAGATTGCATGCTCTTTTTTACCCGTTTCGTCTTGTTGGCCCAATACACATCCCATTGACCCTTCAACTACTGTTAGATACATAATGAGCGGTCTTCCAGGAATTGGCGGCATCAAGATCAGTAGCTCTTGTAAATATTGCTTTATCGTCTTAAAAGTTGTCTGGCAATCATCATTCCATGTCACTGTTTGACCTTTTCGCGGTAGTTTGAATATGGGTTCGCACGTAGCAGTTAGGTGTGATATGAACTTTGAAATGTAATTAAATCATCCTAAGAAACCATGGACCTCTTTCTATATCTTTGGATCTGTCATTTCTTGTATATATTTTACATTGTCGGGGTCCACCTCAATACCATGCTGACTTACGATAAAACTCAGTAACTTGCCTGATCTGACACCAAATGTACATTTGTTTGGATTCAACCTTAGTTTGAACCTTCGTAGTCGATAAAATAAATTCTATAAATGTATGATGTGGTCCTCCTCTGTATGAGATTTGGCAATCATATCATATACATACACCCCAACTTCTTTGTGAATCGTATCATGGAACAATGTGACCATTGCCCACTGATAGGTTGCCCATGCATTCTTCAAACAAAACGACATTACTTTGTAGCAGAAAGTTCCCCAAGGTGTCATGAAATTAGTTTTTCCATATATTCGGGTTCCATTTGATTTGATTATAGCCTGACAAACCGTCCATGAATGAGAATATTGAAGCTTAAGTTGCATTATCCACTATCACATCTATGTGAGGTAGCAGGAAATCGTCTTTAGGACTTGCTTTGTTTAGATCCCGATAATCTATACACATACGTACTTTGCCATCTTTCTTGGGTACCGGGATGATGTTAGCCATCCAAGGTGGATAATCTACCACCGCTAAGAACCCAGCGTCGAATTGTTTAAGGACCTCTTCTCGAATTTTATTGGACATGTCCAAGCGAGTTCTCCTGAGCTTCTTTCTGACCGGGGAGCAACCTTCTTTAAGAGGTAACCTGTGTACCACAATATCTGTATCCAACCCTGGAATGTCTTTGTAAGACCATGCGAATATATCCATGTATTCATGTAAAAACTTGATCATTCTTTCCTTGACGCTTTCTTCTAATGTTGCCCCCAGCTTGATCTCTTTCAAATCTTCTTATATGATGAGGTTAATGGTCTCAATAGATTCTTGGTATAGTTGTATGCTGTCAGCTCTTTACTCTATACTTCTTTCTAGTTATTCATAAAGTTCAAGATCCTTATCATCTTCCTCTTCAGCTTGGTTGACAGGAGCATCAAAATCATATCGGATAGCAGCAGTAACATTATCAATGATTTTGGGCATGGATCTGCATATTTATCATGTTTTGGTGTAATTTTTTATTTAGTACGTGAATTTGGAAAATGCATATGAGAGGAAGTATTGCCATTTTTTAAAAAACAATGCAAAAATAAAAAACAAGGATCTTAATTGAATATAACACATATTTTTATTAATCATTAATATTGGTTGAAACAAACGGGGACTCTTACCAACAATCCCCGTGCCCCGGGCTTGACATAGGTGTAGCAGTATAAATATTTAAGACTAAGTCATTGGATTGACTAGACTTATACATATCAAAATAAAAATCACCACTGCGCTTTAGTGTTTCCAAAGGAATGGGAAAAGAGCGAGTAACCTAAAAAGAGGGGGAAAGATTCAAGGTAAGGGGGTTCGTTATGCAAAGGAAAGGTATTAGCCCCCTAAACATCTACGGTACTCCGCAAGAACCTCTTTGTAAAATCTGTATATTTTGGCTATAAAATGTTGTATGTAAAATAGATGGTGGAGGTGAGAAAAGAAATATATATTTTATGATTTTTGCACCCGCCGCGGTTGTGAACCTTTAGTGCCTACGTACCACCTTTCGTGCAATAGGGGATCAGGGTACACGTAGTTCCTCTTTAAAGAATTTTAAAACACAAGTGTGTTGGTTAATTTTATGAGATAAGACATCATCGTCATTGTCCGTGTGGAAAACACACTTACTACCCACAATCATGAGAAAGGAGAATTTGCATCATCTCAAAGTGGAGGATATGGCTTGGATCTTAAAATCAACAATCCCTCACTCAACACCCAAGTGGAAAATATCTCACTTCACTACATATTATGGAAGTATAGTTGTTTGCATCACTACAAGGATTGACAAGAGTCCAATCTTTTGAGAAGAAGTTTTAAAGTAAAAAGCCAAAATGGCAAAAAAAATGGTTTGAAGTGAAATTGATTGACTTTTAGTCTTCTCAAAAAAATGTCAAGATATTATTAAATTGATTGAAGTTTATTTATGAAAATGTTTTGAAAATGCACGGACCTAAGTTCAAGTTTATTATGAAAGTGGTTCAAGTTAAAAAAACATGAAGAGTTTTCAAAAGGAGGGAGAAGATTTTTGAAATTAAAGAAGATAGGAGGAGAAGAAGAGACTATCCTAAAGCATAAGGTAAAAGCTAGGGATACGAACCATCTAACCAACAAGAAGCCAATACTTGACATTATGAGTCAAGATAGAATTCCCATTCTTTGGATTGAAACAAGGCAAGCAAAGACACTAGACTTCTTGTGAGAACCAAACTTCAAATGTATTAAGTCTTCACAAAAATTGGGCAGAGTAACGGTTGTATACGAGTGCATTCCAGATTACAAACAAAGAATGTAATCACAATAACCTGCACAAAAAAAACCCAATATATTGAGGTAAACCTCAAGAACTCCAGACAAAATATCAATTAAGGTCACAAGGTCTCCAATATAGGTCAAGGTTTCTAATCCTAAGTCCAAGAAGTAATGCCAAGGACAGTAACCAAATAGTCCAAGTATTTTAAAGGGTTTTTATTGTTCATGTTGATTATTAAGTGTCTTATAAGAGAAAAGAAAAGCTCAAAGGAGCAAAATAAAAAAGACATGAAATGTAATGCTTAAAGTAAATGGTACATAAAGCATAAAAAATAAAAGGGCACAAAGTAAAAGCAATTTAATAATTAGTGGTTAGTTGGATGACCATCTTGAAACTTTCATTTGGAACTCATTAGAGGATTGGTAGAACCAAAGCCTCCACACAACAAGTTGCATTTGCTTTTTGTCAAGTATATCATCCATTTGGAATCCTCAAAAGTACCATTTAATGATCAACGATGTTTAAGTGATCCGCGTTGACCAAAAGTATTGTAGATCTATTAGAGGATTGGTAGAACCAAAGCCTCCACACAATGAATCTCAAGGTTATTGGATCAAAGAGATCAAATTAACATACTTGGGCTTGCAAACATAGGTTTGGGCCACGAATGATCATTTATTCGAATCGGGACAAAATTTAGCGCTATGTTAAGCAATCGTAAGTGGACTTATATAGAAGTCACACCTATTTTGAGGTCGGTCAATAGCAATCTATGAACCATTTATTTTGAGACATGATATAGAGATCATGCTCCAATAACACTTAGTGCAATAAGAAAGGGACAAGATGAAGATGGGTGGGAAAGAATATATGAACCACATTTGAATTAAATTTAAATCAAACTATTATTAATATCATTAATCCCTTTTTATGGAGTTAGACTCAACACCATGGATCCAATGATGTTAATGAAGTTCATGATCAAAATTCAACCCAAGTTCAGCCAGAAAATAATCACAAAAGAATATTGCATTTAATATATACATTAAAAAAGTTTTTTAAAAAAGTTTTAAAATGGAAATTAGAGAGGAAAATGTCAACTATATTCAAATTAATCAAGAAAAATTGAGTAAGGCCATAGAAAAATCAGAAAAGGACTCAAATATTTTTATAAAATTTTTGGCAATTTTTAAAAGTCAAAAACTATTTTAAAACTAATTAAAATTGTTCAAACAAAAAGAAAATAGGTCAAAAATAGTAAACATTAATATAAAATTTTCAAAAAAAGTCAGAAGTATGAAAAATGATATTTAGGAAATTTTTCAGAATTAAAAAAAGTCAGAAAGCATTTTTAAAGTAATTAAAAAGAAGCAAATAATGCAAAAAAAATATAAAAAATAGAAAATGTCAAAATAAAAATGTGAAAAAGTAGTCATGAGATCAGAAATAATTCAAAGTATTTTTGTGGATTTTATCATAATTTTTGGATAAAAAATAAAAGAGTTATGAAATTTTGAAAATTAAATCAATTAAAATATAAAATCAAAAAATAAAATAAAACCAAAAAGATATGGGCCATCAGATTATAGTCAAAACGCGTTAGTAAGCTAATCCAATGGACCAGACGTGATGTGCTTGATATGGACCTTAGTGAGATGCGCAGGGAATAAAAAAAGGCAACCAATGAAATTAAAACGCTTGGCACGCTATCATTGGCTGAGACGAGACATTTTATCATCTTCAACCTCTAGCCACCCTGCAATGGAGATTTTGTGAGATCCTTCAAACGGTAAAATTAGGATCCCAGACCAGTATCATTGGATTCTTCTCTTCAAGATGATCCTAACACCACTGTTGTACCCCAAAATTTGCCCTCCCATATTCTTCAACATTTGCCAAGTCAAAGGTTCAAGAAGCTCCCAAGGGTTGCACAGCTCAAGAGCCTCAAATCAGTCAAAAACTAGGGTTTTGGTTCTGACAAAGAAAATGAAGTTTCCAATGGTCCAATCAAGTCCCACATGCTTATAAACATTGTCAAGTATCCTCATGCTAAGTTTCAAGACTTACAACACAAAATTGCACAGTCAAAAAACCCTAATTGCACTACAGTCAACTGCAGGGGCAAAATGGTCATTTGACAGTCAAAAAGTTCAAATTTTTGGTCAACATCTCATTTTGAAGCCACAAACATCATTTTATCAATGCTTGATCACGATTCTCAAAGCTTGGCTCAAAAAGTCTCAAGATGCAAAAGTTTCCATATTTGGACAGTTGAAAAAGTCAAATGTAACTTGACCAAGGCATAACTTCCACATGGTTTATCAGAAAAATTCCATCCAAATCTCATTTTGAATAGAAAGACATTTCCTACAACTCCTCTTCATACTTCAAGTCCAAGAAATGCTCTCACAAAAAGTTATCAATTTCAACATTATAGGTCATTTTCAAAAGTTAACAAAAAGGGACTTTAAGTCAAAGGCCATAACTTGATATTGGTAAATCAAAATGACATGGGACCAAAGGCATTGGTTAGAGGACTTCAAGACCTTTCCAAAATGTCTAAGAACATGACCAAATCTTAAAAATTGAGCAAGATATGCCTTGTGGAAGTTGGGAAATTTTTGGATATTTTGAAAAGTCAACTTTGCTTCAAATGTCTTAAAATTGCTAATGGGCCTCTTTTTCTTCCAAGATTCATCATCCAAAGCATGTGCACGATCATTTGGCCCAAAGGGAAGTTATTCATCATTTTTATTTTATTTATTTGAATTTTAATTGCTAATAATTCATTTAATTAATTAAAATATATGAAAAATACCAAAACTAAGTTTTCAAATCTTTTTGTGCAAGACAATTACTCATGATTCACTAAGGATTTCGTGCATATCAAAAGAGGAAAGAATTGGTGCAAATTGACATGGTTCTTCATGAAGAAATATTGGAAAAGATTCTTAAAAATCAAATCTTGAAAACCATTAAAAGCAAGGCTATGGGCTTGGATTATTGATCAAATTCGTTCTCTATACAAGTGCAAACCTAACCCTAATGCTAAAGACATGAAAGCTGCGCCAGAAACCAAGAGAAAAGTTTGAGTTTTTGCCTAAAATTTTCAAAACTGAAAACAGGGTTCCAAGAGGTTTCAAGGCGAAATAACCATTCTATCACCTTCCTGAGACATCAAGAAACGTGTCTGAATAATTTTCCACATCCCTAACACCCAGAATTGGTGAATGGAACTCAAACTTTTTCACATTATATGCATATTCGTATTTCAATATTCAAGCATTCTCATTGCATTTTTCTTATGGATTCATACTAATTAATTGATTCTGAAGCTAACCGTGTAGTTTAATTGAATTTTTATACACCATACGCGAAATTGCCATTGTTGTCTTTTAGGGTTACAGAGGTCACGAATTGGGGTTTCCCTATTCTGGAACAATTGAGACTTGAGACCTACCCCATTGAAATCAGCATGCTTGGACGATCTGAACACATACCTCGCGCCTAATTTATGTAACACCATAGCCTAATCGCTATTTTGAAAAAGAGCATATTTTGGGGGGGTTTAAAACCCCCGCTAACCTTTTTTTATTTCAGGGATCAACGAAGAAGAAGGGTATGTGGCAAGCTATGACTGGACACTTTGAATTCTGGCGCGCGCTTTTCTGATTTATACCACTAGCGTTTGTTTTTTTTTATAATAATTGTTGTTCATATAATATACAAAGTGCATCAGCAGCGCAGCTGGCAAGGAACGTGTTGGTAACCCATGGGACCTGGGTTCGAACCCCAGGTCCCCCTCCCTTTCCATAATATTTTTTCTAACGTCATCCTGTGCAGCTTACCTCCTAAGGTTCATCCTACGCCCAATGATCCAAACGTGCCACGCGCTTATCAAGATCAATCAAAGGGCTATGCCTTGGAGACCATGATGTGCATCAGTCAACGTCCACACACGTGAATACTGAAAAGTCAACCAGGCCAAAGGCTATTGGGCCTGAATTGCTAAGTTATGACCTCCAATTGGGGACAGAACCCCCCAAGGTATTGTATTTCTTTTCTTTTCTTTATTTTATTTGTTTCAATTATTTCTTTTTTTAATTAATTCCTTTAATTTAATTTATTTTCATAAAATATAAAATAATATAAAAATCAGAAAGTCATCAAAAATCAAAAACATATTTTATTTTAATATTTTTGTAAATAAAAATCATTAATTAATTTAGTTTTATTCTTAAATCTAATTTTAATATTTTTTTCAATAAAAGTTGGTAGAATTAGGGTTTTAAGTATTTTTCATTCTTTTTCTTTCTCTCACCATAATTAATTACTTAATATTATTTTTGTAAATAAATCTTGCCATTAATTAATTAACTTAATTTTAGGTTTAATGTTAACATGTTTTTCTTAATAAATAAAAATTGTAGAATTAGGGTTAATTAATTAATTTCTTAATTTCATTTAATTCACATAAAAAAACCATAAATACAAAAAAACCTCAAAAATAGTTTCTTTTTCATTTTAATTTCATTAATTTAATAATATAATTTAATTTCATTAAAAAAGGGTCCAACGCCTTCACTTGCGATTTTTTTATTCTCTTCGCGCATTTTATTTATTTCCTTCTTTTAAATATTTATGTAATTCTCCCAAAGCCATGTAATTCGGACATTTTATATTTCTCGCACTTTCCTTTATTTTTATGTCAAATCGGGTCCTGGATTTAATTTGGCGATGTGGACCCGCGCCTTTGTAATAGTTTAGGAATTTTACATTTTCTCGCAACCTTTAAATTATTAATAATCGCATGCGACATTGATATCATAAACATTGATATAACATATGTTGCATCATACATTTCATGCGACATAACTTTGTGTTTCAACTAACAATTTACCTTTTTCAGCAAAAGGTCGACAACAACTTTTTCAAAATCCAAGATGTAGTTTTACACAGACTCATCATGAAGCAACCTTACACCGGTTCCTTCTCAAAATCCAGATGCAGTTTTACACGGACTCATCATCAGGCAACCCTACATCGGCTCCTTCTCCATTCCAAGATTTTTGAAAACAGTTTACAGATTCTCCAAACACGGATGTTAATCTATCGCTTGTTCAGATCCAACTTTTGAAAACAGTTTACGGATGCTTCCCAACATGGACGATGATCTATTGCTTATTCAATTTCAAGACTTCTGAAAACAGTTTACGGATTCTCCAAACATAGATGTTAATTTATCGCTTGTTCAGATCCAACTTTTGAAAACAGTTTACGGATGCTTCCCAACATGGATGCTGATCTATTGCTTATTTAATTTCAAGACTTCTGAAAACAGTTTATGGATTCTCCAAACACGGATGTTAATCTATCGCTTGTTCAGATCCAACTTTTGAAAACAGTTTACGGACGCTTCCCAACATGGATGCTGATCTATTGCTTATTCAATTTCAAGACTTCTGAAAACAATTTACGGGTTCTCCAAACACGGATGTTAACCTATCGCTTGTTCAGATTCTCCATTTCTGAAAACAGTTTATGGATTCTCCAAACACGGATGTTAATCTATCGCTTGTTCAGACTCAACTTTTGAAAACCGTTTACGGACGCTTCCCAACATGGATGCTGATCTATTGCTTATTCAATTTCAAGACTTCTGAAAACAGTTTACGGATTCTCCAAACACGGATGTTAATCTATCGCTTGTTCAGACTCAACTTTTGAAAACAGTTCACGGACGCTTCCCAACATGGATGCCGATCTATTGCTTATTCAACTTCAAGACTTCTGAAAACAGTTTACGGATGCTTCCAGATACGGATGACAATCTATTTCTTATTCAGACCCCCAGTTCAGAGATGTTCCAAAACATTGATACCTTTCTGATACTCACCCACTCACCAATGACATACAGTTCAACAAACATTTCCAGATGGCATCTCAAAGCCCATCCTCCTACCAACAATTTCCAGATGGCATCTCTAAGCCCATCCTCCTACCAGCAATTTTCAGATGGCATCTTTAAGCCCATCTCCAAATGGCATCTTTAAGCCCATTCCCTCAAACTACGCTTTGACGAGTGCAAATTTTTGGGCACTCTAGTGTCCAATCTTCTTGAACCTTCGAGTCGCGAACGACAAACTTGCCAATCTAACTCTTCAGGTTCAAGAAGATTGAACAGGGGAAACTGTTGTACCCCAAAATTTTCCCTCCTCTTTTTCACAAGAAATCACAGCTTCGGGCTTTTCCTGATTTTTCAGATTGGTTTAAGAATCGGTCAAACGGTTTTTTCTCATCATTCAGACAAAATTAGGGTTTCCATTAACTTTTGAATCAGTTCAAGCAGATTGCTAGGGTTTGTTTGAGTTTGGCTCAGGGTTTGATCAGGTAGACGCTTCTTTAATAATAAATCAAGAATTATGGTTTGCACGCGCATTTTCAGAAGAATTTGAATCCAGTGTTTTAATTGGCTGTTACACTGCTCTGACGTTTGCTCAAGATTTCTGTTTGTTTCTCAAAGGTCTGAACATCTGGGATATGGGCTGAGGCTTCTGATTGAAAGTTTGAAGTTTAAGTTTGATCAGTGAGATAAAGGACATATGGACGTTTGTTTGATTAACTGTGCAATGCTTTTGGTTATTCGGAACGCCGGACGTTTATTGATTATTTATAATTTCTAAGTTAAAATTATTGGATAATTTCCAATTATTATAATTCAAGAAATTTAAGTAATTAAATTAATAAATGAAGAAGAATAAAAGAGATATCTGACAAAGAAAGGTTTTTATTCATTTTCAATTGTTTGTTACAAATATTATTTAAACACTGTAAATTTATTTACAGTTGTTTACAATAATGTTATTACAATGATTAAAAATAAATTAAATCTATCCTAAGTCTTCATCTTCTACTGCTGCTCCCCATTGCTCAACTGATATTGATCTGCAAAGACAAAAAAAAGGAAGAAGTCAATACAGATAAATTAAGAGCATTCTCAGACAGTTAATTCAAACTCATCATTAAAAGTGTTGGCCGGAATCAGTTTGTTCGCCCTCTCTGCAAATCACAAGAAGACTCTTGGTTCACAAAGAGGGAAAGAAAATACAGTTTGCAAGCATATGAATTAATACAAGGTTGCATAAAGAAATGCCAAACAAGCTACATGAAAAGGGACAAGCTACTGAATATGCCAAAACAAGCTGCATAATTTCAAACCAAATTGCAAACTGAAAAGGCAAACCAAACTGAAATGCCAAAACCAAGTTGCACAAATTCAAAATGTCAACCAAACTGTCCAAAAACTGTCAAAGCTGTCAAAACTGTCCAAAGAAGATATCAAAGCAATGCAGGAAATCTGGAAAGTACAATATGCAGAGGAAAGACAATATGCAAGCAACATTTCAAAATTGTCATCATTTTCCAGGCCAAGCACTTTTTCAGAAAATAAGTACACTCTAAGCAATATAATATGCTTACTTTTTTGTGGAGAGAGAAAGGGAGAGAGAAGTAGAGAGGCTTACAGTGGGCAGGCTTAAGACAAAGAGATATAAAACAAAAAGATTAGAACAACTCAAAAGGAGGCAGAAGATACATAAAAACAAATAACACAACACTTGCCTCCAACCTGTTTCGTCCTGCCTAAAACTACAAAACTGTAACATTACAAAAGCTAAAACACAAGCCTGAAGCCTTGCATCCTGCCAAAAACACCTAGCAGAAGCAAAACTTCCAACCTATGTTCAGATTCAATAAACACAGTATCCAAACCTACATAATACCTTTAAGCCAAGCAAGCCAACAAACATATCAACCTGCATAGGCTACAAACTGTAAACAAAACTCAGCCTTAAGCCTTTATCAAAAAACACATAACAGCACAAGCCTACTAACACCTCAAGCCTGCTAGCACCTCAAGCCTACTAAAACTCATAAACCTATCTAAAAACCAGTAAAAGCAAGCCTGTCAAAGCAAATTCCAACCAACCTGTCTCAAGTCTTATTCAAACAAAACTCAACAAGCAATCAAAAAGCTTGTCAAAAACATAATAGAAGCAAGCCTAAAAGCTTGTTCATCCAAAAGCCTGCATAAGCCTTGAAGTCTTTCAAACACGAGTCAAACTCACAAACTGCATAGCATTCAAAGAGCCCTCAGAACAACTTCATCATAGGGCCAACATCAAAACCAAAATAGCCAAACAATAGCCAAAAGCATCTCAGAATAAGGCAACATCATCAACATCATCAAAGAATCACAACAACAATAAGCAAGCATCCTCAGAGCCAAGCTCATCACAGGATCAAACAAAAGCAAGAATTCAGAAACAAGCATTCAGAAGAGGAAAAGAAGCCACTATTACAGGGTTTTCAGAAAGCGTTCATCATAAAACCAAACAAAAGCAAGATACAAATACCAGGGAGTCAGCAAGCCGCATCACATAGTCCCTCCGCCTCCGGCCACCTGAGAAGTGCCTCCTGTCCACTCCTCCGTCTCCAAACCAAAGGTAGTAACTCCTCTCTTCTCTCTAACACCTCACACAAATACCTAATAACATGAAGATCAGAATGTGTCGAGAACTAATAACATGCATGAACTGAAACCCTAAAACATGAAAGGACAGAAATCATATACCTTCTCGTCACTGCCTTGCTCAACCATGGAGAGAGGGAGATGGACGGTGGCGCTCTGGAAACTGAGGCGGTTGGAGGAGCATCAATGGATTTTGTTTGAGAGCGAGAACGAGAAAGATGAAGAAGACGATGGAGAAGCGGCGCCGTTTATCAAAGCGCTGTAAACCCTATTCTGAAACAAACAAGCGAAACCCTAAACAAAATTGTAACAAGCATCTGGGCCTGCCCTCACAAAATGCCTAAGCCCACTGAGTTCTAGCGCACCCCCCTTCTTTGAGTTTGTTTGCTTGTTTGTTTGGGCCAAACACAAAACATCAGGCCCATTCAACCTTTTTTTTATTTTTTCTTAATACTTATAAACCAATATTATTTTTTTACTTATCACTTTATTTTTTCTTTTTTTATATATATAACTTAAACTATTATTTTTGTTAAATAAAAAGGATACATTAACTTTTTTTGCTTTGTACAAAATTTTCTTAAGATACTTTTTTATATATAAAAATAGAATTCTTCTAAGTTAATTAATTTTCTCTTTAAAACCTTTTGTTTATATAACATTAACAAAAACACAAAAATAATAAAATACTTAACTTGCATCATTTGTAAATAATCATATACATTTTACAATATTTTTGTTTATCTTTGATTCTTATACTTTGATATATTTTACATTGAGGATGCGATTCGATTTGGTTGTAAATAATATTTGGACACTACTATCCCGATAAGTCTCATCCCCATTTGTAAATATTTGTATCCCCATCCCCGTAATCATGTTGTAATAATTTAGGACTTTAAATTCCCGCAATTTATCGCTTTCAATTATACCATGTTTAGACTTAGGGTTTGTATGCCAACAAAATCAACCGCTAGATAACCTAATGCAAAGACAAATGCATGAAAATCAATACACAATTCACACTTGCACCCCTAGGGTAATCCCGCTTGTTGCCTTAAAAAATGGGCCATGTTTGCATGTCAAGTACTTTGGCAAAACAAAAACAAATCAAATGATCATAGTCCCTCGATGACGCTTTCGAAGTTGCCTAAACGAAATGATCATAGTCCCTCAAGAAAGTTGCCAAAGACACTTGACACTATTGCATTCATGGTCTAAACGATGACCCGCGCCCGTCCCGTTAACATCCTAACACAAGGTTGTTCACCAAATACAATGGTGAAACAACACTGTTAAAAGGGTTAAAACACAAGAAAAATCTTTGAGTAAAATAGGGTAGACAACTCTTAGTTACTTGATCAAAAAACTTGCAAAACACACTTGCCTATTTTCAAAACACACTCCACAACACAACTTTCAAAACAACTTTCAAAAACATTGAAATATCTTTTCAAAAAGACAAACACCTTTGCATATACTCAAACAAGAGTCATTACAATGGTTGCCTAGACAAGGCATCTTTTTCAAAACATTTTCAAAACCACACACACAAAGCACCATTTCAAACAATTGAAAAGCAAAGGCAAGTGATCTAAAACAAGTAACTAAGAGCCCATGGATAACCAAGGATGAAAAGGGTGCTAACACCTTCCCTTTTCATAATCTACCCCCCGAACCCACGAAAACATATCAAAGGTTTTTCCTGTGCTTTTTAACCTTTCCTTTAGGATAAAATAAAAAGTTGATGGCGACTCTTGCTAAACCGAACAAGTGCGAATACAAACGTAAAACCTCAAGTCAGTTCTCCCACCGTATCACACTGAGGGTAGCAAAAAGATAACAATCACCAACTTTCACTGAAGTTGACCTACCAACTTTCACTGAAGGTAGAGAGAAAAGAAAATAAGTTTCCCCAAAATTCTGGTGTTTCACTTAGAACGGGTCTCAACTTCTTCTTTAACCAAGGCACTCCACCTAGAAAGGGTAATATATAAGTTGTCTCAAATAAAGAGACTACCACTGGCAAAGATTTCACGATGAGTTGTCTCTGCGATATTGAAAGTCTTGCCATCCACTGGAGTAATTTGACAACGGGCTGCAAACTATCCACTCATAGAGAAGATAGCAAAAAAAGTTACGTCGACTTTTTCAGGGAAGTACAAGTTGCTCAAATAAAGAGGCTTGTTGCTTGTTGTTATAGGAAGGGTTGTAAAAATGGCTTCCTAGGGAAAGCAATATGGCTTCTTGGGGAATGAATCATGACTTCTTGGGGAAATGCCAATATATTCTTACTGAGGAGATAAAGTTCTTCTCGTGCAAAATAAATGCACATTCTCAAACCAAAACTCGAAGCTTGCAGAAATCCAAAGTAATACATTCTGCTAGGCAACAAAGATTCAATACAGAAATAAACTGGAGTAAAACAGTCTACCAAAATACATTCTTTGAGAAATAAACTCAAGAGGGAAACCCAATCTATGCAGAAAAAGAGTTGTACAGGAAGGCTAAAGCAAAAATCATCCACGAGGGATAATTCAGTGGGGAAATTGAAAGAATATATGCTTTCTGCTTAAGGCCGACACTCTATTGGAGAGAGGACAACACAACCCTGCAAAACAGGGTAATATATCATCAAAATAACAATGGGTATGAATGAGAGATGATTTGCCAATTTTAGATATGCATGATGTATGTACGAATGTATGAGTGTTATCGTACATATGCTGACAAAACAAATATATAACACTGGGAGTAACCAAGCAAAACCAACTCGAGCACAATCAACACTCGGATAAATCACATCCAATACGAACATTCCAAAAAGAGTAAGCGCCAACTGAGGAAACAAAATCTACTGCCTGGCTTAACTTTACTGGGGAGAAACGTAATTCGGAAGTGAACAAAACATAGCGACCAAATAGTACAGATACAAAGATACAACATCCTCTCTCGGGATTTACCAAGGAATAACACTCAGACTTCAACAGGGAATCAAATATTTTCAAAAGTAACGCTTCTGATGGGGATTTGAAAAATCAACTTCAAGTAGATCAGACGGACACCAAATCATCAAAACATTCATTGGGGAGTTCGTGCCGACTTCATTGAGGAGGTCAACACCACATTCACAAAGGGAAAACCGGTATATGTTCTTTACTGGAGAAAACAGAGGCCCGTGTTCTTAGAGAGTAATTATTGTACCAACTTCTCTGGGAAGAAATAACTTCTTTTAAACAAATGAAACATTCACTGGAGAAATCATGGATTGAATCTTCATATCATGCAAACCCAGAAAAGAGAAGAAATGCACCAAAACTTGACCGAGGATACTAGAGTCACAAACCCAATACAGCGAAAACATCTTGAGAAAAACTTCCATGGGAGACAAAACTTCTTAAAACAACTGGAGTTCGTCCATTCCTGGGATCACCACTTTTGTTTTTTTTTCTTGCGTCACAAATTTTAAAGTAAAAGAAAATTGTAAATTCCTTTTGAAAATCAATTTTGTTATTTAATATTTTCTCTTTAAAAGTTATTATCAATAATAAATGGAGTCTTTGCAAGCTAAATAAAATAAGAAGTAAAAAGAATTGGGAAAAAGCTCAAATTTAATTAATAGAACGGTAGTCTGCGAACGGCAGGAATCCATAGATGATTACAAAGTTCAGAAAATGGTAATATATAATGGAAAAGATACATTGAGATACAATGACCACTATCCCCTCTAACAACTTTTAAAATCCTGAGCAGCAGCTTCTGTTGAAGTATGATGAGGATCCGAGAAGATTGTTGCTTCAAGGATCAAGTCTTGTCTGATGTAGTTACTTGCCAAGAAAGTCCCTAACTTTTGCCTAAGCTGCCCTTGCGGGTTTTCAACTTAGCGGGAAATTTTATTCTGTTTATGTCTCTAATTTTTGCCTAGACCTCCCTTTCGGGTTTTCGGCCTACCGAGACGCTCTTTTTTGCATAAGCTGCCCTTTCAGGTTTTCAACTTAGTGAGATGTTCTTTTATTTCTTTAGGCGAAGTATTTCTTGATTGCATCAGCGTTCATGGGACGTGGGAACTCCTCGCCATCCATAGTTTCAAGAATTAATGCACCGCCAGAGAAGGCTTTCTTGACAACATATGTGCCTTCAAAATTGGGAGTCCACTTGCCTCTTGAATCAACATTAAAAGACATGATCTTCCTGAGCACGAGGTCGCCTTCTCTGAAAACACGGGGTTTGACCTTCTTATCAAAAGCTTTCTTCATTATCTTCTGATATAACTGTCCATGGCACAAAGCTATCATTCTCTTCTCTTTAATCAAATCCAATTGGTCAAACTTGTTCTAGACCCATTCAGCCTATGACAGCTTGGTTTCCATTATCACGCGCAAAGAGGGAATCTCAACCTCAATTGGGAGTACCACTTCCATTCCATACACAAGGGAGAACAAGGTTGCTCCTGTTGAAGTGCGGACAAATGTTCAATATCCATGCAAATCAAAAGGTAGCATTTCATGCCAATCCTTATAAGTAACAACCATTTTCTGGATAATCTTCTTGATATTCTTATTAGCAGCTTCAACAGCCCCATTCATCTTTGGCATGTACATAGATGAATTGTGATGGACAATCTTGAATTCTTCACACAGTTCTGTCATCATCTTGTTGTTCAGATTTGAGCCATTGTCAGTGACAATTCTGCTCGACACACCATACTGACATATGAGATTATTCTTAATGAAGCGCATAACTACCTGCTTAGTAACATTAGCATATGAATTTTCTCCCACCCATTTGGTGAAGTAATCAATTGCTACCAAGATAAAATGGTGTCCATTCGAATATTTCAGTTTTATCATCCCGATCATGTCAATACCCCACATAGAGAAAGGCCATGGCGAAGATATTACATTGAGAAGTGTCGGAGGCACATGAACCTTGTCCGCATAAATCTGCCATTTGTGACACTTCTTTGCAAATTTATAACAGTCAGATTCCATTGTCAGCCAATCGTAACCTTCCCTTAACATCTTTTTAGCCATCAAATGTCCATTGGCGTAAGTGCCAAATGAGCCTTCATGAACCTCATGCATCAACATGTCTGCTTCGTGTCTATCCACGCATATGAGCAGGACCATGTCATAATTTCTCTTGTACAACAAATTTTCACTGAGGAAGAAACTGCCAACCAATCTTCTCAATGTCTTTCTATCTTTATTCGATGCACCAATCAGGTATTCCTGAGTTTGGAGAAAATGCTTGATATCATAATACCAAGGTTTCTCATCTGCTACTTCTTCTGTTGTAAACACATGAGCGAGCCTATCCATTCGCCGAACCATAATTCGAGGTATATCATTCCAAGTATTCACCTGATACATAGAAGCCAGAGTTGCCAGAGCGTCAGCCATTTGACTTTCATCTCTAGGAATGTGATGGAATTCAACTTTATTAAAGAAGGGTAACAATATTCTAGCATAATATTTGTAAGGGATCAAGCCGGGGTGACGAGTATCCCATTCTCCTTTAATCTGGTTTATTACTAAAGTTGAATTACCATACACATCTAGAATTTTAATTCTGAGATCAATAGATTCTTCGAGACCCATGATGCAAGCCTCATATTCTGCCATATTATTAGTACAATCAAATGTCAACCTTACAGTAAAAGGAATGTGAGATCCATGTGGAGTGACAATCACAACACCAATTCCTTTACCATAAGCATTCACAGCTCCATCAAATATCATACTCCAGCAAGATTCAGGATCAGGACCTTCCTCAGGCAATGGTTAATCATAATATTTCACTTTCAGAAACACCGCATCCTCATCGGGGAAATCATACTTCACAGACTGATGATCATCAACTGGTTGGTGAGCAAGATAATCTGCCAACACACTGATTTTAATAGCTTTTTGAGTGCGGTATTCGATATCATATTCAGATAACAGCATCTGCCAGCGGGCAATTCTCCCAGTAAGTGCAGGCTTTTCAAAAATGTACTTGATTGGATCCATTTTGGAGATCAACCAAGTAGTGTGATTCAACATATACTGCCATAAACATTTTTCCGCCCAGGCCAGAGCACAACATGTCTTTTCCAGCATGGAATACCGCGACTCGCAATCAGTAAAATTTTTACTGAGATAATAAATGGCATACTCTTTCTTCCCTGTTTCATCTTGTTGTCCCAAAATACAACCCATGGAATTATCTAACACTGTCAGATACATAATCAATGGTCTTCCTTCAACAGGAGGGAGCAAGATATGAGGTTCAAGCAGATATTCTTTAATACTTTCAAATTCCCTTTGGAAATCATCTGTCCATACACAACCTTGATCTTTCTTTAACAATTTAAAAATTGGTTCACATGTCGCAGTCATGTGGGAAATGACTCCGGAAATATAATTCAAACGCCCGAGGAACCCTCCGACTTGCTTTTCAGTTCTTGGCGTCAGCATCTCTTGAATTGCTTTGACTTTATCAGGGCCAACTTCAATTCCTTTCTGGATAACAATGAAACCCAACAGATTCCTTTATCGAACACCGAAAGTACATTTATTTGGATTCAAGCGGAGACGATACTTCCTTAAACGCTGAAACAACTTCAACAAATCTTCTACATGCCCTTCTTCAGTCTGGGATTTAGCAATCAAATCATCAACATATACCTCAATTTCCTTGTGCATCAGATTATGGAACAGGGTTGTCATATCCCTCTGGTATGTTGCACCAGCGTTCTTCAACCTGAAGGGCATCACTCTGTAACAGAATGTTCTCCAGGGTGTGATAAATGTTGTTTTTTCCATGTCCTCTAGAGCCATTCTTATTTGATTATACCCGGAAAATCCATCCATGAACGAGAATACTTTGAATTTTGTTGTGCTATCCAATAACATATCAATGTATGGCAATGGAAAATCATCTTTTGGACTAGCTTTATTTAGATCTCTGTAATCTACGCACATGCGAACTTTTCCGTCTTTTTTCGGTACTGGGACAATATTGGCAATCCATTGAGGGTACACTGACGTCACAAGAAAACCAGCATCAATCTGTTTTAGAACCTCCTCTTTGATCTTTACTGCCATATCTGGGTGAGTTCTTCTCAACTTCTGTTTGATTGGCAGACACTCTGGCTTCAACGGCAAACGGTGCTCTAGAATATCGGTATCTAGACCAGGCATATCTTGATAAGACCAAGCAAAAATATACATATACTCCTTCATCAACCCAATCAACCTGCTCTTCACATCAGGATGCAACAATGCTCCAATCTTGACCTCTTTCGGTTCTTCTTCTGAACCCAAATTGATTACTTCCAATGGCTCTATGGAATTTTCCTCGCGCTCAAGCAACCGTGAGACCTCTTCTGGAATCTCATCATAGTCTTCTTCTTCGGCTCCATACACAGGACATTCAAAATTGGGAGAGGGTGCAGGGTCATTGTATTCAACGAGTTTTTTAATCAATCTGCACATATGATTTATGATTGCTGTTGTACCCCAAAATTTGCCCTCTCATGTTTCCCAAAGGTTTCCCCCTGCATGGTTGATCACAAACTCTTGCCTAAGGAAAAGGAAAATTTTTGAGTGGTGCTTTAAGTACATTTCGATTGGCATTCTGTCAAGCTCTTTTGATTGGAATTCTGGACAAGCGCTTCGATTCTCATTCTGAAAGACCCTTCGATTGGTGTTCTGAAGGAGCCTTTCGATTGGCATTCTGTCAAGCTCTTTCGATTGGCATTCTGGACAAGCGTTTCGATTTGCATTCTGATAGATCCTTCGATGTTCTGAAGGAGCCTTTCGATTGGCATTCTGGACAAGCCTTTCGATTGGCATTATGGGCAAGTACTTCGATTGGCATTATAACAGTGTCCTTCGATTGGAATTCCAAAAAGGTCCATTCGAAGAAGCATTCAAAGGATCCATTCGAAGAAGCTTTCGAAGAGCATTCGAAGGAGGCCATCAGCCCATTCGAAAGGGAGCATTCGAAGGAGGCCATCAGCTCATTCGAAAGGGAACATTCGAAGGCCAGTTACATGTCATTCAAAATTCAAAAAGGGACAGGATCCCATGTGTTTAGCCAACGTTACAAACTCTCATTCATGGCTTTCAAACACATAATTAACGTTACAAATCCTCATTCATGGTTGTCAAACACATAATCAAGGTCATTTAAACCTTTGTCTTCCTGTCCCCTCCACCCCCTCTATATAAAGAAATCACAAATGTTGCAAACGGAGATACAAAAAGATATACAGAAAAATAGAAAACTTGGAGAGACGCTGCCCAGAATTTTCCAAGCCAAAGCTGCCACCCAGCGAACACCTCCACCCTCAGAATTACAGATCGAAGCACTTCTGTTTGGTAAAAGAAAAATCTAATCTCAAACTCATTTTTAAATTCATTTGGATTGCATATTCATATTATTACTGCTGTTTGTGAATGATTTAATGTGCTACATATAAGCTACAACGCAGAGTTGAGATTGTGCCATTGCTTGGGCATAATTTGAGTTTCTTCTTCGAATCCCAGGATAAAACAAACCCAGACCCATATTCAGCAGGTGCGAATAAGGGGAGATTCGAACCAAGGGGGTAAAATTCCCCCTGGACCTTTAATGTGTGTTTCGTTTTGCAGGAACTACATCATTAAATTCATGTTCAGAGTTTCGAAGCTCAGCAGTTTAGCTTCGAACTGGACCCTGGACTTCCAGATTGAAGGGTGACATATCCAGATCGAACACCCTCAGAGTGTAGCCCCTCATGCACCTTCGATCCAGCCTCTTCACTGGGTAGAAAGATAGCCTGCACCTCTTTCGACCCAGGCCTCCAGAATTATATTTTTTTCTTGTTTTGCTGCCTGGCTCATTTGTACTTTGTTTACTTTGTTTTTGTTTATCTTCTTTTAGATTTTTTTCAATCAACATAAAAATCATAAAAATAAATAACTTAGAATTAGGATTTAATTTAGTTAATTATTTTCTTCAATTTTAAAATCAATAGACTTAGGATTTATTTGAATTCCATCCTTTTCATAAACAAAAAAATGCAAAAAATATTAGGTTTGCTTTAGAGTTAATTTTAATCAGTTTTTCTTTTAATTAATTAAATTTGACTTAATTGAACATTTAGCATTTTCCCAAAAAAATAGAATAAAACAACAAAAAGATTATATGCTTAGGATTTTTTAGATTCACGCGCGTTTATTTTATTATAATTGCTTAATGGTTTGTGGTAGCTTAAACTGGGACTTTTATTTTTTACTGCTTTATTCCCCCAATTTTGGACATGTAAATAATCCCCCTCCCCGAAGCCTTGTAATAGCGTAGGATTTACAATTTCCGCACTTTAAATTCATGTATATATATATTAACTATTTAGATGTATGCTAACTAGGATTGTATGACAAGATCTAAAAGCAAATGGCAGAACACCTAAAAATACAAAGACGATATAAACTGAAAATCAATACACTTGCACATGCCACTCCTAGGGTACACCTCACTTGGTTGCCTCAATTATGGTCATTAAGTATAGGATGTTTTAGAGGTCGTTTTTTTGTCCCAAGATCATAAGTTGCCTCAAAATGGTTGCCTCGATAAAAATGATATAAGACATTAGGATTACCACTAAAGTGTCCTAACGTTGCTTTAGTGACCACACGTCCCTAAAATCGAATTGACCCGAAAAAACTCCAACAACGGTGCTACCTACTCTTCAATAGTGGGATAGTACTGTCTAAAGGACATTTGCACAGTTTAGTTCCTTTTTGAGTAGGTAGAGGTTCTTAAGTACTTGCTCTCTTTTAAAACAAAACAAAAACTTTTCGCACTTACACTTTCTTCAAAAAAAAAAACGAAACTCTTTTCAAAACCCACAATCACAAAGAAAAGCAAACTTTTGAAAACATAGTGAGCAAGTACCTAAGAGCCCGTAGATAACCACGGATAGAAAGGGTGCTAACACCTTCCCTTTCTATAATCTACTTCCCAAACCCGAGAAAAATCTCGAAAAGGAATTTTTCTGTGCTTTTGTCCTTTCCCTTGTTGGATAAAATAAAAGACAGTGGCGACTCTTGCTTACCGCGACACTTTGCAAAAACAAACGCAAACGCGAACCAACATTAAAAAACAGTCAGTTCTCATTCCCACCGATCACAGAACTGGCGACTCTGCTGGGGAAACTTAATAAGTAAGGTGTACCTTAGGACTAGATAACTTGTGTTTTCATTTGTATTGCTTTGTATGCTTTTAATCTTGTGGGCTTGTATCAGAGTTCTATAAATCCTCCACCCGAATTTTGGGAAACATTCATAGATAGCAATACGTTGTGGAAACTGTGCGGGGGTATACCGACACGGTTGAAGCAATAGCTATATTAGTGCGATAAATTTGTGAGTCCCGGTAGCCTTTGAGTCAATCAAAGAGAATACGGGGCCGCTGAGTGATGTCACTAAGCACTAATGACCTAGAACCTTACTTGACCATCTTGGCCTTTTTAGGGGTAGTGAGATGTCCGACTTTGGTGCAGTCCGAAGTTGGTAGATACTCGATACTACACTCATTGAGGATTGTTTTCTTGGAATATTTTGGTCGCCAGTTAAGTGGCTAAACCGAAACGATGAACACAGAAAACAATCCAATGATTTTGAGCTCCTTAGAACCCGGTTACTATTTATAGGACAGGTTTTGATCTAACTAAACTCAAGAGGGTACTTACCTATGAAACCTCCTGCAAGCCTGAAACTAGGGTTTTTGTGTGACTTGCTTGTACATGTGTTTCTGCATACATCATAAAGCATCATATGCATCTGCTAACCATTTCAAGGGTTTAGATCTTCATCTTTGTTCTTGTTTTGCAGGACATGGAGTCTCTCCGCAGGAAAACAATTCAAGTCAACCTTGTAAGGGTCCCTCTTCAACTCAAAGAGCTTACATCCAGGATTCCCGAGAATTCTCTCTTCAGCGAAAGACATGGTAGACTCCTCAGCTTGGTCAACACCAACATTGAAGAAGACATGATGAAAGTTCTCTTCCAGTTCTTTGACCCCCTACACCACTGTTTCACATTCCCTGATTATCAATTGGTGCCTACTTTGGAGGAATTTTCTCAACTTCTGAGAATTCCTATTCTTAGTTAACTACCCTACAACGGTACAGAAAAGGAACCAAAACTTGAAGATGTTGCTCAAGCATTACGCTTACAACCATCCGACATCAAGGGGCATTGGGAAACCAAAAGTGGTATCAAAGGATTCTTGGCAAAGTTTCTGTTTGAGAAGGCACGGGAGTGTTGGAATTCTCTTGATCTACAAGCCTTTGAAGAGATTGTGGCACTCCTTATCTATGGGTTGGTTTTGTTCCCAAATCCTGATCAACTTATAGATGTGAATGCTGTCAAGATTTTCATATCTAGGAATCCCATACCTACATTGCTTGGGGACATCCTCCACTCATTTTACACACGAACAATGAGGAAAAGAGGTGTTCTCATGTGCTGTACTCCTCTCCTAGCAAGGTGGTTTATTTCTCACCTTCCATAATCAGTTTTGAAGAATGAGCAGGGTTTAAGGTGGTCACAACGGTTGATGACCCTCACACATTCTGATGTACATTGGTGTTCTCGGTCCAGAGAAAATGTCACCATCATTGATCGTTGTGGAGAATTTCCTAATGTTCCACTACTTGGAATTAGGGGAGGCATTACCTACAACCCCTGTCTAGCTTTGAGACAATTTGGATATGCTCGGAGGGATGGCCCTCATGACATGCTGATTCCTGACCTAGTTTTTGACTTCGACAACGATACGCAAGGACTTCGACAAAGGTTCATCAGAGCTTGGGGGATGCTTAATAAGGTGGATAGTAAGACACTGGGGCACAAGAATTCTATCCCCCTTGAGCCTTACCTCAAGTGGGTACGGACCCGCTCCCAGAATCTTATGATGCCATATCCTCACATTCTCCCCTTGATCAAAGAGCCTGTTATGGAAGGAGAGGTTCCATACGCCATCCTACATCCTGACATGCCAACATCATGGGAAGAAATGCAAAAGAGTTGGATCCAACTCAAGGAAGAGCGGAATACTTTTGAAGCCAGCTTCTATGCCAGTGAAAAGAAGGTTTTGGAGCTTACTCGCCGACTTCACGAGGAGGAGACCTTCAACACTTACATCGCTCCAAAAAGGATGCGCAATGTCTTTTTACATTAAGAATTTTGTAATATTTTGCCCATGGGGCACTTATGTACTAACAAATTTCTTCTTAGTATGACGTGTGTTCTTTTTGTCTGCAACAAATTTGAATTTTTGAACCCTTGAATGCATTACATAAATAGCATACCATTCATCATATTCATAACATGTACCCTTTTACAGGTCTCTTATCTTCTTCGCTGTTTATTTCAGCAATCATCATGTCTGCTGAAACTTCCACTGAGCAAGCTATCAAGGCCCTCCAGGCCCAGAATGCCCAATTTCAAGAGTTGGTCATGAACCTAGCTAAGGGTCAGCAAGACCTGAAGACCCTGATTCTGAAAGAGAGGAAGAAGAAGAAGAAGAGGACCATCCTGTTCAACACCGGACGCAGGTTTGGAAACGGGCTGCAGAATGAAATTGATCTGGCCACCCCGTCTGGAGAGAAAGACAGTCCACAAGAAAGGAGGGCTCCTAGCCCTATGGTCTCCGACAACGAGACAGACTATGATGAAGAATGTAACACCCTCTAAAAACCCCGAATAAATTTTCGCAATTATAAGAATCATAATTTCAGAGTACATGCATAATTGAGGATGCTACAATTCTCTTTAAATAACACAAATTCCTGTCATGCATAATCTTAGTAGTAACTCATACATGTTTACACAGCGGAATAATTTATTTAATAAAACCAAAGTTATAATATTTCCAATCATCAGGGATTAACACCTGGAAAATATCAACATCATATTATAACAAAACATAAGGAAATTAAACGAGTCTGATTAAAACAGCTCGACAAACAACGTTCCCGGAGTTACAACTATCAGAGCATGACCCGGACAATACTAAAACGAAAGTAAACTAGAACGACAAGCCTTCGCCAAGCACCTGAACGAAGCTCCTCAATCTGAAATATTCAACAGTAAGGGTGAGCATCTCAATTATACATTTGATTATACATTCATAACAATCAATTCAGGAAATCATAAGCATCACCCAATAATTAGCATATTTCATCGTTTACCAAAAACCTTTACAATTCATGTACCCATGATACATTGCTTTTCATATTTGCAAATAATCATCAAACATCGTCAACCATATAGCAATCATACGTGCATACAAACAATCAAATACAACATTGGAAAAATCATCCATTCATGTTATATTCAAGGTAATGCAACACACCCATGCATGTGGTACCACTTTACCGCCCCATTAAATCTCGGGTCACGGATAACTCACCGTTCCATTATATCGCGGACACGGCTACCACCTCAACGTTCCATTAAATCGCGGACACGTATATTGGCCACCATGTTAATTCCACACAATGGGAATTAACAAATGCAACATGATATGTAAGTATGTAACACTCAGCATACTATGAACATCAATCAACATATCATGCAACATCAACAACATCAAATCATAACAAGATATGGATAGCATGTAATCACTCAGCATACTATTTAAACATCAATCATATCAAGTCATATTATAAATTCACGCTCGATAACATTATCCAAAAGCATGGCAATAAAATCCAAAATCAGGCACTGAAAACAAAGTTCAGAAAAATCAACACAGTAGCCTCAACACGGGTGCCCGTGTCGTACAACACGGCCCGTGTTGGGCAACACAGAAGAGCAACACGGGTGCCCGTGTTTTGCAACACGGCCCGTGTTGTAACATATTCAGAAAAGAAAAAAACACAGCATCCTTATCAGTACAGGGGGAGCAACACGGGTGCCCGTGTTGTGCAACACGGCCCGTGTTGTACAACCAGAAGGACAACCAGAAGAGCAACACGGGTGCCCGTGTTGTGCAACACGGCCCGTGTTGCTGAGCGCGTACAGAAATTTCCTGTATCTGCAGCAGCTCAGAAAACAACAGCCAAACGCGGGAAAAATGCCGGCTAAACGCGCATTTCGGTACCTAACGACATCGATATTTCACAACTCAAAACACACATCCATTTCATAATTACCAACAATTATTATAGCAACCTTAACAGTGATTACTCGTCCCTTTTTGGGGAAGTTCTGACAACATTAAGGTTATCCCTAAACCTCTAAGGTAAATTCACGATCATGCAGTTATACTCCCAATCCACCATTTGGAACCTAAAATTCCTAATCGATTCATAAAAATTGGGAACCTAACCCTTTTCTAACAAGGTTCAATCCTAAGGGTACCGATTCCTAGTAACATCTAACAATTGGGGTTCTCCCTACGATTATCTAAATTAACCATACATAAACCCATAAACAAAGGTAAACCGAGTAATAGCCCCCCTTACCTTATCAATAGCAGCTTTGAACTTTTTGAGTGATGTTCTTCGTTCTTCGTACCTTCAGAGCTCTATTTCCCCAAATTCCCAACTTCTGTTTATCGTGAAAAAAAATGAGAAAACTAACTTGAGTTCCAAAACATAACTTTACTTCTTTTGCACCCCCACTCTTTACTAACAACATCCAAGCCCAATAACTTAAAACTCAGCATATTATTATTTCTTTTATTTTCCTCCATATTTCAAAGTAAATAATTCCTTTTTATTTTATTAATTCTAATAAAATAATTTCCCAAATTTAAATAAATCAAATAATCGAAACTGGGGTGTTACAACTCTCCCCCACTAACAGAGTTTTCGTCCTCGGAAACATACCTTAGACGAACAGTTCCGGATAAGCCTCTTTCATCTGGCTCTCCAGCTCCTAAGTGATATTTCCATCTGCTGGACCTCCCCAAGCAACCTTCACTAATGCTATCTCTTTACCTCTTAACTGTTTCACTTCCCGATCTTCTATCCTTATAGGCAATGTTTCTACTGTCAGGTTATCTCTCACCTGTACATCATCTATTTGGATTACATGAGATGGGTCTGGAATGTATCTCCTCAACTGAGAAACATGAAAAACATCGTGCAAATTCGCAAGTCTCGGAGGTAAAGCAATACGATAAGCAACTTCCCCAACTCTTTCTGTAATCTGAAACGGACCAATAAAACGCGGAGTCAACTTCTTAGATTTCAACGCTCGACCAATACCTGTCATCGGAGTAACTCTCATAAACACATGATCTCCAGCACTGAATTCTAAATTCCTTCTCCTCTTATCATGATAACTTTTCTGACGACTCTGAGAAGCTCTCATCTTCTCTTGAATCAATTTGATCTTTTCAGTAGTCTGCCGAACAATCTCTGGCCCAATTACCGAACTCTCTCCAGATTCATACCAACACAAAGGTGTTCTACACCGTCTACCATACAATGCTTCAAACGGAGCCATGCCAATACTCGAATGGTAACTATTGTTATAAGTAAATTCAATCAATGGCAAATAGCTATCCCAAGCTCCACCCTGCTCTAAAACACAAGCACGCAATAAATCTTCTAACGATTGAATCGTCCTCTCCGTCTGTCCATCAGTCTGAGGATGGTAAGCTGAACTCAACCTCAATTTAGTACCCAAAGCCTTCTGCAATCCTTCCCAAAATTTCGAAGTGAACCTCGGATCTCTATCCGACACAATACTAGAAGGAACTCCATGCAAACTCACTATTTTCTCAATATATAACTGTGCCAATCTCTCCATTGAGTAATCCATTCGCACCGGTATAAAATGAGCAGACTTAGTCAACCTATCTACAACGACCCACATCGCTTCACAATTCATAGGAGTCCTCGGCAACCCAGATACAAAATCCATCGAAATGCTATCCCACTTCCATTCTGGAATAAACATTGGTTGCATAAATCCAGACGGCTTCTGATGCTCAATCTTCGATTTCTGACAGATTAAACATGCATACACAAATTCAGCTATTTCCTTTTTCATTCCCGGCCACCAAAACAATTTCTTCAAATCATGATACATTTTCGTGGCACCCGGATGAATACTCATCCCACTGCGATGTCCTTCCTCTAATATACTCTTCTTGATTTCTGCGACATCAGGAACACAAACTCTATTGCCAAATCTCATAACATCATTTTCATCAATTCTAAACTCACCACCTTGATCTTGGTTGATCCATGTCAATTTATCAACTAAATTAACATCAGATTTCTGCCCGATCCTGATCTCTTCTAGAATACCACTAGTAAGTTTCAACATACCCAAACGAACACACTTCGGAGTACTCTCACAAACTAAACTCAAATCTCTGAATTGTTCAATTAAATCCAATTCACGAACCATCATCATAGACATATGCAAGGATTTCCTGCTCAAAGCATCCGCAACCACATTTGCCTTACCAGGATGGTAATTCAAACCAAAATCATAATCTTTGAGAAATTCCAACCACCTTCTTTGCCTCATATTGAGCTCTTTCTGATCGAAAAGATACTTCAAACTCTTATGATCACTATACACTTCAAATCTCGAACCATAAAGATAATGTCTCCACAATTTCAAGACAAACACAACTGCTGCCAACTCTAAGTCATGAGTAGGATAGTTCCTTTCATGAACCTTCAACTGTCTCGAAGCATACGCAACTACCTGCTGATTCTGCATTAGAACACCACCTAGACCCAACAGAGATGCATCACAATAGACCACAAAAGATTCCACCGGATTCGGCAAAATCAGAACAGGAGCACTAGTCAATCTCCGCTTCAATTCTTGGAAACCTTTCTCACAATCAGAATCCCAAATAAACGCTTGTCCTTTACGAGTCAATTTCGTCAACGGCAATGCTAACTTTGAGAATCCTTCGATAAACTTTCTGTAATAACCTGCAAGACCAAGAAAACTTCTGATTTCAGAAACAGTCTTCGGCGCTTCCCACTGAGATACTGCTTCTACTTTTGTAGGATCCACTGCAATACCATTCTTAGAAATCACATGTCCAAGAAAACTAACTTCACTCAGCCAGAACTCACATTTGGACAACTTGGCATACAACTTCCTATCTTTTAACAAATCTAACACAATTCCGAGATGTCCCGCATGCTCTTTGTCATTCTTGGAATAAATCAGAATGTCATCAATAAAAACCACAACAAACTTATCCAGATACGGATGAAAAATCCTATTCATATATTCCATAAAAACACCAGGTGCATTAGTAACCCCGAACGGCATAACAGAATATTCATAATGCCCATACCTCGTTCGAAAAGCAGTCTTTTGAACATCTTCCGCTTTCACACGAATCTGATGATATCCCGATCTCAAGTCAATCTTACTGAATACACTGGCTCCAATTAGTTGATCCATTAAATCATCAATCCTCGGTAACGGATACCGATTCTTAATGGTTACCTTGTTCAATTGCCTGTAATCAACACACAGTCTCATAGAACCTTCTTTCTTCTTAACCAACAACACCGGAGCACCCCAAGGCGAAACACTTGGACGGATAAACTTCTTCTCCAGTAAATCTTCCAACTGACTCTTCAATTCAGCCAACTCAGACGCAGACATACGATATGGCGCCATTGACACCGGTCTCGTACCAGGAATCAAATCTATAGAAAATTCCACTTCTCTCTCAGGAGGTAACTCACCAACATCATCAGGAAAGACTTCTGGGAAATCACACACCACTGGCAATTCACCACTCCTGACCTTTCCTGTTGCTTCTAACGAAGCAAGTAACATAAACACATTAGCACCGTCTTCCATTGCTTCTTGTACCTGCCTAGCAGTCATAGTCAAATTCTCGACACCAACTGCTTCTGGAAAAATCACCGTCTTAGCAAAGCAGTTCAGATGAACCCGGTTGAATTCCAACCAGTTCATCCCAAGGATAATATCAATTTGTTCAAGCGGTAGGCACACTAAATCCATACCGAAACCTCTACCAAAAATCTCAATAGGACAATTCCTACATACAAGTGAAGTTGTCACTGAACCCGATGCAGGAGTATCAACAACCATGCTACCTCGCATACCAGATATGTCCAGTTTCAACCTCTCAGCACAATCCAAAGAAATGAAAGAATGAGTTGCACCAGTATCAATAATTGCAACTAAAGGTGTGCCATGAATAAAACACGTACCTTTAATCAATCGATCCTCTGGAGTAGTCTCAGATCCAGACAGAGCGAACACTTTTCCACCTGACTGGTCCTTCCTAGGCTTAGGACACTGCGGACGAATGTGACCTTCTTCGCCATAATTGTAACAAGTAACAGACTTCCCTTTGCAATCAATAGACAAATGACCAGCCTTTCCACATCTATAACACTTCTTCTCATCACTCTTGCAATCTCGAATGTGATGACCAGACTCACCACACCTGTAGCATCTGATAGGAGCCTTAGAATCTCCCCCACTAGGCCTTTTCCATCCACCTGATTTCTGGTTATCTCTACCATATGGCTTGCCACGGTCCATATGTTGCTTTCCTCTTTTATCAACAGCCCCACGAGAGTGAGACGACCTATTCTTGGTAATATCTTCTTCCAAGATCCTGCTACAATCCACTAGATCAGAAAATCTACGAATACGCTGGTACCTGATTCCCTGCTTAATCTCATCTCGGAGACCATTCTCAAATTTGATACATTTAGAGAATTCTCCAGCCTCATCATTGTTGTAGTGTGCATAATACTTTGCCAGTTCAGTGAACTTAGTAGCATATTCACTAACAGTCAGATTGCCCTGCTTAAGCTCCAAAAACTCAATTTCCTTTCTTCCCCGAACATCTTCAGGAAAGTACCTCCTCAGAAAAGCCCTTCTGAAGTTAGCCCAAGTCAGTGCCTCTCCATCCTGAACCATTTCAGTCCTTGTGGCAACCCACCAGTCGTCGGCCTCTTCTGCCAACATATGCGTACCATATCTGACTTTCAGATCTTCAGCACAATCGATCACACGGAAAATCCTTTCGATTTCCTTCAGCCACTTCTGAGCACCTTCAGGGTCATGTGTACCTTTGAACAACGGAGGATTGTTCCTTTGGAAATTTCCCAATTGCCTATCAGCACCAATCACGCCTCCAGTTGGGCTTCCAGCAAGTACACCAGCTAACATCCCCAAAGCCTCAGCGAGTGCAGCATCATTTCGTCCGTTACCTCCAGCCATATTCCTGAGAATTAAAACATACTCCACATCAGAATACAGTATCGACAGTGTTGCCTTACACTAATCGCATACAAAAGGGATGACTGACTCAAGACTCTGGTCACAACGACCGACTATGCTCTGATACCACTATTGTAACACCCTCTAAAAACCCCGAATAAATTTTCGCAATTATAAGAATCATAATTTCAGAGTACATGCATAATTGAGGATGCTACAATTCTCTTTAAATAACACAAATTCCTGTCATGCATAATCTTAGTAGTAACTCATACATGTTTACACAGCGGAATAATTTATTTAATAAAACCAAAGTTATAATATTTCCAATCATCAGGGATTAACACCTGGAAAATATCAACATCATATTATAACAAAACATAAGGAAATTAAACGAGTCTGATTAAAACAGCTCGACAAACAACGTTCCCGGAGTTACAACTATCAGAGCATGACCCGGACAATACTAAAACGAAAGTAAACTAGAACGACAAGCCTTCGCCAAGCACCTGAACGAAGCTCCTCAATCTGAAATATTCAACAGTAAGGGTGAGCATCTCAATTATACATTTGATTATACATTCATAACAATCAATTCAGGAAATCATAAGCATCACCCAATAATTAGCATATTTCATCGTTTACCAAAAACCTTTACAATTCATGTACCCATGATACATTGCTTTTCATATTTGCAAATAATCATCAAACATCGTCAACCATATAGCAATCATACGTGCATACAAACAATCAAATACAACATTGGAAAAATCATCCATTCATGTTATATTCAAGGTAATGCAACACACCCATGCATGTGGTACCACTTTACCGCCCCATTAAATCTCGGGTCACGGATAACTCACCGTTCCATTATATCGCGGACACGGCTACCACCTCAACGTTCCATTAAATCGCGGACACGTATATTGGCCACCATGTTAATTCCACACAATGGGAATTAACAAATGCAACATGATATGTAAGTATGTAACACTCAGCATACTATGAACATCAATCAACATATCATGCAACATCAACAACATCAAATCATAACAAGATATGGATAGCATGTAATCACTCAGCATACTATTTAAACATCAATCATATCAAGTCATATTATAAATTCACGCTCGATAACATTATCCAAAAGCATGGCAATAAAATCCAAAATCAGGCACTGAAAACAAAGTTCAGAAAAATCAACACAGTAGCCTCAACACGGGTGCCCGTGTCGTACAACACGGCCCGTGTTGGGCAACACAGAAGAGCAACACGGGTGCCCGTGTTTTGCAACACGGCCCGTGTTGTAACATATTCAGAAAAGAAAAAAACACAGCATCCTTATCAGTACAGGGGGAGCAACACGGGTGCCCGTGTTGTGCAACACGGCCCGTGTTGTACAACCAGAAGGACAACCAGAAGAGCAACACGGGTGCCCGTGTTGTGCAACACGGCCCGTGTTGCTGAGCGCGTACAGAAATTTCCTGTATCTGCAGCAGCTCAGAAAACAGCAGCCAAACGCGGGAAAAATGCCGGCTAAACGCGCATTTCGGTACCTAACGACATCGATATTTCACAACTCAAAACACACATCCATTTCATAATTACCAACAATTATTATAGCAACCTTAACAGTGATTACTCGTCCCTTTTTGGGGAAGTTCTGACAACATTAAGGTTATCCCTAAACCTCTAAGGTAAATTCACGATCATGCAGTTATACTCCCAATCCACCATTTGGAACCTAAAATTCCTAATCGATTCATAAAAATTGGGAACCTAACCCTTTTCTAACAAGGTTCAATCCTAAGGGTACCGATTCCTAGTAACATCTAACAATTGGGGTTCTCCCTACGATTATCTAAATTAACCATACATAAACCCATAAACAAAGGTAAACCGAGTAATAGCCCCCCTTACCTTATCAATAGCAGCTTTGAACTTTTTGAGTGATGTTCTTCGTTCTTCGTACCTTCAGAGCTCTATTTCCCCAAATTCCCAACTTCTGTTTATCGTGAAAAAAAATGAGAAAACTAACTTGAGTTCCAAAACATAACTTTACTTCTTTTGCACCCCCACTCTTTACTAACAACATCCAAGCCCAATAACTTAAAACTCAGCATATTATTATTTCTTTTATTTTCCTCCATATTTCAAAGTAAATAATTCCTTTTTATTTTATTAATTCTAATAAAATAATTTCCCAAATTTAAATAAATCAAATAATCGAAACTGGGGTGTTACAAAGAACAGTATCCTCCTGCTGAGGATAAGTACAAACAGCTGGGGGACCGTTTGAACGCTATGGAAGTACAAAAGGTGCCCGGTCTGGACTTCGGAGATCTGGGTCTATCATCTGGGGTGGTGATTCCCCATAAGTTCGAGGCACCTGCCTTTGCCAAGTATGACGGAGCTTCCTGTCCAAAGCTGCACCTCCGGTCATTTGTGAGGAAGATCCAACCTTACACTGCTGATAAGAACTTGTGGATCCATTTCTTTCAAGACAGTCTTTCAGGGACTCAGTGTTGGCTCCTAAATTCGACACCTTTGTTTTGATTGATGGCAGCCATTAAAAGCTGAAAGATGCTTTCGACTGGCTAAGCCTGTCGAAGTGCCCGTCGAAAGATGGCAAAATACTTAGAAGATTTCTTCCAAGGAAGAAGGCTGATTGCCTTCGACGTCGAAGGAGTTTTCGTCGAAGACGTTTCTTGATGAAAGCGTTCGATGGTCCAAAGTGGAGCAGTTTGAAATTCAAAGCTTTGGGGGGAAAACGGTTTCCAGCAGTTACTACGTGTAAACGTGCAAGGATCTGGAGCGTCGAGCATGGAGAACGTGCCAAGTGGCTTAATCTCGAAGCAGTGTAACTGCCCGACGGTTACTTGGAATGTTTTAGTATAAATAGGAGTAGACATGTAGTTTCTCGCGTGTGTTCACAAATAGATACATAGTCACTCATTTAGATTCAAGTACCCAGTGTGAGCGAAAGAATTGTTGAGAAATGTATGTGTGAAACACCAATTTTATCCATTAAAGTCATTTACTTTTCCAGTATTTTACTTGCTTTTCTCCTTTAAATTCCTGTCGAACCTTTACTTTAAAGCCTTGTTTATTTTACCAAGCCTTTCCTTTATGCAATTTACTTGAAACATTTTACTTAAAGCCTTATCCACCTTAATCAAACTTCAAAATCAACCTATGTCCATAGGATCAATCTGATCGATCCTGCGAGTAACCAAATAAGTAACCATTTGGAGGATCAGCGGTTGTTTACCAAAACCCAAGGTAAACAAATTGGCACACCCGGTGGGACTGTGTGTTGATTGTTGAAAAATAATCTCATCTTTTCGAGTTGTATGTTATTGAGGAGTGGTAGAATATACACTAACGATAGCAATACTGCCAGAAGAATGGAAGAGATGGCGAATCCGCCAAACAATAATGAAATCCCACAAACGAGTGTGGGAGCAACGGTTAATATGACCGTAAGTGAAGCGACGAATGTTGGTTCGACACCAGCAGTGTCAGTCACAACCACGGGGCCAATAACTTCGTTTTCAGGCCCCAGAATACCTTTGGGAACTCCCCCTCCAAGGGGAAATATAGGCACAAGGCCTGTGGTTCCCCCAGGATTTATTCCATTCTATGGTATGCCAACTTCTGAAGTGGCAAGCCTAACGAATGCTGCGTCCACTTATTCAGACCCTTTCGTGAGTGCCTCTTCGCCACTCCAAGGCTCTGGAGTAGGCATGGCAAATAGAAATAGGACCCAACTCTTAGGAGGAACGTCCCAAGTAGCCCATGGCCTTACAAATGCCTCGACAGCAGTCTTGAGGCAACAGATGGACGAAAGCAACCATGATATGGTGCAAATGTTGGCACAAACTTTGAGTACAGTGCTAAATCCTCTAATACAAAATACTACTCAATCGAATCAGCAAGTTACAGCGCAAATGACGCGTTTGGCTGACTTCTTTGGAGTACTCCCACCTATTCGACAGCCCCAAAGGGCGCAAACAAGAGGAAATCAGGGGATATTTGTAGAGGAAGAAACCACCATTAATCAGGCTCAACAGCCTGTAGAACAACCTGTCGAAGAACCTAGAGTAATAGCCCCAGAGGTAAGGTTAGTGAACAGAAACCAAAATGCTGACGAAGTGGTTCAGCATATCCAACACCAAAACATGGGCTTGGAAAATAATCTGGCAAACATGATCGAAAGGATCATGAATCAGAATGGGATGAACATGGGCTTTCGAAGGCCCAACTTTACATCTCCATTGTCAGAATACGTATTACAAACAGATTTACCTCCTAGGAGTAAAGTCCCCAAATTTACTAAGTTCTCTGGGGACACGACAGAATCCACTGTCGAACATGTGGCGAGGTATTTGATCGAAGCAGGAGACATTTCAAATAATGAAAACCTAAGGATCAAATACTTCCCAAGTTCCTTAACCAAGAACGCTTTTACTTGGTTCACAACTTTACCCCCCAATTCGATCCACCATTGGACCCAGTTGGAAAGATTGTTCCATGAACAATTCTATATGGGGCAAACCAAGATAAGCCTGAAAGAACTGGCGAGTGTGAAGAGACGTTTCACTGAACCTATAGACGAATATCTGAATAGGTTTAGGTTGCTTAAGGCGAGATGTTTTACACAAGTGCCAGAACATGAGTTGGTCGAAATAGCCGCAGGCGGTTTAGATTATTCCATTAGGAAGAAGCTAGATACCCAGTACCTAAGAGACATGGCCCAACTGGCCGATAGAGTTCGACAGGTCGAACGCCTCAAAGCTGAAAAAGCTAAGGCAACGAAAACTCACAAAAGAGAGAGAATAGCGTACGTTGAGATGGACGACGACGACCTAGAATCCTTCGACGATACTTTAACTGTCGAAGAAGGAGAAGTCGATTTAGCAGAACTAAAACAAGGGCCACCATACTCTTGTAAACAGTTAGTCCCCTCAAATGGGAAAAATCCCATTGGTCCAGACAGGACCAACGATAGGTTCCCAAAAAAGACTTATAGTTTTGACATCACAAAATGTGATGAAATATTCGACTTGCTAGTTAAAGATGGCCAAATGATAGTACCCCCTGGGGTAAAAGTGCCTACTCTTGATCAAAGAAAGAAGAGAGGTTTTTGCAAATATCATAATTTTTTGGGCCATAAAACTTCTCAATGTTTTCTTTTCAGGAATCTTGTGCAAGACGCTATTGAGGAAGGGAGATTAAAGTTTGCTGACAAATCCCCCATGGCTGTCGACTCCAATCCACTAAAGGCTGAAGCCCACTACGCAGAACCCTCTGAAGTGAACATGATAGAGGCGACCAGCATCCCGTCGAAGAAGCCAGGAATTACCATGGTCGAAGTCTCAAAGGACCACATCAACATGCCAATCTTTGGCAGTTTTTCTGGAAATTTATCCAGGAAGACAATTGAGGCTGTCCAGAAAGCGGTCGAAGACCCGAAGTCGAAGACTGCTGAAGCACAAAAAACTGGACCAAAGCCCAGTTCCCACTTGGCCACTGTACAAGGCCAGACGGAGAATCTGGAGACACAAATGAAGCAACTAACGCTTGCTACTAAGGATACCATGAATATCAACATGGTTGAACTTTCTGACCCTAAAGCTTCAGAAGAAGCCATAAGGCAAGAGCAGGCAAATAAAACGGCTTTCCCTAGGGAAAACGAAAACTTGGCAGATTTTTTACAAAGATGCCAGAAGAAGAAATCAGAGGTGATGCTATGTCCAAGATGCAGTTCTATCTTTGATAAAAAAGCTGCTGAGCACATACAAGGCGTAAGAGCAGCGAACAGGAGAAGGGAGAATGCTGACCTTCGACATGATCCCAGGAGGGGTTCTAATCAAGACAAGAGGCCATTGACTTTTAGGCCTCCAACACATGTACCAGTAGACACTTGGTACAAAACATCTGGCCGGAAAAGGCCAAGTGAAGAGAAATGGCATTCTTTCGATGTGCCAAGAGGTTCCTCTTTAATTCAGAAGAAAGAGCCTCAAGTTGCTGCACCCAAGGTTGCTCAAGTGTCCAGCAACTACAAGGGAAAAAATCCTATGTCGAGATCCCAATGGAGGAGATATCAAAGAAGGCGAAAAGCTGAAAGGGAGGCTGCCAACGAACCTAAGGCAGAAACTAGTTCGAATGTGCCTCAAAGGAAACAAAGAAAGCCTCTTGAGAGAGAACCAGTTACCAACAGGCTGGTTTGGCCTAACCAAAGTGAAGTCGAAGACGAAGATGATGCTGAGTCCGACGATACTCTGGATATAATGGTGAATATTGTTTCAGTACTGCCTAGGGAATTCAATCGACAGGTAGAAGTCGAAGCCAGTGACTGGGAGGTGGAACAAGAAATGGCCAAACATAGGCCAGTGTGCTATTTTGTCATGGACAATGGCACTACAGAGGAACAAAATGGCTTCTTCGAGCCACCTACAGAGGCGATGAAGAATCACCTCAAACCTTTGTTCATAAGGGCTAAGCTCGAAGAGACCACTGTGAACAAAATATTGGTCGACTGTGGGGCCACTATCAATATTATCCCTCATTCTATGCTAAGGAAGATTGGCAAAAGGGATGAAGAAATCAAACCCCACAATATGGTCCTGTCCAACTATGAGGGAGGCATTGGGACCACCATGGGAGTGATCCAGCTAGACATAAAAGTTGGGTCGATCCTTCGACCAACAATGTTCATGGTCATATCGGCCAAACCTAACTACAACCTTTTGTTAGGCCGTGAGTGGATTCATGGTGTTGGCGCTGTGCCTTCATCGATGCATCAAAGACTGCTGCTATGGCGTCCAGATGGGATGGTCGAAAACATAGAGGTGGATCAAAGTTACTACCTTGGCGAAGTGAATCACTTGGGTGTAACAGATTTCGACAAAAACTTGGCTCACATAGGGCCATGTCCAACTCCTGACTTCGACATGGCGCCAGCGCCAAACACCTTTTGTTCCCTATACCTGCATCCTGAGCATGGTTTCCAATGGGACAGAGAAGACTTGTCCCACATAGACTTCAGTGGGCTAACTGATATCCAACCAACTGGTTAGGGAAGTGAATTCAGTGATAATGACTGAGTCACAATCTCTGAAGCGAATTTCGGCTTATGTGGCCGAAACCAAGATGATAACGGCTCTCGAAGCCGAAGTAAAGTACATGGCCACACAGGCCAATGATCAACAATTATCTGCTGTTGGCCCAGGAAAGGATTTCGATCCAAGACCTCCTGATATCATGCCAGATGAAATGCATGAACAGAGGCTCGACGCCATCTATGACGATGAGCCTTTGGGCTTCGAAAAGGATCCCTTGGCGAACAACATTAAGATGTTAGCACAAGACCCTTTAGAAGAAATCAACTTAGGCGAAGGATCAGAGAATAGGCCAACTTACATCAGCGCCAAAATTGATCCAGAACTTAGGTTGGAAGTAATCCAATTGCTGAAAGAGTTTAAAGACTGTTTTGCATGGGATTATGACGAAATGCCCGGTCTCGACAGAGGATTGGTAGAACTTCAGTTGCCAATCAAACCTGGAAAGAAGCCAATCAAGCAAAATCCAAGACGCTTCGCTCCAGAAATATTGTCGAAGATCAAAACGGAGGTCGAAAGACTTCTGAAATGCAGATTCATCCGTGTTACAAGGTATGTCGAATGGATCGCAAATATTGTGCCAGTAATTAAGAAAAATGGCACATTAAGGGTGTGCATAGATTTCAGAGATTTGAATGCTGCCACCCCCAAAGATGAATATCCTATGCCTGTGGCGGAAATGCTAGTCGATTCTGCCGCTGGCTACGAATACCTGAGTATGCTCGATGGTTATTCAGGATATAATCAAATATTCATTGCTGAAGAGGATGTGTCGAAAACAGCTTTTCGATGCCCAGGGGCCTTAGGCACTTACGAATGGGTAGTGATGCCTTTTGGCCTAAAAAACGCTGGGGCAACGTACCAGCGAGCAATGAACACTATCTTCCATGATTTTATTAACACTTTTATGCAAGTTTATATTGATGATATTGTTATAAAATCTGTTTCCAGGAAGAGTCATATTGACCACCTTCGACAATCATTCGAAAGAATGAGAGAGCATGGTCTGAAGATGAACCCTTTGAAGTGTGCGTTCTGTGTGAAAGCTGGAGATTTCTTGGGTTTCGTTGTCCACAAGAAAGGAATCGAAATCAATCAGAACAAGACGAAGGCAATTTTGGAAGCAAAAGCGCCATCGAATAAGAAGGAATTGCAATCTCTCTTAGGCAAGATGAATTTCTTGAGAAGGTTTATATCTAACCTAAGTGGGAAAGCTCAGGCCTTTTCACCCTTACTTCGACTGAATAAAGAGGGGTTCGAATGGGGGCAAGAGCAACAAGAAGCCTTCGACAAAATCAAAGGGTACCTCACTAAGCCACCTATTTTGGTGCCTCCTTGTAGCAATAGGAGTATGAGATTGTACATAGCTGCATCTGACAAAACTCTGGGAAGTATGTTAGCCCAAGAGGATGAGAATGGAGTCGAAAGACCCATTTATTATCTCAGTCGAGTTTTGAATGATGCAGAAACTAGATATAGCGAAGTTGAAAAATTGTGTCTATGTCTGTATTTCTCTTGTACAAAACTCAAGCAATATATAAAACCAGTTGATGTTTATGTTTCATCTCATTTTGATGTTTTCAAATATATGCTGTCGAAACCGATCTTGCATAGTCGAATCGGCAAGTGGGCATTAGCATTAACTGAATACTCCTTGACCTTTATGCCTCTTAAGGCAGTAAAAGGGCAAGTGGTTGCAGACTTCATAGTCGACCACTCAATTCAAGTCGAGGATATTAATTATGTGGAGATAGAACCTTGGAAATTCTACTTCGATGGTTCCAGCCATAAAAATGGAACAGGAGTAGGAGTCTTGATTGTTTCTCCAGATAAAATTCCAACAACATTCAAGTACCAAATAGAAGGTTCTTGTTCGAACAATGAGGCTGAGTATGAAGCTCTAATTACTGGCCTTGAGATATTGTTGGAATTGGGGGCAACTCGAGTCGAAATAATGGGAGACTCAGAGTTAGTCATCAAGCAAGTCACAAAAGAATATAAATGCATAAGAGAGAATCTCATTATGTACTTTGTGATAGCAAATCGTTTATTGAAACAATTTGAAAGTGTCAATATTCGACACATACCCAGAGTCGAAAATCAAATAACCAATGACTTGGCACAAATTGCATCTGGGTATAAGGTTTCAAAAACGAAACTACAAAGAGCAATCGAAGTTCGAGAGAAGATCAAAGCAACTTGTCTATCACCATCAGATTTGGAATCGACGAGGCTAGGATATGCTGATCATAGTAACTTCGAGATTTCGTTCATTGATAATTTGTCAGATCAAGATTGGAGGAAACCCATTGTGGACTATCTTCAAAATCCAGGAGCTCCGACAGAACGAAAAACAAAATACAGGGCGTTGAGTTTTGTACTCATGGGCAATGAGTTATTCAAGAAGACGCCTGAAGGGGTGTTGCTGAAATGTTTAAGTGAAACTGAAGCATACATAGCCCTTTCGACTACGCATGCTGGGGCATGTGGGGCTCACCAAGCAGGCCATAAGATGAAATGGTTGTTGTTTCGACAAGGACTATATTGGCCCACTATGCTGAAAGATTGTGTTGAGTTCGCCAAAGGTTGCCAAGAGTGTCAAGTTCATACAGGCATCCAACATGTACCAGCAAGCGAACTTCACTCGATAGTGAAGCCTTGGCCCTTTCGAGGATGGGCGTTGGATCTTATTGGAGATATTCGACCAGCATCATCAAAGAGTCAGAAATACATATTGGTAGGCATTGATTATTTTACTAAGTGGATCGAAGCGATCCCTTTAGTCAATGTGGACCAAGAAAATGTCATTGAATTTATTCAAAAGAACATTATCTTTAGATATGGAATTCCTGAGACAATAACAACTGATCAAGGGTCAGTTTTCACCGGTCGAAAGATGCAAGAATTTGCTCAGGAAACAGGTTTCAAACTCCTAACATCCACGCCTTACTATGCACAGGCGAATGGTCAAGTCGAAGCAGCTAACAAAGTAGTGATTGGCTTGATAAAGAAACATGTTGGGAAGAAACCAAAGAATTGGCATAAGACGTTAGACCAGATTTTATGGGCTTGTCGAACGTCCCCAAAAGAAGCCACTGGTACAACGCCATATAGGCTAACTTTTGGCCATGATGCAGTGTTGCCAGCAGAAATTTGTCTTCAATCTGCAAGAGTTCAGAGGCATTATGATATTCCTTCTGAGGTTTATTGGAATATGATGTTAGATGAATTGGTGGATTTAGACGAAGAGAGATTACACGCTCTCGACTTACTCAGGCTTCAGAAGAAAAGAGTAGAAGACTCTTATAATAGAAAGGTAAAACCTAAGGTATTTTTGCCTGAAGATTTAGTTTGGAAGGTAATTCTTCCCATGGATCGACGGGATCGAAGCATGGGGAAATGGTCACCCAAATGGGAAGGACCCTTCAGAGTTATCCAAACTTTTTCTGGTGGAGCCTATGAGGTCGAAGAGATAAGTGGTGATAAAAGGCTCTTGAGAGTAAATGGTAAATATTTGAAAAAATATAAGCCTATACTTCAAGAGATAAAAATAAAATAATAAAAGAACAAACTAAATTAACCATAAAAATGCCAAAATGGAAATTTTTATTAATTTCAGCCAAGATGGCAATTGTTGTCGAAAACGATTACAGAAGATGGTTACAAAAGAGAATCAATCAAAAGGTAAGAGAATTCTTGAGTCGAAGATACTTGGCATACTGCAGCTCCAACCTCTTTTTGCACCAAGAGTTTTCCTGCACTAGTTTGGCAATTTGAGCGTCGAGGCTTTGAGCCCTCTCAGCGAATTCCAGGCCTTGCTTGATCTCAGTCTGGCTCTCAGTGTCTGGGATGGTCGAAAGAATTTCCTCCTGGAGTACAGTGTTGGCGTTTATCTTCGCCTCTATCTCTGCAATTTGTGCTCGGAAGGAGACATTCTCTCGCTCAATAGCATCGACCCTTTCCTGTGCAGACGCTTTCTGTTTCGACAACTCGGCAATTCGAGAAGTCGAATCTGAGACAGCAGTCCACGCGGATGAGCTTTTGCCATGCAGCACTTCGAGCTGACTGTTAAAACCTCGTTGGCGCCTGTAGTCCGCTGAGACTTGATCAATCATAGAATGTAATTCCATGATTAAGTCTGAGATTTCTGGGGCTACAGCTTCGAAGTCAACAGCATTCAAAACCTCTTTTAAGCATGATGGAGCAGTGGGGTCCCCCTCTAAAGTCTTCATTAAATCTCTCTTGAAGAACTGGGCCTTAACCTTCGCCAACGCATCATCAAGAGGAGAAGTTTCAGTAGATTTCCCCGACAGGGTAGGAATTTCCTGACTAGTGTCAGAAGAACTCTTACTCTCGATGATTGCATTGAGGTAGCTGACAGGGTCAGTTTGTTTCAAGATTTCCAAGTCCTCTTTTGACCTGTGCTTTGAGGAGGTGACCCTTGCCATAGTATTATCTTGGGCTTGAGGCTGTTGATTGCTGAGTGCCTCGTTTGGTTGCTCTTCGACTTGGACTGAGGCGGTACTAGCGTCGACTTGTGGTTCTTCGTTAACATCACCTTGGGGTCCTTCGCCAGCGTCGTTTTGTGGCTCTTCGCTAGCGTCACCCTGGTGTTCTTCGCCAGTACCACCTTGGTGCTCTTCGTCAACAGCATCTTGATTCTCTTCGCCATTGCCTTGGTCTCTTCCTTCAGGATTCTCTTCGGATGACAAGTCCACCACAGGAACCGTTTCTGGCTGTGTTTCCTCCACCATAGGTTCTTCTGTTGTCTTCTCCACTGTTTCAGCATTGGCCTCATTCTCAGTGTGGGCTTCGTCATTGCCCAAATCTTTTTCCTGAGGCCTGCTAAGGTCAGCAGATTCTAGAGTTTCTGAAGTCCTTGGTGGGGAACTTTCAGTAGTGTCCTGAAAAGGAGAAAGAAGACAAATCTTTAGATGTCGAAAGAGATACAATCGAATACTGGTATCTATGCCTAAAATAGATTACCTGTGGATTAACTTCAGCCCCATGGCTGGAATTGTCACTTTCGACAGGCTTGGTAAGAAGAGCGTTTAGTTCCTCCTCAGTTGGCTCCTCGATGATCACTGCAGGTGGCCTAGGCTTTCTCACAGTGACCTTTATTCTGACGGTTCGACCTTCAGGGGCAGGAGTAGGAACAGAAGCGTCCTTCGTTAACTTTCGCCTCTTTAAGGGAGCAGGAGGGGAATCACTTTCGTCATCACTCCCCGATTCGACCACCAATGCTGCCCTTTTCTTGGGCGAAGGGGCCTAGAAAACCAATAGGAATTCGATTGAATAATTACATCGAAAATAAAAAATCGAAAGCCAGAAGAAAAATGAAGAAAATCTGGTTACCGATGCAGGAGGCCTCCTCGAAGAGCCTTCCCCCTGTTGGTTGCCTGTTGTCTTCGCCGGCGCTATAGTCTTCGCCGGCGGTGGAGGTTTTGTCGAAGGGACTCCTCCTTGTGGGCCTTCTGTAGCCTTCTTGGCTAAGGGCTTTCGAACAACTGAAAGCGAAAAGGAAAGTTAACAGGCTAACAGTCGAAGAGAAAGATAAAAAGTAATGTGAGAGCATGAACTTACATTTCTTTACTTTGTCCAACACAAGGACAAAAGACTTCTGCAACTCTGCCATGAAGTCCTTCTCGTCGAAGAAGTACTCAGCATAATAGCTTCTCCACCACTCCTCAAAGGATGGTGAGCAAAGGAAATTAAGCTGGTAGTCAAACAGCGAGAGGATTGTTCGACCAGCATATCTTCCGATATGCTTGATGGCAGCTTCTTCTGTATAATCGTTGCAGAAGTACAACATTGACTTCTCTCTTTGAAAAATAGGAGAAGGCAGGGTTTGGATGATACCAAACTGGCGAGATACCAGATTTGGTTGATAGGCAAGCAGACTCAAATGAGTCTTAGAACTCTTAAATCGAAGAGGCATGATCCTGGGTGTCAGGAACGCCTCCCAAAGTACAGTGTGCTCATCGACATTGGGACCACTCGACTCCTTTGGATGTGGCCTTGTGAACCATGCTGGCCCCACCCTCCGTTGAGCAAATGGAGCCATAGTTGAAACAAATTCCTTCCTTCGAGCGAACATCAGAACGAAGTTAGTGAAGGTTTGTTGAAACTCTAGCCCATCTTCCACAGGTGTCAGTAGAGCCAGCCTAATTCCTTCGATACGTCTATTAGCTATCGCTGGGGCTTGTTCATTTATCTGAATCTTCTTGGGTAAGAAAGATTCGAAAGTGGCGTTGAGCCACAGTTGAAGTAGCCAGAAAGGCCCAGCGAGTAGCAAACTAGCCCTATCTTCGATATGTTTCAAGAGAGTAACCCCATTGCTGATTGAGTCATAAAGACTGGCCAGAATTAGTTCTGCCAAACAGATGTTTTGGCGGTGATGCAGTTGGGTGGCAAGAGTGACCATCTTTTTGGTCACTTGTAGAGACTTCGAGCAAAACACAAAGCGAGTTAGCCATAAGGCTAGAAACGCTATGTGTTCGACATCCGACACTGTATCCGTCGACCTGTCGTGATAATGGTTGATAAAGGTGGTGTATGTTGGCTTGGTCTCAGAGAAGCCAATTTGGTCCTCCGACATCTCTTCCGGGTCGAAGTAATCTCCGGTTGGTCGAAGGCCAGTGATGGCCGCTACGTCGAAGAGTGTGGGGGTTAACATCCCACATGGAAGGTGAAAGGTGAAGTGAGAGTAATCCCAAAACAACAGCGAAGCTATAAGCATCTCTGGGGAGTAGTTTAAGCCTGTCTTCGACAGCATTACTAGGTCAAAGATTCCCATTTCCTTCCAGACTGGAGTTTGATGTTTCTCCAACTTTGTTAGCCAAGCAACATAGTCAGAGGTCAGATTAGGGCAGGACCTGAAGACCCTAACACTTCTGTTGAAGAAACGGAGGTCGATTTTCTCGCGTGTAGGGTCTTCGTTGTCTTCTACGTCCTTCTTGGCGCATGCTACTGGCTTGAGTTTCTCGACGATGGGGAAATAGCTCTTGATCTTCAGAGCTTCAGAGATGCTTGGGTTCATGGGGCCAGACATTGCGAAGATCTGGTTGGAGTATCCAACCGGGATCATCAAGTGACGCGAGTAAGCATCGCGAACGGAGATGTCAGAAGGTTCAGGAACCCTTCGTTTCCCTGTAGAGTTCACTACCGGAGCAGTAACAAAGACCTTGGGTTTAACAAGTTGTTCAGTTGGTGCGTTAGTCTTGGGGGCAGTGGAAGCAGAGGCCATTGTTGAGGATGAAGATGAAGTGAAAAAGGAAGAATTTTTCTGCAAAGAGAGCAAGTTTGTACGAAAGCAAGGGAGTTTGAGGGCTAGTTTGCGTAAAAAGTCCCATAATGGGATATTCACTACTATTTATAGTAGTGGGAGAAATTCCCAATAACGAGGACATTAAATGTCATTTAATGCTGCAGGAATTAGTGGGACGCGTGGTAGCATCCTGTTGTTTTGGCCGTTTCTGCAGAAACAGAGAGACGCAGCGTGCGTCCTCGTTTTTGGGATTTGTCATAATGACAAATTCTGAAGTGACGTTTGGTACTGCACGCCGTACTGAAAGTGACGTCCTAGGATCAAATCAATGATGGTTTCTTGGGATTGCCATTGGTTGGTAAAAAGCAACAAAAAGTGCACAAGTTAACTTGTGACTAAGCGTGGAAAAACAGGTGTCGAATGGCGTTTTCAAAGAATGCCTTTTTCTTTCAGAGTCGAAATAAGGCATTCTTGGGGGGCAATTTGTTGGCTCCTAAATTCGACACCTTTGTTTTGATTGATGGCAGCCATTAAAAGCTGAAAGATGCTTTCGACTGGCTAAGCCTGTCGAAGTGCCCGTCGAAAGATGGCAAAATACTTAGAAGATTTCTTCCAAGGAAGAAGGCTGATTGCCTTCGACGTCGAAGGAGTTTTCGTCGAAGACGTTTCTTGATGAAAGCGTTCGATGGTCCAAAGTGGAGCAGTTTGAAATTCAAAGCTTTGGGGGGAAAACGGTTTCCAGCAGTTACTACGTGTAAACGTGCAAGGATCTGGAGCGTCGAGCATGGAGAACGTGCCAAGTGGCTTAATCTCGAAGCAGTGTAACTGCCCGACGGTTACTTGGAATGTTTTAGTATAAATAGGAGTAGACATGTAGTTTCTCGCGTGTGTTCACAAATAGATACATAGTCACTCATTTAGATTCAAGTACCCAGTGTGAGCGAAAGAATTGTTGAGAAATGTATGTGTGAAACACCAATTTTATCCATTAAAGTCATTTACTTTTCCAGTATTTTACTTGCTTTTCTCCTTTAAATTCCTGTCGAACCTTTACTTTAAAGCCTTGTTTATTTTACCAAGCCTTTCCTTTATGCAATTTACTTGAAACATTTTACTTAAAGCCTTATCCACCTTAATCAAACTTCAAAATCAACCTATGTCCATAGGATCAATCTGATCGATCCTGCGAGTAACCAAATAAGTAACCATTTGGAGGATCAGCGGTTGTTTACCAAAACCCAAGGTAAACACTCAGCTTGAGTGGTTCTATCAGTTGGACGGAGCCAGTATCCGCAGCTGGGAGGATTTGGCTGATGCGTTCTATAGGCAGTATCAATATAACTCCGACCTTGCTCCTACGCGTACCCAACTCCAGGGTATGTCAATAGGGACGGGTGAAGGATTTAAGGAATATGCTCAAAAATGGAGAGACCTGGCCGGAAGGGTGCAACCACCTTTGGCTGATCGTGAAATGGTTGATATGTTTCTGGGGACCCTGTCTGGTCCATTCTTTAACCATTTGATTGGAAGTTCTTCAGCCGGATTTACAGACCTCATCTTAACTGGTGAGAGGATTGAAGCAGGTATTAAAGCTGGGAAGATACAGAAGGGTGCCTCATCGAGCACCGAGAAGAAACCGTTCAAGAAAGAGTCCAGTGCCGTCTACAGTTCGAGAAGACAAAGTAGACCTAAACACTGCTAAGTTGTCAATGCGGTTGTTATTTCAAAACCTACTGGTGCTCCTCAACATCACAATCAACAGAGGGACGAGAGACGTCGAAGGCAATTCACTCGTCTCAGCATGACTTTTTCTCAGATATTGCCACAGTTGCTGAGTACCAATCTGGTGACTCTAAAAGAAGCTCCAAGGAATCCAAATACTGCGTCATCAAAGTATAACCCCAATGCCCGCTGCGCTTATCACTCTGAGAGCCCGGGGCATAATATAGATGATTGTTGGAGTCTGAAAAACAAGGTTCAAGACCTAATCAATGCAAAAGAGATTGAGTTTGAGGCGCCCGAGAGGCCTAATGTTGTGACTGCTCTCATGCCCAAGCATGGAGTGAATGCTGTAGAGGAAGACTTGTTCGTAGTTTCTGTGGATGATGTTGTTACCCCTCTAATAACTATCAAGAAGAACCTGTTGCTAGCCGGTTTATTTCCGGGCTGTGGTGAAGGTTGCCCTATATGTTCTGCTTTACCTACTGGTTGCCCATCTCTGAAGTCAGGTATCCATAACCTGATGGATAGTAAAGAGATTCTTTTTGAGAAGACTGCTGTTCCACCTGTTCATTCTGAAGAAGTTTCAATCATTACCATTTTCGACAATTCTTCCAAGGCTCCCTCGAGGACGCCTGTTAGAATTACATCTGTTCCAAAGACCACACCTATAATTATCACTGTTCCGGGGCCCATCCCCTATACATCTGACAAAGCTGTCCATTGGCACTATAGGGCAGATGTTTATGTTCTTGGAGTTAAGCAAGAGTTCGGTGCTGATACCGACATCAGCAACATTACTGGGCCTGCTAAAGTCACCCGTAGCGGTAGACTTTTCTCACCTGATATTGCTCCACCAACTGTCCGAAGACCTATTGTCATTAAGCCTGCAAGTGTACCTGCTGCCATTCCTGATCAAGTCCCTATTCCTACCCCTGTCGCCGAGTCATCTAACGCTCGGGGCAAAGGGATCACCACTGATATGCCCGCCCAGACGGAGGCGCCAAAGACCATCAATGTTGAAGCTTCCAAACAGGAGATGGAAGAGATTCTGAAGATTATTAAGAAGAGTGATTTTAATGTAGTTGAGCAACTGGGGAAAACCCCATCCAAGATTTCGATGTTATCACTGCTGTTATGTTCAGAGGCCCATGCCAAGGCTCTAATTACCTTCCTAAAGACGGCCCACGTGCCACAAGAGACATCAGCTGATCAATTTACCGATTGTGTGGCCAATTTAACTGCTGATAATGGTTTGGGTTTCTCCGACGCTAATCTAACTGCTAAAGGGAAGAACCATAATGATGCCCTGCATGTATCCATTGAATGCAGGGGCACTACTCTTGCACATGTATCGGTTGACACTGGTTCCTCGTTGAACGTCTTGCCCAAGAAAGCTCTAGACATGCTGGATTATGAAGGTTTGGAACTAAAGCCGAGCAACATTGTTGTCCGGGCCTTTGATGGGTCTAAGAGGATGGTGCATGGTGAGGTTGATATTCCAATTAAAGTTGGTTCTCAGGTCTTCAATTCTACATTCTATGTGATAGACATTCGACCATCCTATTCTTGTTTGCTGGGTCGTCCATGGATCCACAAAGCTGGAGCTGTAACCTCAACGCTCCACCAGAAGTTGAAGTACCCGGTCAGAGGGAAGATTGTAACAGTTCAAGGGGAGGAGGAGTACATGGTCAGCCACCTCAACTCGTTCCGGTACGTAGAGATGGATGGGGAGTTCATTGAGACCCCATTTCAACACTTTGAAGAGGTTCCTCAGACATTGGCATCAACTAAGACTGTGATGGAAGATTCTCCTATGAAGATGGCTTCCTTAAAGGATGCCCGGGCTGTTATCGAGAAGGGTGAGTATGCAAACTGGGGCCGACTTCCTGATTTCACTCAGAAGCCTAACAAGTTCAGTTTGGGTTTCACTGCAGAAGCTCAAAGGGCTATTCTAAGTGCAAGGATTGGAAGACCTCATGTGTTCATCAGCAACTCGGGAGTAAATGCCATCGAAGATGACGTAGAGGAGTCTGAATTCGACAGCTGGATCTATCCTACGACCAACGGTGGACCAAACAACTGGACAACAAAGGATTTCATCCCTATTACTTTTATTACTCAGTAATGAGCTTTTTGTTTCGAATTTGTAACAGACAATGTTTTGAAACTTTATGGCCCGGTGTCTTACCCGGGGCACCGGGGCTTCATTTGTGAGGACTTTTGTATGCCATTTTCATATATCATTAATGAAAGCATTGGACATTTTCGCATTTCAAATTTTGTGCTCCTTGTCTTTCTTTATTACATATTGCAAAACAACTATTTTACACACACTCACATATACAGGTCCCAATCCACTCTGGATCTCACTGGTAACGACTCTGCTACTGCCAGTTATGACTTCGAAAATCCGATCAATTTAGCCGAAGACGAAGGTGAAGATGATTACGAAGTGCCTGGTGAACTTGCAAGACTGCTACTCCAGGAAGAGAGGGCCATTCATCCACATGAAGAGCTAGTGGAAATAGTGAATCTGGGTACTGATACAGACAAAAAGGAAGTCAAGATCGGTGCAAGTCTGGAGCTTAGTGTAAAGCGGCGGTTGATTCAGATGCTGCATGACTACGTGGAAATCTTTGCCTGGTCTTACAAAGATATGCCTGGGTTAGATACCGACATTGTGGTTCATCGCCTGCCTAACAAGGAAGACTGTCCTCCGGTAAAACAGAAGGTTCGCCGTATGCGTCCAGAGATGTCTGAGAAAATCAAGGCCGAAGTTATGAAACAGTTTAACACCGATTTTCTAGCAGTAACTTCTTACCCTCAGTGGGTCGCCAATGTGGTTCCAGTGCCGAAGAAAGATGGTAAGGTCAGAATGCGTGTTGATTACAGAGATTTGAATAGGGCAAGCCCTAAGGATGACTTCCCTCTGCCTCACATTGACGTTCTGGTTGACAATACTGCTCAGCACAAGGTATTCTCCTTTATGGATGGTTTCTCTGGTTATAATCAGATAAAAATGGCTCCCGAAGACATGGAGAAGACCACCTTTGTTACTCAGTGGGGCACCTTTTGTTACAAGGTCATGCCTTTTGGACTGAAGAATGTTGGGGCAACATATCATCGTGCCATGGTTGCTTTATTTCATGACATGATCCATCATGAGATTGAAGTATACGTCGACGATATGATTGCGAGGTCCCAAACTGAGGAGGAACACCTTGACCATCTACAGAAGTTGTTTGACAGGTTGAAGCTATACAAGCTGAGATTGAACCCAAACAAATGCACCTTCGGGGTGAGGTCTGGCAAACTGCTAGGTTTCGTCGTGAGCGACAAAGGTATTCAAGTGGACCCTGCCAAGGTGAAGGCCATACAAGAGATGCCAGCTCCCAAGACAGAGAAAGAAGTCAGAGGCTTTCTAGGATGTCTGAACTACATTGCCTGATTCATCTCGCACCTAACTGCTACTTGTGAGCCAATCTTCAAACTGCTGAAGAAAGATCAAGTGGTATGTTGGAACGATGAATGTCAGGCTGCTTTCGAAAGAATCAAAGAGTACCTCCAGGAGCCACCTATTCTTATGTCACCAGTTGAAGGGAGACCTTTGATTTTATACTTGACGGTGCTCGATAACTCAATGGGGTGTGTGCTGGGGCAGCATGACGAGTCTGGCCGAAAAGAGCATGCTATTTATTACCTTAGCAAAAAGTTTACCGACTGTGAGACCCGTTACTCACTGCTCGAGAAAACTTGCTGCGCTTTGGCATGGACTGCTCGCCGACTGAGACAATATATGTTGACTCACACTACTTTGTTGATTTCAAAGATGGATCCAATCAAGTATATCTTCGAAAAGCCTCCCTTGTCCGGAAGAATAGTAAGATGGAAAATGATCTTGACTGAATATGACATCCAGTACACGACTCAAAAAGCAATCAAGGGAAGTGTATTGGCAGACCATTTGGCACATTAGGCAGTGGATGATTACCAGTCTATGAACTTTGAATTCCCAGACGAGAATATCATGTTGATAACTGATTGTGAAACACCTGGACCGGATGAAGGACCTGAGGAGGGATCCCGATGGTCTATGCATTTTGATGGAGCTTCAAATGCTTTGGGTAATGGCATTGGCGCTGTGATCATATCTCCTAAAGGCTCTCATACTCCGTTTACCGCCCGGCTATGTTTCAACTGCACCAACAATATGGCGGAGTATGAAGCCTGCATTATGGGTCTTCGGGCTGCAATTGACTTAAGGATTAAGTTTTTGAGTGTCTTTGGAGATTCTGCTCTCGTGATCAATCAGATCAAAGGCGAGTGGGATACGAAACACCCAAATCTTATTCCTTACAAGGAGTATGTGCTGACGTTGCTTCCCCACTTCGAGGAGATAACCTTTGAACACTTCCCAAGAGAGGAGAATCAGTTGGCGGACGCGTTGGCTACGATGTCTTCTATGTTCAAAGTCAAGTGGGACAACGAGGCTCCCCAGATCATTATTTGGAAATTGGATGAACCTGCACATTGCTGTGATCTTGAGACTGAAGAGGTAACAGAAAAACTGTGGTATCATGAATTGAAGAGATACCTTGAAACTCAAGAATACCCCGAGGGTGCATCTGTTAATGACAAGAAGTTTCTGAGAAGGTTCGCGGAAAAGTTCTTCATCAGCAATGGCATTCTTTACAAACGTAACCATGATTCAACCTTACTGCATTGCGTGGATAAAATTGAAGCAGAAAGAATTATGGCAGAGCTGCATGAAGGTACTTTCGGAACTCATTCCAGTGGACATACCATGGCAAAGAAAATCCTTCGGGCAGGATATTACTGGTCCACAATGGAAGCCGACTATTATTAGCATTCTCGGACATGTCACAAGTGCCAGGTCTATGCTGATAAGGTGCATATTCCTCTAGTTCCTCTGAATGTTTTGACGGCACCTTGGCCTTTTGCAATGTGGGGCATTGATATGATCGGCGAGATCAGACCTACGGCATCCAACGAGCATCGTTTCATCCTGGTAGCGATTGATTACTTTACCAAGTGGGTTGAAGCAGCTTCCTTTGCTACCGTAACCAAGAACGCCGTGGCACGGTTCATTCGGCACAACCTGATCTGTCGATACGGTGTACCAGAGAGGATCATTACGGACAATGGTACCAATCTTAACAACAAGATGATCACTGAGCTCTGCGAGCAATTCAAGATACAACATCATAACTCTTCTCCCTATCGGCCGAAGATGAATGGGGCTGTTGAAGCAGCAAATAAGAACATTAAGAAGATTGTGCAGAAGATGACAGTGACATACAAAGACTGGCATGAGATGTTACCATTTGCTCTTCATGGGTACCGTACCTCAGCACGGACGTCAACAGGGGCAACACCCTATTCCTTGGTTTATGGCATGGAGGCAGTCTTGCCCATTGAAGTTTAGATACCCTCTCTTCGGATCATGAAGGATGCAGGTTTGAGCGAAGACGACTGGATCCAGACCTGACTTGATCAATTGAATCTAATCGACAAAAAGAGACTTACTGCTATTTGTCATGGTCAGATGTACAAAAAACGAATGATCAAGGCATTTAACAAGAAAGTCAGACGACAAGAGTATCAAGTTGGGAACCTGGTAATCAAGCGCATCATTCTACCTCAAGGTGATCCCAGGGGCAAATGGACCCCTACTTACGAAGGGCCATTTGTGGTTAAGAACATCTTCCCAGGAGGAGCGATGATTCTAACCACCATGGATGGTGACGACCTTCCTCTCCCCGTCAATGCAGACATAGTAAAAAGATACTACGCATAATCAAAGACCCGCTAGGTTGACTGGCCTAGGCAAAAATAAGGGCTTCCCGGCGAACCAAAAGGGTTCGGGCAAAAATAAGGGATGAAAATAAAAAAATCTGTACACCCGGCAAGTCGAAAACCTGAAAAGGCGGATTGGGCAAAAATGGGTATCCCGGTGGACCGAAAACCCTAAAGGGCGGTCCAAGCAAAAGTTAGGGATTAAAGCGTAACACTATGTCTCATTGGATCACCCTGCATCCAGACTTCGGTATTAACTATCAGGCTCAGACGACACCAATCAATCAGATTCATCTCCAACTAAGCAGCAAAGTGATGAGACGCTTGAAGATATAAAGGCAATAACAGAGTTGGAACCCAGTGGGACTATTCACATAGCTGTTTTGTTTTCTTTTCACAAAGTGTATAAATTCTATTTGTTCGGCGGCGTTCTCTTACTAGGACGTCAGCCTCTTGTACAAAAACGCCTATTTACAGACCAAACTTCAAAAATCAATACAAATTCATTTTCAGACAAATTTCAAACTGTTTTCCCTTTATCTGTTTTGTTTTGCAAAGAATGTCCAATGTTCACTTTTGATATATGCATTTGACATTAATTGCTGCTCATAAATATTTACATGCGAAACAAAGGACTAATTACGGGTGATATCAGAAACAGGGGCAATAAGATTTGTCCGAGCTGTCTAGTTGCTCTGTCCACCAAGGTACCGAGGTATATTCAGCTGAAGAATATGGATAAGATACCTTCACTCCCCGCAGAATAAAAACGATAATGGTAGCTCTCCCCACTGAGACTTGCAATCATGAACAAATCAGCAAGACTCTTCCCAAGCAGAGTTGATCTACCATCAGCCCGAAAAGGTTTGGTATCCCCAGAAGGTCTTAATATTCCTCAGCGGAGTATAAGAATTTTCCCCAGCGGAATACAAGATACCCCCATTGGGTTCATTTCCCCAGCGCAGTCTAAAAAAGCTTCCCCGCCAGGATTAAGTCATCTTACCCAGTAGATTCTGGAAACTCATCCGTTGCAGAATACAAATGTATCTCCCCAACCAAATTCAGAAGGTTATCCTCACAAGAGTCTAACTGGGTTATCCACAACAAGTTGCAACTGAAAGATCATCCCCAGCGAAGTTCTTTCTTTCCCCAAGCAGGACTTCTATCCTCAACAGGTTCAATATCGCCAGCAACGGTAATCCATCCCCAACGGAGTTCATCATTGAAACCCCCAATAGAGCTTATCAATGGAATCCCCAGTGGAGTTATCGTTAAAATCATCAGCAGAAAGTCTCTCCCCCACAGAGTAATTCCCCAACAGAGTCATCCTCTCCTGCAGGTTTATTCTTGCAATCATCTTCGTTCGTCATCCCCAGCGGAAACGAGGAATTCAACTCTATTCTCCAGCAAGTTATCCGGGATTTATTTTCCCCAGCTAAAACATTACATTTCCATACATCATGATACATGCATAAACGCATCATACCACACAATCTTATTTATGCTGAGAACATCATTGCTTGATCCATATCATGCATTGCATATGACTGGCCTTTACCTTTCAGGAAGGATGCAGTTAAATTCTCAGCCATATCAAAGACCTTCTCTGGTCCAGTTAAATCGATTCCTAAAGATTTTTCTGATGCCGATCCAGTTGAAGATATTCCAAGACCTTCTCTGGTCCAGTTAAATCAATTCCTAAAGATTTTTCTGATGCCGATCCAGTTGAGGATATTCCAAGACCTTCTCTGGTCCAGTTAAATCGATTCCTAAAGATTTTTCTGATGCCGATCCAGTTGAGGATATTCCAAGACCTTCTCTGGTCCAGTTAAATCGACTCCTAAAGATTTTTCTGATGTCGATCCAGTTGAAGATATTCCAAGACCTTCTCTGGTCCAGTTAAATTGATTCCTAAAGATTTTTCTGATGCCAATCCAGTTGAAGATATTCCAAGACCTTCTCTGGTCCAGTTAAATCGATTCCTAAAGATTTTTCTGATGACGATCCAGTTGAAGATATATCAAAGACCTTCTCTGGTCCAGTTAAATCGATTCCTAAAGATTTTTTTGATGCCGATCCAGTTGAAGATATTCCAAGACCTTCTCTGGTCCAGTTAAATCGATTCCTAATGATTTTTCTGATGCCGATCCAGTTGAAGATATTCCAAGACCTTCTCTGGTCCAGTTAAATCGATTCCTAAAGATTTTTCTGATGACGATCCAGTTGAAGATTCCAAGACCTTCTCTGGTCCAGTTAAATCGATTCCTAAAGATTTTTCTGAGGCGAAGCCAGTCAATGGAGACAAAATCAGTTAAATCGATTCCTAAAGATTTTTTTGAGGCGAAGCCAGTAAATGGAGACAAGGTCAGTTAAATCGATTCCTAAATATTTTTCTGAGGCAAAGCCAGTCAATGGAGACAAAGCCAGTTAAATCGATTCCTAAAGATTTTTCTGTGGACAAACCTGTCAATAGAGATAACCTGTCAATGGAGACAACTCGTCAAAGGAGACACCCCGTCAATAGAGACAACCCGTCAACGAGGATAGAACCACCTACCAACAATCTCCAAATGGCATCTGTAAGCCCATTCCCGACATCACAATGCTGATACTACACCATGCGAGTGCAAACTTCTGGGCACTCTAGTGTTCAATCATCTTCCACCTTTGGATCACGAAAGGCACGCAAGCCAATCTACATCTTTAGGTTTAAGAAGATTGAACAGGGGCAACTGTTGTACCCCAAAATTTGCCCTCTCATGTTTCCCAAAGGTTTCCCCCTGCATGGTTGATCACAAACTCTTGCCTAAGGAAAAGGAAAATTTTTGAGTGGTGCTTTAAGTACATTTCGATTGGCATTCTGTCAAGCTCTTTCGATTGGCATTCTGGACAAGCGCTTCGATTCACATTCTGAAAGACCCTTCGATTGGTGTTCTGAAGGAGCCTTTCGATTGGCATTCTATCAAGCTCTTTCGATTCGCATTCTGGACAAGCGCTTCGATTTGCATTATGAAAGATCCTTCGATTGGTGTTCTGAATGAGCCTTTCGATTGGCATTCTGGACAAGCCTTTCGATTGGCATTATGGGCAAGTACTTCGATTGGCATTATAACAGTGTCCTTCGATTGGAATTCCAAAAAGGTCCATTCGAAGAAGCATTCAAAGGGTCCATTCGAAGAAGCTTTCGAAGAGCATTCGAAGGAGGCCATTAGCCCATTCGAAAGGGAGCATTCGAAGGAGGCCATCAGCTCATTTGAAAGGGAACATTCGAAGGCCAGTTACATGTCATTCAAAATTCAAAAAGGGACAGGATCCCATGTGTTTAGCCAACGTTACAAACTCTCATTCATGGCTTTCAAACACATAATTAACGTTACAAATCCTCATTCATGGCTGTCAAGCACATAATCAAGGTCATTTAAACCTTTGTCTTCCTGTCCCCTCCACCCCCTCTATATAAAGAAATCACAAATGTTGCAAACGGAGATACAAAAATATATACAGAAAAATAGAAAACTTGGAGAGACGCTGCCCAGAATTTTCCAAGCCAAAGCTGCCACCCAGCGAACACCTCCACCCTCAGAATTACAGATCGAAGCACTTCTGTTTGGTAAAAGAAAAATCTAATCTCAAACTCATTTTTAAATTCATTTGGATTGCATATTCATATTATTACTGCTGTTTGTGAATGATTTAATGTGCTACATATAAGCTACAGCGCAGAGTTGAGATTGTGCCATTTCTTGGGCACAATTTGAGTTTCTCCTTCGAATCCCAGGATAAAACAAACCCAGACCCAGATTCAGCAAGTGCGAATAAGGGAGAGATTCGAACCAAGGGGGTAAAATTCCCCCTGGACCTTTAATGTGTGTTTCATTTTGCAGGAACTACATCATCAAATTCCTGTTCAGAGTTTCAAAGCTCAGCAGTTTAGCTTCGAACTGGACCCAGGACTTCCAGATCGAAGGGTGACATATCCAGATCGAACACCCTCAGAGTGCAGCCCCTCATGCACCTTCGATCCAGCCTCTTCACTGGGTCGAAAGACAGCCTGCACCTCTTTCGACCCAAGCCTCCAGAATTATATTTTTTTCCTTGTTTTGCTGCCTGACTCATTTGTACTTTGTTTACTTTGTTTTTGTTTATCTTCTTTTAGATTTTTTTCAATCAACATAAAAATCATAAAAATAAATAACTTAGAATTAGGATTTAATTTAGTTAATTATTTTCTTCAATTTTAAAATCAGTAGACTTAGGATTTATTTGAATTCCATCCTTTTCATAAACAAAAAAATGCAAAAAATATTAGGTTTGCTTTAGAGTTAATTTTAATCAGTTTTTCTTTTAATTAATTAAATTTGACTTAGTTGAACATTTAGCATTTTCCCAAAAAAATAGAATAAAACAACAAAAAGATTATATGCTTAGGATTTTTTAGATTCACGCGCGTTTATTTTATTATAATTGCTTAATGGTTTGTGGTAGCTTAAACTGAGACTTTTATTTTTTACTGCTTTATTCCCCCAATTTTGGACATGTAAATAATCCCCCTCCCAGAAGCCTTGTAATAGCGTAGGATTTACGATTTCCGCACTTTAAATTCCTGTATATATATATATTAACTGTTTTGATGTATGCTAACTAGGATTGTATGACAAGATCTAAAAGCAAATGTTAGAACACCTAAAAATACAAAGATGATATAAACTGAAAATCAATACACTTGCACATGCCACTCCTAGGGTACACCTCACTTGGTTGCCTCAATTATGGTCATTAAGTATAGGATGTTTTAGAGGTCGTTCTTTTGTCCCAAGATCATAAGTTGTCTCGAAATGGTTGCCTCGATAAAAATGATCTAAGAAATTAGGATTACCACTAAAGTGTCCCAACGTTGCTTTAGTGACCACACGTCCCTAAAATCGAATTGACCCGAAAAAACTCCAACGACGGTGCTACCTACTCTTCAATAGTGGGATAGTACTGTCTAAAGGACATTTGCACAGTTTAGTTCCTTTTTGAGTAGGTAGAGGTTCTTAAGTACTTGCTCTCTTTTAAAACAAAATAAAAACTTTTCGCACTTACACTTTCTTAAAAAAAAAAACGAAACTCTTTTCAAACTCCACAATCACAAAGAAAAGCAAACTTTTGAAAACATAGTGAGCAAGTACCTAAGAGCCCGTGGATAACCACGGATAGAAAGGGTGCTAACACCTTCCCTTTCTATAATCTACCTCCCGAACCCGAGAAAAATCTCGAAAAGGAATTTTTCTGTGCTTTTGTCCTTTCCCTTGTTTGATAAAATAAAAGACGGTGGCGACTCTTGCTTACCGCGACACTTTGCAAAAACAAACGCAAACGCGAACCAACATTAAAAAACAGTCAGTTCTCATTCCCACCGATCACAATTGCATTTAGAAACTAACACATATAACAAGTGATCATGCAAATTGTATTTCAGTTATTATTTATTTTGAAAGGTTTTTTTTCTGATTACCATTTGGGAAACAAAGACAACTTTTATTATTGATTTTAAAAGTCACAGCAAAAAGATAAACCCATACAACATTAATACTTCCACCTTGGGAAGAGTGAAAGCTTTTCAAAAAGATTAACAAAAAAATTACTTTGAAATATGTATGAAAGAGGGAACATCAATGGTGATCCAGTTCTGAACCCTAACTATGTGCGTCACGTAGTTTGGTATTTCCTGCTCTGCTTCATCTTCCAAAATGGCATTAATCCCGGAGACAATTGGATGAAGATAACCCTCGCTATGAAAGATGTCTTGATACTTTCCTGCCGCAGACTTCAGCTTCGTGCTCTTACTTTTGTCATTCTTTAGAGAGAACCCCAAGCAAGCTTTATTCTTGTTTACAGGTGGATCCACAATTTGTCACCATACTTCACTATGACCCTTACGCACAACCTGTTGTGCATCCTTAAGAGAAACCATAGAATTCTCATTTCCTATTATATTATCAATCAATAAGGCTTGGAACTAGGTTCCAACAGCTGCTTCATCCGCCTCTACAATGCTGAAAGAGGACAAATGAGATATCAAGAATGCATGTTCTCCATTTATGATTACCATTTTTCCTTCATGTACAAACTTCAGCTTTTGGTGTAAAGTTGAAGTGGCAGCCCCTACCTCATGTATCCATGGCCTTCCGAGCAAACAACTATAAGCGGGTACAATATCCATGACCTGGAAAGTAATCTAAAACAAATGTGGGCCTATATGAATAGGCAAGTCAATTTCACCAATAACAGATTTCCTTGATCCATCAAACGCTTTCATAATAATTCCACTTAGGCACATGGGCGTTCCCTGATATTTCAACTTCATAAGAGTACTCTTCGGTATAACGTTCAATGCGGATCCATTATCAATCAACATATTGGATAGTGAGTTGTTCTTGTTCATAGAGATGTGGATGGCCAGGTTTTTATTCCTTCCTTCATCAGGCAGTTCATCGTTGTAGAAACTCAGGTTATTACATGACATAATGTTCCCTACTACACCGTTGAATTGGTCTACATGCATATCACTTTCGACAAAAGCTTGGTCCAGTACCCTTGTCAAAGATTCTCTGTGAGCAGAGGAGTTCATCAATAAAGCCAAGATAGATATTTTTGAAGGAGTCTGCAGTAGCTGATCTATAATTTTGTAGTCGCTCATCTTGATTATCTTCAAAATATCATCCACTTCTTTCTCTAACATAGCTCCACTAGTTTCACCCGTAGCCTTCTTGGGGTTCAACATTCTCAGCAATTTTCTTTCCAGTGCTAACATCTCACCAAACAACTGGTGAAAACACACGACCACTGCGGGTCACTTTGCTAGTCTCAGCAATATTTCCAACACCAGGCATTGGATGGATGGGAACTTCCACACCATCCTCTAAGGTTGTAGTGTTATATTTGTAGGGTACAACCTTATCTGACTTGTAGGGGACAGGACCCGGTAAACTAATCATAAATGGAGTAATAGCCGGCCTTCTATGATACTCGACTTCAAAATGGGAAGGTGAACCAAAACAAGGCACAATAACATTTACTCCCTCTTCAACATAATCAGTCATCACAGAGTCATCTCTGAAAAACAAATCTTCGTCCAAGGAGAAGTACTCATCTGCAGAGGCATACTCATCATCCGACTCTTCTTCAGCCAAACAAACCTAAATCATATCAACTTCATGGTAATCATCCCTTTGACCTATAACCTTGATAGTTCCATTATCAAACAACAACTGAACACCTTTATTTACAACTGAACATCCTCAGGAGTCCCGGCAGAAAATTCAGCAAGATCCATACTAATGTTCCACCTGACCAACCATGTGGCAGAAAGTAGCATGCAATTGCACAAGGTCTTCATTCATATACTCCACATCAAAATTTCAGAACTCTCCAGGACATCCAGAAACCATATTCACCTCCTTTTCATACTCTGCCATAGGCCTGATTATGTGGATGAGGCCATCATCCATCATCTCCTACAAATCAGCCTTTATCTTATCGCAACCTTGTATGTCTGTACTGCAGATAGCACAACCGGAATGATCATGTGTATAATAGCTAAATTCACAAAGATCTTCATGCATTTTAACCAAATCTCCTCTAACCAGATGAATATCAAAAATCTGGAAGTCACCTGGACAACCGGCCACCATGTTCACAACATTTGCTCCTCCATGCTTGGGTAGAGGATTGTCTTTCACATTAGGGCCCATGTCCTTGAAAGATAGAATACCAGACTTCACCAATTTCTGCACCTCAGTCTTCAAAGGATATCAATTCCCAACATTATGCCCTGGTGCTTCCTGATGAAAAGCACATGTTTGGTCTGCTTTGTAATACCAAGGCAGTGGTGATGGTACAATGGGAGGTGGTCGGGTCTGAACCAACTTCTTATGAATCAACACCGGGATTAACTCTGTATAACTCATAGGAATAGGGTCATAACTCCCCCTTCTCTGATTATACCCTTGATTCCCCTGCTGGGATGGTCTCTGATAAGAATAGTGGTTGGAGCTACACCAACAACTGGAGTAAATGAGGCGACTTGCTGATGACGCTGATAATTTATTCTAGGAGGATTGGCCCTCCTCTCTTGCATAACAACGTTTGTATCTCCTTCCTTCTTCTTGGTGAGCCCATAAGATGGCTTCTTCGCACCTCCAGATCCTTCACTCATCGTTAAACGACCCTCTCTTACAGCCTCTTCTAAACGAATACCCATGCCTACCATTTCAGTAAAGTCACTTGGCGCACTTGCTACCATCCTTTCATAGTAGAAATCACCCAGAGTCTTCAAGAAAATCTTATTCATCTCCTTCTCTTCCATGGGAGGAATCACTTGGGCGGATACCTCACGCCATCTTTGCGCATATTCTTTGAATGATTCCCAGTCTTTTTGAACCATGGCCTTGAGTTGATCACGGTCAGGCGCCATGTCCATGTTGAATTTGTATTGTCTGATAAATGCTTCTCCCAAGTCATTGAGAGTATGGTTATTGACGTTGTCCAAGCTTATATACCACTTCAATGCATCACCGGTCAAACTATCTTGAAAAAAGTGAATCAGCAGACATTGATCATCAGTATGGGTAGATATTCTCCTTACATACATTACCAGATGAGCACGAGGGCAAGTGTTGCCCTTGTACTTTTCAAACTCCGAGACCTTAAATTTTTCAGGTATCTTAACATTCGGGACCAAGCATAACTCATTCACATTTTGCCCGAATAACTCTTTTCCCCTGAGGGCCTTCATCTCCCTCTGCATCTTGTCAAATTGCTCTTGAAAATCATCCATTCTATCATAGAGACCCAAGTCTTCACTTGGTGGAGGAAAAGGACAGCACATATCAATGTTAACAAATGGAACCAAATTCACCGAAGAAGGTGCAGCAGGAACATGCACCACAGGAGGTGCAGGAGTAACAGTAGTCTGAACAACTGGAGCTTCTTGAGGACCAAGATTGAAAACTTCAGGTGCAAAATTATCTGGCATTCCCCAGGGATAACCTTGAGGCATGCGATTCTGAATAACAGCTGGGGTAGCAGACACAGGAACAGTTGGAACTTCAGCAGTAGCCCTTGCTTGTTGAGGTTGAACACTCGGTGGCTGATTCTGAGCAGCAACTAAAGATTCCATCAGAGCAGTAAGATTGGCCATGCCGGCCTTCAAAGCAGAAACTTCCTCGCGCAGCTCGCGATTCTCTTGTTCTAAGTTGTCCATCTTCCTTCTGAAATTAGCCCGAGTGTTGTAGTGGTGAGTCAGCTTGTTGAACGAACTAAAGAAGCTTGGTAAGACACCTGGATATGCATAACAAATGCAAGAAATATGTGCAATATGATGCATGATATGCAATGCACATGTTTTTATTTTTTTTATTTAATATTTCAAGGGATTTAAAGATTTATAGACACGTTGCAATTATCAAAGTAATAACGCATTTGAAATACTGAAAATTTTTATTATAATAACTTCAAAATAGGTTACAAGTCTCAGCAATCCCAAGTACAAGGTGAAAATAAAGTCTAAAACCCTGAGAATTAAAGTTGTCGGGGATCACTCTATACGCTGGCGTTTCCCTGTAAGTCTGGAAATCTGAGCCTTCAACCTCTGGTTTTCTTCCGCATACCTGGAGGCAACCTCCTTCCAATCACCTGAATCAGGAAGTGAGTAATCAACATTTGACTGAGGCTTAGGAGAAAATAAATCCCCTTGCCTCTCCATAGTCTCTACCGCTCGACTCTCAAGGATCTCGATCAAGTCGTCTTTCTCCTTCAAGTCTGCTCTATAGGAAATCTCTAAAGTTTGGCACTTATTTTTCCAAGCATCCTTTTCCTGCTGCATCCTGACCAAAGCAAGTTGCAGCTCTTTTAGATCATCCAATAAGGGAGGAGTGTTCTTCACAAACAAATCAGGCATAGGTGTTTCCCAAGAATACGACATCTTCAACTGAATAGCTCTCGTTTGGACCCACTGAAGACAAGGCTCCAAAGCAACAGCCCCCCTAGGTCCTAAATCTTTCCTACTCTTCTTATGAATGTGATGTCAGACCTTCGCAATCTGCTCCTTAACTTCCTTATGGTCTCCTCCATCCTTCAAAAAGAAACTACTTAAATGAATACTATTTGGTTTATCCCTCATCGGATAACCGAGTTGTCATCGTGCAAGAACAAGGTTATAATTAATTCCTCCCTTTGTACCAAGAAGAGGCACATTGGGGAAACTACCACAACTGTCAACAATCTCTATATCCTAATAAGCTCGATGATACCAATAAATATCTGAGTGAATAAGTGCCATGATCTTAGGAGCCCAACGAGGTTCCTTCCCGACATCCTAAAAAGCATCAGACAGAGGCATATGAGAGATAAACCACCGGTACAACAAAGGCGTGCAACAGATAATCATACCCCCATGATATAAATTCCGAAGATGAATAGAGTAATAAGCATCACCCGACAATGTAGGAATTGGGTTTCCAATCATGAAGATTCTAATAGCATTAACGTCAACAAACTTGTCCACATTAGGAAATAAGAACAACCCGTAAGCAAGTAGAGCAAAGATGGGCTCAAAAGCGACTGTACTCTTCATCTTGGCAAAGTAACGAGCTTTCTCCAATAAGAACTGGGCCAGTAATCCTCTAAGCCCTCCTTTAGTATTCATATGGGCTTCCACCTCAGACTTCCCTAGATGGATCAAAGCAGCAATCTCATGTGGTTTTGGCTCACCCTCCAAACCAGTAAAAGGAACACAATCAGTAACGGGTAAATCCAGCAAATAAGAATACTCATCCAGTGTAGGCATCAACTGATAGTCGGGAAAAGTAAAGCAATGATACATCGGATCATAGAATTGGACCAAGGTCGAGAGAATACCCTCCTTCATCCTAAGCTTCATAAGAGGAATGATGGATCCATACTTCTTCCGAAAATCTTCAGAACACTCGATCTCGGGAATTACACTGATCAACTCATCTATCTTGGGATCCTTGAAAATGTATTTTCCGGTCTTTCTTTTTCTAGAATCCATGGTTAAAAGGTACCTGAGATATTCACAAATGGTCAACTTTTAAGTCCCTTGAAATAAAATTTCTTCAAAAGATGCTTATGAGTGCATGGATGCATGACGCAACAATCACACACAAGATCACACATATAGGGTTCATAGGTTCAACGTCACGAGCATGATATTAAAGGTAATACCCATAAGGTGTTGGTCTAAAAGTTATCATATGCCGAACAAGGTTCTAGAGGTTCCCAGAGTCTACATCCTTCCTTCGGATATTACCAACTTCCCAATTAACTCGGTAATTAGTAATATTCTCAAGAAAAACTCGTCTGAGCATAGTATCGTATGACAACTATTTTCGGATTACTCCGTCATAGCTTCCGCACTACACCTAAAAGGCCAAGATGGGTTTGGTATTCTACGGTCCTCAGCTTCAGCAGGCTCCCAGGTCAAAAGCAGTACGTCTTCCCGATTACTCGGTAAATGACACTACAGTCAAAGGAGACTCCACTGAGTGGGGGATCTCATGCCTTCTTTTTTGGGATTACTCCCTCAAAGTTAACATGACTATACCGCCCATCCTATCTTAAAGTTTGCCCAAGTTCAGGTATAGGACTTATAAGTAATCACCAAGCACCCTGAAAACTAGAAAAATCCAGACAAACATATATACAACATATAACACATAAACAACAATAGCATATATACCGACATAAACAAAGATAGGCTCAACCCACTTAGGGATGGACCAACAAGACGTCAATCTTTCCCCAGTGAAGTCGCCATTTTTTCTGTAGCGGTAGAAATGTTTAAGACTAAGCCATTGGATTGACTAGACTTATACAGATCAAAATAAAAATCGCCACCACGCTTTATTGTTCCCAAAGGAATGGGAAAAGAGCGAGTAATCCAAAAAGAGGGGGAAAGATTCAAGGTAAGGGGGTTGGTTATGCAATGGGAAGGTATTAGCACCCTAAACATCTACGGTACTCCGCAGGAACCTCTTTGTAAAATCTGTATATTTTTGCTAAAAAATGTTGTATGTAAAATAGATGGTGGAGGTGATAAAAAAAATATATTTTATGATTTTTGCATCCGTCGCGGTTGTGAACCTTTAGTGCCTACGTACCACCTTTCGTGCAATAGGGGATCAGGATACACATAGTTCCTCTATAAATAATTTTAAAACACAAGTGTGTTGGTTAATTTTATGAGATAAGACATCATCGTCATTGTCCGTGTCGAAAACATACTTACTACCCACAATCATGAGAAAGGAGAATTTGCATCATCTCAAAGTGGAGGAAATCGCTTGGATCTTAAAATCAACAATGCCTCACTCAATACCCAAGTGGAAAATATCTCACTTCACTACATATTGTGGAAGTATAGTTGTTTGCATCACTACAAGGATTGACAAGAGTCCAATCTTTTGAGAAGAAGTTTTAAAGTAAAAAGCCAAAGTGGTAAAAAAATGGTTTGAAATGAGATTGATTGACTTTTAGTCTTCTCAAAAAATGTCAAGATATTATTAAATTTATTGAAGTTTATTTATGAAAATATTTTGAAAATGCACGGACCTAAGTCCAAGTTTATTATGAAAGTGGTTCAAGTTTAAAAAACAAGAAGAGTTTTCAAAAAGAGGGAGAATATTTTTGAAATTAAAGAAGATAGGAGGAGAAGAAGAGACTATCCTAAAGCATGAGATAAAAGCTAGGGATAAGAACCATCTAACCAACAAGAAGCCAATACTTGATATTATGAGTCAAGATAGAATTCTCATTCTTTGGATTGAAACCAAGCAAGCAAAGACACTAGACTTATTGTGAGAACCAAACTTCAAATGTATTAAGTCTTCACAAAAATTGGGCAAAGTAACGGTTGTATACGGGTGCATTCCAGATTACAAACAAAGAATGTAATCACAATAACCTGCACACAAAATAAACAAACAACCCAATGTCCTGAGGTAAACCTCAAGAAATCTAGACAAAATATCAATTAAGGTCACAAGGTCTCCAATATAGGCCAAGGTTTCTAATCCTAAGTCCAAGAAGCCCAATACTCCATAATGCCAAGGATAGTAACCAAATAGTCCAAGTATTTAAAGGGTTTTTATGGTTCATGTTGATTATTAAGTGTCTTAGAAGAGAAAAGAAAAGCTCAAAGGAGCAAAATAAAAATGACATGAAATGTAATGCTTAAAGTAAATGGTACTTTGATACGGTGGCAGAACCGACTGTTAATATTGGTTTGCATTTTGTATTTGCAAATGTGCGGTAAGAAAGAGTCATCGCCGACTTTTATTTCATCCAACAAAGGAAAAGGAAAAAATAACAGAAAAAACCTTTTTTGAGATGTTTCTGAGTACGGGGGGTAGATTATAGAAAGGGAAGATGTTAGCACCCTTTCTATCCGTGGTTTTCCACGGGCTCTTAGGTACTTGCTCATTCTTAAATTACTTTTCTGTGTTTGTGTGTTTGAAAATGTTTTGAAATTTGCCTTAGTGTCGCGTTTCACTTGATGGTAACCCTTGTATCAGTCTTGAAGGGTGTGATAAAGTGTTTTGAAAACTTTAGTTTGAAAAGTTTGTTTGAAAGTGTATGGTGTAAAAGATTTGTTATTTTGAGCAAATACCTAACAGTTATCTACCTACTTGAAAAAAGGCGTTCTTTTCCTCCTATCCTTTAGACCGTGTTATCCTACTATTAGTGAGTAGGTAACCCTAGTCGTTAGATGTTTGAGGGACTATCGAAAGGGACGTAATGGTCATTAAAGGCAACATGTAAGGATACCTTATCATTTCGAAGGGACTGTCATCATATAGGCAACATCGAGGGAAAAGATCATTTCTCGTAGGCAACTCGAGGGACATTAAGGGACTATGATATTTATGATGATTTTTAGATTGAGGGTCTTTTGCTAAGATATCCCTACGTTCGAGGGACATGACCATTATTTTCCGAGACAACCAAGTGAGGTATACCCTAAGGGTGCAAGTGTGCAAATGATTCAATTCAGTTATTTATCTTGCAATTAGGGTTTTTTATCATTCATTTTTATCTTTCCATACAATCCTATTAATCAAAGCATTGCATAAAATATAGAAGCAGGAGATAAAGGCGAAAATGTAAACCTAAGCTATTGCAGAGCTTTGGGGCAGTTACATAATAGTGAAGAGTGCGGAAAAGAAATCCTAAAACTATTACATCTCGGAAGCAATTACATGATAATGATGAAAAAAAGCGGGAAAAATAAAGCTACGCTATTATAGTTGAACGCGCCCTATACACTTTATCTAGAAAAATAGAAATAAGATGAAAATAGCAAAGAAAATGTTTTGGTGATTTTTCATGAAAAAAAGATTTATGAAAATTAATTAAATAAACCTAAAAAACCTAATTAATTTTAATTAATAAAAAATGTTAATTTTAAAGAAAAAAAAGGTTAACAAAAAAACCTAAAACCTAATTAATTTTAATTAATAAAAAATATTAATTTTGAAAATGTTAATTAAAATACTTAAATACTAATTAGTTCGAATTAAAAAATGTTAATTTTGAAAAAAAAAGGTTAATTAAAAAAAAGGTTAATTAAAAAATAACCTAAAAAACTAATTAATTTTAATTAATAAAAAGTTAATTTTGAAAAAAAGGTTTATGTGTAATGATTAATAAGAAAGAATTAAGTTTTCCAAAAAAATAGATAGGGGAAGAAACATCAATGAAAAATAGGGTTAAAAAATAAAAATAATACAAATGTCAGGGGTGGTTGTTGAACCAAAAATTAATTTAAAACTTAAAATTAAATTAAAAAACCTAAAATTAATTATTCAAGTTTATTATAAAAAATCAAAGGTTTGTGAAAAATATTAAGTTTTACGAAAAAAGTTTTAAACAGACAGATGGTTGCCTTAACCTCCTCAGAATGTCTGTCTTGCCATACATTGGTGGTTGTTATGATCCGGCCTCAGTATTTTCTAATAAACCTGCATGAGACCATAATAGTCAAACCTGTAGTGTTGAATCTCATAGACACATTAAACAAATTAGTATACTATGAAATACAAAGAAAATAAATATATGAAATTTTGTAATATTAAAATCGATATGGCATGTATGAATGCTTCTACATCCTTTTGATCATGGAGATCAAACCAACCTTACCCTTACTGGAGAAGTAGTGAGATGGGGGTTTGTTTGTAGTGAGATAGGGGTTTGTAACAATGATTTCAAGATTTTTTGGATTCTTGAAAGAATTTGATATTTTGATAGGGTTGTGGCAAATGTTTTTTTCTTTCGTCCTAATTGTGTGAAAAGAATGAGATTATATAATGGAAATTAGAGAAAAGATATGGGCTTTGAATGTGAAATTGGGCCTCCAATAACCACAAGCAATGGTGCAGATTTTTATTCACTTGAGTCCGTCACGTTTCAGGCTAAATCGCAGGGGCTTAAGTACAATTTTTGAATTTTAAATGTGAAAACAAAATATAGCCGACATCGAGAACTAACTCCTTTCCAAAAATGGGCTCAATCGGATAAACAGTGAATTAGTTATGAATTTTTGAAGTTTTGCCTCAGACATACTTATTTTGGGCTCCAGCTCGATACGATGAAAATCAACCAAATTATGATTTTCTGAACATGACGCAAATAAACTTTTGTCACAAATTTTATGTACGAATATACTTGATAAATCTACATTTTTGAAGACCTTCTGATCGAAATTGGCTTCTAGCCGTGAGATATGAAAATGTAGATGACGTCAAGACGGAATTTTGGCCACCGGAACGGATTCAAAATGAGCCACGATCTTCAAGTTATGAATTTTTTAGTGCGTAAAAACTGCACTTTCAGCACACTTTTTCACCATATTTCTTCGAGAAAACTCGCACATTCTGAGACCTTCTTTAAATAATTGGCTCTCAAGCATAACCTAAATTTGAGAATATGTCACCTGGGATATCTTAGAGAAAAAGCACCTGAATATGACGCGTTGGATTGTGTTGTACCCAAAAATTTGCCCTTCCATATTCTTCAAGATTTACAAGAATCATCTTCAAATGGTTCAAGATTTCTCAAGGGTTGCACAATCCAAATGCCTCCTAAGCCAGTCAAAATTAGGGTTTTGTTTCTTTCAAGGAATTTGAGGTTTTTAATGGCTCAATCAAGTCTCATAGGACTATATACATTCTCTAGCATCTACATGCCAAGTCTCAAGACTCACAATGCCAATTTGCACAGTCAAAAGCTCCATTTGATCCACAATCAACTGCAGGGGCAAAATGGTCATTTTACAGTCAAAAGTCAGAATATTTTGGTCAAAATCTTATTTTGAGTCCACAATCATCATTTGATCAAGTCTTGATCATGATTCCACAAGAATGGCTCAAAAATCATCAAGATGCAAAAAGTTACTATTTTTGGACAGCAGAAAAGTCAACTGTATCTTGACCAGGGCATAACTTTTTCATGGTTCATCATAAAAATCCCATCCAATGCTCATTTTGAAGGGGATGACATTTCCTACAATCCATCTTAACATTCCAAGTCCAAGAAATGCTCTCACAAAAAGTTATCAATGTCTACATTATAGGTCAAATTCAAAAGTCAACAAAAATGCACTTTAAGTCAAAGACCATAACTTGAGATTGGTAAATCCAAATGACATGGGACCAAAGGAATTGGTTAGAGGACTTCAAGACCTTTCCAAAATGTCAAAGAACATGTTCATATGATCACAATTGAGCAAGATGTGCATTGGAGAAGTTGGGAAATTTTTATGAATTTGCAAAAGTCAACTTTGCTCAAAACACTTTGTTTTTGCTAATGGGCCTCAAATTTCTTCTTGAAACTTTATCCATGGCCTATGCACGACCCATCAAGCTTAATTGAATTATTTTCTTATTTTTTATTAATTAATTGGATTTTTAATCAATATTAATTCATTTAATTAATTTAAATTGTAGGAAAATATAAAGATATGGTTTTTCAATCTTTTTGTGAAGCAAGAATGACCTAAAAAGGCTGGCAATTTCGTGCACCAAGTCAAAGATGCAATATCTCCAAATTTGGCAACTTTTTCCAATCATGAAGACTCAAATATATATGATTTCCAATCAAATATTCAAATAATCATTCCATGGATTTTTACTCAAGATTCTGACCTAATTCTATTCCTCTATAAATATGCAAGCCAACCCTGATCATGCACACATGAAATTTCTACAGAAAAAGCCATAACCATATTGAAAAAATTCAAGAAAATTGCAAAACTGTTTTCTATATTCCAGGCCAATTCAAGGCGTTTTATTGTTTCTAACACATTGCAGGAGTCCCCAGGAACGTTTTGCAATCAAAACCAAACATTGAAGCTCAAAGAATCATCAAGAACAGAGTCACGGTTTGCATTTTATTTTGAGAATCGTACAACTTAATTCATGCATCATTAACATGATTTTGTGTTTGATTTGTGTTGCTAGGGACTGTACAAAGCTAATGGTATAGCTCAATTGAATTATAACGCCATAAATCACAGAATACCATTGACGAATTTTAGGGTTCATAAGCTTTCAAATTGGGGCTTTCTAAACCCAGAAAAATCAGGACTTGTAAGGCATATGACTGGATTCGTGAGAACCAGACGAATATAACTGGACCCTCGCGAAATATTTATGTGTACCAGGGCTCTAGTCGCTATTATTCCTCATGTCATATTGTGGGGGTTAAAAACCCCCGCTATCTAATGTCCTTTTGCAGGTACAAACAAGGAAGACGAGGACGTGTAAGCGTAAGGTTGGATAATTCAAATAAGCGCGCATTTTTATGTTGTTTACAGCATATTTATTAATTGTCCAATATAATATTTGCCTATTATCTAAATAACAAAAGCATGCAAATGGTGTAGTGGATGATGCGTTGGCTTGGAATCATTGGGACCCCGGGTTCGAATCCCAGGTCCCCCAAAATAATTATTTGTTCCTTTTCTTAACATGTTCTTGTGTAGCTTTCCAAAGAGTGTTCCACCATGTACCTCAAATATCCAGGCGCCAAGTGGCCAAAGGCACAAATCTGAAGGTCATAAGTGGATGACCATCATACTTCCAGTCAACCATGCCCATGGACAATCAAAAAAGGTCAAACGGACTGGAGTTAATGGGCCTAAAGATTACCAAAGCTACCTCCATATTAGGCCAGCACCCCCCCTGGTTCATTCTTTTTTTCTTTTTTCTTTTATGATTTAATTATTTTACTATTAATAATTAGTATTATTATTATTATTATTATTATTATTTAATTAACTCAATTAATTATTTTCATAATAAATTCAGAAAACATAAAAAATATAATATTTATTATTATTTATTAATTTTACCCTTAAGTTATTATTTTGTAAATAAATACATAATTAATCTATTTAGTTAATTAGGTTAACTTTAATATTTTCACAATAAATAAAATTAACATAGAATTAGGGTTGTTACTAACTTTTGACTATTTTTATTTTATTTTCCTTAAAACATAAAAAACTAAAAAAATAGTTTTTTTCTTTTAATTAATTAATTAATTAGTTTTAGGTTTAATTTAATTAAATACAAAAAGGACAAAAAACTTCTTTCTTTCTCAAAAAGGGTCAAAACCCTAAGGACTTCTCTAATTCAATTTTTATTCGCGCATATTATTTTTTGATCTATATTTATGTAATTGCTCCGAGGATGTAATAGCATAATTAGGACCTTTTATCGCTTTCTTTAATTTTCCGCACTTTACTTTTTCAAAGGGTTTGTTTTGGCGATGTAAATACCCGACGCCTTGTAATAGCGTAGCTTTACTTTCCGCAATTTACTTTCCGCAATATTTAACTGTTAGATGTATGTTAATTAGGTTATGCATGACAAGACTTATATCTGAAATTAAAATCAACCCGTAGCTCATCATAACATGTGCAAAGATAATTTAACTGAATCCTGACACACTCGCACATGCCACTCCTAGGGCACGCCTCACTTGGTAGCCTCGACGTGGTAATTGAGTATAAGGTGTTTTAGAGGTCGCCCTCCTGTCTAAAGATCCAAGTTGCCTCGAAACGGTTGCCTCGGATAAAAAGGATCTAGGAAATTAGGGTTACCGCTAAGGCGTCCTACTATTGCTTTGGTGACCACACATGTCCCTATAATCGAATTGACCCGAAAACTCCAACGACGGTGCTACCTACTTCTCAATAGTGGGATAGTACTGTCTAAAGGACATTTACACAGCTTAATTTCTTTTGAGTAGGTAGAGGTTCTAAGGTACTTGCTCTTTCAAAACAAAAACAACTTTTCGCACTTACACTTTTCTGACAAAAGTTTTCAAACAAACACTTCATACACTCTTGAGGACTGATACAAGAGTTAAATTGAAATTTTCAAACAAACTTTTTCAAAACCCACAAACACAAGAAAAGCAAAACATTTTTGAAAACATAGTGAGCAAGTACCTAAGAGCCCGTGGATAACCACAGATAGAAAGGGTGCTAACACCTTCCCTTTCTATAATATACCTCCCAAACCGAGAAACATCTCGAAAAGGAATTTTGCTGTGCTTTTGTCCTTTCCTTGTTGGAGAAAATAAAAGACGATGGTGACTCTTGCTTACCGCGACATTTCGCGAACCAGCATTCTAAAACAGTCAGTTCTATTTCCACCGATCACAGAACTGGCGACTCTGCTGGGGAATTATAAGTGAGGTGTACCTTAGGATTAGATCATTCTATGTTCTCAATTGCATGCTTTGTTTGCTTTAACTTTATGGGCTTGTATTGGAGTTTCATAGATCCTAACCCGGATCTGGGGAATACCCTTTAGGTAGCAATAAACTGTGAGGGACCTGTCCGGCGTAGACCGACACGGGTGAAGCAGTAGCTACGTTGGTGTGACACCTTGGTCTGTACTGATATCCCTTGTGTTGGAACGAGGAGAATATGGGTCTTCTGAGGAGTCATTAAGCACCAGCTGACCTTAGAACCTTAAATTGACCAACTTGGCCATAGAACAGTAGCAGTATGCTACACTCATTGAGACTAAACTCTCGCGATGGTTCCGGCCGTAAGAAAAGGTTGCGAAGTTGGAGTTATGACTGATTGAGGGTAGTCAGTGATATTGAGATCCTCTAGAACCCGGTTACTATTTTCTAGGACAGGTCTTAACCAACTGAAACTGAAAGAGGGTAGTACCTAAACTTCATGCCAGCCTGAAATCTAAGGGCTCTTTTGTGTGACTTGTGTGCCTTCAAGCTCGAACTACTTGCACATTCTTGTCATCTGGCACATGAGTTCCTTGCAGGTTTTGTTTACAGTCCTTAATCTGGACCTATTACAGGGCTTACTTACACCTCACACCTTTGCATCCACGTACATAACATCATACGCATCATAACATCATACCATAGCATTTCCTTAACCATTTCAAGGATCTCAAGGGTTTGTGATGCAGGTCATGATGGACCAAATGTCTAGCAAGGGGCAAAGGGGATTTATTTTCCTCTAACCAAGGTTGTCCAGAAATCCAAGCACGATAACTTGAGTCAGGGGCTATGACCCACTCGATATGGTGAGCCTGACTCTTGAAGAAGGACTCTCAGCAACATGAAGTTCCTTCAATCAATCTACCAAATTCAAATTCTAACAAGTTTCTTTGTTTACCCTGCGAGATCCTTGAAAATATTGCATACATACATATCATTGCATCACAGGTCACCCTTTACAGGTCTCTCACGTTCTCGCTGTTTATTTCAGCAATGGCTTTCCAACAAGACAACCAGGATCGTCATACTCAAGAGACTCAGTTCAGGGAAATCTTCCTAAGCCTATCCAAGGGGCAGGAAGAGTTGAGAACACTCCTCGTGGGGAATTTGGTCAAGAAAAGTCCTGAAGATAGTAAGGACGAACGGCTGAAACATCTGCAAGCTGAGGTAGATACAATGAGAACCCAGATGCTGGGGCAAATGGCTCTTATCCAAGGCTTAGCTCGGGAGCAAGAAGAGTTGAGAACCGTGATCAACCAGCTTCATCAAGACATATACAATAGTATGAAGCAAACGGTCAAGGCTGGGGATCAAACCAGTAATCAGCCTCCAAGAAGACAAGAGTTTGGTATGGTGAAGAATGGACCTCTCCAAGTTGCTACTACATCAAGGGTCCAACAACAACCTCACAAAAAACAACAGGTTGATCAGAGTAAGACAAACAGGCCCAGGAGGCAATTTACCAAGATCAACATGTCATTGACTCAAGCGCTACAACACATGTTGAAGACAGGGATGATTACATTAAAGGCTCCTCCCCGGAACCCAAATACTTCCGCTCTTACCTATTATCCCAATGAAAGGTGTGCCTACCATTCTGACAGTCCTGGGCATGACACAAACAACTGTTGGAGTTTGAAGAACAAGATCCAAGACATGATTGATGCCAAGGAGGTCAAGTTTGACCCTCCGGAGACTCCAAACATAACCACTGCTCATATGATGAATCATTGAAAGCTTTTGTTCATTTGAATTTTCAATTTGTAATTTTCTTTTGATTGTTTGAACGTTTACTCATGTCAAACTTTATTACTTTATCAATGCATCGCATATGTCTGTTTTGAATCAATCCATTCGTATTCACTATATTCAAATTGCTTTTTGTGATGATCAACTCTCGGTTAAAAATTCTAAACCTTTTGAGGAAGGATGACGAAAACGATACCACGATCTTTACAGTATGCTTTTGAACAGAACCCGCTGATGAGGTACAGGCATTGTTTCAAATCTTAAACAGTGGAGTTATAAGGAAGATAATCCCTAGTGAACCCCTTTGAGCCAAAGAAGTTTGAGTTTTTCTTTTCAAAAGTTAAAACCCTTAATTATAACCTGGGGCAGGGTAGTTCTCTCAGTTGATCCAGGTGCACAATGAATGGCATCACAGGAGTCCTTCCAAAACAAAAGACAGTGATGGTTCCGAATAATCATAAGGGCAGGCAGTCATTACCCCTCAAAATAAAAGCCCAACAAGTCAAAACCTATGAAGGAGACTTATAAAACTAGGGTATCCCGCTGACTGTAATCATAAAAATAAATAGTTCAGGCAAAAGACAGGGATAATAAAATCAAAAATAAGGAGGTCCTACAGACTCTCAAAAAAGAAATGACTGCCTATTCAAAATAAATTGTCAATATCTGAACCATCACTAGTATATCAAAGCAAAGACTCAAACAAGATCTAATGCACGATTAACTGAGTTTAGGATCGAAGAACATCACGAAGAGCGGGTGGGTACAAATATACTTTGAGCCTTTATCCTTTGTTTCTTAAACCGTGAACCAGGCCACGTTATAACCCTTAAAAGTCCTAGCTGAAGCATGGGTTAGTTCGAAAGCATAATGTTACAAAAGGTATCCTGACTCCTATAGGGCTTGCTGTAAAATCTTGAGTTGACATCACATTTTACAAAAATTCACTTATTTTATTGAAAACTGCATTTTCAAAAAACTTCAAGACAGACATAAGCTTTGCATTCTTAAAATAACATTGTTTGCATATGACTATTTGTTCAACAACAGAGAAATTTGCACGATGAATATCTAGTGAACAAAAATCTCAAGTGGAAAAATACTTCCAATCAAAGGGCATAGCATGATCATTGTCCATCATCTGGGGCAGTCCAGTCAAGATTCAAGGAATCTCTCAAAATGCCAAATAGCCAGGGGCAAATCTCCTCCTGAGTCACGTGGGGCATTGGACATGAATTCCAGCGACAAATCTGGTATGATCAAACATCTTCTGGTAATATGACAACACAACACTACTGACAGTGACAACTCCCTACATTCTGAGAGCATGGACATAGTCGAAAAAATACTACGCATAATCAAAGACCCGCTAGGTCGACTGGCCTAGGCAAAAATAAGGGCTTCCCGGCGAACCAAAAGGGTTCGGGCAAAAATAAGGGATGAAAATAAAAAAAATCTGTACACCCGGCAAGTCGAAAACCTGAAAAGGCGGCTTGGGCAAAAAAGGGTATCCCGATGGACTGAAAACCCGAAAGGGAGGTCCAGGCAAAAATTAGGGATCAAAGCGTACGACTATGTCCCGTCATCTCGTTACTTGCCTACCAAAAGAAGATTTGTCCATCGGCAGTTATCAAGCACCTCCACAGGTACCTTCTCCCATAGAAACTGGGGCAATAAGAATTGTCCGAACTGTACAAGCTGCTCTGTCCTCCAGGTACCAAGGTAAGTTCAGCTGAAGAATATGACCAAGATATCTTCACTCCCCGCAGAGTAAGACAAGACTCAGCAATACTCGCCCCCAAGCAGAGTTGGCCTCCCATCAGCCCTAAAAAGGCACAGTATCTCCAGCAAGTCAGCAATACTCTCCCCCGAGCAGAGTTGGTCTACCATCAGTCCTGGAAAAGTTGGGTATCCCCAAAAGATCTTAATATTCCCTAGCAGAGTATACAGATATTCCTCAGCAAGCATCCCCGGCGGTCTTAATATTCCTCAACAGAAATATAAGATTGTTGTTCCCCGGCGGAATACAAGATACCCCCAGTGGAGCCATTTCCCCAGTGCAGTCCAAAAAGGCTTCCCCAGGAGAGTTGAACCATCTCCCCAGTAGATTCTGGAAGCTTGTCCCCTACAGAGTACAAATATCTCTCCCCAGCCATATTCAAAGGCTATTCCCCACCAGAGTCTAACTGGGTTATCCTCAGCAAATTGTAACGGAAAGATCGTCCTCAACGAAGTTCTCTACATCCCCAACGGAGTTCATCAAATTCCCCAACAGAGCTTATCAACGGAATCCCCAACGGAGTTTATCGTTCAAATCTCAGCCAAGCATCTCTTCCCCACAGAGTAATTACCCTCAGAGTAATCTCTTCGCCATGTTTATTCCCTAACGGAGTCATCTTCTCCTACTGGTTTATTCTGGAAAACATCTTTGTTCATCATCCCTAGCGGAAGCGAAGAACTCTACTCTTCAACATCAGCCCAGGATTTAACAAACTTCCCGGCATTTGTCAAGGATTTATTTTCCCAGACGAAAATACATTCATAAACATTTCACATTTCATACCTCCTGCTTACATACATGATAAAGTGCATACGACACAATCTCATTTATTTTTGAGAACATCATGACATCATGCATTTCATACATCATGACATTGCATGCAACTAATGTTTTGCCTTTTCAGGGAAAGGTCAATCAAAAGATGATTACCATCAACTTTTGCAGTTCCAGATCAACACCTGTAACAGGCCAGGAAATATCTGTGAGCGATTGATTGTAGATCTATACCTGTAACTAGCAAGGAAAGTATCTGCATGAAGAGATTGAAGATCAACACCTGTAACAGGCCAGGAAATTATCTTTCATTCTCAGGTCAGAGATCTACACCTGTATCCAGCCAGGAAAGCTATCTCGACCAACCTTTTTTAAGTTCCGGATCAACACCTGTATCTAGCCAGGAAATATCTGTGGACGATTGATTGTAGATTCGATACCTGTAACTAGCCATGAAAGTTATCTACATGAAGAGTTTGAAGATCAACACCTGTAACAGGCAAGGAAATTATCTTTCATTCTCAGGTCAGAGATCTACACCTGTATCTAGCCAGGAAAGTTATCTCGACCAACCTTTTTAAGTTCCAGATCAACACCTGTATCTAGCCAGGAAATATCTGTGAGCGATTGATTGTAGATCTATACCTGTAACTACCCAGGAAAGTATCTGCATGAAGAGATTGAAGATCAACACCTGTAACAGGCCAGGAAATTATCTTTCATTCTCAGGTCAGAGATCTACACCTGTATCCAGCCAGGAAAGCTATCTCGACCAACCTTTTTTAAGTTCCAGATCATCACCTGTATCTAGCCAGGAAATATCTGTGGACGATTGATTGTATATTCGGTACCTGTAACTAGCCAGGAAAGTTATCTACATGAAGAGATTGAAGATCAACACCTGTAATAGGCCAGGAAATTATCTTTCACTCTCAGGTCAGAGATCTACACCTGTATCCAGCCAGGAAAGCTATCTCGACCAACCTTTTTTAAGTTCCAGATCAACACCTATATCTAGCAACGAAATGTCTGTGAGCGATTGATTGTAGATTCGATACATGTAACTAGCCAGGAAAGTTATCTACATGAAGAGATTGAAGATCAATACCTGTAGCAAGCCAGGAAAGCTATCTTTCTTTCTCAAGTCAGAGATTAATACCTGAAACCAGACAGGACAACTATTTCCTTGACCCACTTCTCTTAAGTTCCAGATCAACACCTGTAACTAGCCAGGAAATATCTGTGGACGACGGATTGTAGATTAATACCTGAAACCAGACAGGACAACTATCTACTTGACCATCATCAGGCAACTCTACACAGGTTCTTTCTTTCAACCTACCAAGTTGCAATTCTACAAACTACAGGTATGCAAGTTCTCTCTAAGGAATCTCTTACGCGATCGACACCCCTGGATGGCATCTTTAAGCCCATCTCCACAACTATCCATTACATTTCCAGATGGCATATATAAGCCCATTCCCGACAAGATTCTGTCATGTCTTCAGATGGCATCTATAAGCCCATCCTCCTATCCATCATCTCTCCAAATGGCATCTGTAAGCCCATTCCCGACATTACATTGCTGACACTACACTATGCGAGTGCAAATTTCTGGGCACTCTAGTGTTCAATCATCTTCCACCTTCGGATCACGAAAGGCACGCAAGCCAATCTACATCCTCAGGTTTAAGAAGATTGAACAGGGGAAACTGTTGTACCCTAAAATTTTCCCTCCCATATTCTTCAAGATTTATCAAGAATCATCTTCAAATGGTTCAAGATTTCTCAAGGGTTGCACAGTCCAAATGCCTCCTAAGCCAGTCAAAATTAGGGTTTTGTTTCTTTCAAGGAATTTGAGGTTTTTAATGGCTCAATCAAGTCTCATAGGCCTATATACATTCTCTAGCATCTACATGCCAAGTCTCAAGACTCACAATGCCAATTTGCACAGTCAAAAGCTCCATTTGATCCACAATCAACTGCAGGGGCAAAATGGTCATTTTACAGTCAAAAGTCAGAATTTTTTGGTCAACGTCTTATTTTGAGTCCACAATCATCATTTTATCAAGTATTGATCATGATTCCACAAGAATGGCTCAAAAATCATCAAGATGCAAAAAGTTACTATTTTTGGATAGTAGAAAAGTCAACTGTATCTTGACCAGGGCATAACTTTTTCATGGTTCATCAGAAAAATCCCATACAATGCTCATTTTGAAGGGGATGACATTTCCTACAATCGATCTTCACATTCCAAGTCCAAGAAATGCTCTCACAAAAAGTTATCAATGTTTACATTATAGGTCAAATTCAAAAGTCAACAAAAATGCACTTTAAGTCAAAGACCATAACTTGAGATTGGTAAATCCAAATGACATGGGACCAAACGCATTGGTTAGAGGACTTCAAGACCTTTCCAAAATGTCCAAGAACATGTTCATATGATCAAAATTGAGCAAGATGTGCATTGGAGAAGTTGGGAAATTTTTATGAATTTGCAAAAGTCAAGTTTGCTCAAAACACTTTGTTTTTGCTAATGGGCCTCAAATTTCTTCTTGAAACTTTATCCATGGCCTATGCACGACCCATCAAGCTTAATTGAATTATTTTCTTATTTTTTATTAATTAATTGGATTTTTAATCAATATTAATTCATTTAATTAATTTAAATTGTAGGAAAATATAAAGATATGGTTTTTCAATCTTTTTGTGAAGCAAGAATGACCTAAAAAGGCTGGCAATTTCGTGCACCAAGTCAAAGATGCAATATCTCCAAATTTGGCAACTTTTTCCAATCATGAAGATTCAAAAATATATGATTTCCAATCAAATATTCAAATCATCATTCCATGCATTTTTACTCAAGATTCTGACCTAATTCCATTCCTCTATAAATATGCAAGCCAACCCTGATCATGCACACGTGAAATTTCTGCAGAAAAAGCCATAACCATATTGAAAAAATTCAAGAAAATTTCAAAACTGTTTTCTATATTCCAGGCCAATTCAAGGCGTTTTATTGTTTCTAACACATTGCAGGAGTCCCCAGGAACGTTTTGCAATCAAAACCAAGCATTGAAGCTCAAAGAATCATCAAGAACAGAGTCACGGTTTGCATTTTATTTTGAGAATCGTACAACTTAATTCATGCATCATTAACATGATTTTGTGTTTGATTTGTGTTGCTAGGGACTGTACAAAGCTAATGGTATAGCTCAATTGAATTATAACGCCATAAATCACAGAATACCATTGACGAATTTTAGGGTTCATAAGCTTTCAAATTGGGGCTTTCTAAACCCAGAAAAATCAGGACTTGTAAGGCATATGACTGGATTCGTGAGAACCAGACGAACATAACTGGACCCTCGCGAAATATTTATGTGTACCAGGGCTCTAGTCGCTATTATTCCTCATGTCATATTGTGGGGGTTAAAAACCCCCGCTATCTAATGTCCTTTTGCAGGTACAAACAAGGAAGACGGGGACGTGTAAGCGTATGGTTGGATAATTTTAAATAAGCGCGCGTTTTTATGTTGTTTACAGCATATTTATTAATTGTCCAATATAATATTTGCCTATTATCTAAATAACAAAAGCATGCAAATGGTGTAGTGGATGATGCGTTGGCTTGGAATCATTGGGACCCGGGTTCGAATCCCAGGTCCCCCAAAATAATTATTTGTTCCTTTTCTTAACATGTTCTTGTGTAGCTTTCCAAAGAGTGTTCCACCATGTACCTCAAATATCCAGGCGCCAAGTGGCCACAGGCACAAATCTGAAGGTCATAAGTGGATGACCATCATACTTCCAGTCAACCATGCCCATGGACAATCAAAAAAGGTCAAACGGACTGGAGTTAATGGGCCTGAAGATTACCAAAGCTACCTCCATATTGGGCCAGCACCCCCCTGGTTCATTCTTTTTTTTCTTTTTTCTTTTATAATTTAATTACTTTACTATTAATAATTAGTATTATTATTATTATTATTTAATTAACTCAATTAATTATTTTCATAATAAATTCAGAAAACATAAAAAATATAATATTTATTATTATTTATTAGTTTTACCCTTAAGTTATTATTTTGTAAATAAATACATAATTAATCTATTTAGTTAATTAAGTTAACTTTAATATTTTCACAATAAATAAAATTAACATAGAATTAGGGTTTTTACTAACTTTTGACTATTTTTATTTTATTTTCCTTAAAACATAAAAAACTAAAAAAATACTTTTTTTCTTTTAATTAATTAATTAGTTTTAGGTTTAATTTAATTAAATACAAAAAGGACAAAAAACTTCTTTCTTTCTCAAAAAGGGTCAAAACCCTAAGGACTTCTCTGATTCAATTTTTATTCGCGCATATTATTTTTTGATCCATATTTATGTAATTGCTTCGAGGATGTAATAGAGTAATTAGGACCTTTTATCGCTTTCTTTAATTTTCCGCACTTTACTTTTTCAAAGGGTTTGTTTTTGGCGATGTAAATACCCGACGCCTTGTAATAGCGTAGCTTTACTTTCCGCAATTTACTTTCCGCAATATTTAACTGTTAGATGTATGTTAATTAGGTTATGCATGACAAGACTTATATCTGAAATTAAAATCAACCCGTAGCTCACCATAACATGTGCAAAGATAATTTAACTGAATCCTGACACACTCGCACATGCCACTCCTAGGGTACGCCTCACTTGGTAGCCTCGACGTGGTAATTGAGTATAAGGTGTTTTAGAGGTCGCCCTCCTGTCTAAAGATCCAAGTTGCCTCGAAACGGTTGCCTCGGATAAAAAGGATCTAGGAAATTAGGGTTACCGCTAAGGCGTCCTACTATTGCTTTGGTGACCACACATGTCCCTATAATCGAATTGACCCGAAAACTCCAACGACGGTGCTACCTACTTCTCAATAGTGGGATAGTACTGTCTAAAGGACATTTACACAGCTTAATTTCTTTTGAGTAGGTAGAGGTTCTAAGGTACTTGCTCTTTCAAAACAAAAACAACTTTTCGCACTTACACTTTTCTGACAAAAGTTTTCAAACAAACACTTCATGCACTCTTGAGGACTGATACAAGAGTTAAATTGAAATTTTCAAACAAACTTTTTCAAAACCCACAAACACAAGAAAAGCAAAACATTTTTGAAAACATAGTGAGCAAGTACCTAAGAGCCCGTGGATAACCACGGATAGAAAGGGTGCTAACACCTTCCCTTTCTATAATCTACCTCCCGAACCGAGAAACATCTCGAAAAGGAATTTTGCTGTGCTTTTGTCCTTTCCTTGTTGGATAAAATAAAAGACGGTGGTGACTCTTGCTTACCGCGACATTTCGCGAACCAGCATTCCAAAACAGTCAGTTCTATTTCCACCGATCACAGAACTTGCGACTCTGCTGGGAAATTATAAGTGAGGTGTACCTTAGGATTAGATCATTCTATGTTTTCAATTGCATGCTTTGTTTGCTTTAACTTTATGGGCTTGTATTGGAGTTTCATAGATCCTAACCCGGATCTGGGGAATACCCTTTAGGTAGCAATAAACTGTGAGGGACCTGTCCGGCGTAGACCGACACGGGTGAAGCAGTAGCTACGTTGGTGTGACACCTTGGTCTGTACCGATATCCCTTGTGTTGGAACGAGGAGAATATGGGTCTTCTGAGGAGTCATTAAGCACCAGCTGACCTTAGAACCTTAAATTGACCAACTTGGCCATAGAACAGTAGCAGTATGATACACTCATTGAGACTAAACTCCCGCGATGGTTCCGGCCGTAAGAAAAGGTTGCGAAGTTGGAGTTATGACTGAATGAGGGTAGTCAGTGATATTGAGATCCTCTAGAACCCGTTTACTATTTTCTAGGATAGGTCTTAACCAACTGAAACTGAAAGAGGGTAGTACCTAAACTTCATGCCAGCCTGAAATCTAAGGGCTCTTTTGTGTGACTTGTGTGCCTTCAAGCTCGAACTACTTGCACATTCTTATCATCTGGCACATGAGTTCCTTGCAGGTTTTGTTTACAGTCCTTAATCTGGACTTATTACAGGGCTTACTTACACCTCACACCTTTGCATCCGCGTACATAACATCATACGCATCATAACATCATACCATAGCATTTCCTTAACCATTTCAAGGATCTCAAGGGTTTGTGATGCAGGTCATGATGGACCAAATGTCTAGAAAGGGGCAAAGGGGATTTATTTTCCTTTAACCAAGGTTGTCCAGAAATCCAAGCACGATAACTTGAGTCAGGGGCTATGACCCACTCGATATGGTGAGTCTGACTCTTGAAGAAGGACTCTCAACAACATGAAGTTCCTTTATTCAAGCTACCAAATTCAAATTCTAACAAGTTTCTTTGTTTACCCCGCGAGATCCTTGAAAACATTGCATACATACATATCATTGCATCACAGGTCACCCTTTACAGGTCTCTCACGTTCTCGCTGTTTATTTCAGCAATGGCTTTCCAACAAGACAACCAGGATCGTCATACTCAAGAGACTCAGTTCAGGGAAATCTTCCTAAGCCTATCCAAGGGGCAGGAAGAGTTGAGAACACTCCTCGTGGGGAATATGGTCAAGAAAAGTCCTGAAGACAGTAAGGACGAACGGCTGAAACATCTGCAAGCTGAGGTAGATACAATGAGAACCCAGATGCTAGGGCAAATGGCTCTTATCCAAGGCTTAGCTCGGGAGCAAGAAGAGTTGAGAACCGTGATCAACCAGCTTCATCAAGACATATACAATAGTATGAAGAAAACGGTCAAGGCTGGGGATCAAACCAGTAATCAGCCTCCAAGAAGACAAGAGTTTGGTATGGTGAAGAATGGACCTCTCCAAGTTGCTACTACATCAAGAGTCCAACAACAACCTCACAAAAAACAACAGGTTGATCAGAGTAAGACAAACAGGCCCAGGAGGCAATTTACCAAGATCAACATGTCATTGACTCAAGTGCTACAACACATGTTGAAGACAGGGATGATTATATTAAAGGCTCCTCCCCGGAACCCAAATACTTCCGCTCTTACCTATTCTCCCAATGAAAGGTGTGCCTACCATTCTGACAGTCCTGGGCACGACAAAAACAACTGTTGGAGTTTGAAGAACAAGATCCAAGACATGATTGATGCCAAGGAGGTCAAGTTTGACCCTCCGGAGACTCCAAACATAACCACTGCTCATATGATGAATCATTGAAAGCTTTTGTTCATTTGAATTTTCAATTTGTAATTTTCTTTTGATTGTTCGAACGTTTACTCATGTCAAACTTTATTACTTTATCAATGCATCGCATATGTCTGTTTTGAATCAATCCATTCGTATTCACTATATTCAAATTGCTTTTTGTGATGATCAACTCTCGGTTAAAAATTCTAAACCTTTTGAGGGAGGATGACGAAAACGATACCACGATCTTTACAGTATGCTTTTGAACAAACCCCGCTGATGAGGTACATGCATTGTTTCAAATCTTAAACAGTGGAGTTATAAGGAAGATAATCCCTAGTCAACCCCTTTGAGCCAAAGAAGTTGGAGTTTTTCTTTTCAAAAGTTAAAACCCTTAATCATAACCTGGGGCAGGGTAGTTCTCTCAGTTGATCCAGGTGCACAATGAATGGCATCACAGGAGTCCTTCCAAAACAAAAGACAGTGATGGTTCCAAATAATCATAAGGGCAGGCAGTCATTACCCCTCAAAATAAAAGCCCAACAAGTCAAAACCTATGAAGGAGACTTATAAAACTGGGGCATCCCGCTGACTGTAATCATAAAAAGAAACAGTTCAGGCAAAAGACAGGGATAATAAAATCAAAAATAAGGAGGTCCTACAGACTCTCAAAAAAGAAATGACTGCCTATTCAAAATAAATTGTCAATATCTGAACCATCACTAGTATATCAAAGCAAAGACTCAAACAAGATCTAATGCACGATTAACTGAGTTTAGGATCGAAGAACATCACGAAGAGCGGGTGGGTACAAATATAATTTGAGCCTTTATCCTTTGTTTCTTAAACCGTGAACCAGGCCACGTTATAACCCTTAGAAGTCCTAGCTGAAGCATGGGTTAGTTCGAAAGCATACTGTTACAAAAGGTATCCTGACTCCTATAGGGCTTGCTGTAAAATCTTGAGTTGACATCACATTTTACAAAAATTCACTTGTTTTATTGAAAACTGCATTTTCAAAAAACTTCAAGACAGACATAAGCTTTGCATTCTTAAAATAACATTGTTTGCATATGACTATTTTTTCAACAGCAGAGAAATTCGCACGATGAATATCTAGTGAACAAAAATCTCAAGTGGAAAAATACTTCCAATCAAAGGGCATAGCATGATCATTGTCCATCATCTGGGGCAGTCCAGTCAAGATTCAAGGAATCTCTCAAAATGCCAAATAGCCAGGGGCAAATCTCCGCTTGAGTCACGTGGGGCATTGGACATGAATTCCAGCGACAAATCTGGTACGATCAAACATCTTCTGGTAATATGACAACACAACACTACTGACAGTGACAACTCCCTACATTCTGAGAGCGTGGACATAGTCGAAAAAATACTACGCATAATCAAAGACCCGCTAGGTCGACTGGCCTAGGTAAAAATAAGGGCTTCCCGGCGAACCAAAAGGGTTCGGGCAAAAATAAGGGATGAAAATAAAAAAAATCTGTACACCCGGCAAGTCGAAAACCTGAAAAGGCGGCTTGGGCAAAAAAGGGTATCCCGATGGACTAAAAACCCGAAAGGGCGGTCCAGGCAAAAATTAGGGATCAAAGCGTACGACTATGTCCCGTCATCTCGTCACTTGCCTACCAAAAGAAGATTTGTCCATCGGCAGTTATCAAGCACCTCCACAGGTACCTTCTCCCACAGAAACTAGGGCAATAAGAATTGTCCAAACTGTACAAGCTGCTCTGTCCTCCAGGTACCAAGGTAAGTTTAGCTGAAGAATATGACCAAGATATCTTCACTCCCCGCAGAGTAAGACAAGACTCAGCAATACTTGCCCCCAAGCAAAGTTGGCCTCCCATCAGCCCTAAAAAGGCACAGTATCCCCAGCAAGTCAGCAATACTCTCCCCCGAGCAGAGTTGGTCTACCATCAGTCCTGGAAAAGTTGGGTATCCCCAGAAGATCTTAATATTCCCTAGCAGAGTATACAGATATTCCTCAGCAAGCATCCACAGCGGTCTTAATATTCCTCAGCAGAAATATAAGATTGTTGTTCCCCGACGGAATACAAGATACCCCCAGTGGAGCCATTTCCCCAGTGCAGTCCAAAAAGGCTTCCCCAGGAGAGTTGAACCATCTCCCCAGTAGATTCTGGAAGCTTGTCCCCTGCAGAGTACAAATATCTCTCCCCATCCATATTCAAAGGCTATTCCCCACCAGAGTCTAACTGGGTTATCCTCAGCAAATTGTAACGGAAAGATCGTCCTCAGCGAAGTTCTCTCTATCCCCAACGGAGTTCATCAAATTCCCCAACAGAGCTTATCAACGGAATCCACAGTGGAGTTTATCATTCAAATATCAGTAAAGCATCTCTTCCCCACAGAGTAATTACCCTCAGAGTAATCTCTTCGCCACGTTTATTCCCCAACGAAGTCATCTTCTCCTACTGGTTTATTCTGGCAAACATCTTTGTTCATCATCCCCAGCGGAAGTGAAGAACTCTACTCTTCAACATCAGCCCAGGATTTAACAAACTTCCCGGCATTTGTCAAGGATTTATTTTCCCAGACGAAAATACATTCATAAACATTTCACATTTTATACCTCCTGCTTACATACATGATAAAGTGCATACGACACAATCTCAATTATTTTTGAGAACATCATGACATCATGCATTTCATACATCATTACATTGCATGCAACTAATGTTTTGCCTTTTCAGGGAAAGGTCAATCAAAAGATGATTACCATCAACTTTTGCAGTTCCAGATCAACACCTGTAACAGGCCAGGAAATATCTGTGAGCGATTGATTGTAGATCTATACCTGTAACTAGCCAGGAAAGTATCTGCATGAAGAGATTGAAGATCAACACCTGTAACAGGCCAGGAAATTATCTTTCATTCTCAGGTCAGAGATCTACACCTGTATCCAACCAGGAAAGCTATCTCGACCAACCTTTTTTAAGTTCCGGATCAACACCTGTATCTAGCCAGGAAATATCTATGGACGATTGATTGTAGATTCGATACCTGTAACTATCCAGGAAACTTATCTACTTGAAGAGTTTGAAGATCAACACCTGTAACAGGCCAGGAAATTATCTTTCATTCTCAGGTCAGAGATCTACACCTGTATCCAGCCAGGAAAGCTATCTCGACCAACCTTTTTTAAGTTCCAGATCAACACCTGTATCTAGCCAGGAAATATCTGTGAGCGATTGATTGTAGATCTATACCTGTAACTAGCCAGGAAAGTATCTGCATGAAGAGATTGAAGATCAACACCTGTAACAGGCCAGGAAATTATCTTTCATTCTCAGGTCAGAGATCTACACCTGTATCCAGCCAGGAAAGCTATCTCGACCAACCTTTTGTAAGTTCCAAATCAACACCTGTATCTAGCCATGAAATATCTGTGGACGATTGATTGTAGATTCGATACCTGTAACTAGCCAGGAAAGTTATCTACATGAAGAGATTGAAGATCAACACCTGTAATAGGCCAGAAAATTATCTTTCACTCTCAGGTCATAGATCTACACATGTATCCAGCCAGGAAAGCTATCTCGACCAACCTTTTTTAAGTTCTGGATCAACACCTGTATCTAGCCAGGAAATGTCTGTGAGCGATTGATTGTAGATTTGATACCTGTAACTAGCCAGGAAAGTTATCTACATAAAGAGATTGAAGATCAATACTTGTAGCAAGCCAGGAAAGCTATCTTTCTTTCTCAAGTCAGAGATTAATACCTGAAACCAGACATGACAACTATCTCCTTGACCCACTTCTCTTAAGTTCCAGATCAACACCTGTAACTAGCTAGGAAATATCAGTGGACAACGGATTGTAGATTAATACCTGAAACCAGACAGGACAACTATCTACTTGGCCATCATCAGGCAACTCTACACGGGTTCTTTCTTTCAACCTACCAAGTTGCAATTCTACAAACTACAGGTATGCAAGTTCTCGCTAAGCAATCTCTTACGCGATCGACACCCCTGGATGGCATCTTTAAGCCCATCTCCACAACTATCCATTACATTTCCAGATGGCATCTATAAGCCCATTCCCGACAAGATTTTGTCACGTCTTCAGATGGCATCTATAAGCCCATCCTCCTATCCATCATCTCTCCAAATGGCATCTGTAAGCCCATTCCCGACATTACATTGCTGACACTACACTATGCGAGTGCAAATTTCTGGGCACTCTAGTGTTCAATCATCTTCCACCTTCGGATCACGAAAGGCACGCAAGCCAATCTACATCCTCAGGTTTAAGAAGATTGAACAGGGGCAACTGTTGTACCCCAAAATTTGCCCTCCCATATTCTTCAAGATTTATCAAGAATCATCTTCAAATGGTTCAAGATTTCTCAAGGGTTGCACAGTCCAAATGCCTCCTAAGCCAGTCAAAATTAGGGTTTTGTTTCTTTCAAGGAATTTGAGGTTTTTAATGGCTCAATCAAGTCTCATAGGCCTATACACATTCTCTAGCATCTACATGCCAAGTCTCAAGTCTCACAATGTCAATTTGCACAGTCAAAAGCTCCATTTGATCCACAATCAACTGCAGGGGCAAAATGGTCATTTTACAGTCAAAAGTCAGAATTATTTGGTCAACGTCTTATTTTGAGTCCACAATCCTCATTTGATCAAGTCTTGATCATGATTCCACAAGAATGGCTCAAAAATCATCAAGATGCAAAAAGTTACTATTTTTGGACAGTAGAAAAGTCAATTGTATCTTGACCAGGGCATAACTTTTTCATGGTTCATCAGAAAAATCCCATACAATGCTCATTTTGAAGGGGATGACATTTCCTACAATCCATATTCACATTCCAAGTCCAAGAAATGCTCTCACAAAAAGTTATCAATGTCTACATTATAGGTCAAATTCAAAAGTCAACAAAAATGCACTTTAAGTCAAAGACCATAACTTGAGATTGGTAAATCCAAAGGCATTGGTTAGAGGACTTCAAGACCTTTCCAAAATGTCCAAGAACATGTTCATATGATCAAAATTGAGCAAGATGTGCATTGGAGAAGTTGGGAAATTTTTATGAATTTGCAAAAGTCAAGTTTGCTCAAAACACTTTGTTTTTGCTAATGGGCCTCAAATTTCTTCTTGAAACTTTATCCATGGCCTATGCACGACCCATCAAGCTTAATTGAATTATTTTCTTATTTTTTATTAATTAATTGGATTTTTAATCAATATTAATTCATTTAATTAATTTAAATTGTAGGAAAATATAAAGATATGGTTTTTCAATCTTTTTGTGAAGCAAGAATGACCTAAAAAGGCTGGCAATTTCGTGCACCAAGTCAAAGATGCAATATCTCCAAATTTGGCAACTTTTTCCAATCATGAAGATTCAAAAATATATGATTTCCAATCAAATATTCAAATCATCATTCCATGGATTTTTACTCAAGATTCTGACCTAATTCTATTCCTCTATAAATATGCAAGCCAACCCTGATCATGCACACGTGAAATTTCTGCAGAAAAAACCATAACCATATTGAAAAAATTCAAGAAAATTATAAAACTGTTTTCTATATTCCAGGCCAATTCAAGGCGTTTTATTGTTTCTAACACATTGCAGGAGTCCCCAGGAACGTTTTGCAATCAAAACCAAGCATTGAAGCTCAAAGAATCATCAAGAACAGAGTCACGGTTTGCATTTTATTTTGAGAATCGTACAGCTTAATTCATGCATTATTAATATGATTTTGTGTTTGATTTGTGTTGCTAGGGACTGTACAAAGCTAATGGTATAGCTCAATTGAATTATAACACCATAAATCACAGAATACCATTGACGAATTTTAGGGTTCATAAGCTTTCAAATTGGGGCTTTCTAAACCCAGAAAAATCAGGACTTGTAAGGCATATAACTGGATTCGTGAGAACCAGACGAACATAACTGGACCCTCGCGAAATATTTATGTGTACCAGGGCTCTAGTCGCTATTATTCCTCATGTCATATTGTGGGGGTTAAAAACCCCCGCTATCTAATGTCCTTTTGCAGGTACAAACAAGGAAGACGGGGACGTTTAAGCGTATGGTTGGATAATTCAAATAAGCGCGCGTTTTTATGTTGTTTACAACATATTTATTAATTGTCCAATATAATATTTGCCTATTATCTAAATAACAAAAGCATGCAAATGGTGTAGTGGATGATGCGTTGGCTTGGAATCATTGGGACCCGGGTTTGAATCCCAGGTCCCCCAAAATAATTATTTGTTCCTTTTCTTAACATGTTCTTGTGTAGCTTTCCAAAGAGTGTTCCACCATGTACCTCAAATATCCCGGCGCCAAGTGGCCACAGGCACAAATCTGAAGGTCATAAGTGGATGACCATCATACTTCCAGTCAACCATGCCCATGGACAATCAAAAAAGGTCAAACGGACTGGAGTTAATGGGCCTGAAGATTACCAAAGCTACCTCCATATTGGGCCAGCACCCCCCTGGTTCATTCTTTTTTTTCTTTTTTCTTTTATAATTTAATTATTTTACTATTAATAATTAGTATTATTATTATTATTTAATTAACTCAATTAATTATTTTCATAATAAATTCAGAAAACATAAAAAATATAATATTTATTATTATTTATTAATTTTACCCTTAAGTTATTATTTTGTAAATAAATACATAATTAATCTATTTAGTTAATTAGTTTAACTTTAATATTTTCACAATAAATAAAATTAACATAGAATTAGGGTTTTTACTAACTTTTGACTATTTTTATTTTATTTTCCTTAAAACATAAAAAACTAAAAAAATACTTTTTTTCTTTTAATTAATTAATTAATTAGTTTTAGGTTTAATTTAATTAAATACAAAAAGGACAAAAAACTTCTTTCTTTCTCAAAAAGGGTCAAAACCCTAAGGACTTCTCTGATTCAATTTTTATTCGCGCATATTATTTTTTGATCCATATTTATGTAATTGCTCCGAGGATGTAATAGCGTAATTAGGACCTTTTATCGCTTTCTTTAATTTTCCGCACTTTACTTTTTCAAAGGGTTTGTTTTTGGCGATGTAAATACCCGACGCCTTGTAATAGCGTAGCTTTACTTTCTGCAATTTACTTTCCGCAATATTTAACTGTTAGATGTATGTTAATTAGGTTATGCATGACAAGACTTATATCTGAAATTAAAATCAACCCGTAGCTCACCATAACATGTGCAAAGATAATTTAACTGAATCCTGACACACTCGCACATGCCACTCCTAGGGTACGCCTCACTTGGTAGCCTCGATGTGGTCATTGAGTATAGGGTGTTTTAGAGGTCGCCCTCCTGTCTAAAGATCCAAGTTGCCTCGAAACGGTTGCCTCGGATAAAAAGGATCTAGGACATTAGGGTTACCGCTAAGGCGTCCTACTATTGCTTTGGTGACCACACATGTCCCTATAATCGAATTGACCCGAAAACTCCAACGACGGTGCTACCTACTTCTCAATAGTGGGATAGTACTGTCTAAAGGACATTTACACAGCTTAATTTCTTTTGAGTAGGTAGAGGTTCTAAGGTACTTGCTCTTTCAAAACAAAAACAACTTTTCGCACTTACACTTTTCTGACAAAAGTTTTCAAACAAACACTTCATACACTCTTGAGGACTGATACAAGAGTTAAATCAAAATTTTCAAACAAACTTTTTCAAAACCCACAAACACAAGAAAATTAAAACATTTTTGAAAACATAGTGAGCAAGTACCTAAGAGCCCGTGTATAACTACAGATAGAAAGGGTGCTAACACCTTCCCTTTCTATAATCTACCTCCCGAACCGAGAAACATCTCGAAAAGGAATTTTGTTGTGCTTTTGTCCTTTCCTTGTTTGAGAAAATAAAAGACGGTGGCGACTCTTGCTTACCGCAACATTTCGCGAACCAGCATTCCAAAACAGTCAGTTATATTTCCCCCGATCACAGATTGGACTTGTGAATCTTTGAACCTCGAATCGCTGCGAAACGACGAACCGGTCTTCAGCACGGAAAATACTCTAAGAACATCCGTTGGAGAAATAAACGTCACTTGTAACCTGATGAAGCTTTCTAAATATACCTTGATTCCATAACCATAAAACCAATGATATGCATGTATGTAATAATGAAATGTAAGCCAAAAAGGTCGAAATAAAGAGGGTAAATTTTGGGGTACAACAGCTGCCCCTGTTCAATCTTCTTAAACCTGAGGATGTAGATTGACTGGTCTGCCTTTCGTGATCTGAAGGTGGAAGATAATTGAACACTAGAGTACCCATAAATTTGCACTCGTCTAAAATGATACTTGATTTGTATAGGTTGTATCGGGAATGGGCTTACAAATGCCATTTGGAGAAGATAACTGAAAGTCGTCGGAGATGAGCTTAAACACGCCATCCTGAGAATGTGACGGAGAGTCGTCGGATATGGGCTTAAAGATGCCATCCAGAATAATGATGATTTTGTGAGATATTCCTTCGTGGTAATTCTTGTTCCTGATGTTAGGGAGGACTTCGCTGAGGAATGTTGGTATCTGTATTGGGGAATAAAGTCTGTTTGATGAGACAAAAGTGAGCTGTTTTCTGGTCGAGTCCGGGTTTCACGGCGACTTACTGGGGAATATGAAATCGACCGTATCTGGTCGGGTCCAGGTTTTAAAGTGTTGTAAACTATTGTCCAGATATAAATGAGAAGGAACATGTATAGTGCTTTCTCGGGATAAATCCATTCAAGACTGCGTCAAGTAATTCATGAAAAGGAGCCGAAATAGCAGGGCTATGAGAAAGAACCTGGATAGTAGGGTTACTTCGAAATGAAGCCTGGGTAGTAGGGCTATGAGAAGGAACCTGGATAGTAGGGTAACTTGGAAATGAAATCCTGGATAGTAGGGCTATGAGAAAGAACCTGGATAGTAGGGTTACTTCGAAATGAAAGCCTGGATAGTAGGGCTATGAGAAGGAACCTGGATAGTAGGGTTACTTTGAAATGAAAGCCTGGATAGTAGGGCTATAAGAAGGAACCTGGATAGTAGGGCTATGAGAAGGAACCTGGATAGTAGGGTTACTTCGAAATGAAAGCCTGGATAGTAGGGCTATGAGAAGGAACCTGGATAGTAGGGTTACTTTGAAATGAAAGCCTGAATAGTAGGGCTATGAGAAGGAACCTGGGTCGTAGGGTTACTTCAAAATGAAAACCTGGATAGTAGGGATTATTGGAAGGAACCTAGATAGTAGGGTTACTTCGAGATGAAAGCCTGGATAGTAGGGTTTATGGGAAGGAACCTGGATAGTAGGGTTACTTCAAGACGAAAGCCTGGATGGTAGGGCTTATGGGAAGGAACCTGGATAGTAGGGTTACTTCGAGATGAAAGCCTAGATAGTAGGGCTATGAGAAGGAACCTGGATAGTAGGGTTACTTCAAAATAAAAGCCTGGATAATAGGGCTATGAGAAGGAACTTGGGTCGTAGGGTTACTTCGAGATAAAAGCCTGGATAGTAGGGCTTATAGGAAGGAACCTGGATAGTAGGGTTACTTCAAGATAAAAACCTGGATGGTAGGGCTTATTGGAAGGAACCTGGATAGTAGGGTTACTTCGAGATGAAATCCTGGATAGTAGGGCTTATGGGAAAGAACCTGGATAGTAGGGTTACTTCGAGATGAAAGCCTGGTTAGTAGGGCTGCCTTATTTGATCACGTAGATTAGTTGACCCGTTTGGTTTCGAGAACTGATTTTCCCTTAGTTGTCTGCAGATATGACATGTATGGCTTCATGGATTTAATCTTGAATTGTTGGAATTATTGATGATAACCATCTTTCCTGAAAAGGTACAGGATTAATTATACGCGATGCATGGAATGCATTGTGCGATGATGTTCTCAAAATAAATGAGATTATGTTGTATGCAATATTTATGCGCATGTCATGATGTATGAACATGAAATGCTATTATGACATATCCGAGTCTGGGAAAATAAATCCCTGACTGCTGCTAGAGAGTACTGGAAATTGAATTCTTGACTGTTGTAGAAAAAGTGGTTCTTCTACTTCCACTGGGGATGGTGAACTGAGATGTCCATGCCATGGATTTACTCCTGTTTGCAAATAGTCTGTAGGGGAGAGATTTTGTTTGAGAATAACTCTGCGGGGAAATAACTCTGTTGGAAGATGAACTTCCGTAGCTGAAGTAATAAGCTCTGTTGGGGATTGAGCTTCTGTATTCAGAGAAATAAACTCTTCTCGGGAGAAAACTTTGTGAACCGCTTGCAACTTATAAAATTCGGCTGGGGATTATAGACGCCGGCTCTTTGAAGGAGCTTTGCTAGGGAAAGTAGCTCCTGCCTGGGGAATTAGATGGGAAAGCTTTAGTTTCCTCTACTATGTAGGGAGTGTAGATGTTACTGGGATGTATGCTGAGGATACGATAATGACTTTGCATCAAGACTTTTCTGCCCTTGTACCTACTAAAGAAAGTGCCTGCGGAGGCTTTGTAGATTGAGTGTTATCCCAACTCATGAGGTGCTTGGTGTTGTACCCCAAAATTTGCCCTCCCATATTCATCAAGATTTGTCAAGTCAAGGTCACAAAATTCCCCCAGGGTTGTGTAGCTCAACTGTCTCCTAGACAGTCAAAACTAGGGTTTGAGTTCTGGTCAAGCAAATGAACTTTTCAAAGGCCTAATCAAGTCTCATATGCCTACAAATGTGGTCAAGCATCCTCATATCAAGTTTCAAGGCATTCAGCTCAAAATTGCACAGTCAAAACCCTAGATTGCACTACAGTCAACTGTAGGGGCAAAATGGTCATTTGACAGTCAAAAGTTCAAATTTTTGGTCAACATATCATTTTGAAGCCACAAACATCATTTGATCAATGCTTGATCATGATTCTCAAAATTTGGCTCAGAAATCATCAAAGATGCAAAAGTTGCTATATTTGGACAGCTGAAAAAGTCAACTGAAATTGACCAGGGCATAACTTTCACATGGATTATCAGAAGAATTCCATCCAAAGCTCATTTTGAAGAGAAAGACATTTCCTACAACTCATCTTCATATTCCAAGTCCAAGAAATGCTCTCACAAAAAGTTATCAATTTCAACATTATAGGTCATTTTCAAAAGTCAACAAAAAGGGACTTTAAGTCAAAGACCATAACTTGAGATTGGTAAATCAAAATGACATGGGACCAAAGGCATTGGTTAAAGGACTCAAAGACCTTTCCAAAATGTCCAAGAACATGTGAAAAGCTTAAAAATTGACCAAGTTATGCCTTGTGGAAGTTGGGAAAGTTTTAGGAATTTTGAAAAGTCAACATTGATGCAAAAGGCCTAAAAATGCAAATGGGCCCATTTTTCTTCCAAATTTCTTCATGCCAAGCCTATGCACGACCACTAGGCCCAAAGGGAAGTATTCTCATATTTTTTAATTATTTATTTGAATTAATATTAATTTATATTCATTTAAATGATTTTAATACATGAAAAATATAACCTTAACCTAAACAAATCTTTTTATACATGTTTGGATTCAATATTTCGTGCATATCCCATTTAGGAAAGTTTTGGATTGATTTGAACCTAATTGACACAAAAACCATGAAAAAAGATGTGAAAAGATTCTTAACAAAATCAATTATCAAAAACCATTAATTCATGAGATTTTGTACAGCTTTTCCAACCTAAATCATTCCTTACATATACTAGAGCATAACCCTAATGATCAAAGACTGAAAGCTGCGCCCCAAACTCCATTGCATTCTTGAATTTTTTCATAAAAACACCAATACTGAAATCAAGGTTTTAGGGTGATTCAAGCTCCAATTTTTATTCCAATAGCATCCTGAGGCATTCTTGAACCTTTCTCAATCATTAACATCAACTAAAGCACAAAGAATCGTTGGTTAGAACTCAAACTGTAAAGTGAATTTTCTGAAATCGCATAGCACGAATCATACGTCTTTTGCATATTTTGTTTATGAATTCTTGTTTCTCATGATGTTCCAAAGCTAACCATACTAACTAATTTTATTTTTGAGCAATATACGTGAATCTGCCATGAACGGTCTTTAGGGTTTCAAGAACTCAAAAAGGGGGTTTCCCAATACAAGTAAAATTAGGCCATCTCAATACCATGGTTGAGTTCAGCGCACCAAGACGAAGAAGAATGCATACTCGCGAACAATTTATGATGCCCAGGGTTCTATTCGCTATTTTCTTGAATCACCTCTAAAGCAACGTTTCAAAAACCGTTGCTCTTTTGTTTTATGTTACAGGGGTGGTGAGGAAGAAGATGGCGTGTCAATCAGTGATACGTCCGTTTAAAATTCGCGCGCTTTTGATCCATTAGCGTTATGTTTTATTTATCATATTTACGTATTATCATATATTAATTAAACGCGCTTGGTTCAGTTGGTAATACGCTATGCTTGTGACTCTCAAGACCTGGGTTCAAGTCCCAGGTCTGGCAAAAATTTCACATTATTTTTCATAAAAAATTCTTATGCAGCGCGCTTGAGGAAGTTCACCATACACACTCAAATATCATCTAGCCACGCGTCCTGGAGAGCATATCAAGGGCCATGATCAAAGGAGTACACTAAATTCCAGTCAACGCGCCATATAAGATCCAAAAAGTCAATGAAGACTGAAGCTTAATGGGCCAATGTTCTAAGGCCTGAACCTCCTTATTTGGGGCAACACCCCACTCTGGTTTGCTTTTTCTTTTCTTTTATTATTTTAATTATTGTATTATTTATTTTTATTGCTTTAATTAATTAATTTTCTCTTTTTTTACAAAATATAAAAACATTCAAAAAAATCAGAAAAAGGCCAAAAATATAATATTTATTTTATTATAATTATTTTCATAAATAAATTAGAATGTAAATAATTTAGTTTAATTAGGTTTTAATTTTAATTCTTTTTTTAATAAAAAATCCAAAAATGTAGAATTTAGGTTTTAATTGTTAATTCTTTTTATTTCCCTTTTTTCCACAATAATAATTATTATTTACTATTATTTATTTTTTATAATTAAATTGTACATAAATGAATTAGGTTTAATTTAGGTCATATTTTAATTCTTTCATAATAAATAAAAAATAGTAGAATTAGGGTTTGCCGTTTAATTTAATTGAATTAATTCTTTTTTCTCATTAAATCTAAAAAACATAAAAAACAACAAAAGCATTTAATCCTTTAATTTGTAGTCCTTATTAATTTTAATTATTTGCAAAAAGGGTCCAACGCCCTAGTTTCGTTTTAATTATGTAATTTGCGCATTTATCTTATGTCGTAATTATAATTATGTAATTGTCCCTAAGCCATGTAATTTACTTTTCGCACTTTATTTCTTCGCATTATTTATTTTTCCGCTAAATCGGGTCCAGTTTAATTTTGGCGATGTGGACCCGCGCCATTTGTAATAGTTTAGATTTATTTCCTTGCAAATATTTAACTGTTAACCAAGCATGAAAGAATGAATGTCTAATTAAAATTAAGCGTAGAACACAACAAACATGACAAGACAAATAACTGAAACATGACACACAATTTGCACACACCACCCCTAGGGTACGCCTCACTGTTGCCTTTCGAAAGGTGATCGTCGAGTAGAGGATGTCTTAGTAAGTCCTCATGATCCGGGAACCTGGCATGAGGGTAGCTTCTAAGGTGTCTTCCTATTGCTCTGGTGATCACCACGTCCCTAAAATCGAATTGACCCGAACACCTCCAACGGTGGTGCTACCTACCTCTCAATGGTGGGATGGCACTACTTTTAAGGACTCTTACACAGACGAATTCCTTAGGGTAGGTAGGTTCTCAAGGATACTTGCTCTAATTTCAAACAAAACAAAGTCTTTTCACACTGACACTTTTCAAAAGCTTTCAAAGCAAATTTTTCAAACACTCTGACGTACGAGTCGAACTGAAATTTTTCAAAGAAACTTTTTAAACCCACATTGAAAAGCAAACAAACCTTTTTGAAAACACATTGAGCAAGTATCTAAGAGCCCATGGATAACCATGGATAGAAAGGGTGCTAACACCTTCCCTTTCTATAACCTACCTCCCGAACCGAGAGCAATCTCTATAAGGAATTTTTCTGTGCTTTTGTCCTTTCCATTTGGAGAAAATAAAAGACGGTGGCGACTCTTGCTTCCGCGACATTTCGCGAACCAGCGTTAAACAGTCAGTTCCAGATCCACCGATCACAGAACTGGCGACTCTGCTGGGGAACCTTTATAAAGTGAGGTGTACCTTAGGGCTAGCTTATGACTATGTTTTCAATTGTTTTCCTTGTGTGCTTTAAATTGTGGGTTGCTTGGGAGTTCTATAGATCCTAAACCCGGATCTGGGGGATACCTTTCTTAGAAAGTAGCAATAAGGCTGTGAGGGAACTGTGCGGGGTATACCGACACGGTTGAAACAGTCTGCTACGTTGATGTGGCACTTTGGTGTGTACCGGTAACCCTTGAGTTCAGTCAAGGAGAGTACGGGGCCTCCGCGTGGTGTCGTGAAGCATCAACAGACCTTAGGAACCTTAATTGAACTATCTTGGCCTCTTTAGGGTAGTGAGATAACTGACTTTGGTGCAGTCCGAGGTTGGTTGATACTCGATACTACACTCAATTGAGGGTTGCTTTCCTGGAATATTTCGGTCGCCAGTTCAGTGGCTAAATCGAAACGATGAACAATGAAAGCAATCCCGTGATATTGGGAACCTTAGAACCCGGTTTACTTTGATTAGGACAGGTTGAACCCACCAACTTCAAGAGGGTAATACCCAGACCCCATGCTGGCCTAAACCCTAAGGGCTTCTCTTGTGTGACTTGTGTGCCTTCGTACTTGACTACTTGCATGCTTGTTATCTGACCCTTGATGTCTTGCAGGTTTTGTTCATAGTCCTTAATAGGGACTTATAACAGGGTGTACTAACCATTTGCAGGTTCTGTTTATAGTCCTTAACTGGGACTCATGACAGGTTTTACTTGAGTTTCTTGCAGGTTTCTGTTTATAGTCCTTAATAAGGGCTCATAACAGGGTTTATTCATATTACCCCATGCATCATGACATCATACCATTGCATACATCCTAACCCATTTCAAGGATCTCAAGGGCTTGTGATGCAGGTCATGATGAATCAAACATCTAGCAAGGGGCAAAGAGGATTTATTTTCCTCTAGCCAAAGTTGTTAGGGGCTATGACCCACTAGATATGGTGAGCCTTTGACCCTTGAAGAAGGACTCTCAACAACAGGAAGTTCTTTCAATCAAGTTACTGGTTCTCAACTCTAACAAGTTTCTCTGTTTACCCTGCGAGGTCCTTGAAAACATTGCATGCATATCATACCCATCATCGCATTACAGGTATCCCTTTTGCAGGTCACTTACCTTTCTCGCTGTTTATTTCAGCAATGGCCTCACAACAAGATAACCAGGACCTTCACGCTCAAGAGTCTCAGTTCAAGGAATTCTTCTTAGGTCTATCCAAGGGGCAGGAAGAGTTGAGGGCACTCCTCATGGGGAATCTGATCAGAAAAAGTCCTGAAGAGGACAAGGACGAACAGCTGAAACGTCTACAAGCTGAGGTAGGCACATTAAAAACTCAGATGCTGGGGCAAAGGGCCCTCATTCAAGGTTTAGCTCAGGAGCAAGGAGAGTTGAGAGCCATGATCAGTCAGCTTCATCAAGACATGAAGCAACCAGCCCAAGTCAGGGACCAAGTCGTTGATCAGCCACCAAGAGGACCAAAGTCTGGTATGGTGAAGAATGAACCTCTCCAAATTGCTACTACTTCACAAGCCCAGTATCAACGGGGTAATCGACGCAAGCGATACACGCCTGGAAGACATTTCACTGAGACTGGCATACCACCATCTCTAATGCTGGAACACTTGTTGGAGGTCAATCTGATTACTTTAAAGGGTCCTCCCCAGAATCCTGACATCTCTGCTCCTACTTATAACCCTGATAAAAGATGTGCCTACCATTCTGACAGTCCTGGACATGGCACCAATGACTGTTGGAGCTTGAAGAACAAGATCCAAGACTTGATCGACGGAAGGGTGCTGGAGTTCATGCCGGGTGGCCAAATGAAATGCTTCTGTTGAGAATCTCCCATCTGAAGGGACTAAGTCAAACTAGAAAACTTTTGTTCATTCGAATGTTCAAGTTGCATTTTTCTTTGATTGTTTAAACATTTATTCATGTCAAACGTTGTTATTTCGTTAATGCATCGCTTATGTCTGTTTTGAATCAATATATTCGCATTCACTATATGCAAACTGTTTTCATATTTTTTCTGATGACAACTCTTGATCTTTAATCCTAAGCCTCTTGAGGGAGGATGACGAAAACGATACCGCAATTTACAGTATGCTTTTGAACAAACCCCGCTGATGAGGTACAGGCATTGTTTCAACCCCTAAACACTGGAGTTATAAGGATGATAATCCCTCGTCAACCCATCAGAGCCAAAGAAGTAGGAGTCTTTATTTTCGAAAATCAAAACCCTTAATCATAACCTGGGGCAGGGTAGTTCTCTCAGTTGATCCAAGCGCATCTTTACAAAACGAACAAAGACAGTGATGGTTCAGAACAATCAAAAGGACAGGCGGTCATCCTCAAAATTCATAAATGAAAAGCCCAAAAAGTCTAAACCTACAAAGGGGACTTATGAAACTGGGGCATCCCGCTGACTGTAATTCCAAAAAGGAAACAGTTCAGGCAAAAAAGAAAGGGATAATAGAAATCAAGAAAGAGGTCTCACAAACCCTAAACCAAAGCAAAAAATGACTGCCTATTCAAAAGAAATCATCAACGTCTGAACCATTATTGGAACATCAAAGCAAAGACTCAAACAAGGTCTAACGCACGATCAACTGAGTTTAGGTTTGGAGAACATCACGAAGAGCGGGTGGGTACAAATAATTTGAGCCTTTATCCTTTGTTTCTTAAACCGTGAACCAAGCCACGTTATAACCCTTAAAAGTCCTAGCTGAAGCATGGGTTAGTTCGAAAGCATACTGTCACGAAAGGTATCCTGACTCCTGAAGGCCTACGGTAAATACGGAGTTGACATCACGTTTTACAAACATTCACTTGTTTTATGAAAAGATGCATTTTCAAAATCTTCGAGACAGACATAAGCTTTGCGTTTTTGACATAACTTTGTTTGCATATGACTTTCTGTTTGAACAGCAGGAAAATTCGCACGAGAAATACCTAGTGAACAAGAGCATCTCCAATCAAGGGGCACGACCTAATCATGGTCCGTCATCTGGGGCAATCCAGTCAAGATTCGGAGAATCTCTCAAAAGTCAAATAGCCTGGGGCAAATCTCCGCATGAGCCACCTGGGGCACTCCAACAACGAATCTGACCTGATCAAACACCTTCTGGTGGCATGACAAAGCACTTATAACAGGGGCAACTCCCTACATTCTGAAAGCACGGACATAGTCGAAAAGATACTACGCAAAATCAAAGACCCGCTAGGTTGACACACCTAGGCAAAAACAAGGGCTTCCCGGCGAACCAAAAGGGTTCGGGCAAAAATGAAGGGATGAAATGAAAAAAATCTGTACACCCGGCAAGTCGAAAACCTGAAAAGGCGGCTTGGGCAAAAATGGGTATCCCGGTGGACTGAAAACCCAAAAGGGCGGTCCAGGCAAAAGTTAGGGATCAAAAGCGTACGACTATGTCCCGGCATCTCGTCACCTGCCTACCAGAAGAAGGTTGGCCCATCAACGACTATCAGCATCCCACAGGTCTTCCTCTCCCACCTCAGAAACAGGGGCAATGAAGAGTGGTCTAAGCAGTCTGACTGTTCTATCCTCCAAGACATCAGGGTAAATCCCGTTGAAGAACTTGGCCAATACAGTTCAAAACTTCCCCAGAGAATCCAATCCAGTTCCCCAGGAAAGACGGAATCTATCTCCCCAAGCAATAAGCGTACCCCCAGTAGATTCTGGAAGCTTATCCCCTAGCAGGGCACGAACGCGTCGTCCGCCTTGATTTAAAGAGTTATTTCCTTAACAGGATATAACTGGGTTATCCTCAGCCAAAAGCCACGGAAAGAGCGTCGTCGACAGGATCTTCTTACCCCCAGCGAAGTCCATTCATACTTCCAATACAGCAAGGTATCCTCAGCGAGTCATCCTCAACAATTCAGCAAAATCATCCCCCCACAGAGTATTTCTTCCCAGCATGGTCGCTAGAATATCTTTTTCTCCCCGCAGAATCCTCCATTCGCCAAGTTTATTCCCCAACGGAGTTATCTTCTCCTACCGGTATACTTGCAACTATCATCCCCAGCGGAAGCAAAAGCTATTCTTCCACATCAGCCCAGGATGCGACTTCCCGGCACCCGTCAAGGATTTATTTTCCTACGACGAAAACATACATTCATAAAACGTCACATACATCATTATAGCATGCATATGCATCATATTACACGCATCTCATTGATATTGAAGACATACAGTTTATGCATCATGATTTTGCATACAATTATGTTCTACCTTTTCAAGAAAAAGATCAATACAAAAACGATTACTATCAACTAACGCAATTCCTTCTAGATATAGTTTCAGATGTCAACCCAGCGATGGTGACGTTCTGATGCTGCTTCCAGAATTCCTTCTAGATATAGTTTCAGATGTAAACCCAGCGATGGTGACGTTCTGATACTGCTTCAAGAATTCCTTCTCGATATAGTTTCGGATGTAAACCCGGCGATGGTGACGTTCTGATACTGCTTCCAGAAGTCTTTTTGATGTTCCCCTCTCCGGCATGAGCGTGAGGTGATATTCTCCTATGGTCCCCTCTCCAACGGCGTGTGAGGTGGTAATTCCTTCTTCAGATGTTCCCCTCTCCGGCATGAGCGTGAGGTGATATTCTCCTATGGTCCCCTCTCCAACGGCGTGTGAGGTGGTAATTCCTTCTTCAGATGTTCCCCTCTCCGGCATGAGCGTGAGGTGATATTCTCTTATGGTCCCCTCTCCAACGGCGTGTGAGGTGGTAATTCCTTCTTCAGATGTTCCCCTCTCCGGCATGAGCGTGAGGTGATATTCTCTTATGGTCCCCTCTCCAACGGCGTGTGAGGTGGTAATTCCTTCTTCAGATGTTTCCCTCTCCGGCATGAGCGTGAGGTGATATTCTCTTATGGTCCCCTCTCCAACGGCGTGTGAGGTGGTAATTCCTTCTTCAGATGTTTCCCTCTCCGGCATGAGCGTGAGGTGATATTCTCTTATGGTCCCCTCTCCAACGGCGTGTGAGGTGGTAATTCCTTCTTCAGATGTTTCCCTCTCCGGCATGAGCGTGAGGTGATATTCTCTTATGGTCCCCTCTCCAACGGCGTGTGAGATGGTAATTCCTTCTTCAGATGTTTCCCTCTCCGGCATGAGCGTGAGGTGATATTCTCTTATGGTCCCCTCTCCAACGGCGTGTGAGGTGGTAATTCCTTCTTCAGATGTTTCCCTCTCCGGCATGAGCGTGAGGTGATATTCTCTTATGGTCCCCTCTCCAACGGCGTGTGAGGTGGTAATTCCTTCTTCAGATGTTTCCCTCTCCGGCATGAGCGTGAGGTGATATTCTCTTATGGTCCCCTCTCCAACGGCGTGTGAGGTGGTAATTCCTTCTTCAGATGTTTCCCTCTCCGGCATGAGCGTGAGGTGATATTCTCTTATGGTCCCCTCTCCAACGGCGTGTGAGGTGGTAATTCCTTCTTCAGATGTTTCCCTCTCCGGCATGAGCGTGAGGTGATATTCTCTTATGGTCCCCTCTCCAACGGCGTGTGAGGTGGTAATTCCTTCTTCAGATGTTTCCCTCTCCGGCATGAGCGTGAGGTGATATTCTCTTATGGTCCCCTCTCCAACGGCGTGTGAGGTGGTAATTCCTTCTTCAGATGTTTCCCTCTCCGGCATGAGCGTGAGGTGATATTCTCTTATGGTCCCCTCTCCAACGGCGTGTGAGGTGGTAATTCCTTCTTCAGATGTTTCCCTCTCCGGCATGAGCGTGAGGTGATATTCTCTTATGTTTCCCTCTCCAACGGCGAGTGAGGTGATATTTCCTTTTAGATTATAATTTCTTATAGTTCCCTCTCCAACGGTGAGTGAGGTGACTCCCTTTGAAATTATAATGTCCTTTGGTTCTCTTCCTGACACTACGAAGATGGTAATTCTCACCAAGATTTTCTCAACGAGCGTTGTTGGGGTTGAAATCATTCAGGATTCTCTTACCATCCATGCTAAGGCAGTAACCATCCCTGGTTCATTCATCAGCGTTTGAAGCTCCAGACCCAGCTCCTGTAACCAGTCAGGACATATCTATATCAAGCATCTAAAATCAGCTCCTGCGACGTGTCAGGTACTCATTTTTCTGTTTTGCAGGTATGCAGGTTCTCGCTAAGGAATCTCTTACGCGATCAACATCCAGATGGCATCTATAAGCCCATCATCCTATCCAAGCAACATCCAAATGGCATCTATAAGCCCATTCCCTCATCATCATTGCAACTATGTGAGCGCAAATTTCTGGGCACTCTAGTGTCCAATCATCTTCTACCCTCGGATTACGAAAGGCACGTCAGCCAATCTGCATCCTCAGGTCTAAGAAGATTGAACAGGGGCAACTGTTGTACCCCAAAATTTGCCCTCCCATATTCATCAAGATTTGTCAAGTCAAGGTCACAAAATTCCCCCAGGGTTGTGTAGCTCAACTGTCTCCTAGACAGTCAAAACTAGGGTTTGAGTTCTGGTCAAGCAAATGAACTTTTCAAAGGCCTAATCAAGTCTCATATGCCTACAAATGTGGTCAAGCATCCTCATATCAAGTTTCAAGGCATTCAGCTCAAAATTGCACAGTCAAAACCCTAGATTGCACTACAGTCAACTGTAGGGGCAAAATGGTCATTTGACAGTCAAAAGTTCAAATTTTTGGTCAACATATCATTTTGAAGCCACAAACATCATTTGATCAATGCTTGATCATGATTCTCAAAATTTGGCTCAGAAATCATCAAAGATGCAAAAGTTGCTATATTTGGACAGCTGAAAAAGTCAACTGAAATTGACCAGGGCATAACTTTCACATGGATTATCAGAAGAATTCCATCCAAAGCTCATTTTGAAGAGAAAGACATTTCCTACAACTCATCTTCATATTCCAAGTCCAAGAAATGCTCTCACAAAAAGTTATCAATTTCAACATTATAGGTCATTTTCAAAAGTCAACAAAAAGGGACTTTAAGTCAAAGACCATAACTTGAGATTGGTAAATCAAAATGACATGGGACCAAAGGCATTGGTTAAAGGACTCAAAGACCTTTCCAAAATGTCCAAGAACATGTGAAAAGCTTAAAAATTGACCAAGTTATGCCTTGTGGAAGTTGGGAAATTTTTAGGAATTTTGAAAAGTCAACATTGATGCAAAAGGCCTAAAAATGCAAATGGGCCCATTTTTCTTCCAAATTTCTTCATGCCAAGCCTATGCACGACCACTAGGCCCAAAGGGAAGTATTCTCATATTTTTTAATTATTTATTTGAATTAATATTAATTTATATTCATTTAAATGATTTTAATACATGAAAAATATAACCTTAACCTAAACAAATCTTTTTATACATGTTTGGATTCAATATTTCGTGCATATCCCATTTAGGAAAGTTTTGGATTGATTTGAACCTAATTGACACAAAAACCATGAAAAAAGATGTGAAAAGATTCTTAACAAAATCAATTATCAAAAACCATTAATTCATGAGATTTTGTACAGCTTTTCCAACCTAAATCATTCCTTACATATACTAGAGCATAACCCTAATGATCAAAGACTGAAAGCTGCGCCCCAAACTCCATTGCATTCTTGAATTTTTTCATAAAAACACCAATACTGAAATCAAGGTTTTAGGGTGATTCAAGCTCCAATTTTTATTCCAATAGCATCCTGAGGCATTCTTGAACCTTTCTCAATCATTAACATCAACTAAAGCACAAAGAATCGTTGGTTAGAACTCAAACTGTAAAGTGAATTTTCTGAAATCGCATAGCACGAATCATACGTCTTTTGCATATTTTGTTTATGAATTCTTGTTTCTCATGATGTTCCAAAGCTAACCATACTAACTAATTTTATTTTTGAGCAATATACGTGAATCTGCCATGAACGGTCTTTAGGGTTTCAAGAACTCAAAAAGGGGGTTTCCCAATACAAGTAAAATTAGGCCATCTCAATACCATGGTTGAGTTCAGCGCACCAAGACGAAGAAGAATGCATACTCGCGAACAATTTATGATGCCCAGGGTTCTATTCGCTATTTTCTTGAATCACCTCTAAAGCAACGTTTCAAAAACCGTTGCTCTTTTGTTTTATGTTACAGGGGTGGTGAGGAAGAAGATGGCGTGTCAATCAGTGATACGTCCGTTTAAAATTCGCGCGCTTTTGATCCATTAGCGTTATGTTTTATTTATCATATTTACGTATTATCATATATTAATTAAACGCGCTTGGTTCAGTTGGTAATACGCTATGCTTGTGACTCTCAAGACCTGGGTTCAAGTCCCAGGTCTGGCAAAAATTTCACATTATTTTTCATAAAAAATTCTTATGCAGCGCGCTTGAGGAAGTTCACCATACACACTCAAATATCATCTAGCCACGCGTCCTGGAGAGCATATCAAGGGCCATGATCAAAGGAGTACACTAAATTCCAGTCAACGCGCCATATAAGATCCAAAAAGTCAATGAAGACTGAAGCTTAATGGGCCAATGTTCTAAGGCCTGAACCTCCTTATTTGGGGCAACACCCCACTCTGGTTTGCTTTTTCTTTTCTTTTATTATTTTAATTATTGTATTATTTATTTTTATTGCTTTAATTAATTAATTTTCTCTTTTTTTACAAAATATAAAAACATTCAAAAAAATCAGAAAAAGGCCAAAAATATAATATTTATTTTATTATAATTATTTTCATAAATAAATTAGAATGTAAATAATTTAGTTTAATTAGGTTTTAATTTTAATTCTTTTTTTAATAAAAAATCCAAAAATGTAGAATTTAGGTTTTAATTGTTAATTCTTTTTATTTCCCTTTTTTCCACAATAATAATTATTATTTACTATTATTTATTTTTTATAATTAAATTGTACATAAATGAATTAGGTTTAATTTAGGTCATATTTTAATTCTTTCATAATAAATAAAAAATAGTAGAATTAGGGTTTGCCGTTTAATTTAATTGAATTAATTCTTTTTTCTCATTAAATCTAAAAAACATAAAAAACAACAAAAGCATTTAATCCTTTAATTTGTAGTCCTTATTAATTTTAATTATTTGCAAAAAGGGTCCAACGCCCTAGTTTCGTTTTAATTATGTAATTTGCGCATTTATCTTATGTCGTAATTATAATTATGTAATTGTCCCTAAGCCATGTAATTTACTTTTCGCACTTTATTTCTTCGCATTATTTATTTTTCCGCTAAATCGGGTCCAGTTTAATTTTGGCGATGTGGACCCGCGCCATTTGTAATAGTTTAGATTTATTTCCTTGCAAATATTTAACTGTTAACCAAGCATGAAAGAATGAATGTCTAATTAAAATTAAGCGTAGAACACAACAAACATGACAAGACAAATAACTGAAACATGACACACAATTCGCACACACCACCCCTAGGGTACGCCTCACTGTTGCCTTTCGAAAGGTGATCGTCGAGTAGAGGATGTCTTAGTAAGTCCTCATGATCCGGGAACCTGGCATGAGGGTAGCTTCTAAGGTGTCTTCCTATTGCTCTGGTGATCACCACGTCCCTAAAATCGAATTGACCCGAACACCTCCAACGGTGGTGCTACCTACCTCTCAATGGTGGGATGGCACTACTTTTAAGGACTCTTACACAGACGAATTCCTTAGGGTAGGTAGGTTCTCAAGGATACTTGCTCTAATTTCAAACAAAACAAAGTCTTTTCACACTGACACTTTTCAAAAGCTTTCAAAGCAAATTTTTCAAACACTCTGACGTACGAGTCGAACTGAAATTTTTCAAAGAAACTTTTTAAACCCACATTGAAAAGCAAACAAACCTTTTTGAAAACACATTGAGCAAGTATCTAAGAGCCCATGGATAACCATGGATAGAAAGGGTGCTAACACCTTCCCTTTCTATAACCTACCTCCCGAACCGAGAGCAATCTCTATAAGGAATTTTTCTGTGCTTTTGTCCTTTCCATTTGGAGAAAATAAAAGACGGTGGAGACTCTTGCTTCCGCGACATTTCGCGAACCAGCGTTAAACAGTCAGTTCCAGATCCACCGATCACACTTGGTAACTGCCGATCGGGATGATAAGCCTTCTACTAAGAGGAAAGTGACAAGATATCGGGACATAGTCATACGCTTTAATCCCTAACTTTTGCATGGACTGTCTTTTCAGATTTTTAGTCCACCGGGATACCCTTTTTTACCCGAGCCGCCTTTTCAAGTTTTCGACTTGCCAGGTGTACATTTTTTGTTTTTATCCCTAATTTTTGCCTAGGCCAGTCATCCTAGCGGGTCTTTGTTCATGCGTAGTATTTTCTGACTATGTCCATGCTCTCAGGATGTAAGGAGTTGTTACTATCCATAGTGTTATGTTGTAGTACTGTCAAAAATGTTTTCTTAACGACACATGATTCATTGTTGGAATGCGTGCATAATTCCCCAAGTGATTCGGATGGAGATCTGCCCCTGGTTAATTGGCACTTTTGGAGAGACTGCCCCAAGTGTATTAGACATTATGTCATTCCCCTTGATTATGGAAGACCTGCTATTGGAAGTGTCTTTCACGCTGAGGTGATTCTGTCCATTGAGAGGATGTTTGTTCATTGAATATCCATTGTGCGGATTTCTCTACTGTCAAACAATTAGTCATATGCAAACAATGTCATTTAAAGAATGCAAAACTCATGTCTGTCTTGAAAAAAAATTTGAAAATGTGTTTTGCATAGAAAAACAAAATTTGCAAGAATGTGATATCAACTCAGGATTCGTAACAATTCCTACAGGAGTCAGGATACCTTTGTAACAGTATGCTCTCAAACTAACCCATGCTTCAGCTAGGACTTTTAAGGGTTATAATATGACATGGTTCACGGTTTTAGAAATAAAGGATAAAGGCTCAAAATTTATTTGTACCCACCCGTTCTTCGTGATGTTCTTCAGTCCTATGCTCAGCTAATTGCGCGTTTAGAATTCCAGTTGGGTCCTGAAGTACTGTCCTTGATGTTCCGGTAATGGTTCGGATACTGAAAGTTTGTTTTGCATAGGCAGTCATTTTTGTAATCTTTTTTGTCGAGGATTTGTAGGACCTCTTTTTTTTTATTATCCCTGTATTTTGCCTGAACTGTTTCTTTTTGTGATTACAGTCAGCGGGATGCCCCAGTTTTTTTCTTAAGTCTCCTTCATAGGTTTTGACTTAATGGGCTTTTATTTCGAGAGATAATGACTGCCTGTCTTGACGATTATGCGGAACCATCACCATCTTTTGTTTTGGAAGTACGTCTTCGATGCCATTCGTTGTGTACGAAGCGATAGATTGTGACTGAATGCGCACCTGAATTAATCGAGAAAACTACCCTGACCCAACTTGTGATTAAGGGTTTTAATATGTATGAAAGAAAAACTCCTACTTCTTTGGCTCAAAGGGGTTGACTAGGGATTATCTTCCTTATAACTCCATTGTTTAGGATTTGAAACAACACATGTACATCGTCAGCAAAGTCTGTTCAAAAGCATACTGTAGAGATTGTGGTATCGTTTTTATCATCCTCCCTCTAAAGGCTTACAACATTTAATCAAGAGTCGAATATCACAAAAAGGAAGTAAGAACGCAGTTTTGAAATAGTGAATACAAATGAATTGATTCAAGACAAACATACGTGATGCGTTGAGGAAATAACAAGGTTTGATATGAATAAATGTTCGAACAAATCAAAAGAAAATTACAAATTTAAAATTCCAATGAACGAAGGCCTCTTCATCTGATCTTGTCACTTCAGATGACATGCCTTTGAAGGGATGGCAAAAGAACTCAGCCTGACCATCTTGTGTAAACTCCAGTACTCCTTCATTGATCAGGTTTTGAATTTTATATTTCAACGTCCAACAGCTATCAGTGTCATGCCCCGTACTGTTGGAGTGATATGTGTTGTACCCCAAAATTTGCCCTCTCATTTTATCAATATTTCCCCTCACAAGACTCTTTGAACTCCAGACAGGATTAGGGTTTTGCTCTGTTCAAGAAATCTCCTTGCAGTGATGACCTAAATTAGGGTTTGAGTTTGCACATGGATTTTTGGAATTTCAATGCTCCAAGTGACTTTCATACTTCATGTTGGACCTATAAGATTTCCTCTACTAAGTTTCAAGCCTTGAATCAAATTTTTGCCCAGTCAATTGGACAGTTGACCTAGAAATCAACTATATTGGGGAAAAAGTCAACTGTGGCCAATTTACAGTCAAACCTCAAAATTTTTTATCCACATAAACATTATAGACTCATATGAACCATTTGATCAAGTTTGGACCATAACTCCTCAAGAAATTTGATCAGATCATCAAAAGGGCAAAATGGTCATTTTTAGGGTTTTGACTATATAAGGGCAATTTCCGATTTTTCACCTAGCCAATGGAAATTGGGTTCAATAATGGACTCAAGGACTCAATGGCATCATCTTGACCTATTCACAAGGTTCAAAAGATCTCAAATGCATTGAATTGACAGATGATTTTTCCAGTCAACTGATCAAAATTTGACTGTACACTGAAAAGTCAAACTTTGACTTTTTGGTCAAAATCAAGTGCCAAGGGTCATTTTTCATCAAGATGGGTCAAAACATGAAACTTGTTCATCAAGAAACCCAAATTTTCAAATTAGGGTTTAAGATTGAAAATTTTCATAACTTAGAATTTTTCTAAAATATGAAATTTTCTTAATTTTTCCCAACTTTGCCCAACATTTTCACCATGATGAAATTGGATTCAAACAAAACTTCCAACCTGAAAGTTGTAGTCCTCCACAAAGTCTACAATTTTGATTCACAAAGTTTTCCCAAAAGAAGCTTTGATCTCAAGTTATGATTTTTGGAACAAGGGTCCATGAAACTTTTAACTTAGTGAAATTTTGCCCTAATTTAGGCAGGATTTTGACCTATCTTCATGACCATTTTTCACATAGTTCCACTTGGAATATCAAGATGCATTTCAAAGATGGATTTTATATCATGTTACAAGATTTCCAAAATGTCCAAGAACTCTCCAAAATCATTTGTGGTTAGGGAGAATCGAAGGCTTGAAGTTGGCAAAAACTCACTTTTGATCCATGGCATTTTCATATTGATACAAGTTGCAAACTCTAATCAGCCTTGTTTGTACTTGATTACAGGTCCCAAAAACCTTCCATACTCAATAATTAAATGCAAATCCATTGGTTTGAGGCTTTGTTCTGGTCATGGAAGGATTACACAAAGAATTAACCCTAAAATAGCAAAAACGCAACATTGCCATTTTTGTCAATTTTGCTTTATGTCAAATAGAATCCTTGAGCCTTAAACAAGATCTGGTACAACATACAATATCCACAAACTGAGGGGGCCAAGATTGTAAATTGCAAGTTGATAGATATCCTGTACAGGCCTGTCTTGCATCGTTGCTCACTTTTGCTTAAAATACAAGAAACTTGTCAAATACAACACAACTTGAACATCTGAAAAAACCAACCCTTGCAAGCTTTTGAAACAACTTCTTGACATTGCATTAAGCCTGAAACATGAGCCTTTGATCCCTCAAACCTTCCAAAATACAAAATCACCTTCCTCTTGCAAAACAGGGCAGATTCTGCACCTGGAGTTTTATCTCACAAATTGCTCGTGCGTTTTGCCCCAAACCTGTTCAAACACCTTCCATATAACCTATCCAAGCTATCCCAACCATTAGGCAGTGACTGTAACTCCATTTGTAAGCTTCACCATTTCTGTTTTCAGCTTGTGCAGGTTGAGTTCTACAAGCTTGTTCAGGCACATTCAAGACAAACTAGGCATTGGGGAAGGTCAGAGGAAGTTTAAGCAAGCTCCCAAACATCTCAGGCCTCACTGAAAAGCTCCACATTGCCATACACGAAGTCAACTGAAACAGGTTTTTGTCAACTTCCTATCTCTCTATTTAGGAATCATTAGGCTTAGGTTTGTGAATAAAAAATGTAGTATTCATAGCCATGAAGCTGTACATATGCTCAGTTTTCATTTAAGTTAAACGTGTTAAGAGAATTTGATTCATGAACTTCCTGAAAAAGTTAGGTTAGAAATTAGGGCCAGAGAAATTCTCTCTGGTCTTTGAGAGTTAGATTAAGTTTCTTATATGGTTGAATTCGTCTTGAAAAATGCTACAACTTTGATGTTATGAGTTTTTGCATTAGAGCACGTATGCAGGATCTGTGCATTTGTACAGGGCGCGCGTTTTTGTTTTTTGACAAAGGTTGAAGATGAAGTTCATGGGCTGGGCTTGGTTCTGGCTCACTTTTTGCACCCCTGCCTTGCTGACTGCACCCCCTGGCCAATTTCTTCATATTTTTATATTTTTGCATTTATTTTTCATTTACGATTTTATTTTATTATTTCCCAAACATAAAAAATACCAAAAATATTTTTATAAATTTTCACATTTATTTTTGTATTTTATTTTATTTTTCTAACATAAAAATAATTTAGTGAGTGTATACTTTTATTTTATTTAATGAAAACTTGAAAATAATACATAATAATATTATACCTTTATTTTTTTTTTTATTTATACTTAAATAATATTTTTTTTCTAAATATATTTTTATCTTGTATATATTTTATTTTATTTTATTTTATTGTACATGAATAATATAAGTAATATATATATATACTTTCTTAAAAGAAAATTAGGGTTTTTACCCTTAATGAAAAAATAATCTTTTTATTTCTTTTTTTAATACATTAAATATTATACTTTTGCATACATAAAAATAAACAAAAAAAACATCTTTTTACATAGTTATAATATTTTGCACATTTATATTTAAATTGCTTATTTAATTATTGCCAATTTATTTATTTGTACCATTTATTCAATTTGGATGTAATAGTAAATATTAGGGTTTTATTTTCTTGCAAATATTCTCCATTCAAAATTGTATCCCCCTCCCCATATCAAATGTTGTAATAGTGTAGATTTATTTTGCGCACTTTATGCTTACAAATATACCATGATAGAGATTAGGGTTTGTATGTAAAAATCCAAAATTAAACAAATAGCTTGACTAATACAAAGACAAAAAGCATGTAAATTGACAAGACAATGCACACATGCACCCCTAGGGTTTCATCCACTTGTTGCCTTGAAAATGGCCATGTTATGCATATTAAGTACTTTGGCAAAACAAAAACAAAACAAAAGATCATAGTCCGTCGATGACGCTATCTTGGTTGCCTATACAAAAATGATCTAGTCCCTCAAAATTTTTCTAAAGATACTTAGCACAATTGCTATCATGATCAATACGATGACCCGCGCCTGTCCCGTTTAACATCCTAATACAAGGTTATTTACCAAATACAATGGTAAAACAACACTGTCAAAAGGGTTAAAAATGTGTAGGAAAGACTTTTGAGTAAAATAGGGTAGACAACTCTTAGTTACTTGATCAAAGCTTGCAAAACATCCTTGCTATTTTCAAACACACCTCACAACACAATTTCAAAACATTTCCTAAATATCAAACTTTCAAACATTGAAACATTTTTCAAAAGACAAACACCTTTGTATACATTCAAACAAGAATCATTACAAAGGTTGCCACAACGATGGCCTCTTTTCAAAACATTTTCTAAACCACACACACAAAGCACCATTTCAAACAATTGGAAAAGCAAAGCAAGTGATCTAAACAAGTAACTAAGAGCCCATGGATAACCATGGATGAAAAGGGTGCTTGCACCTTCCCTTTTCATAATCTACCCCCCGAACCCAAGAAAACATCTCAAAGGTCTTTCCTGTGCTTTTTGACCTTTCCTTTGGATAAAATAAAAAGTTGGTGGCGACTCTTGCTAAACCGAAACATTTGCAAACAAATACACAAAACCTCAAGTCAGTTCTCCCACCGCATCACAGAACTGGCGACTCTGCTGGGGAATATTTAAAAAGTGGGGTTACCTTAGGGTTTTAGATCACCTTTACATGCTTATCTTATTTGACTTGTATGCTTTACTTTTTGGGTCCTTGTTTGGGGTTTGTTTTAAATCCTACACCCAGATTTGGGGGCACCTTTTAGGTAAGTAGCAATAAACTGCGAGGGAATTGTGCAGGGTATACCGACATGGTTGAAGCAGTAGCTACGTTGATGTGGCACTTTGGTTGGTACCGGTAACCCTTGAGTTGAATTAAGGAGAGTACGGGGCCGCCGCGTAGTGTCGTGAAGCATCAACTGACTTTAGAACCTTACTTGACCATCTTGGCCTTATTAGGGGTAGTGAGATAACCGGCTTTGGTGCAGTCCGAAGTTGGTAGATACTCGATACTACACTCATTGAGGGTTGTTTTCTTGGAATATTTCGGTCGCCAGTAAAGTGGATAAACTGAAACAATGAACACAGAAAATAATCCAGTGATATTGAGCTCCTTAGAACCTGGTTACTATTTATAGGACAGGTTGAGCCAACTAACTTCAAGAGGGTACTTACCTATGAAACCCCATGCAAGCCTGAAACTAGGAACTTGTGTGACTTGCTTGTACATATACTTATAAATCATCATTTGCATCCACTAACCATTTCAAGGGTTTGGATCTTCATCTTTGTTCCTGTTTTGTAGGTAATGGAATCTCTTCGCAGGAAAATAATTCATGTCAACCTTGTGAGGATCCCTCCTTAACTCAAGGAGCTTGCTTCCAAGATTCCAGAGAATTCTATCTTCAGTGAAAGACATGGTAGACTTCTCAACTTGGTCAACTCCAACATTGAAGAAGACATGGTGAAAGTTCTCTTCCAATTCTTTAACCCCCTACACCATTGCTTCACATTTCCCGATTACCAACTAGTGCCTACTTTGGAGGAATTTTCTCAACTCCTGAGGATTCCTATTCTCCATCAACTACCCTATAACGGTACAGAAAGAGAACCAAATCCTGAAGATGTTGCTCAAGCCTTACACTTGCAACCATATGATATCAAAGGTCATTGGGAAACCAGAAGTGGTGTCAAGGGTTTCTTAGCAAAGTTTTTGTTTGAGAAGGCACAAGACTGTTGGAATTTTCTAGATCTGCAAGCTTTTAAAGAGATTGTAGCACTTCTCATCTATAGGTTGGTCTTGTTCCCAAACCCTGATCAACTTATAGATGTGAATGCTGTCAAGATTTTCATATCTTAGAATCCTGTGCCTACATTGCTCGGGGACATCCTACACTCATTTTACACACGAACAATGAGGAAAAGAGGTGTTCTCATGTGTTGTACTCCTCTCCTAGCAAGGTGGTTTATTTCTCACCTTCCCCAATCAGTCTTAAAGAATGAGCAAGGCTTGAGGTGGTCACAACGATTGATGACTCTTACACATTCTGATGTTCATTGGTGTTCTTGGTCCAGAGAAAATGTCATCATCATTGATCGTTGCGGAGAATTCCCTAATGTCCCACTACTTGGCATTAGGGGAGGCATTATCCATAACCCCTGTTTAGCTCTGAGACAATTTGGGTATGCCCAAAGGGATGGCCCTCATGACATGCTGATTCCAGACTTGGTTTTTGACTTCGACAATGACGCTCAAGGACTTCGACAATGGTTTATCCGAGCTTGGAGGATGTCCAACAAAGTGGACAGTAAGACACTGGGGCACAAGAATTCCATCCCCCATGAGCCTTACCTCAAGTGGGTACGAACCCGCGCCCAGAGTATTATGATGCCTTACCCCCACATTCTACCTATGATCAAAGAGCCTATTATGGAAGGAGAGGTTCCATACACTCTCCTACATCCTGACATGCCAACATCATTGGAAGAGTTGCAAAAGAGTTGGATACAACTTAAGGAAGAACATAATACTTTTGAAGCCAGCTTCTACACCAGTGAGAAGAAGGTTTTAGAACTTACTCGTCGACTCCACGAAGAGTAGACTCTCAACACAAACATAGCACCGAAGAGGATGCGCAACGTCTTTTTACATTAGAATTTTGTATTATTTTGCCCATGGGGCATTTATGTACTAACAAATTCTTCTTAATATGACGTGTGTTCTTTTTGTTTGCAACAAATTTGAATTTCTGAATCCTTGAATGCATTACATAAATACATATCATTCATCATATGCATAAACAGGTCTTCACACCAGGTTTCCTTATCTCTCTGCTGTTTATTTCAGTAGAGATGGCTCTAGAGAAGACTGACAAAGACATCCAGGCTCAAAATGCTCAACTTCAATAAATGTTCTTGAACCTATCCAAGGGGAAGGAAGAAGTGAAAGCTCTCCTCACAAGGGGCATGGTCACAGGGAATCCAGGGGGCATCAGGAATGATCAATTGGAAGGGCTTCAGATTGAGTTGGCAACAATGAAAATCCAAATGATGGGACAATTGGTGGGTCAGATGGCTCTCATCCAAAACCTGGCTCAAGGACAAGAGGAGTTAAAGGTCCTCATCAACAAACTACAGCAGGATGGATGTAACCAAATGGGGAAAACAACTAGGGTTGAGGATCAAGTCACCATTCAGACTCCTTTGAGACAAGAAGCCAAGGGAAAGTCTCCCCACTTTGCTTTAGGGTCACAAGCCCAACAACAACCTCACCATCATCAACAAGATAATCGGCGTGAGCAAAGTACATCTGAAAAGAACTCCACTGATATTAACATGCCATTATCCCAAGTGCTGCAACGCTTGTTGGAAGTCAAGCTAATTGTATTAAGGGACCCCCCTCGGCATCCCAAAACAGCCTCCCCAGGGTACAATGCAAATGCGAGATGTGTGTATCATTCCAACAATCCTGGACATGACACCGATAGCTGTTGGGCATTGAGAAACAAAATTCAAGACCTAGTTAAAGAAACGACGCTGGAGTTCTCACAGGATGGCCAGATGAAAATCTTCCGCTGAGGGCTCTCCACCTGAAATGACAAGTTCAGACTAAGAGGCTTTGGTTTCATTTGAATTTTCACGTTGTAATTTCTTTTGTTATTCAAACAATTATCTATTAATGTCAAACTCTGTTTCATTAATGCATTGCATATATTTGTCTTGAATTCATCCATTCGTTTTCACTATAATTAAACTATGATTTCTACTTTATTTATGACATTTAACTCTTGCTAAAAGTTACGAGCCTTTAGAGGGAGGATGACGAAAACAATGCCATAATCTCATACAATATGCTTTTGGACAGACCTTGCTGACGATGTACATGCGTTTCTTTAAAATCCTAAACACTGGAGTTATAAGGAAGATAATCCCTAGTCAACCCCTTCGAGCCAAAGAAGTAGAAGTTTTCTATTTTAACACGAATTGAAACATTTAATCAAAATCTGGGGCAAGGTAGTCTCTTAGTTAATTCAAATGCGCGCTGAAGTCGCGAACTCTCGTCTTGTAATACAATGAATGACATCAAAAAGATTCCTCTCAGATCAAAAGACAATGATGGTTCCCCATTACCTAGGCAATCATTATCTCGCGAAAAGAAAAGCCCACTAAGTCGAAACCTACCAAGGAGACTTAAAGAAAAAAATTGGGGCATCCCGCTGACTGTAATCTCAAAATAGGAACAGTCAGGCAAAAATTAGGGATAATAAAAAAAAGAACGAGGTCACTACAAATCCTCAACAACATGAAAAATGTTGCAAAAATGACTGCCTTCCAGCAAGTTCAACTTGTGTGAGCCATCACCAAAACGTCGTTCCAAACTCATTTGGAGTTCTAACGCACAATTAACTGAGTTTAGGATTGAATAACATCACGAAGAGCGGGTGGTTACAAATATACTTTGAGCCTTTATCTTTTGTTTCTTAAACCGTGAACCAAGCCAAGTTACAACCTTTCAAAACTCCTAATTGAAGCATGGGTTAGTTCGAAAGCATACTGTTACAAAAGGTATCCTGACTCCTGTAAGGCTTTGCTCTAAATATTGAGTTGAATGTTTCTTATAAAAAGTTTTTTGCTAAAAAACGCATTTTTCCAAAATTTCAAGACAAGCATAAACTTTGCATTATTTGAATATTGTTGTTTTCATATGGCTATTTGTTTGACAACAAAGAAATTCACACAGTGAATATCCGATGAACGAAAGCTCTCTCAGTGAAAAAAATCACTTCAAGTGGGATGACACTTCCGTTGAAAAAAATATCCTATCAATACAGGGGACATAACATGGCAAAGTCCAGTTAACCTGGGGCAGTCCAGTCAAGATTTCAAGAAATCTCTCAAAGTCCAGTTAACCTGGGGCAGTCCAGTCAAGATTTCAAGAAATCTCTCAAAGAGCAGAGTAACCAGGGGCAAGTCTCTGTCACCATCACTTGGGGAATTGAGCGTCAATCACAACAAAGGGTTACATACAGTCAAACATTTCCTGGCAAGGCCTTAAAACACTCGCTACTTGGGGCAGTGACAAATCTCTCCAAAATCCTCCTCATAAGTTGGCTCTCAGCCAGAGTTTCAATCTTTGATAACCTCTTCCCAGCTAAGTCGACCTCAAGAATTCCTGAGAATTTTTCCCATTGAAATCGCCAGATTTTTCACTATCAGTAACGAAGAATTCAACTCTTTTCTCCATCACCAGTTCAGGATTTATTTCCCCCAGCGAGAGGTCGTCTTGAAAACATTACACATCTGTACATCAGGATATCATACAATGCAATCTCATTTATTTTGGGAACAACATTGTTTGATATATGTCATGCAACTAACCTTTACCTTTCAGGAAAGATGCAGTCAAATTCTTATAAGATTCAAGCTATGAAGCCTGGACCACGACCAGATAATAGTTCATTCAGCATTCCCCTTTAACAGCAGTCCAAGATTTATTTTCCCCGGTATCTGTTGAAGATATTCCAAGACTTTCGTCTGGCTCAGTTAAATTGATTCTAAGATTTTTCTGATTCTTATCCAATCAAAGTTAATTCAAGACCTTCTCTGGCTCAGTCAAATCGACACTAAGATCTCCCTGATTCATATTCCAGTTGAAGATATTCCAAGACTTTCGTCTGGCTCAGTTAAATCGATTCTAAGATTTTTCTGATTCTTATCCTATCAAAATTAATTCAAGACCTTCTCTGGCTCAGTCAGATCGACACTAAGATCTCCCTGATTCTTATTCCATTTGAAGATATTCCAGATTTTGCTATTTCAGATAAACCTCTCAACGGTTTATTCTGATTCACTTCCAGATTTTACTGTTTCAGATAAACCTCTCAATGGTTTATTCTGATTCACTTCCAGATTTTGCTGTTTCAGATAAACCTCTCAACGGTTTATTCTGATTCACTTCCAGATTTTGCTGTTTCAGATAAATCTCTCAACGGTTTACTCTGATTCACTTCCATATTTTACTGTTTCAGACAAACCTCTTAACGGTTTATTCTGATTCACTTCTAGATTTTGTTGTTTCAGATAAACCTCTTAACGGTCTATTCTGATTCACTTCCAGATTTTGCTGTTTCAGATAAATCTCTCAACGGTTTACTCTGATTCACTTCCAGATTTTGTTGTTTCAGATAAATCTCTCAACGATTTACTCTGATTCACTTCCAGATTTTGTTGTTTCAGATAAAATCTCTCAACGGTTTATTCTGATTCTTTCTCTGTTCAGATCCAGTTCAAACTTTCCGTCAACTATCATCTTTGAATGGTATTTTTTAAAACCATTTCCATAACGCCATCAAATCAGCATGTCATTAACACCCCCAGAGGAGATGAGACTACCAACTACCAATCCCCAGCGTAGTTGAAACTACCAACCCACAGCAGAAATAATCCGGTTTCTCCAAATCCCCCAGTAAGTTATCTTAAAGCCTGGATTCTACCAGATAATACCTTGATTATACTGAAGCCCGGAGATCGACCGGAAAATAGTTGAATCCCCTGCAAATCCTTCTGAAGACTGGATGTTGACCAGATAGGAAGTAAATTACTATGAAGCCTGGATGTTGACCAGATAACAGTATAAGACACTGTGAAGCCTGGAGATTGACCAAATAACAGTTAACCCTTAACAGAATGAAGATTATCATTCTTGAAACCCCAGAAGATTGACATACTCCCAAGCTCCTGATACCCTTAACAGAATGAAGATTCTCATTCTTGAAATCTCAGAAGATTGGCATACTCCCAAGCTCCTGATACCCTTAACAGAATGAAGATTCTCATTCTTGAAACCTCAGAAGATTGGCATACTCCCAAGCTCTTGATACCCTTAACAGAATGAAGATTCTCATTCTTGAAACCTCATAAGATTAGCATACTCCCAAGCTCTTGATACCCTTAACAGAATGAAGATTCTCATTCTTGAAACCTCAGAAGATTGGCATACTCCCAAGCTCCTGATACCCTTAACTGAATGAAGATTCTCATTCTTGAAACCTCAGAAGATTGGCATACTCCCAACCTCCTGATACCCTTAACAGAATGAAGATTCTCATTCTTGAAACCTCAGTAGATTGGCATACTCCCAACCTCCTGACCCAAAAGCCTGAATGAAGTTTCTAATTCTTGCTTACCCAAAAGATTGGCATACTCCCAACCTCCTGACCCAAACGCCTGAATGAAGATTCTCATTCTTGCTTCCCCAGAAGATTGGCATACTCCCAACCTCCTGACCTAAACGCCAGAATGAAGATTCTCATTCTTGAAACCCTAGAAGATTGGCATACTCCCAACCTCCTGACCCAAACGCATGAATGAAGATTCTTATGCTTGCTTCCCCAGTAGATTGGCATACTCCCAACCTCCTGACCCAAACGCCTGAATGAAGTTTCTCATTCTTGCTTCCCCAATAGATTGGCATACTTCCAACCTCCTGACCCAAACGCCTGAATGAAGATTCTCATTCTTGCTTACTCAGAAGATTGGAATACACCCGAACTCCTGATATTCCCAACAGAATAAAGATTCTCATTCTTAAAGTGGTACACAACCTAAACTCCTGAACTGCTTCCAAACAAGAATAAGTTGTTCCCCAGAGTCATGAGCTTACCCTCCAGCAGGATAGCTACTCCGCAACGGTATAGCTATTCCCCACAGAGTTTTTACTCCCCAACAAAATGAAGATTCTCATCCTTGATTCTCCAGCGAAGTTGACAAAGCCTTCTTTACTCTCAGCATAAATTTGTCAGAATTTTTAAATCACCTGCAGATCGAAGATTCTTGTTCTTGACTCCTCAGCACAAATTCCCCTAGCATAATGAAGATTCTCATTCTCAATTCCCCACAGAGTTTTCAAATATTCCCCAGCGGAGTTCTCCTCAAACAACAAAACAAGAATCCCCGGTAGAAATATTCTAAGCAAAACTTGAAGACACACATACTCTTCAACAGTGGTCCAGGATTTCATTTTCCCCGACAGCAGTCAAAAATTTTATTATCTCCAGCTATCCAGGATTTATTTTCCTCAGCAAGATAGCTAATCAGCATACATGCGCATACATTGCATTCATATATATCATAAACATTGATAAAACACATATATTGCATCATACATTTCATGCAACATGACTTTGTGTTTCAGCTAACATTTCACCCTTTTTCAGGATGAGATTAAAAGCTATCTTTAACAAATATTCAAAGATTTCAGATACAGTACGGATACACTCCAAGACATGGAAGTCATTCTGTTATTCATTCAGATCAGATACAATATGGATACACCCCAGACACGGAGGTCATTCTATTACTCATTCAGAATTTTAAGTCAAGATACAGTATGGATACACCCCAGACACGGAGGTCATTCTATTACTCATTCAGAATTTCAAGTCAAGATACAGTATGGATACACCCCAGACGCGACGGTCATTCTACTACTCATTCAGACTTCAGCAATCAGATACAGACTAGATACGCTCCAGACACGGAAGCCGTTCTATTTCTCATTCAGATTCAACTATCAAGTTCATATACACTCCAGACACGGAATTCATTTTGTCACTTGTCCAGATCCCAGTTACAGTACGGATACACTCCAGACACGGAAATCATTCTGCTACTCATACAGATCTCAACTTCAGATACAGTCTAGATACGCTCCAGACACGGTTGCCATTTTGTCACTCATTCGAAATTTATCCCCAGCCCAGAGATGCTCCATACACAGATGTTTCTTTGTCGCCCATTCAGAATTCAGATACAATACAGATACACTCCAGACACGACAGTCATTATGATATTCATTCAAGAATCAAATACAATTACAGCTCGGATACGCTCTAGATACAGACGCCATTCCTTTGCTCATACAAATTCAATCTCCAGATACAACTCAGACACGTTCCATATACGGATACCATTCTGACATTCATTCTCCTGATTTTCAACAAACTGTCTTGGATGGCATCTCTAAGCCCATCTCCAGCAAGATTCTACCATCTCCAAATGGCATCTTTAAGCCCATTCCCTCAGCTACATTTTGACGAGTGCAAATTTACGGGCACTCTAGTGTCCAATCATCTTTTACCTTCGAGTCACAAAAGGCAAACTCGCCAATCTAACTCTTTAGGTTCAAGAAGATTGAACAGAGGCAGCTGTTGTACCCCAAAATTTTCCCTCTCATTTTATCAAGATTTCCCCTCACAAGACTCTTTGAAATCCAGACAGGATTAAGGTTTTGCTCTATTCAAGACATCTCCTTGCAGTGATGACCTAAATTAGGGTTTGAGTTTGCACAAGGATTTTTGGACTTTCAATGCTCCAAGTGACTTTCATACTTCATGTTGGACCTATAAGATTTCTTCTACCAAGTTTCAAGCCTTGAATCAAATTTTTGCCCAGACAATTGGACAGTTGACCTAGAAATCATTTGTATTGGGGGAAAAGTCAACTGTGGCCAATTTACAGTCAAACCTCACAATTTTTGATCCACATCAACATTATAGACTCATATGAACCATTTGATCAAGTTTGGACCACAACTCCTCAAGAAATTTGATCAGATCATCAAAAGGGCAAAATGGTCATTTTTAGGGGTTTGACTGTATAAGGGTAATTTCTAATTTTTCACCTAGCCAATGGCAAATTGAGTTCAAGCATGGACTCAAGGAATCAATGGCATCATCTTGACCTATTCACAAGGTTCAAAAGATCTCAAATGCATTGGATTGACAGATGATTTTTCCAGTCAACTGATCAAAATTTGACAGTACACTGAAAAGTCAAACTTTGACTTTTTGGTCAAAATCAAGTGCCAATGGTCATTTTTCATCAAGATGGGTCAAAACATGAAACTTGTTCATCAAGAAACCCAATTTTTCAAATTAGGGTTTAAGATTGAAAAATTTCATAACAGAATTTTTCTAAGTTATGAAATTTTCTTAATTTTTCCCAATTTTGCCCAACATTTTCACCATGATGCAATTGGATTCAAACAAAACTTCCAACATGAAAGTTGTAGTACTCCACAAAGTATATAACTTTGAATCACAAAGTTTTCCCAAAAGAAGCTTGGATCTAAAGTTATGATTTTTGGAACAAGGGTCCATGAAACTTTTAACTTAGTAAAATTTTGCCCTAATTTAGGCAGGATTTTGACCTATCTTCATGACCATTTTTCACATAGTTCCACTTGGAATCTCAAGATGAATTTCAAATATGGATTATAGAGCATGATACAAGATTTCCAAAATGTCCAAGAACTCTCCAAAATCATTTGTGGTTAGGGAGAATCGAAGGCTTGAAGTTGGCAAAAACTCACTTTTGATCCATGGCATTTTCATATTGATACAAGTTGCAAACTCTAATCAGCCTTGTTTGTACTTGATTACAGGTCCCAAAACCCTTCCATACTCAATAATTAAATTCAAATCCATTGGTTTGAGGCTTTGTTCTGGTCATGGAAGGATTACACAAAGAATTAACCCTAAAATAGCAAAAAGGCAACATTGCCATTTTTGTCAATTTTGCTTTATGTCAAATAGAATCCTTGAGCCTTGAACAAGATCTGGTATAACACACAATATCCACAAACTGAGGGGGCCAAGATTGAAAAGTGTAAGCTGATAGATAGCCTGTACAGGCCTGTCTTGCATCATTGCTCACTTTTGCTTAAAATACAAGAAAATTATCAAATACAACACAACTTGAACATCTGAAAAAACCAACCCTTACAAGCTTTTGAAACAACTTCTTGACATTGCATTGAGCCTGAAACATGAGCCTTTGATCCCTAAAACCTTCCAAAACACAAAATCACCTTCCTCTTGCAAAACAGGGCAGCTTCTGCACCTTGAGTTCTATCTCACAAATTACTCGTGCGTTTTGCCCCAAACCTGTTCAAACACATTCCATATAACCTATCCAAGCTATCCCAACCATTAGGCAGTGACTGTAACTCCATTTGCAAGCTTCACCATCTTTGTTTTCAGCTTGTGCAGGTTGAGTTCTACAAGCTTGTTCAGGCACATTCAAGACAAACTAGGCATTGGGGAGGGTCAGAGGAAGTTCAAGCAAGCTCCCAAACATCTCAGGCCTCACTGAAAAGCTCCACATTGCCATACACGAAGTCAACTGAAATAGGTTTTTGTCAACTTCCTATCTCTCTATTTAGGAATCATTAGGCTTAGGTTTGTGAATAAAAAATGTAGTATTCATAGCCATGAAGCTGTACATATGCTCAGTTTTCATTTAAGTTAAACGTGTTAAGAGAATTTGATTCATAAACTTCCTGAAAAAGTTAGGTTAGAAATTAGGGCCAGAGAAATTCTCTCTGGTCTTTGAGAGTTAGATTAAGTTTCTTATATGGTTGAATTCGTCTTGAAAAATGCTACAACTTTGATGTTATGAGTTTTTGCATTAAAGCACGTATGCAGGATCTGGACATTTGTACAGGGCGCGCGTTTTTGTTTTTTGACAAAGGTTGAAGATGAAGTTCATGGGCTGGGCTTGGTTCTGGCACACTTTTTGCACCCTATGCCTTGCTGACTGCACCCCCCTGGCCCATTTCTTCATATTTTTATATTTTTGCATTTATTTTTCATTTCTGATTTTATTTTATTATTTCTCAAACATAAAAAATACCAAAAATATTTTTATAAATTTTCACTTTTATTTTTGTATTTTATTTTATTTTTCTAACATAAAAATAATTTAGTGAGTATATACTTTTATTTTATTTAATGAAAACTTGAAAATAATACATAATAATATTATACCTTTATTTTTTTTATTTTTTTATTTTATTTATACTTAAATAATATTTTTTTTTCTAAATATATTTTTATCTTGTATATATTTTATTTTATTTTATTGTACATGAATAATATAAGTAATATATATTTACTTTCTTAAAAGAAAATTAGGGTTTTTACCCTTAATGAAAAAATAATCTTTTTATTTCTTTTTTTAATACATTAAATATTATACTTTTGCATACATAAAAAAAACAAAAAAAAAACATCTTTTTACAAAGTTATAATATTTTGCACATTTATATTTAAATTGCTTATTTAATTATTGCCAATTTATTTATTTGTACCATTTATTCAATTTGGATGTAATAATAAATATTAGGGTTTTATTTTCTTGCAAATATTCCCCATTCAAAATTGTATCCCCCTCTCCATATCAAATGTTGTAATAGTGTAGATTTATTTTGCGCACTTTATGCTTACAAATATACCATGATAGAGATTAGGGTTTGTATACAAAAATCCAAAATCAAACAAATAGCTTGACTAATACAAAGACAAAAAGCATGTAAATTGACAACACAATGCACACATGCACCCCTAGGGTTTCATCCACTTGTTGCCTTGAAAATGGCCATGTTATGCATGTTAAGTACTTTGGCAAAACAAAAACAAAACAAAAGATCACAGTCCCTCGATGACGCTATCTTGGTTGCCTATACAAAAATGATCTAGTCCCTCAAAAATTTGCTAAAGATACTTAGCACAATTGCTATCATGATCAATACGATGACCCGCGCCTGTCCCGTTTAACATCCTAATACAAGGTTGTTTACCAAATACAATGGTAAAACAACACTGTCAAAAGGGTTAAAAATGTGTAGGAAATACTTTTGAGTAAAATAGGGTAGACAACTCTTAGTTACTTGATCAAAGCTTGCAAAACATCCTTTCTATTTTCAAACACACCTCACAACACAATTTCAAAACATTTCCCAAATATCAAACTTTCAAACATTGAAACATTTTTCAAAAGACAAACACCTTTGTATACATTCAAACAAGAATCATTACAAAGGTTGCCACAATGATGGTCTCTTTTCAAAACATTTTCAAAACCACACAACCAAAGCACCATTTCAAACAATTGGAAAAGCAAAGAAAGTGATCTAAACAAGTAACTAAGAGCCCATGGATAACCATGGATGAAAAGGGTGCTTGCACCTTTCCTTTTCATAATCTACCCCCTGAACCCAAGAAAATGTCTCAAAGGTCTTTCCTGTGCTTTTTGACCTTTCCTTTGGATAAAATAAAAAGTCGATGCCGACTCTTGCTAAACTGAAACATTTGCGAACACAAACACAAAACCTCAAGTCAGTTCTCCCACCGCATCATAATATGCATATATTGCATCAGGATTGTAGTTAGGCAAAGAAGTCATGGGATTCGGATGAGGCCCTATCAACGTAACTAGATTCATCCTCAACATATATTGTAAAGCTTGAGACAGGGGCACGTTGATTTTTGTAAACTGCCTCTTGGGTGTATCTGGCTTACTCTGATTAAACCCTTATTTTTGGCGAGGTTGTTGTTGGACCAGTGAGGTAGTAGCAATTTGTAAAGGTCCATTCTTCACCAAACCAAACTCTTGTCTTCTTGGAAGTTGATCAATGACTGGGTCCCCAGCCTCGACTGATTGCTTTATACGGTTGTATCCATCTTGATGAAGTTTGTTGATAATGGTTCTCAGCTCTTCTTATCCCCATGATAGGCCTTGGATAAGAGCCATCTGGCCCAGCATATGAGTTCTCATTGCTTCAACCTCAGCTTGCAGTTGTTCCAACCGTCCGTCCTTATTGTCTTCTGAATTTTTCTTGGCCAGGTTCCCAGTGAGGAGTGCTTTCAACTCTTCCTTCCCCTTGTATAGGCTTGGGAACATTTCCATGAACTGAGCCTCTTGAATTTGGAGATCTGTTGTCTTGTTTGAGAGCCATTGCTGAAATAAACAACGAGAACATGAGAGACCTATTTTGAAACCTATTTATGCAATGATATGTATGATATATGTATGAAATTTTTTCAAGGATCTCGCGGGGTAAACAAGAAAATGTCAGAAGTTGAGATTTGCAGCTTTGATTGAAAAACTTAGTATCATTGAATGTTCTTCTACGAGATTCAAGCTAACCATATCAAGTGGGTCATAGCCCATGACTCAAGTTATCGTGTTTTGATCTTTTGACGATATTGGCTAGAGGAAAATAAATCCCCTTGCCTCTTGCTAGATGTCTGGTTCATCATAACCTGCATCACAGGCCCTCGAGATCCTTGAAATGGTTAAGGAAATGCTATGGTATGATGCTATGATGTGTATGCTATGCATCCAACAAAAATGCAGGGTAAGAAGCCAATTTATTGGATTTATACAAACAAGGTCCTGCAAGGAATACAAACAAAGCCCTGCAATGAGTTTAAATTGTTAGGAACAGAAAGAAAACAAGTCACACAAGTAGCCTTAGGTTTAGGCTTGCATGGATTCCATAGGTAAGTACCCTCTTGAAGTTTAGTTGGTTTCAAACCTCTCTTAGAAAAGTAACCGTGTTCTACGGGATCTCAATATCGCTAATCTTTCCCCCAACTTCGTTCAATAGGCGATTGACTCGCAACCAAACAAAACTCAAGAGTCAAACCTCAATGAGTGTAGCATCGAGTTTCCGTCGACCTTGGGAATACACCAACTTCGGCCATCTCGCTACGTCCTACTGGCCAATTTGTGCAATTAAAGGTTCTAAGGTCAGTTGATGCTTCACGACACCATGCGGCGGCCCCGTACTCTCCCTGATTGACTCAAGGGTTATCAGTACCAACCAAAGTTCAACATCAACATAGCTACTGCTTCAACTGTGTCGGTATACCCCGTACAGTTCCCTCACAGTTTATTTCTACTTACTTAAAAGGTGTTCCCCGATTCGGGTGTATGATCTTCAATAATACCCAAACAAAACCCTTGAATATAAAGCAGGCAAGGCAAACAAGAAATCAATTTTAAAAGTGACCTAGATCCTAAGGTATACCCCACTTATTTATACTCCCCAGTAGAGTCGCCATTTATGTGATACAGTGGCAGAACCGACTGTTAATACTGATTTGCATTTTGTATTCGCAAATGTGCGGTAAGCAAGAGTCGCCACCGACTTTTATTTTATCCAACAAAGGAAAAGGAAAAAAGAACAAAAAAAAAACCTTTTTCGAGATGTTTATGAGTACGGTGGTAGATTATAGAAAGGGAAGGTGTTATCACTCTTTCTATCTGTGGTTTTCCACGGGCTCTTAGGTACTTACTCATTCTTAAATTGTTTTTCTGTGTTTGAAAATGTTTTGAAATTTGCCTTAGTGTCGCGTTTCACTTTATGGTAACCCTTGTATCAGTCCTCAAGGGTGTGATAAAGTGTTTTGAAAACTTTAGTTTGAAAAGTTTGTTTGAAAGTGTATGGTGTAAAAGATTTGTTGTTTTGAGAAAGTACCTAACAGTTATCTACCTACTCAAAAAAATGCGTTCTTTTCCTCCTATCCTTTAGACCGTGTTATCCTACTATTAGTGAGTAGGTAACCCTAGTCGTTGGATGTTTGAGGGACTATCAAAAGGGATGTAATGGTCATTGAAGGCAACATGTAAGGATACCTTAGCATTTCGAAGGGACTGTCATCATATAGGCAACATCGAGGGACAAGATCATTTCTTGTAGGCAACTCGAGGGACATTAAGGGACTATGATCTTTATGATGATTTTTAGATTGAGGGTCTTTTTCTAAGATATCCCTACGTTCGAGAGACATGACCATTATTTTCTGAGGAAACCAAGTGAGGTATACCCTAAGGGTGCAAGTGTGCAAATGATTTAATTTCGTTATTTATCTTGCAATTAGGGTTTTCTATCGTTCATTTTTATCTTTCCATACAATTCTATTTATCTAAGCATTGCATAAAATATAGTAGTAGGAGATAAAGGCGGAAATGTAAACCTAAGCTATTATAGAGCTTTGGGGAAGTTACATAATAGTGAAGAGTGCGGAAAAGAAATCCTAAACTATTACATCCCGGAAGCAATTACATGATAATGATGAAAAAAAGCGGGAAAAATAAAGCTACGCTATTACAGTTGAATGCGCCTTATACACTTTATCTAGGAAAGTAGAAATAAGATGAAAATAGCAAAGAAAATGTTTTGGTGATTTTTTATGAAAAAAAAGATTTATGATAATTAATTAAATAAACCTAATAAACCTAATTAATTTTAATTAATAAAAAATATTAATTTTGAAAGAAAAAAAAAGGTTAATAAAAAAAATTAAAACCTAATTAATTTTAATAAATAAAAAATGTTAATTTTGAAAATGTTAATTAAAATACCTAAATACTAATTAGTTTGAATTAAAAAAAATTAATTTTGAAAAAAAAGGTTAATTAAAAAAAAGGTTAATTAAAAAATAACCTAAAAAACTAATTAATTTTAATTAATAAAAAGTTAATTTTGAAAAAAGAGGTTTATGTGTAATGATTAATAAGAAAGAATTAAGTTTGCCAAAAAATAGATAGGGGAAAAAACATCAATGAAAAATAGGGTTAGAAAATAAAAATAATGCAAATGTCAGAGGTGGTTGTTGAACCAAAAATTAATTTAAAATCTAAAATTAAATTAAAAAACCTAAAATTAATTATTCAAGTTTATTATAAAAAATCAAAGGTTTGTGAAAAATATTAGGTTTTATGAAAAAAGTTTTAAACAGACAGATGGTTGCCTTAACCTCCTCAGGATGTCTGCCTTGCCATATATTGGTGGTTGTTATAATCCAGCCTCGGTGTTTTGTAATAAACCTGCATGGGACCATAATGGTCAAACCTGTAGTGTTGAATCTCATAGACACATTAAACAAATTAGTATACCATGAAATACAAAGAAAATAAATATATGATATTTTGTAATATTAAAATTGATATGGCATGTATGAATGCTTCTACATCCTTTTGATCATGGAGATCAAACTAACCTTACCCTTACTGGAGAAGTAGTAAGATGAGGGGTTTGTTTGTAGTGAGATGGGGGTTTGTAACAAGGATTTCAAGATTTTTAGGATTCTTAAAAGAATTTGATATTTTGACAGGGTTGTGGCAAAAGTTTTTTCCTTCGTCCTTATTGTGTGAAAAGAATGAGATTATATAATGGAAATTAGAGAAAAGATACGGGCTTTAAATGTGCAATTGGGCCTCAAATAACCCCAAGCAATGGTGCAGATTTTTATTTACTTGAGTTTGTCACGTTCCAGTCTAAATCGCAGGGGCTTAAGTGCAATTTTTGAAGTTGAAATGTGAAAACAAAATATAGCCGACATTGAGAACTAACTCCTGTCAAAAAATAGGCTCAATCGGATAAACGGTGAATTAGTTATGAATTTTTGAAGTTTCGCCTCAGACATACTTAGTTTGGGCTCTAGTGTCAACTCTTACACGTTCTTCAATAAAAAAAGGTATTGATCGGAGCAGAACCCGGTATCTACTTTGGAAACAAAGTTGTAGATATCTGAGTCAGTAACCTTGTGTAGAAGTATGGGCCCGATCAGATAAAAATTGACCGAGTTATGAATTTTCAAAGTTTCGACCCAGATGAAATAATATTCAGCATTCAGGATTTTCAGCGTATCACGCGCACTCTGAGCAAAAAATGAAAGTCTTTTGGATACCTTTCAAACTCGATACCTCCTGTGAGAACATAGTCAACTCAATTTTTGAAATTTTGGCGCCGGAACCAGCTCGATACGATGAAAATCTACCAAGTTATGATTTTCTGAACATGACACAAATAAACTTCTGTCACAAATTTTCTGTATGAAAATACTTGATAAATCCATATTTTTGAAGACCTTTTGATCGAAATTGGCTTCCAGCCGTAAGAGATGAAAACGTAGATGACGTCAAGACGGAATTTTGGCCACCGGAACGGGTTAAAAACGAGCCAGGATCTTCAAGTTATTAATTTTTTATTGCGTAAAAACTGCACTTTCAGCACACTTTTTCACCATATTTCTTCGAGAAAACTCGCACATTCGGAGACCTTCTTTAAATAATTGGCTCTCAAGCATAACCTAAATTTGAGAATATGTCACCTGAGATATCTTAGCAAAAGAGCACCTGAATATGACGCTCCAGGTTGGACTTGTGAATCTTTGAACCTCGAATCGTTGCGAAACGACAAACCGATCTTCAGCACGGAAAATACTCTGAGAACATCTGTTGGCGAAATAAACGTCACTTGTAACCTGACGAAGCTTGTTAAATATACCTTGATTCCATAACTATAAAACCAATGATATGCATGTATGTAATAATGAAATGTAAGTCAAAAAGGTCGAAATAAAGAGGGTGAATTTTGGGGTACAACAGATACATAAAGCATAAAAAATAAATGGACACAAAGTAAAAGCAATTTAATTATTAGTGGTTAGTTGGATGACCATCTTGAAATTTGCATTTGGAACTCATTAGAGGATTGGTAGAACCAAAGCCTCCATACAACAAGTTGCATTTACTTTTGTCAAGTATATCATCCATTTGGAATCCTCAAAAGTACCATTTAATGATCAACGATGTTTGAGTGATCCACGTTGACCAAAAGTGTTGTAGATCCATTAGAGGATTGGTAGAACCAAAGCCTCCACACAATGAATCTCAAGGTTATTGGATCAAATGGATCAAATTAACATGCTTGGGCTTGCAAACATAGGTTTGGGCCACGAATGATCATTTATTCGAATCGGGACAAAATTTAGCGTTATGTTAAGCAATCGTAAGTGGACTTATATAGAAGTTGCACCTATTTTGAGACCGGTCAATAGAAATCTATGTACCATTTATTTTGAGACATGATATAGAGATCATGCTCCAATAACACTTAGTGCAATAAGAAAGGGACAAGATGAAGAGGGGTGAGAAAGAATATGCAAACCACATTTGAATTAAATTTAAATCAAACTATTATTAAAATTATTCATCCATTTTCATGGAGTTAGACTCAACACCATGGATCCAATGATGTTAATAAAGTTCATGATCAAAATTCAACCCAAGTTCAGCCAGAAAATATTCACAAAATAATATTGCATTTAATATATACATTAAAAATATTTTTTAAAAATGTTTTAAAATGGAAATTAAAAAGGAAAATATCAACTATATTCAAATTAATCAAGAAAAATTGAGTAAGGCCATAGAAAAATCAGAAAAGGACTCAAATATTTTTATAAATTTTTTAGCAATTTTTAAAAGTCAGAAACTGTTTTAAAACTAATTAAAATTGTTAAAACAAAAATAAAATAGGTCAAAAATAGTAAACATCAATATAAAATTCCATAAAATTTTCAAAAAAAGTCAAAAGTATGCAAAAATGATATTTAGGAAATTTTTCAAAATTAAAAAAAGTCAGAAAGCATTTTTAAAGTAATTAAAAAGAAGTAAATAATGCAAAAAAATATAAAAAATATCAAATATCAAAATAAAAATGTGAAAAATAGTCATGAGATCAGAAATAATTCAAAGTATTTCTGTGAATTTTTTCATAATTTTTGGATAAAAAATAAAAGAGATATGAATTTTTGAAAATTAAATCAATTAAAATATAAAATCAGAAAATAAAATAAAACCAAAAAGATATGGGCCATCAGATTATAGTCAAAACGTGTTAGTAAGCTAATCCAATGGACCAGACGCACTGTGCTTAATATGGACCTTAGTGAGATGCGCAGGGAATCAGAAAAAAGGCAAAACCAATGAAATTAAAACGCTTGGCACGCTATCATTGGCTGAGACGAGACATGTCATCATCTTCAACCTCCAGCCACCCTGCAATGGAGATTTTGTAAGATCCTTCAAACGGTAAAATTAGGATCCCAGACCAGTATCATTGGATTTGTCTCTTCAAGACGATCCTAACACCACCATCGCGCCAAATCTATATAAAGTATACAAAGAGATATGAATCAAAAACCTAGAAAATAGCGAGCACCTTCAATTTGAGATTTCTCTCTCAATTCTCAATGGATTTAAAAATTGTAAGAAGCACTAGAATCAGGAGAAGGAGTAGAACAGGTTAGTGCTTTATTTAGATCCAAATGGTGGAGAATTCTACCTTTTCGAAGTTCAAGAAAGAAGCTTTAAAACTGGACTTATGTAGCTTGGATTATAGCTCGTTTTGCTTGGTTTAAGTGCTGGAGAGTTTGTATGATGCTTAAGGAAGATGAATGTGCAAAGAATTTTGGAGGAAAATGCTGGAATCTCAGAAACTGATTTAAAAAATTTGAAGCTCGTGTGAGGTTTTGATTGAGTGTTTTTCGCTCTCAAAGCTTGAGGAAATGAATGGGGGATGACCCTCTATTTATAGGGAATCAAATGGAATGTTCAAGCGTGCGAAATGATGAAGCTTAGAGGGAAATCATGTGAACCTGATGCACGAGCAAAGTGTGATCTGATTTCCATCAAAACTCATCCAATCCTTGTGTTTTAAGGCTCTAATCCACTTTGGCAACTTGATTAAACATCTTTAGATCATAAACGCGTGCTAATTTGATGTTTAGAGGCCAAAACATGAATTTCAAATTCTGACTTATGAAGAAACTTAAGTTCCAAGTTACCAAGTTCAATCCAATGGCATTCCCAGCTCAAAGGGTCTTAAGGCATGATTCTTTATGCTTTAGAAAAATGAGATTACAAGCTTTGCAATGGAAAAAGAATGGAATCAAATGGATGCTTGAGCTGAAAGTTGCATTGAGTCAAAGTTGGGGAAAAAGGTTGACTCTCCATACTTAGAAATATTTCAAAATTTTCTTCAAAAGTGACCTATAATGTTTTGCATCCAAACATGGCCTTCCACTTGGAATTTTCTCTTGACCAAAAAATATGGCATGAAATAAACCTCTTGATTGACATTTTGAAACTTGAATCATTCAAAATCTCCAAAAATTGAGAGAGTTATGAATTGTTGAAGTTGGAAAAAAAATCATGAAATGACCTATAATCTTTTGTATCCTTAGGGCATCTTCCATCCATTTTCTCACTTTGTACATAAAAGAAGTAATAAAGTTAACATACTCAAGATCATTGTGGAAAACGAGTGGGCTCAAGGTGATAAAAATTGACCAAGTTATGATCATTTGAAGTCACACATGGGAAAATGGGGGTTCATCTGGAGGACTTGTAATCTTTTTTCATCATCAAGTTTCTTACACATGAAAACTCCTTGAAACTTTTTAAGTGATTTATTGATAACCCTTTGAAGATAAGGATGTATTTGGAATCACTCAAAAATACCAAAAGATGAGCAAGATATACTTCTTTGAAGTTCCAAACCCTAGCTCTTAGATCAAGAAGATGCTTTGAGGAACTTTGACAATTTTGAACAAACTTCTTGTACCAACACAATTGCTTTGTAAATAGAAGTAGTTAAGGATGAAAATGAGAACTAATAGCCACCAAAACCACTTCCATATATTAAGAAATAAGGGAAATATGCACTTGTGAATAATGGGAACAAGACTTTGTCCAACCATGACAACTTCTTCAATCAATCCCTTGCACTTTTGAATCAATCTTGATATCTTGGAATGTAGTGAACCAAAATACCCTTGCCATGCCATCCCTTCCAAAACAACTTCAATGGTGAGGTTAGGACTTCTCAAGCTTTATTGCCTAGAGCATGGAAATAAACTCATGAACCCATGAAGTAACTTGATAAATTGCCTTTACCTACATTAGTAACAAGCAAGACAAATCAACATTGTATTTTATTAATTAAAAGGAAAAATCAAGAAAAAACATTCATGATCACAAAACTAAACAAGTCAAGGTGCTTGGTGATTCCTCAAAGAGCAAAGCTAAAGGTAGGGAGAAGAACCAAGAACCCTAATGTGATCTTGTTGTGATTGAATCAATATGGTATGATGAAGGGATATTAGGGGCAAAAATTATGGTACAACAATGGGTTCTTTCAAAAAAAAAAGAAAATTACTTTGGAAAGAAAAACTCAGGAATTTCCACAATTGTCCAGTTCTTGAGTCTTTGCGAGGGGCGCATTCATGGATGTAATCTGATGCCCTTTTGATGTTGTCTTTATTGGATATCATTGTCACTTTTTCACCATGCTTTACCCCTTTGCCGATGAAGGTTTCCGGCATTGGTGGAAACCGTACTTTTCCTCTCAGAGTAGCCTTTGATGATTCGTAACCCAAACCAAAGTGGTTCTTCTTCTCAGATATTTCTGGGAGCTTTCCCCAGCCTCTTGAGTCACCATTCTCCATTGCCATTTGTGAATCCCTCCATGAAGTCATAGTAGGTTTCTTGACCTTTTCCACTAGTAGGGTTACCATTGAAGTAACCTTCAAGACATGAAATGGCGTGGCTATGCAATCTTTATCAGCACTGATATACCTGTAGGACTCAATATGACTTACAAAAAAGTCTTCATCTCTATAGATTATAACTAATCTCCCTTTAACAAAGAACTTTAGTTTTTGATGCAAGGTCGAGGTGACTGCTCCTTCTACATGAATCAAAGGACATCCGAGTAAACATGTATACATTGGTTCTATATCCATTACTTGAAATGTGATATAGAACATGCATGGGCCGATCTTGACAGGAAGGTCAATTTCTCCGAATATGGTACTTTGAGAACCATCAAAAGCTGTAACTATCATGGAACTCGGTCTTATTATAACACCATCTAGTGTTAGCCTCATCATACTAGATTTTGGTAACACATTGAGGGAAGAGCCAGTATCGGTGAGCACCCTGGGTAGATTCGTAGCACCTATCTGAATCGAGATGCGTAGCGCTTTATTATGTGCTCGGCCTTGTGGAGGTAACTCACTGTCGTTGAAACCTAGATATGACCCAGATGTCAGGTTTTCTACAATATTATCAAATTGGTTCACAGTAATTTTTTCTGCGACATGAGCAGAACTCAAAATTTTCATCAGTGAATCCCGATGCGCCTCCGAATTGATGAGTAACGAGAGTATGGGAATTTTGGTCGGGGATTGGTGAAGCTGATCCACCACCCTATAGTCGCTTCTCTTAATTATTTTAAGAAATTCATCAGCCTCTTGGTCAGTAAAGCTTTTGCTTGAAAGCTCTTGGTTCACCTCCACTATTGATTTTCCTTTTTCTTTTGTTAACATGACATTTTTAACATTATCATTCTTCTTTAGTGATTCATATCCGAACACTCGACCACTGCAGATCATGCCTCTTGTTCCTGCTATATTTGAGATTGCAGGTTCTTAACTTGATGATGGTTCACATTCTTGTTTCAAGCCATTGATATATACAGTCGGATTATAATTCCATGGTACTTCTTTATCAGTTTCATAAGGGGTGGGAGATGGCCCCTTAATCACCATTGTAGTCTTTGGTGCTATTGGTACCCTCAGAGTTTGCTTTCTTGTGGGAGTTTCTCTTGAATCTCCCATGGGATCACAAGAGTCTTATTATTATGGTTCGGCCTTTGGTAAGGGATTACCAATGGCTTCTTTGCACCCTCTTCTATTGCTGCTATATACTCATCTTTAGGGTATGGTCCGAATTGGACTATCCCCTGCTCCACAAATTATTGTAGGGTCTTCTTAAAAGCTTCGCTGTGTTCCAAAAGGAACCCACATTCCAACAGATACTCTTTTAATAGATTTATCGGAGCCTTTACTTGTCTGGATGCCCACATTCAGTGACTACTTTAATTGCATTTATTACTGGTCCACCATGCGGAGGAATGGGGTTTGATTTGATGTTCGATTTCTTAAAAGTAATATATTGAGAGTCTATCAAGTCCTAAACTTTATGTTTGAAAGCCCAACATTGATCTATAGTATGCCCCAGAGAATTGGCATGGTATTCGCATTTGGCATTGGCATTGTATTTGGGAGGAAGTGGCCCAACTGGAGGAGTTAGAGGTTTTAGCTCTACCAAATATGCCTTGATCAAGTGTTGCAATAATTGGCTGGGTGGCATAGTGAGTGGATCCAATTTTCTTGGCGGCCTTTCAATTCTATTTTTTTGTTGTCCCTGGGGGATTATTAACGGTTGTTGTGCCCTTGGTTGTGAAGCCACAATATTAACTTCACCCTCATTCCTCTTTGTGAAGTTAGGAACCAGTCTTTTTGCATTGTAAGGGGAACTTGATGACCCCCCCCCCCCTTGAATCTTTCCGTTCTTTATTCCAGTCTCAATCCTCTCTCCAATAGTCACCAGGTCAGAAAATCCTAAAGAGGTGCTTCCTACCATCTTTTCATAGTACACCCCTTGCAAGGTTCCCATGAACATGTCGACTAGTTCTTTCTCCGGAAGTGGCGGTTGCACATGGGATGCTATCTCTCTCCACCTTTGAGCGTATTCCTTGAAGGAATCTTCTTTCTTCTGGGATAGGTTCTGGAGTTGTATGCGGGTAGGCGCCATGTCCAGATTGTATTTATATTGCTTCAAGAAAGCATTAGCAAGATCTGTCCATGTCTGGATGTGCATTCTCTCTAAGTGCATATACCAATCCAGAGATGCCTCACTCAAACTCTCTTGAAAGTAGTGAATCATTAATTTCTGGTTTTGAGCATAAGCATGCATCTTTCTACAATACATGCGCATGTGGTTTCTTAGACAAGGGAGCCCTTTGTACCTTCCAAAGTCTGGTACTTTGAATTTTGGCAGGATTACTACATCCGAGACAAGACCCATTTCGAGGGCATCAACATTAAAAGCATCATATCCCTCTACAATGTTCAACCTTTACTGTAAAGCTTTATATTGATTCAGCACCAGAGTATTTTCAATAACAAGAGTATTGGTCATTTTCTGAGGTGCCTGATTGGCATCCTCCAGGTCGTGATTTCCATATTGTAAGTCCAAGTAATTGTCAGCATTGTTAATCGGAATCTGCAGGGTATGAGATGCCCCTGCCTTTGGTGGAGGTGGAACAAACCCTTCAGTTTCTGGTCTTGCCTTATGTTGAGCCATGACAGAATTTTATGGCCCTGTCTCTAGTCCTTTTCTCAGTTGGTGACCGCTTGATGCACCGATGGTTTGGGTTATTTCCTCAAAGGCTACCCTGGGAATTTGTTCTTGCCTATCAACAATGTCCTTCAAAGCTAGAAGAACCTGACTCATATCCCCTCTCATTGAGTAGATGTTGCTTTTGACTTGTTCTAGATCCACTTTGAAAGTTGCTTGATTTTCTTCGATTTGTTCCATGGCTCTTAGTTGGTGAGCTCTTGTTTTATACGGTTGCCAAGGAGGTAGTGGTTTCCTTCTGCCAATGGTTCAACTGGAGAAGATTTAAAAAACTGAGTTTTTGAGTTGTGAATTTATGAGATGCAAATGTTTATGAATGTATGAATATGTATGAGCGATGTTGAGAATTATGTTTCGAATGTCTTATTCACTTGGGTATATATGTATATTATTTTTTATATATCTTGATTTTTTTTGTTTTGCTTTTTTTTTATTGGTGAGTATCTGGAAAACGAATACACAAATAGAAATAGTAAACATAATGCTTTTATTGAAAATGCCAATTATCTTTAAAAGAGAACATAATTCAGATACTGAAAGATATTACAATCTTAAAACAACAAATTTGCTGAAAGGGAAATAAAAAAATGGAAAGTATTATCCTAAGCCCTATTACAGATGTCTTCTCTGAAACGATCGACCATTGTCCTACACAACTTGAGGAAATCATTGACATCCTTAGGGAGAGAGACCATTACACTTTCTGCGTCCCTTAAGCTTCTAGGGATATCTTCAATGAGATTGTTGGCCAAGAAGGCGGGCCTCTCATACTTGTCCTTGTAGTATCAGTACTATCGGTAGAGGTTGGGAATTATATTGTGTTTATCCCTTCCTGCTTTGGAAATATTTGTATATTTCTCATCCCAATACATCTTTTCAGCCCTCAGCTCCGTATAAAGTCTTCATTGTATCAGGAAATCTTTTTAGAGGCCTTCCAGATCAAGGCATACATGCTCGTACTCTTCAGTTTTCTAAGCCAAAAGTATTTCTGCCCTAATCTTTGCAAGGTGATCCCTTACCTCTAATTCTTGGCTATCCTAAAGTTTGGTAGTGAGATATTTCAATTGCTCTTCCTGATCTAGAGAGACTTGGGCCAAGCTTTGGATTTGAGCCCTCAAATCTTCCTCCAACACTTTCTTTTCTTCAACGGCTTTTTCATACCATCTGGGTAACTTTCCAATTTCATTAGCAACAACTTCCAGCCTCTGATTACAGGAATCCAACCCTTCAGTTGAACGTTTCCTTTTCAGACTCCCCTTTTCAATAGCTTCCGGTCTCTTTGAATCTGTTGGTCTTTTGATTCGAGTATGTGCTGCATTTATCTTTTCTCTTTGGTTAAGTTAAGGAGATTGAGCTCTAGTTCTTCTTTCTCCCTCTGACCCTGTTTTAAGGCTTTCTTCAGATCATCTATCTCTTCCAAAGACATAGTTGGAGTAATTGGGACCTCTTACTTATATTCGGGGTCTATATCAAAAGGAAACTTAAAAAATTGTACCTTTTTCCAAAACTCATTGAGTGTAAAGTTCTTTTTCTACATCGTTCTTCTTTTCAGCTTTTCTTTTATAAACCCTGCTCTAGGCTCAAATAATTTTGTTGAGAAGCTCTCGGTCATTTCTACCCATGTCATGAATGATCAATTGTTAAAGTTTTCGTCTGAAGGCTTGTCTTCCAAGGGATACCCGAGTTGTCATAGGATTAAGGTAGGGTTGTAATTAATGCAACCTTGTGACCTGATCAATGGAATATTAGAAAAATCCCCACAACTGTAAACAATATCACCAATATCTAACTTCCTTACGTGCCATAGCACAGAACTAGCAGTGAGAGACCTTAATTTCTGAGGCCACTCATACCTCATCAGATTCGAAATCATGTAATCCTCCTTGTAAAGGTGGGTCATGAACCAGGAGTACAATAATGGAATACATCAATTTAGAGTACCACTTTTCTTTTCATATCGTGTATGAATCGTGTAATAGATGTCAGTAAGCAGAGCATGAGTTGGATATGTATTAAAAGTTTTTGTACCCTAAAACACACTAATGGTTGCAGGGTCAATATAGTCTACAGTTCGTGGTGTAATACCCCAAATTTGTCCCACCCCTTTACTTTTATCTGGCTTATGCAATTCTCGTTTCATCTGCTTACCCTGCATTTTACCACCTAACACATCATGCATCATTAATCAATAATCTGGCATGGGATCGATGATACTATGGAATTGTGATTTCTATGGTTTTGATGGTTCTCATCTCCACTCAGGCTTGAATCAATTGGTTTCTCATTAACTGTGGTTTGCGGAACTAGGGTTTTAATTCTTGATTATTGTGAACTCCTCCCCTATCAATCTATAAGGTACCCAAGTCAAGAGAATTATGGTTTCTTGTTCATGGAGTTCTGAGCTTGCAATACCCATCAATTGAGTTCTCATGTAAAATCTATCTTGGTCATATATATTTCCATATTCATTTCTCGAGTGTTCTTCAATGCATTGATACGGTATTGGTTATCAAGTCAGGGACTTGTGGATCGAATGATAGTTTGGAATTGGAAGTTAAGGGCTCCAGGTGATTCGAATTTGTCATTGAGATATGGAATTGCAGACTTGTAAAGATTTTAAAATACAAATAATCCATTTATGGTTTAGTTTGAAATCAAATAATAAGTCACAAGCTTCAACTCAAATTTGCAAGGCATGTTCATTCAAGTATCATTTTGATTCAAGGTTGGTAAATGGGTACATAGTCTAAAGATGGAAGTTGTCCAAGCATTCAATAGCATGGAGTCATTCAGAATATGTTCAAATTCAAGCAAGTTCACAAGTCTATTCATTCATTTAGAGATTCCATCTATGGATTCAATTTCATCCTAAATGTGCAAGTTCTATTTTTAAATCAAGACATGTTGTGATCAAAGTTTTGTTACATCCAAAGACCATTACAAGTCCGAACTATTTCACATACATAAAATCTTGTTTCTAAGCCTAAAATATAAGGTTCATTTTTTTCTCCAAATCCCTTTTTAGACTATCTTTCATCTTCCTTCATAAGCATATGTAAAACCAATCTCTCTTCATTCCATGTCTTAGCCTTGTTCCACTTTTCACGCTAAACTTGTTGCACTTCACATTAAGAAATGTTGCCTTGTTCCAATCCTGATGTACAACCTGCGAGCATCCAAATCGTGCCCTACAAAAATAACCCAAAACCTGCATCATTGAAACAAAAATTAAAAGCCCTGCATATTGTCCTAATAGTATTCTAAAACATTCCTTAACTGAACCATAATAGAAAACTATAACCCTGCAAACTCTCATTAACAGGATCCATCACTAGAACAAACTCAAACAGAATTTCAAACAGCACTGTAACTAACCAATCCCTAACTTCCTTTCCCAAAAAATAAATTCACTAACCGTTTCCTAACCAGATTCCAACTTGTAACTACCCTCCATAATCGAATTTAACTCTTAAACTGTCAAAACTGGCTCATAACTAAAAAAACCCCAAAAACTGCTCTTAACCATTTTTCATAACCGAATCAAAACTTTTCCAACCTCTTCCCAACCATCTAAACTAACTTCTAACAGAAAAACTAACAGAACTTATAACCAACTATAACTCCCTCTCTCCTTCCCTGAAAAAACAACTGATCCAAACAGAAAAATAACAGAAGGTCTATAACAGAAAGAGACTGGAAACGGATAACAGAAAAGAGAGGAGAGAGTGAAGGGGCATAACAGAAAATGGGAAGGAGGATTCACGATTTCAGATTCAATCAAAAACTCACAAAGAAATCGATTATAGAAAACTCACCAAGAACAATCAGAAGAATCTCTCCAGAAACTCTCTCTCGGCTTCAGGCTTTAGCCTTCAACCACTTTCACATCTCCCTCTGCAACTTCCATCATTTCTCTCTCCCTTTCTCTCTCTCTCTCTCTCTCTCTCTCTATCTCTCTCTCTCTCTCTCTCTCTCTCTCTCTCTCTCTATCTCTCTCTCTCTCTCTCTCTCTCTCTCTTCATCATCACCAAGAACGCGATTCATACACGAGAATTACCAGAAAAATCCTAAAAAATCTCTTTGTACTCTCACTGCATAAACTCTGTTATCTTCTTCAACCTTCATCAACATGAACAATTCTTCTCTCCACCATCGATGTGAGCGCAAATATTCTGCAAACGATTATCTATGAAACACAATGTCACACATCAATTCATTGCATAATCTTCATCAATCTTACATCTTCAAGCTTCTACAGCAAACTACATAGCAACACCTTCAATTGTATTCTACTCTTAACGATCCATCATCGTCATCATCATCTCTTCTTCAACACGTTTCAACCATCTGCATCCGCACATCACCTTCAAGCTTCTACACAACTTCATCTTCTTCACTGCAATAACAACTTCAATCTCCAGCTTCATAAGCAACACACATCAGAACTGCATCGCAAGAAGAACAATAGCATTATATTTTGCTCACAATCGAAGGATCGAAGAAAGAATAAGATATTACCCACATATTCCCTCTGGATTTCTGAGTTTCATGGTGTATCATTGTCTCGTACAAAAATCGTATTTTCTCTTCACCTTATCTTTTTGTTTTGTTTCTGTTATTACTGCGTGAGAACACTGAAGAGAGCTAAAGATCGGTTGTGGCTAAACGGTTTCACGGAAGAGCAACACATCGAATTGGAGAAGGCAATTTTGCAATTGATTTGAGGTGACACGGAAAAGAGATCGGAACTGAGGTGAGGAGAGTGCGAGCCGGGGATGTAATCCAAGATGAAGAGTGGCGACATCCTGTTTGATTTCGATCGGAGAAGGGAGATATCGAGTCGAGAAGACGAGAGCAAGGAGTCACAGTTTGTTTCACGATGACGGATCGGAAAAGATGAGAGGATGTTTTGGTTACAGAGGTGGAGCGTTTCAGTTGATTGGAGAAGGAAAGGATGAAGGTTCGAAGGAATGAGATCATGGCGAAGGGGGAAGCTGCGGCAGTGATTCGATTGAAGAAGATGAATAGTCGCACCGAATTTAACCCTAAGTCCCTGTTTCTTTCATTTTTAATTTGTTTACTTATGCTGTTATTGAACAATAATACAAAAATGATGATGGAAACTCTGGGCTAAACCAAATCCCTCCCCTTAGGCCCATGATTTTTTTTAAACTTGAAGATAAGGCAAAAATCCTTCATGGACTAGTCTAGTTGGACTTAGTGCCAGATTTCCTGCACCATAGTGCTTATTACAGCTTTACACCCTCTTAAAGTTTCTTTTTCTATACTAGTTTCAATTGCAATTTTTGATTAATCATGGCGATTGAATTTTTGTGATATTGGTAAATAAAAGATTTTTTTTTCGAGAAGTTTCAAAAAGTTACAAAGGGAATTAAGAGCTTAATCCTCGTCAAGAAAATTCAAGGAGATTTTGGTAGAGTTTTCTTATTGCTTGCGTGGTTTCGAAGAGGCAGCGGACCTTCTCCGTTCGGTATCATTATGACCTTATTTTATTCCTCATTCTCACACTTTATTGCTTTCTAGATATCATGAGAAGTAGGAAATAAAGAGTGTGCGCTTGAAGTCGCTGTTTAAAGACCTGTAGCGGGCATTCCACACTTCATTTGCTATATGTGTTGTGCTTGTGTTTGTTTACTTTCTTGCTGATTGATGAGTAACTCAATTTAGGAATTGAGATCACGACTTTGCTCTCAATGCATTCTCCCTATAGGATTTTATCGCTTTCCTTTATTTCTTGTTGATCGATGAGTCACTCAATTTAGAAATTGAGATCACGACTTCGCTCTCATTGCATGTTCCCTATAGGATAGTTTTATTGGAATTTCTTTAGCATGCTAACCTAGATAGGATCTCTTCAGGTATGCTCTCTTGAGTTTACTGGCTTGCTTGCTTTATCCTTGTACATACCATGTTCCCTTAGGATGCGCTTTCTCCTTTCGGATTCAAGTTAGACTTTAGGTTGCAAACCATGCATGCTAACATTAGGTAGGCATTTCCCTTTTGTTAATCCAAACCTTAGGACTACCATTGTATGATGACATTAGGTTAGAAATAGGCTAGTCTCCCTTAGACTCTTTTCTTTCCCTTTTTGCATCCTTACATCTAAAACAAAAAATCTTTTTCTTAGCAAATAAAAAACATGCTAATCTCACTTAAACCCTTTTTCAAGGTAATAAAACACAAACAAATTCAAACCTTTTTGTACGCTCGAGCACCTTTCCTCTAAAACCCCTTTTCAGGTAAGGATGTGATTAATTTACTTTTGTGCCAACGCATAAGTCTCCAAAGGTCGAGCTACGGCAGAAGGCGGAATTAACATTGTCTGTAAAAAACACAAACAAACAAACAAAAAACATATGAACCGAACTACGGTAGCTCTGATTCCTCAAAAAGGATACGTAGGCATTAGGGTAGGGCCCAAGCGAGTGCAACTTTATTTTCTCCCATACATTCTCCCTTTAGCAGTAGTATAGCATAGATTAAACACACCCATAAGATAGAATAACAAGAGTGGATACCATATAGTACTATGGGCGTGTAGGGTGCTAATACCTTCCCCTCGCGTAACAGACTCCCTTACCCGATCTCTCAGTTGCAAGACCGTGACTTCTCCCTTCTCAGGTTTTCTCGATGTTTACCTTTCCCTATATGTGGGATAAAATACCTTCAATGGCGACTTTATTATTTGATGATTTTCAGCTGGTTGTTTCAGCTGGCGACTCACTGGGGACAGGTCGACCAAATGTTGGTCCACCCCGGAGTCGCTCCTAGCTCTTGTTTCTTTTTCCTTGGGTGTTTATTTTATGCTTTCAGTTTATTCATTCATTTTGTATATACCTGAGCATATGTATGCATTAAATTTTACTGTCTTCCATATACTACTGCTGTACTGGATCTGTTTCTTATTGGGTGGGCGTTACAAGAGGTAAAAGGCCCAATACCCAAGCCAAGTGACAACCATAGGGATCCTAGGAATAGAGTGGAACACGACGGATAGGGGATGTAGATTGCCCTATATGGCTGTGTCGTCCATGCTCATATGAGGTTTTAATAAGGTGATATTATTATCACGTAGGTGTACGGTGATAGTACTCTCAAGCGAACCCATGATTTTGAGTTAGCACGACCTTACCTTGACCTAGTTTTCACCCGTGAGTGGAGAGGGAATTATTATCACAGGTACAGTTGGTGACTATGTTCAGATGGTTACTGTGCTCATATGGTGACTATGTTCGGATAGTTACTCGTATTCAGATGGTGACTATGCTCAGACAGTGACTATTGGTTCTAATGGTTATGTTCTGGATTTCTGTCATTGACTTATGCAGATGGTGTTCTGTTGGTGACCATATGGTTCTCAGATTTATTTTCTGAGTTCCTGACTTGTTTACCTGGATATTTATTCGAGCCTTCGATCTTGGTATTCCCAGCATATTCAGAAAATGCTCAACAGTATCCGATGTTCCAGAAGCCTTGACCCCGTACAATGGAAGATCTACATGGTACTTGGTTCTTATATGTGCGGAACCTATGCCGGACCTTTGACTTGATGATACTCATATGGTTCAGAAACAGTGCAACAATCATATTCAGAAATGATGGAGCTTGGATCACTTTGATCCCATGTCTTTACATACATAACATGGTTAACCACATGCTTAACATACATGTTCTATTATTTCCAAGGAATCATATTTGCAAGCCTTGTGTTGAACCTTTCCATCTTTCACTTACGCAAAATCAAAATCAAAACATGTAAATTCCATGGAAATGACAAAACATGACATGGCATTCATTCATGCACCCCACGCATATTCATGCATCCATGACATGTACTCAAAGATTAGGGATTATTATTCAGGCCTGATATTCTCTTCAAAGGTTCAACTTGATTTCTCACTGCACATGTTCAGGGGTCAGTTATGGAATGAATCTATGTGGTATACATGCAAGCTTTGGCCCATGGCCAGGAATTCTTCGAGGAGGAAGATAATTGATTAAAGACTCAGATGAACCAGGTCATGGAAGCTCTGATGATGATGTCAATAATCTTTCACCTACTACCACAACAGAGATGTGGTTACCATATTAGGGCATCCGATTATTCAATCAGGGGCACTCTCCACAGCTTTGCGTTCCCTGGTCTGATCGACAACATGCAGTCTTTATTCCCCTAGTGAATTCATGGGAAAAATCTTTTAAGCACAGACAGAAGAAGCCTGATGAGCATGGTGATGCGACTCCAGCGTATTACATCCAGTTATTTCCTCTCCTGGTGGAATTTCGACAAAGCTCTGATCTTCGGGGTCCTCTTCCCACAAACATCTCCTCTAATTGCAATACACATGCTAGATGTATCCCCTATTCTGGGGCACCCGGTTTTGATATCGAAGACTGTAAAGGGGTTGAAATATAAAGCCCAATACATGTCTGGCGTCTCTTCGAAAGGTACAATTCCTATTTGGATAACTATTGGACTCTTTCTCACCAGCTTGGATGTCTCTGTTATTCTGATAGAAGACAAATTGTATCATTTCTATATGGCATAATATGCTTGGTGATGCAGTTTATACTAATTCGCTTGATAAAGCATTCATTTGTTCTCCTGAAAGAATCTTCTACGCATATTTTGTGGCACCTGTCTATTCGTTTGAAGATGGTATGCCATCCAGAGATAAGGTCCAAGACAAGATCAATTCAAAGACTGTCATGTTCACATCAGATCTAAAAGGGAATTCTCCCTCCCACTCAAGCATCAAGACTACAGAAAGTCGTCAGAATCAAGAAATCCATACGGAGTCAAGTCTCCTCAACGATGGCAACCATTGTTTCTCTTTTAGTGCTTTTTCATTTGCATTCTTGCTTGTTTATTTAGACATTGCTTGTATATATAAACTTGTCTATTTTTGAATGAAAGTGTTAATGCAATAAGTATGCTTGTCTTGAAGTGTTCTTTTCGTTTTTATTCGTCCATTCGTTATCGCTCTTTAAAGGTTTTACTTGAATATTGATGACAAGTTTCTAAGTCTTATGCTTAGGTAAAGATTGGAGGGAGGATGACGATAATCTAAAACGCAAAATCTCTGGTTGGTACGCTTTTGAGTAAGACTTTGCTGACGATGTACATGCCATATTTCAATTCCTAAACACTGGAGATATAAGGGAGATAGACCCTCGTTAACCCCTCTGAGCCGTCGAAGTAGGAGTTTCTTTTCTGTTCAGGAAAAACCCTCATATTAACCCTGGGGCGGGTAGTGTTCAGTTAATCTGATCAAACATTCATAAATCATCAAGAGTGTGCATCCAAGGATATAACAATGGTTATCCATCAAAAGGTTGAGGAAAGTCAAAACCGCAATCGTTAACCCTCATCTATCAGCAACATGCATCAATTAATGATATCCCAATGGGTATCTCTCGCACATCAGGAGGTCAACAAATGACGATACAACAATGGCTATCCCTCATCTACTAAAGACTCAGACAGTCACAGTCACTTCCAACAAATCAAAGACAATGTAAAGATCAACGACTTGTTCAAAATGGAAAATATGAATAAGAAAGAAACAAAAAGCCTCGCTAAGTCGAAACTTGAAAACAAGTCGCTTAGGCAAAAGTTGGGGCATTCCGTTAGACTTCCAAATCGAAATTCAAAAGAATATGTCCAGGTAAAAGCAAAGGAAAGCGAGAAATAAATTGAAAATCCTAAAAGTCTAGAAAGGGATTACCAATGAGAATCCTCATCGAAAGAACAAGGTCGTGTGATCAGTCACCAAAATCAGAAGTTAGTGACTGTTGCATCCAAGAAACTGCAGTGGTTCCTCAACCATCACAAACTCTTCTCAAGAGATGAATGCTTGTATCGGGTCAACTGAATGTAGGAATGGAGAACATCATGGAGAATGGGTGGGCACCAAATAATTTTGAGCCTTAAATCCTTTTTTCTAAAACCGTGAACCAGACCACGTTACAACCGATAAAAGTCCTAATTGAAGCATGGGTCAATTTGAAAGCGTGCTACAATGAAATAACGTTTAAGTGACTCCTAAGAGGTATGTTTGAATATCTGTGTTGGCATCATATGCTTGTATTATCTCTCATAAAAAAGAATTTGCAAATGTTTCTCTCTAGCTAGTGACTCGTTCACAATAGAGTTCTGACGTCATTTCATTCAAAGTTTTTTCAAACTTCAAGACTTACATATGTGTTGCATTAGAATTATCATTCTCATAATAAACATTCTTCTGCATACAAAACAACTGATTGACATCAAGTAAGTTTACACAATGAACAATCGGTAAAGAGCTCAATCTTGTCAGAGAAGAGAGGCGTGAATACCCTGTTAAAGCAAGAGTCAGCTGCCACAAGAGAAATAACTTATCCAGGGGCAAGTTAACCAGTGATTTTGTTAAGCGAAGGCATATCTTGAAAATTTACAATTTGAGTACCCTTCAAGGATGAAGTTAGCAGAATCCACCAATCTTAGGCAATCAAGTCGAGAGTCGATCTCTCTGAGGTCAGCCAAATCTAGGGCATTCCCTCAAAGCTATCAATCAGAGGCTATCACGTTGATAAATCTCTCCAAGCTCAACCAATCAGAGGCTATCACGTAAATAAATATCTTCAAGCTCGATCAATCAGAGGCTATCACATCGAGAAATCTATTCAGAATTCATTCAACCTGGGGCAGTTACGTCGAGATTCGACAAATCTCTCCAAGAAAGTTGTAATCAAGAGCAGTTTATTTCGTGGTTCAAGAGATTTAGGTAGGCCATCTCATATCGTATTGTGGCATGAATTTTCTGGTCTTCTATTCAGCACAGTTTCTTCCAGAAATCCTCCAGACAAGGGCATTCCTCATCCGTACTTGCAAAGTTTCTATAGCCAATTATGTTGTACGAGACTACAATCAAGCTAAAAGCATCATAACGGTCACCCTGACTTAGCCAGCGCACGAAGCTGCCTTCATCTGCTACAGACAATTTCAAACCTGATTCCCTAAGTGAATTTGGAAATTTGGAGCCGTCATTTGACTCGTCTCGCACAAGTGCATCCCTAGTGGAGTTAATCAAGTGCGTCCCCAGTAGAGCTAAATCGGGGCATTCGTAGAGTTAAACCGGGGCATTCGCAGAACTAAATCGGGGCATCCACAGAGTTAAATCGGGGAATTCGCATGTGTCCATGACCGTCTCTTATCCCCAAATGATTCAAGAAGCAATTCCCCAGTGTGGCTTAAACGTGGGGCATGTATTCAAAGAGGTCCACATGGTGTTTAATGCCCATTCTTCGGTATATTCAACTCTATCATCCTCTCAATGGTTCAGGATGTATGGAAGTCGAGCCAGATTATCTCTTCCCCAACAACACAGTCCAGAATGCAGTAGCATCCCGTTAGACTCGCTTCGTCAGCAATTCAATCTTCAGCGGAGTCATCAAAAATATTTGGTATCATGAGCTCCCAGTGCAAATTCTTATCAGTATCCCCAGTGATCTTTGGTACTACAGACTCCCAGCGTCGATATGTATTGGCATCCCTAGGATGAGCAACGGTTCCCAATGAGCCTTCACTTATCCCCATTAATTCTATTTCTTTACATTGCATATAGTTATCATTACATAACATTGTTTCCTTAAAGGCGCGTAGCCGATCCAGCAGAATGGATCTTTGCGTCAAAATAAATTCAAACATGCATACGAAGCATAAGCCAGATCAGGTACCTTACACGAAAGACCTGAGTCATTCAAAGACAACGATACAGCCCCATAAGAGGATATCATTCCCAAAATCCCCAGCTGGTGACCTTCACTTTCACAATTTCCAGCAAAATCAATACACCAAGTCCAAACCCAGCACTCGTCTGTGTCAACTCATAAACACTCATATGTGTCAGTCTCCCAAACACTCGTCTGTGTTTAACCTTTCCTTGATACTCGTCCGTATCTTCTTTCAATACTCGTCTGTATTGATTCAAACACTCGTCCGTGTTTAACCTTTTGATACTCATATGTATCTTCTTTCAATACTCATTTGTATTGATTCAAACACTCGTCTATGTTTAACCTTTTGATACTCGTCCATATCTTCTTTTAATACTCATCAATATTGATTCAAACACTCGTTCGTGTTTAACCTTTTGATACTCATCCATATCTTATTTCAATACTCGTCCGTATTGATTCAAACACTCGTCTGTGTTTAACCTTGATACTAGTCTGTGTCTTCTTTCAATACTCGTCTGTATTGATTCAAACACTCGTTCGTGTTTAACCTTTTGATACCCGTTCGTATCTTGTTTCAATACTCGTCCGTATTGATTCAAACACTCGTCAGTGTGTAACCTTTTGATACTCGTCCGTATCTTCTTTCAATACTCGTCCATATTGATTCAAACACTCGTTCGTGTTTAACTTTTCTTGATGCTCGTCTGTATCCTCTTTCGATACTCGTCCGTATTGATTCAAACACTCGTTCGTGTTATACCTTCCTTGTATTGGAATCATGCTACGTTACAATCCAGATCCCTTCCTTGTATTGGCATCATACTACGTTATAAGTGCGATCTCTCCCTTGTGTTGGCATCATGCTACGTTACAAGTCTGATCCCTTCCTTATATTGGCATCATGCTACGTTACAAGTTCGATCCCTTCCTTGTATTGGCATCATGCTATGTTACAAGTTTGATCTCTTCCTTATGTTGGCATCACACTCTGTTACAAGTCCGATCCTTTCCTTGTATTGGTATCATGCTATGTTACAAGTCCGGTCCCTTCCTTGTATTAGCATCACGCCATGTTACAAGTCTTCTTTGTCCTTGTGTTTACATCATGCTACCTTCCAACATTCATCGTGTCAGCTTCTAAATACTCGTCGTGTCACCTTTCTAAACACTTGTCATGTCAGCTTCCGACACTCGTCGTGTCAAGTTCAAAATACTCGTCGTGTCACCTCCCAATCTCCGTCTCTTCACTAGAAGACAAAAAAATTCTTTCCACAGCAGATACCACAAAAGTAAATAAACACTCACACTTTCTCTCAGAACAAATTTTTGGCATTGATATTTAATCATCTTCAACCTTGAACTTCCGAAAGGCACGTGCCAATCGTGCTTTCAGGTTTAAGACGATTAAATAGGGGCAGCTGTAATACCCCAAATTTATCCTACCCGTTTACTTTTATCTGGCTTATGTAATTCTCGTTTCATCTGCATACCCTGCATTTTTCCATCTAACACATCATGCATCATTAATCAATAATCTGGCATGGGATCGATGATACTGTGGAATTATGATTTCTATGGTTTTGATGGTTCTCATCTCCACTCAGGCTTGAATCAATTGGTTTCCCAGTAACTGTGGTTTGCAGAACTAGGGTTTGAATTCTTGATTATTGTGAACTCCTCCCCTATCAAGCTATAAGGTACCCAAGTCAAGAGAATTATGGTTTCTTGTTTATGGAGTTCTAAGCTTGCAATACCCATCAATTGAGTTCTCATGTAAAAGCTATCTTGGTCATATATATTTCCATATTCATTTCTCGAGGGTTCTTCAAGGCATTCATACGGTATTGGTTATCAAGTCAAGGACTTATGGATCGAATGATATTTTGGAATTGGAAGTTAAGGGCTCCAGGTGATTCGAAATTGTCATTGAGATCTGGAATTGCAGACTTGTAAATATTTTAAAATACAAATAATCCATTTATGGTTTAGTTTGAAATCAAATAATAAGTCACAAGCTTCAACTCAAATTTTCAAGGCATGTTCATTCAAGTATCATTTTGATTCAAGGTTGGTAAATTGGTACATAGTCTAAAGATAGAAGTTGTCCAAGCATTCAATAGCATGGAGTCATTCAGAATATGTTAAAATTAAAGAAAGTTCACAAGTCCATTCATTCATTTAAAGATTCCATCTATGGATTCAATTCCATCCTAAATGTGCAAGTTCTATTTTTAAATCAAAACATTTTGTGATCAAAGTTTTGTTACATCCAAAGACCATTACAAGTTCGAACTATTTCACATACATCAAATCTTGTTTCTAAGCCTAAAATATAAGGTTCATTTTTTTCTCCAAATCCATTTTTAGACTATCTTGCAGCTTCCTTCATAAGCATATGTAAAACCAATTTCTCTTCATTCCATGTCTTAGCCTTGTCCCACTTTTCACGCTAAACTTGTTGCACTTCACATTAAGAAATGTTGCCTTGTTCCAATCCTGATGTACAGCCTGCGAGCATCCAAATCGTTCCCTACAAAAATAACCCAAAACCTGCATCATTGAAACAGAAATTAACAGCCCTGCATATTTTCCTAACAGTATTCCAAAACATTCCCTAACTAAACCATAACAGAAAACTATAACCCTGCAAACTCTCATTAACAGGATCAATCACCAGAACAAACTCAAACAGAATTTCTAACAGCTCTGTAACTAACCAATCCTTAACTTCCTTTCCCAAAAACTAACTTCACTAACCGTTTCCTAACCATATTCCAACCTGTAACTACCCTCCATAACCGATTTTAACTCTTAAATTGTCAAAACTGACTTATAACTAAAAAACCCCAAAAACTGCTCTTAACCATTTTTCATAACCAAATCAAAACTTTTACAACCTCTTCCCAACCATCTAAACTAACTTCTAACATAAAAACTAACAGAACTTCTAACCAACTATAACTCCCTCTCTCCTTCCATGAAACAGCAACAGATCCAAACAGAAAAATAACAGAAGGTCTATAACAGAAAGAGAGTGGAAACAAATAACAGAAAAGAGAGGAGAGAGTGAAGGGGCATAATAGAAAATGGGAAGGAGGATTCACGATTTTAGATTCAATCAAAAACTCACAAAGAAATCGATTATAGAAAACTCACCAAGAACAATCAAAAGAATCTCTCAAGAAACTCTCTCTCGGCTTCAGGCTTTAGTCTTCAACCACTTTCACATCTCCCTCTGCAACTTCCATCATTTCTCTCTCTCTCTCTCTCTCTCTCTCTCTCTCTCTCTCTCTCTCTCTCTCTCTCTCTCTCTCTCTCTCTCTCTCTCTCTCTCTCTCTCTCTCTCTCTCTCTCTCTCTCTCTCTCTCTCTCTCTCTCTTCATCATCACCAATAACGTGATTCATACACGAGAATTACCATAAAAATCCTCAAAAATCTCTTTGCACTCTCACTGCATAAACTATGTTATCTTCTTCAACCTTCATCAACATGAACAATTATTCTCTCCACCATCGATGTAAGCGCAAAGATTCTACAAACGATTATCTCTGCAACATAATGTCACACATCAATTCATTGTATAATCTTCATCAATCTTCTTCAACCAATCTTCAACATGTTTCAACCATCTTCATCCGCACATCACCTTCAAGCTTCTACACAACTTCATCTTCTTCACTGTAATAACAACTTCAATCTCCAGCTTCATAAGTAACACACATCAGAACTCCATCGCAAGAACAACAATAGCATTATATTTTGCTCACAATCGAAGGATCGAAGAAAGAAGAAGATTTTACCCGCATATTCCCTCTGGATTTATGAGTTTCACGGTGTATCATTGTCTCGTACGCAAATCATATTTTCTCTTCACCTTATCTTTTTGTTCTGTTTCTGTTATTGTTGCGTGAGAACACTGAAGAGATCTCAAGATCGGTTGTGGCTAAACGGTTTCAGGGAAGAGCGACACATCAAATTGGAGAAGGAAATTTTGCAATTGATTTGAGGTGACACAGAAAAGAGATCGGAACTGAGGTGAGGAGAGTACGAGCCGGGGATGTAATCCAAGATGAAGAGTGGCGACATCCTGTTTAATTTCGATTGGAGAAGGGAGATATCGAGGCGAGAAGACGAGAGTAAGGAGTCACGGTTTGTTTCACGATGACGGATCGGAAAAGATGAGAGGATGTTTTGGTTACAGAGGTGGAGCGTTTCGGTTGATCGGAGAAGGAAAGGATGGGGGTTCGGAGGACTGAGATCGTGGAAGAGGGGGAAGCTCCGACAGTGATTCGATCGAAGAAGATGAATAGTCGCACCGAATTTAACCCTAAGTCCTTGTTTCTTTCATTTTTAATTTGTTTACTTATGTTGTTGTTGAACAATAATACAAAAATGATGATGGAAAATCTGGGCTGAACCAAATCCCTCCCCTTAGGCCCATGGTTTTTTTTAACTTGAAGATAAAGGCTTATGCCTTTATGATGGTGATTGTTATTGTTGTATGTGATTGTTGCATTCATTGAGTCACATACATTTGCATTATTAAGTTGGCCTAGATTGGTACCACGTTGGCCTGGATTGGCACCACGTTGGCCTGGATTGGCAAAACTAGTGATGAAGGCTTACGCCTTGGCCTTGATGGAAACCTGCAATGAAGACTTATGCCTGGTTGATGCCTCTATTTATTGGCAGATTTTTAAGTTAGGAGTTCTGCTCCAATGGTACCACATGCATGTGCATTGTAATTGAGTCGCACTTGATGTTGCATATTGATTTGTGGTGAAGATAGATTTATTGTTTCTTTATGTTGTTGACTTGTTGTGACAGATATCTTCTAAAGGTTGTGAATTAGTTGTTAAGTTGTGTTGATGTTTTGTTGAGATTAAAGATGTTTGAAAGTTGTGAAGTGGTGATTTTATATGATTTGATTCTGATATATTATTTATCATACGTCCTGTTATATAGTTTGATATCTCACCCCTTCTGTTTGAATGTTGACCTCTATTGGTAATGTGCAGGTATTCAAGAAGGATAGTTATTACCTCGTTAGTTTGAGTCGGTGTCGTCGCTCTGATACGTAGCACTCGGGGGGATGAACGCTTGATATTTAGTTGTTGATATTTATTTTTGTTGCTGAATCTTTAAGTTGTTTACATGAAGTAACTGTTGTCTTGAAGTTGTTTTAGTTGAATAAAGATGTTAAGTGAATTGAAGTTGAATATGTATATTCCGCTGCTTATCAATAAAAAGTTTGTTTGATTTTAAAGAATAAATTTTGGTTGTTATCGGTTCATTCAAATTAAGTGTTATGTATCTGTTTTATATGCGATTAAATGAAGTTTGACTTTAAGTTGAAAATGTAGTATCCTAATTATGTTTAACTCTGATTTTATTATTATCCGCCGGGTAGAAATGAGGTGTTACATTAGTGGTATCAGAGCAGGTCGGTCCGTCCGGCCAAGTTGTCTAATGTTGTCTGTTCCTTAGTATGCGACAAGTGTGTGAAACACTGTCGGTGCTTGTTGTTTTTCTAATCGAGTTGTATGCAGGAGTTGGTTTGGAGATAAGCGGAGGAGAAACTTTGTTTCTCTGATACATTTTGGTTGTAAGATATTAGTTCGGTATGTTGTTGATGGCGACAGTGCAAGTATTACTGAAGTTTTGTTGTTTCCCGAATATGAAGGTGTCATGGATTAAAGACTTTGTTTGTTAATAAAGTTGGAATATCTTGAAGGAGGATGATCATACATTGTTAATGTTTACTTCTCGAAGGATGAGGAGCAATGTAACGATTGTTGGTATACGAGTAGATTGTAAATCTCTGATATTTCTGAAGGTGATTTCTAAGTAACAAGGACAATTTTTGGAAGATGGAATTTGGAAAGTTGTGATGTCTCAGCGCTTCTGGTGGACTGTGAAGTTATCGGTTTGAGTAGCCTTGTGTAAGATGTTGACGTTTGAATGGTGATAGAGTGACAGATTTATGTAGACCTTGTCGTGGGATCCTTGTAAGTGATTGTAAAAGATGTTGAAGTTGTTGGAATATTTTTGAATCACGAGTCAGAGTCGGAAATGCGAGGAGATGAATATGATTTCAAGAATGGTAAGTGTTGGTACTTATACAAAGAAATTTTGTTCTGATGTTATCATAAAGTGTGTGAATGTATGTCGCTGCATGACGTTGATGTTCTTATTTTCGGATAACTTTAGAAATTCATATCTTGTGTTCCGAGTATCGGATTAGTGTTCTGTTTGAACCTATGAGGAGATAGAAATGTATTCTATCATATGAGAGTGTTTTAAAATATGGTTGATGCATTCCCATATGGAGGAACTCTTAATTCATTTACAGAACTAGAGTTTTTTTGGCCGTGATTGGTTATTATCGCGGTTGTTCGAGACAAGGTCAAGTGTAATATGTTGTTGGCGAATAAGTTGAGAAATGAGATGTTCAGCATTAAAAGGGATAGTCGTTCTTCATTTCAAGTATAGGATGTTGCATGTGAAGAAATCTTTATAGAACTAAAGAAAATATTAACGACTGCTCCGGTATTGGTTTTGCCTAATCCGAGCGATTCATTTTTAGTGTATTGTGAACGTGTCTAAGATGGAACTTAGTGGTGTCTATGTTGAAGGTTTGGAGACATTGTCTTTTTGGTTCTAGATTTGAAGTATTTAGCGAATGTAAGAGTTTAAAGTATTTATTTGATCAGAAGGAATTGAATAGGAGACAACGAAGATGGTTGGAGTTATTGGAAGATTATGATTTCGGTTTGAATTATCATCTAAGGTAAAGCTAATGTGGTGGCTGATGCGTTAAGTCAAAGGACTTTACATATGTCGGTAATGATGGTTAAAGGGTTGGAATTAATTGAACAGTTTAGACATGTGAGCTTAGTTTGCGAAGTGACCCCGAAGAGTGTTATGTTGGGGATGTTGAAGATTAACAATGATTTTTTGGACAGTGTCAAAGAAGCTCAGAAGTTAGATGTGAAATTGGTAGATTCGATGGTTGGACTCGATCAGTCTGAGAATGATGATTTCGAGTTAGATGCATAGGGCGTGTTGAGATTCCGTAATCGAATTTGTATTCCTGATGATGCAGAGATGAAGAAAGTAATTCTTGAGTTGGAGGATACTTAACCTTCGTGTGAGGCTAAGTGAGTGTAATGTGGACCGTGTAATATGTTGAGCGTTGGTGTCTCATTGACAAAATCGAATGAGAGGGAAATTATGGGAGTATTTGCAAACCTCATTGGAAATTATTGGATTATAGTGCGTTAGGTGACTTGAGTGTAAGTTCTAAAGGAACACTATTATAGTTTAGTAATGATGGTTTATACTCCATTATGATTGTCAGCTATCTATTGACAAATTGAGGAACTTATCACCCTTAATCTCTTGTTGATAGTAGACGAGATCGTGTTGGATGGTATAAACTTGTCTTGCTATCTTAATGGTGAGTGAAGTGGTTAATGTTATATCAAAGGTAGTCGCTCACCAGTTTGTGTGAAGTAATAGAGGAATTTCTAGGAAAGAGTTGTGATGTATTGAACAATTCGAAGTAGCGGGTTTACATGCAAGCTAACGTCGCAAAGTAAAAGATTGAGAATATCAAGTGAACAATGGTTTTATGGTGGATGTTGAGGAAATCCTGGAACTGGAATAAGGACTGTAAACTATATAGTTGGCAGCAACTTTTATGAGGACGGTGACTTAAGATGGTTTATCAGAGTTGCGCAGCTGAAGCGTATGTGGCACAGTTGCTATGAGTATATGACTCTACGTGCTTGATTTGGTAGATTGTTGATGTACGGATGATGTACCAAGGTGTTGTGATATCTCGGAGATATTTGTTGATCCTATAAGGAATTTATTGTAGTTGTTAGTGGGTGGTGAGTTATGTGTATATTTGTTTAGTTATATTGTTAAGTTGATGTTATAATAATTTTGTCCCTGTTGTTGTGATGTTGTTGTTAGTTACTGTAAATGATGGATAATACTCCATAATATGATGAAGTTGATTATGTTGGATATGTTGATGTCACTATAAGAGTGATATGACGATATGAATGGAGTTGTTGATATTGTGTTGATAATTGACATACATATGTATATATGAGAATTAAATTGTGTATGTGTTTTTGGTGTTGAAAATGTTGTTAAGATGCTAATGTAATGTTGTATATCCAAGTATAAGTGTGTTACCAATTTAAATGTTGATATGTCAAAATGTTGTTGAAGTGGTTGATAAGTTATTAACGATTATGTTGCGAACATGTTGAATGATTAGCACATGTGGATTTGAATTATATCATATTGAGCGTTGTTATGTCGAGAAAGTAGTGGTCGAAGTGTTGCCAAACGCGAATTGAAGATCAGAGAGTTGGATGTGAAATTCGCATTAAGAGTGACTGTATCAAGTAGATTTTCGAGGACGAAAATATTCTAAGTGGAGGAGAGTTGTAACGCCCCGATATTTAATTATTTATTTAATTAAATATTTTTGAATATTTTATATTAATTCAAATTTTTATCGTCGAAGTCAGAATTATTTTATTAAGTTGAAATAATAATTAATCGGATTTAATTTGGTGGAATTAAGTTAAAGTGTTACTTTATTATTAAGTTTAAATATGAAATTGGGTTTAATTAGTGGTGTTGTGTAGTAATATAGAGGTATGACATTTAGGCCCATTTGAATTTTTTTAAGATTAAATAGAATATGACTATTATATTAGAAATAGAAGTAGAAGAAATAGAAGAGAGTATTATTGTATCAAGAAGAGAAGAAAAAGAGGGAAATAGGGTTTGGGAGAAGAGAAGAAGAACAAGAGGAAATTTCTTCAAGTGCCATTTTCCCCAAAAATTCGGTTGAAGTCTCTTAGAGCTGCTCCTAATCCAAGGTAAGGGTGGGGTTCTGACTCTATAATAGGGTGTATAATTAATAGTATGTGAATTTGGGTTATGAAAATTTATTTCTAGTGTGTTTGAAAATTGTATATTGATGAAATTGAGAGATGATTTAGGATCCAATATAATTAGTTATACACATAAATGAGTGCCTTGGTATTTTCCTTGCAAAATCCCATATTTTGAATACTGTAGCGATGAATGGAATTGTTATTTAAAGGCATATAGTTGCATTCTGTAGCACATAGAAAATAAAGTAGCATTAAAGGCAAATATTAGGCATTTGGCATAAAGTGGTATTTGGCATACATCTTGCATACAGTGGCGTTGAGGTTAAGTAGCATTAGGAGCAATTATTTAGTATGTTGTAGCGCTAAAGGCATATGTTTTTCTATACAGTAGTGTATAAAATGAATATATTCAATGGCATATAACTTGTTTACTGTAGCGCCAGATTTAAGTAGTATCAAAGGAATTTGTTTTGGCCACTGTAACGCTTGGACAGTGTAGTAGTACTTGAAGGCATTTGCATATAGTAGCAGGAAAGAAGTAGCATTGATAACATTCATTTTGCTACTGTAGCGCAAGAAATGGATTAATACTTATGGCACATGATTGCTACAGTAGCGTAAAGCATGAAGTATTATGAAGTAGCGCTTAGGAGGTACTTGTGTTACAATATTGTAGCGCAAAAGGAAGTAGTATTTAGGAAGAGTTATTTGCCGCACTGTAGCGATAATTATGAAGTGGCATTGAGAGATAAGTGTTTTATATACTGTAGCTACTGCGTTCCGGTTTACAAATACAAAATTATTTAATAATAATGATTTAATATCTTTAATAAATAATTTTGTAGGATTTATAAAGTAGAAATAATAGAATTTTTGGCCGATAATTAATTAACCGATTTTAGCCTGAATAGTCCGAATTATTATGCGGTTTATGGTAGTAGCTTTGGTTGATCTGTTGGGTGGCATTTTTGTTGAAAAAATGTGAATTTTGCAGGTGAAGTCGAATTAAGTTGAATGCTTCCGGTTTATGGAATTGTGTCGTTGGTTATTGATGTGAATAAGTCATTGTCGAATACATTGCTATTGTTGAATATGTTATTGTTTATATGTTGTGATTGATAAGTTGATTAAGTTGTAGGCCTATGGGCAGTGTTGAAGCGACGATGAGTACCTCTAATTATTGGTAAAGTGACGATATATGCTTATGCCTTTGTGACGGTGATTGTTGTTGTTGTATGTGATTGTTGCATTCATTGAGTCACATACATTTGCATTATTAAGTTGGCCTGGATTGGCACCATGTTGGCTTGGATTGGCAAAACTAGCGATGTAGGGTTACGCCTTGGCCTTGATGGCTACCTGTAATGAAGGCTTATGCCTAGTTGATGCCTCTATTTATTGGCAGATTTTTAAGTTGGGAGTTCTGCTCCAATGGTACCACATGCATGTGCATTATAATTGAGTCGCGTTTGATGTTGCATATTGAGTTATGGTGAAGATAGATTTGTTGTTTCTTTATGTTGTTGACTTGTTGTGACAGATATCATCTAAAGGTTGTGAATTAGTTGTTATGTCGTGTTGATGTTTTGTTGAGATTAAAGATGTTTGAAAGTTGTGAAGTGGTGATTTTATATGATTTAATTCTGATATATTATTTATCATACGTCATGTTATATAGTTCGATATCTCACCCCTTCTGTTTGAATGTTTCCCTCTGTTGGTAACATGCAGGTATTCAAGAAGGATAGTTATTACCTTGTTAGTTCGAGTCGGTGTCGTCGCTCTGATACATAGCACTCGGGGGGATGAACGCTTGATATTTAGTTGTTGATATTTATTTTTGTTGCTGAATCTTTAAGTTGTTTACATGAAGTAACTGTTGTCTTGAAGTTGTTTTAGTTGAATAAAGATGTTAAGTGAATTGAAGTTGAATATGTATATTCCGCTGCTTATCAATAAAAAGTTTGTTTGATTTTAAAGAATAAATTTTGGTTGTTATCGGTTCGTTCGAATTAAGTGTTATGTATCTGTTTTATATGCGATTAAATGAAGTTTGACTTTAAGTTGAAAATGTAGCATCCTAATTATGTTGAACTCTGATTTTATTATTATCCGCCAGGTAGAAATGGGGTGTTACACCAAGCGAGTGCAACTTTATTTTCCCTACATTCTTTTCTCCTTTCTTTTGCATGCATTCTCCCTTTAGCAGTAGTATAGAATAAATTAAACACACCCATAAGATAGAACAACAAGAGTGGATACTGTAGAGTACTACGGGCGTGTGGGGTGCTAATACCTTCCCCTCGCGTAACAGACTCCCTCACCCGATCTCTCGGTCGCAAGACCGTGACTTCTCCCTTCTCAGGTTTTCTCGATGTTTACCTTTCCCTACATGTGGGATAAAAGATGTTAGATGGCGACTTCATTGTTTGATGATTTTCAGCCGGTTGTTTAACGTGGAAACAAGAAAATACCAAATATAAGCAGCCCCATACAGTCGCCACAAGATTCCCATTCTTTGTTATTAGCCAGATCAAGAGCTTTAGCTTCTCAGTAACATCTCTTAATTCCTCGTACTTCTCCTTCTTTTTTATAATTAAGAGAAAATTCAGGATAAAGTATTTTTAAACCTTCTGCCAGTATTTTGATGTCGATGGTTTGTCCAATACCCATATAAGCCTTCTCTTTAGAGAACTTCAGAATTCTGTCTAATTCTTCCAAGGTTGGTGCTAGTTGAAAATCCTGAAAAGTGAAACATCTCAACGGAGGATCATAAAACTGAATCAGAGCAGAAATAGTATCCAACTGTACTTTAACTTTGGTTAAGTCCAGAATATCCCTATAGCAATGAGTAAATCGTTTTAGAGCCCTCTCAGATAATCTTTTCTTTACAACCTTAATCTTGGTCGCATCCGGTTTGATAGCGTTGATACAGACAAGTTGTTTCCCTTTAGTACTCATTCTCAGATACTCACCAAAAAACCTTTGATATATATTTTTTACCCTGTGAATAAGACAAACAAATGAAAATGGAGGATAATGAATATATTAAATGTAAAGATGTATGAATGCATGAATGTAGGGCTAATGACGAGATTTAATGGATAATAACCCTAGAAGGTAGGCTCTTAGATTGGTCTTATGGATATTCTACCCTCCCCGCAAGGTGGTTTCCTTAAGGGTATCATGAATAACACTAGAGGGAAAGACACAAGGGCCTCCCTTAAGTGGAGTCTCTTTGCATACTGAAACTTTTGTCTCTAAGTCGTGAAAGATTTCCTTAAGGGTATCATGAATAACACTAGAGGGAAAGACACAAGGGCCTCCCTTAAGTGGAGTCTCTTTGCATTCCAAAGTCCTACTTCCCAAGAGGATGTCTCTTGATATGTATTTCTTTTGCGGAATTCCACCGACTCTAGGCGAAGTCGTCACATAAACTCATAGGGATGATGTATCCCCTTGGCTAATAGACGAACTTTCTTTCTAAGGTTTTTTGAAAGTATATATTTTTTGCAAAAAATTCAATCCCGCCATAAATATAATAATATGATAAAAAATAACAGTAAATAAATGCATAAAACAAATAAATAATTAATTAAATAAAAACCAAAAAATAAATAGAACCCTAAAACCCTAAAAACAAAGGACAAAGCTTCTAAACCTAGGATTGAGTCCCCAGTGAAGTCGTTAACTGTTGTAACTTGTTTTAAATTTGAGAGTCGTCACCCTTAATTTTTATCCTAAGGAAGGGAATATAAAGGATAACCCTAAGAGTTAGATATTTTATGTTTTTTGGACTCGGTTCTAGACGAAGGGAAGGTGTTAGGAACCCATCATCTACCTTGTTCACAAGGATACTAGGGTTAGAAGCGCGATCTTAAGAAATAGGGTTTTAATTTTTATTAGGGAAACTCGCCACAATTTTAGTTGTATGCCTACGTATCCTCTTAGGAGGAATCGGAGTCCAAATTCGTAGTTCACAGTTGGTTTGGGTTTTTTATGGATTGCAAAGATATTCTCATTTTCTGCACGTTTAGTCTAGGTGTTGTGAATAACGGAGGTTGTTAGACTAAACGCGCAATCGATTTAAATGAATTCACAATCCTTTTTGAAATTTATTTATTGAATTAATTTGATTTTGAAAATGAATTGTAGTTGGTTGAATAATTTTTAATATATTAATTATTGAAAATATTCTATTTAAATGCATGGATAAAAATAAACTTTAATGCAATAAATAAATAAAATATTTTAATGAATTTAGAAAATAAAAAATGTGTGATAAATAATAATAATAATAATAATATTGAGTAAATTAAATATATTTAAAAATATACAATAAAATTTATAATTAATAAAAGAAAATGTAAAATTATAAAAATAATAAAATAAAATAAATAAAATATTAAAAAACACAGGGGGTGTGAAATATATAGGGGTAGTAAAATAGTGGGGTGCTAAAAGCATGGGCCTGAATTCATATGTTGAATTCCGGCCCATAGGCCAAGGGGGGTGCGTTTTTATACTAAACAGTAAAGTAGAGGGTGTCAAAAGCCAGGGCCCAAATCCAGATTTTGGATTTGGCCCATTTTGGCCTGGGGGTGTACTTTTGTACTGATTAGCGAAAATAATAATAAAAAAAGGTGTATTAGCAATTGGGTTAAGCCCAACATGGTTTGGGATGGGCTTGTCTGGACAACATGCACGTGGTTATAGGGTAACATGGTAGGGATACACGTTTAGGTTTGTATGATTGGGATTAAGTGGATATGGGCAAGGGAGTATGATAACGACTACGGGGGGCGCGCATAGGATTATTAGATTAATATATTTTCATTTTTCACAAAAGTAAACAGAACCCCATTCTGTTATATCCTCTATCGTCTCTCACCCTTCTTCTCTCTCTCTCACCCTTGTCTCGTCTTCTTCTTTACAGAAAACAACAACAACACCTTCAACCCCTAAAACAGCAGCGGTATTCAAAACCCCAAAACCCATAACAAAACCAAATTCCCTTAAGCCAACATCATCAAAATCCCAAATCGTGGTCAAAACAAAGCTACAAATTTACTAACCTTCTCTCGATGTGAATCTTTAAATTCCTTTGGAAATCTGACGAATCCCTCTAATCTCCTTTCCCTTTGTTTCAGGTTTGATCGACGGTTACAGCGACAGATTTAGAATTTAGGGTTTCAGATGTTGAAACCCTAAACCTATATGAAGAAGAAGCTCCAAGAAGTTTCAACGGTCGAATGACCCTTCATTGTCTTCTTCTACTCCTTCTGTAATTTTTTTTTGTTTTTGCAGTTATTTTTTCGTAGGAATCTCTTCCTCTGTTTTTTTCTGTAATTTTCGTATGTAATTTCTTGTCCCTTTTCTGCGTATTTTTTGTTTATTTTATAGTGATTTGGGGTTAGTAGAGATTAGAAAAGAACTTTATTGTGTATGTAATTTTCAATTGGATTAATTAGGGTTGAAATAGATTTAGGAAACAATTTATAATCTGTCTGTAAATTGTATTGATTGTAATCAGGCAACTTAATTAGTTTCCGAAATTGTTTGATCTTGTTCCTGCTTTAATTCATTTAATTTTGATAGGCTTTAAACTATTTTGATTATTTCTGTTTTCGACTAATTTCGTTTCTGTTTGCAACTTGTGGATATGGAAAAGATTAAGTTTGATTCAAACAGTAGTTGTTAGCAAGCGATGCTCTCTGCACAGTAATGGTGTGCGTTTCTTTCCATTGGGCCTGCAATTTTTTAGAGCATGTATTTTTTTGGATTTGGAATTGGGCCATGCGCCTATTATTATTTTGGGCCTGAGCTAGTTACAAATAATAAATCCTTTTTTGTTGACAATTCTCTTAAATAACAAACAGAAATCCATTATACTATTTTTAATTAAAACAAAATTAATACAATTGATAAAATTAATGTTTAATAATAGAGATATTGATAAACATAATCTATAACAAAAATAATAACAACAATTTCAATAGTATTTAAAACAAACCAAAAAATTTGAGGGGCCCTCTTATTGGGCTTTAGAAGAAAAAACATATCACCTTATTAAAACCTAAACGGGCTTATTGTTTTATATTTCAAAGAAAACTTGCAATGGGCCTCCCTATTGGGTTTGAATAAAAGAAAGAGTTGTTTTGTACACCCTTCTCAAAAGGAAAGAAATCTTAATGGGTCTTAAAAAGAATTAATTGCTTAATGCATTCTTCCAGCCCTATTCAAAAACTTAAAATGGGCTTTATTAAAGACAAGATTTGTTCACACTCCCTTTGCTTAAAATGTATTTTTATTAGAGCCTAATGGGCCATCAGATGTTGATGGTCCATTTTGGATCGATACACCATTCTTCTATGTTTTACTCCTCCCATATAAAAATTAGATAATATGATTTACTTAAATAGAAACCTAAATATAATATAATGGTAGGACAAATTTGAGATATGACACAAGGCAATGAAGTCATTTAACACCGACAATCCTGTACAACACTCTCCAGCAAATGAAGGAATAAGTGTGTTAATGAACACCTCACTGCTCAAGTCAAATGATATTAAAGATGCCTCGTCATAATTATTATTTCCATCTAAATTCAATCAATGGCATAGTTTGTCCAAGTATACTCTAAAAGTCCCAAAACCAGGATTATACTTAGAACAACTAGGCATATCAATTTCAAGTTCTTCCAAGAGTTATTTTTTAAGCTATAAATCTCCCAAAAGGGCTTTAATGATTTATCTCGCGCCAATTTTAAATCTCTACCAGATGGCTGAAAAATGTGCAACTTAGGTCTTATCGATGTATTATGAATATATTTATAGTCATAACCAAATCTAAGAAGATTAGGAATGATACTATAACAAACTGAAGCTCCAAAATTTAGGATAGCAGGTTGGAAAATGACTCAAAAGGGCTTGAACGAATGACCTTCAGTTCATTGGTAGTTGGGTTCCATAATACAATTTTGTGCCAAATAGGATCCTCAAAACAAAGTATGCCATTAACACACCCAAAACCAAGAAATATCCGTCGGTCCATTTGATTTGGTCAATCTAGTTCCACCATATTCTCAAAATCCTCACTAGAAAGAGAATGCAATTTCTTATGACCATGGATATGTAGGATGAGAAATGTATCATTGTCGTAAGAACATTTGGAGAAAAATTGCAGCGGAACATAGTCATGAAAGTAGGATTGTCAGATAAGAGAGTCCTTGACTTACGAACACATTCAAACTGCTTCAAAGATTTGAAAGACAATTTAGATAGAATAAATAAAGCAACATCATTATTTATATAGTTGATCACCTTATCATCAGATTCAACCATAAACTTCTCCATTTGCGTTACAGACGGAATCAATTAAATTATACAAAAAAAACAAAAAGGATCAACTTATCAGGAAATAAAAAATTTAGAGTAAAATGGCATACCGAATTTTAAAGTCTCTCTTTGCTCATGTGAAAATAAAATAGAGATGAAGGTTGAAGGGTTTAAGATTAGTCCCGTTGTTTTAAAAGGTTAGACAGAAATGTTGAAATATTAAATTAGATTTGATTTGATTTGATTTATTATTTAAATATAATCCAAGTTGTGTTAGCCCAAACCCAATTAGAGATGTATATAAATAGTCATAGTGTGTATCATTATTTGCACAATTCAATAATACAAATCTTTATTTCCTTTATTATTCTCTTTCTCTCCTTACTAAAAGTGTCACACGCACTAACAAATTGGTATCCAGAGCTTCTGGTTATTGTTCTTGATCAAGTATTCAAGAATTTCACGTCAAAGATCGTGTTTCTAGGGAAAGTGAATCAACCGCTGCGAAGATGGCTAGTGATAAGGGCATTCCGAATTCTCTTCGAATGCTTGACGATAAAAATTGGATCCGATGGAAAAAACAGATGCAATCCTTGTTTGGCTTCCATGAAATCCTAGAAGTGGTTACTGACGGCGTTCCTGCGTTGGCTGCAAATGCAACCGACGAACATAAAAAAGCCCACAACAAAGTCAAGAAGAAAGATTACAAGGCTGGTTATTGCATTCAAACGATTGTAGATGCTGTTAATTTCTACAGAATCTCTCATGCTGAAACGGAGAAGGAGGCATGAGATATTATGGTGAAGTATTACAAAGGAGGTGAGAAAGTCAAGGTTGTCAAATTACAAACCTTACATCAACAATATGAGTTATTATCGACGGGAGAAGATGAAAAAGTTGCAGAATATGTGTCGAAGGTTCAGAAACTCGTCCATCTCGTGAAGGGTTATGGTGAAACCATTACTGATAAGATGATAGTTGATAAGGTAATGAGAATGTTGACCTCTCACTTTGATCACGTTATCATAGATATTCAAGAATCCAACAATCTAGAAACCACTAAAGTGGAAGATTTGGTTGGTTCATTGGAGGTGCATGAGATGAGGATTGTCGAAAGGAAAGGAGTTCAGGACTCGATACAGGAACTGCAAGCTCAGTCATGGAAAAAGGATGGTGGTTCCAACAAATTCAAAGGCAAGTTCGACAAGACTCGTGGCAAGAAGCCTTGGTCGAATCCCCATAAGAATAAAGTCGGAGATAGATATTTTGAATCCTCGAAAAGGGGAGGAGGAAACTATCGAAAGGACAAATAAGATAAGAAAGGTATGCAATATTATAACTGTGAAAAGGGGGGACACTTGGCCAAGAATTGTTGGTACAGAAAAGACAAGGGATCGACATGCAAGGACGAAGGAGCGAACCTTGCACGCTAAGATTCAGATGCCTCTGAAGGTGGTATGGTGGTTATGGCTGCATTTGCATATAACCATGTCGAATCCAATAACTGGTTTCTCGACTCAATCTGCTCAAACCACATGACTGCTCGAAAAGAGTGGTTGGCAGATTTTAACGAGTCGAAGAATAGCAAGGTAAAACTTGCTGATAATAGTTCATTACAAGTAGAAGGTACTGGAAACATAGTCTTTCAAATGAGTAGTAGAGGGAAATATATGATCAAAGATGTGCTCTATGTACCTAGAATGAAATTCAACTTGCTAAGTGTTGGACAACTAGTCGAAAAATGTTTCTCAGTTGTCATGAAAGATGGATTTTTGAAATTGTTCGACACCAAAAACAATTTGGTCTTAAAATCTCCATTGTCGAAGAACAAGACATTTAAGACTATGATCAACTCGACAGAAGTTCAATGTTTGAAAACTGTTGTCGACCACAAGGATAGTTGTTTATGGCATTTGAGGTTTGGAAATTTGAATGTTCGATCACTTAATCAACTGATTACTCAAGATATGGTTACTAGTATTCCAAGTCTTGAGATGCCTGAAAAACTTTGTGAAGGTTTTTTAGTGGGAAAGCAATCCATAAATTCTTTCGTTTTGACTATGTCAATGAGATCATCCTGCATTCTCGAAGTGGTGTATTCAGATGTATGTGGTCCATTCGAAGAACATACAATTGGTGGAAATAAATATTTTGTTTCGTTTGTCGATGAGTTTAGTCGAAAGTTGTGGATCTATGTGATCAAACGAAAGGATGAAGTATTCGAAATCTTTAAAAGATTCAAGATACTTGTCAAAAACCAGAGTGAGAAGAAGATCAAAGTTTTGCGAACAGATGGAGGTGGCGAATACACATCCAAGATGTTTGAAGATTTATATGCAGAACATGGTGTTGATCATGAGGTAACTGCTCCTTATACACCTCAACATAATGGAATTGCTAGAAGAAGAAACAGAATCATATTAGATATGGCGAGATGCATGTTGAAGCAAAAGAATTTTCCAAAGTCTTTATGGGGAGAAGTTGTTTCGACTGCAGATTATATTTTGAATATGTGTCCTACTAAGATATTAAAGATCAAGGTTCCTGAAGAAGTGTGGAGTGGCAAATGACCTCCAGTAAGTCATTTGAAGGTGTTTGGCTCTATATGTTACAAGGATGTTCCTGATGCAAGGAGAAGGAAGCTTGATGACAAAAGTGAACTTATGGTTCTGATAGGATATCATAAAATTGGTGCATATAGACTATTCAATCCAGTTAATGATAAGATTGTGTTGAGTAGAGATATTGTGATTAATGAAAATTCTTCATGGGATTGGAATTCTAGCAATTCAATTAATAAGCCATTAATTAACTTTGATTTCGACAAAGAAACTGATGAAGTAGAGGTCGAAAGAATTATTGAGAATCCAGTCGAAGTCGAAGAAGAAGCAGTTGCTGACACTCCCGACACAGTAAAAGTCGAAGAGGTTATGGCTGAAACAAGCCAAAGACCTCAAAGAAATAGAGTTCTTCCAATAAAACTTCATGATTATGAAGTGATGGGTGATGATGAAATCACACCAGATGGAGAATTAGTTCATTTTTCTTTACTTGCAGGTGCTGAACAAATCAACTATAGTGAAGCTTTGAAGATTAAAAAGTGGAAGTTAGCTATGGTCGAAGAGTTACAGGAAATCGAAAGAAACAACACATGGGAGTTAGTCAAATTGCCAGCACATACAAAAGCTATCGAAGTAAAGTGGGTGTTCAAGTTGAAACACAATGAAGATAGGTCAATAACAAGACATAAAGCAATATTAGTAGCTTGAGGTTTTCTTCAAAGAGCAGGACTCATATACTCTGAAGTATTTTCTCCAGTAGCAAGATTAGAGACTGTTCGACTAGTGGTAGCATTGGCATGCAACCAAGGCTGGTCGACATTCCATCTAGATGTGAAATCAGCATTTCTGAATGGTCCTTTAGACGAAGAAGTTTATGTCACATAACCTCCTGGGTTTGTGATTCAGAAGGAAGCGAGTAAAGTATATAGATTGCACAAAGCGCTCAATGGCCTCAAGCAGGCACCTAGGGCATGGAACAAGAAGATCGACTCATACTTAGTCGAATTGGGATTTGTCAAATGCAAATCAGAGTATGGTGTCTATGTTCATGTTGTAGCACAAGATATAAAAATCATATGCTTGTATGTTGATGACTTGCTAGTAACTGGAAATATTTTGGAGAACTTGTGGAAGTTCAAAGAGTTGATGACGAAGGAATTTGAAATGTCGGATCTAGGAAAATTGTCTTATTTTCTAGGCATGGAATTTCAAATGTTGAAGCAAGGTATGGTGCTACATCAAAGAAAGTATGTCAAAGAGATACTCAAGAGATTTAGAATGGATGATTCAAATCCTACATCCCCACCTGTTGAACCAAATGTGAAGTTGGAGAAGAATGGAGATTAAGACAAAGTCGATGCAACTTTGTTCAAGAAAATTGTGGGATCTCTGAGGTATGTGTGCAACAGTCGACCTAATATAGGTTTCACAGTCGGATTAGTAAGCAGACATATGGGTGAACCAAGAGTGTCACATATGAAGGCTGCAAGAAGAATCCTGAGATATTTAAAGGGTTCAATAAATTATGGAATACTATTTCGACGAGATTCTGAAGGCAAAGAAGCAATAGTTAATTGTTTTTCAGATGCTGATTGGTGGGAGATAAGGAAGATCGATGAAGCACAACTGGATATTTATTTCAAGTATTTGGTGCCCCAATCTCATGGTGTTTGAAGAAGTAACTTGTGGTGGCATTTTCATCGTGTGAAGCTGAATATATAGAAGGATCCTATGCTTCATGTCAAGCAATTTGGATCAGATATGTACTTGAAGAAATGACTATCAAAGTGAAGAAACCTCTAGTATTGCAAATCGACAACAAGTCAGCCATAAATCTGGCGAATAATCTAGTTCTGCATGGAAGAAGTAAACATATTGAAGCAAGGTTTCACTTTTTGAGGGAAAAGGTAAATCAAGGTGAACTTGAAGTTAGGCATTGCTTAAGTAAAGCACAGTTGGCCGACATTTTCACCAAAGGATTGAAGATCGATAGATTCCTGAATTTGAGAAAGAAATTAGGAATAGTTCAGATTGACTATTTTTGAGGATGTTCGACAACTTGGATTATGAGGGTGTGTTGAAATATTAAATTAGATTTTATTATATTTAATATTTAAATATAATCCAAGTTGTGTTAGCCCAAACCCAATTAAGGTTGTATATAAATAGTCATAGTGTGTATCATTATTTGTACAATTCAATAATACAAATCCTTATCTCCTTTATTGTTGTCTATTAACATATTATAATGACAATGGATGTGTCATTGTCGTACTAAACTTTACACTTCTTCCTATCTGCAGTGCATATCAAGCAAAAATTCTCACTGGCATTCAAATCATTTTCCTTCCTCAATGATTTTAGTGTAAGCTCGTGTAGACTTTCTAACGAACAAATTAATGAATAAAAAATGTTCTACCAATAAGGGAAAATCTACTCATGTGCATAAACGATAAAAAAAATAGAAAACTTATACTCATTGTTGAAACAATTAAAAGGGAAAATAATAGGGAGAATCAAAATTGTAAAATAATAGTCAAATTTGAAAGAGAACGAGAGGTACACGATAGATATTATGGAGGTATAAGTGGTTGTGGCACGATGATGCTGGCTACGGCGAGTTTGTTGATTCTTGCCTGAAAAATAGCTTGAAATTAGTAATTTGTAGAAATTAATAGGGTTTATTTGGAAACAATTATTAATTACCACTAATGACAATATAACTTCCCATTATTTGAACTTGTCTACTAACATAAACACTCGAGAGACTGTTTGACAAAGTTTATGGAAATAATTTATGACATATCCATAAGTGACTTTCAGCTTATTCCCATAATCTCTCCAAGATAGTTTATAAAAACAACTTATGGCATATACAGAAACAATCTGACTTTTATTTTTATCTTTTGTTATACAAATAAATTATATATCACTATATGATAAGTGTTTATGTTGTTTGTCAAAATAGTGACTAATTTAAGTATAAGTTTGCAAGATAAATACCAAGTATCCACGAAAAGTGGTTTGAATCATGAGTGTTGCGACTTCGTCATTTGGCATACCGACAATGCAAACAACTGGAGTAGCTTGAACTTGAACCTCAATAGTTTTTGTCATAACATCACGAACACGTACATCATTATCCACATCTTTTACAACTTCAACAAATTTATCATCCTTTATAAAATAAATTATCACTCTCAGTAATAATGATTTCACATTATAAGACATATAACAAACGGGCATTGATTCTCTATCGTGAGAATTTTTTTTTGGTGGCCTCCAGTGAAACCCTCACCATTCAAAAACAAATGGGTGAGTTTTTTGAATAAAAAAAATATAAAACATGTGTTTTGATGGTTTATATTTAAATGGATAAAAAATAAGTGAATTCTCCAATGGAGAGAATCCAATCCATAACAGATGCATATTGGTCTCTTTTTGTTGATAAGTTAATTAACAAATACAATAAAGAAAATATCAAGAAAAAAATAAGGGTGAGAAAGTTCAAACGACACCTCAACAATTTAGTGTATCATTCACATGATCAATGACATAAATTATATCATCCTCTAAGTTTGAATTTCCTAGTACAAAATAATGTGTTTAAGGAAGACAATAATGCACAAGAAGCAATAGGCATAAATGTAATTTCATCTAACAGTTTAAAAAGTCAAAACCTATTGTCAAGTTTTAAATTCCTCTCAAAAAAGTTCAAAGCAATCAAATTAATTAAAATAAAAATCAAAGAGGCTAAAATTAATTATCAAAATAATTAAATCAACCAAATGAGCTGCATGTTATGAAATCGTTTAGAAAAGGAATGTCATTCAAGTGATCAAGCATCATGAATAAATTATTAAGCACTCAGATTAATGTACAAAATCATTGAAAAATCATTTGATAGCAAATTTACATGTAATAATTGTCACATCTGCAATGACCTGCAAGTTTGTAAGTAAGATAAATTTTAATAGCTATTATTTATAGGTCTGGTTCTTAAATGAAAAAACACAATTAATTATTTATTGCTCAATCTGAAAGCATACTTTTATTATAAATTACCATCCGACAACCAGGATTAGCTTGGTGATGTAAGTACGAAGTGAGCCTAAGAGGGGGGGTGAATTAGGTACTTTTAAAAAATTATGGTTTTAGTGATGATGGATATTATTTTCTGGTTAATGGTGAGTTTAGGAAAGAGTAAAGTGCAGAAAAATAAAGAGACACGGGCAATATATCCTGGTTCCCCTCACAGTCCGAGAGTACTTCTGTCCCCTTTCAACATGAAAGAGATTTCCTTATTGTGGCAAACTAAAAAACAAGAACTACCAAAAATCCAAGAACAATCCTCTTGGACCAAGAACAATCCTCTTGGATTTTCACTATGTCAACAATGAGAACAATCCTCTCAAAGTGACTACACTTGTATCCAACAATCCTGGAAAGACAAGATTTTAAAAACACTTAAACTTATTTCCAACAATCCTGGAAAAATAAGTAAGTAACTATCTGTTGTACCCCAAAATTTGCCCTCCCATAATCTTCAAAGTTTTGCCTCAAAGGGTTCAAAGTCTACTCAAGGGCTACACAGTCAAACCATCCTCCTAAGCCATGAAAATTAGGGTTTTGGTTCTTGCAAGGAAGTTGAGGTTTTCAAGGGCTCAATCAAGTCCCATATGATCATACACATTGTCAAGCACCTACATGTCAAGTTTCAAGGCTCACAAGGTCAAGTTGCACAGTCAAAAACCCTAATTGCTCCATAGTCAACTGTAGGGGCAAAATGGTCATTTGGCAGTCAAAAGTCAAAAATTTTGGTCAACATCTTATTTTGAAGCCACAATCATCATTTGGTCAAGTCTTGACCATGATTTCACAAGAATGGCTCAAAAGTCTCAAGATGCAAAAGTTTCTATTTTTGGACAGCTGAAAAGTCAACTGTAACTTGACCAAGACATAACTTTTTCATGGTTCATCAGAAAAATCCCATCCAATGCTCATCTTGAAGGGGAAGACATTTCCTACAACTCATATTCACATTCCAAGTCCAAGAAATGCTCTCACAAAGAGTTATCAATTTCAACATTATAGGTCATTTTCAAAAGTCAACAAAAAGGGACTTTAAGTCAAAGACCATAACTTGAGATTGGTAAATAAAAATGACATGGGACCAAAGACATTGGTTAGAGGACTTCAAGACCTTTCCAAAATGTCCAAGAACATGTCCATAGCTTCAAAATTGAGCAAGATATGCATTGGAGAAGTTGGGAAATTTTTGTGAAATGGCCAAAGTCAACTATCCTTGAAATTTCATTTTTGACAAAAGGGGCCCACTTTTTCCACTTGATTCAGCTTGGCCATGCTTCCCACGTGTCCCACAATTTATTTCAAGATTTAAATTTAATTTTTCCATTTTTATTTAATTTTATTTGATTTAATTCATTTTAAATCTTTTAAAATCAAATAAAAATCAAAGAAATTAATGGAGGGATATATTTTGTGATGATTAGCTTTGATACACCTTAAAACACATTCCAAATTCGTGCAAGGCCTATTATGGGCATAGAAATTCAAATTTTGACACAAAAGGTAAGTTGTTTCAATGTTGGTTATGGCAAAATCTCAAGCATAATTGCAATGGTTAAAGGCTCATCATGTGACTGATTCTCATTCATCACTATATATACAAGCCTTCCCAACCTCATTCAAAAAGAATAGTGTGTGCAGAAACGGCCAAGAGCAAAACCAAAAATTATTCAAAAAGTGAGAGTTCTAAAACACAGTTGCGAGCATCTTCAGATCAAAACAAGCACGTGGTTCTATTCCTTGCCACACCCTGAATCTAAAGCAACCTTTGCCAAGTCCTGAGGCTCATACCGCGCTGTAAGTTCTTCCAAGGTCCCCTATAATTTCCATATCATTTTTTTCATTGCTTTCATGTGCAGATTCTCAAAGGAGGAATACCATAAACCTCATCCAAAGCGCCAGCCATGTCTCATTAGTGCAGATCCAAAGGACAAAAGGTGCAGAATACCATACTCTGGAGTCAAGCACGCTGCAAGCAATCAAGGAAAGTCAAACAGGGCTTCTTGCTAATGGGCCACAATTTCAGCATTGCACCTCCATTTCAGCCCACACCCCCTTTGGTTTTACTTCTTTTTTTATTTTGTTTTGTCATTTTTTCTTATTTTTAATTGCTAACCTTTTAATTATTTTTATTATTAACAATTAACTTAATTAACATATTTTCATAAAAATCAAAAAAATAGAATTACATCATTATTATTATTATTATTTTATTTTGTAAATAAAATATTAACAAATAAATAGTTTTAATTAGGCCATTTTAACCTTTTTTAAATAACTAAAATAACTTAGAATTAGGTTGACTTAGAATTTTAATTCTTTTATTTTATTTCATAAAAACATAAAAACACAAAAAATATTTTCTTTTAATTAAATTAATTAATTAGTCATTAGTTAGTTTTAATTTCACTTTAATTACAAAAAAGACAAAAAAATTAATTTCTTTTCTAAAAGGGTCAACACCCTTAAGACATTCCCGATTCTTCTTTCGCGCGCATTTTAATTTTAATTCCTTATTTTGGATTATTATGTAATTGCCTCCGGATGTAATAGTAATTAGGACTTTTACTGTTTTTATTTACTTTCCGTACTTATTTACCAAAAACGGGTCTTTGTAATTTTTGGCGATGTATAGACCCGCGCCTTGTAATAGCGTAGGATTTATGTTTCCGCAGTTTACTTTCCGCACCCCTTAACTGCAAAACTTGCATGAAAGAATGTATGTAAATAAAAACAACTCGTAGCTCACTAATTACCAAGACAAACATTAACTGAAAACAACACACAATACACACACCACTTCTAGGGTACGCCTCACTCGTTGCCTTCGAAACGTGGTCATCAAGCATAGGACGTCTTAGAGGTCACCCTTAGTCCAAAGATCCAGTTGCCTCGAAACAGTTGCCTCGAAACAGTTTCCTCGAAACGGTTGCCTCGGATTAGAAAGGATCTAGGACATTAGGGTTACTTCTAAGGTATCCTAACTGTTGCTTCGGTGACCACACTATCCCTAAAATCGAATTGACCCGAACACCTCCAACGGTGGTGCTACCTACCTCTCAATGGTGGGATGGCACTACCTAGAGGACACTTACACAGCTTAATTCCTTAGGGTAGGTAGACGAATCATGGGTACTTGCTCTTTTCAAAAACAAACAAAATACTTTTCACACCTTACACTTTCAAAAGCTTTCAAAACAAATTTTTCAAACACTCTTGAGGACATATACAAGAGTCATTCAGAAATCTTTCAAAGAAACTTTTTTCAAAACCCACTCACATTTGAAAAGCAAACAAATTTTTGAAAACATAAAGAGCAAGTATCTAAGAGCCCATGGATAACCATGGATAGAAAGGGTGCTAACACCTTCCCTTTCTATAAATCTACCTCCTGAACTGAGAAACGTTCTCATAAGGAATTTTGTTGTGCTTTTGTCCTGTCCATGTTGGAGAAAATAAAAGACGGTGGCGACTCTTGCTTCCGCGACATTTCGCGATCCAGCTAAAAAATAGTCAGTTCTATTTCCACCGATCACAGAACTGGCGACTCTGCTGGGGATAATTATAAAAGTGAGGTGTACCTTAGGACTAAGATCATTTGTGTTTTCAATTGTCTGAATTGTTTGCTTTATTATTGTGGGTACTGTCTTGGGAGTTCTATAGATCCTAACCCGGATCTGGGGGATACCTTCTTAGAAAGTAGCAACAAGACTGTGAGGGAACTGTGCGGGGTATACCGACACGGTTGAAGCAGTCTGCTACGTTGATGTGGCACTTTGGTGAGTACCGGTAACCCTTGAGTCCAGTCAAGGAGAGTACGGGGCCGCCGCGTGGTGTCGTGAAGCATCAACTGACCTTAGGAACCTTAATTGAACCATCTTGGCCTCTTTAGGGTAGTGAGATAACTACTTTGGTGCAGTCCGAAGTTGGTTGATACTCGATACTACACTCATTGAGGGTTGTTTTCTTGGAATATTTTGATCGCCAGTTCAGTGGCTAAATCGAAACGATGAACACAGAAAACAATCCAATGATATTGAGCTCCTTAGAACCCGGTTACTTTTGATAGGACAGGTTTGAGCCCACCAACTTCAAGAGGGTAGTACCCAAACCTCATGCTGGCCTAAACTCTAAGGGCTCTTTGTGTGACTTGTGTGCCTTCAAAACTTGACTACTTGCATACTTGTTATCTGACACTTGAGTTTCTTGCAGGTTTTGTTTATAGTCCTTAATCTGGACTCATAACAGGGTTTACCTACATTACTCCACAGTGTTGTACCCCAAAATTTGCCCTCGCATTTTGCCACAAGAAATCTCAGCTTCAGGCATTTCCTGACTTTTCAAACTGGCTCAAGAATCGGACAAACGGACTTTTCTCGTCAGTCAAACAAAATTAGGGTTTTATTGATTTTTAGGACTCTGGATTGCTTCAAATAATTGTCTTAGGGTTTTGGTTGATTCTGGCTCAATTGTGATCAGGCGAATGTTCGTTGGCATTTAATCGGGAATTAAGGTTTTATGGGCATATTCTCAGAAAGATTAAAATTCCACAACACTTTGCAAATTATTCCGAGATTCGGTTTGTATTCGCATTGTTTTGATTTAATCAGCAAAAGAGAAAGTTGGTTCGAATTCACGTTGTTTTGGTTGAGCCGATCAAAAGAAATATGCAGTTTGGATTTACAGCGCTTGGCAAGAAATCAGTAAGAAAGGATTGCGTCTGACCAGTTATTGCGTTCGACTGTGCGTTGCTTTGGATGATGGAGACGTCAAGTTCGTGTATTTTGATCAACGAAGAATCAATGTTTAGTTGATTATTTATGATTCTAAGAATTAAATATCTGGAATTTAATTTTCATTTATTTTAATTTAAGGAACCATGAATAATAAGTAAATAATTGAAAAGGAATTGAAAAGAATTAAATGAATCAATAGAATTTTTATTTCATATTTAATATTTGTTACAATTATTATTTGGATACAAGTATTTATTTACGAAGTATTTAAAATAATAATAGTTTACAATAATTAAATTGAAAATAAAAACTATCCTATGTTTTCTAAATATTTTCTAAGTCCCTAATTCTTCATTCTTCACTTCGCTCCGGTGTTCCATTTTTCATCTGCAAAAGAAAGGAGAAAAGTCAAATAACAGTTAAATTGAAAAGACAGATAAAAGAAATTCATCATTAAAGGCCACTGATGGGGATCAGTTAACCCTCTCTGCAAATCACGGGATTTCTCCCGGTTCACAAAGAGGGAAGAATTTTATTCACTTAATCATGAATGCAAAATGTCAAAATGCATAAATTCAAAATGTCAAACTGCATTAGTTCAGGAGCAAGTTCAAACCAAACTGAAAATCCAAATGCAATTTTCTGTCAAAAACCAAAAGGTACAAATTACTGCACAAAGATATCAAAGAAGACAAAAAAGTACAAAAGCTGTCAAAGAAGAGATCAAATATGCAGAGGAAGGTATGATATGCAAGCTACATCTTTCATCATTTCCCCATGTGACCTTTTCAGAAAGTACAGCAAAAAGCATAGTTTAATATTTAAACTGTACTGAGAGAGAGAAAAAGAAGAGATAAGATGCAGGTTTTCAGGCTTAGGCAGGCAGAGATAGGAAGAAGCATATAACACACAAGAACAACACAGTTCAGCAGGAGAAGATACAGAAAATATACAAACTCACAACCTGCATAAGCCCTGCCTCCAAAAACACCAAAAAAATATACAAACTGCTAAGCTTGAAGCCTAACCACAACCTGCAGAAGCCAAAATCCTCCAAACACATAACCTGCATATGCAAAACCTGAAGCACAGCCTGCCTACTGCATTACCATAAGGCCTAAACATCATAAACCAGAAACAGGGCCATACCAACATAACCTGCATATGCAAAACCTAAACCAAACGGCCTATCCATATAAAACCTGTCAAGCCAATAAACCAGTTCAAGCCTGCCCTGCTACCTCAAAAAGCCTTAACCATAAAACTCAAACCTGCTAAAAACATGAAGCAAGAAAACCTGCTGAACCTAAACCAACATACAAACCTGTCACAACCTGAACTACAAAAATAACCAAAGCATATACCAGCCAGGCACATGACCTGCTGAACCACCCTACTATCAAACTCAAGCCTACCAAAACCATTTTTCAAACCCTCAAGCCCTCAGCAAAAACCATCATTGGGCACAAGCATTCAATTCAAAGCCATAAGAAGAAGCTAGTCAAGCAAGCATTTCAACAAAGCGTCTAAGGCAACACAGGTATCAATCTCAGAAAACAAGCATTCAAAAACATACTGATACCAAGGCATTCAGAAGCACGTGTACAAGGCCCTCAGAACTCTGAGTTCATCATAGGGCAACATAGGCAAAAGGCTCAACAGTCTCAAAGCAACAATTCAAAGCAACAAGTCAGAAGAAGAGGAAAAGTTCAAGGCAACAAAGGCAACATAAAGCCCTCAGTAAAACATCATTGGGCAAGCAAAATACGTTCAAAGGCAATCAAGAGGCAACCAACGTAAGCAACGAGTATACAGAAAGAGAGGAAGAAAAGAAGACATGCGTATCAAGCCTTCAGTTTGACATCATAAAGCTTAAGGAAAACACAGAAATACCAAGTGTCGAAGTGTCGTTCAAAGCAAGTCCTCCATCGCTGAGCCTCCTAAGCACCTTCACCCTCTTCCTTCCCTCCATCCAGGTAGTTTTCCCCTCTCTTGATTCTACCATATGCCTCAAAACACAACAACAATTTGGAGTAAGAATCAATAATCGAAAAATCATAAACACGCAAAAATCGTAAAAAAACCCTAACGAAATTAGGAGACGAATTGTACCTTAGATCGATCGCCATGATGCTGTCGCTAGGAGGAGAAAGAGGTGGAGGTCGCTGGTGGCTCTGGGAGGCTTACGTTTCAGCATTCAGAACGGCCAAAGACGAACGGAGAAGACAACGAAACCCCAAGACGCGCCGCTGTACAAACCCTAAAGCCTTGTCTCCAACTGAACAACAAAACTCCAAACCCTAAAAGATGTTTGTCCCAAACGGGCCTAACCCGTTCCTAACGCAAGGCCCAAATTATTGCTCCAATTCACCCCCTCCCTTGCCTTCAGTTTTAAACTTATTGCCCAAGGCCCATTTTAAACTCTTTTCTTTTATAAAATAAATATTATTCTTACTAATTAATTAATTTAACCCTTTTAGACAAATGTTTTATTAATAACTTAATACTAAATTTTCTCTATAACATTTTAAAATACTTTTTTCTCTAACTTAATTTCTACAACAATACTTTAATAATAAAAATACATTTCTTGCACTATATAATTAAAATTGAAAATAATCTTTTTTTTCTTCTTTTAATAAAAATATACTTTTGTACATAACAATTAAAAATACATTTCTCTTTTTAATATACATAATTCAATTCATAACAAATGAAAAATACTTTTTGTGTACATAGAAATATTTTCTTTTCTTAAAACATCATTTTTTTTATATATACATAATTTAATTAGAACTTGAACATTCAATTAAAACATTTTTTCTTTCATACATATTAAAAATATACAAATCAAAGATTCATTAAACATTTCTTTAGGTCAAAACAAATACCCTAATACACATTAATTTCATATTGTCGCACCTGTAAATAATCACATATACATATACATCTCACACTTACACAATACAAATACACAATATATTGCTCCTATACGCACTTGTTTATCTTACGCATTGATATACATTATTTACATTTGATCGCAAGTTCGATTTGGTTGTAACTTATTGGATACTATAAGTCTCATCCCCATTCATACACTTGTACCCCCACTCCCGGATACTATTTTGTAATAGTGTAGATTTTACATTTTCGCAATTTACCGCTTTCAATTATACCATGATTAGACCTAGGGTTTGTATGTACATAAAATCAAATGCTAGATAACCTAATACAAGACAAATACATGAAATCAATACACAATCACACTTGCACCCTCTAGGGTAATCCCACATGTTGCCTTCCAAAATGGGCCATGCTTGCACGTCGAGTATCTTTGGCAAAACAAATTCAAATGATCATAAGTCCCTCAAAATGTTGCCTAAACGGAATGATCATAGTCCCTTCAAAGCAAATTGCCAAAGACACTTGGCATCATTGCATTCATGGTCCATACGACGACCCGCGCCCGTCCCGAATAAACTTCCTAAACGCAAGATTGTCCACCAAATTCAATGATGGAACAAAATTGTTAAAAAGGGGTTAAAACATAACGAAAACCTTTGAAGTACAATAGGGTAGACAAAACTCTTAGTTACTTGAGATCGACTCGCAAAAACACTTGCCTTCTTTTCAAAAAATCACCATCCACAACACTTTCAAACAAACTCTCAAAAACATTTTGAAACATCTTTTCGAAAAGATACACACTTTTGTAAAACACTCAAACACGAGTCAAATACATTGGTCGCCTAAGACAAGGCATCTCTTCAAAAACATTTTCAAAAACACTCACACACACCATAATTTCAAAGCAATCGAAAATCAAGGCAAGTGATCTAAAAAAAAACCAAGTAACTAAGAGCCCATGGATAACCATGGATGAAAAGGGTGCTAATACCTTCCCTTTTCATAATCTACCCCCCGAACCCATGAAATATCTCAAAAGGTTTTTGCTGTGCTTTTTTAACCTTTCCTTTAGGATAAAATAAAAAGTCGGTGGCGACTCTTGCTCAACCGCACAAGTGCGAATACGAACGCAAAACACTAGTCAGTTCTCCCACCGTACCACAGAACTGGCGACTCTGCTGGGGAGAATTTTTAAAAGTGGGGTTACCTTAGGGTTTAGATCACCTTTATTTTCAATTGATTGCTTTGTTTGCTTTTACATTTGTGGGCTTTGTATCGGAGTTTCATAGATCCTAACCCGGATCTGGGGATACCTTCTTAGAAAGTAGCAACAAGGCTGTGAGGGAACTGTGCGGGGTATACCGACATGGTTGAAACAGTCTGCTACGTTGATGTGGCACTTTGGTGTGTACCGGTAACCCTTGAGTAGTCAAGGAGAGTACGGGGCCGCCGCGTGGTGTCGTGAAGCATCAACTGACCTTAGGAACCTTAATTGAACCATCTTGGCCTCTTTAGGGTAGTGAGATAACTGACTTTGGTGCAGTCTGAGGTTGGTTGATACTCGATACTACACCCAATTGAGGGTTGCTTTCCTGGAATATTTCGGTCGCCAGTTCAGTGGCTAAATCGAAACAATGAACAATGAAAGCAATCCAGTGATATTGGGACCCTTAGAACCCGGTTCCTTTTGATAGGACAGGTTTTAACCAACAAACTGAAAGAGGGTAGTACCTGAACCTCATGCAAGCCTAAACCTAAGGACTTGTTTGCTTTATGTGAATATGTTTGCCTGTATATACACTCACTTGCTTTTCGCATACATGTACATAACATCATAACATCATACCATAGCATTTTCAATAACCATTTCAAGGATCTCGAAGGTTCTTTTGATGCAGGGTTACGTTGAACCAGACGTCTACCAAGGGGTAAGAGGGTTCTCCTCTAACCCATGCCAAACAAAGATCAAGTGCAACAACTTGAATCAGTGGCTATGACCCACTCGACATGGTGAGCTTGATTCTCGTGGAAAGACACCCACCGATACAAAGCTCTCCAATCAAAAGTTCAAGAACAACAACTTGAATCAGTGGCTATGACCCACTCGACATGGTGAGCTTGATTCTCGTGGAAGGACGTCCACCGGTGCAGAAATCTCCAATCCAAGAGCAGAGTTCAACCTCTAACATTTTCTTGTGTTTACCCCAAGAGATCCTTGAAAGCATGCATCCACATATCATGCATTGCATTTTGACAGTCTTTCCTTTTTCAGGTTTCCTTACTCTCCTGCTGTTTATTTCAGCAAGAGATGGCTCTAGAAAGGTCTGTCAAAGACATCCAAGACCAGACTGCTCAGCTGCAGGAGATGTTCCTGAACTTGTCTCTGGGGCAAGAAGAGATGAAAGCTCTCCTCACAAAGGGCTTGGAGAATTCCAACAACGCCAGGAGTGATCAACTTGTGGAGCTGCAGTTTGATCTGACAACCTTGAGGACCCAAGTGATGGGACAGTTGGTGGGCCAGATGGCTCTCATCCAAGACCTATCCCAAAGACAAGAGGAACTCAGAGTTCTTGTCCGCCAACTGCTTCCAAACAACCAACTGGGGCAAACATCTGAGGTCAAAGAGCAAGTCACCGCTCAACCTCCATCCATTCAAGAAAACAAGGGGAAAGCTCCTTTGCTCGCTTCAGGGTCACAAGCCCATCAACAACCTCGCCAGCGTCAACGGGGCAATCGGCGTAAGCAAGAAAAGTCGGGAAGACAGTTTACGGAGACTGAAATACCATCATTCTTCATACTGAAGCGTCTGTTGGAGGTCAACTTACTTACCGTAAAGGACCCTCCTCAAAAGCTCAATACCTCCTCTCCTCACTATCATCCCGACGCATTCTGTGTTTACCACTCCTACAGCCCGGGACACGACACCAACGACTGTTGGGCCTTGAAGAACAAGATTCAAGATCTGATCGACATTGGGGTGCTGGAATTCATGCCAGACGGTGAGATGAAAATCTTCCGTTAAAGGGTTCTCCACTTGAAGTGACGAAGCTCGAGCTGAAAGACTTTTGCTTCTTTTTTGAATTTTCGAAGTTGTAATTTCTTTTGCTGTCAAACAATTATTTGTTGATGTTAAACTCTGTTTTCATTAATGCATTGCATATGTTTGTCTTGAATTCATCCATTCGTTTCACTACTCTTATGCTTTTCTTTATGATATTTGACTCTTGATAAAAAGCTGTAAGCCTTTAGAGGGAGGATGACGAAACAATACCGTGATCTTATACAGTATGCTCTTGAACAGACCTTGCTGATGATATGCAGGCATTTCTTTCAATTCCCAAACACTGGAGTTATAAGGAAGTTAATCCCTAGTCAACCCCTTCGAGCCAAAAAAGTAGGAGTTTTCTGTTCTAAACGATCAAAACCTTTGATATAAACCCGGGGCAGGGTAGTATCTCAGTTAATTCAAAAGAAAATGCGCATTGAAGTCGCTAACTCTCAAATTCGTAATACAACGAACGATGTCGAAAAAGAAAGCATTCCTTTGGGATCAAAAGACAGGGGTGGTTCCCTATCACATAGACAGTCAATCTCTCAAAAGAGAAAAGCCCGCCGGGCCAAAACCTATAAAGGAGGCTTAAGAAAGCTGGGGCATCCCGCTGACAGTAATCCCGTAAAACGGTAGCAGTCAGGCAAAAGTTAGGGATAACAAATCAAAATCAAAATAGTGAGGTCATTACAAAATCCTCAACAGCATGAAAAAATGTTGAAAAAGAAAAGGAGATGATGACTGTCTCCCCAAATTCAACTGGTGAACCATCGCCCAAAAGTCGTTCAAAACTCAGAACAGAGTGTGACGCACAATTAACTGAGCTTAGGTTGAAGGACATCACGAAGAGCGGGTGGGTACAAATATACTTTGATCCTTTATCCTTTGTTTCTTAAACCGTGAACCAGGCCACGTTACAACCCTTTAAAAGTCCTAATTGAAGCATGGGTTAGTTCGAAAGCATACTGTTACAAAAGGTATCCTGACTCCTGTAGGGCTTTGCTCTAAATCTTGTGTCGATCTGTCTTGCGAAAAGTTTTCTTCTAAAAGCGCATTTTTCAAAATTTTGAGACAAACATAAAACTTTGCATTATTCGAATATCACTGTCTGCATTTGACCTTTTTGTTTGACAGCGAAGAAATTCATACAGCGAATGTTCGGAGGAACGAAAACTCTCTCAGTAAGTCAAAATCACTTCGAGAGGATAACACTTCCTTTGCAAATCTCCTAGCAGCAAGGGGCATGACATGTCACAATTCAATTAACCTGGGGCAGTCCAGTCAAGGTCCAACAGATCTTTCAAAGTTCAATTAACCTGGGGCAGTCCAGTCAAGATTTCAAGAAATCTCTCAATATGCAGAGTAATCTGATTCAAGACTCCTTCTTCACCACTTGGGGCATTCGAATGTCCAAAGTGTTCAACAAATCAACTATTACATTTTCAGATTCGATTCCTGTATCCAGCCAGGGCACATCTATCAACTACAACATTTCCAGACTCAATTCCTGTATCTAGCCAGGGCACGTCTGAAGAGTTCGAAGATTCGATTCCTATATCCAGCCAGGGCATATCTATCAACTATCACCTTTCCAGATTCGATTCCTGTATCCAGCCAGGGCATATCTGTTGACCACATTTCCAGACTCGATTCCTGTATCTAGCCAGGGCACGTCTGAAGAGTTCGAAGATTCGATTCCTGTATCCAGCCAGGGCATTTCTGTTGACGACTATTTCCATACTCGATTCCTGTATCCAGCCAGGGCATGTCTAAAGAATTCCAAATCAACACCTGTAACAACCCAGGAAACATCTGTGAACGACCGATTGTAGACCAACACCTGTAATAAGCCAGGAAATTATCTACATCACCACTTGGGGCATTCGAATGTCAAAAGTGTTCAAAAACCGATGCAGTTTTACACGAGCTCATCATCAGGAAACCCTACACCGGTTCCTCTTCAAGACTTCTGAAAACAGTTTACGGATTCTTCCCAACAACGGATGTTAATCTACCAACTTGTTCAGACTCTTCTCAACCTTTGAAATTAGTTTACGGACGCTTCCCAACAACGGATGCTGCTCTATTGCTGATTCAACTTCAAGATTTCTGAAAACAGTTCACGGGTTCTCCAAGTAAACGGATGTTAACCTGTCACTTGTTCATATTCTTCTTCAAGACTTCTGAAAACAGTTCATGGATTCTTCCCAACAACGGATGTTAATCTATCAGCTTGTTCAGATGCAACCTTTGAAAACAGTTTACAGACGCTTCCCAACAACGGATGCTGCTCTATTGCTTATTCAATCTCAAGATTTCTGAAAACAGTTCACGGGTTCTCCAAGTAACGGATGTTAACCTATCGCTTGTTCAGATTCTTCTCAAGCTAGCTCCACTCAGAGTCAAACTTCAAATTATCAATCCCCAGCAGAGCCAGACCGTTGAACCTTCTCCCCACAGAGTTTTGGAGAGGGAAAATCTTGAGTTCCCCAGTGAAGTCGCCAGAGTTACTTCCCACCAAGCTGAAGATTCTCAATCTTACCTCCCCAGCATGAGCCTATTAGATTGGAACTCCCCAGTAGAGGTCATCAGGAATTCTCTTCCCCAGCAGCAGCCACGGATTTATTTTCCCCGGCAGCAGTCCAGATGCTTTTATCTTCAGCCATCTCAGATTCATTTATCCTCAGCAAGATAGCTCATCAGCTCACATGCACATTCATCACATTCATATCATAAACATTGATGCCACATACATTACATCATGCATCATAACATTGCACACAACTAACCCTCTATCTTTTCAGGTAAGAGCAGTCGACAGACACGGATCATCTTCCAAGTTTACTCAGATGTGACCCGGACACGGCGACCTTCTGATACTTATTCCAGATTCATCCAAATGCAGCTTTACACGAGCTCATCATCAGGAAACCCTACGCCGGTTCCTCTTCAACTTCAAGACTTCTGAAAACAAGTTTACGGATTCTTCCCTACAACGGATGTCAATCTACCAACTTGTTCAGACTCTTCTCAACTTCTGAAAACAGTTTACAGATTCTTCCCTACAACGGATGTCAATCTACCGACTTGTTCAGACTCTTCTCAACTTTTGAAAACAAGTTCACGGACGCTTCCCAACAACGGACGTTGCTCTATTGCTTATTCAATCCCAACTCCTAAAAATAGTTTACGGATTCTCCGAAACGTGGATGTCAATCTATCGCTTGCTCAGACCCCAATTCAGAGATGTTCCAAAACAGGGATGCCATTCTGATACTCGTCCACTCACCATTTGACATACAGTTCACCATTTCCAGATGGCATCTATAAGCCCATCCTCCTACCAGCAGTCACCAGATGGCATCTTTAAGCCCATTCTCAGATGGCATCTCTAAGCCCATCCCCCGACAAAATTCTATCGCACCAGATGGCATCTTTAAGCCCATCACCAAATGGCATCTTTAAGCCCATTCACCTCCACCATCATATCGCCGAGTGCAAATTTTCTGGGCACTTTAGTGTCCAATCTTCTTTTACCTTCAAGTCGCGAAAGGCAAACTTGCCAATCTAACTCTTCAGGTCCAAGAAGATTGAACAGGGGCAACTGTTGTACCCCAAAATTTGCCCTTGCATTTTGCCACAAGAAATCTCAGCTTCAGGCATTTCCTGACTTTTCAAACTGGCTCAAGAATCGGACAAACGGACTTTTCTCGTCAGTCAAACAAAATTAGGGTTTTATTGATTTTTAGGACTCTGGATTGCTTCAAATAATTGGCTTAGGGTTTTGGTTGATTCTGGCTCAATTGTGATCAGGCGAATGTTCGTTGGCATTTAATCGGGAATTAAGGTTTTATGGGCATATTCTCAGAAAGATTAAAATTCCACAACACTTTGCAAATTATTCCGAGATTCGGTTTGTATTCGCATTGTTTTGATTTAATCAGCAAAAGAGAAAGTTGGTTCGAATTCACGTTGTTTTGGTTGAGCCGGTCAAAAGAAATATGCAGTTTGGATTTACAGCGCTTGGCAAGAAATCAGTAAGAAAGGATTGCGTCTGACCAGTTATTGCGTTCGACTGTGCGTTGCTTTGGATGATGGAGACGTCAAGTTCGTGTATTTTGATCAACGAAGAATCAATGTTTAGTTGATTATTTATGATTCTAAGAATTAAATATCTGGAATTTAATTTTCATTTATTTTAATTTAAGGAACCATGAATAATAAGTAAATAATTGAAAAGGAATTGAAAAGAATTAAATGAATCAATAGAATTTTTATTTCATATTTAATATTTGTTACAATTATTATTTGGATACAAGTATTTATTTACGAAGTATTTAAAATAATAATAGTTTACAATAATTAAATTGAAAATAAAAACTATCCTATGTTTTCTAAATATTTTCTAAGTCCCTAATTCTTCATTCTTCACTTCGCTCCGGTGTTCCATTTTTCATCTGCAAAAGAAAGGAGAAAAGTCAAATAACAGTTAAATTGAAAAGACAGATAAAAGAAATTCATCATTAAAGGCCACTGATGGGGATCAGTTAACCCTCTCTGCAAATCACGGGATTTCTCCCGGTTCACAAAGAGGGAAGAATTTTATTCACTTAATCATGAATGCAAAATGTCAAAATGCATAAATTCAAAATGTCAAACTGCATTAGTTCAGGAGCAAGTTCAAACCAAACTGAAAATCCAAATGCAATTTTCTGTCAAAAACCAAAAGGTACAAATTACTGCACAAAGATATCAAAGAAGACAAAAAAGTACAAAAGCTGTCAAAGAAGAGATCAAATATGCAGAGGAAGGTATGATATGCAAGCTACATCTTTCATCATTTCCCCATGTGACCTTTTCAGAAAGTACAGCAAAAAGCATAGTTTAATATTTAAACTGTACTGAGAGAGAGAAAAAGAAGAGATAAGATGCAGGTTTTCAGGCTTAGGCAGGCAGAGATAGGAAGAAGCATATAACACACAAGAACAACACAGTTCAGCAGGAGAAGATACAGAAAATATACAAACTCACAACCTGCATAAGCCCTGCCTCCAAAAACACCAAAAAAATATACAAACTGCTAAGCTTGAAGCCTAACCACAACCTGCAGAAGCCAAAATCCTCCAAACACATAACCTGCATATGCAAAACCTGAAGCACAGCCTGCCTACTGCATTACCATAAGGCCTAAACATCATAAACCAGAAACAGGGCCATACCAACATAACCTGCATATGCAAAACCTAAACCAAACGGCCTATCCATATAAAACCTGTCAAGCCAATAAACCAGTTCAAGCCTGCCCTGCTACCTCAAAAAGCCTTAACCATAAAACTCAAACCTGCTAAAAACATGAAGCAAGAAAACCTGCTGAACCTAAACCAACATACAAACCTGTCACAACCTGAACTACAAAAATAACCAAAGCATATACCAGCCAGGCACATGACCTGCTGAACCACCCTACTATCAAACTCAAGCCTACCAAAACCATTTTTCAAACCCTCAAGCCCTCAGCAAAAACCATCATTGGGCACAAGCATTCAATTCAAAGCCATAAGAAGAAGCTAGTCAAGCAAGCATTTCAACAAAGCGTCTAAGGCAACACAGGTATCAATCTCAGAAAACAAGCATTCAAAAACATACTGATACCAAGGCATTCAGAAGCACGTGTACAAGGCCCTCAGAACTCTGAGTTCATCATAGGGCAACATAGGCAAAAGGCTCAACAGTCTCAAAGCAACAATTCAAAGCAACAAGTCAGAAGAAGAGGAAAAGTTCAAGGCAACAAAGGCAACATAAAGCCCTCAGTAAAACATCATTGGGCAAGCAAAATACGTTCAAAGGCAATCAAGAGGCAACCAACGTAAGCAACGAGTATACAGAAAGAGAGGAAGAAAAGAAGACATGCGTATCAAGCCTTCAGTTTGACATCATAAAGCTTAAGGAAAACACAGAAATACCAAGTGTCGAAGTGTCGTTCAAAGCAAGTCCTCCATCGCTGAGCCTCCTAAGCACCTTCACCCTCTTCCTTCCCTCCATCCAGGTAGTTTTCCCCTCTCTTGATTCTACCATATGCCTCAAAACACAACAACAATTTGGAGTAAGAATCAATAATCGAAAAATCATAAACACGCAAAAATCGTAAAAAAACCCTAACGAAATTAGGAGACGAATTGTACCTTAGATCGATCGCCATGATGCTGTCGCTAGGAGGAGAAAGAGGTGGAGGTCGCTGGTGGCTCTGGGAGGCTTACGTTTCAGCATTCAGAACGGCCAAAGACGAACGGAGAAGACAACGAAACCCCAAGACGCGCCGCTGTACAAACCCTAAAGCCTTGTCTCCAACTGAACAACAAAACTCCAAACCCTAAAAGATGTTTGTCCCAAACGGGCCTAACCCGTTCCTAACGCAAGGCCCAAATTATTGCTCCAATTCACCCCCTCCCTTGCCTTCAGTTTTAAACTTATTGCCCAAGGCCCATTTTAAACTCTTTTCTTTTATAAAATAAATATTATTCTTACTAATTAATTAATTTAACCCTTTTAGACAAATGTTTTATTAATAACTTAATACTAAATTTTCTCTATAACATTTTAAAATACTTTTTTCTCTAACTTAATTTCTACAACAATACTTTAATAATAAAAATACATTTCTTGCACTATATAATTAAAATTGAAAATAATCTTTTTTTTCTTCTTTTAATAAAAATATACTTTTGTACATAACAATTAAAAATACATTTCTCTTTTTAATATACATAATTCAATTCATAACAAATGAAAAATACTTTTTGTGTACATAGAAATATTTTCTTTTCTTAAAACATCATTTTTTTTATATATACATAATTTAATTAGAACTTGAACATTCAATTAAAACATTTTTTCTTTCATACATATTAAAAATATACAAATCAAAGATTCATTAAACATTTCTTTAGGTCAAAACAAATACCCTAATACACATTAATTTCATATTGTCGCACCTGTAAATAATCACATATACATATACATCTCACACTTACACAATACAAATACACAATATATTGCTCCTATACGCACTTGTTTATCTTACGCATTGATATACATTATTTACATTTGATCGCAAGTTCGATTTGGTTGTAACTTATTGGATACTATAAGTCTCATCCCCATTCATACACTTGTACCCCCACTCCCGGATACTATTTTGTAATAGTGTAGATTTTACATTTTCGCAATTTACCGCTTTCAATTATACCATGATTAGACCTAGGGTTTGTATGTACATAAAATCAAATGCTAGATAACCTAATACAAGACAAATACATGAAATCAATACACAATCACACTTGCACCCTCTAGGGTAATCCCACATGTTGCCTTCCAAAATGGGCCATGCTTGCACGTCGAGTATCTTTGGCAAAACAAATTCAAATGATCATAAGTCCCTCAAAATGTTGCCTAAACGGAATGATCATAGTCCCTTCAAAGCAAATTGCCAAAGACACTTGGCATCATTGCATTCATGGTCCATACGACGACCCGCGCCCGTCCCGAATAAACTTCCTAAACGCAAGATTGTCCACCAAATTCAATGATGGAACAAAATTGTTAAAAAGGGGTTAAAACATAACGAAAACCTTTGAAGTACAATAGGGTAGACAAAACTCTTAGTTACTTGAGATCGACTCGCAAAAACACTTGCCTTCTTTTCAAAAAATCACCATCCACAACACTTTCAAACAAACTCTCAAAAACATTTTGAAACATCTTTTCGAAAAGATACACACTTTTGTAAAACACTCAAACACGAGTCAAATACATTGGTCGCCTAAGACAAGGCATCTCTTCAAAAACATTTTCAAAAACACTCACACACACCATAATTTCAAAGCAATCGAAAATCAAGGCAAGTGATCTAAAAAAAAACCAAGTAACTAAGAGCCCATGGATAACCATGGATGAAAAGGGTGCTAATACCTTCCCTTTTCATAATCTACCCCCCGAACCCATGAAATATCTCAAAAGGTTTTTGCTGTGCTTTTTTAACCTTTCCTTTAGGATAAAATAAAAAGTCGGTGGCGACTCTTGCTCAACCGCACAAGTGCGAATACGAACGCAAAACACTAGTCAGTTCTCCCACCGTACCACAGAACTGGCGACTCTGCTGGGGAGAATTTTTAAAAGTGGGGTTACCTTAGGGTTTAGATCACCTTTATTTTCAATTGATTGCTTTGTTTGCTTTTACATTTGTGGGCTTTGTATCGGAGTTTCATAGATCCTAACCCGGATCTGGGGATACCTTCTTAGAAAGTAGCAACAAGGCTGTGAGGGAACTGTGCGGGGTATACCGACATGGTTGAAACAGTCTGCTACGTTGATGTGGCACTTTGGTGTGTACCGGTAACCCTTGAGTAGTCAAGGAGAGTACGGGGCCGCCGCGTGGTGTCGTGAAGCATCAACTGACCTTAGGAACCTTAATTGAACCATCTTGGCCTCTTTAGGGTAGTGAGATAACTGACTTTGGTGCAGTCTGAGGTTGGTTGATACTCGATACTACACCCAATTGAGGGTTGCTTTCCTGGAATATTTCGGTCGCCAGTTCAGTGGCTAAATCGAAACAATGAACAATGAAAGCAATCCAGTGATATTGGGACCCTTAGAACCCGGTTCCTTTTGATAGGACAGGTTTTAACCAACAAACTGAAAGAGGGTAGTACCTGAACCTCATGCAAGCCTAAACCTAAGGACTTGTTTGCTTTATGTGAATATGTTTGCCTGTATATACACTCACTTGCTTTTCGCATACATGTACATAACATCATAACATCATACCATAGCATTTTCAATAACCATTTCAAGGATCTCGAAGGTTCTTTTGATGCAGGGTTACGTTGAACCAGACGTCTACCAAGGGGTAAGAGGGTTCTCCTCTAACCCATGCCAAACAAAGATCAAGTGCAACAACTTGAATCAGTGGCTATGACCCACTCGACATGGTGAGCTTGATTCTCGTGGAAAGACACCCACCGATACAAAGCTCTCCAATCAAAAGTTCAAGAACAACAACTTGAATCAGTGGCTATGACCCACTCGACATGGTGAGCTTGATTCTCGTGGAAGGACGTCCACCGGTGCAGAAATCTCCAATCCAAGAGCAGAGTTCAACCTCTAACATTTTCTTGTGTTTACCCCAAGAGATCCTTGAAAGCATGCATCCACATATCATGCATTGCATTTTGACAGTCTTTCCTTTTTCAGGTTTCCTTACTCTCCTGCTGTTTATTTCAGCAAGAGATGGCTCTAGAAAGGTCTGTCAAAGACATCCAAGACCAGACTGCTCAGCTGCAGGAGATGTTCCTGAACTTGTCTCTGGGGCAAGAAGAGATGAAAGCTCTCCTCACAAAGGGCTTGGAGAATTCCAACAACGCCAGGAGTGATCAACTTGTGGAGCTGCAGTTTGATCTGACAACCTTGAGGACCCAAGTGATGGGACAGTTGGTGGGCCAGATGGCTCTCATCCAAGACCTATCCCAAAGACAAGAGGAACTCAGAGTTCTTGTCCGCCAACTGCTTCCAAACAACCAACTGGGGCAAACATCTGAGGTCAAAGAGCAAGTCACCGCTCAACCTCCATCCATTCAAGAAAACAAGGGGAAAGCTCCTTTGCTCGCTTCAGGGTCACAAGCCCATCAACAACCTCGCCAGCGTCAACGGGGCAATCGGCGTAAGCAAGAAAAGTCGGGAAGACAGTTTACGGAGACTGAAATACCATCATTCTTCATACTGAAGCGTCTGTTGGAGGTCAACTTACTTACCGTAAAGGACCCTCCTCAAAAGCTCAATACCTCCTCTCCTCACTATCATCCCGACGCATTCTGTGTTTACCACTCCTACAGCCCGGGACACGACACCAACGACTGTTGGGCCTTGAAGAACAAGATTCAAGATCTGATCGACATTGGGGTGCTGGAATTCATGCCAGACGGTGAGATGAAAATCTTCCGTTAAAGGGTTCTCCACTTGAAGTGACGAAGCTCGAGCTGAAAGACTTTTGCTTCTTTTTTGAATTTTCGAAGTTGTAATTTCTTTTGCTGTCAAACAATTATTTGTTGATGTTAAACTCTGTTTTCATTAATGCATTGCATATGTTTGTCTTGAATTCATCCATTCGTTTCACTACTCTTATGCTTTTCTTTATGATATTTGACTCTTGATAAAAAGCTGTAAGCCTTTAGAGGGAGGATGACGAAACAATACCGTGATCTTATACAGTATGCTCTTGAACAGACCTTGCTGATGATATGCAGGCATTTCTTTCAATTCCCAAACACTGGAGTTATAAGGAAGTTAATCCCTAGTCAACCCCTTCGAGCCAAAAAAGTAGGAGTTTTCTGTTCTAAACGATCAAAACCTTTGATATAAACCCGGGGCAGGGTAGTATCTCAGTTAATTCAAAAGAAAATGCGCATTGAAGTCGCTAACTCTCAAATTCGTAATACAACGAACGATGTCGAAAAAGAAAGCATTCCTTTGGGATCAAAAGACAGGGGTGGTTCCCTATCACATAGACAGTCAATCTCTCAAAAGAGAAAAGCCCGCCGGGCCAAAACCTATAAAGGAGGCTTAAGAAAGCTGGGGCATCCCGCTGACAGTAATCCCGTAAAACGGTAGCAGTCAGGCAAAAGTTAGGGATAACAAATCAAAATCAAAATAGTGAGGTCATTACAAAATCCTCAACAGCATGAAAAAATGTTGAAAAAGAAAAGGAGATGATGACTGTCTCCCCAAATTCAACTGGTGAACCATCGCCCAAAAGTCGTTCAAAACTCAGAACAGAGTGTGACGCACAATTAACTGAGCTTAGGTTGAAGGACATCACGAAGAGCGGGTGGGTACAAATATACTTTGATCCTTTATCCTTTGTTTCTTAAACCGTGAACCAGGCCACGTTACAACCCTTTAAAAGTCCTAATTGAAGCATGGGTTAGTTCGAAAGCATACTGTTACAAAAGGTATCCTGACTCCTGTAGGGCTTTGCTCTAAATCTTGTGTCGATCTGTCTTGCGAAAAGTTTTCTTCTAAAAGCGCATTTTTCAAAATTTTGAGACAAACATAAAACTTTGCATTATTCGAATATCACTGTCTGCATTTGACCTTTTTGTTTGACAGCGAAGAAATTCATACAGCGAATGTTCGGAGGAACGAAAACTCTCTCAGTAAGTCAAAATCACTTCGAGAGGATAACACTTCCTTTGCAAATCTCCTAGCAGCAAGGGGCATGACATGTCACAATTCAATTAACCTGGGGCAGTCCAGTCAAGGTCCAACAGATCTTTCAAAGTTCAATTAACCTGGGGCAGTCCAGTCAAGATTTCAAGAAATCTCTCAATATGCAGAGTAATCTGATTCAAGACTCCTTCTTCACCACTTGGGGCATTCGAATGTCCAAAGTGTTCAACAAATCAACTATTACATTTTCAGATTCGATTCCTGTATCCAGCCAGGGCACATCTATCAACTACAACATTTCCAGACTCAATTCCTGTATCTAGCCAGGGCACGTCTGAAGAGTTCGAAGATTCGATTCCTATATCCAGCCAGGGCATATCTATCAACTATCACCTTTCCAGATTCGATTCCTGTATCCAGCCAGGGCATATCTGTTGACCACATTTCCAGACTCGATTCCTGTATCTAGCCAGGGCACGTCTGAAGAGTTCGAAGATTCGATTCCTGTATCCAGCCAGGGCATTTCTGTTGACGACTATTTCCATACTCGATTCCTGTATCCAGCCAGGGCATGTCTAAAGAATTCCAAATCAACACCTGTAACAACCCAGGAAACATCTGTGAACGACCGATTGTAGACCAACACCTGTAATAAGCCAGGAAATTATCTACATCACCACTTGGGGCATTCGAATGTCAAAAGTGTTCAAAAACCGATGCAGTTTTACACGAGCTCATCATCAGGAAACCCTACACCGGTTCCTCTTCAAGACTTCTGAAAACAGTTTACGGATTCTTCCCAACAACGGATGTTAATCTACCAACTTGTTCAGACTCTTCTCAACCTTTGAAATTAGTTTACGGACGCTTCCCAACAACGGATGCTGCTCTATTGCTGATTCAACTTCAAGATTTCTGAAAACAGTTCACGGGTTCTCCAAGTAAACGGATGTTAACCTGTCACTTGTTCATATTCTTCTTCAAGACTTCTGAAAACAGTTCATGGATTCTTCCCAACAACGGATGTTAATCTATCAGCTTGTTCAGATGCAACCTTTGAAAACAGTTTACAGACGCTTCCCAACAACGGATGCTGCTCTATTGCTTATTCAATCTCAAGATTTCTGAAAACAGTTCACGGGTTCTCCAAGTAACGGATGTTAACCTATCGCTTGTTCAGATTCTTCTCAAGCTAGCTCCACTCAGAGTCAAACTTCAAATTATCAATCCCCAGCAGAGCCAGACCGTTGAACCTTCTCCCCACAGAGTTTTGGAGAGGGAAAATCTTGAGTTCCCCAGTGAAGTCGCCAGAGTTACTTCCCACCAAGCTGAAGATTCTCAATCTTACCTCCCCAGCATGAGCCTATTAGATTGGAACTCCCCAGTAGAGGTCATCAGGAATTCTCTTCCCCAGCAGCAGCCACGGATTTATTTTCCCCGGCAGCAGTCCAGATGCTTTTATCTTCAGCCATCTCAGATTCATTTATCCTCAGCAAGATAGCTCATCAGCTCACATGCACATTCATCACATTCATATCATAAACATTGATGCCACATACATTACATCATGCATCATAACATTGCACACAACTAACCCTCTATCTTTTCAGGTAAGAGCAGTCGACAGACACGGATCATCTTCCAAGTTTACTCAGATGTGACCCGGACACGGCGACCTTCTGATACTTATTCCAGATTCATCCAAATGCAGCTTTACACGAGCTCATCATCAGGAAACCCTACGCCGGTTCCTCTTCAACTTCAAGACTTCTGAAAACAAGTTTACGGATTCTTCCCTACAACGGATGTCAATCTACCAACTTGTTCAGACTCTTCTCAACTTCTGAAAACAGTTTACAGATTCTTCCCTACAACGGATGTCAATCTACCGACTTGTTCAGACTCTTCTCAACTTTTGAAAACAAGTTCACGGACGCTTCCCAACAACGGACGTTGCTCTATTGCTTATTCAATCCCAACTCCTAAAAATAGTTTACGGATTCTCCGAAACGTGGATGTCAATCTATCGCTTGCTCAGACCCCAATTCAGAGATGTTCCAAAACAGGGATGCCATTCTGATACTCGTCCACTCACCATTTGACATACAGTTCACCATTTCCAGATGGCATCTATAAGCCCATCCTCCTACCAGCAGTCACCAGATGGCATCTTTAAGCCCATTCTCAGATGGCATCTCTAAGCCCATCCCCCGACAAAATTCTATCGCACCAGATGGCATCTTTAAGCCCATCACCAAATGGCATCTTTAAGCCCATTCACCTCCACCATCATATCGCCGAGTGCAAATTTTCTGGGCACTTTAGTGTCCAATCTTCTTTTACCTTCAAGTCGCGAAAGGCAAACTTGCCAATCTAACTCTTCAGGTCCAAGAAGATTGAACAGGGGCAACTGTTGTACCCCAAAATTTGCCCTTGCATTTTGCCACAAGAAATCTCAGCTTCAGGCATTTCCTGACTTTTCAAACTGGCTCAAGAATCGGACAAACGGACTTTTCTCGTCAGTCAAACAAAATTAGGGTTTTATTGATTTTTAGGACTCTGGATTGCTTCAAATAATTGGCTTAGGGTTTTGGTTGATTCTGGCTCAATTGTGATCAGGCGAATGTTCGTTGGCATTTAATCGGGAATTAAGGTTTTATGGGCATATTCTCAGAAAGATTAAAATTCCACAACACTTTGCAAATTATTCCGAGATTCGGTTTGTATTCGCATTGTTTTGATTTAATCAGCAAAAGAGAAAGTTGGTTCGAATTCACGTTGTTTTGGTTGAGCCGGTCAAAAGAAATATGCAGTTTGGATTTACAGCGCTTGGCAAGAAATCAGTAAGAAAGGATTGCGTCTGACCAGTTATTGCGTTCGACTGTGCGTTGCTTTGGATGATGGAGACGTCAAGTTCGTGTATTTTGATCAACGAAGAATCAATGTTTAGTTGATTATTTATGATTCTAAGAATTAAATATCTGGAATTTAATTTTCATTTATTTTAATTTAAGGAACCATGAATAATAAGTAAATAATTGAAAAGGAATTGAAAAGAATTAAATGAATCAATAGAATTTTTATTTCATATTTAATATTTGTTACAATTATTATTTGGATACAAGTATTTATTTACGAAGTATTTAAAATAATAATAGTTTACAATAATTAAATTGAAAATAAAAACTATCCTATGTTTTCTAAATATTTTCTAAGTCCCTAATTCTTCATTCTTCACTTCGCTCCGGTGTTCCATTTTTCATCTGCAAAAGAAAGGAGAAAAGTCAAATAACAGTTAAATTGAAAAGACAGATAAAAGAAATTCATCATTAAAGGCCACTGATGGGGATCAGTTAACCCTCCAACGGTGGTGCTACCTACCTCTCAATGGTGGGATGGCACTACCTAGAGGACACTTACACAGCTTAATTCCTTAGGGTAGGTAGACGAATCATGGGTACTTGCTCTTTTCAAAAACAAACAAAATACTTTTCACACCTTACACTTTCAAAAGCTTTCAAAACAAATTTTTCAAACACTCTTGAGGACATATACAAGAGTCATTCAGAAATCTTTCAAAGAAACTTTTTTCAAAACCCACTCACATTTGAAAAGCAAACAAATTTTTGAAAACATAAAGAGCAAGTATCTAAGAGCCCATGGATAACCATGGATAGAAAGGGTGCTAACACCTTCCCTTTCTATAAATCTACCTCCTGAACTGAGAAACGTTCTCATAAGGAATTTTGTTGTGCTTTTGTCCTGTCCATGTTGGAGAAAATAAAAGACGGTGGCGACTCTTGCTTCCGCGACATTTCGCGATCCAGCTAAAAAATAGTCAGTTCTATTTCCACCGATCACAGAACTGGAGACTCTGCTGGGGATAATTATAAAAGTGAGGTGTACCTTAGGACTAAGATCATTTGTGTTTTCAATTGTCTGAATTGTTTGCTTTATTATTGTGGGTACTGTCTTGGGAGTTCTATAGATCCTAACCCGGATCTGGGGGATACCTTCTTAGAAAGTAGCAACAAGACTGTGAGGGAACTGTGCGGGGTATACCGACACGGTTGAAGCAGTCTGCTACGTTGATGTGGCACTTTGGTGAGTACCGGTAACCCTTGAGTCCAGTCAAGGAGAGTACGGGGCCGCCGCGTGGTGTCGTGAAGCATCAACTGACCTTAGGAACCTTAATTGAACCATCTTGGCCTCTTTAGGGTAGTGAGATAACTACTTTGGTGCAGTCCGAAGTTGGTTGATACTCGATACTACACTCATTGAGGGTTGTTTTCTTGGAATATTTTGATCGCCAGTTCAGTGGCTAAATCGAAACGATGAACACAGAAAACAATCCAATGATATTGAGCTCCTTAGAACCCGGTTACTTTTGATAGGACAGGTTTGAGCCCACCAACTTCAAGAGGGTAGTACCCAAACCTCATGCTGGCCTAAACTCTAAGGGCTCTTTGTGTGACTTGTGTGCCTTCAAAACTTGACTACTTGCATACTTGTTATCTGACACTTGAGTTTCTTGCAGGTTTTGTTTATAGTCCTTAATCTGGACTCATAACAGGGTTTACCTACATTACTCCACAGTGTTGTACCCCAAAATTTGCCCTTGCATTTTGCCACAAGAAATCTCAGCTTCAGGCATTTCCTGACTTTTCAAACTGGCTCAAGAATCGGACAAACGGACTTTTCTCGTCAGTCAAACAAAATTAGGGTTTTATTGATTTTTAGGACTCTGGATTGCTTCAAATAATTGGCTTAGGGTTTTGGTTGATTCTGGCTCAATTGTGATCAGGCGAATGTTCGTTGGCATTTAATCGGGAATTAAGGTTTTATGGGCATATTCTCAGAAAGATTAAAATTCCACAACACTTTGCAAATTATTCCGAGATTCGGTTTGTATTCGCATTGTTTTGATTTAATCAGCAAAAGAGAAAGTTGGTTCGAATTCACGTTGTTTTGGTTGAGCCGGTCAAAAGAAATATGCAGTTTGGATTTACAGCGCTTGGCAAGAAATCAGTAAGAAAGGATTGCGTCTGACCAGTTATTGCGTTCGACTGTGCGTTGCTTTGGATGATGGAGACGTCAAGTTCGTGTATTTTGATCAACGAAGAATCAATGTTTAGTTGATTATTTATGATTCTAAGAATTAAATATCTGGAATTTAATTTTCATTTATTTTAATTTAAGGAACCATGAATAATAAGTAAATAATTGAAAAGGAATTGAAAAGAATTAAATGAATCAATAGAATTTTTATTTCATATTTAATATTTGTTACAATTATTATTTGGATACAAGTATTTATTTACGAAGTATTTAAAATAATAATAGTTTACAATAATTAAATTGAAAATAAAAACTATCCTATGTTTTCTAAATATTTTCTAAGTCCCTAATTCTTCATTCTTCACTTCGCTCCGGTGTTCCATTTTTCATCTGCAAAAGAAAGGAGAAAAGTCAAATAACAGTTAAATTGAAAAGACAGATAAAAGAAATTCATCATTAAAGGCCACTGATGGGGATCAGTTAACCCTCTCTGCAAATCACGGGATTTCTCCCGGTTCACAAAGAGGGAAGAATTTTATTCACTTAATCATGAATGCAAAATGTCAAAATGCATAAATTCAAAATGTCAAACTGCATTAGTTCAGGAGCAAGTTCAAACCAAACTGAAAATCCAAATGCAATTTTCTGTCAAAAACCAAAAGGTATAAATTACTGCACAAAGATATCAAAGAAGACAAAAAAGTACAAAAGTTGTCAAAGAAGAGATCAAATATGCAGAGGAAGGTATGATATGCAAGCTACATCTTTCATCATTTCCCCATGTGACCTTTTCAGAAAGTACAGCAAAAAGCATAGTTTAATATTTAAACTGTACTGAGAGAGAGAAAAAGAAGAGATAAGATGCAGGTTTTCAGGCTTAGGCAGGCAGAGATAGGAAGATGCATATAACACACAAGAACAACACAGTTCAGCAGGAGAAGATACAGAAAATATACAAACTCACAACCTGCATAAGCCCTGCCTCCAAAGACACCAAAAAAATATACAAACTGCTAAGCTTGAAGCCTAACCACAACCTGCAGAAGCCAAAATCCTCCAAACACATAACCTGCATATGCAAAACCTGAAGCACAGCCTGCCTACTGCATTACCATAAGGCCTAAACATCATAAACCAGAAACAGGGCCATACCAACATAACTTGCATATGCAAAACTTAAACCAAACGGCCTATCCATATAAAACCTGTCAAGCCAATAAACCAGTTCAAGCCTGCCCTGCTACCTCAAAAAGCCTTAACCATAAAACTCAAACCTGCTAAAAACATGAAGCAAGAAAACCTGCTGAACCTAAACCAACATACAAACCTGTCACAACCTGAACTACAAAAATAACCAAAGCATATACCAGCCAGGCACATGACCTGCTGAACCACCCTACTATCAAACTCAAGCCTACCAAAACCATTTTTCAAACCCTCAAGCCCTCAGTAAAAACCATCATTGGGCACAAGCATTCAATTCAAAGCCATAAGAAGAAGCTAGTCAAGCAAGCATTTCAACAAAGCGTCTAAGGCAACACAGGTATCAATCTCAGAAAACAAGCATTCAAAAACATACTGATACCAAGGCATTCAGAAGCACGTGTACAAGGCCCTCAGAACTCTGAGTTCATCATAGGGCAACATAGGCAAAAGGCTCAACAGTCTCAAAGCAACAATTCAAAGCAACAAGTCAGAAGAAGAGGAAAAGTTTAAGGCAACAAAGGCAACATAAAGCCCTCAGTAAAACATCATTGGGCAAGCAAAATACGTTCAAAGGCAATCAAGAGGCAACCAACGTAAGCAACGAGTATACAGAAAGAGAGGAAGAAAAGAAGACATGCGTATCAAGCCTTCAGTTTGACATCATAAAGCTTAAGGAAAACACAGAAATACCAAGTGTCGAAGTGTCGTTCAAAGCAAGTCCTCCATCGCTGAGCCTCCTAAGCACCTTCACCCTCTTCCTTCCCTCCATCCAGGTAGTTTTCCCCTCTCTTGATTCTACCATATGCCTCAAAACACAACAACAATTTGGAGTAAGAATCAATAATCGAAAAATCATAAACACACAAAAATCGTAAAAAAACCCTAACGAAATTAGGAGACGAATTGTACCTTAGATCGATCGCCATGATGCTGTCGCTGGGAGGAGAAAGAGGTGGAGGTCGCTGGTGGCTCTGGGAGGCTTACGTTTCAGCATTCAAAACGGCCAAAGACGAACGGAGAAGACAACGAAACCCCAAGACGCGCCGTTGTACAAACCCTAAAGCCTTGTCTCCAACTGAACAACAAAACTCCAAACCCTAAAAGATGTTTGTCCCAAACGGGCCTAACCCGTTCCTAACGCAAGGCCCAAATTATTGCTCCAATTCACCCCCTCCCTTGCCTTCAGTTTTAAACTTATTGCCCAAGGCCCATTTTAAACTCTTTTCTTTTATAAAATAAATATTATTCTTACTAATTAATTAATTTAACCCTTTTAGACAAATGTTTTATTAATAACTTAATACTAAATTTTCTCTATAACATTTTAAAATACTTTTTTCTCTAACTTAATTTCTACAACAATACTTTAATAATAAAAATACATTTCTAGCACTATATAATTAAAATTGAAAATAATCTTTTTTTTCTTCTTTTAATAAAAATATACTTTTGTACATAACAATTAAAAATACATTTCTCTTTTTAATATACATAATTCAATTCATAACAAATGAAAAATACTTTTTGTGTACATAGAAATATTTTCTTTTCTTAAAACATCATTTTTTTTATATATACATAATTTAATTAGAACTTGAACATTCAATTAAAACATTTTTTCTTTCATACATATTAAAAATATACAAATCAAAGATTCATTAAACATTTCTTTAGGTCAAAACAAATACCCTAATACACATTAATTTCATATTGTCGCACCGGTAAATAATCACATATACATATACATCTCACACTTACACAATAGAAATACACAATATATTGCTCCTATACGCACTTGTTTATCTTACGCATTGATATACATTATTTACATTTGATCGCAAGTTCGATTTGGTTGTAACTTATTGGATACTATAAGTCTCATCCCCATTCATACACTTGTACCCCCACTCCCGGATACTATTTTGTAATAGTGTAGATTTTACATTTTCGCAATTTACCGCTTTCAATTATACCATGATTAGACCTAGGGTTTGTATGTACATAAAATCAAACGCTAGATAACCTAATACAAGACAAATACATGAAATCAATACACAATCACACTTGCACCCTCTAGGGTAATCCCACATGTTGCCTTCCAAAATGGGCCATGCTTGCACGTCGAGTATCTTTGGCAAAACAAATTCAAATGATCATAAGTCCCTCAAAATGTTGCCTAAACGGAATGATCATAGTCCCTTCAAAGCAAATTGCCAAAGACACTTGGCATCATTGCATTCATGGTCCAAACGACGACCCGCGCCCGTCCCGAATAAACTTCCTAAACACAAGATTGTCCACCAAATTCAATGATGGAACAAAATTGTTAAAAAGGGGTTAAAACATAACGAAAACCTTTGAAGTACAATAGGGTAGACAAAACTCTTAGTTACTTGAGATCGACTCGCAAAAACACTTGCCTTCTTTTCAAAAAACCACCATCCAATACACTTTCAAACAAACTCTCAAAAACATTTTGAAACATCTTTTCGAAAAGATACACACTTTTGTAAAACACTCAAACACGAGTCAAATACATTGGTCGCCTAAGACAAGGCATCTCTTCAAAAACATTTTCAAAAACACTCACACACACCACAATTTCAAAGCAATCGAAAATCAAGGCAAGTGATCTAAAAAAAAAACCAAGTAACTAAGAGCCCATGGATAACCATGGATGAAAAGGGTGCTAATACCTTCCCTTTTCATAATCTACCCCCCGAACCCATGAAATATCTCAAAAGGTTTTTGCTGTGCTTTTTTAACCTTTCCTTTAGGATAAAATAAAAAGTCGGTGGCGACTCTTGCTCAACTGCACAAGTGCGAATACGAACGCAAAACACTAGTCAGTTCTCCCACCGTATCACACACAGCATAACATCATACCGTCATACCATCGCATACATCCTACATAAGGACTAATCCATTTCAAGGATCTCAAGGGCTTGTGATGCAGGTCATGATGAATCAAATGTCTAGCAAGGGGCAAAGGGGATTTATTTTCCTCTAGCCAAGGTTAACAGCTTGAGTCAGGGGCTATGACCCACTCAATATGGTGAGCCTTAACTCTTGAAGAAGGACTCTCAACAATACGCAGTTCCTTCAATCAAGCCACCGGATTCAAATTCTAACAAGCTTCTTTGTTTATCCCGCAAGGTCCTTGAAAACATTGCATGCATATCATACATATCATTGCATTACAGGTACACTTGTTGCAGGTCACTTACCTTCTTCGCTGTTTATTTCAGCAGTCATCATGAATCCTGAATCATCCAATGGACAAGCTATCAAGGCCCTCCAGGCCCAGAATGCCCAGTTCCAGGAGTTGATTATGAGCCTAGCCCAGGGTCAAAAGGAATTGAAGACTCTGATTCAGAAGAAGAAGAACAAGAGGACTGTTTTGTTCAACCCTAGACGCAGATCTGGGAACACCCTGTAGAATGAAGCTGAGAGGACTACTCCATCTGTGGGGGAAGGCAGTCACCAAGGGAGAGAGGTTCCTAGCCCTGTGGTCTCTGACACTGAGACAGACTTCAATGATGAACAATACCCCCATGCTGAAGACAGGTACATACAGCTGGAGAACCGGTTAAATGCTGTGGATATCCAACGTGTGCCTGGGTTGGACTTTGGGAACCTAGGTTTATCTTCTGGGGTGGTGATCCCTCACAAGTTCAAGGCACCTGCCTTTGTAAAGTACGACGGGGTTTCCTGTCCTAAGCTGCACCTCCGTTCATACGCAAGGAAGATCTAGCCCTACACGGCAGACAAGAATCTATGGATCCATTTCTTCCAGGAGATTCTTTCAGGGACTCAGCTCGATTGGTTTTATCAGTTGGATGGAACCAGTATTCGTAACTGGGAGGACTTGGCAACTGCTTTTTATAAGCAGTATCAGTATAATGCCGACCTCGCTCCCACGCGTACCCAACTTCAGGGTATGTCACTTGGGACGAGTGAAGGTTTTAAGGAGTATGCGCAAAGGTGGAGAGATCTGGCTGGAAGGGTGCAGCCGCCCTTGACTGACCGTGAGCTTGTTGACATGTTCTTGGGGACCCTGTCTGGTCCCTTCTTCAACCATCTGATTGGAAATTCTTCTGCTGGGTTTACAGATTTGATCTTGACCGAGGAGAGGATTGAAGCTGGCATCAAGGCTGGAAAGATTCAAGAAGCTGCACCTTCTGATACTCACAAAAAGCCTTACACTGGGAAGAAAGAGGCCAATGCTGCGTACAGCCAAAAGGGTCGCCATGATCAACATGTAGGGGCAGTCCAGATTTCTAATCCTAGGCCTGCTCAACAAGGACAGGGGCATCAACATAAGGAGGTCGCACCCAAGAGACAATTCATTAAAATCAACATGTCATTGGATCAAGCGCTAAAGCAAATGTTGAAGGCAGGGCTGATTACCTTGAGGGTTCCTCTCCGGAATCCAAACACCTCTGCTCCCAACTACCATCCTAATGAGAGGTGCGCATACCACTCCGATAGCCCGGGTCATACTATGGACAACTACTGGCCTTTGAAGAACAAGATTCAAGACATGATCGACGCAAGAGATATTTAGTTTGAAGCGTCAGAGACTCCAAACATAATCAATGCTCCTTTGCCCAATCATTGAAGGCTTTTGTTTATTTGAATTTCCGAGTTATAATTTTTTGCTTATACAAACAATTAATGTCATAGAAAACTCTTTTATTTCACTAATGCACTGCATATTTCTGTTTTTGGATTAATCCAATTATTTTCATTATATTCAAATTGCTTTCATTTTTTGATGATCAACTCTCAATTAATAATTCTAAGCCTCTTGAGGGAGGATGACGAAAACGATACCATAATCTACAATATGCTTTTGAACAGACCCCGCTGATGAGGTACAGGCATTGTTTCAATTCCTAAACACTGGAGTTATAAGGAAGATAATCCCTCGTCAACCCCTTTGAGCCAAAGAAGTAGGAGTTTTTCTTTTCGAAAATTAAAACCCTTAATCATAACCTGGGGCAGGGTAGTTCTCTCAGTTGATCCAAGTACACAACGAAGAAGTCCTTCCAAAACAAAAGACGATGATGGCTCCGAATAATCATAAAGACAGGCAGTCATTATCCCTCAGAAATAAAAACCCAATAAGTCAAAACCTATGAAGGAGACTTACAAAACTGGGGCATCCCGCTGACTGTAATCACAAAAGAAATAGTCCAGGCAAAAAACAGGGATAACGAAATCAAAAAGAAAAGAGGACCTGCAAACCCTCAACAAGGAAATGACTGCCTATTCAAAATAAAATGTCAACATCCGAACCATCATGGGAATATTAGGACAAAGACTCGAACAAGGTCTAACGCACGATCAACTGAGTTTAGGTTTGAAGAACATCACGAAGAGCGGGTGGGTACAAATGTAATTTGAGCCTTTATCCATTGTTTCTTAAACCGTGAACCAGGCCACGCTACAACCCTTAAAAGTCCTAGCTGAAGCATGGGTTAATTCGAAAGCATACTGTTACAAAGGTATCCTGACTCCTTAAGGCTCGCTGTAAAATCTTGAGTTGACATCACAGTTTACAAAAAAAAATTCACTTGTTTTTATGAAAAATGCATTTTCAAAAACTTCAAGACAGACATGAGCTTTGCATTTTAATATAACATTGCTTGCATATGACTATTTGTTTGAACAGCATAGAAGTTCGCACGACGAATGTCTAATGAACAAAAGCATCTCCAATCAAGGGGCATGGCATGATCATTGTCCATCATTTGGGGCAGTTAAGTCAAGATTCAGAGAATCTCTTAAAAGGCCAACCAGCTTGGGGTAAATCTCCGTCTGAGTCACTTGGGGCAAATCTCCGTCTGAGTCACTTGGGGAAAATCTCCGTCTGAGTCACTTGGGGCATTGGACGATCAAACGAAGATCTTCTGGTGGTATGACGACACAACACTACTGACAGGGGCACCTCCCTACATCCTGAGAGCACGGACATAGTCGAAAAATACTGCGCATAATCAAAGACCCGCTAGGTTTACACACCTAGGCAAAAATAAGGGCTTCCCGGCGAACCAAAAGGGTTCGGGCAAAATAAGGGATGAAATGAAAAAAATATGTACACCCGGCAAGTCAAAAACCTGAAAAGGCGGCTTGGGCAAAAATGGGTATCCCGGTGGACTGAAAACCCGAAAGGGCGGTCCAGGCAAAAGTTAGGGATTAAAGCGTACGACTATGTCCCGTCACCTCGTCACTTGCCTACCAGAAGAAGATTTGTCGAATCAGCAGTTGTCTAACACTCCACAAGGTATCTTCCTCTCCCACATCAGAAACAGGGGCAATAATGAGTTGTCCAAGCGATCTGGCTGCTTTGTCCACCAGGTACCAAGGTAGATTCGGCTGAATAATGTGACCAGGATACCTTCACTCCCTGCAGAGTAAGACAAGACTCAACAATACTCTCCCCCAAGCAGAATTGGTCTCCCAATCAGTCCTGAAAAGGCACAATATCTCCAGCAAGTCAGCAACACTCTCCCCAAGCAGAGTTAGTCTACTGTCAGCCTTAAGGAAGTTTATTCCCCAGAAGATCTCAATATTCCCCAGCGGAGTATACAGATATTCCTAACAAGCATCCCCGGCAGTCTTAATATAAGATTGTTCCCTGGCGAAACACCAGACATCCAGTGGAGCCACTTCCCAGTGCAGTCCAAAATCTCCCCAGGAGAGTTGAATCAACCTCCCCAGTAGATTCTTGAAGCTTATCCCCAGTTAGATTCTGGAAGCTTATCCCCTGCAGAGTACGAACGCATCTCCCCGGCTCTATTCAGAAGGTTATTCCCCACCAGGGCTTATAACTGGGTTATCCTCAGCCAATTGCCACGGAAAGATCGTCCTCGGCGAAGTTCTTCCTACCCCCCAGCGGAGTTCATCAAAGCTTCCAACATAACATATCAACGGAATTCCCAGCGGAGTTCTCATCAAAAGATCAGCGAAGTATCTCTTCCCCACAGAGTATTCCCCGCTGAGTAACCTCTCCAACAAGTTTATTCCCTAATGGAGTCATCTTCTCCTATCGGTTTATTCTTGCAACCATCGTCCCCGGCGGAAATGAAGAGATCTACTCTTCAAACATCAGCCCAGGATTCAACAAACTCCCGGCATTCGCCAAGGATTTATTTTGCTAGACGAAAATACATTCATAAACATCACATCTTCATACATTATAACATGCATACGCATCATATCACACAAATCTCATTTATTTTTGAGAACATCTTAAAATCATGCAGTTCATGCATCATGAAATTGCATACAACTGGTGTTTTGCCTTTTCAGGAAAAAGGTCAATCCAAAGACGATTGCTATCAACTGTTGCAATTCCAGATTCGATACCTGCATCTAGCCAGGGCATATCTGTGAGCGATTGATTATGGATTCGATACCTGTATCTAGCCAGGGCATATCTACCTTAAAGAGATTAAAGAGATAGCTGGGAAATGCTCCAGATATGGATGCTGTTCTTTTGCTTATTCAGATTTTCTCTTCAGAGATGGCTTAGAAATGCTCCAGAGATGGACGTTATTCTGTTGCTTATTCAGAGTTACTTGTTCAGAAATAGTTCAGAGATGCTCCAGATGGACGCTATTATGTTTCTTATTCAGGGCTTCTTTTCAGAGATAGCTTAGAGATACTCTAACCACGGATGCTATTCTATTGTTTATTCAGAGACTCCTTCTAGATATAGTTCAGATTTGACCCAGGCATGGCGATGTTCTGATACTTATTCCAGATTTCCTTTCAGATATAGCTTAGAGATGCTCCAACCACGGATTTTATTCTATTGTTTATTCAGAGACTCCTTCTAGATATAGTTCAGATGTGACCCAGGCATGGCGACGTTCTGATACTTATTCCAGATTTCCTTTCAGAGATAGCTTGGAAATGCTCCAGATATGGATGTTGTTCTTTTGCTTATTCGAGACTCCTTCTAGATATAGTTCAGATGTGACCCAGGCATGGCGACGTTCTGATACTTATTCCAGATTTCCTTTCAGAGATAGCTTGGAAATGCTCCAGATATGGATGCTGTTCTTTTGCTTATTCAAGACTCCTTCTAGATATAGTTCAGATGTGACCCAGGCATGGCGATGTTCTGATACTTATTCCAGATTTCCTTTCAGAGATAGCTTGGAAATGCTCTAGATATGGATGCTGCTCTTTTGCTTATTCAAGACTCCTTCTAGATATAGTTCAGATGTGACCCAGGCATGGCGACTGTTATACCCCAAAATTTGCCCTCCCATATTCTTCAAGAAATTGCCAAGCCAAGTCACAAAATTCCCCAAGGGTTGCACAGTGCAAGGGCCTCCTAAACAGTCAAAATTAGGGTTTTGAGTCTGATCAAAAAAAGGAAGTGTTCAAAGGCTCAATCAAGTCTCATATGCTTACAAACATGGTCAAGAATCCTCATATCAAGTTTCAAGGCATTCAGCTCAAAATTGCACAGTCAAAACCCTAAATTGCACTACAGTCAACTGTAGGGGCAAAATGGTCATTTGACAGTCAAAAGTTCAAATTTTTGGTCAACATATCATTTTGAAGCCACAAACATCATTTGATCAATGCTTGATCATGATTCTCAAAATTTGGCTCAGAAAATCATCAAGATGCAAAAGTTTCCTTATTTGGACAGCTGAAAAAGTCAACTGAAATTGACCAGGGCATAACTTTCACATGGATTATCAGAAAAATTCCATCCAAATCTCATTTTGAAGAGAAAGACATTTCCTACAACTCATCTTCATACTTCAAGTCCAAGAAATGCTCTCACAAAAAGTTATCAATTTCAACATTATAGGTCATTTTCAAAAGTCAACAAAAAGGGACTTTAAGTCAAAGGCCATAACTTGAGATTGGAAAATCAAAATGACATGGGACCAAAGGCATTGGTTAAAGGTCTCAAAGACCTTTCCAAAATGTCCAAGAACATGAGAAAAGCTTAAAAATTGAGCAAGTTATGCATTGGAGAAGTTGGGAAATTTTTGTGAAATGGCAAAAGTCAACTATCCTTGAAACTTCAATTTTTGACAAAAGGACCCACTTTCTTCCACTTGATTCAGCCTTGTCATGCCACACACGTGTCCCATGATTAATTTCAAGATCAAACATTGATTTTTCTATTTTATTTAATTTTTGATAATTTAATTCATTTTAAATCTTTAAGAATTCAAATAAAATTTAAAAATCAATGGAATAGTGTCATTTGAATTGGAATAACTTCCATATATCATGGGCCAGCTCACAAACTCATGCTAGGGTTAGGTTGAACACCAAGTCTTAGTTTTGCTTAAAAAAGGGAAAGTTGGTTAATGGAAAAACCTAAGACTAATTCTCCCATGGGCATGGATCAAGGCCAGCTAATGACCTAATTCCCTTCCCTCATAAGTGCTGAGTCAAAACCTAATGCCCACACATTGAAGCTGCGCAAAAGCTAAGAACAAACTTGGAGTTTTCACTTAAAAAAAGCAAAACTGAAATCAACCTTAGAGGTTGATTCAAGTCCTAATATTGATTCCAAAAGCTTCCTTGTGGTCCCCTGAACGCATTCCAATCATTAGCATCCATCAAAACACCCAGAATTGGTACCATGGATTCAAGCTGTGTCAAACAAAATGCATAATCGTATCTTCACATTCAGACATTTTCATTATGTTTTTTCTATGCATTCATGTTAACTAACATATTCTGAAGCTAATCATGTAGTTTAATTTCGTTTTCATGCCATATTTGGAGATTTGCCATTGACAACTGTTAGGGTTTACAGAAGCTTGAAATTGGGGTTTCTCAAATTAGGAAAAATCAGGACCCCAGACCACCACCATTGCAATCAGCAGACTTAGACGAAGAAGAAGCCATGGTCGCGATTAATTTATGAGTTGTATAGCGCTAGTCGCTATTTTCTCTAAAGCAACCTTGAACCACGCTTAAGAAACCGTTGCCATATGGTTTTGTTTTCAGGGAAGGTGGAGAAGACGATTACATGTCACACGCTGACTGGCTCATTTAAAATCTCGCGCGTTTTCCAGCACTAATCTTGTTTTTCTTTTATAATATTTCTTTGCTTATTATATAACAAAGTGGTTAAGTGGCACAGATGGCAAGCGAACGTATGGGCAATGCATAAGACCTGGGTTCGATCCCCAGGTCTTCAATAATTTCAATATTATTTTCTTGTTCACATTCACATGCAGGTTCATCATTGGAGTGCACCATACATCCCCATAATCTAAGCATACACGCGTCTCATGAAGTCAAATCAAAGGCAGAGATTCAAAGGGCACAATAAACCCTAGTCAACGTTGCCACATGATGTCTGGGAGGGTCAACGACTCTGAATGCTATTGGGCTCAATTTACTGGATCCACACCTCCACTTTAGGGCCTGAACCCCCTGGTTTGCAATTTCTTTCTTTTATTTATTTTGTTTTCAATTCTTATTTTATTTCTTTTATTGTTTTAATTAATAAATTATTTTTACCAAATATAAAAAACATCACAAAAAAATCAGAAAAGACAAAAATGTGATAAATAATTTTTATTTTAATTATTTCCTTATACATAAATTAGCATGTAAATAAATTCAATTTAAATTAGGGTTTGCAATATTAATTCTTTTTTTCATAAAAAATCCAAAAAAATAGCATTAGGTTTAATAACTTTTTATTCCTTTTAATTTTCCTTTTTTTTTTCCATAATATTAGTGATTTATTTATTTTCATAATTAAACTTGTAAACTAATTAGGGTTGCATTTAGGTTAAATTTTAATACTTTCATAATAAACTTAAAAATAATTAGAACTAGGTTTAACATTTCATTTTGGTTTTTAATTAATTCTTTTTTATTAAATCTCAAAAAAAAAACACAAAAATACTAAAAAACATTTTCTTTTAATTCTTAATTTTAATTCCTTATTAATAATATTTTGCAAAAGGGTCCAACGCCCTCGTTCGTAATTTATTTTATTCGCACATTTGTTTTATTTCGCTTAATTCATTATGTATCTCTCCCGAAGCATTGTAACTTAAACTTTTCGCACTTTGTTTTGCTTTCTTTATCTTTCCGTCAAATCGGGTCCGGTTTAATTTTGGCGATGTGGACCCGCGCCGTTGTAATAGCTTTAGATTTATTTTTCCCGCAAATATTTTTTAACTGTTAACAAAAACATGAAAGAATGTATGGCTTCAAAAATAAAATCAAGCGTAGAACACCAATAAACATGACAAGACAAATATCAATGAAAACGACACACGAATCGCACACACCACCCCTAGGGTACGCCTCACTGTTGCCTTGCCTTCGAAAGGTGATCGTCGAGTAGAGGATGTCTTAGTAAGTCCTCATGATCCGGGAACCTGGCATGGGTAGCTTCTAAGGTGTCTTCCTATTGCTCCGGTGATCACCATGTCCCGAACCTCGAATTGACCCGAACACCTCCAACGGTGGTGCTACCTACCTCTCAATGGTGGGATGGCACTACTTTAAAGGACATTTACACAGACGAATTCCTTAGGGTAGGTAGACGACTCATGGATACTTGCTCTCTTCAAAACAAAAATTCAAAGACTTTTCACACCAACACTTTTCAAAAGCTTTCAAAGCAAACTTTTCAAACACTCTGACGTACGAGTCGAACTGGAATTTTCAAAGAAACTTTTTAAAACCCACAGTTGAAAAGCAAGCAAACAATTTTGAAAACACATTGAGCAAGTATCTAAGAGCCCATGGATAACCATGGATAGAAAGGGTGCTAACACCTTCCCTTTCTATAACCTACCTCCCGAACCGAGAGCAATCTCTTTAAGGAATTTTTCTGTGCTTTTGTCCTTTCCATTTGGAGAAAATAAAAGACGGTGGCGACTCTTGCTTCCGCGACATTTCGCGAACCAGCGTTAAACAGTCAGTTCCAGATCCACCGATCACAGAACTGGCGACTCTGCTGGGGACTTAAACTTAAAGTGAGGTATACCTTAGGGCTAGGTCATAACTATGTTTTCAATTGTCTTCTTTGCTTGCTTTATTATTGTGGGTTGCTTGGGAGTTCTATAGATCCTAACCCGGATCTGGGGGATACCTTCTTAGAAAGTAGCAACAAGGCTGTGAGGGAACTGTGCGGGGTATACCGACATGGTTGAAACAGTCTGCTACGTTGATGTGGCACTTTGGTGTGTACCGGTAACCCTTGAGTTCAGTCAAGGAGAGTACGGGGCCTCCGCGTGGTGTCGTGAAGCATCAACAGACCTTAGGAACCTTAATTGAACTATCTTGGCCTCTTTAGGGTAGTGAGATAACTGACTTTGGTGCAGTCCGAGGTTGGTTGATACTCGATACTACACTCAATTGAGGGTTGCTTTCCTGGAATATTTCGGTCGCCAGTTCAGTGGCTAAATCGAAACGATGAACAATGAAAGCGATCCCGTGATATTGGGAACCTTAGAACCCGGTTACTTTGATTAGGACAGGTTGAACCCACCAACTTCAAGAGGGTAATACCTAGACCCCATGCTGGCTTAAACCCTAAGGGTTTCTCTTGTGTGACTTGTGTGCCTTTGTACTTGCCTACTTGCATGCTTGTTAGCTGACACATGAACTACTTGCAGGTTTTGTTTATAGTCCTTAACTAGGACTCATGACAAGGTTAACCAAATTTCTTGCAGGTTTTGTTTATAGTCCTTAACTGGGACTCATAACAGGGTTACTAGATCTCTTGCAGGTTTTGTTTATAGTCCTTAATTGGGACTCATAACAAAGTATACTGAATTTCTTGCAGGGTCTGTTTATAGTCCTTAATTGGGACTCATAACATGGTTTACCTACATCACCCCATGCATAGCATGACATCATACCATTGCATACATCCTAACCCATTTCAAGGATCTCAAGGGCTTGTGATACAGGTCGTGATGAATCAAACATCTAGCAAGGGGCAAAGAGGATTTATTTTCCTCTAGCCAAGGTTGTCAGGGGCTATGACCCACTGGATATGGTGAGCCTTTGACCCTTGAAGAAGGGCTCTCTACAACAGGAAGTTCCTTCAATCAAGTTGCCAGTTTCCAACTCTAACAAATTTCTCTGTTTACCCTGCGAGGTCCTTGAAATCATTGCATGCATGTCATACATCTCATTGCATTGCAGGTGTCCCCTTGGACAGGTTGCTTACCCTTCTTCGCTGTTTATTTCAGCCGATCGTCATGAATCCTAAATCATCAGCTGAGCAGTCCATCAAGGCCCTCCAGGCTCAGAACGCCCAGTTCCAAGAGTTGATCATGAACTTGACCCAGGGGCAACAAGATCTGAAGGCTCTGCTCTTGAAGAAAGAAAAGAAGAAGAGGAGGACTGTTTTGTTCAGCCCTAGACGCAGATCTGGGAACACCCTGCAGGATCAAGCTGAGAGGACAACTCCATCTGTGGGGAAAGGCAGTCATCAAGAGGAAAGGGTTCTCAGTCCAGTGGTCTCTGACAATGAGACAGATTTCAACGACGAACAGTACCCTCCGGCTGAGGACAAGTACAAACAATTGGAGGATAGGCTGAATGCTATGGAGATCCAACAGGTACCGGGGCTGGATTTTGGAGATCTGGGTTTGTCAACTGGTGTGGTTATTCCTCGGAAATTTAAAGCACCATCCTTTACCAAGTATGACGGGGCGTCGTGTCTCAAGTTACATCTCAGGTCCTATGTTCGGAAGATTCAACCATATACGGTGGACAAGAACCTGTGGATCCACTTCTTCCAGGAGAGTCTTTCAGGGACTCATCTCGAATGGTTCTATCAACTAGATGGGACCAAGGTTCGTAACTGGGAGGAGTTGGCTACTGCTTTCTACAAGCAGTATCAATATAATGCCGACCTTGCTCCTACGCGTACCCAACTCCAGGGTATGTCGTTAGGATCAAGTGAAGGTTTTAAAGAATATGCGCAGAAATGGAGGGATCTTGCTGGAAGGGTACAACCACCTCTGACTGATCGGGAAATTGTCGATATGTTCTTGGGGACCCTGTCCGGTCCGTTCTACAACCACCTAATTGGGAATTCGTCTGCTGGATTCACAGATCTTATCTTGACTGGAGAGCGAATAGAAGCTGGTATCCGGTCTGGGAAAATTCAAGAGGCTGCACCCTCTGATAAAAAGCCTCATCATGGAAAGAAAGAATCCAATGTTGTGCACGGTAAAAAGAGCCGTCATGAGGCAGGGGCAATCCAGATCTCCAATCCTGGACCTGCTCAACAAGGACAGGGGCAACAGCGAAAGGAGAAACGACAGTATACCAAACTCAACATGTCGCTGGATCAAGCACTGCAACAAATGTTGAAGGCAGGGCTGATCACCTTAAGGGCTCCTCTCCGGAATCCGAACACTTCTGCTCCCAACTATCATCCCAATGATAGGTGCGCGTATCATTCTGATAGCCCGGGGCATACTACAGACAACTGCTGGCCTCTCAAGAACAAGATCCAAGATATGATTGACGCCGGAGAGATTCAGTTTGAAGTGCCAGAGACTCCGAACATAATCACTGCTCCGTTACCCAATCGTTGAAGACCTTTTGTTTATTTGAATTTTTGAGTTGTATTTTTCTTTGCGTATACAAACAATTAATGTCATAGCAAACCCTTTTATTCTATCAATGCATCGCATATGTCTGTTTTGGGAATTAATACAATTATTTTCACTATGTTCAAATTTCTTTTCATATTTTTTTGATGATCAACTCTTGGTTAATAATTCTGAGCCTCTTGAGGGAGGATGACGAAAACGATACCATAATCTACAGTATGCTTTTGAACAGACCCCGCTGATGAGGTACAGGCATTGTTTCAATTCCCAAACACTGGAGTAATAAGGATGATAATCCCTCGCCAACCCCTCTGAGCCAAAGAAGTAGGAGTTTTTCTTTTCGAAATTTAAAACCCTTAATCATAACCCGGGGCAGGGTAGTCTTCTCAGTTGATCCAAGTGCACAATGAATGGCACCAAATGAGTTTTTTCCAAAAAAACAAAAGACAGTGATGGCTCCGAACAATCATAAAGACAGGCAGTCATTATCAAAAAATCATAAATGAAAAGCCCATTAAGTCAAAACCCATGAAGGAGACTTACAAAACTGGGGCATCCCGCTGACTGTAATTCCAAAAAAGGAAACAGTTCAGGCAAAAAAAAAAGGGATAACAAAAATCAAAAAGAAAGAGGTCCTACAAACCCTCGACAAAAGGGATGACTGCCTATTCAGAATGAATCATCAATATCTGAACCATCATTGGAACGTCAGGACAAAGATTCAATCAAGATCTAATGCACGATCAACTGAGCTTAGGTCTGAAGAACATCACGAAGAGCGGGTGGGTACAAATAAAATTTGAGCCTTTATCCTTTGTTTCTTAAACCATGAACCAGGCCATGTTATAACCCTCAAAAAGTCCTAGCTGAAACATGGGTTAGTTCGAAAGCATACTGTTACGAAAGGTATCCTGACTCCTTAAGGCTTGCGGTAAAATACGGAGTTGACATCACGTTTTACAAACATTCACTTGTTTTATGAAAAAGAATGCATTTTTAAAAAAAAAAATCCTCAAGACAGACATAAGCTTTGCATTTTTAACATAACTTTGTTTGCATATGACTTTTTGTTTGAACAGCAGGGAAATTCGCACGATGAATACCTAGTGAACAAAAGCAATTCCAATCAAGGGGCAGACGTGATTATTGTCCATCATCTGGGGCAATTCAGTCAAGATTCGGAGAATCTCTCAAAGCCCAAATAGCCTGAGGCAAATCTCCGCCTAAGTCACTTGGGGCATTGGACAGGAATTCCAGCAACAAATCTTGCACGATCAGACATCTTCTGGTAATATGGCTACACAATGCTACTGACAGGGGCACCTCCCTACATTCTGAAAGCACGGACATAGTCGAAAAAATACTACGCAAAATCAAAGACCCGCTAGGTTGACATACCTAGGCAAAAATAAAGGCTTCCCGGCGAACCAAAAGGGTTCGGGCAAAATGAAGGGATGAAATGAAAAAATTTGTACACCCGGCAAGTCGAAAACCTGAAAAGGCGGCTTGGGCAAAAATGGGTATCCCGGTGGACGGAAAACCCGAAAGGGCGGTCCAGGCAAAAGTTAGGGATCAAAGCGTACGACTATGTCCTGTCATCTTATCACCTGCCTACCAGAAGAAGGTTTGTCTATCAAAAAACTATCAGCACCTCACGGGTCTTCCTCTCCCATCTCAGAAACAGGGGCAATAAAGAGCTGTCTAGGCAATCTAATTGTTCTATCCTCCAAAGTACCAAGGTAGGTTCAGCTAAAGAACGTAACCAGGCATCTTAAATTCCCCAGAGAGTGAGACAGCAAGCAGTATACTCTCCTCAAGCAAAAAAGTTATCAACCTTAAGGAAGTTGGGTGTCCTCCCGCAGATCTCAACATTCCCCAGCAGCATATATTCTTAACAAGCATCCCCGGCAGTCTTGGTCTAAAGATTGTTCCCCGGTGGCATACATCAACATTCAAAGGAATCACTTCCCCAGCACATCAAAACTCCCCAGGAGAGTCCAATTAGTTTCCCCAGGAAAGTTGGAATTCATATCTCCCCAAGCAGTAAGCTTATCCCCAGTAAATTCTGGAAGCTTATCCTTCGCAGAGCACGAACGCGTCGTCCGGCTTGATTTAAAGAGTTATTTCCTTAACAGGATATAACTGGGTTATCCTCAGCCAAAAGCCACGGAAAGAGTGTCGTCGACAAAGTCTTCCTATCCCCAGCAAACTATTATCAACACTCAGCAAGGCATCCCTCTTCCCACAGAGTATTGCTTCCCAGCATGGTCGCTAGAGTATCTTTTCTCCCCGCAGAATCCTCCATTTGCCAAGTTCATTCCCCAACGGAGTTATCTTCTCCTACCGGTATACTTGCAACTATCATCCCCAGCGGAAGCAAATTCTATTCCTCAACATCAGCCCAGGATACGACTTCCCGGCACCCGTCAAGGATTTATTTTCTTAGACAAATATACATTCATAAACATCACATCTTCATACATTATAGCATGCATATGCGTCATACTACACGAATTTCATTAATTTTGAAGACATACAGTTCATGCATCATGATTAGGCATACAATTATGTTTTGCCTTTTCAGGAAAAAGATCAATACAAAAGCGATTACTACCAACCATCGCAATTCTCTTCTAGATATAGTTTCAGATATGACCCAGAGATGGTGACGTTCTGATGCTGCTTCCAGATTTCCTTCTAGATATAGTTTCAGATGTAAACCAGATTTGGTGACGTTCTGATGCTGCTTCCAGATTTCCTTCTAGATATAGTTTCGGATATGATCCAGATATGGTGACGTTCTGATGCTGCTTCCAGATTTCCTTCTAGATATAGTTTCAGATGTAAACCAGATTTGGTGACGTTCTGATGCTGCTTCCAGATTTCCTTCTAGATATAGTTTCAGATGTAAACCAGATATGGTGACGTTCTGATGCTGCTTCCAGATTTCCTTCTAGATATAGTTTCGGATATGATCCAGATATGGTGACGTTCCGATGCTGCTTCCAGATTTCCTTCTAGATATAGTTTCGGATATGATCCAGATATGGTGACGTTCTGATGCTGCTTCCAGATTTCCTTCCAGATTTAGTTTCAGATATGACCCATATATGGTGACATTCTGATGCTACTTCCAGATCTCCTTCCAGATATAGTTTCAGATGTAAACCAGATATGGCGACGTTCTGATACTTATTCCAGTTAAGGATATTTCAAGACTTAGACCGGTTCAGTTAAATCGACCCTAAGATTTTCCTGATTCTTATCCAGTCAAAAACCTTCTCTGGTTCAGTCAGATCGACCCTAAGATCTCCCTGATGCTTATCCAGTTGAAGATATTCCAAGACCTTGTCCGGTTCAGTTAAATCGACCCTAAGATTTTCCTGATGCTTATCCAGTCAAAGGCCTTCTCTGGTTCAGTCAGATCGACCCTAAGATCTCCCTGATGCTTATCCAGTTGAAGATATTTCAAGACCTTGTCCGGTTCAGTTAAGTCGACCCTAAGATTTTCCTGATTCTTACCCAGTCAAAGGCCTCTCTGGTTCAGTCAGATCGACCCTAAGATCTCCCTGATTCTTATCCCAGTAGAAGACACCCAAGATCTTTCTCAACGAGCGTTGTTGAAGTTAAAGTCGCCCAAGGTTCTCTTACCATTCATGCTAAGGTAGTAACCATCCCTGGTTCTTTCATCGTCGTTTGAAGCTCCAGACTCAGCTCCTGTAACCAGTCAGGACACATCTATACCAGGCATCTAAAAATCAGCTCCTGCAACGTGTCAGGTACTCATTTTCTGTTTTGCAGGTATACAGGTTCTCGCCAAGGAATCTCTTACGCAATCAAACATCCAGATGGCATCTATAAGCCCATTCCACCATCACTGCCATTATGTGAGCGCAAATTTCTGGGCACTCTAGTGTCCAATCATCTTCTACCCTCGGATTACGAAAGGCACGTCCGCCAATCTGCATCCTCAGGTCTAAGAAGATTGAACAGGGGCAACTGTTATACCCCAAAATTTGCCCTCCCATATTCTTCAAGAAATTGCCAAGCCAAGTCACAAAATTCCCCAAGGGTTGCACAGTGCAAGGGCCTCCTAAACAGTCAAAATTAGGGTTTTGAGTCTGATCAAGAAAAGGAAGTGTTCAAAGGCTCAATCAAGTCTCATATGCTTACAAACATGGTCAAGCATCCTCATATCAAGTTTCAAGGCATTCAGCTCAAAATTGCACAGTCAAAACCTAAATTGCACTACAGTCAACTGTAGGGGCAAAATGGTCATTTGACAGTCAAAAGTTCAAATTTTTGGTCAACATATCATTTTGAAGCCACAAACATCATTTTATCAATGCTTGATCATGATTCTCAAAATTTGGCTCAGAAAATCATCAAGATGCAAAAGTTTCCTTATTTGGACAGTTGAAAAAGTCAACTGAAATTGACCAGGGCATAACTTTCACATGGATTATCAGAAAAATTCCATCCAAATCTCATTTTGAAGAGAAAGACATTTCCTACAACTCATCTTCATACTTCAAGTCCAAGAAATGCACTCACAAAAAGTTATCAATTTCAACATTATAGGTCATTTTCAAAAGTCAACAAAAAGGGACTTTAACTCAAAGGCCATAACTTGAGATTGGAAAATCAAAATGACATGGGACCAAAGGCATTGGTTAAAGGTCTCAAAGACCTTTCCAAAATGTTCAAGAACATGAGAAAAGCTTAAAAATTGAGCAAGTTATGCATTGGAGAAGTTGGGAAATTTTTGTGAAATGGCAAAAGTCAACTATCCTTGAAACTTCAATTTTTGACAAAAGGGCCCACTTTCTTCCACTTGATTCAGCCTTGTCATGCCACACACGTGTCCCATGATTAATTTCAAGATCAAACATTGATTTTTCTATTTTATTTAATTTTTGATAATTTAATTCATTTTAAATCTTTAAGAATTCAAATAAAATTTAAAAATCAATGGAATAGTGTCATTTGAATTGGAATAGCTTCCATATATCATGGGCCAGCTCACAAACTCATGCTAGGGTTAGGTTGAACACCAAGTCTTAGTTTTGCTTAAAAAAGGGAAAGTTGGTTAATGGAAAAACCTAAGACTAATTCTCCCATGGGCATGGATCAAGGCCAGCTAATGACCTAATTCCCTTCCCTCATAAGTGCTGAGTCAAAACCTAATGCCCACACATTGAAGCTGCGCAAAAGCTAAGAACAAACTTGGAGTTTTCACTTAAAAAAAGCAAAACTGAAATCAACCTTAGAGGTTGATTCAAGTCCTAATATTGATCCAAAAGCTTCCTTGTGGTCCCCTGAACGCATTCCAATCATTAACATCCATCAAAACGCCCAGAATTGGTACCATGGATTCAAGCTGTGTCAAACAAAATGCATAATCGTATCTTCACATTCAGACATTTTCATTATGTTTTTTCTATGCATTCATGTTAACTAACATATTCTGAAGCTAATCATGTAGTTTAATTTCGTTTTCATGCCATATTTGGAGATTTGCCATTGACAACTGTTAGGGTTTACAGAAGCTTGAAATTGGGGTTTCTCAAATTAGGAAAAATCAGGACCCCAGACCACCACCATTGCAATCAGCAGACTTAGACGAAGAAGAAGCCATGGTCGCGATTAATTTATGAGTTGTATAGCGCTAGTCGCTATTTTCTCTAAAGCAACCTTGAACCACGCTTAAGAAACCGTTGCCATATGGTTTTGTTTTCAGGGAAGGTGGAGAAGACGATTACATGTCACACGCTGACTGGCTCATTTAAAATCTCGCGCGTTTTCCAGCACTAATCTTGTTTTTCTTTTATAATATTTCTTTGCTTATTATATAACAAAGTGGTTAAGTGGCACAGATGGCAAGCGAACGTATGGGCAATGCATAAGACCTGGGTTCGATCCCCAGGTCTTCAATAATTTCAATATTATTTTCTTGTTCACATTCACATGCAGGTTCATCATTGGAGTGCACCATACATCCCCATAATCTAAGCATACACGCGTCTCATGAAGTCAAATCAAAGGCAGAGATTCAAAGGGCACAATAAACCCTAGTCAACGTTGCCACATGATGTCTGGGAGGGTCAACGACTCTGAATGCTATTGGGCTCAATTTACTGGATCCACACCTCCACTTTAGGGCCTGAACCCCCTGGTTTGCAATTTCTTTCTTTTATTTATTTTGTTTTCAATTCTTATTTTATTTCTTTTATTGTTTTAATTAATAAATTATTTTTACCAAATATAAAAAACATCACAAAAAAATCAGAAAAGACAAAAATGTGATAAATAATTTTTATTTTAATTATTTCCTTATACATAAATTAGCATGTAAATAAATTCAATTTAAATTAGGGTTTGCAATATTAATTCTTTTTTTCATAAAAAATCCAAAAAAATAGCATTAGGTTTAATAACTTTTTATTCCTTTTAATTTTCCTTTTTTTTTGCCATAATATTAGTGATTTATTTATTTTCATAATTAAACTTGTAAACTAATTAGGGTTGCATTTAGGTTAAATTTTAATACTTTCATAATAAACTTAAAAATAATTAGAACTAGGTTTAACATTTCATTTTGGTTTTTAATTAATTCTTTTTTATTAAATCTAAAAAAAAAAAACACAAAAATACTAAAAAACATTTTCTTTTAATTCTTAATTTTAATTCCTTATTAATAATATTTTGCAAAAGGGTCCAACGCCCTCGTTCGTAATTTATTTTATTCGCACATTTGTTTTATTTCGCTTAATTCATTATGTATCTCTCCCGAAGCATTGTAACTTAAACTTTTCGCACTTTGTTTTGCTTTCTTTATCTTTCCGTCAAATCGGGTCCGGTTTAATTTTGGCGATGTGGACCCGCGCCGTTGTAATAGCTTTAGATTTATTTTTCCCGCAAATATTTTTTAACTGTTAACAAAAACATGAAAGAATGTATGGCTTCAAAAATAAAATCAAGCGTAGAACACCAATAAACATGACAAGACAAATATCAATGAAAACGACACACGAATCGCACACACCACCCCTAGGGTACGCCTCACTGTTGCCTTACCTTCGAAAGGTGATCGTCGAGTAGAGGATGTCTTAGTAAGTCCTCATGATCCGGGAACCTGGCATGAGGGTAGCTTCTAAGGTGTCTTCCTATTGCTCCGGTGATCACCATGTCCCGAACCTCGAATTGACCCGAACACCTCCAACGGTGGTGCTACCTACCTCTCAATGGTGGGATGGCACTACTTTAAAGGACATTTACACAGACGAATTCCTTAGGGTAGGTAGACGACTCATGGATACTTGCTCTCTTCAAAACAAAAATTCAAAGACTTTTCACACCAACACTTTTCAAAAGCTTTCAAAGCAAACTTTTCAAACACTCTGACGTACGAGTCGAACTGGAATTTTCAAAGAAACTTTTTAAAACCCACAGTTGAAAAGCAAGCAAACAATTTTGAAAACACATTGAGCAAGTATCTAAGAGCCCATGGATAACCATGGATAGAAAGGGTGCTAACACCTTCCCTTTCTATAACCTACCTCCCGAACCGAGAGCAATCTCTTTAAGGAATTTTTCTGTGCTTTTGTCCTTTCCATTTGGAGAAAATAAAAGACGGTGGCGACTCTTGCTTCCGCGACATTTCGCGAACCAGCGTTAAACAGTCAGTTCCAGATCCACCGATCACAGCGACGTTCTGATGCTCATTCCATATTTCCTTTCAGAGATAGCTTGGAAATGCTCCAGATATGGATGTTGTTCTTTTGCTTATTCAAGACTCCTTCTAGAGATAGTTCAGATGTGACCCAGGCATGGCGACGTTCTGATGCTCATTCCAGATTTCCTTCAGAGATAGCTTGGAAATGCTCCAGATATGGATGATGTTCTTTTGCTTATTCAAAACTCCTTCTAGATATAGTTCAGATGTGACCCAAGCATGGCGACGTTCTGATACTTATTCCAGATTTCCTTTCAGAGATAGCTTGGAATGCTCCAGATATGGATGCTGTTCTTTTGCTTATTCAAGACTCCTTCTAGATATAGTTCAGATGTGACCCAGGCATGGCGACGTTCTGATACTCATTCCAGATTTCCTTTCAGAGATAGCTTGGAAATGCTCCAGATATGGATGCTGTTCTTTTGCTTATTCAAGACTCCTTCTAGAGATAGTTCAGATGTGACCCAGGCATGGCGACGCTCTGATGCTCATTCCAAATTTCCTTCAGAGATAGCTTGGAAATGCTCCAGATATGGATGCTGTTCTTTTGCTTATTCAAAACTCCTTCTAGATATAGTTCAGATGTGACCCAGGCATGGCGACGTTCTGATACTTATTCCAGATTTCCTTTCAGAGATAGCTTGGAAATGCTCCAGATATGGATGCTGTTCTTTTGCTTATTCAAGACTCCTTCTAGATATAGTTCATATGTGACCCAGGCATGGCGACATTCTGATACTCATTCCAGATTTCCTTTCACAGATAGCTTGGAAATGCTCCATATATGGATGTTGTTCTTTTGCTTATTCAAAACTCCTTCTAGATATAGTTCAGATGTGACCCAGGCATGGCGACGTTCTGATACTCATTCCAGATTTCCTTTCAGAGATAGCTTGGAAATGCTCCAGATATGGATGCTGTTCTTTTGCTTATTCAAGACTCCTTCTAGAGATAGTTCAGATGTGACCCAGGCATGGCGATGTTCTGATACTTATTCAGATTTCCTTTCAGATATAGCCTAGAGATGCTCCAGATCCGGACGATATTCTATTGCTTATTCAGATTCAAACTTATAAAGACAACTTAGAGATGCTTCATCCCGGATGCTATTCTATTATTCAGTCCAGATACGATCCAGATTCGGATGACATTCTGTTACTTATGCAGTATGGATATACCCCAGACATGGCGGTCATTCTACCATTTATTCAGACGTCAGCAATCAGGCACAGACTAGATATGCTCAAGACACGGAAGCTATTCTATTTCTTATTCAGATTCACCTATCCACCGTCTTTCCAAATGGCATCTATAAGCCCATTCCCGACAAGGTTCTGTCACACTTCCAAATGGCATCTGTAAGCCCATTCCCGCTATCACACTGCTGATACTCAACTATGTGAGTGCAAATTTCTGGGCACTCTAGTGTTCAATCATCTTCCACCCTCGGATCACGAAAAGCACACAAGCCAATCTACATCCTCAGGTCTAAGAAGATTGAACAGGGGCAACTGTTGTACCCCAAAATTTGCCCTCCCATAATCTTCAAAGTTTTGCCTCAAAGAGTTCAAAGTCTACTCAAGGGCTACACAGTCAAACCATCCTCCTAAGCCATGCAAATTAGGGTTTTGGTTCTTGCAAGGAAGTTGAGGTTTTCAAGGGATCAATCAAGTCCCATATGCTCATACACATTGTCAAGCACCTACATGTCAAATTTCAAGGCTCACAAGGTCAAGTTGCACAGTCAAAAACCCTAATTGCTCCACAGTCAACTATAGGGGCAAAATGGTCATTTGGCAGTCAAAAGTCAAATTTTTTGGTCAACATCTTATTTTGAAGCCACAATCATCATTTGGTCAAGTCTTGACCATGATTTCACAAGAATGGCTCAAAAGTCTCAAGATGCAAAAGTTTCTATTTTTGGACAGTTGAAAAGTCAACTCTAACTTGACCAAGACATAACTTTTTCATGGTTCATCAGAAAAATCCCATCCAATGCTCATCTTGAAGGGGAAGACATTTCCTACAACTCATATTCACATTCCAAGTCCAAGAAATGCTCTCACAAAGAGTTATCAATTTCAATATTATAGGTCATTTTCAAAAGTCAACAAAAAGGGACTTTAAGTCAAAGACCATAACTTGAGATTGGTAAATCAAAATGACATGGGACCAAAGACATTGGTTAGAGGACTTCAAGACCTTTCCAAAATGTCCAAGAACATGTTCATAGCTTCAAAATTGAGCAAGATATGCATTGAAGAAGTTGGGAAATTTTTGTGAAATGGCCAAAGTCAACTATCCTTGAAATTTCATTTTTGACAAAAGGGGCCCACTTTTTCCACTTGATTCAGCTTGGCCATGCTTCCCACGTGTCCCACAATTTATTTCAAGATTTAAAATTAATTTTTCCATTTTTATTTAATTTTATTTGATTTAATTCATTTTAAATCTTTTAAAATCAAATAAAAATCAAAGAAATTAATGGAGGGATATATTTTGTGATGATTAGCTTTGATACACCTTAAAACACATTCCAAATTCGTGCAAGGCCTATTATGGGCATAGAAATTCAAATTTTGACACAAAAGGCAAGTTGTTTCAATGTTGGTTATGGCAAAATCTCAAGCATAATTGCAATGGTTAAAGGCTCATCATGTGACTGATTCTCATTCATCACTATATATACAAGCCTTCCCAACCTCATTCAAAAAGAATAGTGTGTGCAGAAACGGCCAAGAGCAAAACCAAAAATTATTCAAAAAGTGAGAGTTCTAAAACACAGTTGCGAGCATCTTCAGATCAAAACAAGCACGTGGTTCTATTCCTTGCCACACCCTGAAGCTAAAGCAACCTTTGCCAAGTCCTGAGGCTCATACCGCGCTGTAAGTTCTTCCCAGGTCCCCTATAATTTCCATATCATTTTTTTCATTGCTTTCATGTGCAGATTCTCAAAGGAGGAATACCATAAACCTCATCCAAAGCGTCAGCCATGTGTCATTAGTGCAGATCCAAAGGACAAAAGGTGCAGAATACCATACTCTGGAGTCAAGCGCGCTGCAAGCAATCAAGGAAAGTCAAACAGGGCTTCTTGCTAATGGGCCACAATTTCAGCATTGCACCTCCATTTCAGCCCACACCCCCTTTGGTTTTACTTCTTTTTTTATTTTGTTTTGTCATTTTTTTATATTTTTAATTGCTAACCTTTTAATTATTTTTATTATTAACAATTAACTTAATTAACATATTTTCATAAAAATCAAAAAAATAGAATTACATCATTATTATTATTATTATTTTATTTTGTAAATAAAATATTAACAAATAAATAGTTTTAATTAGGCCATTTAAACCTTTTTTAAATAACTAAAATAACTTAGAATTAGGTTGACTTAGAATTTTAATTCTTTTATTTTATTTCATAAAAACATAAAAACACAAAAAATATTTTCTTTTAATTAAATTAATTAATTAGTCATTAGTTAGTTTTAATTTCACTTTAATTACAAAAAAGACAAAAAAAATAATTTCTTTTCTAAAAGGGTCAACACCCTTAAGACATTCCCGATTCTTCTTTCGCGCGCATTTTAATTTTAATTCCTTATTTTGGATTATTATGTAATTGCCTCCGGATGTAATAGTAATTAGGACTTTTACTGTTTTTATTTACTTTCCGTACTTATTTACCAAAAACGGGTCTTTGTAATTTTTGGCGATGTATAGACTCGCGCCTTGTAATAGCGTAGGATTTATGTTTCCGCAATTTACTTTCCGCACCCCTTAACTGCTAAACTTGCATGAAAGAATGTATGTAAATAAAAACAACTCGTTGCTCACTAATTACCAAGACAAACATTAACTGAAAACAACACACAATACACACACCACTTCTAGGGTACGCCTCACTCGTTGCCTTCGAAACGTGGTCATCAAGCATAGGACATCTTAGAGGTCACCCTTAGTCCAAAGATCCAGTTGCCTCGAAACAGTTGCCTCGAAACGGTTGCCTCGGATTAGAAAGGATCTAGGACATTAGGGTTACTTCTAAGGTATCCTAACTGTTGCTTCGGTGACCACACTGTCCCTAAAATCGAATTGACCCGAACACCTCCAACGGTGGTGCTACCTACCTCTCAATGTGGGATGGCACTACCTAGAGGACACTTACACAGCTTAATTCCTTAGGGTAGGTAGACGACTCATGGGTACTTGCTCTTTTCAAAAAAAAAACAAAATACTTTTCACACCTTACACTTTCAAAAGCTTTCAAAACAAATTTTTCAAACACTCTTGAGGACAGATACAAGAGTCATTCAGAAATCTTTCAAAGAAACTTTTTTCAAAACCCACTCACATTTGAAAAGCAAACAAATTTTTGAAAACATAAAGAGCAAGTATCTAAGAGCCCATGGATAACCATGGATAGAAAGGGTGCTAACACCTTCCCTTTCTATAAATCTACCTCCCGAACTGAGAAACGTTCTCATAAGGAATTTTGCTGTGCTTTTGTCCTGTCCATGTTGGAGAAAATAAAAGACGGTGGCGACTCTTGCTTCCGTGACATTTCGCGATCCAGCTAAAAAATAGTCAGTTCTATTTCCACCGATCACACTATCAATATTTGATTTTGAGTGAGTTGAGTAGTATTGATCCTTTGAGTGATTTAACAATGAATGATCTTCTCTTTCAATAATAATATTGTACAATGACTCAAGATATATTTGCTCAAAGTTTTCTGTTTAATAATATATGAAAGTGTGCATAAAACTTATGTATGAAAGTGAAGAAATGCTTGAGTTTGTATTTTGAAAATTCAGAAAATATATTTGGAAGAGGTGTTGAAAATGATTTTGAAAATAAATATTTATATGTTCATAACACCCTTTTGAAACATCATAAAGTTCTGAAAATGAATCATGAACAAATGCCAAGATTGAGTGAAAGGTTTAAATGAAAAGGTATTATGAACAGGCATGTGAAAAACTGCTGTTTTTCAAAATCGTGCAGCATGCAATCGATTGCACCCTTTGTGTAAATCGATTGCACGGGGTTTCAACATCTATATTCTCAAAAGTTTTAAGTGTGCAATCGATTGCACAAATAATGTCAATCGATTGCATGTAAAGTCAGTAGCAAAAAATAAGTGAGTGCAATCGATTGCACAAGCAATGTAAATCGATTACACTGAGAAACAGAAGCAAACATTTTGAAAATTTTAAGTATGCAATTGATTGCACAAGTAATGTAAATCGATTGCACTAAGAAACAGAAGCAAAAGATCTGAAAATTTGAAGCATGCAATCGATTGCACTCAAGTAAAAAATGAATTTTAACTTTGAAAAACTTGAGTAATGATTTATAAAACATTTCTTATTCACCATTTAGCATCTATATCTTAAGATCAAAGTAAATAATATCATTATACCTTGAAAGTTGTTAAGAGCTTTAAACTGAAGATTTTGTCCATAGATTCTTTGAGCTTGATCATAAATATTTGCCTTCTTTGTCAATCATGGTTTGTCTTCATAAAAAAAAAAGTTCATTTGAGAAGCTTGATTTTACACTCTCCCCCTTTTTGATGATGGCAAATAATCTTGATTTATGCGTTGTAGTTTCAAAAATGAGCTTTTCTCCCCCTAAGATGCAAAACTCCCCCTATGTATGAGAAGGTTGGAATCCTTTGTATTTGTTCATCTTGGTTGGAGAGTACCTTTAAAAAATTAAGACAAGGAAAAATACAAGCATAAAGTACCACGTCTTTCTCCCCCTTTGGCATTATCAAAAAGAAGGGAAAGATGCAAAAAACAAACAGTAATAAAGCAATATATCGAGAAAACTTTAATTAAACAAGCAACACAAATTGTTTAACGATTACACAAAAATTTAACAAACAAAACATAGAATAACAAGACAAGGACATAACAGAAACTAGAGTTGGCCAGAACTTCAACGGTGATGCATGTTCTGGTGGTTATAGGACCAAGAGCCTTGATTTGGAAATTGTTGTTGAAGAGGGGGTTTTATGTAGTGTTGAGGAGGTGCAGCTGGATTATTTGGATCATATGGTGGAATGTGAAGATGAGAGTAAAGGTATGAAAATTGTTGATTCACATCTGTGCGGAAGTCATTAATCCGGGTTGTCGTTGAATCATTGATCGCATTCCATTGGTTGTTGATGTTGGTGTTCATGGAAGCAAATTGTTGAGACATGTAATCCATAAGCTCTTGATTGCTTGGACCAAAGGGAGCAGTAGGAGGAGGAACAACTTCACCGCCTTCGACTTCTTGATCGTTCCCTTCATCACCAACAACATCTTCACCAATGTTAGTGATAGTTTTTGTTTCCGGATTGTAATGCACACCCATTCTAGAGTCAACATTCTTGATGGAAATATTATTCAGATTTGGATCCATATTCACTTTTTCAAACCCAGCAAAATCCACTCCAAATTCCTCCATAATTAAAGTAACAAAATAAGCATATGGAAGAAATTTCGATTTTGCATCAACTCTCGGCATATGCACCATTATAAGTCTTACCCAGTTAACACTTATCCCCTTCTTTCTTGCATAAATCAGCTGCATTTCCAGGTCGGTCATAATGCAGTGGTTTCCAGCTCTTGGAAACATGATATAGACCATAAAGTAATGAAATAGGTGATCGTCTATATAGAAGTTACCTGCACTCCATGAGTCTCTGGATGGAATTACTCCGCCTAGACCACGAATCTGTTTGGCACGGAATTCAGCTTCACTTAACCTCCCAATGCTGTAATAGAAATATTTTTTCCGATAGTCATCCCATGCCTCATTTTCAGGGTCATACAGAGAACTTCCAGTGCAAGGAATATGAAGAATCTCACCAACAACCTCAGGAGTTAGAGAGATACGAGTACCAAGCATATATGTCACCATTTTGCCTTTTTGGGGAGTTAGATTGCTGAAAAACACTCTTACCAAATCCAGATAATATGGACCGAACGATGAAATTAATGGTTCTAGACCATAAGCAGCTAAATCATTTTGAAAAGAGAAGCATTCTTGTGGAAAGGATGATAGCATACCATATTTGGGATTGGATACTATTTTCCTTTGAAAGTCCTTTGTGAATCTGGATTTTTGTTCTTCGGTGAGAGATGAAAGCAATGGATTAGAAGATGAATCAACCTTCTTCTTCCCTTTTTCTGAAGCTGGCACCATTCTTTTTTGTCTTGAAGCCATGAAGGTTTTTTTAGGGTTTTGAGGATTTTAGGTTTTTGAGAGAGAAAGGTGTTTGAGAGCTGAAATTTGGATATGGTTTGAGTAGATAGGAATGAGTGGGTTGTAATAAAGTTTATTTGGCTTGGGAATATGAGAGAGAGGAATTCTGACCAACACGATTTTCTGTCATAAAAGCAAGTTACAGTAGGTGCAATCGATTTGCACACAGGTGCAATCGATTTGCACATAAAACATAATCAAAATAAAACTGAAACACACAGAGTGCAATCGATTTTTATTTATGGTGCAATCGATTTGCACTTGAAACAGAAAGGTCAGAATTGAAAATACTCAGTGAGCAATCGATTTACACTCTTTGTGCAATCGATTTACATCAACAAAAAAATGACCAAAACCAAATTTTTCTTAAAAAATTAAATACCACTTAACATATATTCACATATAGCATATTTAAAACATATATATAAAATCATAACAAGGATAGAAGGCACCTTATATGCCATGTTTGTAAAGTATGCCAAGCTCTCGTCGAATCTTGTAGAACGGTTCTCTTGCTAAAGGTTTAGTGAAGATATCGGTCAGCTGATTATGAGTATCTTTAGGATACCATAGTCCGACATTTGTTGTTCCTTTGAGATACTTCATGATTCTCTTTATCACCGTGAGATGAGATTCCTTTGGATTAGCTTGAAAGCAGATACATAGACAAACACTAAACATTATGTCAGGACGGCTTGTCGTCAAATACAATAAGGAGCCAATCATACCTCGATACTTTATAATGTTGATGGAAACACCTAATTCATCTTGATCAACATATGAACCGGAATCCATTGGTGTAGACATTGACTTACAGTTATCCATGTCAAATATTTTCAAGAGTTCCTTGCAATATTTGGATTGGTTGATGAAGATGCCATCTTTTAGTTGTTTGATTTGAAGTCCAAGAAAATAGTTCATTTTACCCATCATGGACATTTCAAATTCTCCTTGCATCATTGCTGAAAATTCTTCACACATTTCTTGATTTGAAGAACCGAAAATGATATCGTCAACATAGACTTGAGCTAGCAAAGTGTCATCTTTGATTTTCTTGATAAACAGAGTCTTGTCAACTTTGCCCTTTTCAAAACCTTTTTCGCATAAGAAGTTGCTTAAATGATCATACCATTCCCTTGGTGCTTGTTTCAATCCATAAAGAGCTTTTCTCAATTTAAATACATGAGATGGATTCTTGAAATCTTCGAACCCTGGGGGTTGCTTAGCGTAGACTTCTTCAGTGATATATCCATTCAAGAATGCGCTTTTGACATCCATTTGGAAAAGATGAAAATTTAATGAACAAGCATAGGCAAGTAAGAGACTAATATCTTCTAACCTTGCAACCGGAGCGAAAGTTTCTTCAAAATCTATTCCTTCTTCTTGATTGTAGCCTTGTGCTACCAACCTTGCTTTGTTACGAAAAATTATTCCATTTTCGTCAAGTTTGTTTTTAAACACCCATCTTGTTCCAATAATGTGTTTGTTACTTAGCCTTTGGACAAGTTCCCAAACTTGATTACTTTCAAATTGATTCAATTCTTCTTGCATAGCGATAATCCATTGGTCATCGCCTAAGGCTTCATCAACTTTGGAAGGTTCAATTTGAGAGACAAATGCCATGTTTAGGCAAGCATATTTGAGATTTAATCTTGTTGTCACACCTTGAATTAGATCACCAACTACTTTATCTATAGGATGATCTCTATGAGTTCTCCATTCTTTTGGTAGATCATTGAGATTTGACTCTTGTTGTAGTGATTCTTCGTGTTGAATTGGTTGATCTTTGGAAGAATTTTCTTGAGGACCTTCTAGTATTTCATCATCATCATTATCACAAACAATATTATCCTCCTTGGAGGGGTTAGTTTCATCAGAAGATACATGCATTGATTCTTCAATTGTTAAAGTTCTTTTGTTGTAGATTATATATGCCTTACTAGAAAGAGAGTAGCCAAGAAAAATACCTTCATCGAATTTTTCATCAAATTTACCAAGGTTACTTTTGTCGTTGTTTAAGACAAAGAATTTGCATCCGAAGATGTGAAAGAAAGCAATGTTTGGTTTCCTCCCTTTGAAGAGTTCATATGGATTTTTCTTCAATATCGGTCTTATGTTAACTCTATTTCTAACAAAACATGTCGTGCTCACCGCATCCGCCCAAAAGTATTTTGGAAGATTTGAATCGCTAAGCATTGTTCTAACAAGTTCCACAAGAGACATATTATTTCTTTCTAACACTCCATATATTTGAGGAGTCCTTGGTGCCGAGAAGTTGTGAGATATTCCATGTTCTCCACAAAATTCTTCAAATAGAGCATTTTGAAATTCTCCGCCATGATCACTTCTTATGGAGGAAATTGTTAGAGACTTCTCATTTTGAATTTGTTTAGCATACTTCTTGAACGCCTTGAATGCATAAATTTTATGCACTAAAAAGAATGTCCAAGTATATCTAGAGAAATCGTCAACAATAACCAAAGCATATACATTACCTCCGAAACTTCTTGTTCTTGATGGACCAAATAAGTCCATATGTAACAATTGTAGTGGCCTTGTAGTGGACACCACATTCTTAGATTTGAAAGTTGATTTTGTTTGTTTCCCCTTTTGACAAGCATCGCAAAGTCTATCTTTGACGAAGTTTCTCTTAGGAAATCCAATGACAAGATCATGCTTGATTAGTTTATTCAAGTGTTCCATGTGAATATGAGCAATTCTTTTGTGCCACAGCCATGAATCATCGTTGTTCGCCATGAGACATTTAACCTTCAAAGATGGATCATCAAGGGAAATCATGAATATATTATTGACTCTTTTACCTTTAAGTATAACCTCATGTGTGACTTCGTCTTCTATCAAGCATTCATCCTTGGTGAACTTGATCTTGAAGCCTTTGTCACAAAGTTGGCTAATACTAAGAAGATTGTGCTTTAGTCCTTCAACATAAATAACATCTTCAATGGATGTGAAAGGTGGAGCACCAACTTTGCCTTTGCCAAGGATTCTTCCCATATTATTGTCTCCATAAGTGACAAAACCCTTGGCCTTTAGCACAAGATTTGAAAATTGGTTTATATCTCCCGTCATATGCTTTGAACAACCACTATCAAGATGTCAAAGATTGCATGTAGTCTTCAAGCATACCTGCAAAACAAATTAGGCTTTGTTAGGTACCCAAGTTACTTTGGGTCCTTTATAATTAGTGCCTTTCTTTACCCACACATAATTCCCACTTGCCACACTAAAGGTTCTAACATAGCAAGCATTAGGTTTATGGCCTTTAATACCACAATAAAAACAAGTAGGTTCAAAGTTAGTTCTATATCTAGAAGGATAATATTTCTTCTTAGGAAATGTTTTCTTTTTAGGATAGCGATGAACTATTTTAGGTTTGTTCACTTTCTCTTTGGATAATTGATCACTAGTCTTAACAAATATAGTTTTATTAGAACTTGGTTTTGAAAACTTTGAATATCGAAGACCACTTTTGTCATTGGAGTATCTTTGTTGGCTAAGAACACCTTCCAAACCAATTTGGCCTTTTTCATATCTTTCAGTGACTCTTTTTAATTGGACAATTTGGAAAGAGAGTGATTCACAATTTTTGCATACAAAATTATGTTTTTGTTCATCACTTAATTTTTGTTTTTCTTCTTTGAAATCTTTTTCCATAGATTCACATTTTTCTTCTAAGGATGAAATTTGTTTCTTTTGTGATGAAATAGTTTTATACAGAATTTTGAATTCATTCAATAGTTCATCTATAGCACCTTGTGTATCACTATCAAAAAGAGAAAATTCATTACTAACCTTATTGTCTTCATCATCAGAATGGTGTGAGGCCATCAATGCTAGATTTGCACTTTCATCACTATCGGAATCGGATGAGGAACTTATCTCATTATCTTCCCATGCAACATAAGCCTTTTTGTTCTTGAATCCCTTTTTTTTCTTTTGAAGCCACCTTTCTTGGAGAGTTTTGGACAATCTAGCTTGATATGACCTTGCTTACTACATTCATAACATGTGACTTCTTGTGTTAGTGTGGAAGCTTCCTTTTTCTTAAATTGTTTCTTTCCTTTTGAATGAGAAAGGGGTTTGTCATTTCTACCAAAGAACTTATCAAGCCTTTTAACAAGAAGCATGAAATTTTCATCTTCTTCCGGATTGTCTTCCTTTTCAACTTCCTTGAAATCTATCTTCAAAGCAATATTCTTGGATTTCTTCTCTTGATTTTCATGTTTTTCAAGTCTTCCAAGTTCCGTTTCATATTCTTGAAGTTTCCCAAACAATGTTGTGGACATCATGGAGGAGAAACTTTTCTTTTCTGAAATTGTCGTTACCTTTGGTTGCCATTCCCTAGTTAAGGACCTAAGTACTTTTAGATTTAGTTCATCATTCGTCAAAGTCTTACCAAGAGCACTTAGATGATTTGTCAAATGCACAAATCTCTTTTGTAGGTCAAGAATGGTTTCTCCGAGCTGCATTTGAAATAATTCGTATTCTTGACTCAAGGTATTTAGTCTTGATCTTTTAACTTCAACAGTTCCTTCATGAGTTTGTACCAAGGTATCCCATATTTCTTTTGCTGTCTTGCATGCTGAGACAGAGAAGAATTCATCCATGCTAAGTGCACCTTGAAGAAGGTTTATTGCCTTTTTATCATAGAGAACTTTCTTCTTATCATCATCGTCCCATGCAGTTTTAGGCTTTGATGAGTCAACACCATTGATTACTGTTATAGGAATAAATGGACCATTCTCAACGACATCCCATACTTCTTCTCCTTGTGCTTCTAGATGTGCCTTCATGCGTATTTTCCAGAAGTCGAAATATTCACCACAAAATAAAGGAGGCTTGTTGTTACTACCACCATCTCTGAAAACAGGATTTTAATTTGCGGAAGCCACTCTGGATCTTTTAGGAACATGTTACCTATAACCTGCTCTGATACCAATTGTAAGTACGAAGTGCGCCTAAGAGGGGGGGGGGGGGGGGGGGTGAATTAGGTACTTTTAAGAAATTATGGTTTTAGTGATGATGGATATTATTTTTATGGTTAATGGTGAGTTTAGGAAAGAGTAAAGTGCAGAAAAATAAAGAGAAACAGGCGATATATCCTGGTTCCCCTCATAGTCCGAGAGTACTCCAGTCCCCTTTCAACATGAAAGAGATTTCCTTATTGTGGAAAACTTAAAAACAAGAACTACCAAAAAGCCAAGAACAATCCTCTTGGGCCAAGAACAATCCTCTTGGATTTTCACTATGTCAAAAATGAGAACAATCCTCTCAAAGTGACTACACTTGTATCCAACAATCCTGGAAAGATAAGATTTTAAAAACACTTAAACTTATTTCCAATAATCCTGGAAAAATAAGTAAGTAACTATCAATATTTGATTTTGAGTGAGTTGAGTAGTATTGATCACTTAGAGTGATTTAACAATGAATGATCTTCTCTTCCAATAATAATATTGTACAATGACTCAAGATATATTTGCTCAAAGTTTTCTGTTTAATAATATATGAAAGTATGCAGAAAACAATGTATGAAAGTGAAGAAATGCTTGAGTTTGTATTTTGAAAATTCAGAAAATATATTTGGAAGAGGTGTTGAAAATGATTTTGAAAATCAATATTTATATGTTCATAACACCCTTTTGAAACATCATAAAGTTCTGAAAATGAATCATGAACAAATGCCAAAATTGAGTGAAAGGTTTAAATGAAAAGGTATTATGAACAGGCATGTGAAAAGCTGCTGTTTTTCAAAATCGTGCAACATGCAATCGATTGCACTCTTTGTGTAAATCGATTGCACGAGGTTTCAACAGCTATATTTTCAAAAGTTTTAAGTGTTTAATTGATTTCATAAGCAATGTCAATCGATTGCATGTAAAGTCAGTAGCAAAAAATAAGTGAGTGCAATCGATTGCACAAGCAATGTAAATCGATTGCACTGAGAAACAGAAGCAAACATTTTGAAAATTTTAAGTATGCAATCGATTGCACAAGTAATGTAAATCGACTGCCATGAGAAACAAAAGCAAAAGATCTGAAAAATTGAAGCATGCAATCGATTGCACTAATATGCAAATCGATTGCACTCAAGTAAAAAATGAATTTTAACTTTGAAAAACTTGAGTAATGATTTATAAAATATTTCTTATTCACCATTGAGCATCTATATCTTAAGATCAAAGCCAATAATATCATTATACCTTGAAAGTTGTTAAGAGCTTTGAACTGAATATTTTGTCCATAGATGCTTTGAGCTTGATCATAAATCTTTGTCTTCTTTGTCAATCATGGTTTGTCTTCATCAAAACAAAAGTTCATTTGAGAAGCTTGATTTTACAGGTGAAAAACTCGGCTGACTTTGAAACCAAGGTGTTTAACCGTGTTAATATTAAAATCAAACCAGACAAATTCATTGTCTCTCTTTTTAAAGAATATTTCGCCCTTCTTCCCCACTCCTATAGGAATCTCAAACCAAGGGAGCGGTTCAACAGTAAGGAGTTTGTACCATGATTCATCGGCACCAATTTCACCTAACATTAATATGTCAAAAGTAGATATCTCAAAAGTACGCATATTATGATGATATGTGAACAAAGAAATGGAGTCATTTAACACCGATAATCCCGTACAACACTCTCCAGCAAATGAGGGAATGAGTGTGTTAATGAACACCTCACTGCTCAAGTCAAATGATATTAAAGATGTCTCATCATAATTATTATTTCCATCTAAATTCAACCAATGACATACTCCGTCCAAGTATACTCGAAAAGTCCCAAAAGGGCTTTAATGATTTATCTCGCGTCAATTTTAAATCTCTATCAGATAGCTGACAAATGTACAACTTAGGTCTTATCGATGTATTGTGAATGAACTTATAGTCATCTCCAACACAATCATAACCAAATCCGTGAAGATTATGAAAAATACTGTAACGAACTGAAGCTCTAAAATTTAGGGTAGCAGGTGGAGAAAATGACTTAAAAAAGGGCTTGAACGAATGACCTTCAATTATTAGTAGCTGGGTTCCACAATACAATTTTGTGCCAAATAGGATCCTCAAAACAAAGTATGCCATTAACACACCCAAAACCAAGAAATATCCATCCGTCCATTTGATTTGGCCAATCTAGTTCTACCATATTCTTAAAACCCTCACCAGAAAGAGAATGCAATTTCTTGTGACCATGGATATGTAGGATGAGAAATGTATCATCGTCGTAAGAATATTTGGAGAAGCGGTGATACATAGTCATGAAAGTAGGATTGTTAGATAAGAGAGACCATGACTTACAAACACATTCAAATTATTTCAAAGATTTGAAAGAGAATTTAGATAGAATAGATAAAACAACATCATCATTTATATAGTTGATCACCTTATCATCAGATACAACCATATATTTCTCCATATGCGATACAGACGGAAGCAATCAAATTATACAGAAAAACAAAAAGGATCAACTTATCAGAAAATAAAAAGTTTAGAGTAAAATGGCATACCAAATTTTAAAGTCTCTCTTTACTCATGTGCAAATAAATTGGAGATGAAGGTTGAAGGGTTTGAGATTAGTCCCACTGTTTTAAAAGGTTGGACAGAAAGAAGAAGATAATAAACAATTTGAGCTCCTTGAAGAAGGGTTATAAACAAGTGTATTTATAAGTAAAAATGTTGGAGTTAAAACCCAAAGATCAAAATACATATTTCTTCTACATAAAGAAAAAAAGAAAAATATTGGAACAACATATTTGAAAAATAAAAATATCTTTTTATTAAATTAATTAATTTAATTTTTAATTTTTTCCATATATAAATATCATAAGAAATATTTTTTTTTCTGAAATACAATAACAATTAAGTATATATTGATTGATATTCAATGTATAAAGCTTCAAGGATCTTCGTTTTCTCTAAAAATCAATAAACAATAATAATTGATTTCTAATTTATAAATTGGGAAAAAAGATAAATTTTAATTCAATTAGATACTTAATTGTTAATTGTTTTTAAGATAACATGAGTATGATTAATATATTGAAAAAGATAAATTATTTAATTAATACTCTTAATTTTTTTTGTGTTTTAAAAAAATAGATTATTTCTTTTTTTGGTATATTAAAAAAAAATCATTTATCAATTAGTGTTGTTTGATTGGTTTTTAGAGAAAATAGATTTTTTTTTCATTTGCTTTATATGTTAAAAATAATAAAATTTTCAATCGATTTGTACGTTTTATATATTTATAAATCAAATTTTTAATCAATTAATATTGTTTATTGTTTTTTAGAGTAAAAAATAGATATTTAAAATTGCTTTATATATTGAAAAAAATTAAATAATTAATTATTAGTATTGTTAGTTGTTTTTTAAAGAAAATAAATAGATCTTTGAGTATGCTTTAAATATTGTGAGAAAATTAATTAATTAGTATTGACAATTGACTTTTAGAAAAATAAATCTTTAAGTGTGTTTTATATATTGAAAAAAAAAATCAATTTTTAATTAAGTAGTATATACCTAATTGTTATATGTATTTCCGAAAAAATTAAATTATTTCGTATATTTTTTATATTTAAAAAAATCAAAATTTTAAAGGGAGTACAGAAATTTCAATGCATCATTATTCTTTGATTCTCTTTTTGGAATTCTTTGATATGTAAAGAAAAATACTTAATCGAGAGAAAAAGATTTTAAAAAGACAAATTCTTATTTACTCTTTTAAAAAAGTTGGGTAATTTTACCAACTTAATTGTCAAATATTGATAGATCTTTATTTTATTATATTATTAATAATAGATGCTATTATTTTATAAATACAAGTTTACCCAAATACATTAAATATACATTATCATTTCCAAAATCAATTGACTATTCACTTTTCCTTAATTTAGATCATCTTTTCATTTCTTGCCACCACATTCAACCAGCTTAATCATGTAATTTGTTGCTCTACTTAGAGATTTCAAATTAATATATGAATACCTCTATTTTTTTCTTTTATAATAAATTTACAAAAAAAAATTACTTTTGATATTGAAATGTTTATAAAATACGTTAAAATAAATTATTAATATATTTATTATATTTAAAAATAAACTAATATTATTAAATTATTTATGTTAAAATTACATTATCTTTAAAGTCATTATTTCTCTTTATTAAAAATTTAATTTAATTTAAAGTAAAATCTAAAATTGTAATTAATTAAAGACCATAAATTGATTTATATTCATATTTATTCAAAATTTAATTAAGTTAGATCGAGTGGTAATATGAAACTCTAGTTTTTTTTTAAATAAAGTAAATTGTATTATTAATCACAATAAATCTGATGATTATTTTCAAATTGTTTAGGGCAAAATTTGAACAAATATATTTTGAAATTACAAAGTAAAAATTTAACACTAAATTGACATACATAATCAAAGTAAATATTGTAAAATTGATCTAATAAAAAATAAATATTTTTGAATTTATATTTTTTCTTAAATAAAATAACAAATTTATAATTCTTTATAAAATAAATTATCACTATCGTCTATTTTTGTTACATATGTGTCAAAATTTACGATCCTTTGTAAAATAATTTATCATTGTCACCTATTGGAAAGAGTTAATCGGGAAGAACCCTTTCTAATGTGACACTACTGAATTGTGATTTAGAAAGGTGATAGTGGATCTTTAGGAGTTTGATTGTTAACACTAATAAATTATTATGTTTGCTAGTTTTTTTATACATTAGTGTCTTCCATTTTCTTCTTAGAGAAGCCATAACCATGCTTCTTGGTACCACTACTAGAACCTTCATCTTTCAACAGTCGTCCCTCATAGACAACTTCTTCTACGTGAATACTCATTCCAACCATCTCTATAAAATCACTTGGCGCACTGGCCATCAACTTCTCATAATAAAAGGGACCAAGAGTCTCCAGGAAAACTTTTGTCATTTCCTTCTCTTTCATAGTAGGGATAAATTGGGTTATTACCTCACGCCAACGTTGCGCATACTCCTTAAACGATTCCTTATCCTTCTGAACCATAGTCCTGAGTTGATCACAATCAGACACCATGTCTAGATTGTACTTATACTGTCTAACAAATACCTATCCCAAATCATTGAAAGTGAGAATGTTAGTGCTATCCAGACCCATGTACCACTTTAGTACGACAATCTGAATCTCGTAGCCCGTCCCCGCGACAACAAGACAAAGAGTGACGAAGCATAAATTGGGCGCCTCCCTCAATTGGAAAGGTCGCAGCCCACAGTCGTTAAGAAGCACAATCACACTTCACCACACAAGGAGCCACGATCCTCCGTTCCCCGCACTACTACAGAATCCCTCGGCTCAATTCTTCCCCATCGTGCTCACCAGTCCGGAGTGACGAAGATGACCCCCGCCGGGATGGAAAAGTTGCCGCCTCTGGCTTCTTTTGATGGCACGGAAGACCTTGATGATCACATCGAGAGCATCAATTCCATGCTCGAATACCGCAATGTCAGGGGCGTCATCAAGTGCAGGTTGTTCCCTATAACCCCGAGGAAATGTGCCATTGCATGGTACAAAAGCCTCGCCCCATAATACATCACTTGCTGCAGGGATATGAAGACTCAGTTCACTAGAAATTTCACCACTTCTCAATGATACATGAAGTCCAAAGTGTCGTTAGAGGCGATCATCTATGGGAACGATGAACCTCTCAGAGCTTACATCGAGCGGTTCAATCGAGAAGCCATTCAAGTCCCCACGACTGACTGTGTGAAGAGATACCTGCTCGAGAAAAGGCTACGTCCTGGCAGCGATTTCAAAAGGTAGTTGGCATCGAGACGCCCCGTTCGCTAGACGAACTTCTCCGTAATGCCTAGTCTTACATCCAGTACGAGGAGAAAGAGGTTGCTAACAATGCTCGAGACTCCAAAGTATCGAAGTATGATGATGCTGTAGCTCTCCGACGAGGTGGGGAGAAAAGAGGAGATGATAGTTCTCGCGACTCCCGCGAGCACAGAGGCCCAGCGGGAGGTTTCACTGAGTACACTCTGCTCACTGCTCCCCACGAGCGTATCCACGCTGAGTATATCAATGTTGAATTCAAGCAGGGTTGCGTTCGACTTCCCTGGCCTACACCTCCTAAGCCAAACATCGACAAAACCAAGTATTACAGTTTCCATAGGAGCCACGCCCACATCACTGAAGACTGCATTCACCTCAAGGATGCAACCGAGACCCTCATCAGGGAAGGTCTTCTAAGGTAGTACAACAAGAGGAACGAGGATAAGAAGGTCGAAGAGGAAACACCATTCTTTGACGATGCCGTCAACCTACAGGTTTCCATGTGTGTCTCCTGGCTTGAGGAATCTTACGTCCCTGAGAAGGCCGACATACCTTTATCTACTCACATATCAATGGCCTGGAGCCGAAATTTGTATTTATAGTTACCAAGGTCAGATTCCATCTTCTTTGCCTTCTCCTCGAGGGTTGATTTCACTGACTGTAGTTTTTCCAATGCAACAGCAGAGCCAGTCTCCTCGCCCGTGAGGACCACGACTATCTCCAAAACTCTTATCATGAAAGTGGCATCTTCAGTCAGTTTCTTTATCTTGCCCACCAAATCCAGACCCTAGATTACCAGAGACTCTATATGAGGCACGCTTAGAAGGAACCCTTCAAAGAAACACTTCTCAAGGAAGCAAAGAGGTAATGTGAAATCTTAGGTTTCAAACGCATCCTCCTTAAGATCTAGAACATTGCTCTCCGCACGACCCCTCTTTCTACCTAGGTTTTCCTGCAAGGTAGGAGGTTGATCGACGAACGGAGACGAAGAAGAAGTACCAGAGCCGTCCTTGGGCTGGTCTGAGATTTGAACGAAGCGACTTCTCATTGTTTTCTTTTGAACCTTCCCTTTGTTCACGGCCTAATTTTCCCTCGCGCCAACAACGACCCACTTGCTGGCTCAATCCCTTGGGATCCAATCTGGATGTGTTTCCCATATTCCCCTTGTAACGCCCGTAATTTAATTAATTATTTAATTAAATTATTTTTGGAATATTTGAGAAGATGTGTTGTGATTAATTGGATTTAATTACTTTATTAAGTGGTGAAATAATATTAGAAGTATAATATTATTTGATGTGGACTTGTTTTTAAGGAATGGAAGTAGTAATAAGGGGGTGTATGAGTTTTAAGCCCACTAAGGAATAAATAATAATAGGTTATTTTATTGTTGCTAGAAAGAATAGAAAAGAGGAGGCAGTAGAATAATAAGGATTGAGAAGAAGAACGTGAAGCTGCTGGAAAAAGAGGAAAAACGGCAGAACAAGGTTTCAACCGGAAGGTTATAGAGCGACCTTCAATCCAAGGTAAGGGTGAGGTTCTGACTCTATAATTGGGTTCATGATAATTGGTATGTGGGGTAAGAGGTGATTTTTGTCTTGTTCATGAATTGAATGTATATGATGTTGTATGATGAAATTGATGAATTTTAGATGAATAATGATGTTCCGATGCTGTTTAATTGACGTTGTGATACGGTGGGAGAACTGACTTGAGGTTTTGCGTTTGTTTTCGCAAATGTTTCGATTTAGCAAGAGTCGCCACCGACTTTTTATTTTATCCTAAGGAAAGGTTAAAAAGCACAGGAAAAACCTTTGAGATGTTTTCTTGGGTTCGGGGAGTAGATTATAGAAAGGGAAGGTATTAGCACCCTTTCTATCCATGGTTATCCATGGGCTCTTAGTTACTTGCTTAGATCACTTGTCTTGCATTTTCAATTGTTTGAAATGGTGCTTCGTGTGTGATTTTGAAAGATGTTTTGAAAAGAGGCCATTGTTGTGGCAACCTTTGTAATGATCCATGTTTGAATGTATACAAAGGTGTATTTGTCTTTTGAAAAGTTTTCAATATTTTGAAAGTTTGTTTTGAAGTTGTGTTGTGAGGTGTGTTTTGAAAAATGGCAAGGATTGTTTTGCAAGTTTGGTCAAGTAACCAAGAGCTATCTACCCTAAATTTCTCAAAGATCTTTTCTATGTTTTAACCCTTTTAACAGTATTGTTCCACCATTGTATTTGGTGGACAATCTTGTGTTAGGATGTTAACGGGACGGGCGCGGGTCATCGTTTTAGACCATGAATGCAATAGTGCGAAGTGTCTTTGGAAATTTTTCCTTTAAGGGACTTGATCATTTTTTAGGCAACTTGAGAAAGCGTCATTGAGGGACTATGATCATTTGATTTGTTTTTATTTTGCCAAAGACGCTCAACATGCAACATGGCCCATTTTTGAAGGCAACAAGTGGAGTAACCCTAAGGGTGTAAGTGTGCATTGTGTTGTCTATTTTCATGCTTTTTTGTCTTTGTATTAGTCAAGCTATTTGTTATTTGATTTGCATACAAACCCTAGGTCTATCATGGCATAATTTGAAAGCTTTTAAATGCGGAAATTTAAAGTCCTAAATTATTACAACATGATTATGGGGATGGGGGTACAAATGTTTGAATGGGGGGTATTTGACAAGAAATTAAATCTAAAGCTATTACATCCATATTGAATATACAAATATTTAATTGTATAATATAAAAATAAAATACAATAATTATGCAAAATGTATTATGCACAAAAAGATTTTTTTTATGTATGTGAAAGTATTTTTCATGTGAAATATAAACAAAAATAAAAAGGTCAAATTTTGAATATTCTTGTCATTTAGGGCAAAACCCTAGTTTTTGAATGAATAAATATTTATTTATTAATTACATACCATATTTATATATTAATTTATACAAAAAATAAAAAAAAGGAAGTATATTGTAAAAAAAGTATTTTTGATGTCAAATATTAATAAAAATAAAAATGTATTATTTCTATATTTTTGTCCTAAATATCTAATAAAATATACAAGTATTTATATTATATATTAAATATACTAAATATATACCAAAATAAAATATTAATTATTTACAAAAAGAAGTATATTTTAGAAAATGTTTTCAAAATGTAAATTATAAATAATAACTAAAAAATCTATATTTTTGTATTATTTTCTAGTGTTTTGAATAAAAAGAAGATATATTTATTTACATGTATATGCTAAATAAAACAAATAAATACCAAATAAATGCAAAAATGTATGGAAAAATATTTTTGATATTTTTATATTTGAGCAAAAAATAATAAGTCAGAAGAAAAAAGAAAAAAAAATCAAAAATGATAAATATATCACACAATGGGCCAGGGGGTGTAAATTGGAAAAGGGGGTGCAAAGAGCAAGAACAACTCAGGCCCAGCCCAAGTCAACCTTCTTCAACCTCCAGCTTCCTGTTTGAAACCAAAAACGCGTGCTTTCCATGCTTCACTCAAACTCCTGATTCTTTGACTTTTAACAAAAACTCATAACACCAATAATGTAGAGCATCAAGAGACGAATTCAGACATATAAAATACTTGACCTAACTCTAAAAAACGAGGGAGAATTTCTTCATCCCCAATTTCTGACCTAATTTTTCTTCAATGTTCATGGCCAAAATTCTCACAGTATACTCAATATAAATGAAAAAGTAAATACATGGATAGCTTCAGGGCTATGAGTAGAACATGTTTTATTCACAATCCTAAGCCTAACTCTTCCTATATTGAGAGATAGAAGTTCATGTTTTTACCTGTTTCAGCTTGAGTCGTGTACAACAATGGGGCCAACTTCAATGGAGTTTGAGTTTTGGTACAACTTGCCTGAAGTCCAAGGAATCTTCCCAAGTACCTAGCTTGCTTTGAAACTCTCTGAATCCTGCTATGGAAGTCCACCTGCAAAACTGAAAACTGAAAATGGAAAGTGATGTTAGGGATGTTACAGTTTGTATCTAGGGCTTGGGATAGTTTCAATGGATGGTAGAGAATGTGTTTGAACAAACTTTGGCCAAAACGCACGAGCAAACTGAGTTGTGCAACTCAATCTGCAGAGATGCCCTGTTTCTTGCAGAAAAATGGTGTTTTGGTGAATGAGGAGGTATTGAGGATGAATGAATCGTGTTTTAGGTCAGATTGGGTGTATGAAAAATGTTCACAAGGTTTTTGTTTGGCTATGTTGACAGGAAGTGAGGATTTTAGAGTTTTTGCAAGCTTTCTTCCAATGTAAGCAAAGAAATGTCAACTTGTGGTATAGGCCTGTCCAATGTTCTCAAGCATGTTGCACACTTTGTTCTTGATCAGTGGGATTTGCCTACCAACTCTTGCCTCAAAGATTTGGCTTGTACTTCTTGGATTTTGAATTTGACATAAAGCACTACTTTTCAAAAATGGCAAATGTGCTTTTTCTATTTAAGGGATAATCTTGCATGTAATGACCAAATGCACAAAACAAAGCTTGAACACAATGGTTATGCATTTAATTATGGAGTGAAAACTTGGTTTAGAGGCCTGCAAGCAAGTACCAAGCATGCTGATTTGAAAATGGAACTTGTATGAACATGCATTTGGTTATGAACAAAAGTGGATTTTGCCCAACTTTGCAAATTCGATTCTCCCTAACCACAAGGGTGTTTGAGAAGTTCTTGGACAATTTGGAAAGCTTGTAATGTTTACTAAAATCCATCTTTGTAATGAAAATTGAAACTCCAAGTGGAAGCATGTGAAAAATGGCCATGAAGTTGGACAAAAATCCTGCCTAGAATAGGTCAAAATTTCTCTAAGTTAAAAATGTTTTGCACCCTTGTTCCAAAAATCATAACTTGAGATACAAGCTTCCTTTGAGAAAACTTTGTGAATCAAAGTTGTAGATTTTTAAATGGACTACAACTTTCATGTTTCAAGTTTTGTTTGAATCCATTTTCATCTTGGTGAAAAAATGGGACAAAGTTAGGAAAAAATAAGGAAGTTTCATAACTTAGAAAAATTCTAAGTTATGAAATTTTCTCATTTTAAACCCTAATTTGCAAATTTGGATTTCTTGATGAACAAGTTTCATAATTTGACATGTATTGATGAAAAATGAATCTTGACACTTGATTTTGACCAAAAAGTCAAAGTTTGACTTTTTAGTATACAGTCAAATTTTGATCAGTTGACTGAAAAATTCATCTGTCAATCCTATGCATTTGGGATCTTTTGAACTTGTTGAAGGGGTCAAGACAATGCCATTGAGTCCTTGAGTCCATATGTGAGCTTGGTTTGCCATTGGTTAAGTCAAACAGTCAAAAATTGCCTTTGTGCAGTCAAAACCCTAAAAATGACCATTTTGCCCTTTTGGTGATCTGATCAAATTTCTTGTGGAATTGTGATCCAAACTTGACCAAATGGTTCATATGAGTTCATAATGTTTATGTGGGTCAAATTTCATGAGGTTTGACTGTCAATTGGTCACAATTGACTTTTTCCCCAATACAGCTGATTTCTAGGTCAACTGTCCAATTGACTGGGCAAAGATTGGAATCAAGGCTTGAAACTTGGTATGGATAAACTTGTGAGTCCAACATGAAGCATGAAAGTCACTTTGGGCATTTTAGGTCAAAACATCCATGTGCAAACTCAAACCCTAATTTGGGTCAACAGTGTAAGGAGGGGCCTTGAGCAGAGTAAACCCTAACTTGATCTTGAGTTCCAAGAGTCTTGTGGTGAGAAAATGTTGATAAGATAAGAGGGCAAATTTTGGGGTACAACAGTTTCCCCTGTTCAATCTTCTTGAACCTGAAGAGTTAGATTGGCAGGTTTGCCTTTCGCGACTCGAGGGTAAAAGGAGATTGGACATTAGAGTGCTCTTAAATTTGCACTCGTCAAAACATGGATGTGGGAATGGGCTTGAAAATGCCATTTGGAGATGGGCTTAAAGATGCCATCTGGAGATGGGCTTAGAGATGCCATCTGGAATTTTTGTTGAACTGTAATGTGATAGGTCAGAAGAATGAGGATCAAAATGGTATCCGTGTCTGGAATGCATTTGAACTTGTATCTGGAGACTGAGTTTGTATGAGCAAAAGAATGGCCTCCGTGTCTGGGGCGTATCTGAGCTGTAACTGTATTTGAATGTAGAATGAATATCAGAATGACTGTCATGTCTGGAGTGTATCTGTATTGTATCTGGGTAACAGAGAAATATCTGTGTATGGGGAAACTGCGTGCTGGGGATAAATTCTGAATGAGTGATAGAATGGCAACCGTGTCTGGAACGTATCTGGATTATATCTGAAGCTGAGATATGTATGAGTAGCAGAATGACTTCCGTGTCTGGAGTGTATCTGAAATTGTAACTGGATCTGAATAAATGACAGAATAACTTCCGTGGTGAATGCACTGAGTAGAATCAAACTGCTGTTGTAAGGGTCAGAATGGTATCCGTGTTTGGAATGCATTGGACCTTGAAGTTGATAAATGAATCTGAATGAGGGGTAGAATGGTTGCCGTGCCTGGAGCGTATCTAGTCTGTATCTGATTGTCGTAGTCTGAATGAGTAGTAGAATGACCACCGTGTATGAGGTGTATCTGTACTGTATCTGACTTGAGATTCTAAATGAGTAATAGAATGACTGCCTTGTCTGGGGTGTATCCATACTGTATCTGAATAATTTTTAACGATAGCCTTTTAATCTTATCCTGAAAAGGATGAAATGTTAGCTAAAACACAAAGTTATGTTGCATGATATGTATGATGCAATATAATGTTATATCAATGTTTATGATATATGAATGTAAATGAATGCGCATGTAAGCTGATGAGCTGTCTTGCTGAGGATGGATGAATCCTGGATAGCCCGAGATAATAGAATCTTGACTGTTACCGGGGAAAGTGAATCCTTGACTGCTGCAGGGGATTCCAAGGATCTTTGATTGCCGAAGCTGAGACATCCTTGTTGACTACTGACCGTTTGGGGAACAAGATCTTCAGTTGTTGAGGGATCTTAGAATCACTGCCGGGGGATTGAAAATCCTTGGTGACTTGTGGGGAATGAGAATCCTGAGGATCTCTACTGGGGAGTCTAGAACCTGGTAGACTTATGCTGGAGAAGTAAGACTGAGAATCTTCAATCTGATGGGAAGTATCTCGGTGGGGAGAAGGTTCACTAGTCCGGTTCCGATGGGGATTGATAGTTGGAAGTTTTAGCTCCGCTGGGGATAGGATTTTCAGATTTTTAAGGCTCCACTGGGGATACTGAAACTTAACTCTAAGGGGAATTGAGTTATGGAAGGCTCTCTGGCTGGGGAAATCAGTTTTTTTTTTTAGAAAACCTTGGTTCTGCTGAGGATTCTGAAGCTTAACTCTGTTTGGGGAATTAAGTTCTGGAATTTAACCTTGTTGAGGAATTTGGGGTTTAATTCCGCGGGGAATTCCTTCTTGAAAGGGCATCAAGATATCTATCTGTACCTTTAACCTATCAGCAATCGTCTTTCTTGATTTGTAAGAAGATGATTATGTTTAAGTGCATATGCCTATTTAACAAAACATTGGACGTTTCTCAAATAAAACATAAGTGTAAAAATCAAAAAGAAGACAAAGCGAATTTCTGAATTTGGAAAAGTATTTGTATTAACTTTCTGTGAGTATCTTTGTACAAAGGAGACAGACATCCTGGTAAGAGGATGTTGTCGTAAAAATTGAAAAATTTATACAAAAGAAAGATGACTATGTGAAACAACTCCATGGGATTCCATTCTGTTATAGCCTTCACAACTCTAAATATTTGTCCATTCGCTGCTTCGTCTGCCGATGACTGGATTGATCAGAAGCTCGGAGCTTGTTGATGAAGAGATAGTTTTTTAAAGTGATCTGACGAGACATAGTCATATGCTTTAATTCCCTAAATTTTGCCTGGATCGCCCTTTCGGGTTTTCGATCCACCGGGAAACCCTTTTTTGCCCAAGCCGCCCTTTTGGGTTTTCGACTTGTCGGGTGTACAGAGATTTTTTTTTTGTTTTATCCCTAATTTTTTCCTGAACCGCCCTTTCGGGTTTTCGGTTCACCGGGATGCCCATTTTTGCCCAAGTCTCCCTTTCGGGTTTTCGACTTGTCGGGTTGTTTTATGCGTAGTATCTTTTGACTATGTCTGCGTTCGCAGGGTGCGGCAAATCGTTGCCGTCCATGGTGGTCAGAATCATTGCACCACCAGAAAATATGCTTTTGATTACAAATGGTCCTTCATAAGTAGGAGTCCATTTGCCCCTGGGATCACTTTGCGGCAAGATGATCCGCTTGATTACAAAATCTCCGACTTGGTATACTTGACGTCTGACTTTCTTGTTGAAGGCCTTGATCATCCGTTTTTGGTACGTCTGACCATGGCAAACAGCAGTGAGTCGTTTCTCGTCGATCAAATTGAGTTGATCAAGTCGGGTCTGAATCCAATCGTCTTCACTCAAACCAGCATCCTTCATAATCCTTAAAGAAGGAATCTGAACTTCCATGGGTAAGACAACTTCCATGCCATATACCAAAGCAAATGGGGTTGCCCCTGTTGAAGTATGTGCCGTGGTACGGTATCCATGCAGAGCAAACAGTAACATCTCATGCCAGTCCTTGTAGGTAACTGTCATTTTCTGAATGATCTTCTTGATGTTTTTGTTCGCAGCTTCAACAGCACCGTTCATCTTCGGCCGATAGGGAGATGAATTGTGATGATAAATCTTGAATTGTTCGTATAGAGCGGTGATCATAGTATTATTCAGATTTGTACCGTTGTCTGTGATGATCCTGTCGGGGACACCATACCGGTATATGAGATTCTGCTTGATGAAGCGGGCAACCACATTTTTTGTAACAGAGGCGAAGGAAGCTGCTTCGACCCATTTAGTAAAATAGTCAATGGCGACCAGGATGAAGCCGTGTCCATTGGACGCTGTGGGTTTGATCTCTCCAATCATGTCAATGCCCCATATTGCGAATGGCCAAGGAGCTGTCAAAACGTTGAGAGGAACAGGAGGAATATGAATCTTGTCGGTGTAGACCTGACATTTGTGGAAAGTACGGGAATGTTGATGGCAATCTGCTTCCATGGTAGACCAGTAATAGCCCGCCCTTAGAATCTTCTTAGCCATCGTATGTCTGCTCAGGTGGGTGCCAAATGTACCGCTGTGTATCTCAGTCATGATCAACTCTGCTTCAGCTTTGTCTACACATCGGAGTAAAACACAATCATGGCTGCGTTTGTAGAGGATGCCGTTGCTCAGGAAGAACTTGGCATCAAATCTCCTTAGGAACTTCTTGTCATTTACGGAAGCTTCTTCGGGATATTCTCTAGTCTGGAGATACCTTTTGATTTCGTGAAACCAGGGTTGTTCCACTACTTCTTCGGTACTAATCTCATGACAATGCGCAGGTTCATCCATTCGCTCGATGGTGATTCAGGGAGCCTCGTTATCCCAGTTGAGTTTAAACATGGAAGACATTGTAGCCAGAGCATCTGCTAGCTGATTTTCTTCTCGCGGGAAATGCTCGAAGGTGATCTGCTCGAAATGAGGCAACAATGTCAGGACATGTTCCTTGTATGGGATAAGATTAGGATGCTTGGTATCCCACTCTCCTTTGATTTGACTGATAACCAAAGCCGAGTCCCCAAATACAATCAAAGATTTGATCCCCAGGTCTATAGCAGCCTTGAGACCAAAGATGCAAGCTTCGTATTCGGCCATGTTGTTGGTACAACTGAAACAAAGTCGGGCCGTGAAAGGTGTATGGCAACCTTCCGGGGAAATGAGTACCGCACCGATACCGTTTCCAAGTGCATTTGAAGCACCATCGAAGTACAGGGTCCATCGGGATCCATTTTCAGGTCCGTCATACAGTCCGTTACCTTCAATGTTGTCCAAAGTCATGATGTCCTCGTCCGAGAAGTTGAATCTCATGGATTGATAATCTTAGATAGCTTGATGAGCTAGATGGTCAGCTAGTACACTCCCTTTTATAGATTTTTGGGTAGTATACTGGATGTCATACTCAGTTAGGATCATTTTCCATCTAGCAATTTTTCCAAATAAAGCAGGCTTCTCGAAGATATACTTGATCGGGTCCATTTTGGAGATCAGCAAGGTGGTATGAGTCAGCATATACTGCCTTAGTCGGCGAGAAGCCCATACCAAAGCGCAACAAGTTTTCTCGAGCAGTGAGTAGCGAGTCTCACAGTCGGTAAACTTTTTGCTAAGGTAATAAATGGCATGCTCTTTTTGACCAGACTCGTCATGCTGGCCCAGTACACACCCCATTGAGTTGTCCAAAATGGTCAGATACATGATCAGCGGCCTTCCTTCGACGGGTGGCATCAGGATAGGAGGTTCTAGCAGATACTCCTTGATCTTATCAAAAGCAGCTTGGCAATCGTCGTTCCACTCGACTACCTGATCTTTCTTCAATAGTTTGAAAATTGGCTCACAGGTAGACGTCAGATGAGAGATGAATCTGGCAATATAGTTTAAGCGCCCCAAGAACCCTCTTACCTCCTTTTCAGTACGGGGAGCAGGCATTTCTTATATAGCTTTCACTTTTGCTGGATCGACCTCAATGCCTTTGTTGCTAACAATAAATCCCAGAAGTTTACCAGACCTAACTCCAAAAGTGCACTTACTTGGATTTAGCCTGAGTTTGTATTCCTTCAACCTGGAAAACAGCTTCTGCAAATGTTCAAGGTGTTCCTCCTCTGTTTGTGATCGAGCTATCATGTCGTCTACGTAAACTTCGATCTCATGATGTATCATATCATGAAACAAAGCTACCATGGCGCGTTGATAAGTTTCCCCTGCGTTCTTCAGTCTGAACGACATCACCTTGTAGCAGAAGGTACCCCATTGTGTAACAAAGGTTGTTTTCTCCATGTCTTCGAGGGCCATTTTGATCTGGTTGTAGCCCGAGAATCCGTCCATGAAGGAAAACACCTTGTGCTGAGCCGTGTTGTCAATCAAAATGTCGATATGCGGTAGTGGAAAATCATCTTTAGGGCTAGCCCTATTCAAATCCCGGTAGTCCACACACATTCTGACCTTGCCATCTTTTTTAGGTACTGGCACAATGTTAGCAACCCATTATGGATAGGTTGTAACAGCCAGAAAGCCAGCGTTGAATTGCTTCATCACTTCAGCTTTAATCTTTTCAGACATGTCGGGCCTCATTCGGCGGACTTTTTGTTTGATCGGTGGACAATCCTCTCTTGTAGGGAGACGGTGAACCACGATATTTGTGTCTAAACTCGTCATGTCTTCATAAGACCAGGCGGAGATTTCAACGTATTCATTCAGCAGCTGTATCAAGCGTTCCTTGACACTTGGTTCCAGATTGGCACCTACTTGTACTTCCTTTCGGTCTTCCTCTGTTCCTAAGTTGACAGTTTCCAACAACTCTTCATGAGGCAAGATGACCCTTTCTTCTTACTGTAGAAGTCTGGCTAGCTCTCCCGGTACTTCACAATCTTCGTCGTCTTCGCACTCATCCTGATTGACCAAATCTTCAGAGTTATTGACGGATACAACAGAATAGTCACCCATGGAATCCGGAGTGGATGGGTACCTACATTTGTGAGTGTGGGTGTGTGTAAGGGATAGCCATCCTTAAACAAACAAAAATGCAAAAGGAAAGAAAATGAACACAGCAGTTTATAAGTGAAAATGTCCAATGATTCATTAAACATGGCATATGATTATGAAGGAAAATCAAGCCCTTACAAATGGACCTACATACCCGGGCAAGGCATGAGGTGAAAAATAGTGTGCAGATTGTTTAAAAGTAATTATTACAGACCAACAGGAAATGTTCGAAAGATAAGTTATTGATTACTAAAAGTAATGGGGATGAAGTCTTTCGCCTCCCAGTTGTGCAGTCCCCCTTCGATGGTTGGGAAGATCCAGTCTTCAAAGTTACCCTCTTCGTCTTCGTCTTCCAAAGCATTGATTCCATGAGGAGAAATCTTGATGGGTGTTATTTCAATTTTTGAGCGACGCATAGCTTTTTGCCCCGCAGCGGTAAATCCCAACCCAAACTTGTCTGTTTTGTGGGGAAAGTCAGGCAACTGACCCCATGTCGAACTCTTCCCCTCCTTCATTACAGCCTTTGCGTATTTCAGAGATGCCATCCTGGCCACCTGCTTGGGTACCTCAGCTACTGCCTTTGCTACTGCCACTTCGGGAGACACTTCCTCAAAGTGTTGAAAGGGTGTTTCAATGAATTCGCCATCCACTTCCACATACCGAAAGGAATTCAGATGACTGATCATGTACTCCTCCTCACCGTGTACAGTTATGATTTTTCCCTTAACAGGGTATTTCAACATCTGATGCAGAGAGGAAGTGACTGCCCCAGCATTATGTATCCACGGTCTTCCTAGCAAGCAAGAGTATGATGGGCGGATGTCCATCACATAGAAAGTTGAGTGGAACACTTCAGTTCCTACCTTGATGGGAATGTCGACCTCCCCATGCACCATTCTTTTAGACACATCGAAGGCCCTGACAATGATATTACTTGGTTTCAGCTCCAAGCCTTCACAGTCCAACCGGTCCAGAGCTTTCTTAGGCAGCACGTTTAGAGAAGAACCAGTGTTGACCAAGACATGGGCGAGAGTGGTTCCTCGACATTCAACTGACACATGCAGTGCGTCATTGTGCTTTCTTCCCTTTGGAGTCAGGTCAGCATCCGAGAAACCCAGGCCGTTGTCGGCGGTAAGGCTGGCTACACAATCCTGGAATTGATCGGCGGAGGTTTCTTGGGGCACATGGGCTGTCTTCAAAAACCTTATCAAGGCTTTGGTATGAGCCTCCGAACAAAGCAGCAGTGCTAACATGGAGATCTTCGAGGGGGTTTGCCCCAGTTTCTCTACCACATCATAATCACTCTTCTTAATTATTTTTAGAATCTCCTCCATTTCTTTCTTAGAGGTTTCGGGGATGACCAATGGCTGAGCCCTCGTCCTGACAAGCTCATCTTGGATCCCTTTCCCCTTATCAGCAGAAGTAGGAGGGACAGCCACATGAGTAACAGCTTCTTCGGTCAACGGAGTTCTTGCAAAAATTTTTATCGATGCAGGAGTAACTTTGGCAGCAGCTGAGGGTTCAAAGATTTCCTTTGGGGTGGCAATCTCTGGAGAGAAAATTCTCCCACTTCGGGTGATATTGCTCGTACCGGCAATGTTTCCAATGTCGGTAGTTTCTTCGTCAGAGCTCTCTTCAGTTATCTCAACTTGTTTAACACCGTGGTAGTAGATTTCTCCACCATAATTCCACGGTATCAATTTGTTAGATTTGTAGGGGACAGGCCCAAGCATGGTTATTTTCAGAGGAACAATCTTCGTAGCGCATGTAATCTTAACAGGCTTTTTAGGGACCTTGGAAAGATTGTTGGAAATGGTGATTATTGAAACATCTTTGATTGGAGTAACGGGAGTCTTTTCGAAAAGAATTTGTTGGTTGTCCATTAGGCCTTGGATGCCTATCTTCAGCAATGGACAGTCAGTTGGTAGGGAGGAACAAAAGTAGCAATCTTCTTTACAACCTGGGAAAATCCCAGCTTTCAACAGATTCAACTTGATTGTCAGTAATGGAGTTACCAGATCATCAACAGCAGAAACATACAGATTTTCTTCAACAGCATGAACATGGTGGCCATGCTTTGGCATCGGAGCGGATATTACGTTCGGCTTCTCCGGGGCATCGAACTCAACCTCTTTTGCGTCTATCAAATCTTGAATTTTATTCTTTAACGCCCAGCAATTGTTGGTGTCATGTCCGGCGCTGTCAGAATGATAGGCACATTTAGCATTCGGATTGTAAGCTGGAGAGGTTGTATTCACATTTTTCGGCACTTCTTTGATATTGGTAAGATTCAACTTCAACAAATGGGGAAGAACTTGTGCGGGCGTCATGTTAATGCGGGTGAACTGCCGTTGTGTCCGTTCTCCCCATTCCTGTTTAGGTCTAGACTGATTGGTACGAGGCTGATCATTTGATGAATTTTGAATCATCACGGCCCCCACAGTCGTCCGGCGCTCAATTCTTCCCAATCCTTTTTGAGAGTACACAACAACTGCCTCCTTCTTGGCCGGAAATAGCTTTTTAACAGTTGTAGATTCAGAGGCATCCCTTTGAATCTTCCCACTCTTAATACCAGCTTCCACTCTTTCCCCAGTCAGAATCAGTTCAGTAAACCCTGTGGAAGAGCTCCCGATCAAATGGTTGAAGAACGGGTCAGATAGGGTCCCCAAGAACATATCAACTAGTTCCCTATCTGAAAGAGGTGGCTACACTCTTCCGGCCAAGTCGCGCCATTTCTGGGCGTATTCTTTGAATCCCTCATTTGAGGCTATCCCCATACTCTGTAGCTGAGTACGGGTTGGCGCCAGGTCAGCGTTATATTGATACTGGCGATAAAAGGCAGCTGCCAAGTCTTCCTAGTTATGCACTTCTGACCTCTCAAGCTGGTAAAACCAGTCTAGCTGTATACCAGACAGGTTATCCTGGAAGAAGTGTACCCAAAGATTTATGTCGGATGTATGAGGTTGAATTCTTATGACATATGACCTCAGGTGCATCTTCGGGCAAGACAGCTCGTCATATTTTGCAAAAATTGGTACCTTAAACTTTGGAGGGATCACAATCCCAGCAATCAATCCCAATTCTTCAAAATCTAACCCAAGAACCCTTTGCAGCTCCATAGCTGCCAGTCTATCCTCCAGGTTTTTGTATTTGTCGTCTGCTTGCGGGTATTACTGCTCTGAGTAGTCTTCATCTTCCTCAACCTCTTCCTCTTCAGCCTCGGACTCAGAAGGTAGCTCAGCCCCTTTTCCTTTATCGGTCCCCTCATCAGATGTGGAGGGGAATTCAAGAACTCTCCTGGCTTCATTCTCAAATCTTCTTCCCAGTGTAGCCACCCCTACCCTTTTCTTCTTCTTTTTTCCTTTTTCTTGTTCTTTATTCCCTAGCAGTGCTTTAAGATCCTCCTTACCCTTTGCCAAGGTCATAAGGAGCTGTTGAAACTGCGAGTTTTGTGCCTGCAGATCGTTGACCGTCTGTTCGAGATCCATCTTACTAAAATAAACAGCAGAAAGATAAGGAAACCTGGTGTGGAGACCTGCTTATGCATATGATGAATGATATGTTTATTCATGCAATGCATTCAAGGATTTAGAAATTCAAAATTGTTGCAGACAAAAAGAACACACGTCATATTAAGAAGAAATTTTGTCAGTACAAAAATGCCCCATGGGCCAAATGTTACAAAAAAAAACTTCTCAAGGTAAAAATACGTTGCGCATCCTCTTTGGTGCAATGTAAGTGTTGAGGGTCTCCTCCTCGTGAAGTCGGCGGTTAAGCTCCAAAACCTTCTTCTCACTGGCGTAGAAGCTGGCTTCAAAAGTATCCCTTTCTTCCTTGAGTTGGATCCAACTCTTCTGCATCTCCTCCCATGATGTTGGCATGTCAGGATGTAGGATGGTGTAAGGAACCTCTCCTTCCTTAACAGGCTCTTTAATCAAAGGGAGAATATAAGGGTAAGGCATCATAAGACTCTGGGCTCGGGTTCGTACCCACTTGAGGTAAGGCTCAAGAGGGATGGAGTTCTTGTGCCCCAGTGTCTTGCTATCTACCTTGTTAGGCATCCTCCAAGCTCTGATGAATCTCTGGCAAAGTCCTTGCGCATCGTTGTCAAAGTTAAAAACTAGGTCAGGAATCAGCATGTCATGAGGGCCATCCCTCCGTGCATATCCAAATTGTCTCAAAGCCAGACAAGGGTTGTAGGTAATGCCTCCCCTAATGCCAAGTAATGGAACATTAGGAAACTCACCACAATGATCGACGATGATGACATTTTCTCTGGACCGAGAACACCAATGTACATCAGAATGTGTGAGGGTCATCAATCATTGTGACCACCTTAAGCCTTGCTCATTCTTCAAAACAGATTGTGGAAGGTGAGAAATAAACCACCTTGCAAGGAGAGGAGTACAACACATGAGAACACCTCTCTTTCTCATTGTTCGTGTGTAAAATGAGTGGAGGATGTCCCCAAGCAATGTTGGTATGGGATTCTTGGACATGAAAATCTTGACAACATTTACATCTATAAGTTGGTCAGCATTAGGGAACAAGACCAACCCATAAATGAGGAGTGCCACAATCTCTTCAAAGGCTTGTAGATCCAAAGAATTCCAACACTCTTGTGCCTTCTCAAACGAGAATTTTGCCAAGAAGCCCTTGACACCACTTCGAGTTTCCCAATGCCCCTTGATGTCAGATGGTTGCAAGTGTAGTGCTTGAGAAACATCTTCAGGCTTTGGTTCTTTTTCCGTACCGTTGTAGGGTAGTTGATTAAGAATAGGAATTCTCAGGAGTTGAGAAAATTCCTCCAAAGTAGGCACCAATTGGTAGTCGGGGAATGTGAAACAGTGGTGAAGCGGGTCAAAGAACTGGAACAACACTTTCACCATGTCTTCTTCAATGCTGGTGTTGACTAGGCTGAGAAGTCTACCATGTCTTTCACTGAAGAGATAACTTTCTGGAATTCTGGATGTGAGCTCCTTGAGTTGAGGAGGGATTCTCACAAGGTTGACTTGGATAGTTTTCCTGCGAAGAATTTCCATGACCTACAAAATAAGAACAAAGATGAAGATCCAAACCCTTGAAATGGTTAGTGGATGCATATGATGCTTTATGATTTCATGATGTATGCACAAACATATGTACAAGCAAGTCACACAAAACCCTAGTTTCAAGCTTTCACGGGGTTTCATAGGTAAGTACCCTCTTGAGTGTAGTTGGCTTAAAAACCTGTCCTATAAATAGTAACCGGGTTCTAAGGAGCTCAATATCATTGAATTGTTTTCCATGTTCATTGTTTTGGTTTAGCCACTTAACTAGCGACCAAAATATTCCAAGAAAACAACCCTCAATGAGTGTAGTATCGAGTATCTACCAACTTCGGACTGCACCAAAGCCGGTCATCTCACTACCCCTAATAAAAGGCCAAGATGGTCAAGTAAGGTTCTAGGTCATTAGTGCTTAGTGACATCACTCAGCGGCCCCGTACTCTCCTTGATTGAACTCAAGGGTTACCGGTACTCACACATATGTCACACTAATATAGCTATTGCTTTAACCGTGTCAGTATACCCCGCACAGTTTCCACAACGTATTGCTATCTATGAATGTTTCCCCAAATCCGGGTGTAGGATTTCAAGCCCAAACAAGGGAACCAAAATGTAAAGCAATCAAAGCAAACAATTAGTCATGCAAAAGGGTGATCTAAGCCCTAAGGTTACTCAACTTTTAAAAATCTCCCCAGCAGAGTCGCCAGTTCTGTGATACGGTGGGAGAACTGACTTGAGGTTTTGCGTTTGTTTTTGCAAATGTTTCGGTTTAGCAAGAGTCGCCACTGACTTTTTATTTTATCCTAAGGAAAGGTTAAAAAGCACAGGAAAAACCTTTGAGATGTTTTCTTGGGTTCGGGGAGTAGATTATAGAAAGGGAAGGTATTAGCACCCTTTCTATCCATGGTTATCCATGGGCTCTTAGTTACTTTCTTAGATCACTTGCCTTGCATTTTCAATTGTTTGAAATGGTGCTTCGTGTGTGATTTTGAAAGATGTTTTGAAAAGAGGCCATTGTTGTGGCAACCTTTGTAATGATCCATGTTTGAATGTATACAAAGGTGTATTTGTCTTTTGAAAAGTTTTCAATATTTTGAAAGTTTGTTTTGAAGTTGTGTTGTGAGGTGTGTTTTGAAAAATGGCAAAGATTGTTTTGCAAGTTTGGTCAAGTAACCAAGAGCTATCTACCCTAAATTTCTCAAAGATCTTTTCTATGTTTTAACCCTTTTAACAGTATTGTTCCACCATTGTATTTGGTGGACAATCTTGTGTTAGGATGTTAACGGGACGGGCGCGGGTCATCGTTTTAGACCATGAATGCAATAGTGCCAAGTGTCTTTAGCAATTTTTCCTTTAAGGGACTTGATCATTTTTTAGGCAACTTGAGAAAGCGTCATCGAGGGACTATGATCATTTGATTTGTTTTTATTTTGCCAAAGACGCTCAACATGCAACATGGTCCATTTTTGAAGGCAACAAGTGGAGTAACCCTAAGGGTGCAAGTGTGCATTGTGTTGTCCATTTTCATGCTTTTTTGTCTTTGTATTAGTCAAGCTATTTGTTATTTGATTTGCATACAAACCCTAGGTCTATCATGGCATAATTTGAAAGCTTTTAAATGCGGAAATTTAAAGTCCTAAATTATTACAACATGATTATGGGGATGGGGGTACAAATGTTTGAATGGGGGGGGGGGGGGGGGGGGGGGGGTATTTGACAAGAAATTAAATCTAAAGCTATTACATCCATATTGAATATACAAATATTTAATTGTACAATATAAAAATAAAATACAATAATTATGCAAAATGTATTATGCACAAAAAGATTTATTTTTATGTATGTGAAAGTATTTTTCATGTGAAATATAAACAAAAATAAAAAGGTCAAATTTTGAATATTTTTGTCATTTAGGGCAAAACCCTAGTTTTTGAATGAATAATATTTATTTATTAATTACATACCATATTTATATATTAATTTATACAAAAAATAAAAAAAGGAAGTATATTATAAAAAAAGTATTTTTGATGTCAAATATTAATAAAAATAAAAATGTATTATTTCTATATTTTTGTCCTAAATATCTAATAAAATATACAAGTATTTATATTATATATTAAATATACTAAATATATACCAAAATAAAATATTAATTATTTACAAAAAGAAGTATATTTTAGAAAATGTTTTCAAAATGTAAATTATAAATAATAACTAAAAAATCTATATTTTTGTATTATTTTCTAGTGTTTTGAATAAAAAGAAGATATATTTATTTACATGTATATGCTAAATAAAACAAATAAATACCAAATAAATGCAAAAATGTATGGAAAAATATTTTTGATATTTTTTATATTTGAGCAAAAAATAATAAGTCAGAAGAAAAAAGAAAAAAAATCAAAAATGATAAATATATCACACAATGGGCCAGAGGGGTGTAAATTGGAAAAGGGGGTGCAAAGAGCAAGAACAACTCAGGCCCAGCCCAAGTCAACCTTCTTCAACCTCCAGCTTCCTGTTTGAAACCAAAAACGCGCGCTTTCCATGCTTCACTCAAACTCCTGATTCTTTGACTTTTAACAAAAACTCATAACACCAATAATGTAGAGCATCAAGAGACGAATTCAGACATATAAAATACTTGACCTAACTCTAAGAAACGAGGGAGAATTTCTTCATCCCTAATTTCTGACCTAATTTTTCTTCAATGTTCATGGCCAAAATTCTCACAGTATACTCAATATAAATGAAAAGTAAATACATGGATGGCTTCAGGGCTATGAGTAGAACATGTTTTATTCACAAACCTAAGCCTAACTTTTCCTATATTGAGAGATAGAAGTTCATATTTTTACATGTTTCAGCTTGAGTCGTGTACAGCAATGGGTCCAACTTCAATGGAGTTTGAGTTTTGGTACAGCTTGCCTGAAGTCCAAGGAAGCTTCCCAAGTACCTAGCTTGCTTTGAAACTCTCTGAATCGTGCTATGGAAGTCCACCTGCAAAACTGAAAACTAAAAATGGCAAGTGATGTTTGGGATGTTACAGTTTGTATTTAGGGCTTGGGATAGTATCAATGGATGGTAGAGAATGTGTTTGAACAAGCTTTGGCCAAAACGCACGAGCAAACTGAGTTGTGCAACTCAATCTGCAGGGATGCCCTGTTTCTTGTAGAAAAATGGTGTTTTGGTGAATGAGGAGGTATTGAGGATGAAGGAATCGTGTTTTAGGTCAGCTTGGGTGTATGAAAAATGTTCACAAGGTTTTTGTTTGGCTATGTTGACAGGAAGTGAGGGTTTTAGAGTTTTTGCAAGCTTTCTTCCAATGTAAGCAAAGAAATGTCAACTTGTGATATAGGCCTGTCCAATGTTCTCAAGCATGCTGCACACTTTATTCTTGATCAGTGGGATTTGCCTACCAACTCTTGCCTCAAAGATTTGGCTTGTACTTCTTGGATTTTGAATTTGACATAAAGCACTACTTTTCAAAAATGGCAAATGTGCTTTTTCTATTTAAGGGATAATCTTGCATGTAATGACCAAATGTACAAAACAAAGCTTGAACACAATGGTTAGGCATTTAATTATGGAGTGCAAAATTGGTTTAGAGGCCTGCAAGCAAGTACCAAGCATGCTGATTTGAAAATGGAACTTGTATGAACATGCATTTGGTTATGAACAAAAGTGGATTTTGCCCAACTTTGCAAATTCGATTCTCCCTAACCACAAGGGTGTTTGAGAAGTTCTTATACAATTTGGAAAACTTGGAATGTGTACTACAATCCATCTTTGTAATTCAAATTGAAAATACAAGTGGAAGCATGTGAAAAATGGCCATGAAGTTGGACAAAAATCCTGCCTAGAATAGGTCAAAATTTCTCTAAGTTAAAAATGTTTTGCACCCTTGTTCCAAAAATCATAACTTGATATAAAAGCTTCCTTTGAGAAAACTTTGTGAATAAAAGTTGTAGATTTTGCAATGGACTATAACTTTCATGTTTCAAGTTTTGTTTGAATCCATTTGCATCTTGGTGAAAAAATGGGACAAAGTTAGGAAAAAATAAGGAAGTTTCATAACTTAGAAAAATTCTAAGTTATGAAATTTTCTCATTTTAAACCCTAATTTGCAAATTTGGATTTCTTGATGAACAAGTTTCATAATTTGACATGTATTGATGAAAAATGAATCTTGACACTTGATTTTGACCAAAAATTCAAAGTTTGACTTTTTAGTATACAGTCAAATTTTGATCAGTTGATTGAAAAATTCATTTGTCAATCCTATGCATTTGGGATCTTTTGAACTTGTTGAAGGGGTCAAGACAATGCCATTGAGTCCTTGAGTCCATATGTGAGCTTGGTTTGCCATTGGTTAAGTCAAACAATCAAAAATTGCCTTTGTGCAGTCAAAACCCTAAAAATGACCATTTTACCCTTTTGGTGATCTGATCAAATTTCTTGTGGAATTATGATCCAAACTTGACCAAATGGTTCATATGAGTTCATAATGTTGATGTGGGTCAAATTTCATGAGGTTTGACTGTCAATTGGTCACAGTTGACTTTTTCCCCAATACAGCTGATTTCTAGGTCAACTGTCAAATTGATTGGGCAAAGATTGGAATCAAGGCTTGAAACTTGGTATGGATAAACTTGTGAGTCCAACATGAAGCATGAAAGTCACTTTGGGAATTTTAGGTCAAAACATCCCTGTGCAAACTCAAACCCTAATTTGGGTCAACAATGTAAGGAGGGGCCTTGAGCAGAGTAAACCCTAACTTGATCTTGAGTTCCAAGAGTCTTGTGGTGAGAAAATGTTGATAAGATAAGAGGGAAAATTTTGGGGTACAACAGATGTAGAATTATAGGATAATTGTAAGTGATGATTATCTATGATTAGATTAAGTTTTTAGGGCTTAAAGTATAGAACCCGTAGCGAAAATGCAGATAAAATCGCAAAAATTATGCAGGACAAAGCAATATGCGTCGACCCCAAACATGATGTGTCAATACATGAAGGTTTAGAGACTCAGGATGAGTCGACACGAAGAGGTTTTGCGTTGATACATGAAGGTTTAGAGACTCAGGATGAGGTGATACGTAGGAGTATGTGTCAATACATGTTGTGTGGTAGATTCAGTATGAGTCGATACAAGAGAGGATGCGTAGACTCATGTTGTGATTCAGTGCAATACGCGTCGATCTAAGACGTTATGCGTCGATCAATGTTGCCTGGTTTTTGGCAGAATCAGTTTGAGAATGTTGTAACTTGAGTTTTCAGACTCCGTTTGAGGTGCCGTTCAAAGCGTTGAATAGCTAACGCGATGAGATTTATTCTTAAGGGTTAAAATGAAGATAGGAAGGATAACAATAGGATTTGAATTAGTTCCCGTGTTTATCGTTATGTTGGTTTTGTGGAGAAGAATGACGATGAGATGCTTAAAAGCTGCTGTTTGATTTGTAACAGTAGGATTAATAATAATAACGATGTAATATTATGGAATAGTAGTATGTAGAGATTTAGTGATTTAGAAGTAACCCTTAGTTGGTTAATTAATTATAGGCAATATCCAGTATAGGCCTATGGCCAACGTTGTGAAATTGATGAGTTACTGTCGTATTAAAGTACAACTGAGTTGTTGATGAGAGGTTATTAATGAAGTTGTGTTTGATGAATAAATGATGTTTGATGAATAAATGATGTTTGACGAATAAATGATGTTTGGTGAATTATTATGAATGATATGAGATGTTTGATGAAGAGATGTTGAGATGCTTTTGAGATGTAGGTTGTTGGCCAACAATGATGTTGTATATAGATGTTGTTAATTGTGGTGTTGTTAATACATTCATGATTGTGTCACATACATTACATTTTGAGATGGAGCTTATGCTCGTTGAGATGGCCTGTATTGGCGAATATTGAGATGAAGGCTTATGCCTTGTTGATGCCTCTATTAATTGACAAATTTTAGAGATGGGACTTCTGCTCCAAATGGTACCACATGCATTTGCCTAGTATTGAGTCGCATTATATGACTGTATAAAGAAGTGTGTATTGATATGGTGAATGTGTATTATTATTGTTTATTATGAGATGATAAGTGGTGATGTTATGTGATCTAATTTAATATATTAATTATCATGCACTTTATTATATTGTTAGATATCTCACCCCTTTTGTTTGAATGTTTCCCTTATGTTGGTAACGTGCAGGTAATCGAGAGTGAAGGTTGTATACCTTCAGTAGTTCGAGTCGGTATCATTGCTCTGATATATAACACTCGAGGGAATGAACGCTTGTTGCTTTTGATTGTTGATTATTCAGTTGTTGAACTTTAAGTTGATTATTATTAAATTGTGTTGTTTTGAAGTTGTTGTAATGATGACAAAGATGTTATTAAGAATTTCCGCTGCGTAGATGTTGAATTATTTAATTAAAGATGTCATGATGATGGTTCATCTGATGTTTTAAAAGTGTTATATATCCAAGATGAATGCAATGAGTTTTTAATCATGAATTTATGGCATCCCGATTCGTTTACATGAATGATTTTATAACTCTGATTTATTTATATAATTTGTCGGGATAGAATTGGGGTGTTACAAAGTTGGTATCATAGCAAAGGTTGGTCTGACCTTGTTGTCGAGTCGTAGTTGTCTAACAATAGAGTATTGTTAATTTGAGTTCTAACCTTTGTTTATGTTATAGTGATAAGTTGAGATGGCTGGAAGGAATGATGCTGCACTTGCTACTGCTTTAGAAGCAATGGCTCATGCGATGGAAAATCAGCCAAATGCTGACGGGAATGCTGGATCTCATAGCTTGGCGTCTTTCCAGAGAGAGAATCCACCTACATTCAAGGGAAAGTATGATCCTGACGGAGCATTGGAGTGGTTGAAAGAGATTGAGAGAATCTTCTGTGTGATGGACTGCACTCCAGCGCAGAAGGTTCGATATGGGACTCATATGCTAGCAGTCGAGGCTGATGACTGGTGGCTAGAGACTTGTCAGAAGCTGGAAGCTGCAGGTGAGAATGTCACTTGGGCTGTGTTCCGTAGGGAATTTTTGAGGAAGTACTTTCCTGAAGATGTTCGTGGTAAGAAGGAGATTGAGTTCCTTGAGCTGAAGCAAGGAAATATGTCGGTTGTTGAGTATGCTGCCAAGTTCTGAGTTGGCTAAGTTTTATCCACATTACGCTGATGCAGATGCTGAGTTTTTGAAGTGTATCAAGTTTGAGAACGGGTTGCGCCCGGAGATCAAGAAGGCAGTTGGATACCAGAAGATTCGTGTCTTTGCTGATTTGGTTGATAGTTGCAGGATTTATGAGGAGGATAATAATGCTCATTACAAGATTATCAGTGAGAAGAGGGGTAAGCACCAACAGAATCGTGGTAAGCCTTATGATGCCTCAGTTGTTAAAGGTAAACAAAAAGTTGCTCAGGGTCAGAGGACTAGTGGGGGATATGCTCCTACTAGTGTGGTTTGCTTTAAGTGTGGAAAACCTGGGCACAAGAGTAATGTATGCACTACTGAAGTGAAGAGATGTTTCTGTTGTGGCAAGAACGGACATGTTGTATCTAAGTGTGAACATAAGGATGCGATTTGTTTCAATTGTAGAGAAGAAGGGCACATTGGTAGTCAGTGTCCGAAACCGAAGAGGGCTCAGACAAGTGGTAAAGTGTTTGCTTTGGTTGAGGATCATACAGCTTCCGAGGACAGACTTATGAGAGGTACATGTTTCATTAATAGTACTCCTTTAATTACTATTATTGATACCGGTGCTACACATTGTTTTATTGCTGTTGATTATGTTGAAAGATTGGGTCTTATGTTGTCTTCTTTGAATGGGGAAATGGTCGTCGATACTCCAGCCAAGGAGTCGGTGACTACTTCTTTTGTGTGTTTGCAGTGTCCCTTGTCGATCTTCGACAGAGACTTTGCTGTCGATTTGGTTTGTTTACCATTAAGAGGTTTAAATGTGATTTTGGGTATGAACTGGTTAGAGCATAACTGTGTTCATATTAACTGTTATGACAAGTCGGTGAAGTTTTCTACTCCTGAAGCAGAAGAAGATGGTATGTTGTCTGCTAGACAGTTGAGGAAGTTGATGCAAGAGGAACCACAGATGTTCTCGTTGATGGCGTCACTATTTGTATAGACTCAAGCTATAATTGAGGAATTGCAGTGGTGTGTGAATTTCCTGAAGTTTTCCTTGATGAGATTCCTGATGTACCGCCAGAGAGGGAAGTTGAATTTGCTATTGATCTTGTACCTGGTACCAGACCTGTGTCTATGGCCCCATACATGATGTCTACATCTGAATTGTCAAAGTTAAAGAAGCAATTGGAGGAGTTACTTGAAAAGAAGTTTGTAAGACCAAGTGTATCGTCGTGGGGAGCTTCAGTGTTGTTAGTAAAGAAGAAAGATGGAAGTATGAGGCTTTGTGTTGATTATAGACAGTTGAATAAAGTGACGATTAAGAACAAGTGTCTGCTTCCAAGAATAGATGACTTAATGGATCAATTGGTGGATGCTCATGTGTTTAGTAAGATTGATTTGAGGTCGGGTTACCATCAGATTAAAGTGAAGGATGAAGATATCCAGAGCACGACTTTCAGGACGCGTTATGCACATTATGAGTATTCGGTGATGCCTTTCGATGTTACTAATGCGCCGGGAGTATTCATGGAATACATGAATCGTATCTTTCATACTTATTTGGATCGGTTCGTAGTGGTGCTCATTGATGATATTTTGATTTACTCTAAGTCAGAAGAAGAGCATGTTGAACACTTAAGAGTAGTATTGCAAGTTTTGAAAGAGAAGAAGTTGTACGCAAAGCCGTCCAAGTGTAAGTTTTGGTTAAGGGAGGTTAGTTTTCTTGGTCATGTGATTTCAGGTAGTGGCATTATTGTAGATCCATCGAAGGTTGATGCTATGTTGCAATGGGAAACTCCGAGGTCAGCTACTGAGATTAGAAGCTTTTTGGGATTAGCTGGTTACTATAGAAGGTTTATCGAAGGTTTTTCCAAGTTAGCACTCCCGTTGACTAAGTTGACTTGTAAAGGTAGAGTTTTTGTATGGGATGTTCAGTGCGAAGAAAGTTTTGTAGAATTGAAGAAGAGGTTGACGTCGGCTCCGATTTTGACGTTGCCTAATCCAGGAGAACCTTTTGTGGTGTAATGTGATGCTTCTAAGATGGGTTTAAGAGGTGTGCTTATGCAGAATGGTAAGGTAGTTGCTTATGCGTCAAGGCAGTTAAGGACTCATGAGAAGAAATATCCTACGCATGATTTAGAGCTTGCTGCAATTGTTTTTGTGTTGAAGATTTGGAGGTATTATCTTTATGGTTCTAAATTTGAAGTGTTTAGTGACCATAAGAGTTTGAAGTATTTATTCAATCAGAAGGAGTTGAATATGAGGCAGCGAAGATGGTTGGAATTGTTAAAGGATTATGATTTTGGTTTGAATTATCATTCAGGAAAAGCGAACATGGTAGCTGATGCGTTAAAATGATCTTTCTTGTATCCAAATGATCTTCATCAAATGGGTATATCCTTCTTGTATCCAAATGCTACTCAAGCCACTGCCTATGAATAAGAGTTGGCAACCAACTTAAAATCTCTCTTCCAATTGTATCAAGATACTTATGGAATTAATGATGAGAATTCCCCTATGTCTGAAACTCCAGAAGTAGGATCTAGTTCTGGGTTGGGAAAGAGGATTTTTGAGATGTTTTTAGAAACTGTTGTTGATAATACTAATTCAAAATATGATCTTGAATTATATCTTGAGGAGCCTCCCTTGAAATTTCTCCCTAAAGCTAAGTTTGGTATTTTAACATGATGGATGAGAAATGAAGCCAAGTATCCCGTTCTTAGTAAGTTGGCCAAGGATATCCTAATTGTTCCAGTTATAACTGTCGCTTTAAAAGCAACTTTTAGTGCTGGTAAAAGGATTATTGATCCAAAATAATCTTTTATGAAAACTAAGACAATTGAAATGGTACTTTGTGGGGGTGATTGGATGAAGGAGAAATATGGAATTAAAAAGAGCCGCACTGCTAGTATTGTAAGTATCTTTTGCTTATGATCTATTTTAGTTGAAAATTTATATGACTTAAGCTTTTCTATTTATGTTGCCTTGTTTAACTTATGCTTTTACTGATATAACTTGAAGAACCACAAGATGAACCTTTAGCATTTCATTTTGGTGAGGATCTTGATGTCTCTTCTTCGACAACAATAACTTTGTAATGTTATTTTGTTGTTTTTTGAAATGTCAATGATGAGATTGTTATGAGGCATCATTAACAAATGTAATGTTATTTTGTTTTTTTTTTGAAACATAAGTTTCATAACTTATGTTTGAACAATTTTTATATTTTTGAATAAATTTTACTTTTAAAAGCATAAGTTTCATAACTTATGTGAATGATATTTAGAATGTAACGTCAAATGCACATTTTGAATGGATTATTTAAAATGTAATTTTGCATCTGAAATTAAAAAAATTTCAATTTTTTCCTTTAATTTGGGTGGGCCGGGTACCGGAACCGAAAATTATCGATCTGGTCTCGGATCCCCATGTCTAATAATCAATTTTCCGGTCCGGTTTCGATTTTTCCAAAAGTGTCAGTTTGGTTTCGGTCTTAAAATTTAACCATCACTGTTTTAGTCCGGTTCCGATTTACCCGATAAGGGTTTTGGTCCAACTCTCAGGACCCCTTATACCCGAACCGGACCATTCGAAAAACAGCCCTACCGTATACTAATGTCTCTATCTCTTTTCTATTTTTTTTTATTTCATATACTTACACGAATTTCAATAATACATTACTACATCTAAAAATTACACTTAACACATTTTTAGCAATCAAATTTGAGTATCAAAATATTATTTCTCTAACTTTAAACTAACTATCTAGCAAAAAAAAAAACTCCCTCTGTCTCAAAATAATTATCTTTTTAATCTCAAAAAATTATATCAAAATACTAGTCTGATTACTTTTTCAATACAACTAGTCGATAACCCGTGCTGTCGCACGGGGCCGGTCGAGAATTCATAAAACGTGGAACTAATATTGTCATGTAACAATAAATTCGTTTTTATGTAATTCAATAAAAGTTCATCTAATTCGGCCAAATTTAGTGTATCAAACTTATTTGACAACATTAAAAAATGTAAACTGAAATCATGATTGTGTAACAAAATAAGAAACTGTGATGACTCTTCAAAATAAGAAACTATCACGAGTCTTCAGATACAACGCAACCAGCTTGGAAACGATGTTTTCAACTTTTTGACATGCACAATAAATTATGCAAAAATTAGACAGCATTTACGAAAACAATTTATATTAAAGAAAATATTTGTTATTATGTACTTACCGATCAACAAAGAGATTGGAAAACTTCTTTGTATACAACATTTGTAGTGATAGATGTTGATACATTCATACTATCATGTATTAAGATCTTTAGACCACTTTTGCTTGTAACTCTTGAAATGGCTACATACAACTGGCCATGACTGAATACAGGAGTAGGCAAATACAATCCAACTGTATCAAGTGATTGGCCTTGAGACTTATTAATTGTCATTGCGTACGACACAATAATTGGGAACTGTCTCCTAATCAACTTAAATGGCCACGGTGACTCGGAAGGTGACATAGACATTCGAGGGATGTAAAAGATGTTACCAACATTCTTACCAGACATGATCTTTGCCTCAATAACGTGATTTGCCAACCTTGTAACAATTAGTCTAGTTCCGTTACACAAACCATCGTTTTGGTCCAAATTCCTCATAAGCATTATTGGTGTACCAACCTTTAATCTGAGTTTGTGATTTGGGACACCTGAAGTCCTAAGCTTGCTAAGAAATTCTGGAGTAAGACATTCATAGGCTTCGGTGTAACTTGAATCAGTTCTATCAATCGAATCAAAACTCAAATACTCTTTGTCCTCACCTAAGAAATGGAAAAACGCGAATCAATCCATAATGTTTTTTCAAGAATAATTTAATAACGAAACATCTACACGAAAATAAACATCAAAAGAAAAAATAGTTTACCCGGTATCATGTCTAACACGTAATGATTAATTTTATCAACAACTTCAATGGTTGAAGAAAGTATTGCTTTTCCTTGTAGAAATTCTACATTTTGAAAGTCGGCAAGCAAATTTGGGTATGTGCTTTCAACTATAGCTCTTATTGGATCCTCAAAATTGGAAATTAACAAATCCGGAGGAATTTCTATATCAGCTAATCCATCGTTAGGTTCACATATTTTACCGTCGCCAACATTTAATATCCATTTAGAGAATTCTGCAAGTTCATCAGAAGTTGTAACGTCCCTCCCATTCTTTAGTCTCATGTTTTTGGTTAGTGTTAAGACTTGGCAATAGTCCCACACATAAGAAGAACAAATGGAAGCATGAACAATATCAGAATGGCCTGCTCTTGGAACAACTGGAAGTATCTGTCGAAAATCTCCTCCAAATATAACTACCTTGCCACCAAAAATTGTATTTGCAAAACCCTTATCGCTCATGACATCCTTAAGGGTCTTATCCAAGGCCTCAAAACAATTCTTATGAGCCATGGGTGCTTCATCCCATATTATGACATCAGTAGCTTCAAATAACTGTGAATGCTCAGAGTCTTTGTCAACATTGCAAGTAGAGTTGTCAAGCGTTGGAATGGGAATTTTGAACTTCGAATGGGCTGTTCTACCACCTGGCAATAATAAGGAAGCTATGCCACTTGAAGCAACAGCCAGAACAATTTTTTTATCTGAACGAAGTGCACTTGATAATGTCCTCCACATAAACGTTTTACCGCCGGTAACAATTATTATTAATCGAGTGTCATGGATTTCTGCTATGCATAATCTGTTATTCATGTATCAGTTTTATAGATTAATGTACAGTATGCTGATATACTACCGTGTATTATGCATAAAGTATGCAAAACAATATGGATTGTCCAGCATCAAGACATAAAGAGAAACATTTTTGTCCATAATAAGTTTATTATATTAAACAAAATAAGGAATTACCAACATCATATTGCTTTTTGTAGTGTAAATTATGCATAGTTTTTTGCAGCTTAAATGACTAAAATCATATCATTCTTTCATATACAATGTCAAAAGGATCAAACAAAAAGCAAGAATGACAAATCAAATCCTCGTAAAGCAGAATAAACAAAATGTAAACCAGAAATATTTCATTACATCAATCAAAATTAGGTGTGCAATGTTGTCCAAAACAGCTTAAAGTAAAAATAAATCGTCGACGATAATTGACTGCATCATTTCTCCAGCTTGATGTCCCTTATTATCTTGGTGGACGATAGTTGGGCACTGTCGAGTTCTTCAACTGTCTCAGGAATATATCTTTTTGACGGTGTAAGGGCAGAGTTGGCAACTGAAGGGTCATAATCTGCAGTGATTGATAACGGATCCTGCCATTAAAGAGTCATTACAAAATCAGTAGCATAAAAAAGGAAGTAAGACATTGTTTAATAGGCTAATTTGTTAATTTTGAAAGCTAAAAAAAGACGCACTGAAACTGTTTGCGGATCAGCATGAGACTGTTTTTCCGAGGTGCTGATGGTCGGAGTACACTGCAAGTTAAAAAACGCAAGAAATAAACGTTAGACAATTGTTCAAAATTTGATGGCAAGAGTAATAGGTCATTCCTATTTAAAGCATACCGATGCTGTATGCATATCATCCCGAGTGTCATCTGTTGAGACGACAATCTTTGAAGTGTGCTGCAAGTTTTAAACAATTGTTAAAAAAATCCAATGCACATGATACTGATTTTAACAACAGTAAAACATGAGTACAGCAGTACCTCTTCACATTTAAACCTCTCCTTTATTTTGGTACGTAGCACTTCATCTGCCTTAAATCCGATTACAGAAAGACTGGCCTTGTTTGGTTGAAACACTGCTCTTATAGCCAACTCCTTCTTCAGCATCACATCAAGTTCATAAGGGAATTCAAGGGGATCAAAATCTCCAGTCTAAATGATTAAAACAATATATGTTATTTATGTGGTAATTATCTAACTTACATATTAGCCAAATGGAAAATACCTCCATCAAATCCAACTTCATCTGAAGGGCGGACTTCCCAATCAACTTTACACAATCTACATCCCAAAATACGAACTTGTATTTTAACTTTCCATCGGAGGCAAGCACTTCAAGCTTAAACCTGTACCATGCGTGATCAAAATAAGAAATTATCAGTAATGAAGCGTTTGGTTATATGATGATAATCATTGATATGCAATACTTAGAAGTTACCTTGGGACTGGCTCAGAACTGATGTGTTTGGAATAACACATGAATTTTCCATCCTTCAAAGTCACACTTTTGGTACATTCACTACATCCATCATAATACCATCCTGACTGCCCACATTCAAACTTCTCCAGAGTCGCAACAGTCACACATGTAGTTTCCTGAAACAGAAAGATGGGACGATGTCTCAAAAAATGGATTAGAACCCAGTCTGTGTAATTCCTCAATCTAAGACAGTCATGTATTAAAGAGAAACTTACTGTCTGCAGATATGCAATATCAGACAGACTCAACACTTCAGCTTTCCATACAAATTTGTCCAAATCAGAAAAAACAGAGGTATTTGTGGTTTCCATTTGCATGCTCGAGGATGAGAGCGTCGGCAGATCATCTTTAAGTCTGATGATCATAGATCAGAATGAAAACAGGCTGTTAGAAATCATAGGTTGCTAATTCATAACTTCATAATAAAATCACTTACTTCTCTTTAAGGTTTTTAACCTCCTCAATAGACAAATCATTGATGAGCAGTTTTGTGCCGTTCCAAGCATTTGATACATTTAAAGGATAATTTCCTGAAAATTGAGATATTTATAAATGACAACACTTAAAGTTGGATATAATAAGAAATAGTCACATAGCATACCTTGAGGTTCCTTGATCCTTGCATTCATAAGTAGGAGAACAATACTACCATCAGTCTTATGAGTCGTATAATACTCATTCAGTTGCACAACTAATTTACCCCAAAGAGTACATTGCACATGATGTTTACTGATTGACAGGAATTACAAAACAAACAACATGAACATGTTAGACTTTTATATTTATCAGCATCAATGTTAACAAACAAAATGAAACACCTACCTCAGATCAGTTAATGAAAACACAACCTTGCTTTTGTTGTTATCAGGAATTATCTGGGCTTGGGATATTTCAGTAACCCCACCAATTATATCTGCACAAAAGTTCACCACAGACAGTTATGGATAACGGAGAAGTCACAATACAATGCGTTCTATTATAACAGTAAAAAGGTAACTCACCATATGACAAATTCGTTCTGTATTTACCCTCAATAATAACATTTATTCTAATTAACTTGAGGTGGTTCAAAGGTATGTCAGCAAGTTGGACCTTTTTTACGGAAGTTGAACCACAGAAAATCAATTTGAACTTATGATCAGTGGATTTTAAGGAGAAATCATTGCTGGAAACTTTGAAATTCTGCATTATGTAGGAACAACCAAGTTCAAGCTGTGTTTTGAATTTTGATATCAAATAAGATGGCACAATGGCTTGAATCAAATCCAACTGTGAAAATACAAACATCTTGAAATCAGTATCATATACCAGTACTGTTACAACAAAATCAGAATGGCAAAGCAGAAACGTTTAGATTGTATTATACCTTTGAATCAAATAGAATAAGCTCTAAGTGCTCTCTATTCTGAGAACTGGTAACAGATCACAGATGCTTACATCTAACAGCAACCTTCCACAAATCCTTCGAATCGTCAATGCTACTGATATACTCGATTGGGCGCGCCATCCTCACGCAGCAATTCGTAACAGCGCAGAGACAAGAAGGTGTTAAGCAATGGAAAACGACTGGAACGTCTGTAGCAATGAAGAAAGAGTGAACAACTTTTGGGGTTCCATTTGAATTTGAATTCTGATTAAGAGAGGCATAATGGTTTGGCATGGGGAAGAGGAAGAGAGGCACAATGAATGGCAAGGAATAATGGTTTGGCATGGGGAAGAGGAAGAGAGACATAATGGTTTGGCATGGATTTATTTGAAAAACAAAAATTGAAAATGTAGTGAAAAATTGTGGGAGTGCCACATCAGATTCAAATGAATGTGGTGCAAGATATTTTTGAGTTTCCAATTTTACCCCAATACAATAGACCAAGAATGGATTTTATCGGCTGTGGTGTTGTGGTAATTTCCAGAGACTATGATTTTTATAGATAGATAATAGATTATAATTAACTTTTACCAACTTTATCTCTTTTATACACTCTTTTTAAATATGACAATATACTACAACTAATATTATATTAATTCAATTATTATTTTATTTTTTCATATAACAAACTTTAAACGACGAAGTGAATAGTACCTAATGTTAAAGCTATACAAATGTTATACTTCTAACATTTTAAAGAAAATTCTAACTGAAACTTTTAGTCCAAGAAAAAAAACATATAGTTGTAATTGTTGAGATACTTATGAATGATGTAGTCAAGCAGCGTCAGGTGGGTCAACACAAACACGTTTCTGTTTTGTTTTTTAGCAGAGATCTATGTTTCAATCTTTTCTCTCTCTCCCAAACTAAAACAACATAGGCCATACATTATTCACCTTCTTCTTCTCAAATCTCACTTCCTCATAAAATTAACCAAAAAATAAAAAATAATAATAACAAACCTTTCCTTCAACAACAAAACTACTGACCCTTCTGTGTCTGTTTCTATTTCATGGGCTGTTGTTGGAATTGGTAACCAATCATAGATGAGCAGCAGCCACCACCGTCGTATGGACAAATCCCATACCTTTCTTCACAGTTTTCTCAAACACTTCAAATTCGGTTCAACTACAGGTACTTATAATCCACAACAACACTCACTTTTTATGGTTCGTGAATTGAATTGTTTGATGAAATAAAAGTATGTTTTCTCCTTAATTGCTCCTGTGTTTGTGTTTAATCAGAAGAAAACAATGAAGCTGAGATACAAAAAATGGCTTCACGGGAGCAGAAGATATTTTCATATGAAACCCTTGTTGCTGCCACCAAGAATTTTAATTCTAAGTTAGGTGAAGGAGGTTTTGGCCCTGTCTACAAGGTATGTCTCTTAATGCTTCTCTTAGCGGCAAAACATGTTGTCCCTTTGTCTGCTATTTTCGTATAATCTTTATTATAATAATCGTTGGACATTAATAGTTGGATTTTGTGATTACAGGGAAAATTGAGTGATGGTAGAGAAATTGCGGTGAAGAAATTATCACAGACATCAAATCAAGGGAAGAAGGAGTTCATGAATGAGGCAAAGTTGTTAGCTCGTGTGCAGCATAGGAATGTGGTGGATTTGTTGGGTTATTGTGTTCATGGAACAGAGAAGCTACTTGTTTATGAGTATCTTCCTCATGAGAGTCTTGACAAATTTCTATTCAGTAAGTGATTTTATTTTTAAGCACTTTATTTTTATTTTTTATGTTTCACTTTCACACATAAAATTATGTTATGGAGAAATAGAATAGAAGTCACCCTTGATAATTATCAAGTAACTTCTATTGGATTGTTTTAAACACGGAATTGATGATAATTATTTGTAAGATTACGTGATATTAGTTCAAATTTAATAATCTGAAACTCAATTAAGATGACAATTTGAATTTTTCCATGAAATGGAGGGTGTGTTAATGGAGTCAAGATCCCTCTCTATTTTCTCTCTCTATTACTATAGTTTAGAAGACATTTATAATATATTAAAAATAATTGAACTCATCAAATCTCACATAATTATAATTATATTTATATTTATAAAACTTTGGAAATTGACAAAATAGAGAAAAGAAAAATGAAGAGGATGTGAATAGTCTTCCACCTAACTATGATTTGGTCTAGCAGGACAATTAATGTGATATTTCCGCGTGTACAGTTGCTTGTAATTTATAGTATGAAAACATCATACATATATGGTACAAGTACCGAGAAATGTTTTGGGATTTTCAATTTTACTTATTTACATCTTATTATTCCCTAGCTGTTATTTGGAAAATGAATTTTTACTAAAGAGAAATTGTTTGAGTATTACTCGAGATTGATTTATGGTAGAAACAAAGATCGATTAATAAGTCGTCTTTCTGAACTATAAAATCAGATTAATCAACTCATATTATGAATCAGAATTAGTTGGTTAAATTAAAAAACAGTTTCAGAATTACAAGTCTTTCACTTATAAATTTATAATGATCCGGTGTTTGTTTGTATTGACAGTGGAATTCCATGTAAATATGAAAGTGACTGGACTTTTTACCTTGACCTTATCATATATAAATTAATAAAAAATTAGTTATTCACATTGCTGGATCAAACAACTCATCTCATCCATCATACGAAAGCCTATGACGTCTTCTCTTACCAACAAGTCAACAACCATCCCAACCATTTTTCTTTAATAATAATTATTCAGTGTCGGTAAAATGTTGAATATCTATGTTTGTGTTTGTGCTTCGTAACAAGTAAATTATTTTGATGAATGCAGAACCTGATAAGAGAGAGCAGCTTGATTGGAAGCGTAGGTTTGGAATAATCACTGGCGTAGCAAAGGGATTACTCTATCTCCACGAAGATGCGCACCAATGCATAATCCACCGTGACATCAAGGCTAGTAACGTATTGCTTGCTGACAAATGGACCCCCAAGATTGCAGATTTTGGTATGGCACGTCTCTTCCCCGAAGATCAAACTCAAGTCAATACACGTGTGGCTGGAACAAAGTATCTAATCTCTGCATTTTTCATTATTCTATGTATTGCTAGAGTCATAATTCTGATATTTAAAACTAAAAATATTTTAGAATTACGCAGCGGTTATATGGCGCCCGAATATATGATGCACGGAAGACTCTCTGTTAAGGCCGACGTGTTTAGCTATGGAGTTTTGGTATTAGAGTTGATCACTGGCCAAAGAAACTCTTCATTTAATTTGGATGTTGAGGAGCATAACCTTTTCGATTGGGTATGATTTTTACATCTTTTTACAACACGCATATCATCAAAGCCGTCTTAATTTTTCAGAGATCTTGTGTACCGGGCACGCTTTCAAAGTCATTCCTACGTATCATTAAAAATCAAACAATTCCGTATGTAACATCTATCATTTCTTGTTATTTATAGGCATACAAAATGTACAAGAAAGGAAAGTGCTTAGAAATTGTAGACACTACATTAGTATCTACAGCTATAACCGAGCAAGTAGCTATGTGTATTCAGCTAGCTCTTCTATGCATCCAAGGAGATCCTCATCTACGTCCAACAATGAGACGTGTCGTAGTGATGCTTTCAAGGAATTCACCACATTGCCACATGGAAGAGCCAACAAGACCAGGAATACCAGGTAGCAGATATAGAAGACCTCCTAGAAACTCAGGTTTGTCTTCAACAATTGGTAGTACCTCTGGTGGTGTTTCATATTCTAAGTCTTCTGATTCAAGTAAAAACGGTACCACTCTTTCTAGAACTGTCACTGGTACAAGTTCAGCTACTGCTGAGTTAGATCCAAGAGGGAAACGTCCAATGAAGGATTAGGCTCACTCATCTTGTTTTGATATGTGATGGGGGTTTATTTATTTTGTTTTAATAATGTAAGTATGTGATTTGAAGTTTTGAACTGATTAGAATGTAGATATTGGTAGATTAGGAATCAGCAGGTTAATAATGTGAATTCTTATTCTTTTAGGCGACCTGTTTCTAGAGAGTTCTTGAGGTATCTTACATTGGAAGAGGTACTTGTAGGCGAGTGTTGGTTGGTTTGGACAAGAATTGATTAAGCTTGCAAACAAAATAAATGAAGTCAGGTCTAGAATGAGTAACATAAAGTAGCTTACCAATTAATTTTTTTTAATTGAGACGGATCTAGAAGGAAACTATTATAATCAAATTGGAGATTATGTGATGGGTCCATTAAGGTTGATGCGGGTTTGGATTCCAATAAACATGCATTCTGCTAAAGATCTAAACAATTTTTTCTTTGGTAAATTGATGTGCCTTTGGATAACCTTGCTATTTCAAAATCAAGGAAATATTTGAGGTCACCCCAGTCTTTAATACTGAATTCTTTATCTAAGACAGTTTTAACATGATTAAAAATAGAATGATCAAGTCATCCACATAAATCAGAATTGTAGTAAAAGAATGATCTAGCTTTTATATAAAAAAGAATAGTCAAATTTGCATTGAACAAATCCTAAATTTAAAATGGTGGAGGTAAGTTTGTTGTTCCACTGTCTACTAATTTGCTTAAGTCCATAAATAATTTTCTAAGTTTGCAAACTAAGTTCTAGCCATTGGTGTTGACACCGGGAGGAAATTTTATATAAACCTCTTCATTTAAGTCTCCATGAAGAAAAACGATGTTCATATCAAATTGATGTAAAAACCAACATTTTAAGAGGCGAGAGATAAGAGTAATCTAATGGTGGTAATTTTAATAATTGGGCTAAATGTTTCATGATAATCTAAGCCCTACATTTGAGTTAAGTCTTTGGAAACTAAGTGTGCTTTGTACCGTTCAATGACACCATTAGGAAGAAATTCGAGTTTGAAAATCCATTTACATCCTATAGCCTTTTTATCATGGGGAATGAGAGTTAAATCCCAAATATGATTATTGTTAAGAGCTTTTAATACTAACTTTATTGCACTTCTCTAATTGAGATCAGTAATAGCATTTTCATAAGAATTAGGTTCATAAATAGAGGATATGGATAAATCAAACAACTTATGGTTGAAAGGTAATTTATTATAAGATATATAACAAGAAAATCATATTCAACTCATTCAACAATTCGAGCTATATCTTTTGTCTCATATTCAACTCATTCTGATCGAATAGATACTTCAAATTCTTATGATCACTGAACACTTTAAATCTAGAATAAAAAAAATAATGTCTCAAAATCTTATGCGCGAGCACAACGACAACCAACTCTAAGTTATGCATATGATAATTCTTCTCATGGACTTTAAGTTTCTTCGAAACATAAGCCACATCATGTCCATTCTACATCAACACACCTCCTAAATCCATCTTAGAAGCATCACAATACATGACAAAAGATTCACTTGAACTTGGCAGAATCAACATTGGAGCTAACGTCAACCTCTTCTTAAGCTCTTGGAAAAACTCTCTTCACATTTCACATACCAAACATAAGTGTTGTACCCCAAAATTTTCCCTCTCATTTTATCAACATTTCTCATCACAAGGCTCTTGGAACTCAAGATCAAGCTAGGGTTTGCTCTGCTCAAGACATCTCCTTGCACTGATGACCTAAACTAGGGTTTGAGTTTGCACAAGGATGTTTGGACCTTCAATGCTCAAATTGACTTTCATACTTATTTTTGTACTCATAAGTTTGTCTATACCAAGTTTCAAGCCTTGAATCAAGTTTTTGCCCAGTCAATTGGACAGTTGACCTAGAAATCAGCTGTATTGGGGAAAAAGTCAAATGTGGCCAATTTACAGTCAAACCTCATGAATTTTGACCCACATCAACATTATGAACTCATATGAACCATTTGATCAAGTTTGGATCACAATTCCACAAGAAATTTGATCAGATCACCAAAAGGGCAAAATGGTCATTTTTAGGATTTTGACTGTACAAAGGCAATTTTTGACTGTTTGACCTAGCCAATAGATAATTAAGCTCAACCATGGGCTCAAGGACTCAATGACATCATCTTGACCTATTCAACAAGTTCAAAAGATCTCAAATGCATGGGATTGACAGATGAATTTTTCAGTCAACTGATCAAAATTTGACTGTACACTAAAAAGTCAAACTTTGACTTTTTGGTCAAAATCAAGTGCCAAGGGTCATTTTTCATCAATATGTGTCAAATTATGAAACTTGTTCATCAAGAAACCCAAAATTGCAAATTAGGGTTTGAAATTGAAAATTTTCATAACTTAGAATTTTTCTAAGTTATGAAATTTTCTTAATTTTTCCTAACTTTGTCCCACATTTTCACCAAGATGAAAATGGATTCAAACAAAACTTACAACATGAAAGTTATAGTCTTCCAAAAATTCTACAATTTTGATTCACAAAGTTTTCTCAAAAGAAGCTTGGATCTCAAGTTATGATTTTTGGAATAAGGGTCCCTAAAACTTTTAACTTAGAAATTTTGCCCTAGTTTAGGCAGGATTTTGACCCATCTTCTTGGCCATTTTTCACATAGTTCCACTTGGAGTCTCAAGTTGCATTTCAAAGATGGATTATAGTGCTTGTTGCAATATTTCCAAATTGTCCAAGAACTCCTCAAACACATTTGTGGTTAGGGAGAATCGAATGCTTGAAGTTGGCAAAAACTCACTTTGATCCATGGCATTTTCATGTTGACACAAGTTGCAAAATCTGTCCAAACTAGCTTTGTACTTGATTACATGTCTCTAAACCCTTTCATACTCAATAATTAAATGCAAATACAATGGACATTGGTCTTGTTCTGATCAATGGAGCTTGGCACAATGAATAAATCCATTTATGGCATAAAGGTAGCACTTCCATTTTCATAAAGGCAACTTTATGTCAACATTGCTTCTCTTGAGCCTTGGACCTCTTTCTTTGCAGCAAACAAGTTCCACAAACTCAGGCAAAGGTACAAGAAACTTGTGCATGCTTGGAGATAACCTGTACAGGCTTACCTCATATCACGTCACACTTTTCTTTCAAAATAAGTCAACTTGCCAAAATCACATAACTTGAGCATCTGATATATTCAACTCTGACCAACATTCCAAACAAGTTTTTTGCATTACCTTGAGCCAGAAACACGAATTGTTGAACCCTCAAGCCTTCCAAAACACCAAATCACATTCTTCTTGCAAAGCAGGGCACTAACCTGCAGATTCACATCCATCACACAAACCACTTGTGCGTTTTGCCTCAAACCTGTTCCAATACCTTCCACTCAACTCACTCAAGCTATCCCAAAACTCCATTGCCAACTGTAACTCCATTTACAGTGTTCACCATTTTCATTTCAAACTTGTACAGGTTGACTTCTAGAGGTTGATTCAGGGACATTCAAGGCAAGCTAGCTTTGGAAAAGATCAAGTGAAGTTCAAGCAAGCTACTAGACACCTCAAAACTTGTTGAGAAGCTCTGCATTGTCCTACTCGAATCCAACTGAAACAGGTTTTTTCTCACTTCCTATCTCTCTATTTAGGAACATTTAGCCTTAGGTTTGTGAATGAAAAATGTAGTATTCAATGTCATGAAGCTATACATATGCTCAGTTTTCATTTATATTAAGCATGCTAAGAGAATTTCATCCATGAACATGCTGAAAAAACTAGGTCAGATTTTAGGACCAGAGAAATTCTCTCTGGTCTTTGAGAGTTAGATTAAGTTTTTTATATGGTTAGAATCGTGGTTTAATATTCTACAAGTTTTATGTTTTGAGTTTTGGCAAAAGATCACAAATACAGGAGTTAGCAGTTTGAATACAGGGCACGCGTGTTTCAGTCACAAGGAAGAAGATGAAGTGGAAATGGGTTGGGCTGGCTTGTTTCTGCTTCTAACACCCCCCATTTTCAGTTTTACACCCCCTGGCCCAATTTCTTTATATTTTGTTATTTTTGTATTTTTATTTCATTTCTGATTTTATTTATTTATCCCCAAATATAAAAAATGCTTAAAAATATTTTCATATTTTTTTACATTTATTTGACATTTTATTCTATTCTTTCTAACATTAAAACATTTTTAATACTTTATATTATTTATTAAAACTTGAAAAAAATAATGTAAATGATATTTTTACTTTTATTTTTTATTCCATTCATACTGAAAATATTATTATAAAAAATAATTTATTTTTTATATATATATATATA